>CM074724.1:368680441-370001691 GCA_037306005.1 Rhinophrynus dorsalis | reverse complement strand
ACACAGACACACAGTGAGTGTTAGAGACATGCAAAAGACATGCACACACACACCGGAGATGCACACATGCACACAAATATGTAACAAAGATGTACACACACACACGCGCAACATATATGCGCAGAAACACATGCGCGCATGAGTTGTGCACCCCTCTGACACTCAAAGGGTTAATGTATAGAGAGGCATGTCAGAGATAAATAGCAGTGGGGAGTGTATTCATACCTGGGAACATTGACTTGTGGAGTCCCTGGAGGGGAGTCATGTGATGCTGATGTGGAGACACAAATGGGACAATCAGGTTTAAAAGTGGGTGGGGCTTAATCACGAGTAGGGGCGGGGCTTAACATAAATGTGGAAAAAGTGTCAGTAATAGGCTGGGGAAGGAGGAGAAGTGGGAGGGAAATGCAAATTTACAATGTGAGGGGTTTGAACACACTCCCTGAGGGGTAAAACTTGATACACAACCCTGTGGCAGTCAGTGGGTTAAGTGTGTACCTGATGGCTGTCTGTCCTGTGTCTTGCATGGCAAATGATGACAGTGAAGAAGTAATTTAGCAATGAGGACCTACCTTAACCCTTTGAGAGCTATGTTGTTCCTCCGTGGCTGTAGTACAGGTCCTGCTGAGGCCACTGGGAGTCAGGGTGAGTGACTGTGTGTCAGCCATATTTCTTTCTGGCTTTTGTGTGTGTGGTTCTGTGTGAATGGGACATGTATGTGTGTGTCTGGGGCTGTGTGTGTGGGGCATGTGTGTGGTGCTGTGTGTGTGAGTGGGGCGTGTGTGTGTGGTGCTGTGTGTGTGAGTGGGGCATGTGTGTGTGTTTGGTGCTGTGTGAGTGGGGCATATGTGTTTGTCTGTGGTGTAGGAGCAAGTGGCAGCCATTTTGTTTTTTTCTGACTTTGATAGTGGTGGGTGGGTTGCATAGTGGGGGCGGGCCAACTCCCTGCATGATTTTCACACCAATAGCAGTGGCCGAAGGCCACTGCAATTGTAGTGAAAATCACGCCCCCATTGAATCACCCAATGGGAGCTGTAACTCCTCCTTATTGCCACCCCTGGGTGTGTGTGTCTCCTGAGGAGACATAAATTATTCAATGAGCCTTTCTCTTTTATATATATAGATAATAGCAAGAATAAATAATTACTTTAAAAAACCCAACATGTTTCATGGTTCGACTGGCCATTTCATCAGGAGGTATTACAAACTTTGTTTCTATAACTATTTTTCAAATGTGTATGCTTTCCTTCTTATTGGTTTATTTATGTTTTATTCTTCATAATTCCATGTTGAGTCCCTAATAATGCTGTTGGTCATCATGTCTGTCTGAATACTATTGGTTAGTAATCCTTTGCTGGGAAATATCTAATTCCAAAGTTATTACAGCTCAAACCAAACCAAATCACAAAATGCCTAATTCTTTTTTGCCTTTGTTAACACCTTAGCAACATTTGAAATGCCAGGCCTGTCATGCCATTCTGGATGTTAAGACCGGTTACAGTCCTGGCACATCATGGAATTCTGGGATGGCAGCTAGGCTGCACACTTCTGTGCCATCCCAGATTTGATTCTGACAGAAAAAGAAATCTTCATGGTCCTTAATGGCCTCCATCCGCAGTCGCTAAGGGGTTAAACTTGTGGCCCCTGAATGTAGCTCTCCATAGATAACAATAACAACATCAGACATCACCTGCTATTGGAGAATATCAAAAATTGAACTTTGATTTAAAAATAAGTAGAACAGGTTTGAGCTGTAATAAAATTGGAATAAATCATTACCCAGCAGTGGAAGTACCCAAAATTTAGCCCTCAGGAAAAGCACTATAATGTTTGATTTTTTTATAATAAGGCATTATAGTTGTTTTAATTCAGAACTATATAAATAGAAATAAATAACTTTCATTACTATCTGTCTATCTAGCTAGCTATCGTTAAAAAATAAGTAGAGTTTTAATCAAAATGTATACATTTTCAGTCAGAATTCTAAACCTTCCTCAGGACAGAAAAACAATAAAATCAGTGCCTCTAAATACCCCGCCATATTGAAAAAGACTCCAAAAATGGCTGCCTAACCATCTTCCTAGTGATGTCATCAATGGTGGGCGTGGTGACAAGCAGATAACAACATATCAAAAATTCAATATACAAATTTTACATCGGTACATAGAAGAATAAGTCAGGAAGATTAAGAGAAAATGTATAGCCAGCACATCACTCAGCACTTATGCATCTCAGGTCAGTAGTACGGAATGTCACTAGTTACAAAGTGTTTAGCAAATTAAAGGAGCAGTGAACTTTTTTATGAAAAAAATATATATTGTAGGGATTTTCCTATTAAGTAAAATAAAGGCACTCCCACTGCGGAGAGATTCATATTTCCAGAGTTATTACAGTTTAAACCCATGTTTTTTTACATTAGCAGTGCCCTCTAGTGGTCAAATTCTAATTAGATTTCCTGTTAGATTCTAATGGAGAGGAAAGTCAGAAAAGTCAGAGACATACAGTTCTCCATAGAATGTGATAGAAACTGCCAGTCACTTCCTGTCAGTTAGAACTATCAGGAAGTAAACACAGTAAACTCACTTCCTGATTATTTAATCTGCTATAAATTTTGAATAAAACATCTGACAGCGATGGGAGTGACCTTGTTTTATTCAGCAGGAAATGCTCTATAAAATATGTTTTCATGAAAGGTTTTCTGCTCCTTTAAATATTTTATTAATGGGGAAAATGTGTTGTGAGCAAGAGGGAATCCTGTCAATAAGGCGTCTGTGAATGGGTGGGCACTCTTTGACACGGACTGAATATGAGTTAAAGTAACCCTGGTCCTAATAGATGGCTGATAAATGACCAAGGTACACACATGGGGAAAGTAGCAAGTTGCAGCCCCTATTAGATCCTCTTACAAGTTTTGTAAAGAAACAGGGATTGAACCTTTCTCTGCAGGATTTCTCTTTCAGACATTTGAAGCCTATTGTCTATTTTGAAGAGAAGAAAACTAAGTTGGGGGAATAAAGGCAGACAATATGCAAATATATATGTTACCCAACCAATCTGAACAAATTGTCATGTATAATTCTAAGTGTAGTTCCCCTTTGTATGAAGATTAACAGTTACGATGAACAATTTAACAGTCAGAAACATATGTATGACATTCTTGGATAGAATCCTATATAATAATTCGCTAAATCATGTGTAATGCCGCGACATGCGCAGTACACACTGCTGCGCGTGCTGCAGTCATGCGCAGTAGAGACTGCCCAAGCCGCGGCTGATACAGAGCTGGGTGCTCCGAAGGAGCGTCCAGCTCTGTATCAGCCGTGGTGCGGGCAGTCTCTGCTGCGTGTGACTGCTCCGCGACCGGGTGGCAGTGGCACTGTGGCCCGTGTAACGGGCTGTTCAACTAGTATAAAATAATCTAACTCTAATTATCAAGCAGGGAATGGCTGAATGTGCAAGGAAATACTCTGATTTCTATTCACATTAGCCATTTGCCAATTCATCAATGACCGGATCATATCTGGCACTCCCTTCTTCATCAAGAGAGAGCAAGATAATCAGTCATTTCCATTAGCCAGCTTCAGACTGGCAGATCCCATTTAAATCTTTTGGTTTATGTGTATGTGCATGTGTGTGACATGAGAGCAGATGCATTTTGGCCATATTTTTTCATATTTAGCTTCCTTACATATGCAAGGCATGGGAAATATGTTTTAATCACTGGTTAATACCTAAATATATATGTCAGTGATCATAGTGAAGCACTGTATAATGGATACAATGCTTTTTTACTGTCCTTTCATAAATTCTGTCCTATAGAGGGGTAGTCAATCTTTGATACTCCAGCTTTTTGAAACTACAAATCCCATCATCCAAAACCAGTTAAAAACTGGATGGGGATGATGGGATTTGTAGTCTCCAAGTAGGAGGTGCAAAGATTGACTACCTCTGCTCTAAATGATCTCACAGGTGATTTTTCAATCAGACAGAAGGAAGCAATTTTGGAACATTCATTTTAAATGTATGAATCAACTGTGTGTATGAACACTTTAGTGCTTACCGGCGCACACACTAAGCCATCATTAAGACATTAATGTGAACACGCCCCGAATGCTTGACCTTTAGCATCATCAGCATATGGACTAATTTTATGAAAATACATTTGCACTGTTTTGGTACGTAGCACAAAAAAAGGAACAGCACTTGGATACGCCTTTACACTTCCCTACATTTCTCCATTAGAGCAAATGGTGTAAGGAGGTGACCTTTCTGAGTAGACATCATAGTATAGGTGTTAGACAGTCACAGCACTCAAGCATAAAAAATGATTTCCAGCACCTATTATAGCAAGAAATCATACTTCTGTTCTATCAACGTATGGATTAAGCAGAGCCGGCCCAAGACATTGTGCTGCCTGGGTCCATGGATGAAATGCTGCCCCCCCTCCACACACCAAAACCACGCCCACCAAAACACGCCACATCCTTCATTATATTAACCCCTCTCCTGCCCCTAAAACCACATACAGCTGTAATGTTTTTTTTTTACACCCCTTGTACCTCTTTCTCCCCCCTTGCCTTTTTACACCCCTTGTGCCTCTTTTTTCCCTTCTTTTCACCCCTTGTGCCTCTCTTTTCACCCCTTGTGCCTCTTTTTTCCCCTCTTTTCACCCCTTGTGCCTCTTTTTCCCGTATTTTCACCCCTTGTTCCTCTTTTCACCCTTGTGCTTCTTTTTCCCTTCTTTTCACCCCTTGTGCCTCTTTTTTCACCACTTGTGCCTCTTTTTTCCCCTCTTTTCATCCCTTGTACCTCTTTTTCCCCCTCTTTTCACCCCTTGTGCCTCTTTTTTCATCCCTTGTGCCTCTGTGGTGCATGCTGGGATTTTCTATGTCAGTCTGGGCGCCAGTTTTAAACTTGCACTGGCCTCCCAACAGAAGAAGAAAACCCGGCATGATCCACACGGCATCTCTGCATGTGACACGGTTCCTGCTGTCATCAGTGCAGGCAGTGGGGAGAAGCCGTGCAGGAAATAATGTGCCTTGGGGCGGCAAGTTACCGCCCCTGTCAGAGTGCCGCCTGGGTCCATGGACCCACTGGGACCCATGTAAGGGCCGGCCCTGGGATGAGGCTGACCACATTTCCGTTCTGCCATTCAGAGACACTGCTGAGACAAAAGTGTTAGAGTACTTACTCCTTTGCTCAGGAGGAGTGCACACCTGTGTTTTGCCTGGAGTAAGAGCAAGTTCTAAACGCTGAGAGGGAAATTACCGATTTACTGATGAGATAGAAAGTGATGTTAGTACTTGGCTACAAAAAATGTACCGTAAGCCTCAAACTTTAAACTTTATTTATTTATTTTTTTCACAAAAAATGGCACTGCAGCTCCTTATTGAGTCCATGAAGCAGAGCTCACATCTACCTCCAGTGTTTACAAGTCTGTGCAGAGGCCATTTTCTTGTAGCCCATCCCAGACATTACTTTCTCTTACGGTGTCGATGGGCAGTTCTCCCTCTGGTGTTTACAGTTCTGGGCTCTGCAGGGTTCATTATGGGACTTTGTATCATTCCAAAAGGCTTCCCATGACACGGGACACACATTTAACCCTTTATGTGTCAGAGAGATAGCCAATACATTGTGTTAGATACCCCACTGGCATTCAAAGGGTTAAAATGTGTGACTGTCCAGGGTACCCTAAAGTGGATTGCTATTTTTTTTTACATTTTTGCCTTTTATTGTTTTGAGAACAACTTGTAACTTAGTATTATTGAAGGAAAAACTATGCTGTTGGCTTTCCTAAATCAAGCCAATAAACTGACAACATACAGAGCTAGGAGTTTTAATGCTGCAGTCATGCTTGGGTTAATCCTTAACTCACAAACAATATGTGAAATGAATGTGCTGCTTTGTAAAGTAATAATTCCAATTCATTTCTTTTACAATGTGACACACACATGACATATCAGCTGAACCACATTTCTCTAATGGATAGCATTGCTTGCATTTGATTTATTACATTCTCCACTATCTTTTCAGCTGACAGCCATGTCAAAACAATGTCTTAGCATAGTTGACCAAAAGAAAATGTAAAATGTTCATGGTGAGGCCTGCAACATATGAAAATTATAAAATGTTTAACCCTTTGGGCGCAACAAAGGTCTCCTACTCATTGCAAAGTGATGCATTAGAAGGTTTCTTAGTGCCCTGGAGGGGAGTGTGCATGGCCGGATTTACATCTCAGGAGCCTGTAGGTACAGAAATCTGAAGCGCCCCCCCCCCCATTTGCCATCTCCACTGGACACCTCCATAATGCTCCAAATCTCCACAATACCCCCCATATCCATTTAGCTCTCACATTGCCCCCAATCAGCTCCATATTGCCATCAGCTCCAACATATCCCCCATCAGCTCCATATTGCCCTCACATTTCCCCCATCAGCTCCAACTTGCCCCCATCATCTCCACATTGCCCCATCATCTACAACTTGTCCCCATCATCTCCACATTGCCCCATCAGCTCCAGCTTGCCTTCACATTACCCCCATCATCTCCACCTTTCACTCTATATCAACTCCAACTTGCCCGCACATTGCCATCAGCTCCACATTGCCCACATCATCTTCACATTGTCCCCACTTTGCCTCCCGCATACGTTTCCTACCTCCCTGGTGGTCCAGCGGCAGATGTCTGTGCCTCCTTCTGTAGCTGCTGTTGCTCCTGAGCGGTCTCTTTAGGAATGCAGAGCACTGTGGGATGATGTCATCTCCCAGCGCTCTGCATTAGAGCCGATGAGAGAGCAACAGCAGCTACAGGTCTGTGCCTTCTGTCTGAGCCGAAGAAGGCACAGACCTTACCATGCGGTGGGCGGGTTGTTACTGTGCACAGCGCACAGCACTGTGAACAAAAATATATATATATATTTTTTTTTTATTTCAATGACAGGCGCCCCTCTGTGGGGTGCGCCTGTAGGCAGATGCTTACTCTGCCTTATGGAAAATCCGGCCCTGGGAGTGTGTGTGTGTTAAAGATCATGATCATTAAAAAACATGTCTGCAAACCAAAATTCTGACGTACTAAGAAGGACTAGAATCATTCTGTACCATGGGGTACACAGAAAAATTCCCATTGATTGGAATGCAGCATTTAACCCCTTGAAGGCTTGAGAGGTCTCAAATGCATTGCTTGGCAATTTGATTAAAGTGCTAGTAATGTCCCAGAAATTTTTTTTTATCGTTTTGTAGTGCTTAAAAAGTTCAACTATATACAACATATCCTATCTCTCAAACCGCTATGGTTTGAGAGATATTCACATTGAAAGTTTGCTGTTTCCTGCTGTCAGCTGTAAAGCTGACAGCAGGGGATCCGTGTTGGCTGACACGAGGAGACTCTGCAGCAGAGCCGCAATAGCGATATTTAAAACAAATTACTTCATTGGAATGGTCTACAAACTGTGCTTGCAAACCCAGCACACTTTGTAGACCTTTCCATTGAAGTAATTATTTTCAAATAACGCGATTTCAGCTCTGCTGCAGAGCCGACAGTTGGTCCCCGGACAGGATTTCCCTGCAGTCAGCACAGTGCTGACATCAGGGAAGGGGAGGGAAGGGGGAACTTTAGTGCCAAATATCTCTCAAACCATAGTGGTTTGAGAGATAGGATTTGTTGCATATAGTTGAACTTTTGAAGCACTACAAAATGATAATGTTTTTTTCTGGGACATTTCTGTCCCTTTAACTCTTTGAGTTAATGCGTTGTGTACCCCTCTGGCACTCAAAGGGTTAAGATTTCTTTAAGAATTTATATTTACACTTGATTTGCCCCAGCTCACTCCAGTCTTAGTACATCAGACGCTTTACGCTAATATGATTTCACTGTATAATATGTACTGGAACTGATATCTCAGTGCTCCACTTGTAAATCCCAAGCTACTTACTCTGCAAAATCTCCTCTTAACATCGCTTGTGCCAAGGGGAGGGGAACGGTCAACTCAGGGTGCGCCTTTCCACTGTGCTTTGTTTTACTTAATGTAACAATAATGTACAGAGAAAACTGGCATATCATTGCTATATTTTCCAGTGCATAATACAGGACTTTACAGGTATTATAAATATGGGAATGCTAATGTCCATGAACAATATAGCAGTTAAAGGGATAGTAATGTTTCACAAAAACAGCAGCTCCAATCAATCTTCATAGTATTTAAGCCATAGAAAGTGTTATTTCAATACTGTCAGAGTTGTGGTTCAAGAGTAATTGAAGGATAAAGTTTCCTCTCCCGCCCCTTTTACCAGCTCATGTTGCTGCACATCCAGATGAGCACCAGAATATACAGTCTTCTGCCCACGTTAAGATTTTAATGTCATCGAGTCCTGTATCATGTGACGACAACTGGAGGGGAAAGCTTCAAACGGACCCGCCCATCTCAAGAACAACCTTTAAATCTTTGGTGTGTAAAAAGCTCTTTTATTCCATATTGTTAAAAACATTCACAGCAAATGCCTCATAGCCATCCGGCTATGTGAAACGAAATCACAGCTACTACAACATCTAACGCGTTTTGTGCTTAAAACACTTAATCATAAACTATGATTAAGTATTTTAAAGGGATAGTAATACTTCGTTTTAACTTTATTTTATTTTGTAGGCATTAAAAAAATATGAAGAATGATATAAGTCTTATCTCTCAAACCTTTATGGTTTAAGAGATATTCACAAGCAAAGTTTCCCCTCCCGCTCCTTTTACCTAGTGTAAGCCATCTCTTCTCAGATCTGGAATCCAGTCCATAGACCAGACAGATAACAGCAGGGACAATCTTCTTCCTATCAGAACAATGAAAGCCCTTCCCCCCTTGACAAGTTTTTCAGCTTTTTCCCTTATCTTAATTGAAGATTGTCCCTCTCTGCAGTCTACCTGGGCACCTCCCTTCTGAACTGGCTGAACGGGGGGGATACTTTGCTTGTGAATATCTCTTAAACCATAAAGGTTTGAGAGATAAGACATATCGTTCTTCATGTTTTTTTAATGCCTACAAAATAAAATAAAGATAAAATGAAGTATTACTATCCCTTTAAACATCTCTTCTCTAATGTAAACACACCAAGTTTTGGTTAGTTTCTCTATATAACTCGGATCCCCAAATCCGTTTATCAGTTTTGTTGCATGTCTCTGCACTTTTTCCAGTTTAATAATGTATTTTATTACTATCACTTTAAGCATGAATGTTGTAGTAGCTGTGATTTTGTTTCACCTAGCCGGATGGCTATGAGACATTTGCTGTGAATGTTTTTAATAATATGGAATAAAAGAGCTTTTTACACACCAAAGATTTAAAGGCTGTTCTTGAGACGGGTGAGTCCATTTGAAGCTTTTACCTCCAGTTGTCTTCACGTTTTGTCAAGCCCTGGGTTGGGGCTGTGGGAAGTGCTCCAGACCTGCAACCAGCAACTTATGTGGTGAGTGAGATTTAGTACTTAAAGGGATAGTAATGTTTCATAATAAAAGCAGCTCTAATTAATCATCATAGTATTCTGTCAGAGTTGTAGTTCAAGAGTAATTCAATGACAAAGTATCCCCCTCCCGACCCTTTAACTGATGTAACACTGCTCAGCCAGATCAGAAGGAAGGTGCCCAGGTAGACTGCAGAGGGGGACAATCTTCAATTAAGATAAAGGAAAAACCTGAAAAACTTGTCAAGGGGGGCAGGGCTTTCATTGTTCTCACAGGAAGAAGATTGACCTCTGCTGTTATCTGTCTGGTCTATGGACTGGATTCCACATCTGAGAAGAGATGGCTTACACTAGGAAAAAGGGGCGGGAGGGGAAACTTTGCTTGTGAATATCTCTCAAACCATAAAGGTTTGAGAGATAAGACTTATATAATTCTTCATATTTTTTTAATGCCTACAAAATAAAGATAAAACAAAGTATTACTATCCCTTTAAATATTATTTATATATTCTCTTTTTTGCAGTTGGAGTGCAATGATAAAGAGAATTTGAAAGCACAGAATAACTACTTGACCCACCTAGGTTAGCCCATAAAGAAACACAGGTGATAAAATACAATGTACAATTATTTGAAAGAACATATTGTGAAGGGGGGATCTTTTTACAGAGAAAGGGATCTGGTCATCTTGTTCTGTAATGGTGTATTGCTGCTGGCATGCAATTGTGTATTGCCTTGGTGATGATATGTAAGGTTATATTGCCTGTTAGGAAGCCTCACTGTCTCTTCTCAGTCTTTGGTGCCTTTGTTCGTCCACAGCTTTCTCTAACTCCATACATTCACCACAAACCTTTTGCTGAACACTTCAAAGACGAGATGGAATCTATTCACAAACAGATTCCTATTCTTCCATCAGTCTCTGAACTGTCTCTTCCCAGACCCCCTTCATCCTATTTTAACTATTTTATTTCAGTACCAGAGGCAGAAGTTTCTCAACTTCTCCTATCCCACACACCTTACCACCTGCTGCTTGGACCATGTGCCCTGCCACTTATTCAAACCACTTGCACCTATATTAAAGGCACAGTAATACTTAACATGTAAAAAATATATATATAGTGTAGTGCAGGGCTTAAAAGTTACTTGCCACTGCAAGCCATAACACAGAGCTTTCCAAACTGTGTGTCGCGACACGTTAGTGTGTCGGCTGCAGTGTGTAGGTGTGTCGCATGAACATAACAAGAATCCTCTGAGTCTATGTGAGCTTGCATGCATTTTTACTCAGTAAAGGTGCCGATTAGTATGGTGCACTAGTATATTCCCCTTCCGTTGTATCTGTGTATGAACACCGTGGTCGAGGGATCATACAGGCACTGCGCATACGCACTATGCGCAATCAGGTTGAAACAGCTGATTCCACGTCACTTCCGGTGATTCGGCCACACCTGAAGTGACGCGTTTGAGAAATTCCATGGGTCCAGTTATTGGATAGAACACCTTCTTAACTGCTGCTTGATCGCCACTCAACGGTGACAAACTTAAAGACACTGAGATGTGGAAACTTAAAAGTGCTTGATGATGATGAAATGCGAGTGTCTTTATCTAATATTCCACCGAATAGTCAAAAACTATGTTCATCCCATCAACCTCATACATCTCATTAAAATGGTAAGAAGTAGTTATTGGTGTTATTCAATTTTTTTAAATTATTACACATATTTACATATTGTTACTCATAAATGACAACAGTCTTGGAAATGTATGTTAATATCTTAAAAATCAAATATTTTTATAAATATAAGTGAAAGGTTTTCATGAAATATGTTGTGTCCCCATATATTTTGCTATTACAATTTATGTATGTGTCCGTATCCCTTATAAGGGGTAAGTTTAACCTCCGGTTTGCTAGTAATCCTGAATTAATGTGTCACGAAATGATGCATGTCTAAAAGGTGTGTCACCAACATGAAAAGTTTGGAAAGCTCTGCCATAACATACCCACCAGGGCTGAATTTCTACTCGCCAGGGCTAAATTTTCACTTGCCATTGGCTAGTGGCGAGTGGAAATTTTGAGCCCTGGTGTAGAGTAGTGAGTAAAAAAAGAGTACTCTCACTGCTGAAAGGTGTTTTATTCAAAAGTTATTACAGGTCAAAGTTGAATTTTTTAGGTGTAATATCACAATGGCCTGAAATTGTACAGGAGCGCTGTTGTTGCACCATCCTATGGACAGCTCTGGTCTGTAGACCACAAATCTCCATAAGATGGTGTAGCAACAGCGTCACTGTACAATTTCAGGCCACTGTGATATTGCACCTAAAAAAAGTCAACTTTGAGCTGTAATAACTTTTGAATAAAACACCTTTCAGCAGCGGGAGTACTCTTGCCTTACTCAGGGGGATAAGCCCTATGACATTTTTTTTTTACATTTTAAGTATTACTATCCCTTTAACACACATTTTCAACACATCATTCTCCACAGGCACCTTCATTTCTTCCTTCAAACAGGCACAAGTCAAACTCCTACTCAAGAAGGCTAGCCTCTGCCCCTCCTGTCTCCTCCTCTTTACTTGTCTCCCACCTACCCCTTACTTCAGAACTTTTAGAATGCCTTGTCTTTCCCCCAAAATAACCACATTCCTTGACTCTATGTTTTGGACCCTTTGCAGAATGGATTCCGATGTGGATACTGAGACAGCCCTCTGTAAAGTGGCTAATGATTTCCATACTGCAAAATCCAAAGATCCTTTCTCTGTACTCATACTCGTCTGCCTTTGATACAGCTAACCATTCTCTCATTGCTCTCAAGCTGCTTCATTGTGGCTTTCCTCCTATCACTCACAATGTTCCTTTTATGTGCCTTCTGTATGTGGGAGTGCCCCAAGACTTCATTCTGGAACCTCTTCTTTTCTTCCTGTATACTCTTTCATTGAGTGAACTTATCAATTCATTTAGCTTCATGTAGTATCTATATACTGACAATACCCAAATTTACATGTCCACTCCAGATCATTCACCTCAAATTCAATTATGAATTTCAGACTGCCTCTTGGGCATTTCCTTTATGGCTCCCTGTCATCTTAAGATAACCATATTAAAAACCAAACTTCTCATTATGTTTTTTTTATTGTCACACATTTTTTTTTAACAATTTTATATCCTTGATAATGACCTCCAGGGATTTGTTGGTAGACAGCCTTCTGACAGGAAACATTAAGACAGGCTTAGTGATACAATGTAAAAAATAAATTAGAAAGTACACAGAGCATTCAGTCCTGAAGGGAGACTGTATCATTGTATTACATCACACAGAGCATTCAGTGCTGCAGAGAGACTGTAATATTGTATTACATTACACAGAGCATTCAGTCCTGAAGGGAGACTGTAACATTGTACATTACATCACACAGAGCATTCAGTGCTGCAGAGAGACTGTAACATTGTATATTACATCACACAGAGCATTCAGTGCTGCAGAGAGACTGTAACATTGTATTACATCACACAGAGCATTCAGTGCTGCAGAGAGACTGTAATATTATATCACATCACACAGAGCATTCAGTGCTGCAGAGAGACTGTAACATTGTACATTACATCACACAGAGCATTCAGTGCTGCAGAGAGACTGTAACATTGTATTACATCACACAGAGCATTCAGTGCTGCAGAGAGACTGTAATATTGTATCACATCACACAGAGCATTCAGTCCTGAAGGGAGACTGTAACATTGTACATTACATCACACAGAGCATTCAGTGTTGCAGAGAGACTGTAACATTGTATTACATCACACAGAGCATTCAGTACTGCAGAGCGACTGTATCACTTTATTACATCATACAGAGCTTTCAGTGCTACAGAGAAACTGTAACATTATATCACATCACACAAAGCATTCAGTGCTGCAGAGAGACTGTAATATTATATCACATCACACAGAGCATTCAGTGCTGCAGGGAGACTGTAATATTATATCACATCACACAGACCATTCAGTGCTGAGAAACAGACTGTAACTGTATTACATCACTCAGAGTATTTAGTGATGCTGAGAGACTGTAACCGGTTATCACATCACATAGAGCACTCAGTGCTGAAGAAAACCAGTAACATTGTATCACATCACACATATCATACACTGATGCAGGGAGACTGTAGCATTGCATTACATCACAAAGACCATTCTGTAGAAAGACTGCAATATTGTATTACATTGCACAAATCATTCAGTGCTATGAGACAGACTGTACCATTGTGTTACTTCACACAGCATTCAGTGCTGCAGAAAGAGTGTAACAGTGTATTCCATCATGCTGAGAACCTGATGCTGCAGAGAAACTTTAACATTGTATTATATCAAACATAACGTACAGTGATACAGAGAGACTGTAATATTGTATCACATCACACTGAGCATTCGTTGCTGGCAGAGAGACTATAATATTGTATTACACCACACAGAGCATTCAGTGCTGCAGAGAGACTGTAACATTGTATTACATCACACAGAGCATTCAGTGCTGCACTGGGAGTGTAAAATTGCACTACGTCATACAGAGCATTCAGTGCTGCACAGAAAGTGTAGCATTGTATTACATCACACAGATAGTCTTCAGTGCTGCACAGAGTGTAAAATTGCATTATGAAATACAGAGCATTCAGTGCTGCAGAAATACTGTGACATTATATTACATCACACAGACTATTCAATGCTGCAGGGAGAGGGTATCATTGCATATTACATCACACAGACCATTCAGTGCTGCAGAGACTGTAACATTGTATCACATCACACAGAGCATTCAGTGCTACAGAGAGACTGTAACATTGTATCACATCACACAGAGCATTCGGTACTGCAGGGTGAGTGTATCACTTTATTATATCACACAGAGCTTCCGGTGCTACAGAGTGACTGTAACATTATATTACATCACACAAAGCACTCAGTTCTACAGAGTGACTGTAATATTACATCACATCACACAAAGCACTCAGTGCTGCGGAACAGACTATAACATTGTATTACATCACTCAGTATTCAGTGATGCTGAGAGACTGTAACAGTGTATCACATCACATACAGCACTCAGTGCTGAAGAAAACCAGTAACATGGTATTACATCACACATATCATACACTGATGCAGGGAGACTGTAGCATTGTATTACATCACAAAGACCATTCTATAGAAAGACTGCAATATTGTATTACATTGCACAAAACATTCAGTGCTATGAGACAGACTGTACCATTGTATCACTTCACAGTGCTGCAGAGAGAGTGTAACAATGTATTACATCACGCAGATCATTCAGTGCTGCAGAGAGAGTGTAACATTGTATCATATCACACAGAACATTCAGCACTGCAGAGAGACTAACACTGTATTACATCACACAGAGGATTCAGTACTGAAGGGAGACTGTAACATTGTATCACATCACACAGAGCATTCAGTGCTGCAGACAGACTGGAACATTGTATCACATCACACAGAGGATTCAGTACTGCAGAGAGACTGGAACATTGTATCACATCACACAGAGCATTCAGTGCTGCAGACAGACTGGAACATTGTATTACATCACACATAACGTACAGTGCTGCAGGATTATCCCACTACTGTTCTGGTACAAACCAATTTGGAGACTAAGGACCCATGTCAGCAACTGTAAATGGACTAATAGGGGAAAATGAATAATCTCCAAATTTTCATTGAGTTAAGTGGGACTTTTAACCCCTGTAATGCAAGAGAGGTATCTAACATATTGAGAAACAATGTACTGGAGGCCTCTCTAGCACACAAATGGTTAAAGTGGTTCTTTCACCTTGATTCAAATTTGCATATTTGAATATGTGTCATATTAAACAAAAGACCAGCAAGTGTTCAGTTAAGGAGATATTCATACTTGTTTCCATATGCTAATGCAGGGCTTGACAATTTTGGTTTGGCTGTAGGAGCCAGACCCAAAATGTAGGGGCCAGACTCTGCATCAGAAGAGAACCTTCCCTTGGGACCTAGTGGATGAAGGGTGGGAAGGAGAGCGATAGGGGGGGGGGGAGTTTCTTTGGCTACCAATAGAACAAGGCTGTACTGTCAAGGTAAAGTGTGGTTCTGTGGCTACCAATAGAACAAGGCTGTACTGTCACAGTAAAGTGTGGTTCTGTGGCTACCAATAGAACAAGGCTGTACTGTCACAGTAAAGTGTGGTTCTGTGGCTACCAATAGAACAAGGCTGTACTGTCACAGTAAAGTGTGGTTCTGTGGCTACCAATGGAACAAGGCTAGACAGTCAAAGTGTGGTTCTGTGGCTACCAATGGAACAAGGCTGTACTGTTACAGTAAAGTGTGGTTCTGTGGCTACCAATGGAACAAGGCTGTACTGTCACAGTAAAGTGTGGTTCTGTGGCTACCAATGGAACAAGGCTAGACAGTCAAAGTGTGGTTCTGTGGCTACCAATGGAACAAGGCTAGACAGTCAAAGTGTGGTTCTGTGGCTACCAATAGAACAAGGCTGGACTGTCAGAGTAAAGTGTGGTTCTGTGGCTACCAATAGAACAAGGCTGGACTGTCAGAGTAAAGTGTGGTTCTGTGGCTACCAATGGAACAAGGCTGGACTGTCAGAGTAAAGTGTGGTTCTGTGGCTACCAATAGAACAAGGCTGTACTGTCAGAGTAAAGTGTAGTTATGTAGCTACTAATGGAACTGAGTGAGGGGTCAGTGTATGTATGGGGGGATCTGTGGCTACCAGAACAGTGAAGCCAGGCAAGAGAACAAGGAGCGGGGGGTATCAGACAGTGTACATGGTGATATGTGGTTTCCAGTGGGAAAGGGAACAAAACTGGGGGTCAGGCAGTGTCAATGAGGATTTGTGATACTCCCCAGCCTTGTTTCTTTGCCAACTGGTAGCCACAGATCTCCATGTATACTGTCTGACCCCTGACCACAGCTTTGTTCTCTTGCCCACTGGTTGCCAAAAATCCCTATGGACACTGCCTGGGCTAGGGAACAAGGCTTGAGGGGGGATGAGTCAGTGCATGTGTGGCATTGTGAAACCAAGTTGGAATGGCTGCCATTGGGCCAGGCTGGGGCGGCAGGATATTTCTATAAATATTATTATTATTTCTTTTTTGGTATAAATTCTGTCTCCCCCCACATCAGACCTCATGGGGGGCATTGTGAACCCTCCTGATTCCAACCTGGGATCATCGTCTTCCTGTATCTCCTCCTCTTTACCCTGGCATTGTATAAGTGCCCAGGTTGAGTAGGAGGATCCTCAAAACTCACATGACATGTGCTGGTCTTGAAGATCCTCCTACTTAACCTGGACATTCATAGGAGGCGGTGATTGGCTTCTTGGCAATCAATGCAAGGGGGCATCAGGAGGGGACCCAATGCTTGCCGCCTGTGAGGTCTACTCTACTTTTTAAAAAACAATCCAAGGCATGGGCCCTTGCTTCTGTGTGCCTAGAGGGGAACAGCTGCATCCCACTGACGAGGTCCACATAGACCGAAACGTACGTCTGGGGTTGTGCTGTTTCTCTCGTGCGGAGAGGATTTGCCTGACATTTCGGGGCTGGACTGCCTGTGGGTGGGACCAGACTGATATGAATATGGAAATTTCCTCTCTGCAATGGCACATGGGAGCGAAAAACGTGACTTGAGCAGCACCTGAGGGGCCACACATGCCTTGAGCAATCTACTTTATTTTGCTCTTTCTCGGTGTGCGCTCGTCACATTCTTTTCGTTTGTTGTCTCCCTAAGTGGAAGGGTATCCCAGGCATGGGCCCTTGCTTCTGTGTGCCTAGAGGGGAACAGCTGCATCCCACTGACGAGGTCCACATAGACCGAAACGTACGTCTGGGGTTGTGCTGATCTCTCGTGCGGAGAGGATTTGCCTGACATTTCGGGGCTGGACTGCCTGTGGGTGGGACTAGACTGATATGAATATGGAAATTTTCTCTCTGCAATGGCACATGGGAGCGAAAAACGTGACTTGAACAGCACCTGAGGGGCCACACATGCCTTGAGCAATCTACTTTATTTTGCTCTTTCTCGGTGTGCGCTCGTCACATTCTTTTCGTTTGTTGTTTTTAAAAAACAAACAAACAAAAAAAACACACCCATATTGCAGGATTAGGAGATACTGCCTAGGTGCTTTTTTATATACAGGATAGTTCCTATGCTAATGGGAGTGATTGTGTATATTTTAAAATGTTAAAACTTTCTCTGAAGTGTAGGGAAACTGCTTCCCTAAGTGCAGGGCACATTTCTGAGTGCCAGGTCCCAATTTTAAGGTGCCATGGCGACCTGGCATCCGGCATTTGTCGAGCCCTGGGCTATGTATGCTAATTGAGGTAACCGTGTGGTAACAGTGACATTTTATTTGCTAATTAAAACTTTTCAGTGATGTGTCATATGCTAATGAAGGTTTCCAGTTATGTTTCATATGCTAATGATGCTCGGTGCCATTCCAGGACATTTTTACTTTCACTTTTCCCAGAAATAAAAGCATGAATATCTCCTAAACCATATATCTGCTAGAATTTTGATTAACATGACACAAAGACAGTTTTGAATGAAGTTTTCAAATATTTAAAGAAACTTCAAGGTGATGAGTCCACTTTAAAAAAGCACCAGGCTTTTCCAGCCCCAAGGGAATGATGACTTCTTGATAGGTATAGTATTGGCTGCTTCTGTACACTGATTCAAGCGTTTTTTCTTTTTTTCTATATAGTGGTATTTCACAGTCACTGGTGGTTATACCGTAAAATCTTGGGCATAATACGCACAATTTTACCCCTCTTCACCTTATGTGAAGTGGGGTGTGTGTATTATACTCAAGAGTTTTTTTTTATAAAAAAGAATATTGCTGGCAAATACCCTCCCTCCCTCCCCTCAGCACAAACCACTCTCCAAATAAGCTTAATTTCATCCCACATAAGTCCCCCATCTTCCCTCCCGCTCCCTAGCTCAATCGATCTGGAAATAAGCCTTACTATTGTCCATCAGAAGTCCCCATGATCTCTGCGGGCGGCACGCTTGCCTCTGCAGCCCGCTTCCTACAATGGGCTGTCAGGACTTTCTGTCTGTGAGGTCGGGCATTTCCATTGGCTGGAGGCAGAAGGTCCTGACAGGAGAGGGAGGGAAGATGGGGGACTTATGTGGGATGAAATTAAGCTTATTTGGGGAGCGGAATGTGCTGATGGGAGGGAGGGAAGGTATTTGCCGGCATTAAAAATGTTTTAAGTATGGGGAAAAACAAGGGTGCGTATTATACATAGTCATTCTTGTTTTCCCCTAAAATCATAGGTATAATATGAACCTGCGTATTATACCTGAGATTTTACGTTACTTAAACAGTTCCATATAGAAGCGAGCATATTGTTGCTCATGTGTGGAACCCTTATGGTATTAAGGTTTATATTTTTTTATATAAAAGGATTAATATTTAGAGTCTTGCTTGATATTAGCAGAATTGTTCTATTTTAGATGCAGACACTCAGTTTGGGACTGTATATATATATATATATGGGCGACTTGTGAGATTTATATTTGGATGATTATTATTGATATAACAACATTTGTTTATATTTTTCTCATGATGTTGATTACATTATAACCTGGAAGAGAATTTCCCTCTCTTTGTTTTTAACCCCTTAATGAAAGGCCGCCCACGCACCTTGGAGCATTTTTTTTTTCGCAGCTGGGTTCCGGATTCCCTGAACGGCATGCAGCCGCGAGGGGAGCCCGGAATTCCATGACGGTTCAGTTCTGTCATGGGTCCTTAAGGGAATAACAACCCATGATGGAACAGGACCGTCATGGGTCCTTAAGGGGTTAAATGTTTTTATGTCATTCTTATATTTTGTACCAATAAAATTTGATTATCTTTTGTGATACAATTATCATTTCAATGCCTCATTTATGAGTCCCGCTTTTTGAAGACGAATCAGAATGACTCTCTTCTTTTTTTTCTGCTTCTTCTTAGTTTGTCTGTATAGGATTTTGGGTCATAAAGTGCACCGCACCATTTCAGTGTTTTTCACTATTTATATTAATGACTGGTGCCTGTTTATTTGTAATAGGTTGAGGAAATAGTGGATGGGACTGGATGCTGGACCATGTGAGGAATAGCGGTGTTGCCATGGGTGGAGTTAACCCCTTAAGGACCGGCCGGGCGCCCATGTAGCCATCACTTAAAGGGATAGTAATACTTCATTGTAACTTTATTTTATTTTGTAGGCATTAAAAAAACATGAAGAACGATATAAGTCTTATCTCTCAAACCTTTATGGTTTGAGAGATATTCACAAGCAAAGTTGCCCCTTTTACCTAGTGCAAGCCATCTCTTCTCAGATGTGGAATCCAGTCCATAGACCAGACAGATAACAGCAGGGGGCAATCTTCTTCCTGTGAGAACAATGAAAGCCCTGCCCCCCTTGACAAGTTTGCCAGGTTTTTCCCTTATCTTAATTGAAGATTGTCCCTCTCTGCAGTCTACCTGGGCACCTCCCTTCTGGTCTGGCTGAGCAGTGTTACATCAGTAAAAGGGGCAGGAGGGGGATACTTTGTCATTGAATTATTCTTGAACTACAACTCTGACAGAACTGAAATAACACTCTCCAAAGGCAAAATACTATGATAATTAATTAGAGCTGCCTCTATTATGAAACATTACTATCCCTTTAAGGAACACTAGCCATTTTTTTTAGAGAATCCGAATCACGGTTCCTCGAACAGCGTACAGCCGCGTGGGGAGCCCTGAAATCCATGAGTGTCCTGGCAAGACATGGGTCCTTATTTCATGTTGGATCCATGACGTGCCAAGACCATCAAGGGTCCTTAAGGGGTTAAGGAGTACTTTTCTGGGATTTTAATCCAGCACAGATTAGACCCTAGTGGACAAATGAATACTCCCTTTCATTGAAATGGGACTTTTAACCCAATAAGTGCTACAATCATCTCTAATTGCGTCATCATTTAACCCTTTGAGCGCCAGAGGGAGTAAGGAACGCATTGAAAAGCAATGAGTTCTGTACCCCTCTGGCACTCAAGGGGTTAACCCTTTGTGCGTCAGAGGGGTACGCAATGAATTGCATCATTATAGATCATTAGTGAGAGTACATTCTGAATACAAAATATACATAAATATTAGATACAGAAGTGACACATAGAATTATGAAGGAATAATGAGAATGCTATTTTTTTAAGACGGAAGGAATGCATGAAGATAATTGGGGCTGATTTACTTAGAAGAACTGGGTGAAAGCAATTTTTGCGACTAAAAATTCACAGGGAATTACATTTTTTTAAAATCCCTTGCGATGAGTTGGCTAACCTTCAGGCACTCAAAGGGTTAATTGGTGCAGAACAGATGATATGTAACACAAGATTCTCTCACCCTGAGAATGTGGAACTTCAGCCGGAGGACCAGAGATTATTCAACTATGATTATAATAGCCGATTTGCAATAAATAAGTAAATAAATAAATAAAATATAAAAACATATATAAAGAAACACACACATATATATATATATATATATATATACAGAGAGAGAGGTATCGAGAAGAGGAAATGAGAAATTGAGAGTGTTGAGAGTATGCAGCACAATTACTTACAAACTGAAGACTAACGAGTAATTAGAACAGTCCGTGGGAGGCAGATTACCTTGTTTTGTGTTTGTTTACTGCATAGCATGGCAGAGCACAACAGGACTGTTGCAAACTTTGGAGATGCTAATGAAAATGTTATCTAAGAGGGATCCATGTAGAATTAGCTGGTTGGACTCTGATCTATGCAACACTAATTTAAAATACAAAAAATTGAGCCTGGCGTACAAAGAAACAGTGATACACTTGTAGTGCAAAGCAGCTTTACTATAGAGGACAAATAACTCTTGAACTACAACTCTGACAGTACTGATATAACACTCTCCATGGCCCAAGTACTATGATGATTAAATGGAGCTGCTTTTATCTTGAAACATTACTATCCCTTTAATAACTGTAGGACGTTAGCTGCAGACTGTGTGAAATAAATTTCCATTGCTTACAACTTTCTTCATACTCTCTTCATTGCCTCGGCAGGTCTCCGTGATCTGCAGGACTTGGCAATGTCAGTTAAGCTCTGCTGTCTCCCTGATCTGCTGAGGGAAGGCAGAGTTTTAAGCCATAGAAACTTGATTCCAATAGTTGCCTGTTAATGTCCAACACTTATATGGCCTATGTTCCTGACAATGTACTGCCCCTTTAACACTTTGCATATCAGAGTGGTATCCAACATATTGCTGGTACTCAAAAGGTTAAATAGGGCCTTAAACCCATTGGCTGCTAGAGAAGGAGGCCAATGGACTAGTTTAATTTTGGGACAAATAAATTGTACCATAGTGGAGTAAATAAAATTTCCATTCATGTAAATGAAGTGTTTAACCCTTGAATGCTAGGGAGTTCACCAGTAATGGATTATCTATCCCCACTGGTGGAATTGGCTTGCCTCATAATTACTGCAGGAGGTTTGCTAATAATTTGACCCAAATCCATAATTTCATATATCCTAAACTGTCTTCTCCATCTTATCCTTGTGATTACATCTCAGTTACTCCTACATCGTTATTTCTCTGCCGCACCTTCTCCACATCCTATATAATAATTCGCTAAATTGTGTGTAACTCCGTGACATGCGCAGTAGACACTTCTGCGCGTGCTGCAGTCATGCGCAGTAGAGACTGCCCGCGCCTGATACAGAGCAGCTCTGTATCAGCTGTGGCGCGGGCAGTCTCTACTGCGTGTGACTGCCCCGCGACCGGGTGGCTGTGACACTGTGGCCCGTGTAACGGGCTGTTCAACTAGTTCATGATACTTTATTAACTCTTTTGCCAGTGTCTTATTTAAATGTTGAAAATTGACTCGACCCATTGAGTGCTGGTGAGGTGTCCAACACATTGCAAAGCAATGCTCTGGCCCTCTGGCACTCAAAAGGTTAATGACCCACTGTCGGACCTCACAGAAACAAATTTGACTCTGAGGTTGGCAATTTGAGGTTATGACATAGCTTTCTATGCAGTCCTTATATTATACCACAGGGCTTGACAAACCTATTGGTCAGCTCTGGAAGATACAACACAACTACTTGAGGCTGAGTGGTGTCCATGTCCAGTACATGGGTGCTCAGACGATTAGAAGAATCATAGAAGCAGAAGTATTGGTATCTGTGTGGCAGGAGTGGAGCTCCATGCATGTAGGAACTCTACTGTCACCTGCTGGAGCTTGTTGAAAGCACACTCAGAACAAGACAGGTGCTCTGGAGCCATGATATGATGATCTTCAGCACTGATGTCTCTTAGATAGGAGAAGCTCAGCATGTGAAGAAATGCAGTGAGTTTATCTAATTTTCTTCCAGAAGGATCTGCTATCTTTCTCCCGTGCCCCCTGCACCCTCTTAATCCTTGCTTCATGATGTTCTTTTTTTCTCCTCCGCTCCTCTACCCTCTCATCCTTAAGCTTCACTTTATAGTATCAGTTTGTGTGATTATTATTAACCCAATGAGTTCCAGAGGGGTGCCCAACCCATTTGCAAAGCAATGCGTTGTGTACACCTCTGGCACTCAAAAGGTTAACCTGACAGCACACATTACATCAAAACACATGGCAAGCTTTACACCAACTTCACACAAAGGGCCGATGTATCTTCCCTTTCCCTTGGCACACATAATTGTTACTGCATATTGTAGAAATATACCTGATTTGCTAAGGTTACATGCTCTCATCCCATCACTGTTATTATTATTCTTTATTTATAAAGCGCCAACTAATTCCGCAGCGCTGTACAATAGGGAATGGACATATAGAGATATTAAATAGTACAAATCAACTGTGGAGAACAGAAGGATCAGAGGGCCCTGCTCATGACAGCTTACAGTCTACCAGAGGCGTAACTAGAAGCCACCGGGCCCTGGTGCAAGAATTGCCATGGGCCCCCCCGACCACACTGGCCCCCTCATCCACATTGGCCACCTCCACATTTCCCCAATCTCCAAATTGCCCCTTCATCTCCACAATGCCCCCAATCTCCAAATTGCCCCTTCCACAATGCCCCTTCATCTCCACAATGCCCCTTCATCTCCACAATGCCCCCTTCATCTCCACAATGCCCCCTTCATCTCCACATTGCCCCTTCCACAATGCCCCCTTCATCTCCACAATGCCCCCTTCCACAATGCTCCCTTCATCTCCACAATGCCCCTTCCACAATGCCCCCTTCATCTCCACAATGCCCCCTTCATCTCCACATTGCCCCTTCCACAATGCCCCCTTCATCTCCACATTGCCCCTTCCACAATGCCCCCTTCATCTCCACAATGCCCCCTTCATCTCCACATTGCCCCTTCCACAATGCCCCCTTCATCTCCACATTGCCCCTTCCACAATGCCCCTTCCACAATGCCCCTTCATCTCCACATTGCCCCTTCCACAATGCCCCCTTCATCTCCACAATGCCCCCTTCATCTCCACATTGCCCCTTCCACAATGCCCCCTTCATCTCCACATTGCCCCTTCCACAATGCCCCCATCTCCACAATGCCCCCCTTCATCTCCACATTTCCCCTTCCACAATGCCCCCTTCATCTCCACAATGCCCCCTTCATCTCCACATTGCCCCTTCCACAATGCCCCCTTCATCTCCACATTGCCCCTTCCACAATGCTCCCTTCATCTCCACAATGCCCCTTCCACAATGCCCCCTTCATCTCCACAATGCCCCCTTCATCTCCACATTGCCCCTTCCACAATGCCCCCTTCATCTCCACATTGCCCCTTCCACAATGCCCCTTCCACAATGCCCCTTCATCTCCACATTGCCCCTTCCACAATGCCCCCTTCATCTCCACAATGCCCCCTTCATCTGCACATTGCCCCTTCCACAATGCCCCCTTCATCTCCACATTGCCCCTTCCACAATGCCCCCATCTCCACAATGCCCCCCTTCATCTCCACATTTCCCCTTCCACAATGCCCCCATCTCCACAATGCTCCCCTTCATCTCCACAATGCCCCTTCCACAATGCCCCCTTCATCTCCACAATGCCCCCTTCATCTCCACATTGCCCCCTTCATCTCCACATTGCCCCTTCCACAATGCCCCCATCTCCACATTGCCCCTTGCCCCTTCATCTCCACATTTCCCCTTCCACAATGCCCCTTCATTTCCACAATGCTCCTTCCATAATGCCCCTTCATCTCCACATTGCCCCTTCCACAATACCCCTATTTCCACATTGCCCCTTCCACAATACCCCTACCTCCAGTCCCTGGTGGTCTAGCGGTGTGGCTTGTCAGATCTGTGCCTCCTTCGGCACAGATCTCTAGAACTGAAGCTCCCACGCGTCGCTCTAGTAATGCAGAGGCTGGGAGATTATGTCATCTCCCAGCGCTCTGTATTACTAGAACGGCGGGCACCTGGAGTGACGGGTCCAGTCACAGGTGGGACCCCTACGACCCCTATTGTTATGCCGATGCAGTCTAGAAGAAGGTAGGCTTGACACAGAAGGAGTAAGTGCTATTGGGTGTAAGTGCCTCCTGCCACATGAACTGCCAGTCAGTGGTTGGGAGCGAGAAGTGCTGCTGAGGTGGGGGGTTTGGAAGCACTAACTCTTCAGAGAAAAGGGCCCAGGTGCGCAATCCCTAATAGGATGGTTAAGCATAAAAAAGGGAAGAGGGCAGCTCCAGTGGGAACTGAAAAATAAAGATTTATTGAGCAATCTAGGCAACATATGGTCGACGTTTCGGTCTGACATGGACCTTTATCAAGTCTTGATGAAGGTCCATGTCAGACCAAAAACGCCATTTTTGTGCTTATCCATCCTATTATGAATTGTGCACACACAAATATATACACCCCCCCACACACATACAAACTTAAATAAAATGCTGAACCTTGGTGCACCCCCCCAAGTTCTTTCTAGTACACTACCTCATTAGTATGGTCACTTATGCAATTGCAAATGCCCAGTACATTTCCCATTGCCCTCCCCTCGGTGCATGTGATGTAAAGGGGAGAATTCTTGGCATAAGTCATTTAGTAAATTGGCATTAGGCAGACACTGGACAAAGAAATCAGTTCCAGCGCAAGTTCTACAGTGAAAAGGCATTAGTCCGTCCCCTACTGTGTGTGAATGTATGTGAGTAATTGCACAACCAGGCAGGTGGGAGCTCTGCCAAGCTCCTAAACTATAAGTGAGAAGGAAATTGTGCTGAATGCCTTGGGGTGATAGAGTAGGAGTGAGGAGGGAACTGTAACACATCATACATTATAACAAAGACGTGCAAGCAATGTTATATGGATGCTATTTTCAGGTTTTCAATCAGGAGGGAGAGATGTCAACAGATTGTGACCTTTCCTCTCCGCTTCTCTTCTCTCGCCTTTTCTCTCTGTTGCTCTTATGCACCTGGGTATTGTTGACCTATGATTCTTCCAAGTAGAAAGGGCACAGACTGCTCATACACTGATATTTTAACCCCTTGGATACATCTTCGCCATCTTATCCTTGTGATTACATCTCAGTTACTCCTACATCTACAGTGCATTGCTAAGTGATACTTTAGAGAGATCTCTGGTGTGGTCAGAGATATGTCAATGTCCCTTGCACCAGTTTTGTACCCCTTTACAGAACCTATTGGACTCTGGTGTAGTTGGGTTACCCTTGGATACCAGGCCCTGGCACAATGGTACCCTCTGCACCCTCAGTAGTTGCCCTCCTGCTTACATCTTCTAATAATAAACCACATATCTTTATCTAATCAGAAAATCCTAAAGCCACCATGAATCGGTTTTATGTGGATTGGTTCCCCAAAATTATAGCAACAGTACATTTTAGTTTTATGAAAAACTTGCTATAGAGCTTTTCCTGTTGCTCAAAATAAGGGTACACCCACTTCTGTCAGTTCTTTTATTCAGATGTTATAACCATTTGAATTGTTAAGATGTAAGTGACCGTGTGATTACTTCCTGAAACTTCCAATTGACAGGAAGTGACTCAGCAGTTTCTATCACATTCTATAGAGAGCTGTTTATCAGTGACTCCACTCTCCCACAGAATTCTACATAATAACTAATATCAATCTGACCACTAGAGGGCATTGTTGACAACAATTTAAACTGTAATGACTCCAAAAATGCATTTTCCAGCAATGGGAGTACCATTGTTTCACTCAGCAGTGAAAGCCCTATAATATGTTTTTTAACTCATAAAAGATAGCTCATTTCTCTTATAATCTCAAATTAGCACTGGATATGACATTCATGGGGGCAGACATGATTCTTTGTTCCATCCCCTGAAGTTTCCTAAGAAGATTTCCATGGGAATCATTTCACATCCTGGGGGAGATGCACTAAGGTGTGATACAGCAGAGATAACTTCTCCAATTCCTAGCTTATTCTATGAAGCCTATGATCTCCCAGGCTTTAGGAATCTTAGTGCATAGGCTCTATAGAATAATGTAGGAACTGGAGTGTTTATTACACTGGATAAATTATCACCAATTTATCTTTGTACATCTCCCACAGGAGTCTTGCAAATATAAAAATAAAGATTTATTGAGCAATCTATATGGTCAACGTTTCTGTCTGACATGGACCTTTATCAAGTCTTGATAAAGGTCCATGTCAGACCAAAAATGTCATTTTTGTGCTTATCCATCCTATTATGTCTGCATTCATGGACATTATATCCAGTACTAAGCTGAGTGCCAGAGGGGTATCCATTGCACTGGACACCCCTCTGGCACTCAGAGGGTTCAGTATCCATTTTGGGGAATTAATCCATGGAGAACAGATTCATAAGGACTATTATTAGAATTAAAAAATAAGACTTAAAATTGGGGTTATATACATTTAAATACCCTGTACTTCGTGCAGCACTAACATCTTGGGGGAGATGCCCTAAGGTGTGATAGAGAGGTGATAAGCCTATGCACTAAAATCTCTCAGACCTAAGTGATGTTAGCGCATAGGCTCTATAGAATAACATAGTGATATAGTGATAGAGTGATATTACCGGAGAAGTCATCTCCCCTTTATCACAGCTTTATCACACCTTAGTGCATCTCCCTAGTGCTGCATATGCTCTGAGGGAATAGGCATTCCTGCCTTTTCCAGGGCCTCCATTCATTGTCCAGGATTGTCTGTAAATGGGCTGAAATAAGATAACATTCTTTCTGAATACAAGAGCAGTGAGCACCAATCAGAATTGATTAACTAATGTTAGCCCTTATCTCTCAATACAAACTTCACAGACAGCATTAAACAAATGCTGCCTGAACAGAACAATTTATACATGCGTTAAAAAGCAAGTTTAGGATTATATTTTAGGGATGTAACGTGCAGATTTTTGGCCTCCATTTTCTTTTAACCCTTTGAGTGCCAGAGGGGTGAGCAGCACATTACGGAGCAATGGCATAAGGTAAACGGGTGGTTATTATAAAGAGGCATCAGTGTTTCATTAAGTCCTTGAATGACAGGGAAGCAATGCGATGGAGATGTCACTAGCATTCAAGGGGTTAATAATAATGAAGCAGAGGGCACTCGTATATCAGATCTTCAACTATAGTATCAATGAAGTATATATAACATCCCCAAGGCATGATGTTTCAGAATCATCAGTGTGTCATTTGTAGGAAACAAAAAGGTGATCCAATGAAACTTTATCAATTGTAACTGGATAGCAGGTGAGCACGCCATTTCAAGTGGAGATCCGATGGTGCTTCAAAGAAGCAGTAACAGTTTTTAATAAACAGTGTTACTGTACTTTTCCTGCTGAGCAAACCAAGAGACATCCACGGCTGGGAGATTTTGGATTCATAGTTCTTAGATCTCCAAAGGACATTTTTTTATAGTTCAAACTATGGGCAAGCTTGAGTCACATACTATGGCTCTCCATAGTAGGTGATAGGAACAGCATCACCTTGAAACCACAATAGAAAATGAATCTATCAGTAGTGGAGCACTTTATTTAAAGGGATAGTACTGTTTCATAATAACAGCAACTCCAATTAATCTTCATAGTATTTGGGCCATGGAGAGTGTTATTCCAGTACTGTCAGAGTTGTAGTACAAGAGTAACTGAATGATAAAATATCCCCATCCCGCCCCTTTGACTGATGTAACACTGCTCATCTTAGAGCAGCAGGGTAGTGTCCAAGTGGATCGCAGAGAGGGACGATCTTCAATTAACATAAGGGAAAAACCTGTCAAGAGGGGCAGGGTGTTCATTGTTCTCACAGTAAGAAGATTGTCATTTACTGTGATCTGTCCGGTCAAGTGACCAGATTCCACATCTGAGGAGAGGGGACTTACACTAGGTAAAAGGGGCGGGTGGGGGATACTTTATCATTCAATTACTCTTGAACTACAACTCTGACAGAATTGAGATAACAGTCTCTGTGGCTCAAATACTAAGAAGATTAATTGGAGCTGATGTTTTTGTGAAACTTTGCTATCCCTTTAACCTTTTGAATGCCAGAGGGGTATGCAACACATTGCAAAGAGTTAACAAATCAGAAACACAGACCAATTTTGTATAATTTTTTTCATGTAAACGGTACTGCTCCAATAATCCTTAGAGCCTCAGGGAGTATCCAACCAACACATTGTGGGTTATTCACTGAGGTGTGATAAAGAGGGGATAAAGTGGAGATAACTTCTACAGTTCCTAGGTTATTCTATATAACTAATGCACTAAGATGTCTAAATTTGGGGAAATCGGAGAAGTGAAGTCATCTCCACTTTATCACCTCACATCTTAGTGAATAACCCCTATTGTTTCCTAATGCATCGAACACCTCCCGCCAATCAAATGGTTAATAGACTCTCAAATCCATCCCTGTCCTCCTTTTCATACTATATTAACCCCTTGAAGGCCAGAGGGGGTACACTGCACCTAGTCCACAAGGCATTAATAGTTCATGTTCCCTTGGGGACAGTTATTTCCATCTTATCGTTCTTACAGGTAAAGGGAAACTGTTCTATGATCATCCTCTATTTCATTATTATTCATGTGTTTTCTCTTTGCAGTTAGCGAACTTATTTATGAGGATAGCTTTTATTAAAGGGATAGTAATGTTTCAAAATTAGAGCAGCTCCAGTTAATCTTCATAGTATCTGGGCCATGGAGAGTGTTATTTCAGTACTGTCAAAGTTGTAGTTCAAGAGTAATTGAATGGTAAAGTATCCCCCTCCCGCCCTTTTACCTAGTGTAAGTCACCTCCCCTCAGATGTGGAATCTGGTCTTAAGACTGAACAGCTCACATCAAGGGACAATCTTCTTACTGTGAGAACAATTAAAACCCTGCCCCCCTTGACAGGTTTTTCAGGTTTTGTCTTGTGCCCATTGAAGATTGTCCCTCTCTGCGATCGATCCGGACAGTCTTACTGCTCTGAGATGAGCAGTGTTTCATCAGTAAAAGGGGCGGGAGGTGGATACTTCATCATTCAATTACTCTTGTACTACAACTCTGACAGTACTGAAATAACACTCTCCATGGCCCAAATACTATGAAGATTAATTGGAGCTGCTTTTATTGTGAAACATTACTATCTCTTTAATCCATATACTCAATTGATGCCTGTGTTAGATCCCACAGACTTATAATTGCACTTCAACAGATCTGGATGAAGCATAAGTTTTTGTGATCTTGCCTGTTACTATTCAGCTGTAGACCACACTGATCAACCATGTTCTGAGTGGTGAGACCAAATTTTTGAGTACTGTGATATTTCCTGTTACTACTCAGTTGTAGTCCACATTGCTCCAAGTGATAATCCTTTTCCTTTGCTAGCCTTATTGCATATTGATACTGAATTTAGAATCAGTCGCTTTGAGAAAGTGGGTCTTCTCCCACGAAACTTGTCAGCCATCTGATATTGTGTCATTTGGATTGTTTTTAATTGCATTTGCATCAAGTCAATTAAACTATTTACCCATTTGGAGTCTTTTACAAGTGTTGGAGGAGTGTTTCTTTTTGACCAATGGTGGAGAGTTCTGATCGAAATAAGAGTACCGAGTGGAGACGGCGAGAATTCCCCACTGGCTCAGTATATACCATGAGCTGACCATCATTCAATGTTAGGGCATATTATTTTTGTATATTTACCTGTTATTTCAAGACAGTATCACACTGTTTGGTCCCTCTATTCTTTTGTGTTTTTTGGGTGTAATTATTGCAGACATTAATCTCTTCATTAGGAGACCCATCTTGCAGATATCTGTCATGTCACATATGTATATACTAACCTACCCAGTGTCCATTTTTCATCACTACTACTTTCTCACAGGGGAACTATGAGGAGCCATTCTGTTACAGGGTCTCATCTGATTGGTCCTGCACCTCTTGTGTTGATATTGATCAGCTATACTCATATATACTGTATTAGGGAAATTCATTACTTCATTATTCAATTGTAATAATTCCACTTGTCATGTATGTTGACTATAATGCCAGCTGAGCTTACTTATGTCAGATAAACATGCCCTTTCTAGTATGTGACAGAGTCTGGGTCCAGTAAAATGTTATTGTTATGCTTATACACCTAAAATGATATACAACTTATACACCTACTATGATCAATAATAACGTATCTAGATAAATTAGGCCCAAGTCTGTAGCAGGCTTCATCTGTGATATACTGAGTCTCCTAGATGATAACCCATATGTGTAAAGCTGGTTGTAGATTTTATGATGACTGTTTATTTTAAAGGGATAGTAATACTTCGTTTTATCTTTATTTTATATTGTAAGTATTAAAAAAACATGAAGAACGATATAAGTCTTATCTCTCAAACCTTTATGGTTTAAGAGATATTCACAAGCAAAGTATCCCCCCCCTGTTCAGCCAGAGCAGAAGGGAGGTGCCCAGGTAGACTGCATAGAGGGACAATCTTAAATTAAGATAAGGGAAAAACCTGAAAAACTTGTCAAAGGGGGCAGGGCTTTCATTGTTCTCATAGGAAGAAGATTGTCCCCTGCTGTTATCTGTCTGGTCTTACAACCAGATTCACATCTGAGAAAAGATGGCTTACACTAGGAAAAAGGGGCGGGAGGGGGAAACTTTGCTTGTGAATATCTCTTAAACCATAAAGGTTTGAGAGATAAGACTTATATCATTGTTCATGTTTTTTTAATGCCTACAAAATAAAATAAAGATAAAACAAAGTATTACTATCCCTTTAACAACATGGCCCATTCATGGCTCCTGCTTATAGACCCTTTTTCAGCTCAGACAACCTCACATATCACCCCCATCTTAGAGGTCACTGATCTTTTGTGTCAGTAACTACTGATAAGGGCAGCACAGATTTCCATTAACTCTCCATAATCTCTACCCACTCTTAACATAGTAAGCTTGTCCCCTCAATTGAGTGATTTGTTATAGCTCATCTTAGCATAAATCTGCATTACAACTGCTAGAGTGGGGTCTATAATTGTGAGAAAAAATGTTGCCTTATTATGTGAAATGCTTAATCCTTGTTTTCTCCTTATGCATTGCTATTTACCATAACCTTTGTTTATCTCTCCATAGCAATCAGGTGAGCTAGGAATTGCTTTCCTCCACCTGGAATTAATTTCTCCCTCCCCTTTCCCCACAGAATGGCACATATTAGTTATCTTACTGTTGTCTAAATGTTTTTCAAGAATATTAGAAAACATTATACAACCTACCCAATCCTCATTATGCACCACACAAGCTAACTCACAAATCCCAAAACTGAGTTCAGTTCAGGCTAGGGAACTTGAAGCGACACCGATATAACAACTGAAGAAGTTTCTCTGGAAATTAGGCAAATGTCAAGTGGAGGATCCCTGACCCTGATAGCTAACCCTTACTATTTCACCAGGCTTTTCAGAACGTTTTCATGCCACTACTAATTAGAGCTTTCAGTGACCTGCCTGCAAATATAAGTTCTCATCTGTCCTTCACAGAGGCCCATATAACAGTTCTTACCAAAGAGGGGACAATACAAATCTGTGTCCTAGTTACAGGCTAAATTTGCTTTTAAATAACAACATCAAACTATACAATAATGTCCTAGCAAACAGACTAAAAACACTATCTCCATGTTATCAATTTAGCAGACAGGATTTGTTCCTGGTTGAGTGGCCAGGTACAGCATCATCAAATTATAAATTCGATACAATTGGCCCATAATAGCAAAATCTATACACTAAAGCTGGCCGTAGATGCAGAGAGGGCCTTTGATAGATTTGACTGGGGATTCATTCTGGAATCTCTTCCAGGTATTGGGATTTGCACCAATTTTATAACCTACACTAGGACCCTTTATACAAATCCCACAACTATATTTAAAGCAAATGGGAACCTTTTTGTGCAGTTTCTGCTGAATAATGGTACCAGACAAGGATGTCCTCAAGCATACCTACTAGAGATCATGAACAGAAAACTGTCTTTATTTGCAGAAAATCTAATTTTTAGCATAATGAACTTGAAAGGGATCATTGCCATGTATTTCAAGAACTTCAGCAATTTAAGGACATTAGTAACTTCAAAAATAATTTGCCACAAAACCAGCTGAATAAAGTGAAGCTATTAGTTCATTTTAGGTGCACCCAGGGTTCTCTTAAATATCTAGATATTCAGCTTACACCCAATATGAAGCCCTGTTTCAGCACAACTACAAACCACTCTTAAAAAAGGTTTCTCAAGAATAGCAATAATATATTAATCCCCTTATCTCATGGATATGCTGTATTAGCCTCATAAAAGTCACAATTATTTCAAAAATCATTTTAGAGATTTCAGAAAGTTCCCATTCAGCTATCCAAATCTGTGTAGGAGATCCTTGATAATTTATTTGGAGTCATAAACCTGCTAGACTGAATGTTTCCATTAGAAATTGATAGAAGGTCTGAGGGCCTCTAAAATCCCAAATTATTTTCAAATCATTCTGCTAACCACAATTTTGTGCTGGTTTTACTCGAATGAGACTAAAAAATGGGTGTAGATGGCAAGAATCACTCTTCACCTTACATGTTACCATGGCTTCTAAAAGAACACAGACCACAAACTGCTAGTGATAATCCTCTAGAAAATGCAACTCTAGCTACTTGGGAAGGAATGCTGCTCCTGTAACCTCATTACTACATAACCCAGACCTCTCATGGTCTCTCAGATGACATTTTTATTAACTGGAAATCAGAGGATAAGCTTTTGGTTTCTCACTTAGTGTGGGCTTGCCATTTGATTCCCTCCAACAATTGTTCAATCTTCATTCTAGTGAATCCTGGCACTATAGACAGATCCACATTTCATACATGCAAATCCTAATAAGACAGACCTACTTAGGGAGCTGACCACAATTGAACAGCAGCATGTTGCCAATAAGCAACCCGAGAGACTAATCTCTGTATTGCATAATCTTTTAGATAGTGACAAAATGTATTTCTTCATACAAAAATATGAATGGCAGAGCTCTAGTCCTCAATCTTGGACACTCACTGATTGTCCACAGTGAAATATGCCCACAGCTCTCTCCAAATACTGCCACAATTGAAATCAACTACAAGATACTCTTACAGTGGTATCAAACTCCAGAGATATTGCAAAACATTTATGCAAAAGAATCATCAGTCTGTTGGAGATGTGGTCGAGAATGGGGACATCACCCACGTATGTTGTTGTGGACCTATATAAAAACACTGGGTCTCCATGATTAAGGGGGTAAATGCTATTACTAAAATACAAATACCATTTAACCCAAAGGCCATTCTCTTATCAGTTGGTCTCCAAGGGGAGAGGGGAAACAAGCCTGAAAATATGCTTGTTGTACAACTACTGGATGTAGATAAGTTAGCATACCATTTCTTGGAAGCAGGCTCTTCTGCCAATGTTATCTGAATGAAGAGAGAAGGTCTGCTTGATTATATTGATAGAAAAGCTTATTCATTCTAAGAACGATAAGGCACGTACATTCTCTGATATCTGGTGCCCTCTGAATGAAGGCCTAAACTTGTGACATTGACGGTTCCCATTAAAGGGATAGTAATGTTTCATAATAAAAGCAGCTCTAATTAATCATCATAGTATTTGGACTTTGGAGAGTGTTATTTCTATTCTGTCAGAGTTGTAGTTCAAGAGTAATTCAATGATAAAGTATCCCCCTCCCGCTCCTTTTACTGATGTAACACTGTTCAGCCAGAGCAGAAGGATGGTGCCCAGATAGACTGCAGAGAGGGGACAATCTTCAATTAAGATAAGGGAAAACATGTCAAGGGGGCAGTGTTTCCTTATGATCACAGTAAGAAGACTGTCCCTTGCTGTGACCTGTCTGGTCAATAGACCAGATTCCACATCTGAGAAGAGATAGCTTACACTAGGTAAAAGGGGCAGGAGGGGGAAACTTTGCTTGTGAACATCTCTCAAACTATAAAGGTTTGAGAGATAAGACTTATATCGTTCTTCATGTTTTTTTAATGCCTACAAAATAAAGATAAAACGAAGTATTACTATCCCTTTAAAGACCCCTGCAATTGTCCTGGCCTCTGGCCTATTTACCTTGTATATGTTAAACATGCACCCCCTCACCTCTGCCTCGCCAATTTTATTACATATGGCTCCATGATACTGTTCACTCAGACATCCTACTAATGGCTCTCATCTGGTGGAGTCTCTCGGAATACTCATATTCTCTCTTTTTTAACCACTTCTTGGATTCTTTATTCTGCCTTTATTCTTTCCCTAATTTTGCCTTATCTCTGCTACATATTATCAAGTGGCGACTCTCAAAAATTAGCGTGTGTATTTAACATGTACAGCCATCATTACTTGTGATGTACCAGCTTTGACAGCTATGTGATGTAACCTTGATGTAATCGTTATTCACTCTGGGGGGTATGCACTAAGGCATGATAAAAAGGCGATGAAGTGGAGATGACTTCTCTAGTGATATCACTTCTCCGGTTCCTGTGTTATTCTATGGAGCCAATGCATTAAGATCTCTCCTCTTGTGAATTCTTAGTGCATAAGCTCCATAGAATCCCATATGAACTGAAGTGATATCACTGGAGAAGTTATTTGCTCTTTGTCTCCTCTTTATCACACCCTAGTGCATAACTCCCCCTGCTGTATTCATATGTAACTCCCCCTGCTGTATTCATATGTAACTCCCCCTGCTGTATTCATATGTATCCTTGTTTTTCTCATCAAAGCAAGCTATGAAACATGTTTTCATTAACCCCATGATGACTTCCCGATCTAGTGCGTGGGCAACTGTTAACCCCTTAGTGACAGCTGCGTGCGCACGCGGCTGTCACCTTAACGTCTGGCTAACATTTTTTTTTTTTTTTACGAAATGATTCCCGAGTTCCCGAACGGCGTGCAGCCGCACGGAGACCCGGACTTCTGGGAACTAGCAGGTACGTGTTCTGTCACTAAGTGACAGTTTTTGCGGGACATACCTGGTAAGTCAATTGTCGGGATGGGGTTAAGGACCATGGAACTTTGTTTTTTTTTTTTGTGATTTGAATTCTTGGATGGCAGAGCGGCGTGCAGCAGCACTGCCATCCCAGAAATCCATGATGTGCCAGGACTGTCACTGGTCCTTAACCCTATGAGTGCCTGGGGGGTCTGCAATGCACTGCAAAGCAATGCATTGCAGACCCCTCTGGCACTCAAAGGGTTAAGTGAAGGGACCGGCACGACAGTCCTGGCACGTAAGGATAGTTAAGGGGCTAAAAACTTGTAATGCTCCTTTAAATGGGTTGTTTATCCCACTGAATGACAGAGAGGTCTCCACACTGAAGATCTCTCTACATTAAAGGGAATTGTGGTGCAATGTGTTGGGTTCCCCTCTGGCACTCAAAGGGTTAAAAGCTCTATTATAATCAGTGGGGCGTTTTGTTTGTCCCTTATGATGCAGCTGGTTTGCTCGAGAGTTGTTCCTCTTTGTTGTTATACATAAGACACAGTCTACATACCTGTTTAGTCCAGTAATTTACTACCCTTATGACCTTTATTTCTCTACATGCCGGTAATTTATGACCTTTATTTGTCATTGCACATCCCATATGTTAATTTTCCCATCCTTATCTCTTGGTTCACTGATGTACAGGGCTCCTTTCCTGCTCTCATCTAGATTTTGTTTATCATAGCACTGCAGAGTCCTGATTATGTATATTTAGTCTCTGAAGTCACTGAGTTCTATTGCCTGGCACTTAATTGCCTGCCTAGAAATAAGATCCAATGATGCAGTTGTTACACTGACTGAAGGGAATGGAAATTGCAATTTTATTAATCGCTGATCAATCTTTTCTCTGTACAGCCAGAAGGGGGATGAAACGCAAAAGTCGATGATGAAAGTGGAGCAATTCTGAGACACTATAGGGAGCAAATACAATTTTCCAAAATTCCCATTGATTTGAAGGGGGCTTTTTAGAGATGTATTCAGCAGAAGCAATGTGTTGGAAACCTCTCTACATACCTCAGAATATTCTAGATCTGACCTGGAAGGTTTTCAGTGTTGACACTTTAACCCCTTAAGTACCATTGACGGCCCTGGCATGTCATGGTTTCGCAAGCCATAAAGACCCATGACGTGCCAGGACAATCATGGATTTCAGGGCTCCCCGCCAGGCTGCACACTGCTTGGGGGGTCCCTGAACCGGATTCACAAAAAAAAAAATCATCCATGGTCCTTAAGTGCTGGCCACGTGCATGCCCGGCTGGTCTTTAAGGAGTTAAGGACCAATTTGGTGTTCAACACATTGTTTTGCAATTCCGTGCACACCCCTCTGGTCCTTAGAGGGTTAATTACCAAATCTCCAGGTATTGAGGCTACTTCCCACTTAAAGGGATAGTACTAATTTGATTACACTGCAGCTCCGAGTCTTCGTTATATATTTTTACACACAGAGTGCTATTTTCAGTTACTTACAATGTTGTAGTTCAAACTCTATTCCTGTAGAAATGTTCCCCCTCCCGCTCCTTCTGGCCGCCTCCCCTAGGATTTGGTCGTGGAAGGATGCAGTGAGGGACAATCTTCAGTCAGTAAGTAGAAGGAAAACTCTGCCCCCATTGACGAAGGAGGATAGGATTCTCCTTATGCTTACTGAACATTGTCCCTCGCCGCTCTCCATCCGGACCAGACTGAGAGGATCAGTGACGTGGCTAGAAGGGGCCATTCTGTCCACTTTAGGGGTAAACCCAGCCCACGCATCTCCTTAATCTTGCCCACCCTAATTAAGCCTCACCCACATTATGATACAAATCTCATAATTTGAATACTCCCACCCCCAGCTCTTCTTAGTACTCAAATAGTCACAAATGTTCCCAGCAATGAATGGGTTAAAATCCACATTTAAACCAATACTAATATTTATGCCTCCTCAATGTGCAGTTGATTCACCCCCCAAAAAAATCGCTCCACTTTCGAAATGCATATGGACTTGAGGGTTAACCCTTTAAGTGCTTTGCAATGCATTGTATACCTCTCTGGCATTCAAAGGGTTAATTTCCATTTGTGTATATATATATATATATATATATATATATATATATATATATATATATATAGATAGATATATATAAGCACAAATACCTTTAGTGCACCAGTGGGTTGTCCAGTGCTTACATGCATTGCTCTGGACCTCCTGTCTGCCAACTGAAGGGATAAACTTTGCACAATAATTGCTCACACTTGGCATGCTAACTATTAACATTCTCTTTCTTATAAGCAAATACCTTAAAGAGTTTCATTAATTATAAATTAATTAAGGTCATAGTGACAGTCATTAGCCAAAATGCCAAATTGAAGGACAAATATGGTGACTAATTCCGCCGATAAGACATACAAATCAACTACAAAACAAAAGGATTCTGTTACAGTAAATAAGTGGTCACTGGCAGGTCGAAACCATTCCATTTATATCGTGCATCAGCATCCTGAGGCTGTCCAGTAGTCCAGGACTACAATTCCCAATTTCCCATCATCACCAGCATGATGATGGCTGGAGGATGATGAGATTTATAGTCCACAAAAGCTGGAGGGCCTCAGGTTGCCCAGCCCTGGTAGTTTATAATCTTATAAGTATTTGATGCTCTAATTCCCATATAGCTATGGCACAAGAACAAAAATGGCTGTTACCCCTTCTTCCTCACATAATGCATTCATGTGGTGTTGTGCCCAAAGTGTCAAAATCAGATGTTCTGTACTGTCAATCACATCACCCCTGCCCTGTGCTGTCAGTCATTCTGTTCTGTACTGTCAATCACATCACCCCTGCCCTGTGCTGTCAGTCATTCTGTTCTGTACTGTCAATCACATCACCCCTGCCCTGTGCTGTCAGTCATTCTGTTCTGTACTGTCAATCACATCACCCCTGCCCTGTGCTGTCAGTCATTTTGCTGTGTACTGTCAGTCATTCTGTTCTGTACTGTCAGTCATTCCGTTCTGTACTATCAATCACACCTGTTCTATGCTGTCCTGTATTTCAATTATGTGCTGTCAGTTGCTCCTTCAGTTACTCCCTCCTTCCTCTTTCCTGTGTTTTTGGTCCCTTTTATCCTTCAGACCCTCTATCCCCCTCTAGCTATCCCATGCTTCAGCCCCTTCTCTCTGTACCATGCTTTATTCCTCTCTCTCTCTATGTGTCCAGTTCTTCATCCCCCTTTATCTCTCTCTGTCCCATGTTTCACTCCCCTTTCTCTATGTGTCCCATGCTTCATTCCTCTCTCTCTCTGTCCAGTGCTTCATCCCCCTTTCTCTGTCTCTGTCCCATGCTTCACTCCCCTTTCTCTGTGCCCCATGCTTCATCCCCCTCTATCTCTGTGTCCCATGTTTCACTCCCCTTTCTCTCTGTGCCCCATGCTTCATTCCCCCCCCTCTCTATGTCCCATGCTTCACTCCCCTTTCTCTCTGTGCCCCATCTTCATTTCCCTCTCTCTCTCTCTCTCTGTCCCATGCTTCACTCCCCTTTCTCTCTGTGCCCCATCTTCATTTCCCTCTCTCTCTCTCTCTGTCCCATGCTTCACTCCCCTTTCTCTCTGTGCCCCGTCTTCATTTCCCTCTCTCTCTCTCTGTGCCCCATGCTTCACTCCTCTTTCTCTCTGTGTCCCATGCTTCATTCCTCTCTCTCTCTCTGTGTCCCATGCTTCACTCCCCTTTCTCTCTGTGTCCCATGCTTCATTCCTCTCTCTCTCTCTCTCTCTCTCTCTCTGTGTCCCATGCTTCACTCCCCTTTCTCTGTGCCCCATGCTTCATCCCCCTCTATCTCTGTGTCCCATGTTTCACTCCCCTTTCTCTCTGTGCCCCATGCTTCATTCCCCCCCTCTCTCTATGTCCCATGCTTCACTCCCCTTTCTCTCTGTGCCCCATCTTCATTTCTCTCTCTCTCTCTCTCTGTCCCATGCTTCACTCCCCTTTCTCTCTGTGCCCCATCTTCATTTCCCTCTCTCTCTCTCTCTGTGCCCCATGCTTCACTCCTCTTTCTCTCTGTGTCCCATGCTTCATTCCTCTCTCTCTCTCTCTCTCTGTGTCCCATGCTTCACTCCCCTTTCTCTCTGTGTCCCATGCTTCATTCCTCTCTCTCTCTCTCTCTGTGTCCCATGCTTCACTCCCCTTTCTCTCTGTGTCCCATGCTTCATTCCTCTCTCTCTCTCTCTCTCTCTCTCTCTGTGTCCCATGCTTCACTCCCCTTTCTCTCTGTGCCCCATCTTCATTTCCCTCTCTCTCTCTCTCTCTCTGTGTCCCATGCTTCACTCCCCTTTCTCTCTGTGCCCCATCTTCATTTCCCTCTCTATCTCTCTCTCTCTCTCTGTGTCCCATGCTTCATTCCTCTCTCTCTCTCTCTCTCTCTCTGTGTGTCCCATGCTTCACTCCCCTTTCTCTCTGTGCCCCATCTTCATTTCCCTCTCTCTCTCTCTCTCTGTGTGTCCCATGCTTAATTCCCCTCTTTCTCTCTCTGTGTCCCATTCTTCATTCCCCCCTCTTTCTTTGTCCCATGTTTAACCCTTCTCTGTCCCGTGCTTCATCCCCTCTCTGTGTTCCATACTCAAACCTTCTCTCTCTCTCTCTGTCCCATTCTTCAGCCTCTCTCTCTCTCTCTCTCTCTCGCTCTCTCTCTGTACAGGTCTGCACAATTACACTCTGAAAGTACCAGCAAGTGAATATTATTTTAGCAGCACTTTTCCCTGTGAAGTCATATGAAATCCATAGTACATTGCAGACTGAATGATGTTCACAGAAAACCTTGTACATCAAACATATGATGTACTTGTACAGAAGAATAGATATTTACGCCTCATTACATAATATAACTAATCAATATTAATTTGCTGAAGCTCCTATTAAACGTTTAATGACTAATACATAGAATATGGTTTGATACTCAGATTTAAAGCGGAACTTTCACATTGTATAAAGTTGCCCTCCAATAATTAAACATATGGAGACTAACTTCATAATACTTCTAAAGTAATCCTTAATCTTCAGCCAAACAAGAAAAATATACACACTAATGGCACGAAATGGGTTAAACTATAAGTCTGGTGTCCTAGTAAGCAGCTACAGATAAAAGGTTTACTGTCTCCAAAAACCAAATACAAACAAAATACAATATCACCAATCGAGCGCTACACCAGGACAGACAATGAATAACTCTTTATACAAAAAAACATGTGTCCTGATGCTAATTACTACGCACCATAAACACATCCCATATAGCATATATGTCTAAAAATTCTCTCAATTGTATATCATAAAAAATAAAATCAAACTTGACTGCAAAAAACAAAATTAAAAATACAGTTTAATAGTCAAATATATAAATCTTACATATACATTTCACAGAAAATGATATTTAAATATCGTTGGCCAGATCCTCAGTTAAAAGCATACCCACAACCTACCACACAGCCGCAATGGTCCAGTGCGTACTCTACCGCTCTGAATAGTCTCTTCAGACCGGTAGAGTATGCACTGGACCATTGCGGCTGTGTGTTGTGTTCCCATAGCCCATCCCATAAGGTGAAAAAGTAATAAAAGAAGAGGTGGAGGTCAAGAGAGAAGGGGGAGGGAGGGGGTACCCATGCCACACAGAAACAATCAATCAAGCTTGGGTATTAAGGGGAAGCTTGATTTAGGGTGGAGGGCTAGAGCTACAGATCATGAGCGTCCCAGTAGGTAAACCATGGAGACTATATAGATGTAAATCTGTCCAAACTCTGTGTGAACAAAGTGTGAATTTGCCTAGATAGGAAATGCAATGAACTTTGTAATGCCAATGCTGGAGAGTTGGAGGGAAGGCTGATTTCCAGAGTAGTGGTATAATATATTTAGCTGCATTATTGAGGAGTCAAAACAGAACAGAGGCAGCAGAGGAAAGTGGAAAAGAGGTGGGGAGGTTGATTGCAAAGAGAAAGGTCAGAGGGTCTCTAGGAAGGGTAATATTTAGCACAGAGTTTATGGCTGTTGTGACGTCGGCCCAGAAGGGAGTAGTTTTGGGGCCAGGACCACCAGATATGTAGTGCCAATGGGGGGAGGGTTGCAATGCTTTCCCCTGGCACTCAAAGGGTTATTAATAATGTAATTAAACATGGCCTAGAGAGAAGGAATGCTCAGATGTTCCCATAGCCCATCCCATTGCCACCCCCTTGGCTCAAACAGCATTAAAAGGATAGTAATGTTTCATAATAAAAGCAGCTCTAATTAATCATCATAGTATTTGGACCTTGGAGAGTGTTATTTCAATTCTGTCAGAGTTGTAGTTCAAGAGTAATTGAATGACAAAGTATCCCCCTCCCGCCCCTTTTACTGATGTAACACTGCTCAGCCAGAGCAGAAGGGAGGTGCCTAGGTAGACTACAGAGAGGGACAATCTTCAATTAAGATAAGGGAAAAACCTGAAAAACTTGTCAAGGGGGGCAGGACTTTCATATCTGAGAAGAGATGGCTTACACTAGGTAAAAGGGGCGGGAGCGGGAAACTTTATCCTTCAATTACTCTTGAACCACAACTCTGACAGTATTGATATAACACTCTCCATGGCCCAAATACTATGAAGATTAATTTGAGCTTCTGTTTTTGTGAAACATTACTATCCCTTTAAGCATCTCCAGCAGGTGGAGGAATGAGTAGGGAAAATGGAAGCTAGATTTTAGGGGTGTAGTACCATCTGGTGAGTAATTTATAGTTGCATTCTTTAGTAGCTACATCTGTGGCCGATTTCATAATTTTATTGGGTATCAATAGCCATTGGGAATGAGATGAGGGGAACTACAACTCAGCCTGCAAACTAAAGAGGAAGTAAGGTTTAGATAGCTCATTACTATGAAGGAAAGACTTATACTATTTGGATACTTTACGGACATGTATAGAAGGCGTAACAATCAAGGATTCAAATTTAGTGTCCATTCTGGGGATGTTGCCTTTATTAGAATGTTGGAGTAAGTAATGATGCAATTGATGATATAGCCACTAGAAGGCATTGAGGAGGTTATAGAAATGTTGTAGTTCCTCAGAGGTGATGATAGCAGAGTTGGGGAGAAGTTTGTCCAGTTTGGATCTGAAGAGAGCACCAGATGGCAAAGGAAGAGCCGTGTTGGCCTGGTGGGAAGTCTGGGTTACCCAGGATTGTGACCTGATGTGGAGGAAAGGGAGATAGCTCATGCTTGGTATTCAAGGAATCCCACACGGTGAGTAGATGTAACATAATTATATGGTTGTGTAGAGGCTTGGGCGGGGAGGCAGGACCTAAACAGATGAGGTCGATACTGGGAGCAAAAAAAATCTATACAGGAGATCTCCTCCTTGCTCTCTAAATGTTTGAATTCCAGGAGAGTGAACAAAGTAGCAAAGCAGTAGTACACACACACATATATATGTGTGGGGAGATCCAAGCTACCACGAGAAGGTTATCTAGTGAGATGCAGCCCTGATTTTTATTTTCATATAAAAATAATTAATGCGTTTAGCTTCTTTCGGTATATCTGACGGATCTTAATTGGGAGTGCATTAATAGAGAATTTTAGGGAGGACTACCATTTTTACTATATTAATCCATCCCACCCATGATATAAAGAATGTGTCCTATTTATGAAAGTATGTTTCTATAGCAAAAAGTCGAGACTGCAGGTTAGACTCAACTGTATCCGTAGGGGAAGGGGGGAGAACAATCCCTATGTATTTTATCCCTTTTTGTGTCCAATGGAAGTGGAAGCACCGTTGTAGTGGTATATGATTGTAGGAGGTGCATTAATGTTTAAGATTTTGGACTTAGCAAAGTTGATTTTTAAGTTATATATGGATCTATATATAGTACTCTATGATGGAGAGGTAGGAGAGGGATTTTTTGGAGTGAGTAAAAAAGAACATTATGCCATCTGCAAAGCTAGCTAATTTTGTTTCTGCCTTATGCATAGGGAGGCCAATAATATTTTTAGACTGTCTTATAATATGTAGAAGTGGTTCCAAAGTTAAGATAAGTTCCAAAGTTAAGATGATGGGCGAGAGTGGGCAACCTTGTCTTCAAGCCATGGGGATGGGAAAAGCCGAGGATAAGGATACATTGACTGATTCGGCCCAATGGATTCAAATAGAGGCTCATAATAGATGTTAGTTCCCTGAGGCCAAGGCCTTTGTAGTGTAGGGCTGAGAACATATAAGTCCAGTTCACCTTATTGAGTTATTTTTCAATGTCAATAGTAACTAAAAGTATGAGTAGGTGTTTCTTAAAGGGATAGTAATGTTTCAAAATAAAAGCAGCTCCAATTAATCTTCATAGTATTTGAGCCATGGAGAGTGTTATTTCAATACTGTCAGAGTTGTAGTTCAAGAGTAATTGAATGATAAAGTATCCACCTCCTGCACCTTTTACCTAGTGTAAGCTGCCTCCCCTCAGATGTGGAATCTAGTCTTAAGACCAGACAGCTCACAGCAAGGGACAATCTACTTACTGTGAGAAGAATGAAAACCCTGCCCCCCTTGACAGGTTTTTCAGGTTTTTCCCTTATGTTAATTGAAGATTTTCCCTCTCTGCAAGCCATCTGGACACCACCTTTCTGTTCTGAGGTGAGCAGTGTTACATCAGTAAAAGTGGCGGGAGGGGGATAATTTATCATTCAATTACTCTTGAACTACAACTCTGACAGTATTGAAATAACATTCTCCATGACCCAAAGACTATGAAGATTAATTGGAGCTGCTTTTATTTCAAAACATTACTATCCCTTTAAGGGCTGTAAAGATGAGTGCTGTTGTACTTGCTGTGTTGTATTTTGTTTGTCACCCAGGGATGAAGTCTGCCTGCTCCTTTAAAATGGAATTTTAAGGCTCTGAGTGCTAGAGAGGTTCTCAGTGCAAAGCAAAGCATTTCTAGTTTTCAAGGTTGTAAAATCTCTATTTAAATCAATGGAAATTTTGATTAGTACAAACATATTTTGGGCCCCCTATCACAAAAATACATTTTCACTTAGGCATAACTAGAACTTATTGCAAACAGGAGTAAGTGGTTCCCTGGCACAACTGCACCCTCTGAAACCCCTATAGTTACACCCCTGGTGCTGTTGGTTTGCCCCATAATGACTCCAGTAGTTTTTAAAGGGATAGTAATACTTCAAAATTACTATCCCTTATTTTGAAGTCCTATAAAAACCGAATTAAATGCCACCAGTGGTATCTCTCAAACCTTTATGGTTAGCGAGATAGCCTCTTTTAAACTTCGCTCTCCCCTGCCTCTCCCCTGACGTCATCGTTCTTGCTGCAGCAGGGAAATCCGGTCCCAGGACCGGCGGAGGCTCTTCAGCAGAGCCGAGATCTCATTATGGAAGACAAGATCCTTCACTAAAACGGTCTTCTACGTGTGTTTGGTTACCAAGCACACATAGAAGACAGTTTTAGTGAAGGATTGTTTCTTCTATAACGAGATCTGGCTCTACTGAAGAGCCTCCGCTTGATTCAATTAATGGATTCCCCTGCTGCAGCAAGAATGCTGACATCAGGGGAGAGCAAAGTTTAAAAGTGGCTATCTCGCAAACCATAAAGGTTTGAGAGATGCCGCTGGTGGCATTTAATTCAGTTTTTAAAGGGCTTCAATATAAGGGATAGTAATTTTGAAGTATTACTATCCCTTTAATACATCAGCCTCACTGGTGAGAATGGACTAATCTTGCCTGCACACCTTCACTGATGTTAGTCTCTGACTCCAGTGGCTGAACATCAATGTATGTACTAGAACATATGATCCCTAAACAGCATATAGGCACACAGACACACACACACACACTCCAAAATGCCTTCCACAGGAAAGCAGCACCATTTCCTCTGTGTCTCATTGGATACACAACATTACCCAAGACACAGAGGAAAGGAGCACCCCAAAATGTCCATAGACTGTTCTATTTCCCTTCCTTTGGCATTAACAGGAGGAGGTGTGCGTGTAGAAGAATGACTCCAGAGCACTGTTTAGCATAGAATTGTACACGTGCCCCCCAGTCTGTTTATCATGCTGCTGTGCAGCACAGGGGGATATGTCTGCTCAGCAAATAAATGATAATAATTCCTTGTTATTTTTCATACTGAAAAGTTGCCTGTGTGAGCACAGCCTAATAATAAATTACAAGCATATATGGCTAAATGAAAATTAAAATTAGATGGATTATACACTAATGTCATTTGCAAGTTGTTATAACAAGCACATAACCAGTGAAACATTATTAAAATGCCCCAAAGAGCTCAGCAGAATACCAATTAACCTCTCTATATTCACTAAATCAATTCAACAGGGAGGGACAGTCAAAAGTGGGAGGAGTAATACAAGCAGTACAGTTCTAAGGTGACTGGAGACCTGCAGGGAAGGGAGAAGTTCAGAGCTCTGTAGTGATACTTACTTAAAATGTAAAAAAAATATATGTTGTAGAGTTTATCCCCCTAAGTAAAACAAGAGTACTCCCACTGTTGAACGGTGTTTCATTCAAAAGTTATTAATTTTCAAAGTTGAATTTTTTAGGTGCAATATCACAGTGGCCTGAAATTGTACAGTGGCGCTGTTGCTACACCATCCTATGGAGATTTATGGTCAACTGACCAGAGCTGTCCATAGGATCGTGTAACAACAGCGCCACTGTACAATTTCAGGCCACTGTGATATTGCACCTAGAAAATTAGACTTTGAAAATTAATAACTTTTGAATGAAACACCTTTCAGCAGTGGGAGTACATTTGTTTTACTCAGGGGGATAAACTCTACAACATATTTTTTTTTACGTTTTAAGTATTACTATCCCTTTAAGCTCTAAAATCAGTGTGGCTGCTTCTTATACATCCCCAAACAGTATAGTAATGTCCTCCTGTTTGTGAAAATATGAGTGAAATAAATTAGAGGTGTCTCAATGTGCAGAAATATCAGTGCAAATCCTGGGAGGTAGAATTACACATAAAGGAGCAGTAAACCTTTTTCTGAAAACATATATACTGTAGTTAATTTCCATAATGTTGTTGTTATTATTTATTAAAATTTAGTGTTCTCTTGTGGTCCCCAGGTGGTGCTGTTCCTATTACTTTCTGTGGAGAACTATAGTCTATGACTCAGGCTGTCCCACAGAATGCATTATAAATCATTCCCTTTGGACATCTGTTGAAGATGCACTAAGGTACCCCATGGGTATTTGTACCACAAAATGAGAAACTAGTTGATTTTTCTTTTGAACATAGTACTCATCATCTATAAGAAACAGTACCAGCACAAACATGTTATTGATGGCAGAGAAGGATACAAGCATTGCGATAGCTAAGCATTTGAAACCTCCCTAGAACCCAGGGGGTTAAAGAAGATGGCCTATAAAGGGGTATGTGCACAGATAAACTGGACATATTATATAAACTGGACATGACAGCAGCATATAATCCAGCCACCATAAACAAAATGTGGAGTCTCGTGCAGGGACATTAGGAGTTCTCTGGACACACCCACAACTCAGGATGGGGGAGTGGTCATTAGTTCATTAGTTATGAGCAAAATGATTTTGAAGTTTGGTGGGCTTTATGTAAAAAATAAAAAATATTAACTATGGGGCAGACCCAGAATGCTATAGGGGACAAATAAAAATTCTCACTGATTTAAATTGGGCTTTTAACACCATGAATGCTAGAGAGGTCTCCAATGCATTTTGTGGGAGAAGGAGCATTCCAAAATGATTACAGTTCAAATTGTCACAAAGTGGTGAAGTTGTTACACTTTGCTATAACATTCTATGGAGACCTGTAGTTTAAGACTTTCCTCTCCCATTGCATATAACACAAAAACTGGGTACCAGGGGGCACTGTTAGTAACAGCTTAAAGGAGTAGTAGCCTTTTAATTTGACTTAACATATTCTGCAAGTATACCCTATTTAAAGTCACAGGGAGAATGTATCATTACATCACACACAGCATTCAGTGCTGCAAGGAGAGTGTAACATTGTTTTACATCACACAGAGAATTTGGTGCTGCAGAAAGACTGTAACATTGTTTTACAGCACGCAGAGCATTCAGTGCTGCAAGAGACGGAGTATAATATTGCTTACATCACGCAGACCATTCAGCACTGTAGAGAGACTGTAACATTGTATCACATCACCCAGAGCATTCAGTGCTGTATTCAGACTGTAACATTATATTACATCACATTCAAACAGAGTATTCAGTGCTGCAGACTGACTGTAGTATTGTTTTACATCACACAGAACATTCAGTGCTGCAGAGAGACTGTATCATTATATCACATCACAGAGCATTCAGTGCTGCAGAGAGACTGTAACATTGTATTACATCACAGAGCATTCAGTGCTGCAGAGAGACTGTAACATTGTATCACATAACACAGAGCATTTAATGCTGCACAGAGAGTGTAGCATTATATTTGCTTTGATACTGTATCTACCAGGAAACTGTCTAGAACATGCTATTCAAGCAGCTCAGTGTCAGGGATTTAAAAGGTAAAAAAAAGAAAAAAAGATAGATGACGAGGAAAAAATAATAAAAGTTATATTCAACCTGAATTTACATATTATCTATTTGCAGTAAAGTAAAAATTAAGCATTACAATTTCTTTAAAATAACAAACATAAATTTTAGTTGAAATAATGTTTGAATGAAGCATACCACAGTAGCAGTAGTGCTCTTGCTGTACTTGGCAGGACAATTCCTACAATATATGGTTTACTGCTCCTTTAAATATACTGCCTCTCCTCACTTCCTCCTGGCCTATCAGTTTATTTTATTCTCTTTACTGGATATGTCAATAATCTTGGCTTGTGAGGTCAGTTAGATGCTATAATATTATTTTATCAATAATTTAATTAAAACCCATTAATGAGGTTTCACAAAATTACATTTGCTGCTCTTTGGAGATTTGGAGTCTGATTGCTGTGAATGTAAAAGTAGAAGATAACTGCTTATGATTTCTGTACTGCGTGTCTCTTGTAATGTCACTGAAGCTGATGCATTAAGAAAAAGTGGTGCAAACCGGGGACAAACTAATTGCATGGTAGGAGCAAATAAAAATTCTCTTTGATTGATTTCATTGGAAATATTAACCCCTTGAATGCTAGAGAGGTCTCCAATGCATTTAAATCCCCAATTAAATTAATGTGAGTTTTGATGGCTGTTATTTGTTAAGGGGATAGTAATGTTTCACAATAAAAACAGCTCCAATTAATCTTCATAGTATTTGGTAGTGTTGAGCGAGCGTGCTCGGCCGATGCTCGGATCGGCTCGAGCATCGCTCTGCTCGGCACATGGCGGTACTCGTCGAGTACCGCCATGTGCTCGCCCGCCATGTTCGGGTGGCGGGGATCTGTGCCGGAAGAGGCACAGATCTGAAGACGCTCCGCTGGACCACCAGGGACTGGAGGTACGGGGGCATTGCGGAGATGAAGGGGGCATTGCGGAGATGAAGGGGGACATTGTGGAAGAGGGGCATAGCGGAGATGAAGGGGGACATTGTGGAAGAGGGGCATAGACTCTATGCCCCTCTTCCACAATGTCCCCCTTCATCTCCGCTATGCCCCTCTTCCACAATGTCCCCCTTCATCTCCTCTATGCCCCTCTTCCACAATGTCCCCCTTCATCTCCGCTATGCCCCTCTTCCACAATGTCCCCCTTCATCTCCTCTATGCCATAGAGGAGATGAAGGGGGACATTGTGGAAGAGGGGCATAGCGGAGATGAAGGGGGACATTGTGGAAGAGGGGCATAGCGGAGATGAAGGGGGACATTGTGGAAGAGGGGCATAGCGGAGATGAAGGGGGCATAGCGGAGATGAAGGGGGACATTGCGGAGATGAAGGGGGCATTCGGAGATGAAGGGGGCATAGCGGAGATGAAGGGGGGCATTGACCAGGCACCCTCCCCTCATCAGAGCAGGGGGTGCCTGGTGTAATGCTCGTGTCGCCCCATTCAATTGAATGGGGCTCGGGTGCTCGACCGAGCACTCGAGCCTCAGGGGGTGCTCGGTCCGAGCACCCGAGCATCGGGGTGCTCGCTCAACACTAGTATTTGGGCCATGGAGAGTGTTATTTCAGTACTGGCAGAGTTACTTGGTAACATAGTAACATAGTATATTAGGTTGAATAAAGACACAAGTCCATCAAGTTCAATGTTTGCCTCATACCCTAAGGACATGAGAATTGTATAGCTTTCCTGCTACCAATTAAGTTAGTCATTTATCAGACTTTCCTGATTTGCCTACTAATATTCAGTATAACCCTGTGCGATCCATTTTGCAAGAAATGTATCTAATCTTCTCTTAAATGTATCCATTGTATCTCCCATAACCACCTCCTTGGGCAAGGAATTCCACAATTTAACAGACCTTACTGTAAAAAAACCCTTCCTCTGCTGAAGTCTAAACCTCCTTTCCTCTAATCTCAAGTGGTGTCCCCTGGTCACCTGATCAGACCTTGGAATGAATAGCTCGCCACACAGATCCTTTGTAGCTGTAGTTCAAGAGTAATTGAATGATAAAGTATCCCCCCCACAGTCCTTTTACTGATGTAACGCTGCTCACCTCAGACTAACTAACGCCCATGAGGGTCAGCCATTCATTAATGTTTGTGATTAGGGGTGGTGAAAGTTGTCGCTGTGTTCCCGGGGGAAATTTCACGAAAACCACGGGAAAATCCGCTTTAAGACTACCGGTTAAAATGTTTTCATTTTTCTCCCATTGGCCAAAGTTTTTTGACATTCTTTCAATGGCTCTAAAGTTTCTGCCCATTGATTTATGCTGTTTTTGCACTTCCGCTATAAAAATGTGATGTTTTTGCTGAAGGCAGACACAATAAAAGCAGCTACAGAGAGAGATAGACGTGCTGTTCTTTTGTGATGTTTTGTAAAAAGTGAGGCAGGAGAAGCTCATAGTGACTGCTATCACTATCAGCAGGGTAAAAAGTAATCAATAGAGGAGCTGGAAGGATCATTATGTGTCCACTGAGTCTGAGGAGGAAGGGACCACTACTGTATCAATGCTCTCCAGTCCCCCTAAATCACCCCAAGGCATCTTGGGGAATTTAATGGGAAGAGAGGGAGAAAAGGGAATGGGAAGGGAAGGAGAAAAGGGAACGGGAAGGGAGGGAGAAAAGGGTAGTACTAATGAGAGCAGTACAGGTCAGCTGCTTGTGTCTGCTGCAAGACGTGCTGCCCCTGCTGCCATTGCCACCATTTCTGCAACTGTAGCCACTAGTGTTGTACCTGTTGCCAGAAGTGCTGCCCCTGCTGCCATTGCCACCATTTCTGTAACTGCAGCCACTAATGTTGTACCTGCGGCCAGTACTGAACCTGCTGCCAGTGCTGAACCTGCTGCCACCAATACTTTGCCTGCTGCTAGTGTTTCTTGTAGTAGTCAGGGAGGGAAGGAGAAAATTACGCCATGTGTGACAGCAGGAGACCCTCTGTCACATTGTTCGTCACCTCCTCCAAGCAGCAGTGAGATATCTGGAATAGAGAAGCAGCACGTAGGGACTAGTGGTGGTGGTGGTGGTGTTGGAGAACCTGAGGTGGAAGAGACATTGATGGCCTTTTTATCAGAAACTGAGATGGAATGGGAGACAGGGATGAGGATGGGCATCACCACCACCACTAGCAGTCAGCTTTTGAAATGAGTGGAAATTGCAACTGATCTAACTTCGGCTGCTGCTGAGATGAAAGGGCAGCAGGGTGCTGAGGAGCAGGCTAGTGTGCCGCAGACCACCGTGGACACAGTGGGAATGGGGTCAACAAGTAATGCGGGACTAGGACAGGTTTCACTTCCCAGCAGTTGCAATACTCCTCCTGATCCTAGTTGCAGTGCTAAATCTGAGGCAGTAGCAGCAACAGCAGCAACATTATCCGCTGCCACAGAAAGTGAAGGGGAATGTGGAGGACAAGAAGAAAGAGGCCATTCTTCTCCACCTGTTTCCTATCCCTCCCCCCAGAAGACATGGGTGTGGAACTATTATTCTCTTCCGGCAGTCACAGTGCAGTCATCATCAACAATGGTACAGTGCAAAATTTGTGACAAGTTAGTGAGAAGGGGAAAGGAGGGAACACACCTTGGCACAACCGCCCTGATAACACACATGAAACACAAACACCATGACATTTACTCCAAACATGTTAAAGTCAAACATCCGTTACAGAAATCTAGCACCGCTGTTACTGTACCTCCTGACTATCCAGAAAGGTGGAGATCAAAGTGGAGGAAGAATAAAGAAACCCAGACAGACACTGGAAGTTCCATGACGAGTGAAACAACTAGCTCGCCATCACCATCACCTAGGATAACCACATCTTCTGCCAATCCACCTCATTCATCATTACCTCCCCCGCCAAATGATAGCCACTCTGTTAATGTTAGGATGTGGCAGTTCATCTCTACCCATTGCACACTGTGTGGTGCACTGACCACACATGCCAGTGTGGTGGAGGAGAATCGATACCAGGTCATCAGGTGGCATCTGAGGAGATTCCAGCCCACAGAATATGCTAAGATGGTGGCAGGGAGGGTTCATCATTACTATTAAACTGTCAGCAAGTTGTCATGTGTCCTTAGCGAGGTCTGGACAAGGGGTACAGTGACAGAGGCAGTACTTGGTTTCGGGTGTCATGGGGTTTGGATACAGTTGTGCCCTCAGATGTTATTTACCACACACACACACTGTGCACATTGCAGTTGCTGATGGAAGCCACAGTTCCTGTTCTCAAGAGAAAAATATATATATATTCTAATAACAACACACCCATGATGATTTTGGAGGAGGGGCAGGTGGAGAAGATTTAATGGTCAACTTGTTCTTTTCTCCACATATACTGGGGGCTACTTATTCTGCTGCTACTGCCTCAGACCCATCACTGGAGCCAGTCGTGACAAGTGGAACCTTCATCATCCACTTTCCATGTTACTGCTATCGTTGATCCCATTCCCTTTCAGCTGCCTAATCATCCTGCTGCTTAAACAACTCAGCAGCAGCATTATGAACAGCAGTTTCAACTCAGGAGGACATTTGACAGTGGCCACTGGCAGAGGTGTAAGTAGAACGGTCCGGACCCTGCTGCAAGAAGTGCCATGGGCCCCCCCAACCCCCGATCACATGGGCCTCCGGGCCCTCCACAATGCCTCCATTTCCTACCTCCCAATCCCTGGTGGTCCAGTGGAGTAGCAGGAGAAACTGGCTGGCGCGACGTGCTCCCACGCTGTCCTCTTCTGTAATGCAGAGCGCTGGGAGATGATGTCATCTCCCAGCGCTCTGCATTACTAGCGCACCGGAGGGAGATTGCGGCGCCAGGAGGAGGGGGTAGCAGGGGGCATACGGGCCCTGGAGTGACTGGCCCGGTTGCGGTTGCGACCCCTATAGTTACGCCACTGGCCACTGGCCAACATGACCTGCTGGCATTAGGCCAGTAGAGCATTTTTATTTTTTTTCTCAGGGCTCGTGTTTTAAAAATAATAAATAAATAAATAAAAGAAAAAAAAAACTAGTCCTACAAAAAATAAACAATTTTGGGGGGTTTGTTTCTAACAAGCCTAAGTCCTACAAATCAATGTTTCCTTAGGTCTTGTGCCAAACTAGCTTAAGTCCTACAAAATAAATGTTTCTTCAGGGCTTGGGCCTCTAATAAGTCTAAATCCTACAAAGGCCTCTAACAACAAATTATACAAAACACTCTATCAAGTCAATTATCAGTCCACCCCAGTGGCAGCTTATGTCAGGTGGTTTCTGTCACTTTAAATACAAATGTCTTATTTTATTGATTTATTTTTTATTAACTGTCCCCCCAATAGCAGTCAAGAAACCCCCCCAAAACAAATTCCCTGTTCAAATCATTCATTCATTCACCAACACAAGCACCCTCCTCAGACCCCTTTATACCATGTCTTTTGGTTTTTATTTTCTTTTATTTTATTTAGGATTTCTTTTTTATTAACTGCCCCCAATCCCAGTAAACAACCCCCAAAAAACATTCCCTGTTCAAATGATTCTTTCCCCACACCCCACCAACACAGGCACCCTCATGCCCCTTTTATTCAATGCCTTTGGGAAATAAAATATTATTTGTAACGTGTTGCGTGTAACTTCTATGTTCCTATTGATTTCGATGGGCGAAAAAGGTGGAAAAAATCGGAAAATTGGCACTTTTCCCAGGCAATTTTTTCACCAAGCACAAAAGTGCCATTTTTCCCCGATTTCAGTTTGAGGCAGAAAGTTTTGCCCATCCCTAGTTGTGATCTCAGCCTTATTGTTATCAGCATGAAATCAGTTGGACTATATTCACATAAGGTGATGCTCACCCACGTGTCTTGAGAAAGGTCCTTCTGGGACCAAAACGTTGACCAGTTATTTTGCCACCTTATCTTTGCAATAAACGTATTAGTCACACGGGTGCTGCACATTATTTTGACTTTATCCACCCACACAATTAAATATGGGAGGATGTACTAGTTAATTCTGCACTAGGAGATGAAAGCTATTTCTTAGTGCTGCTCCTGTCTAACACCAGTTTACCAAGATACTGACCCAGGAAATGGTCCTATGTATATTTCCTGAATCATGGAGAGGGCAGTGAGGAAATATATATGAATTTCTGGGCATTTCTTTCTTCTACTCCTTGTTTAAAGGGAGAGTAATGTTTCACAAAAAAGAAGCTCCAATTAATAGCATTTGGGCCATGGACAGTGTTATTTCAATACTGTCAGAGTTGTAGTTCAAGAGTATTTGAATGATAACATGTCACCCTCCCGCCCCTTTTACTGATGTAACACTGCTCACCTCAAAGCAGCAAGACTGTCTAGATGGATCGCAGAGATGGACAATCTTCGGCGAGCATAAGGAAAACATGTCAATGTGGACAGGGCTTTCATTGTTCTCACAGTAAGAAGACTGTCCCTTCCTGTGAGCTGTCTGTTCAGGGAACAGATTCCACATCTGAGGGGAGGCGGCTTACGCTAGGTAAAAGGGGCGGGAGGGGGATGCTTTATCATTCAATTACTCTTGAACTACAACTCGGACAGTATTGAAATAACACTCTCTATGGCCTAAATACTATGAAGATTAACAGGAGCTGCTTTTTTGTGAAACATTACTATTACTTTAAGTACAGTGTAGGTTGATTGCTCATGTGTATTCTCCTCATAGTGCATATCTCTGCTGATGCTATGTTCTATAATGAATTCCAGCAACATGATGCAAAATGTCTGTACTGTAGGAATAATTAGATCTACAAAACAGAAAAGGTACGATCTCTGTGGATTTAACCTCTGGGATGCTAGAGATGTCTCCAAAGCAATTGCTTAGTAATGTATTGAGAACATAGCTAGTTTTCAACGGGGTTAAAGAACATGACTTACCTTAACCCCTTAGTGGCCGGCCACATGCCCACGTGGCCAGCACTTAATGCCCGCCGAACATTTTCTTTTAGTTTTACTGCATAACTTCTGGGACATACATGTACGTCCTCTGTCCACCTGGGACATCCGCTCGGGACGTACATGTACGTCCTCGGGTGGTAAGTGGTTAATCTGAACAGAAAATCTTAATGGCCACTATCAATCAATTTGCCATGGATTGATATACCATTGTGAATTTTCAGTTACTATTGGATATAATTAAAAGGCTTCGGTGGGAGAAGTTTGCCGTTGAGGGGAGAAAATCTTCAGAACATTTTTGTTTACTAAGGTCTGTGAGTGGGCGTGTCCAAATGATGTCCTATGGGGGGATAGGGCATCCCATGGCGGGCCACTTGGTCATGGGCCTGTTGGGAAGATCAGTGGAGGTCTCCAGTTTGACCCACAAAGTATTATGCCTGAGGAAGTGGGAAGTCTGTGGGAAAGAGGGGTTAATAGACTGGTTTAGGAGTTGCTAGGGTTGTATGTAGGGGTGGGCAAAAAGTGTTAAAAATGTCCAGCAAAAAATTTCTTGAAAACGTTACGATTTTTCGCTTTTCCCGTGAAAAATTTTGCCTTTCCACCCATGCAAAAATCTACTCCTTTTCGCCTATTTTAACAAATTTTCAGCCTATGTTAACACATTTTTTGTCTATTTTAACACATTTTTCACATATATTAACCACTGCAATATTACTTATTCTGAGGGTTGAAGTTTAGAAATAAGTGGCTGAAAGTCAAAGTTGTGAGTCCTACAGCAAAATATGGCTTGAAAAATGTGTTAGCATGCAGAATGCATTTGTCTTTTGTCCACAACACTTTCTTGCTTAAGTGACACTGGCACCTATTCATGATGATGTCAAGTAATAAAAAAAAAAAAAAATAAAAAGTAAAACCTACAATGTGGCAGATATGTATTGTAGTGGTGGTGGTGGTGTGGGACTGGCATGGCGTTATTTGTGTATGTATTTTTACCATTGTCATAATCTATCCTCCTTCTCAGATTATTGACACATATTACTTATCGGTCATAGCAGTGGTCCCATCTGTCCTCCACTTCGTCATCTGTGCTGCTGTTAATATATTTGTCCTGGCTTTGTCTGTCATGTGTGGTTTCTGCTACTACTACTACTACTACTACTACTACTGGAGCTAGATGTTGATGTCATTCTACTGCCACTACTACTAGGTGTCAAAGGTGCAGCACTTACAGCAGCAGCACCAGAGGTACTCTTCATGTCTAACACTGTGGATGTTAACCTGTGTTGCTGTTGCTTGGTATTCAAAACAGGTGTGTGTGGCTAAGTGGGACTTGGACTTTGAAGAGGTGATGATGCCGATGATGACTGATTGGGTGACTGTGTACTTTTTGACATCTGTGCTTATCCAGGGTCAGACTTCCCAATGACTTTCTCAAACAGTTTATAGACAGGCACAGTGCTCCTAAAAAGTGGTGGAAGATTCAGCCTTTGAGTTTCGGCTAATCTTATAACCCTGTCACCATCCACACTCTCAACTTCATCTGTATCTGAACAAGAAAAGGATGCTGGAGGGATATATTCTAGAACTGTATCATCATCAGTCATCAGTAGGTCATCATCAGCAGCATCAGCATCACCTGACAATTCCTGGCCACTACCCTTACATTTCTGTAAGCTTTTGGAGGTCTCAAATAATTTCTTTTTATTTTTACTGTAACAAAGTTCCCTACTATGGGTGTTTTGGCACTTGTTTGGCATCATCAACACTTGAATGTGACTTGTTGTTGTCTTCAATGGTTCTTTATTTCTACTGGCACTGGTGGTGCTGGAGCTAGTTTTGATGGGACCTTGACAAACTGCATCCTCCCTTGGAGTAGAGGAATCATCATCATTGATTGCACACACTGCAGCAACCATTGCTAAAGTCAGTTTTTGAACTATTACTTTACTCTCACGTCCCTACACTGCTCCACCACCTGCACCTTGTGCATTTGCTGGACATTACGCAACTACACTGTGTTTTTTTTACTGTACGGTACACAACACAACTGATGAAGTTGTATAGTGGCTTGCCTAAACCCAGTCAGCTGTCTGTCATTGTAACCTAAGATATTTAGTTTTTTATTCTTTTTTATTTTTTATTTATTTATTTATTTTTTAAGTTGTCCACCCTGTTGTCTTATCACAGTCTGTCCAAAAAAATTATAACTGAAAAACAAAATCAACAACGTCTTTCCCAAGACTTCCCCACCCAGCACAGAGACAATAACAGCAAGATCAGCAAGCAAATAGGTCCCTAGCTGCCTGTGTCTTGCCAGTCAGTCACATGGAATTTTGGAGTATTTGGGGGTCAACCTCCTTCCTCCCTTCTTATCTCCTAGAGCGCCCCCAGACTTCCATAATACAGATAACAAATGTCCTACCTAAATGACTCCCTAAACTAAGCTTCAATTCCCCTTTATTTGCTCCTCTAGCTCAAAAACATACTGCTCTCTCCTCTCACAAACACAGAATGGCTGCTGGGAGAGCCTGACAGACATAGAAAACTTTCATGTGATGTAGAAATATTTCTTCCCATTGATTTCAATGTGCAGAAAAAGCAGAAAAAAAGCAGAAAAACTGCACTTTTTGCAGGAAATTTTTCGCCAAGCGGAAAGTGCCATTATTCTCCGATTTCAGTTTGAGGCGAAGATTTTTGCCCATCCCTAGTTGTATGTGTCTGTGGGCCAGTCTTTTAAAAAAATCCCCCAGCCTGGTATTCCATTATGATCTGCCCATGGTCATAGACCCAGTAATTTAGTATAAAAATCAGTGTCTCCAGGTCATATTCGATGGTTTCTGAGTATGGAGAAGAGATAGACTCTCCTTTCTAATCCCTACGTTATTCTATTGCGTTTATGCCTGACAATCTCTCCACGTGAATATAAAGGCTCCATAGGATAACAGGAATTAGACTGTTTATCTCATTAGAGTTTATCTCATCACTATGCCACCGTAATGCATAACCCTCTTGAATCCTGCAGTGTCTGCCATCATGGACATTATATCCTGTACTGGTTAAAGGGATACTAGTACATAAAATTAAAAATATATATATATGTTGTAGAGTTTATCCCCCTGAGCAAAACAAGGGTACTCCCACTGCTGAAAGTTTTTTTTATTCAAAAGTTATTACAGCTAAAACTTGAATTTTTTAGGAGCAGTATATCAGCAGCCTGAAACTGTACAGTAGGGTCAATAGGATTATAATAACTTAAATGGCTAGTAATACTTATATATACATTTTTTTCTATGCTATATCCTGCTGAATAAATCAAGAGTATTCCCACTACTAAGAAATGTTTATACAAAATATATTGCAGATAAACTTGCATTTTTTAGTTCAGTTCCAGCAACCTATGCAGGTTTATGGTCAACAAGTAGACTACTGTAACAACAACATCTCCATACATTTACAGGCCATAGAATGTCTGCACCAAAAGAATGCAAGTGTGAGCTGCAATCACTTTCGATAAAGCATCTCTTAGCATTTGTAATAGCCATGTTTTAATCAGCAGATTAAACTCGGCAATACATATTTTTTCCATATCTGGGGGCACGAGGACCTAGGAAGGACTCCACAGCTTACTTATGTCATTGACATTGGAAGCCCCGAGCACAAGTGGAAGGCTAAGCCTGTGTTTGTGGGAGGGGCTGCAGGCTGTATTTTAGAGCCTGCAGCCTCCCCCACTGGGTGCACATATTCAGTGGCCCCCCATGTCATCCCAACCCCTCTTTTAAAGGGATAGTAATACTTAAGTATTATTAACCCCTATATTAGAGTCCTATTAAAAATAAATGTATTGCCCCCAGTGTCATCTCTCAAACCATAAAGGTTTGAAAGAGGTTTGATCGCTCCTAAAGTTGCCCTCTCCCTCCCCCTTCCCCGTAGTCAGTGTTCTAGCTGACTGAAGGGAAATCTGGTCATAGATCATCAGGCGGCTCTTCAGCACAGCCGCTATTGCGTTAATAAAAAAGAAAACTTTCACTGAAATGGTCTTCTACATGTGCTTGGTTTTGCGTTAATTAAAAAAAAAATATTTCATTAAAACGGTCTTCTACGTGTGCTTGCAAACCAAGAGCAAACCAAGCACACGTAGAAGACCATTTAAGTGAAAATGTTCTGTTTTATTAACGAGATCGCGGCTGTGCTGGAGAGCCACCTGAAAGTCGTATGACTTGCTTCCCTGCAGTCAGCTAGAACGCTGACTACGGGGAAGGGGGAGGGAGGGGGCAACATTAGTAACGATTATCTCTCAAACCATAAAGTTTTGAGAGATGACACTGGGGGCAATACATTTATTTTTAATAGGAGTTTACTATAGAGATTAGTAATACTTAAGTATTACTATCCCTTTAAAACTTAAGGTAAGCCCTCTCATCAGGCTGACCTCATCAATACCTCCCTAGGAGCATGAGGCTCTAGGAAGGACTCCACAGCTTACTCATGCCATCGACAGTCAGTCCCCGGAATCCCCAAGCACAAGTATTAATATTCCTTGAAGTGGGGGTATTAGTTCTCCATTATTTTATTTTAATCCTTTGAGTGCCGAAGGATTACACAACGCAATAGTAGAATATTTCAGATATTGCTGTTCTTTCTACTCCCTGTAATTGGACAATCTATCAGAGTGAAGCTCACTTCACTAGGTTCTAGAAGCTGCATTCATTAGCTGATGTTTTAAAAGGCTGCGACACGTTACCATTCTGAACAATTTGTCTGAAATTATTATGAATAATGATGGCGCCAAGTACAGTTAACAAATATTTCAGAATTATATTCTGTTGTTGTAATGCATTTATTTTAATGATACTATAATGGGCAGCAGTGGTAGAATAAAACCAACACATCAGTTTAACCGTTTGAGTGCCAGAGGGGTACTCAACGCATTGCAAAGCCCCACTGGCACTGAAAGGGTTAACCCCCTGAATGATAAAGAGGTCTCTAATGCATTGCGTTGGATACCTCTATCATTCAAAGGGTTATAGTCATAGCAATGCCAAATATCAAATTGCTGTTGTAGGAAACAATGTGCTTATATAAAATATTACTTCCGTTCAGATAACTCTGGATTAATGGTTCTTCATGTTTTTTCTCTTGACTCCTAACACAGGGTCTGGGATTCTCAGAGCACTGAACATTTTATAGGGTCATTGACAAGGGTTTAATAAAGAGCAAATCTATATATACATTTAAAGTTTTTTTTGTTTACATGTCACAATTAGAACGTCAAAAACTACCATACACTGCATAAAATATTTCCATAAACATTCATTTTATTTTGATCAACGGGGGTAAAAGTAAAAGGATTCCCCAGAAAGACAGGCACTGAAATTGAATTCCCAGCCCTATGTCTTCCTAACGCTAATGTATCCCTTTAAAGAGATAGTAATGTTTCACAATAAAAGCAGCTCCAATTAATCTACATAGTATTTGGGCCATGGAGAGTGTTATTTCAGTACTGTCAGAGTTGTAGTTCAGGAGTAATTGAATGATCCCCCTCCCACCCCTTTTACTGATGTAACACTGCTCACCTCAGAACAGCAAGACTGTCCAGATGGCTTGCAGAGAGGGACAATCTTCATTGTTCTCATAGGAAGAAGATTGTCCCTTGCTGTGAGCTGTCTGGTCTCAAAACCATATTCCACAAATGAGGGGAGGTAACATAGTAAATTAGGTTGAATACAGACACAAGTCCATCAAGTTCAACCTTTGCCTCATACCTTAGTGACATAAGAACTGTATAGCTATCCTGCTACTGGATAAGTTAATCTTTTTCAGACCTTCCTGATCTTCCTACTAATAAACAGTATAACCCTGTGTGTTCCATTTTGAAAGAAATGTATCTAATCTTCTCTTGAATGTATCCATTGTATCTGCCACAACCACCTCCTTGGGCAAAGAATTCCACAATTTAACAGACCTTACTGTAAAAAAAACCCTTCCTCTGCTGAAGTCTAAACCTCCTTTCCTCTAATCTCAAGGGGTGTCCCCTAGTCACCTGATCAGGCCTAGGAATAAATAGCTCACCACAGGGATCTTGTATTGACCTCTCATATATTTGTACTATGTGATAAGGTCTCCTCTTAGTCATCTTTACTCTAGAGTAAATAAACCAAGTTTGTCTAGTCGTTCCTCATATGTTAAGTCCTCCATTCCCTTAATTCATTTTGTTGCTCTTCGCTGTATCCTCTCTAGTTCTAGTATATTCTTTTTCAGAACTGGTGCCCAAAACTGCACTGCATACTCAAGGTGAGGTCTTACCAGAGATTTGTACAATGGCAAAATTATGTTATCCATTCTTGCTTCAATACCTCTTTTTATGCAAGACAGGATTTTGTTTGCCTTTGCTACTGCTGTTTGACACTGGTTACTGTTTCCAGGTTTGTGGTTGATAAGGATACCCAGGTCTTTCTCTAGCAACAAGTCCCCTAAAATGATTCCATTAAGTTCATAAGTAGCCTTGGGATTATTTCCTCCCAAATGCATGACTTTACACTTCCCCCACATTAAACTTCATATTCCATTTGTTCGCCCAATCTGCCATTTTATATAAATCCCTCTGAAGAGAGCAATTATCCTGTTCTGAATTAATTATTCTGCATAATTTAGTGTCATCTGCAAATATTGATATTTTGCTTTCTATATCTATTTCTAGGCCATTTATAAACATGTTAAACAGCAGCAGACCTAATAATGAACCCTGAGGTACTCCACTGTCCACTTTAACTGTATTGGAGAATTGTCCATTTACAACCACACACTGTTCCCTATCCTTCAACCAGTTTTGTATCCAATTGCAAAGGTCATCTCCTAGCCCCAATTTGCTTATTTTATACCCCAGCCTTCTGTGTGGCACTGTATCAAATGCCTTTGCAAAGTCTAGATATACTATATCAACTGCCTTGCCATTGTCAAGGTTGCGGCTTACCTCCTCATAGAAGCTGAAAAGGTTAGTTTGGCATGATCTATTCTTCATAAATCCATTTTGATTCCTGCTAATTATCTTATTTTTTGTGTTGTAATCCTGAATATAGTCCCTTATTATCCCTTCTAGCAGTTTTCCAACTAAAGAGGTCAAACTCACAGGTCTATAATTTCCAGGTTCTGTTTTAGTTCTCTTCTTACATAGAGGCACAACACTGGCTCTTTGCCAATCCTGTGGCACTGAGCCTGTGGTAATAGAATCTTTAAAGAGTAAATATAGGGGTTTTGCTAGCACTGCACTAAGTTCCTTAAGAACCCTTGGATGTATACCATCAGGACCCGGTGCTTTGTCAGTCTTAAGTTTGTTCAGTCTATCCATGACATCTTCTTTAGTTAACCCAATACCTGATAATTATATTGCTTTATTAATTACTTGTTGAGGCTCTTCTACCATTCCTTGCTCCCTTGTATATACTGATGCACAGAAAGTGTTTAGAACATCGGCCTTTTCCTTATCCTCACTAACCAACTCACCCATCTCATTTTTGAAAGGTCCAATGCACTCCCTCTTAAGTTTTTTACTATTTATATTTTTGAAAAACTTTTTGGGATTAGTCTTGCTTTCCCTTGCAATTCGAGTTTCATTTTCTATTTTTGCTACCCTATTTGCCTTTTTGCAATCGTTGTTGTACTCTCTGTATTTTAAGAAAGAAAGTTAATTTCCTTCCGACTTAAATAATTTGAATGCTTTTTTTTTCTTTGCCATTTCCTTCTTTACATGTGTAGTTGACCACATTGCCTGTGACTTATTTCTTTTGCATTTGTTCCCCATTGGTATATACTGTTGGCTACATTTCCGCAACCTAAATTTGAATTCTGACCATTTATCCTCAGTATTTTTGGCTTTAAATAATGTATTCCAGTCTGTGTTGCATTGAAGCCCTTAACAATTTGAAGTTAGCTTTTTTAAAATTAAGAGTTTTAGTTGAACCTATAGTTTTGCTTTGCCAGACTGATCTCAAATGTAACCATGTTGTGATCACTGTTTCCCAAATGTTCACTTACCTTAATATTGGATACCATTTCTCTGTTATTCATTATCACTAGGTCCAATATATTGTTATTTCTTGTCGGCACTTCCACCATTTGTGACATAGCTTTCCCAAAGCATACTCACAAACCTGCTACCCTTAGCACTCTGATAGGTCTCATTTTTTCAGTTGATATCTGGATAATTAAAATCTCCCATAATTATAGTATGCTCAAGCTGGGCAGTTTTCCTCATTTGCAATAGCAGCTGGGCCTCAACATTGTCATCAATATTTTGTTGTTTAAAGCATATAACCACCAACACTTATTTTTTACCTTTTACACCACATTTAGTCTCAATTTCTACCCACAATGACTCCACATTTTGGCCAGTTTCCTCACTAATATCACCCCTCAAAATTGGATTTAGCTCTGGTTTCAAATATAAGCACACACCTCTCCCTTTTCTATTAATTCTGTCTCTCCTAAACAGGGAATAGCTCTCTATATTTACAGCCCAGTCATGTGCATCATTCCACCATGTTTCTGTTATTCCAATTATGTCCAATTGCTCATTAACCACCAGCAATTCTAGTTCTCCTATTTTATCTACCATACTTCTTGCATTTGCTAGCATACAATTGATTTTGAAGTCTTTACATATATCACTCCCTACATGCCTTTTATCTACATCTTTATTTACAAGGAGTTCCTCCCTATTTACTACATTTATCCCCACCCTTTCTCCACCCCCTGATCATTTACTTGGACCTGGTTCCTATCTGCTCTATGTACCCAATTTTTGCTATCTATACCCTCCCCCTTTTCCTAGTTTAAAAGCTCCTCCAAGCTTCTTAGCATTCTCTCCTCTAACACAGAGGCTCTTCTACCATTTAGGTGCAATCCATCACTTCCATATAGATTGTACCCAAGAGCAAAGTCAGCCCAGTGCTCTAAAAACACAAAACCCTCCTTCCTACACCAATTCCTGAGCCATGCAATAAGCTACCTGAGCTCCCTCTGCCTACCTGCACTGGCGCATGGCACAGGTAATATTTTAGAAAATACTACCTTTGAGGTCCTTGCCTTGCGCTTGCATCCTAAATCCCTGAAATCATTCTTTAGTGACCTCCATCTTCCTCCTACTTTGTCATTGATACCAATATGTACCAATACAGCTGGATCACTTCCAGTCCCTCCCAATGATCTGTTAGCCCTGTCCGCAACATGCCGAACCCACACACTAGGTAAAAGGGGTGGGAGGGAGATACTTTATCATTCAATTACTCTTGAACTACAACTCTGACAGTATTGAAATAACACTCCCCATGGCCCAAATACTATGAAGATTAATTGGAGCTGCTTTTATTGTGAAACATTACTATGCCTTTATTGCTGCTTGAGCCAAGGGGATTGCAGTGGGATGGGCTATGGGTACATCTGAGCATTCCTTCTCTCTATGCCATGTTTAATGACATTATTAATAACCCTTTGAGTGCCAGGGGAAAGCATTGCATCCCCCATTGGCACTCAAAGGGTTAAAGTGGAATTTTCAAGTTTACATATTCTGAAACTGCATTAAAACCTGCCTATGTGTCATGTTAGCCAAAAGGTGAGCAAATGTATAGTTAAGGAGATTGTTACCTTATGCTAATATATATGGTCACTGTGGCTCCCATGCAGTATCAGTGACATTTCACACGCTAATTAAAAGGGATGTATCACCTCATAACTTTTTTTTTTTACCATAGGTTTTGTTAATAAAGCTGTTTTTTTTCTAAATGTAAGTACTTTTAAAGATATTGTATCTTCAAGCTGTGCCGGTCAGCATAATGCAGCACGCTGAATCAAGGGCAAAAGCTCTTGCTCACATCCTAATTCTCCTCCCACCTCCCTCCCAGCTGCCCCAGCGAGTGTGCTCACTCTTCCCTTTGGTGTGCTGTGAATGGCTTCTATTGTTACATCAAGTTCCGGTTAGCATTATACTGATGTTGCAACCTCAGTATAATGCTAACCAGAGCTTGATATAACGATAGAAACCATCCACATCACACCGAAGGGAAGCTGGAGCTTGCTCCCTGGGGCAGGTGGGAATAGAAGAAGAGCTGTGCTGAAGATTCCGAGTGCTCATTATGTGGAAGTGCACAGCAGACAAGATGGAATATCTTTAAGAGTACTTACGTTTAGAAAAAAAAAAACAGCTTTCCTGATATTACTTTATCAACAAAACTTACGGTAAGAAAATGTTATGAGGTGATACATCCCCTTTAAGCTTGATGAAGGTGGGAAGGTTTTTCTTTATACTGAAAGAAGATTGTCCCACTTCATGTTGTTGTTGTTAAAACATAGCAAAAAACAAGGTACAGAAGATCAGAATGCCACTGTCAAGGTTTTGCTGAGCTGCTCCCATTCTGCCTACTGATTCTGCTGTCTGAGCTAATCTAGTGCTCTGCTATCCACTGCTGTTGTCTTCTGAGTTTCTGGCTCAGGCTGAATCAGCTGACCTCTCTGATTACTCACCTGATGTTATCAACCAGCCCTCTCAAGGTATTTCTTGTAGCTTGGCTCACTTTCCATTGTCCTTGTGTTTGTTTGCTGACCTGTTGTTGCTGGCTACTGTGGACTTTTCATGTGTTCCTGTTTGCTGTGTTCCAGACCATCGGCTTGTTCCAGACTTCGCTGACTTCTGTGCTTTTGACCCTTGGCTTGTGTTACGGTTTAAATGACACTCAGACTCAGGAGATGGAATTGAACAAGTTTAGCAACATTAACCCTCACGGGTCCAGCAGTATAGGTGACACAATATAATGCTGACACAGGACAGGTTATGGCAAAATTACAATGAATACCCACACGGGTCCAGTATATGTACAAACAGACCATACACTATACTGACACAGGTCAGGTAAAGATCATCTGAACTCAGACCGAGACAGCCAGGAACGGGTTTCTATTAGGCCAATACAGTGAGCCGGCCCTAATAGTGCGAGGTCCTTGGAACTCCCACTCTGTACAGGGAGTGATAAATAGCGAGGAATGCCCAGGAGAAAACGGAGGCCCAGAACAACTATAACTGTCTCTACAGTAACGGAGGACTGAGACAGTATGCCCGGATGAATGCCCAACGGAGACTGCACAGTGATTGACCAGACAAATGGCACCTTCCCCAAAGGGGTTAACGAACGCCACAACCAACCTAGACTGCCTGATGGTAAAGCAACTTGAGGATCCCAATGCAATACCAGCCTCAGCCGTAGGATGAAAGGAGGGTCAAGCGTACCATGGTGCACTGAAGTATAATATCGGAATGTCTCCCGTGCGACACTGACTAGACACACAAGAGACTCTGAGGCTCAACGGAGTAGTCCGGAGACTGAGGCTGACAGCGGAACCCCAAACCGAGGGCCGGTATGGGACTGCAAGTCGCTCCTGGGTCAGGAGCAGTAGCCCAACTGGCCCGGTGTGCAGGGCAGGAATGTGTCAAACAGTCGGTACACCAAACAGGAACGTCAGCCAGGCCGGGACGGTACACAAAGCAGGAACGTCAGCCAAACCGAGTTGGTACACAGAGCAGGAACGTCAGCCGGGCCGGGTCGGTACTCAGAGCAGGAACGTCAGCCAGACCGGGTTGGTACACAGAGCAGGAACATCAGCCGGGCTGGGTCGGTACACAGGCAGGAACAGATACTGCAGAGTAGTCAGACAATCCGGGTCGGTACACAGGAAGGAACAGATACAGCAGAGTAGTCAGGCAATACGGGTCGGTACACAGAGCTTCACATGGAGAACTGGAACAAGCGCTGGCAACGGAAACACCACGAAAGGGCAACAGCGAAGTGACAGGACCCAGTATTTAACGACAAATACTGGGCGGGACAAGATACTGCAACCAATGAGAATAGCAGTGAGTGAGACTGACAGAATGTTGCCAGGAAGCAAGGGAACCATGATAGCTTGTTCCTGACATCACAGACTTCTGGTTTCCTGACTTCTTGAATGATGTCCTCCAGGAGATGCTCCAACAGTGCATGGTGATATACTTAGACGACATTCTGATCCATTCCTCCTCCATGGAAAGCCACCACACAGATGTAAACAGAGTCCTGCACAGATTAAGAGAAAATAACCTATTCTGCAAATTAGAGAAGTGTGAGTTTCACTGCAAACAGGTCACCTTCTTGGGGTACATCATTTCAGAGGTCGGTTTCACTATGGACCCTGAAAAACTTTCGACTGTTCTCGAGTGGCCGCAACCCGTAGGTCTCCGCTCCCTTCAATGTTTCTTAGGGTTTGTGAACTACTGTAGGAAATGTGTTCACAATTTTTCCTCTATTATAAAACCCCTTACCGACATGACCAAAAAAGACGGTAACTCCACTTACTGGTCCCCGGAAGTCATCAGGGCATTTGAGTCACTAAAAGCTGCGTTTGCCGCAGCACCTGTTCTGGCACACCCGAAACCCGAGCTTCAATTCATACTTGAGGTTGATGCGTCTGAGACAGGAGTAGATGCCCTCTTGTCTTAACATCCTACTCCTGAGAGTCAACTATGGATCAACCTCGTACTCCTGAGAGCCAGTTGCACCCTTGTGGGTATTTCTCTAAGAAGCTAAGTCCTGAGGAGTGCAATTATCAGATCGGTGATCAATAGCTTCTGGTGATAATACTGGCTCTCAAACAATGGAGGCATTTGCTCGAGGGAACATCCATTCCAGTCCTAATCCTTACGGATCATAAAAACCTTACCTACTTGGCTGAAGCTAAGCTCTTGTCTCCAAGACAGGTCAGATGGGCCTTATTTTTGTCTCGTTTTAATCATGTGGTCTCGTACCTGCCAGGTACTAAAAATGTCCGGGCTGATGCCCTATCCAGACAGTTATTGGGCACTAAAGAGGAGAGTCCTCCTTGTCCTATTATTCCTCAGGACAAAGTACTGGCCACCATACGTACCAGCATAACATCTGCCCTTGGGGAGAAAATATGGGCCGCCCAAGTAGATGCACCTGCTGAGACTCCCTCTGTGTGCTGTTTTGTACCTACTGACCTCCATACCAAGGTGCTTGCAACCTACCATAAGACTAAATCAACAGGTCATCCCAGAAAGAACCAGCTTCTCTGGTCGTTTTCCCGTCTCTTCTGGTGGCCAGAATGCAGCAAAGATATTGCTGCCTGTGTCGCTGCCTGTCCAGTCTGTGCGCAGACCAAATCACCCCGTCACCTTCCAGTGGGCCTTCTCCAACCCATACCCAATGGGGGGAAGCCATGGTCACACCTTGCCATAGACTTCATAGTCGACCTCCCTTTGTCTAACGGTCATACTGTCATCCTCATGGTCGTTGACCGATTTTCTAAGATGATTCATTGCATACCATTCAAAAAACTTCCGTCCGCTAAAGAGTTGGCTATGGTCTTTGTCAAAGAGGTCTACCGGCTAAACTGGGTTCCCAAAGTCATAGTTTCCGATCGGGGTATCCAGTTTGTCTAGAGATTCTGGAGGGCCTTCTCTGCACAACTAGGTATTGAACTCTCCTTCTCTTTGGCCTATCTCCCGCAATCGAATGGGGCAGTGGAGAGGGCTAATTAGGCCTTGGAGCAATTCCTGTGGTGTTACATCTCTGACCATCAGAACAATTGGTCGGACCTGCTACCTTGGGCGGAGTTTGCTCATAACAGTGCTGTCTTGGCTTCTACCTGGCTCTCCCCTTTCATGATGAATTATGGTTATCAACTTTCATGATTCCAGATTCATTTGCTACCCAGGGGATCCCGGCATTGGAGGATCATCTCCAGTGAATCCGTTCCACATGGGTGCAGGTCCAAGAGTCATTGTGATGCTCACAACAGTCCCAGGAGCTCCAGGCTAATGGTAAACGCCTACCCGTACCCTCCTACCAGGTTGGGGAGAGGGTATGGTTGTCCTCCAGAAATATTCACCTCCGAGTGCCCTCCCAGAAACTGTCTTCCCATTTTGGGGGTCATTTTCATATCCTCCAACATGTGAACCCTGTGGCTTATGCCTTAGACCTTCCTCCCAATATGCGGATATACAATGTGTTCCATGTCTCACTGCTGAAACCTCTGGTTTCACTACTGTCACTCCTCAGCCTCATTCGGTGCCCGTTGATGGCCATCAGGAGTACAAGGTTGATCCATAGTTGACTCTCGTAGGTTCAGAAGGAGTCTTCAGTATTTGGTCCACTGGAAGGGTTATGGTCCTGAGGAGCGCTCATGGGTTCCAGCTGCAGACGTGTATGCCCCGCCCTCCTCCGTGCTTTCCATGCACGCTTTCCACATAAACCTGGTCCTGCCCCACAGGGGGGATGTCATCCACTGCTGCTGTCTTCTGAGTTTCTGACCCTGGCTGTGTCAGCTGACCTCTCTGATTACTCACCTGACTGTTATCAGCCAACCCTCTCAGGGTATTCATATCAGCTTGGTTCACTTCCCCATTGTTCTTGTGTTTGTTTGCTGGCTGCTGTGGACTTTTCCTGCTTTCCTGTTTGCTGTGTTCCAGACCATCGGCTTGTTCCAGACTTCACTGACTTCTGTGCTTCTGACCCTTGGCTTGTTCCTGACATCGCAGACTTCTGGTTTCCTGACTCTGGCTTGGCTGAATACCTGTCTTGATTCCTGACCCTGGCGTGTCTTTTGGTTTAAGCTCTTGGATCATGCTTCTGTTTTTGTTGCACTAGTAAAGGTGTATTGCATTTTACCTTCTTGTGTCCTGTTTGGTTCCTGGTCCCTAACAGCCACAAATCTCTGTACACTCCTCCACTGCCCTCTCCTAGTCAAAGCAGCTTAAACACTGCAATGTAATATTTTATTTACATATTAAGTATTACTATCATTTTAATGCCTGTGTCATGTGACCCTCTCACATTACTCAGGCATTAAAGGAATAGTAATACTTAATATATATAAAAAAGTATATTGTATCTAATGAAATATTATAGAGTTGTGTGCATCTATGTGGTGCTGATAGTATTTACTAGTAATGTATTCAATCCACACCATGATTCTGTCAGTTATGAGTGCAGGGCCATTGTTCCAGTGAACAATGGAAGACACCATAGTGAGTTCTCAGGCCTGAATGGATTACCTGCTCATTGTTTGTTCTGGGGATTGCCAGTGGGGTTCCGATTGGTATAATTCAGGTGTGGAACTCAGCAGTATCCTGAGTGGCTGGTTTGGCTCTGCCAGGGAAGATGAGATTCAGTAGTGTGGAGATAAATACTGGTGACTTTAGCTGTGTACAGCAATGACTCTGTGATGCAAACTCAACTGTGGCAAAGCAACACAAAACAAGAAGCACACATAACCAAGACTACAAATTCAACCAGTGAAATTGAAGCATTGAGGCTTAAGCCTAGTATCCAGTGTTATATCTGCAAGATTAAATTTGTCAGCCAGAAACGAAACCACATGTATAGAGAGGGTTCACCCTGGTAGATCCAGAAAGCTTCAGCTGCACTCCAGTGCTCCATGTTCCAGAGTTGTTCTTGTTTGCTGTTGAATGCTGTGTTACAATGTTCCTGATGTTCCATTAAAACTGTTGCACTGTTCTCCTGCCTGATCTGCTTTATCCTACTTGGTGGCAAGTTACCCACAGCGGAGCATTTCCTAGTCTGGCACAGGGGTTGTTTTGTCACAAACGGCATAAAAGAAACATTCATAGGGACCATTAGGATTTTTCAGCCATAGTTACCTAAGTAGGTGGTTGTTCATTCTCCTTTAAGGTAGAAAATGTCCTATTACAGAATCATTTTTTTCAGCTTGTTTTGTTTTCTCTGTGTTTACTGAAGAAATCAAACACCTAGACAGAACAAATTGGCACCCATGTGTATAAAATTTGAAGTGTTTCTGGCTCACTTTCAGGGGGTATGGCACGCAAGGTGGCTGAGGAGGAGGCTGGGGGCAAAGCTAAATGCTTCCTCAACCAATCACCACCGCTTAGCCACTTTGGTTTAGAAGGCAGGGGCATGAGTAACCACTGCTTACCCATGTACAAAAAAATTAATTCTCACTGAAAAAAATTAGACCATGTGGTGGCGCAACAGGGCCCCTCCTAATGCCCCTAGCCACTGATCTCCCAGATTATTAGGCTGGGAAATCAATAGGGGCAACGCAGGGGAGTAAGAGAGCTCACCTGCTTTCATTCCTACTACAGGGTAGGAGTGGAATGGATCAGGAAACCTATTCATGTCAATGTGGGAAGCTTTCTCCGATGGCGCACCATGAGGTCTCTGTTTAAAGGAGATGTATCACCTTATAAATTTTTTTTATCATATGTTTTTTTACTAAAGTATTATTAGGAAAGCTGTTCGTTGGCTTTTTAAAGTAAGTACTTTTGCAGATATTTTATCTTCTGTGCTGTGCACTTCCACTTAATGTGCACAGCACAAACCGTCTTGTCCTCCCACCTCCCTCCCAGCTGCCCCAGGGAGCGCATTCACATTTCCCTTCTGTGTGCTGTCAATGTTTTCTATCATTATATAAAGCTCTGGTTAGCATTATACAGAGGTTGCAACCTCAGTATAATGCTAACCGGAGCTTGATATAACTATAGAAGCCATTCACAGCACACAGAAGGGAAGCGTGAATGCGCTCCCTGAGGCAGCTGGGAGGGAGGTGGGAGGAGAATTAGGCAGTGAGCAAGAAGAGCTGTGCTGAAGAATCAGCGTGCTGCAGTATACTTAAAAACAGAATTTCTGAAAAAGCACTTACATTAAAAAAACAACATTTTACGCTAGTGTTATGGTGCTTGGAGCCACAAAATCTTTCCTATGGCAAAAATAAAGGCATAGGGGCCCAGTGTTCTATACTGGTGAAATACATATTTGTGATTGTTAATCTCTTGGGGGGGGGGGTAGAGGAGTGCAAAGTGCAATTTGAAGCAATGTGTTGCACGCCCCTCTAGTCTTAGGGGTTAATGCATGATATTTTGTATATGATTGAACTGTTGGATGTTAGATGCATCGCCACAGTATTACAAATCAAAGTGCTGAAGATTTCTCCAACATTCACAGGGTTAATTTTATTTTCATAATTACAGGTGTCATTAACCCTTTGAGTGCCAGAGGGGTATGCAACGTATTGAAAAGCAATGTGCTGTGTACCCCTCTGGCACTCAAAGGGTTAACAAAATATATAAACTTTAACCCCTTGGCTGCTAAAAGCATGTGCAAAACATTGTGAAGAAATGCTCTGGTGATGTATTTAGCAGCTAAGAGTTAAACGACAAACATTCAATCTTAAAGGGATAGTAATGTTTCAAAATAAAAACAGCTCCAATTAATCTTCATAGTATTTGGGCCATGGAGAGTGTTATTTCAATACTGGCAGAGATGTAGTTCAAGAGTAATTGAATGATACGGTATCCCCCTCCTGCCCTTATACAGATGTAACACTGCTCACCTCAGAGCAGCAAGACTGTCCAGATGGATCGCAGAGAGGGACAATGTTCAGTGAGCATAAGGAAAAACCTGAAAAACCTGTCAAGGGGGGCAGGGTTTTCATTGTTCTCACAGTAAGAAGATTGTCCCTTGCTGTGAGCTGTCCGGTCCCAGGACCAGATTCCACATCTGAGGGGAGGCGGCTTACACTAGGTAAAAGGTGCAGGAAGGGAATACTTTAGCCTTCAATTACTCTTGTACTACAACTCTGACAGTAATGAAATAACACTCCCCATGGCCCAAATACTATGAAGATTAATTGGAGCTGCTTTTATTTTAAAACATAACTATCCCTTTAAACAGAAAAGAATCCTTTGTTGCGAAACATAAATATTTTTTTCAGGAGCAAATTAAAAAACACCAATAAAAGTGGCAAATGGTTAATTCATGTGTATGAACTTCAGAGGTGACTGTATCGTAATTAGATATTGATTTCTCATTATCGTACGTATGAGGAAGCATTTTACATCCTGCTCCCGGATGTCATGGTTTGGTGTTGTCTGCACTCACTATTTTAAATCTTTAAAGGAACAGCATTGCACAATATGGAAAAAGTATATATTTTAGGATACATCAGACAGATGTTTTATTCAAAAGTTACTGCAGCTCAAACTTGAATGTATTACCTCATGGCCTGACATTTTACAGTGGATTTATTGCTAGAACACAGTACAAAAGGTTACTGTCACTGACCACAGCTGTCCACAGACTACTGAAGCAGGCTGCACCCAAAACATGTAAGTAGCAGACATCACTGTACTGTGGGTACCATTATTTTGTTTAGCAGGCTAAACCCTGTAATATAAAATATCTCTATCTATCTATCTATCTATCTATCTATCTATCTATCTATATCACTATATATATATAATTTGGTAGAATGCGTCGCTCCCTGTGTGTGTGAAACACGCAAATGTGCAATAGAGACTGCCCGAACGATGCAGGCATGCACAGTAGAGAGTGGCCCAATGCGCCGGGCTCCATCGGGAGTGGGGAGCTCTGAATGTCCCACCACATGTCTCTGCTTACATGGCAGTTGAGGCTGCTGGGTGGCACTTTGGCCCATGTACACGGGCATTTATATTAATATATATTTATATATATATATATATATATATATATATCCTATAATATAAAAGGCCAGATGTATGTTTTTACGATGCAATCATGCACACTAGACACTGCCCGAACACGCAGAATGCTGGCACATGTACACGGGCTTTTGCAGTAATGCGCAGTAGAGACTGCCCAAATGCACAGAATGCTGGCCTGTGTACATGCATTGGCTTTTATATATATATATATATATATATATATATATATATATAAACGAGAAAGTAGGAGGCAGCACCAGTGGGTCTTTATCAAAATATTTTATTCAGCTAATGGGGCAAAATAACGGTTATTTTTGCCCCATTAGCTGAATAAAATATTTTGATAAAGACCCACTGGTGCTGCCTCCTACTTTCTCGTTTACATTATGATTTTTGAGGATTGTGCACCTGGGCAGTTTGTTTAAGAAGAGCGAGTGCCTCCACTTCTGAACTCTTTTATATATATATATATATATATATATATATATATATATATATGTATATATAAATAACATAAAGCTCTAGCCTGCAAAGCTTCCTGTGTGTGAAACCGCACATGCTCAGTAGAGACTGCAGGAAAGATGCAGTCATGTGCAGTTGGGACTGGCTGAACATACTGATCAGGAGCGGGGAGCACTAGATGGCTCACCGCCTTTCTGTGATCCCGGCTCCTGGGCAGCAGCGGAGCCCGTGTATACGGCCTTTCCTACTAGTGTATATATATATATATATATATATATATATATATATATATATATATATAGAGAGAGAGAGAGAGAGAGAGAGAGAAAGAAAGAAAGAAAGAAATTGTCATACTCCAGATATTCAGAACAAACAAAACAAAAAGGACAATATTTTGTATAAAACAGCACACTTTGGACTTTTAAAAATAAAGCAAAAAAGCTTTTTTTGTTTCATTTAAAAGTCCACTGTGTGATATGTTTTATGCAACATTATATAACCCTGAAGTAGTGTCCATGCCAACATGAAATGCGCTGGAATTACTGGCGTTTTTAATTGATCACCACTGGATTTATTGTAACGTGTAAAAGTTTATCATCATGGATCTCCAGTTCCCTATTGTATTATATTATTGTACTACAGAGAGCTACGAGCCACAACATCAGCCTTCTTGCCATACATTTTTTGTACTCGTCCCAACCTTCCACTGGACTCTTTAATATCTTTTCATCTGATTTGGATCTGCATATTTATATCCCATATAATAATTTGCTAAAACGTTTGTAACGACATAGTCATGCACAATAGAGACGGCTGTGTGTGCTGCAGTCATGCACAGTAGAGCCTGCCCGTGCCGCGGCTGATACAGAGCCAGCTCTGTATCAGCCGCGGAGCAGGCAGTCTCTATGGTGCACTGAATACCCCGCGACCGGCTGGCAGTAGCACTGTGACCCGTGTAACGGGCTCTTCAACTAGTACTCTATATTGGATAAGTAAGTAAAGTAATACAGCTGCTTTGCTCGCCATCTTTGGGACAGATTGCACTACAGCATATAAGGGGTTAACAGTGCATCTACAGCTGGGAGAGAACCTCTTACACAAGCTTTCAAGGTTAAATATGCCCGCTTATTGTCGTATTGTCATATTGTCGCTGTACAATACTTTAGGTGAGGTATAACCAGAGACCTATTCTCCTTATACTGCAGATTAAACAAATTAGATTGTAAGCTCTAAGAACTCAGAGAACCTCTGCCCTGTCTGTACTGTATAAGAATGGAGATATCTATAATAGTTGATCTTTTTTCTTGAGCAGAGACAGATTTCTATAAATACTTACAAGGGAAACAAAATAAACAGCAAAGGTTATATGTCAAAAATTTTTTCCTGACCTAATTGATATATTCCCAAGAATCACAAACCAAAATATCCAAAAGTGATCTTTCATCTGTTAGGAAGGCTACATAGGAGACAAAAATAAAAATACACTGGGCACAATGCCCATTCCAGGCTCTTTTTATAGCTTGAGGCAGAGAAATATCTCTTTTCGTGCAGCATAATAGGAAATAATATAGGTGCACATCTGGAGCAGACCGACTGCATCAAAGAGGACATAAAAATATCCAACATTTCCATTCATGTATTGTAGGGCTTTTTCCACTAAGTAAAACTACTACTCTCTTAAAGGAATAGCTAATAATAACCCCCGCTTACATTATTATGGCCAGAAAATCCTATTTACAAACATGAAATATACCCTTGCTCTTTGCTTCAAGAGATAACATCATCAATTCATCCTTGTTGTCATATCCATGGAGGCAGACATAACTGTTACTAGCAGTTTATTGTTTTTTCATGCTGAAGCAGACAGAATGTATGAGTCTATGTAAGAATACCAGTGCAGTGATCAGAGTTTGAGGTCATGTGATCCTGCTAGCAACTGTCATGTCCTCCTCCATGGATATAACATCCAGGCCTGATTGAACATGTTATCTCTTGAGCAAAGGCACAAGGGCAAAATTCATAGGGAATGTGAGCATTTTCTGCCCTTAATATGGTAAGTAGACTGTTATTATTTAAAGATGTCAGTTGTCCTTTAACCACTTGAATGCTAAAGAGGTCTGCAGTGAATTGCTTTGAAGACCTCTAAAGCATCTAAGCTATTAAAATGTTCCATTTAAATAAAAGGAGATTTGGGCAATTTTCATTTGTTCCCTGTGGCACATTTAGTTTTACCCACAACTGCACCTGTTTAGTTAGTTGAATTAGGTGCTTAGCGGGAGATTTATAAAAGTGGAGTAGAGATAAATGGCTATAATCAGTGCTAAAACTGAAGTTCAGCATTTATAAAGAAGCTTACGACATGTTAGGAAGCCGTAACGCCACGTAGTTGTGTTTTTTGGAAAAGTGACAGTGCCACTGAAGAAAATTCTGGAGCTGTGAATTTCTAAAACAATATCGCTAAGTTCAACTACAGTAAAATCTCAGGTATAATATGCACCTGTGTATAATACGCAGGTGTATATTATACCCAAGATTTAGGGGAAAACAAGAGTGCCTATGTATAATACGCACCCCTGTTTTCCCCATTGCTACAAAAAAAAATGTAATGCTGGCGATCCCTTCCCCCCCCGGCGCTATCCGCTTTCATAATAAAGCTATAAAGCTTACTGAGGTCTGTAGACAAACTTCCTCTGCATCTGGGTAAATCTCTGCGGGCGGCATGCTTGCATTTGCCGGCCACCCACCCGCTTCCTTCCATGGCTTTCAGGACCTTCCGCCTCCAGCCAATGGTACACAGGGCATTACTATTGGCTGGAGGAGGAAGATCCTAAAAGCCATGGAAGGAAGCGGGCGGGCGGCCGGCAAATGCAAGCATGCCGCCCGCAGAGATTTACCCAGATGCAGGTGAAGTTTGCCTACAGACCTCAGTAAGCTTTATAGCTTTATTATGAAAGCGGATAGCGCTGGGGGAGGGAGGGAAGGAATCGCCAGCATTAAAAAAAGATCTTCAAAAAAAATCTCTCGTGTATAATACGCACCCCCAACTTCACATAAGGTGAAGTGGGGTAAAATCGTGCTTATTATACCCGAGATTTTACTGTATTTTGCAACAGAATTTTCTCCATAATCTTAATGGCAGGTTTAATCATTACAGGCGTTATCATCAGAATAATAATGCCATTTTTATATATTTATTATTTTATATTATTATTATTATTATAAAGTTTTTTTGTTTTTTTTTTACCTGTGCTTCAACTAAAAGTTGTCTCATCAGAATCATCGACTTCTTTAATGTTTCTTTTTCAGCTGGATGAAAGGCATCCTCATTCTCTTCCAGTGCGGACGGCTTTGCCACAATGAAATGGGAGATCTGGTTGTTTAATGTGTGCAACGACTTCACAGCTGTGTAGGATAGAAAATGTAAACGTCCAATTAATTTTGATATATTAAAAATTAACCGCTTCAGTGCTAGAGATGTCTTTGAGGTATTGTGACGTTGCTAGCATCTAATAGCACATTGTATTTATATCATGTATTAGTAGGTGTGTGGCACGGCTTTACCCGTGCGGTGAGCCTTGTTTTATTTTTTAACCCTTTCAGTGCCAGAGAGGTATACAATGCATTGGGTACCTTTTTGGCACTGAAAGGGTTAATTTTTGTGTTAAAAGTCAGACCTCATGGTGGGGCATCAGGCCCCTTCTTGATGCCCCCAGGTACTGATCTCCCAGCCGATTCGAGAGCAATAGGGCTCCCATGCTTCCATCCTTCCCCAAGTACAGGGAGGGAAAGGCCCCCTCATTGACGTGAAAGGGTTTCTAGATCCTGCCCACTCCTATCTGGTAGTAAGGGTAGGATGTAAGCAGGAGAGCCCTCTTGCTTCCCTATGCACCTCTACTGATCTTCCAGACAAATTGGCTAGTGGCTAACTTTTCTGTTTTTCTAAACATAGTGGCAGTAATGGTTGGTTGAGGAGGCAGGGGCTCTTCCTGAACCAATCATGGTTTCCAGCCACACCCCTTGACAGCGTACCAGAATCACTTAGATGTTAATATATATAGATAACAGTCTGTGTTCAGAGGAAGACTTATATCAGCATTTGTCAACCTGTGTCTTTGTGTTGGCTTGGTAAGGATGTTGGAAGTTGTGTCATGTCTACAAACGCAGATATTATTATTTTGTTGCAGGACTCCTGGACCCCTTTATCCTGCTACTGAAGTATTCATAGGCAGAAATAGTGGCAGGATAATTTTGGTGTCCTGAGGGGAGATGCACTTACGTGTGATACAACGGTGATAAAGTGGAGATGACTTCTCCAGTTATATCACTTCTCCAATTCCTATGTTATTCTATGGAGCCTATGAACTAAGATCTATCCCACTTTAATAATCTTAGTGCCTTGGATCCATACAATAACACAGGAACTGGAGAAGTGATATCACTGGAGAATTCATCTCCATGTTATCACCTACTTTACCACCCCTTAGTGCATCTCTGTCTTGGAGTCCTCCAACTACATTTTAAGCAATTATTTACCATTCGCGATTCCTAGTGAGAAAACTCCTTGTAGCATATGCATTAAACTAGAAAATGATCAACAGTAAGAACATTCTGCACTTCCTGTGTTATTCTGTGAAATATCTGCACTAACGTGTGTACAATCTCTCTGGTGTGAGAAATTAGATTAAATGAAGATATTTCTGTTTCTGAAAAGATATCTCTAACCTCTACCAACCAAGCATTCATTTCCATGGATTTTAAGTTATATGTTAATTTATTTACGTAGGTGTTGTCTGAGTTCATATTATGAATTCTTTGATAAAAAGTAATGAACCCTTTGAGTGTTAGATGGGTGCACAAAGCATAGGTCGGCAATGTGTTGCTCATCCCTCTGGCACTCGAAAAGTTATGATCAGTGCAAAAATCAACTCAAATGAGTACTTTATGGGACACTATACTTATAGACAATAATGCCTCTTAAAGTGGATCTCTCACATAGATATAAGTAATGCTCATTAGTTAGACCATTTAGGGAAAACATTTAAAATGTTGTTCATTTAAAAAAAAATGTATCTGCACAAAAATTTATGTTTAAAAAGTGCCCGGCAGCCTACTTCCGGTAACAGTTGTGTAGATCTTTTGGTCAGATTGCAAATGCGAAGAGCTAGGGCCACAAATGAGCCGTTTATGTTGTTGCATTTGATGCGTGATTCGATAGCACAGGTGCATGAACATCCGATTGAGTTGATAGATCTCACATCCTGGACTACTTTGGGGGATGGAATTCAGAGATTACGAGAGATGGCATGTGTGGCTGGGTGTCAGCGGATAATAGGTGAGCAAGGCAGTATTGGAGTGAAGAAAGATTGGCAAGGTCCGGATGCAGAGCAGTTTGTCCCGTTGATGTGTAACAAGTTGTTGCAGTGTGCTCCTCCTAGGTATAAGGCTCCATTGTTCGCTTTACTGGGTGCTCATAATTTTGGTGCTACAGTATACTCAGCTAGTGGTCTTATGGGACGTTTGAGTGCACTGGACCAGGGTCAGACACAGCCAGTGGCGAAGAATCCGTTGACAATAAGGCAGGTGGAGGTGGGACCAGGGTGAATATTAATCGTAGACAACTCTTTGTGGACTTGTTGGCTAGTGGGGTCCCCAAGGAGGAGATTGATGGGATACCTACAAATGCCTTGTTGAAACGCTGGCAGGAATTGAAACAAACAGGGAAGTTACAAACTGCCAGACCCAAAAAGGTGGCAACGAGTGATGTAGAAGTAGGAGGGGAGGGTGACGTAGCACCTCCAAACGTACTACCAGTAACACCTACAGCACCGCCCCCTCCAATGACCACCTCATACACGGAAGCATTTGAGGCATTGCATGAACACCAACGGACATAGACAGTCCCTAAACCTCTGAAATTCCAGATCTCTATTGTAACACCGTCTCTGTCCCTCTTCAGGGACAATGCTTAAATTTAACTAATTTCAATAATGTAGAGATAAAAAACATGAATAGAATGAGGTATGTATAAACGTCAGGCTCTCAGCTAGAGCCTGGCATGTATAAACAAGATGTCAGGCTCTAGCTGAGAGAAGGAGATCCTGGTCCTGGGCTCTTCAGCAGAGCCGAAATAGCTCAATATAGAAATAAATACTTAATTGCAACAATCTACAAAGTGTCCTTGCAAACCAGGCACACTTTGTAGAAAATTCAGATTAAGTATTTATTTCTATATTGCGCTTTTTCAGCTCTGCTGAAGAGCTGCAGGATGGTCCCAGGACCAGAATCTCCTTTTCTCAGCTAGATGGCAGATTCTGTGCAATGGTAACTTTAGATGCGTTGATCACTCAAACTGTACAAGTTTGAGAGATGGTACATACCTCATTCTAGTAATATTTTTAATCTCTGCAATAAATTAGTTAAATTTAAGCATTACTATCCCTTTAAGAATTAATTTGGACATAACCCGAATTTTCTCTGGATCTGCTTGGTCATTCTGTAGAAAGAATTGCACCTGTTTTGCTCATCCTCCTGCAGAATAAGAGCCTCTTCTTGCATTGCTTTACTGAATAATGCGTGTGGAGAGACACTTTTATTTTGGGATCTCAATCACTCATTCAAGAAGAGATTTATTAAGAGACTAGTTAGAGACTAGACCAGATTTGAAAAGCAAACAAAAAAATCTATCTGTGTATCTGTCTATATCTTATCTATCTCTATTGCTCTCAGTCTCTATATCTCTGTTCATTTATCTATATCTGTATGTATCTCTCTCTATTTCTCTGTCTATCTCTGTCTAACTCTCTATCATTTATATTTCATTGATTTATTAGATTCTTATGTATTCTTGACTGCTATATGAAAGATTTCTACCAAAGTAAGTCATTCTGTCAAACAAATTAAGATCTACTTATTCCTATAGGGATATTTTCCCTTACAATGTCCAGAATTACTATGTTACTAAATGCTTGTCAGTGTTTCCAATTTCAGCAACCCAACTAGAGTTTTATCTAGTCATAAATATTTACAAGAAACTTAGCTCAAAGCACCCGTTTACAGTAATGAGGTATAATTAATTATATATCACATATAATGTCATAGTATATGTGCATTTTACATATCATTTTACAGATCAGCTTTAACCTAATGCGATTTGGGATCCTGTAAGTGAGAGCCGTTAAACTAAAAAGTACATACCATAAAACAATTAAAACTGACATTTTATATAATTTTCCAAATACAGGACTGAATATCAATGCCCACTGGGTACACATGCATTTACTAAACCAAGAACACTTGGAATATGGTCGTGCTTTCACTTGATTTTGTATTTCACTGGAATAATTTTAACCCTTTGAGTTCTAGAGCAAAGCAATGCATTCCGTACCCCTCTGGCACTCAAAGGGTTAATTTAGGCAATGGTAAAATAAACCACCCATGGTATAGAGCAAACCCATATGTATAAAATCAAATCTGAGCAAATTGAGGACAAAATAACTACACCATGGAAGAGAAATACGACTACACAATGATTTAAAGTGACAGTAATACTTAAAATTAATGTTATTTATATTGTGGCCATAAAAAAACATTAAAAATTATATAAGTCTTATCACTCAAACCTTTATGGTTTGAGAAATATTCGCAAGTAAAGTTTCCCCCTTGCTGACGTCAGTGCTCTAGCTGACAGATTTGGAATCCGGTCCGCAGACCGGCTGCGGCTCTACAGCAGAGCCAAGATCGCAAGATATAAAAATAACTACTTAATTGGAATAGTGTACAAAGTGTGCCTGGTTTGCAAGTACGCTTTGTAGACCCTTCCAATTAAATCGTTATTTTTATATCTTGTGATCTCGGCTCTGCTACAGAGCCGCCGGCTGATCTGTGGAACAGGTTCCAAGTCTGTCAGCTAGATGGCAGACTTGGCTGAAACAGCCAGTGGGGGGAGACTTTACTTGCCAATATCTCTCAAACCATAAAGGTTTGAGAGATAAGACGTGTTTTTTTCATGGCTACAATATAAAATAAAATTAATTTTAAGTATTACTATCACTTTAAATGGGGCTGTTAACCTATTGAGTACTAGAGAGATATCTAATGCTTGCAAAGTACTGTGTTGGCACCCTGTCTAGCATTCAAGGGCTTAATCCTTTGCGTGCCAGAGAGGTATGCAATTTTGAGTTCAGTGGGAATTTGGGGAATCATTATTTGCTCTGTATGGTGCAACTGGTTAGCTCCAGAACACCTTAATTTTGCTTTTATAAATAAGGGCCATAAGTCTTTATATATAAAACTAAAGTGGAAAAACTCTGGGAAAATCATCCCCGCTATATGGTTCAAAAATGATTCCCCAAAACTCTTGTTGATTTAAAACACAAGAGGATGTCCTGTAGGGTAGTACCACCTAGACAGTATTCCTCTAATATAATCTTCATTAATCATTCGCACATACTGTGTGAGCTACCAATCAAGTAGATAGTAGCGTTCAGGAGGATAGAGTAGAGGATATTATTTCTGCCCCACACTGTATAGGTCCTCCCCTAGGCAGACTGGCTCATCTCTTGAAAACAAGAAATCACCAGAGCCAGAACAAACAAAACAATCAACCAAGCGGGAGCTTTAGTCATTTGAGCATATTCATAACTGGGAACTTCCTCCTGTGGTGCTCATGGAGAGGGCTCATGGGCTGTGACCAGGGTTAAGTTAATAACAAGATTTGTGGCATAAAAATGTCTGCAGATGCAGCGTTCCTTGATCATGGAACTCTTCACCGGCCAACACTCTTAGGCCTCAATTTAAAGGACCCCGATAAAACAGCTGGTAGGGCAAAACTGGGTAACGGCCTGTTAGAAAAAAATGCTAGCGAGCCATTCAATTGCCCTACCAGCTGAAAGCACAACGTTCGTTAAGCCACAGAAAAGGACTTGTGGTCAAACATCCATATTGTGTGTTAAGTTCCCAAAGCGGCACCAAATAGCAGCAATAATGGAAACGTCAAAGGAAAAAGATAACGATCAGTGCCTGAGATACTGTCAAGCAACGATTGTTAGCTTATTTGTGTTACACTTACCTGTCATCCACTGTCCGTATTCTTCAAGTGTCGCAACTATAGGGGTCACAGGGGTCGCACCTCCGCCCCCTCCACCTGGTGCCTGCAATCTCTTGCCGGCGCTCTAGTAATGCAGAGCCCTGGGAGATGACATCATCTCCCAGCGCTTTGTATTACTAAGAGGACCGCGCGGGAGCTCCAGGTAGGATATGGGGGCATTGCGGAGGGGGTCAATGTGGTCAGGGGGGGCCAATGTGGTGGTGGGGGCCAATGGCACTTCTTGTACCAGGGCCCGGAGGCTTCTAGTTACGCCTCTGTAGTCTTCTATCTTCAAAGCTCTGCAATGCATTGTGTACCCCTCTGGCACTCAAAGGATTACATTTATAATATCTCTATATATTTTACAGGTATGTGAAGAGAAGACGGAAGAAAGAAGATGGACCAGAAGAAGAAAGAAGATGGAGAAGAAGGAAGAGAGAAGATAGAAAAAGAAGATGGACAGTAGCTGACGAGGGTGCTGAAGACCCTGCTGGACATCAGGATTACTGGCATGTGTTACTTTTCAGGGGCTATTGCTTCGTAACTTAGTTGGATTAACCCTGTGAGTGCCAGCGGGGTAAGCATACCCCACTGGCACTCATATGGTTAATTCTACTAACATTGGACATATTTTAGGGCCCCATGTCAATACATCCACTGAGAACTTAGATTTTTTTTTTTTTTTTTTAACTTCCACTTGATGCATCAGCGGTTTAAAGTTGCATTAATAGACTCTGCACCCAAAAACAAAACTGGGTGTAGAATTTACCACTATAAAGTGGGTCCCTTAACTCATCTTACCCCCTAACGCAGACAATTGAATTTCAGATTCCACCGTTTGGATAGTGTGTGTGTATGGGCTCAGATGGCCTTTGACTTTAGTGGCCGATGTGCTTACTTTTCTGCCTGCAGTTCTTCACAGGTATTTGAATTGCTTACTGTGCTTGAAAAACTGCCCAAGGGTTTTTTTTTTTATAACGGGGTCCTTAAATATAGACCTAAGTGAGTAAAAGTGGATTCTGATAAATATGAATATGCTTGATTGATTAAAGCACCGTCTTGGTTGTTTGTTTCTGTTGGTTTAAATAGGTGCTTTTACAGGGTTAGTAATGCCCTTTTAAAGGGATAGTAATGTTTCATAATAAAAGCAGCTCTAATTAATCATCATAGTATTTGGGCCATGGTGAGTGTTATTTCAATACTGTCAGAGTTGTAGTTCAAGAGTAATTCAATGACAAAGTATCCCCCTCCCACCCCTTTTACTGATGTAACACTGTTCAGCCAGATCAGAAGGGAGGTGCCCAGGTAGACTGCAGAGAGGGACAATCTTTAATTAAGATAAGAATAAAACCTGAAAAACTTGTCAAGGGGGGCAGGGCCTTCATTGTTCTCATAGGAAGAAGATTGTCTCCAGCTGTTATCTGTCTGGTCTATGGACTGGATTCCACATCTCAGAAGAGATGGCTTACACTAGGTAAAAGGGGCGGGAGGGGAAACTTTGCTTGTGAATATCTCATAAACCATAAAGGTTTGAGAGATAAGACTTATATCATTCTTCATGTTTTTTTAATGCCTACAAAATAAAATAAAGTTAAAATGAAGTATTACTATCCCTTTAAAATATAACAAAATATTGTAGCTCATTAAAAAAATAAACTAAATGATCCCAGTCCCATCTCTCAAATCTTTATGGTTTGAGAGATAGATTGTTTTAAAGTTCCCCCCCTACCGCCCCTTTCCCTGACGTCAGCTGTAAGGTGAGCAGGAGATCCTGGTCTGGGGACCTGCAGGCGGCTCTTCAGGAGAGCCGAAATGCCAAAATCTAAAAATAAGTACTTCAATGTAAAGGTCTACAAAGTCTACTTGCAAAGCAGGTACACTTTGTAGAGAGTTCCAATTAAGTATTTCTTTTTAGATTTTGGTATCTCGACTCTGCTGAAGAGCCGCCTTGAGTTGGCCAACTCGGATCGCCGTCTGTCAACTTTACAGCTGACATCAGTGACGGGGGAACTTTAAAACATTCTATCTCTCAAACCATAAAGGTTTGAGAGATGGGACTGTGATCATTTAGTTAATTTTTTTAATATCATCAATATTTAGTTATGTTTTAAAAGGACATTACTATCCCTTTAACTCCTTGTATGCTAGAGATGTCTTTGCAATGCTTTGGAGGCCTCGCTAATATTTAAGGGGTTAACTGCCGCATTTAAATAAATGTGAATGTTTATTTGTCCCTACAGTGCAGCTGGTTTGACCAATCCATTGTCAGATTATTGCTCGCTGTGCTGTTGGAAATCCCCCCCAGTGTGTGGGTTCTGCATAGATTCCTTCGTAGGACAGTGGTAATATTGGCCCAGTAAATAAACTAATTAACATAAAGTGCCTGACTGCCACCAGCAAATAAAGATTTGTTTCTCATAATGAGTTGGCCAGCACAACATACGGCTAGTTTTACATATTTTTGAGAACTATTTTAAAACCAATGGGGATTTTTATGTATTCCTTATTTATCTCTTAAACGTTCACTGACCAGATGGATGTGTTGACAATTACTTTGCAGTACATTTCAACCCCCTCACCCCCCGTTCCTTAAGGGGTTAAGGTACAGATGGTTTGTTCGAGAATTATTCCAGCTAATTTTAGTTTACCAGTCTCACTCACGGAAAAGAGAGAAAATATGGAAGAATCTCCCAATTAAATTGTTTCTAAACATTAACCCCTTAGTGACTGGCCACGCGCACACGGCCGGCACTTAACGCCCGCCAAACTTTTTTTGCCATTACTTAAAGTGACTTACAGGACATACATGTACGTCCTCTGTCCACCAGGGACATCCGCTCAGGACGTACATGTACGTCCTCGGGCGGTAAGGGGTTAAACCTTTGAGTGCCAGAGGGGTATACAACGCATTGCTTTGCAATGCGTTGTGTACCCCCTGGCACTCAAAGGGTTAGTATGATACAAAGGCTGATGTACTAATTCTGGAGCAAACCATCTGCCTAAAGGGGGGGAAGTAATCCCCAAATTGACAATGACTGGATGTGTAGTTGCTGTGCTTTACTGTAGGACTTCTTACTGCATCAGCCTCATATATATATATATATATATATATATATATATATATATATATATATAATTTGCTAGGATGTTTGTCATGATGCAGTCATGCGCAGTAGAGACTGCCCACATTCGGGCAGTCTCTACTGAGCATGATTGCATCACGTGGAGCAGTGAGGTAGCAGCTGCTTAACACATTGAAAAGCAAAAGGAATGGGGGGTTTCTTTTTCGGGGTTCCCTTTTAAAAGGTCGCACTCAAAGGAGAGTGAGACCACTTGACAGATTAACCATGTTGTCTGGATAAAATGGCAACATGAGACTCTCGCACTGCATGACAGAGCTAGATTCTCATGTCATCAACTGAACATCGCATAGAATGATTATAGAGCTGGGAGCAGATCCATACACTGTTGTGCAGCTGCAGGCACTCACACGCTCACCCCCTGCTGATCCTCTTGTTTGTCAAGCACCTACTGAAGTAAGCTGCTCCAGCCTCTCACTCCCCTTCTCTGTGTGCAGAATGACAGGGAGGGGTGGGTCACACAGAGAAGAGGAGTGACAGGCTGGAGCTGCTTCCTTCAGTAGGTGCTTGACAAATAAGAGGATCAGCAGGGTATGAGTGTGTGAGTGCCAGCAACTGCACAACAGTGTGAGTTATTATGCAGCACAGATATAGAGGACCCAGTGACCCAATTTCCCTCATACCCTGGTACCGGATCCACTCCCAGCTCTATAATCATTCTATGCAACCTTCAGTAGGCGACATGAGAATCTCGCTCTGTCATGCAGTGCGAGATTCTCATGTCGCCATTTTTAACCAGGCGACGTGGTTAATCTGTCAAGTGGTAGCACGATCTTTTGCGTGCAACCTTTTAAAAGGATACCCTTTTTTTGAACCTGGTTGTGCTCCACTGTTGGTGTTCAAGCTCTTCATTAGCTGGTCAGCTCCCATGTGAGCACGTTTGCTTATGGTGCACTATCAGATGATAGTTTGTGTTAAAGAAATAATTGTGGATGCTCTCAACAGGGAAGACATATTACATACTTTCCTAGATTTTATGCTTTCTGCCAAAGAAATTATCATTTGACTAGTAAAATGTCAGGGGATAACTTTATTGCAAAAATTATGAAAATAATAAAAAGTGCAATAGAATAGATAGTGTAAGGAAAGCAACAAATAATGTAGGAACTGGCTGACCGAGCATGATGGGAGTTGTAGTCTGACAATAGCTAAACTCAATCTAGGACAAAACAATAATTCATTTGAAAACACCAGGACTTTAAGACTGAATTAGGAACCTTAAATGTAAGATAAGTTTAAGTCATTTTAAAGAGAATTAGAAACTGTATAGATATTTTACTGGTCATTTGATTGTAATTTTTATAATTTATGAGAAATTAACTTATATTTAATTAAATTATATATCTTACTAACTGGCCTCCCTGCTTCCCATCTTCCCCTATGCAATCTGTTTTAAACTCAGCTGCATGGATCACCACACTCTCCCCAAAAACTGAGCCTGCTCACATCAATGTTAGACATCTGACATGGCTTTCTATTCAGCAAGGCATCACTTACAAAGGACGTCCTCTCACCTTTAATGATCTCCAGACTGCTACCCCTCCTTAAATCTCTTCCCTCATCTCCTCTTATGTTTCCGGCCGCCTCCTTCGCTCAGCACACAACACCCTTCTTGTTACACCATCCACACCCTCTGCCCTCTCCCGTCTCAAACCTTTTTCAATTTCCGCTCCTTACCTATGGATCTCTGTACCCCTCTCCTTACGTCTTGTACAATACCCCTCTGTATTTAATTCTACCCTGGAATCTTATCTTCTGGAGCACTAGGACCATGCACTACCTTTGGCCAAACTCAGCACTTGACACCCTCATACCCTGCTGTCTGTCTCCTAGTACCCATTTAGACTGTAAGCTCCTTCGGGCTGGGACCTCTCTCCTATTTTTTCTATAAATGTGACACTTATTTTATCCCCTCTTATTTATTGCAACATACGTCTATTGTAAGACTCTGCGTACACTGTTTGGCGCCATATAAATAAAGATATACATACATATATTTGTTGGTGGCGTAGTCTGACACTTTATGCTAATTCACTTATGTGCTGATGAGCCTAGATTACCACATTATGCTATGAGGTAAAATAGATAGAGCCCTTACAAACTTTCTTTTTGGAGCCCCCAGAGAGGGTTCATGGGCTGGGAATTGAAGCTTCTAAATGATGTGAATTGTGGCATAAAATTGGTGAGGCTTAATGGGTGGGTGGGATTGAGAGGAGAAAGGGTAGAGTTTGACAGTATAATGGGTGGGAGGTGGGTAAAACAGAGTGGGAAGTAGGTGGAATGATGAGAAGTGGGAGGAGTTAAACTGGAAACTCATTAAAACCTGGAAAATAAGCCTCTGTCCCTGGAGACCTGGTAATTAATTCTACAAACCGGAGGCTCCAAGGCAAATCGGGAGAGTTCCCAGGTATGATCGTTTTAATAGAACAACAAGAGATGAGTTTGACCTTGAACAGAGCTAATATGCATACTGTGCAGATAATTAGCATAACGAGCTACACCATCCCACCAGAACAAAGAGGTAGATTTTTTTAAAAGCTAATTAAATATCAGAGTAGAACACACGGCTAGATCAAATTTTAATTCTCTATAAAACAACTGAAACATCTTTTGACCGTGTGTGGGCAAACCGAGAACATCATCCTGTTCACCAGGGGAGGGCTGTCAACTAGTGGTTTGGGGAAATACAATCAAGTGGCCCACTTCTATTACTGTTCCAGCCACCTTTATAAAAAGGCAATAAAAAATGGCAATTTAAAACTATAAAGTTTTAAAATTGCCATTAATGTTGTGAAATAAGTGATATTATATAGCTGAAATGGTGCTACATTTGTGATACAACAGAGCTTACAGTTGAAATGGAGCTACACTAGTGATACCACAGAGCTTACATTTGAAAAGGAGCTACACTAGTGATATCACAGAGCTTAAACTTTAAAGGGACAGTAATGCCCCCCCCCCCCATAATGTCCAGTTTTGTAGAGGTTTGAGAGCTATAGGGATTCAAAGTTCCCCCCTCCCTCCCCTTCTCCTGATGTCAGCATCAGGAGATCCCAGTCTGGGGACCAGCAGGCGGCTCTGCAGCAGAGCCAATATCGCGTTATTGCTAAAGAATTCATTAATTCATTGGAAAGGTCTACAAAGTGTGCTTGCAAACCAGTCACACTTTTTAGACCTTTCCAATTAATTAATTATTTATCAATAATGTGATTCGGGCTCTGCTGCAGGGCCTCCTCGAGTTGTAAAACTCGATTCTTCTGCTGTCAGCTTTACAGCCAACATCAGAAGGGCAGGGAGGGAGGAACTTTGAATCCCTATATCTCTCAAACCATAGAGATTTGAGAGATAGGGCTTGGAGCATATTGATTAATATTTAAACCTCTACAAAACTGGAAAAAATGTTTTGGGACATTACTGTCCCTTTAAGTAAAGCCACACAACTGATACTATAGAGCTTACAAGGAAAGTGAGTTATGCATTAGTGTAGCTCCATTTGGATTGTACTTCTGTGGTATCACTTGTGTAGCTCCATTCAGTTGTAAGCTCTATGGTGCCACTAGTATAGCTCCATTTACAGCAGGAAGCAGGAGATTGAGTGAGACAATGGCCCTCAAAACCAGACATATCACCAGCCCATTGGACAATTGCCCCCCCCCAGGCCAGCCCTACCATGCTGATCACACTAGTGATTAGATGTTTCAATGCACACTGCAAGGTCCAATGAATGGCTAACCCACATAGGTGTCTGCCCTTGATGGATAATACCTGCATAAGCTGCCCATGTTACTCTTCACCCTTGTCTTCACTCTTGGCAATGGGATTGTTGGAGGTTGAAAGTAATTAAACATAGAAACTTGAGTTGTGCAGTGAACTCAAATCACAGAGTGAAGGAGGCCTTAAGGTGACAGGTGCTTTTTTAAATGTTATATTTAAAGACTTCATAACATTGAAATGTTGGGGTCAGAAAAGGAACATAAGGTGGGGACTGAAATGTGTCTATCCAAGTTACTCTTGTAAAGCTAGTTTGGTAACTGCCCAATAACCATACCTGGGAACTTCCAGTTGAGGGCTACCCGGAGGGTAGTCCTCTCTTCACCAGGGGGTGACAAAAATGACGCTAATCGCGTCAAAAAGGGGCAGGGCTTGCCGCGAGTGGTGGGGGACTTAACCCTTTGAGTGCCAGAGTGGTACGGAATGCATTGCAAAGCAATGCATTCCTTACCACTCTGGCACTCAGAGGGTTAAAGGTGTCACACAGAAGGCTGGGGACTGAGTATCAGCGGGAGAAAAAGCGGATGTGGCATTGTTTCAATAGAAACTCCCCACATCCGGAGGATTCAGCCTCTGCCCCAGAGACCCGGTAAAGTTCTGTCAGAACCGGAGTCTCCGGGGCAAATCCGGAGAGTTCCCAGGTATGCCAATAACCAAACACTATACCTATATCCTTGCCATCTTCTACCTCGTAGACCAGTTACTCCCTGCAGTGCATTTGTTTATTTGCATGTTCTAGGCAACATTAAGGGATATCCAGGTCACATTCTGAGTGGTAAATGTGTTGTATTTGGCATACAATATGGGGTCTTAAGGCAGGGCTGGATTTACATTTCAGAGAATGCTAGGCACTGGCCTCTGATGAAGTCGCCATGAGACGAAACCCATAGTACAAACACCCCACCTGAAGGGAACAGCACCAGAGTCTGAAGATTCTAAAGCAGGCCCTCGATGAGTATTTGTTTTCTATACTGTGTGTTAGCTTAGAGCTTAGCATGAGGGATGCAAATGTTTGGTCAAATGAGGGACCATACAGTTTACTGAAATTTAAATTTACTTGGATCATTTCGTACAAAATAATTTCTTAGCATGAACTACAACTTGTTTAGTGATATCCATTAGATGGATAAGCCTGTTTGGTATACCATTGAGCCAATCAGTGTTTACCTGTTTTTAAACATAGCCTAAAATCAAGGACAAAACTGGTTCCTTTTGCTGCTGTATTTCCACAATAAACCTTACGTGTTGGGGGAGATGTAAATCTACTTATACCTCACACTGAATCACACTGAACTGACCTTTGGTGAAGGACACTTCTAGTTCCTCTATATTCTTCTCCTGCTATAGTAGTTAAAGGAATAGTTATGTTTCAAAATAAAAGCAGCTCCAATTAATCTTCATAGTATTTGGGTCATGGAAAGTGTTATTTCAATACTGTCAGAGTTGTAGTTCAAGAGTAATTGAATGATAAAGTATCCACCTCCCACCCCTTTTACTGATGTAACGCTGCTCACCTCAGAACAGAAAGGTGTTGTCCAGATGGCTTGCAGAAAGGGACAATCTTCAATTAGCAATAAGGAAAACCCTGAAAAACCTGTCAAGGGGGGCAGGGTATTCATTGTTCTCACAGTAAGAAGATTGTCCCTTGCTGTGATCTGTCTGGTCAAGAGACCAGATTCCACATCTGAAGGGAGGCGGCTTACACTAGGTAAAAGGGGTGGGAGGGTGGATACTTTATCATTCAATTACTCTTGGACTACAACTCTGACAGTATTGAAATAACACTCTCAATGGCCCAAATACAATGGAGATTAATTGGAGCTGCTTTTATTTTGAAACATTACTATACCTTTAAGATCAATGGTATGTAAAATGTGGATACACTGATACCCAGCTTATGTTGTTCTGTAATCAAGTGTAAACAGAAAGAGGAATTCTATTTGTCCAAACCCCTCCCTTTGACTCTTTGCTCCATCAGATTAGAGAAAGCAAAGCTTTAGCAGCCTAATAATGAAAATGTTTACTACTTGTGTGTATACAGCCCTACTCCACCTATTGCTGAACTACAACATCATGTGAATAGATGGAAACTGCAGTCCAACAACAGCTGGAGCACTGCAGGTTACCAATCCCTTGTATTGGGTCAGGGATCTGCAAAGGTGTTTGCGTACAGAAATAACAGAAATATAGTAAACAAGTTCCTAGCTATTATTCCATATTTTTGTTTTGTTTGTTTTAAACTCTCTCTTCAAATCTTGCATTTTCCTCTGTGTAATGGGAAATCCAGCCATGCTCAAAGGAGTTAATACTTTGTGTATGAAAACTCCTTTTTTCTGCAGTGTAGTAAGGAATGAAGAGACGTGTACAGAGAACCTTATACTTTTTAAATTACATGGAGAGTTGCTGCTGTACTGGTTTGATTTGCCTGTGGCGCTTCTGGGAACTGGAGATTATCAACATGTTTATTATGAGTTTATGAGTTTGGAGGTACTGGAGGCTTTGAAGCTTATAATATTACACACACACACACAAACACAAAGATACACATACGTACAAACACACACAAACACAAAGATACACACACACATTCAGAACAGGAAAAATTGGTAGAGCTGAGCCTTCAATTACCTCTAGAATAGTTCATTTTCTGAGATAAGACATTAAATTAAAGATAATGTGGGTGCAATTCTGGGTATGCATTTGACTATACGAACACTTTTGTGCATATTTGTGCACACACTCTGCTGTTGTTAAAGCTTTAACCCTTTGAGTGCCAGAGGGGTATGCAACGCATTGCAAAGTTAAAGTGAGCAAGTGTTAAAGGGATAGTAATACTTCGTTTTATCTTTATTTTATTTTGTAGGCATTAAAAAAACCCACGAAGAACGATATGTCTTATCTCTCAAACCTTTATGGTTTGAGAGATATTCACAAGAAAAATTTCCCCTCCCGCCCCTTTTACCTAGTGTAAGCCATCTCTTCTCAGATGTGGAATCCAGTCCATAGACCAGACAGATAACAGAAGGGGACAATCTTCTTCCTATGATAACAATAAAGCCCTTCCCCCTTGGCAAGTTTTTCAGGTTTTTCCCTTATCTTAATTGAAGATTGTCCCTCTCTGCAATCTACCTGGGCACCTCCCCTCTGATCTGGCTGAGCAGTGTTACATCAGTAAAAGGGGCGGGAGGGGGATGCTTTGTCATTGAATTACTCTTGAACTACAACTCTGACAGAATTGAAATAACACTCTCCAAAGTCCAAACACTATGATGATTAATTAGAGCTGCTTTTATTATGAAACATTACTATCCCTTTAAAGTGAGCAAGTCCTGAAAGCCTAGGGTGACCACATATCCAGTCTGCCATTCAGGGACACTGCAGAGACGAGAGCAGCAGAGTCCTTGTCCTCGGCTTTAGTGAAGTCATGCGGAAGAGGTCATTGTACATCACTAGACATAAGTACACTGCCTGCTCTTTATCTGGCGCACCACATGGTTCTACATACTAGAGGGGAAACTGCCCTTTGACTGCTGTGACAGAAAGTGATGACTGTGGTGGACTACAAGAAGAGGTACTTCACACCCTTAGACTAGCCTTAAACTACTACAAAATTGTACTGCAGCTCCTGTTTGAAATCAGGATGAAGGCTCCATTCTCTCTAGTGTTTAGCGATCTGTCTGGAGGTCATTTTCTTGTAGTCCATCAGAGGAGTCACTTCCTGTCCCAGTAGGCAATGGGATGTTCTCCTTATAGTGTTTAGACCTCTTTGGTCTGGAGTCTTTTTTCCAAGACTTTTTATTGTCCGAGGAAGTCGTCATCAGGGACAAGGGACACACATTCAAAATCAGGGACTGTCCTGGGTAATTAGGGTCAGGTGGTCACCCTATGAAAGCCTCCCCTATAGCTTGCACCGGAAAATGGAGTAACAGTATGTGTTTACTTTTCTCCTTTCTAGTACAAAGCATTAAAGGTACGGAAAGTACCGCAAGACACATACAATCCCACACTACACACACCCTGGCAGACGTGTTGTAAGTGGGAGACTTTTTAGCATAGCTAACATAGGACATTGTTGGTGGCAGAAACAGAAATAAATAGTGCTTATTTCAGTGTGGAACATCCATCTGTTTACTATCTGTAGTAAAGGCATCAGTTATCACTTGGTCTACCATGGTGCAGTAGCATCTATCAAAATTAGAACAGTTACTTTTTCTTTTAAAGGAATAGTAATATTTCATACTAAAATCAGTTCCACTTAATCTTCATATTATTTGGGCCATGGAGAGTGTTATTTCAGTACTATCAGACTTGTAGTTCAAGAGTAATTGAATGATAAAGTATCCCCCTTCCGCCCCTTTTACTGATGTAACACTGCTCACCTCAGAGCAACATGGAGGTGTTCGAGTGGATTGCAGAGAGGGACAATCTTCAATTAAAATAAGGGAAAAACCTGAAAACCTGTCAATGGGGGGGCAGGGTTTTCATTGTTCTCGCAGTAAGAAGATTGTCCTTTGCTGTGACTTGTCTGGTCTGTGGACCAGATTCCACATTCGAGGGGAGGTGGCTTACACTAGGTAAAAGGGAAGGGAGGGGTATACTTTACCATTCAATTACTCTTGAACTACAACTTTGACAGTATTGAAATAGTACTCTCTATGGCCCATTAATTTAAGCTGCTGTTTTTGTGAAACATTATTATCCATTTAACATATTGCAGCATGACATGTTAACCCGTTAACAAGACATCCCTTCTGGCAATTGGAATGGTTTTAGTGTTATTATTTTTTGGCATTAAATTTGTCTGATTCTCGAGAAGAGTTTTCTTTTTTCCTTGTTTGAAACAATATTACTTATTACCAGACGTCATAGTAACAGTGGGATGAGGCTGAAAAAATACATCTGTCCATCAAGTTCAGCCCATGCCATATCACCACGTTGATCTAGAGGAAGGGCAAAAAAAAACATTGAAGTAATTTCCAATTAAGCTCCAAGTGGATTAAAAACATTCCTGACTTAAAATGGTAGTCATAATTTGCAATATTGTTCTGTGCTAGATAGGCATCTATTAGTTTTTTGAAAGCAGTTAAAGTATCTGCAAGCACAGCATCCCAAGGCAAAGCGTTCCATAGCTTTACTGCCCTTTATGTAAACAATTCTTGCCTTTGTTTTAGTTGATAACACCTTTCCTCTTGTCTTAATGGATGACCTCTTGTTCTTTACTCAGCTCTTTGACTAAATAGTTCCATGGAGAGTTCTTTGCATTGACCTTGAAAATATTTGTGAATGGTAATCATATCAACCCTTAGATGTCTCTTCTCTAGTTTGCTTAGTCTCTCTTTTTAACTCAGACCTTCCAATCCCTTATCAGTTTTGTTGAACATCTCTGACATTTTTCCAGGTCAATAATATATTTTTTAAGAACTGGTGCCCAGAACTGTACTCCATATTCTAGATGAGGCCTTACCAAGTATTTATATAGAGGTAGAATTATATTCCTATTCCATGTATGGATTTCCATTTTTATGCAGGCTATTACCCTATTTGCTCTTGCAGCAGCTGAATAACAATACACACTGCTGTGAAGTCTATCATCTATCAGTACTCCTAAATCTTTTTCCAACAAGGTTTCCACAAGTATTTTCCATTTTAGTGTATATGTAGCATGTTTGCTTCTACAGCCCAAATGTATAACCTTACATTTATCTATGTTAAACCTCATATAAAGCTTTTCTGCCCATTCACTCAGTTTATCCAAATCTCTCTGCAGCGAAAAAACATCCTGTTCTGTATGTATTATCTTACACAGCTTGGTGTCACCAGCAGATATTGTGACATTACTTTCAATAACCGCTTTCAGATCATTAATAAACAAATTAAAAAGCATTGGGCCCCGGAATGAATCCTGTGGCACCCCACTTACAACTTTAGACCAACTTGAAAAGATTCCATTTACAACTTTTCGCCATATCTCATTTAATCAGTTCTCTGTCTATTCACAGATGTCACCCCCCCAAACCCAAGCCTTTTAATTTAAGCAGTAACGTCATGAGGCACAGTATCAAAGGCTTTTGCAAAATCCAAGTATACTACATCAAGAGCAATTAACTTGTAAATTGGTTTGACATGACCTATTCTTCATAAAACCATGCGGGCTCCTACTAATAACATTGCTGGTCATCGCATAGTCCTGAATACTGTTAGTAACCCTTTAATGTCTTAACCATTAGAGAAGTCAAGCTCACAGGTCTATAATTTCCTGATTTAGATCTTGCCCCCTTTTTGAATAATGGTACTATATCAGCTTCCCTCCAGTCACAGGGCTCTGTGTCTGAGGAGTGTCCAGTGCATTGCAAAGGTGAGGATGAGTCAATGACTACAGTGGGATATGTGCTGAGGTTTAATATAATAGTAGATTTTTTGATGGTAATGTGATATGCCCCTTTTGCCTTGGCAATATAGACACACTGTACCACTTGCAGTAAGAATGTGTTATTCAGGAGGGAGGTAAACACACAGGTCATTAGCAAATGATGTTGGTGTAAAGCTCGCCTATGTGTTGCAATTACATTTCTACAGTCAGTTTAATAAACGAGGAAATGTAAAACAAATCAGTAGCAATGTTTTTCAAAGTTTTCTATAGCAGTCTAATTGTAAACCTCACCCTTTCAGTCTCATGTTAGGTTTGACAGTAGACAGCTACAGAGATATCTGAAATACACCTATGTATGGAAAATGTTGAAATATGGTTAGCCTTAAAATATTCTGTTATGATGCATTTTGAGATACGTACTATAAAATCTCAGGTATAATACGCACCTGTGTATAATACACAGTTGAAAATTATACCCAAAAAGGGAAAGCAAGAGTGCCTATGTATAATGAACACCCTTGTTTTCCTCTTTTCTCACTAAAAAAATAGGGTTGTTAGATTCCCTCTGTCCACCCACTGCAATCCGCCCTCAACAGCTTTCCTTCCTTCCACTCACTCCCTATCAGGACCTTTCAATTGAAGCCATGGTAATGCCCTTTGAGGACCTCAAGGTCCTCTCAGGGCAATACCGTAGATCCAGTGCATAGATCTATATGCTTTCAGATATACGGTATTGCCCTGCGAGTACCATGGTATTACCATTGGCTTAAATTGAAAGGTCCTGACAGGGCATTGCTGGAGGTGGTCGGCAAATGAAAGCATGCTGCCTGCTGTGAAGCTGTCACAGAGAACTTGAGGGGGCGAGACTAGAGTAGGAGGAATGGAAGCTGCTGGGGGCGGATTGCAGTGGGGTGAACATAAATAAATATATATAAATATTTTTTTCTTGTGTATAATAAGCACCTCGCACTTCACATAAGTAACATAGTAACATAGTTGATGAGGCTGAAAAAAAGACATGCGTCCATCAAGTCCAGCCCTTGCCAAAAACACCCCTGTTGATCCAGAGGAAGGCAAAAAAATCCCTCTGAAGCCATTTCCAATTTTGCTCCAAGTGGGTAAAAAAATTCCTTCCTGACTCCCAATGGCAGTCAGATAGTTCCCTGGATCAACAACCTATCTGCATTGAAGCCAACTGTCATAATTTTCAATAGTGTTCTCTGAAGAAGGGCAAAATTGTGCGTATTATATCCTCAATTTTACAGTATATTCAGGGCTGGATTTTCCAAAAGACAGAGTAGGCAGCTGCCTGTAGCTCCAAATTTGGAGGGGTGCCCCAGTAGTGCTGCCACACCCACATTCTGCCGTCAGGGAAAGGGGATCGAGGTGGGAACTTTAGCTGCAAATATCTCTCAAACCATAAAGGTTTGAGAGATGGGAGTAGGATCATTTAGTTTATTTTTTTAATGGCTACAAGATTAATTTGTTAGGACAAGAGGCCATAGTCTAAAACTAGAGAACACAGGTTTAGACGTAATGTAAGGAAGTTGTACTTCACTGAGAGGGTAGTAGATAAGTGGAATAGCCAACCAGCAGAAGTGGTAGAAGTTAATACAGTGACAGAATGTAAGCATACATGGGATAGGCATAAGAATGTCCTGAACGTAAGAAAAGACCAAGGACCAAAAAAGGTTTGAGGTTTTTACACTAGGAAAATGGACAGAAAGGTTCTTATCTGCCGTCAAATTCTTTGTTTCTATGTTTCTAATTTTTTTTAAAAGTTAGACAATACTATCCCTTTAACGGATGTATTATTTTTCTTTTTCTTACATTTTCATGTTCTTTTTTTTACCATTTCCCTTTTCAATATATTTTCCACTATATTTCTTAACAAGGCTACATCAGATGTTATTATCTCTGCTTCCGAGCTCTGGTTCTTTCATTTTATAAGGATATGAGGAATAAATTACCCGAATATTATACTCCTACTATTACCGCATGAGCCTTTATCAATTTACTTAACCTCTTGGGTGCCGAAGAGGAAACTCCAACAATTTATTGAGGCATTGTGCAGCAATTCTTTGACGCATAAGCATCGAAGGGGTTAATCCCATCAAGCAGAAAAATAGATTTGCCGCACGTGGATCAAGACAGGCGACTATAATCAAGGTGTATTACTTCATAGATAAAACGGTTAAAGCGGAACTACCACCCGCCAAAATCTTTAGCTTAACTAAGTCCCCATCTGGCGACTAGCTGCTTAGTAGCACTAGTCGCCAGAATAATTATCTTATTTAATAGATTAATAGATCTAATAGATTATATTTCATTAGAATTAAGAGTTTTAAATCAGAACTACCACCCCACACAATCTTTACCTTCACTAAGTCCCCATCTGGCGACTAACTGCTTAGTAGCGCTAGTCGCCAGAATAATTACCTTATTTAAAGGGATAGTAATACCTAAAATGTAAAAAAAAAATATGTTGTAGGGTTTATCCCCCTGAGTAAAACAAGAGTACTCCCACTGCTGAAAGATGTTTCATTCAAAAGTTATTAATTTTCAAAGTTGAATTTTTTAGGTGCAATATCACAGTGGCCTGAAATTGTACAGTGGCGCTGTTGCTACACGATCCTATGGACAGCTCTGGTCTCAGGGCCATAAATCTCCATAGGATGGTGTAGCAACAGCGCCACTTTAAAATTTCAGGCCACTGTGATATTGCACCTAAAAAATTCAACTTTGAAAATAAATAACTTTTGAATGAAACATCTTTCAGCAGTGGGAGTACTCTTGTTTTACTCAGGGGGATAAAACCTACAACATATATTTTTTTACATTTTAGGTATTACTATCCCTTTAATAGATTTCTTCTCTCTTCCCCGGCTGACAAGCAAGACGGTGCGCGGACATCTTGCCATTGTGACATCCGCGTGCCTGCGCTGTAAGTCCCAGCCGGAGCCAAATGGCTCCTAGCAACGCCTCCTTGACCCGGCTGGGACTGACAGCGCAGGCGCGCAGACGTCACAATGGCAAGATGTCCGCGCTCCGTCCTGCCTGTCGTCCATGGAAGAGAGCAGAAATCTATTAAATAAGGTAATTATTCTGGCGACTAGCGCTACTAAGCCAGATTTTGTCGGGGTAGGTAGTTCCTCTATAAAACTCGTAATTCTAATAAAATATAATCTACCATGTTCTTGTAACTAACCTCTGTATCTCTGCTGTTTTTCTCACACCACGGCAGTATAATGGAGTTGGATCCTTGCAGATACTGAAGGAGAAAACCAGTAATTTAACATAATTTACATAAAGCTGTGCTTTTTCATTTTGGTCTGACATAAGTGACCCTTATTTAAAATGCAGGAACAGAAGTCTGCAGATGCAGTAAAAATGTAGATATTGAAATAATTTTTTTTTAAGAACATTCTCTCCTGTGGCGCTTAAGCGTGACATTTTGGGAATCAAGAATAGAATAAAGAGGTAGATGTGCTTGCCCTTCTATTAACAAAATGTTGGGTGCATATTTGCTATACAGTGCTAATGTCAAGGGATGTTGCTGGTGGAGTGAAATAGCATCCAGTTAAAGAAATAAGCAGGCATACATTTCTGTTAGGAGAAGGGGCAGTCAATTTTGGACTTACAGCTGTTGGAGTACAAATCCCATAATGTTTTTTTTTTTTGTTGTGTAAGTATTTTACCAGGAAGCATATACTGAAATGGTCTCGTTTTCAAGTATGTCCTGGAATCATTTTATCTACCTCAGACTGATCTGACCTTGCCAGAGCTAGAACCTTCAACCTTTCAGTTGGAAAAGATTCTACAGCTGGTACATTAACCAACTGAGCCATTGGGGATAATATGAATTGACGCACCAAACAGCCAATGCTTATTTTGATTATTATAACTAGTGTAAAAGCCTGTGTATGCGGGCCAAAGTGAATGGCACTGAATGGGTTAACCCCTTGAGAGCCAGAGGGGTACACAACACATTGCAGAGCAATGCCCTCTGGCACTCAAAGGGTTAAGATAGCCTTGTACCCGCCAGTCCCTGCGACATCAGTAACAGCAGTGCGTGAGGTACCAGGAGAGGCTGTGAGTGCGGGAGTGCGCCTTGACCCAGAACAGGGGGTTCGAGAATGCGCCTCATACCTCCGGGCTCAGCTCGAGTCCGCTCGACCAGGGCCAGGGCTCCCTCACACATCGGGGCAGACACCGGGCTCGCAAAGCTGGGAGACTGGCTGGGACTATGGCGCGTTTTGTCCGTTCGGGCAGTCTCTACTGAGCATGACTGCATCTGACAAACATACATCTGGCCTTTTATATAATGCAATTATTTATTTTATTATTATTAATAATCTGATTATTATTAAATTGTAAGCTGTTTGTGGCAGGGTTCCCTTCCCAATTTATGATTCCCTTTGTAGCACCGTCCCCCCCACACATACACACACTAATAATGCAACGATTACACTTTAGCCTGATGCTCTTAAAGGAGTAGTAAACTTTTTTTTATGAAAACACATATTTTATAGAGCATTTCCTGCTGAATAAATCAGCACTCCCACTGCTGTCAGGTGTTTTATTCAAAACTAGTGTAAAAGCCCGTGTACACAGGCCAAGGTCTGGGTAATGTTAACCCTTTGAGTGTCAGAGGGGTACGCACTGTGTACATCTAAATAAAGATACATACATAAATTATACTTAATGTCATTTACAAGAACCTGAGAGGAGTATAATGCATGTATTTGCAATGTGTTGTACACCTATCCACTCCAGTGTATATAAACCCTTTGAGTAGAGAGATATTCAACGCATTGCAACCTCTCTGGCACTCAAAGGGTTAAGGCATTAAGTAGATGTTATGGTGACACAATTATAGCCATTAAAAAAGTTTCATATATTTTTCACCAAAGGTTATAGTTACCTGCTATAGGTGCTAAGGTTAATAAAGGCAGTGGAGTACTGGAGTGCCCCAGTGCAGGGCTAGATTTCCATTCTTGGTGCCCTTAGCTCCACCCATGACCACACCCTCACTCCTCACATGACAACGCCCCCAGTCTCATCCACTGTTTCCTGGCACAGAAATACCTTTGGCCCAAAACAAGCAAGGACAAAGAAAAAGCTTTAACCCCTTGTTTGATAGAGACATCGCCAACCATTGCTTAACAATGCATTGAAAGTCTTGCTAGCATCCAAGGGGTTAAATAATAGCCTGTAAAGGGGTATAAAACCGTCGTAGGGAGACTGAAATTACTCTGGCCATATACAAAATTTAGAATGTGGGTGTGGCCAGCCTAGCTGGGGCACCGCCCCTCACAATTTGGAGTTCTAGGCAAATGCGTACTCTGCCTATTGGGGAATCAAACCCTGGGCCCGGTGCAAACATTTTATTGGCCCCCATCACAAAAATATTTTCAGAGACATAACTTGAGGTGCTCCCTTGGATGTTGAGATCTGGTGCAACTTCACAGTCTGAAACCCCTGTATTTACACCCTTGGATAAAGGACATGAGCCCATCACGTTTCGGATATCCTTTGTTTATCCAGAGAAAGGTAAACAAAACCCAGCTCAAGCCATTCCCAATTATCCCCAACAGTGTAAAAAGAATTCCATCCGGACTGATGAAGACAAGAAAACAATGGGCAGTGCTGGCCTTAGTACATCAGAAGTGACTTCAGTCCCAGAGCACAGTTATGTCATACCAGAGATAGTTACTCATATCTCAAATTATACATATTTTATTTATGTATTTATTTTTATGAAAGTATTTTACCAGGAAGAATACATTGAGATTATCTCTCTTATCAAGTATGTCCTGGACTCATTTTATCTACCCCAGACGTGAGAAAGACTGAGCTGACCTTGCCGGGATTAGAACCTACGACCCTGCTGCTTGAACAGATTCTACAGCTGATGCTTTAACCAACTGATTCTTTATAAGCTGAAACCTCATGGGGACTGGCAGGCGGTTTTATGTCCTTTATAACATATATAGTTTAAGATGTCCTTAATAACATATACCACTTAACGGGATAGTAGTACTTATTAGTGAAAAATGTATATTGCAAATGTTTGAACACCCACTTCTGAGATATGTTTTATTCAAGAGTTATTGCAGCTCAAACGTGGATTTTTTTGGGTGCAGTACACCTCCATGTCCTGAAATGTTAAAGGGATAGTAATACTTCATTTTATCTTTATTTTATTTTGTAGGCATTAAAAAAACATGAAGAACAATTTAAGTCTTATTTCTCAAAGCATTATGGTTTGAGAGATATTCACAAGCAAAGTTTCCCCTCCCGCCCCTTTTACCTAGTGTAAGCTATCTCTTCTCAGATGTGGAATCCAGTCCACAGACCAGACAGATAACAGCAGGGGACAATCTTCTTCTTATGAGAACAATGAAAGCCCTGCACCCCTTGACAAGTTTTTCAGGTTTTTCCATTATCTTAATTGAAGATTGTCCCTCTCTGCAGTCTACCTGGGCACCTCCCTTCTGCTCTGGCTGAGCAGTGTTACATCAGTAAAATGGGCGGGAGGGGGAGACTTTGTCATTGAATTACTCTTGAACTACAACTCTGTCAGAATTTAAATAACACTCTCTAAAGTCCAAATACTATGAAGATTAATTAGAGCTACGTTTATTATGAAACATTACCATCCCTTTAAAGTGGTGCTGTTTCTACAGAATCCTATGGAGGTTTATGGTCAAACTGACCAGAGCTGTACACAGATTGCTGTTGAAACAGCACCACTATTGCATTTCAGGCATGGAAAGTAGTAGACTCCAAAAATTTTCATTTTAACTGCAATGTTTTTTAAATAAAATATCTGTCATCAGTTAGAGTACCCATGTTTTTCTCCACAGGATAAACACTGCAATATATATTTTTGTCCATGTTAAGCATTACTGTCATTACTATTACTAAAAAGAGTGGTGTGACTGTATGACTATTCTGTCCTAAACCTCCCTAAAGCTAAATTAGTAGGCCACATATAGCAAGATTCCTCCCATTAATGTGTTCCATTACTCTATGCCAGGGCTGTCCAAGTTCAGTCCTCAAGGGCCACCAGAAGGCCAGGATGTAAGGATTTCCCTGATTAATCACAGGTGAGTTAATCAGTGGATCATTCATTGTGACTCACTCACCTGTATGTAATCAGGGAAATCCTTACATCCTGGCCTGTTGGTGGCCCTTGAGGACTGAACTTGGACAGCCCTGATTTATGTCTTGTTTAACCCCTTAAGGACCATTAACGGTCCTGCCACGTCATGGTTTGGCGAGCCATACGGACCCAAGATGTGCCAGGACCGCCATGGAATTCAGGGCTCCCCACATGGCTGCACGCCATTTGGGGAGCCCTGGAACGGATTTGCATGCATGCGTGGCCGCTCCTTAAGGGGTTAATGCAATGCAAGGTGTAGAGGAAGTAGTATAATTTAACCTTTAGAGTGCCAGAGGCACTCAAAGGGGTAACCCCATTTCCCCGTGCATGCTGTGGGGTTGCTGTACAGGACTTGCTGGCATTAACCCTTTGAGTGCCAGAGGGGTATGTAAAGCATTGCTTTGTAATGCATTGTATACTCCTCTGGCACACAGATGACTGATGTTCTAACAATGGAAGATATTGTCCTCCAGTATATACTGAAGCCATGGGGCGTTCGGAGGGGGGCACTTCCCCCCCTACAATTACCCCCCTCCATATAAACAAAGGGGCTGGATGGGCTGGCCTGGGGGTCATATTATGGCTTTGCCAACCCCCCCTCCAGAAAAATTTCTACGGACACCCCTGACTGCAGCAATCATACACTGTAGTGCATGCCCTCTGCAGGCTAAGGTCAGGGATGCTGTGCTGGTGAATTCTTAACTTCATCCCGATGTCTCTTTAACTTATTAGATGTTCTAGACAACTCCAGCGCATTGCTATTCAAAGCATTAAATATGTCTCTAGAATCCATGGGCCTGGCCGGGGATGTTGGGAGTTATAGTTCACAACAAATGGATGGCCTCAGGTTCCCAACCCTGGATTAAGCAATATAGACAAAATAAAAACTACATTTTCATTATGATAAATGAGTTTTGCGGGAAATATGCATTTTTTTCCCTCTTCTTTGCATTAGTGGTTTATTGCTTTTCATCATACATATGCACTATATGCCTACTTGTTTACCAACCGCAATATGTACAGTAAATGAGACAGAACTGCTCTAACATATTCTATTGCCCTAAACCACGAATTGAGCACTTTGAGGCACTGTGGTCCTTTATTATTTTTGCATTTTATGAGTCAGGAAGGCATTTACAAATAAGGATAAGTGCAGAAAGAGCTAAAATTGCATGTCAGTAATTACTGTGCTAGTTCAAGGCATTATTCATACGCATTTATGTTGCTTGCAGAGGTAGAAAAATGTTCCTAATGCTTAACGTCAGACAGAAGGTTTTCAGCAGAGCGATAGGCAACTAAAAAGCCATTTGGATTTTATGTGTCTACTTGTATTGCTTCTGGGATTACATTGCTATTTATTATTTGCCTATGTAAATAAATGAAAATAAATAACATAATGGTATATATATATATATGGAATGCATTATCCTAATTCTATATAGTATAACCCCTTCCGGATTGGGAGGTGACCAACTTCCGACCTTATCCATGTTTACCTCTGCCTTTGGCGCTAACAGGATGATGCTGAGTCTCCGCAGAATTGGGAGATTGGGGAATAATGAGCTTTTGGCAGTGCCTCCACTTAGCTAGGTATCTAATAATAGATATTTATCCCTGCTAAGACAACAATAAAGGAATTCTAATAATAACTACACACAGTATGTATTTTAAAGGGGAATGGTACCCACAATATATACTGTAGAATGCAAAGAATAAAAACAGTGCAACAGAATAACACAGATAAGTAGCATGTGGAGCAGTGCACCAAACAAGATTTACTGCTAGACCTTCACAAGCTGCCACACTAGGAGAATTTTGGGATCTCTCACTTTAAAGTACAACTCCTAGCAGGCATGTGGCTTAAATGTCTCTTACTCTGAGCAGCAGGTAGCTCTGCTCACTTCCCCTGCTCAGACAGAACTGAAACTCCTTCAGCTCCCCTAGATCATCCTTCCCCTTCCTGGATACTCAGCAGGATTCTCATTGGCTGAGGGAAATGCTGGGGCAATGAGTCATCCACAGAGAACTCTATGGTTTACAGTGTCGCTCTATGGTAACTGGAAGTATCTGGATACTAGGGTTACGATAGTTTTATATAGAGATGAGGCAATAAATTCAATACTTTTGGAATTTGTAAATCTGCCATCACAGCTAATTTACTGTGCTGGGATGTTGGCTTCTGACATGATTTAGTGTGTATCCGTGCACACACTTTGCAGTCATGAATACTTTAACACTTGTATACCTGAATGCCTCGTGAAAAGCATGTGCATGGGAGTTGAATAAACGTACATCACAGTCTTCTGCTCCTTATTAGTACATGGTATCATAGAAGTCACAGTGGAAATGAACATCCCAAATTACCCATAAACATCCCCTCTGAAATGACGTTAAAGGGAGAATGTTTGGTTTAAATTGCTTAGTAAATTGGCGTTAGACAGAAGTTGGTTCCAGCACATGTTCTGTAGACATGGCAACAAGAGAGAGGACGGAATGTAAGAAACATGCGCAATCGCTATATATATACAGTGTACTTTTGATGGCAAAATAATTAGCACCAAAATGTTACTGAACTTGCACGTGTTTATTCTAAATTAGCCAATGTTTGTGCTTTTGTTGAGAATGCGTTTCTAAAGTGTGCAAGGCTAAAATGTCTGCTGTTTTGTGAAAGGATTAACCCCTTAAGGACCATTGATGTACCCGGACCGTCACGCTGGTCCGGCACTTAAGGACCAGTGACGGCCCTTGTACGTCACATACTTTTACTCACCGCGCTCCTGCAGGAGCGCAGTGAGTAATACCGGGGACTGAAGTTGACCGGAGCGATCTCTTTCAGTCCCTCGTTCGGCGTGCCGGCACACGGGATCAGTCACGTGAGGCGGCACGTCGAACTTCCCTATCTGGTCCTTAAAGGACCACACATCCCAGGACCGCTGATCCTTAAGGGGTTAAAGATTGCTCTGAAAGCAATAGACACACAATTTCATAAGTCTGGCTAACTTTGACATTAAATTAGGTACATGCGCTAACTTTATCATTAATTTAGGAGCATGTGCTATTCAGTATCAGGGCGTTCGTATGCTTCTTACATCAGAACCTGAGCAATCACAAATAGCATATTCATTACAGCATTAAAGCTTTTTTGCATTCCGCAAGTGGAGCATTCGCTATTTTTTGAAAGCCATAAATGTATCTCTTTGCGATTGCTCACATTTTGATGCAAGAAACATACTAACACCTTGATTCTGAATAGCACATGCTTTTAAATTAACAGCAATGTTACCCCATGCTCCTGCATTAATGTCAAAGTTACCACATGCTCCTGCATTAACGTCAAAGTTACCACATGTTCCTGCATTAACGCAGTTACCACATGCTCCTGCATTAACGTCAAAGTTACCACATGTTCCAGCATTGAAAGCAAAGTTAGAACATGCACATAACTTAACGGTAAAGTTAGCCAAATGTGTAATAATTGCTTTGCTGAATTAGATGCTATTGATAATACTCTCACAATACGGCTGACTTTTAACCACAGCCGCTTTTTGTAACGCATTCGGTAAAAAAGTGCAATGGTTCCCTTATTCGGAAAAAACACGTGCAATTCAGAAACATTTTGGTGCTAATTATTTTGGCATCAAAAGTAAACTGTAAATATTTATTACGCATGAAAAATCAAGATTAGCGAACAGGTGAGCATATTTTATTTTGTGGGCTAGTTCAGGATTAACAAATCTGTCAGAATGGAATAGTGAATGAGCCCAATGCAGTGCTATTGCGAATGAATTTATATGTCTGGGTAGCGTTGTCGTAAAAAATTATTTTTATGCGCATTCAAGAAACATTCGGTATTTTGGCTTCCTGGATTAGAACCTGCTCAATATCTGTTTGCGGAGAATGCCTTTAGCACATGATCACATTTCTTGCATCCGGCCAGTAATTCCTTTTCCTCTGGTGATGTCAGCTGATGACATCCACCATGACCTCTCAACTCATGCTGCTCTTTTAAATTTTTTTCAGTGAGCTTGTCTCTGATGTCATCATTGGGAAGTTTAGAGAAAGAAAAAAGCAGAAGGAGGACAATTTACCGGACCAAGAGAATTATAAATAACTCATTATTTAAGGTTTGTCTGGCCACTTAACAGTATCAGGGATAAGCTACCAGTACCAATTTTATTTTTAGGAAATTATTTTTTTCAAGTAGGAGGCACAAAGGAACATAGGTTTTCTGGTTTGTCAATCATTTTAAGTCAATAGGATTGCTGGTAATGATCCTGACAGTATCAATAAAAGGCTTGTGGCATAGTCCTTGTGCAGTTTGTCATACTATAACTTGTGTGGGGTGCAGAGCTGGATTTACATCTGAGGAGCCTGTAGGCACAGAAATCTGAAGCGTCCCCTGATTTGCCATCTCCACTGACACCTCCACAATGCTCATAAGCTCCATATTGCCCCCATCATCTCCATATTGCCCTCACATTACGCCCATCAGCTCCATATTTCCCCTCACATTGCCCCCCATCAGCTCCAGTTTGCCCCCCATCATCTCCAAATCCCCTCACATTGCCCCCATCATCTCAATATTGCCCCTCACATGTCACATTGCCACCATCATCTAAATATTGCTCCTCACATTGCCCCCATCATCTCAATATTGCCCCTCGCATGTCACATTGCCCCGATCATCTCAATGTTGCCCCTCACATGTCACATTGCTCCCATCATCTCAATATTGCCCCCCCTTTTCCTACCACACTAGAGAGGAGAAGTATGTGCCTCCTTTGGCACAGAGCTGTAGGTGCTGCATGCTGGAGCTCCTGCGCGGTCTGTAATGTAGAGCCGACGGTGACGAGGGAGCTCAGCAGCTCCACATGTCTGTGCCGAAGAAGGCACAGACCTCTCCTCTGAGATCTCTCCATGTAGTTGCGGGCCCAAGCTGGGGGGTCAGGGGTGACTGGCGAGGCTAATAAAAAATAAAAAAAAAACAAGGAAAAAATGATCCCAGCAATGACAGGTGCCCCTCTGTGGGATGCACCTGTAGGCAGGTGCCTACTCTGCCTTATTACAAATCTGGCCCTGGTGGGGTGTGTGGGTAATATGAAGTTTAAGCTACAAATAGCCCTATTCTCAATAGAAAATATGTATTCCTGGAACACAGCAATTGCCTCTAGGTCACACCTCCTCACAAAAATGTGCTTCAATAGACAACATGAATGACCCATAAGAGACTCACGTTATTACTGGACTTAAAGCATACAGTTATCAATGTACTACAAGAGAGATCAAAAACAACTAAAAAATTGTACATATAGACATCAGGGCTGGCGAGTAGAAATTCAGCCCTGGTGGGTATGCAGTGGCGAGTAACTTTTCAGGTCTGGCTAGTAGGAAAGGACTTAAAATTATAAGCCCTGTAGACATAATTGACTTATATTTGAAGGATACCAACCTGGCAAGTCCTGCTAAATTAAGAGTCACATATTCCTAGAATGAAGTTCTTCTTTAAGAAAAAGGATATTATGTGCCAAATGAAGTGGTTTTTTAAAGAATATTTCAAAAAAAAAAATCCAAATGGCAGGCGCCCCTCTTTGGCGTGCGCCTGTAGGCAGGTGCCTACTTTGCCTAATGGCAAATCCGGCCCTGTCCAGAGGAGCAAGAACTGTTAGACTTCACAACCTGGTTCTGAGCTGTATAAAGTAGGTGAGTCTTCTTTATTAGTGAGAGCTCAAACTGTATGTCTTCTGGACTTGAACCTAGTCTTGCCATGCTGTAGATTTAACACCTTCCTTGCCAGAATCACCAACATGCTAGTAGTTTAAACTTTTCAGAGCCACAGAGGTCACATTGAGGCTGATGTACTAAGTAAGGTAAGTGACTAAGTAAGGTAAGTGAAGCAATTATGGGGCACATGATCTGCACAAGAGGTGACAAAAAGTACCAAGATTTAAATGAGACTTTTAACCCCATTGCTTTTCAAAGTCTTGAATACTTCTCTATCATTCAAGCGATTAAATGTCCCATTTAAACCATTGGGGGTTTAGGGCATATTTATTTGTTCCCTAGGGTATAGTTAGTTTAATCCAGCATTGATCTGTTTCTTTTTAGTACATCAGTTTCATTGGCTTACATAGCTAGTCAAGTATGTCTTTCTATTTTTGAATTATATGTGCAGTTCCCTGTATAGTTATCTATCTATATTGAAATCACACCTCCTGCTCTCAGTCTCAAAAAACAGTGGTTGTGGGCGTGGTTTTGGTGAAGGCAGCATTACCTCGTTGGACCCAGACAGCATAATGTCTTGGGGTGGCCCTGATTGCAAAGCAATGCGTTGCGTACTCCTCTAGCATGCAAAGGGTTAAATGAAAGGGGCTGTTTATTTGTGTCCTATTGTACTTCAGAATTGCATCTCTTCAGTTTGCTGAATTAGGCCCTTAGTCTTAAAGTAATGTGTTGCATACCCCTCTGGCACTTAAAGGGTTAAGTTACAAGAACAGATTTTCAGTTAAAGATATACACTGTATATTTGTACAATATTAACCCCATATGGTAGAGACATCTCCAACTCTTTGCTTGAAAATCTCTGTAGGATCTAAGTGATTAACTGGTTTGATTGTTAGGGTTCCACACAGACTTCACAATAAACTAAAGGGTTCCATCAGAGCCAATGTCTGAGCGCTACTGACCTAGAAAGCTGGAATGATGGAGCATCTAAGCTACTTTCTCCTTTTATTAGTTCAAGAGATATACTAGTACAATTTACCAGTGGCAATTTTATGAAAAGAACAGTACAGGTCATCTTGTTCTTGCTTCTCACAGTGCCTTACTCACCAATTTACTTTATTATACTGTAGTACCAGATAAAATATCAAATCAGTCATCAACAGGGTGTGACCTGGCTGAAAGTGAGCCCTGTAATTTATTATAATCAGAACCACCTTCAAGGGGAGACATTGAGTGGTGTATTATAACTCATATGGTTTACTGTTTGTCTGCCACATTATGTATAATGCACAAAGTTCTAGCCAATCTTTGTGCTGCGAGTCCATAATGGGAATCTTTTATCATATTTTATGTTTATGTGTGGATGTGGATAGCTTGGGGTTACAGGTCATTAAATTACTGGCTGATCATGTTCAATTTCCCAACATTTGTACCCCAAAATGTTTGTGAAATTACTTGACCTGTGTTCCTCAGTATCCATATAAAATATTGCAGATAAAACAGCGTGTCGCTGTGATGAAAAGGGTGACATGAGAATCTTGCCCTACATGAAAAGCACAAGATTCTCATGTTGCCTCCATAAACGTTGCTTCAGCCCGCATTCATTAGTGCTACCTATGCGTATTTAGAGGCGTAACTAGAAACCACAGGGCCCTTGTGTGAAAATTGCCATAGGGCCCCCTGACCCCACCATGCAACGCCACCCCAGAAATGCCCCTTACACATTTCTACCTCCACAATACCCCCATTGTCAACTTCCACATTGCACGCCCCTTTGTCGACTTCCACACTGTACACCCCATTGCCCACCTCCACAATGCCCTCATTGTCCACCTCCACAATGCCTCTATTGTCCTTTTAAAATTACCCCCACTGTCCATTTCCACATTGCCCTTACTGTCCACTTCCACATTGCCCCCCACTGTCCATTTTGCCCCCCCGTCCATTTCCACATTGCCCCCACTGTCCACTTCCACATTGTCCCCCCACTGTCCACTTTCACATTGCCCCCACCGTTCACATTGGCCCAATTGTCCACTTCCACATTGTCCCCACTGTCCATTTCCACATTGCCCCCACTGTCCACTTCCACATTGCCCCCACTGTCCATTTCTACATTGCCCCCACTGTCCACTTCCACATTGCCCCCACTGTCCATTTCCACATTTCCCCCACTGTCCACTTCCATATTCCCCCACTGTCCACTTCCACATTGCCCCCCACTGTCCACAATGCCCCCACTGTCCACTTCTACATTGCCCCCACTGTCCATTTCCACATTGCCCCCACTGTCCACAATGTCCCTACTGTCCACTTCCACATTGCCTCCACTGTCCACTTCCACATTGCCCCCCCACTATCCATTTCCACAATGTCCTCACTGTCCACATTGCCCCCACTGTCCATTTTCACATTGCCCCCACCATCCACATTGGCCTAATTGTCCACTTCCACATTGTCCCCACTGTCCATTTCCACAATGCTCCCATTGTCCAGTTCTATTTTGCCCCCAGTATCCATTTCCACAATGCTCCCATTGTCCGTTTCTATATTGCCCCCAGGGTCCATTTCCACTTCCACACTGACCCATTGTCCATTTCTACATTGCCCCAGTTTTACCTCCATTCATTTCCAACTCCATCTCAACTGGGCCCGGGGCTGACAGAACAGCGATGTACTATTCACGCGATCTTCTTGCAGACCTATGTCCTGCGCATGCGCAGTCAAGGAACTCGCTTCATTGAGTTTCCTGACTGCGCGTGCATACGCATCAGAGGCAGAGGGGTGGAAGGATACGTACCGGGCTGGCAGCGGGGGTTGGAGTGACGGGCCCGGTCGCAGTGACGACCCCTGCGGCCATGGTAGTTTCGCCACTGTGTATTTATATATCCCTAACCCCAACGAAAGCCCCTGCAAGTGATGGGATACCACGTACACTAGTGGTCAAAAGTTTTGGGACACCTCAAATTTTGTTACTTTTAGTTATTGACAAAAACATTAGAAAAACATGTCACCATTGGGTATTTCTAAAATCAAGAGAAACATTATAATCTATTTAGCAGGTTTTTTTTTTTTAGCGTTTGCAGATATGTAAAAGATTTTTAGTTTTTTAGTTTTAACACTTCGACTGTGTTTTTGTTTAGCTGTAATTTTCCTCTTACTTATTTAATGTTCCCACATATATTATATACTGTTTTTCTTGCTATAAGATGGGCTTTCTAAAGATACCATTATTTTCATAAATTTTCCTGTAAAACTATTTATAAAATATGATGAAACAAATCTAACAATTAACTTTGGCACTAAAAATCTTTTACACATCTACAAACGCTAAAAAAACCCCTGCTAAACAGATTATAATATTTCTCTGGATTTTAGAAATACCCAATGTTTACATGTTTTTCTGATGTTTTTGTCAAGTTATATTGCAATAATTAAAAGTAGCAAAAATGTAGGTGTTCTCAAACTTTTGACCGCTAGTGTAGTTATTTTAAAGGTAGTTTAAGTCCAACCCAAAGATATAATGCTGAGCCTTCCTAATCACATGTAAACAATTTAGATGCCCTGGGACCCCTTACCTTAATTGCCCAGATAAGTGTTCATCTCAAAATTGTTTTCACCTTTACTGTTGTCACGGTACAAGCAAAACAGGAGTCAGACGGTACTTTAATAACCTTTATTAGAAGTGTAATCATAGCAATATCACAGCACGTGCGAGGAAGGAGCAGAGGGTGATCAAAGAAGTGAGCCTCTATCAGAAATAGGAGGATGCCACTAGGTACCCAAACTGCAGAGAGTAGGCAGAAGCCAGTGGTAATCTCAATAGTGAGATAGGCCTCCACGTACCCTAATGATTTCCCCAAGGACTCACTCCTGCAGTCCGATAATGAAAGTCAAACAACGGAAGGCAGAGAGGGAGACTACTGACTCATGCCTATGGTCAGTGATGGAAAGGCCGTCTCACGCAAAGGAAGGCAACCAGAGCGACTACTGACTCACGCCTGCAGTCAGTAATGCTAGAGTCTACCAGAACCCCAGGTCCGCACCAAACTGGATCTCTGACTACAAGGAGGGCCACACAGAGGGTTGTCAGACAAAGCCACGGGTCAGCATCAGCTAGGATGGTTAGACAAGCCAAGGGTCAAGGTACGCAACAGGTAGTCAGCCAGAGCCTCAGGTCTGCACCAGATTGGTTATAGGACTAAGCCAGGTTCATACATGGAGCAGATAGTCAGACTATCACGGTGCCTGTGCTCTTTTTGTTTTTGTTTTCTGTCAGTCTAGTCTGTGCCTTGCTTCCATTGGCTACCGTGTGTTAGTCCCGCCCAGTGTGACCTATACTGGACTAGGGGCACCCCTCTGGTGCCCTTTCGTGATGTTCCTGTTCCAGTGCGTTATCTGCTCAGTGTTTTCCAGTGTACCTCGTGTTCTGACCCGGATTGCCTGAGTATTCTCTGTGGTTCCTGCTCCGTGATTCGACCCGGCTTGGCTGACGTTCCTGCTCCGTGACTCTGACCCGGTTTGACTGACGTTCCTGTTCCGTGATTCGACCCGGCTTGGCTGACGTTCCTGCTCCGTGATCTGACCAGGCTTTGCTGACGTTCCTGCTCTGTGATCCGTCCCGGCTTGTTGGCGTTCCTGTACAATGTCGCCTAGGCGACATTCTGACTGTCTGGCAGTGGGTCTTTTCCTTGCAGAGTATCAGCGGCAAGTCTCCATTACCACTCCGGCTGTTGAGCCACCGGTTGCCTCTGGTTAAGCTGTGCAGAGTGCAAGTGCTGTCCCTTTTACTGCTACGGCAGGTTCCATTGGGCCTAGTCTCCGTTATTGCCTCTGCTCAAAGCAAGTGTCTGCCTCTGTTACCACTCCAGCTGTTGAGCCACCGGTTGCCTCCGGTTAAGCTGCGTAGAGTGCAAGTGTTGTCTCCATTACCGCTATGGCAGGTTCCATTGGACCTAGTCTCCGTTATTGCCTCTGCTCAGAACAAGTGTTGCCTCCGTTATTGCTCCCGCAGTGCCTCACGTTCAGGACTGCTTATCTGGCTATTGGCGTTATCTACTCCTCAGCTGTTTATATGCAGAGAGACCCATCACTGATCTCTTTGCACATGGGACTGTTTACACTCTGAAGTTCATTAAACCATTCAAGACCTTGTTCCTGGGAAACCATTACTCTGCCTGATCTGTGTCAGTATAGACTATTGTGGACTTATTGTTTATGCTGGACCTGTGTAGGCTGATATTTATATAACCTGTTGTGTGTCTGTACTAGTCTGCTATATACTACAGGACCTGTGAAGGTTATTCATTTAAATAAAACTGTGTTTTATCCTAAACCTGTGTCTGTGTGTCAAACAAACCGTTACACAGACAGAGCCACAGGTCAGCACCAGAACAGATAGACAAGCCAGAGGTCATACACGGAACAGGTAGTCAGCCAGAGCCTCATGTCTGCACCAAGTTGATTATCGGACAAGCCAAGATCATACACGGAATGGGTAGTCAGACAGAGCCACAGGTCAGCACCAGAATGGGTCAGACAAACCAGGTCATACAATTAGCACTAAATGAACCGCACTGGACACCAGCAAAAGGGTGAATGAGCCCAGTGTTCATGCAATTTATAAAGGCCTGCCCCAAAGGAAAAGGGGAAAAGGAGGAGAACCAAATTGGTGTGGATCCTTTAAATGGTGCACACGTCCATGCTCTTGGATGTGCGCCCGACATGACGTCACCCGCTGCTGCCTGCCTAGCCCAGAAGCAGCTGGAGCCACAAGAAGGCTAGAACGCGGCTTGAGTCGCATGGGGGACAGAACGCGGCTGAGCTGCGAGCAGTATAGAGGTAAGGCTGCTGTAAGCTCGAGCAGCAGATGCACGCTGACAACTGTTTCCAATGTCAGGCAACACATTGCCTTAAAATGAAGTTCACCTTCCTCTCCAACATTAAGGTTTTGGAACAATCATGTTAACGCTTCATTATCCTTTTACAAAATAACATACTGTATATGAGAAGGTTTTACCGTGTTAAATTCTCACAAATTTGGCCAAATGGTTGGAATCATGTTTTGCAAACGATACTCCTGACATTCACCAACTGCACATAATAAAAAATGTTCCAGTGATATAAAGATCAATTTTATTATCTTGAATGCTAGAGGTCTCTAGTACATTGAAAAGAAGCTGAAAGGATTAAAAACACAATTTAAGTCAATGGAAATATGAGGAATTTTTATTTGTCCCCTCGGGTGAAATTGGTTTGCTACAGAACTGGTTCAATTCATCTTATTATATAAAATGCTCAAAATTCTTAAATGTGTGTCAGATATGTCAGTATTCTACTGATAGATCATCCAAGTGTCTCCACGGAATACATATCTCTCATACAGATGTAGCAAACATTATTGTACCATTTCTTGGTTCCTGGAAAATATGCACTAAGTTGGGATAAAGAGGTGATACAGAGGAGAATGCTTCTGCAGTTTAAAAACTCTCCAAATCCTGGGGGAGATGCTATGGCGATGTGTGTCTGAAGATGTGTGCGCCAAACATCACCTTGCGATAGAAGCACACATATTCATATGCACTAAGAATTAGTGGGGCAAGGGGATGGGGGAGGGATCTCCTCATTAGCACGGAAGGTTGTAGAAATGTGGGAGATGTGCAATGGATGCCCTCTCTCACACATCACCAGCAGTTTGATAACCCTAAAACCTGAGGGCATCCTCCCAGCTTCCCCACTTACCCAGTGTGTGTGTTGGAGGTCGGGGGGTTAGAGGATCTGCTCTGACTTCAGCAACATGAACAGCAATGCTCCCTTGACCCTTTCAGTGCCATAGACATTTGTATTGCACACCCCTGTGGCACTGAAAGGACTCCAAAATGTGTGTCATATTCCATGCTTGTTTCTTATCATTTCCTATGTTCACTGATTGAAAGTCTTCTTTATCCCAAAAAGTCTACTTTATAATGTTTGTTGGGTACATTTACTTCTCCTATGCATTATACATAAACCTTTATTGGCTCTCCCATATCTCGCATTTATAAGGGGAACTTACCATATATTCCTATATTTGCTTGGAGTACTCCCCATATATCAGCTTTTCCTAAATATACCTTCAGTGATACAATGTTATACAATCCCCATTCTTCACATTGCTTCTATATATCTCTATTGGTTTAGCCCTCTGCATTAGATATAATGTTACATCCATATGAAGTTTGTGGTCTGTGCTTTGCGATGCATCGGTGACCCCATTATCCCATGAAGCATGTGATTTGCTATCTCCTTTTTACTGAAGCACTGTGAGTTTATCATTGTACTGGTAGCAGGTGATGTAATTCATGTCTTTTTGTTTTATTTATGATACTAATGCTCATGTCACACCTTACTGGGCTCTAGCATAGTTAAAGGGATAGTAATGTTTCACAAAAACAGCAGAATTATAATGTATCCCCCTCCTGCCCCTTTTACCTAGTGTAAGTCGCCTCCCCTCAGATGTGGAATCTGGTCCATAGACCAGACAGTTCACAGCAAGGGACAATCTTCTTACTGTGAGAACATTGAAGACCCTGCCCCCCCCCTTGACAGGTTTTTCCGGTTTTTCCCTTATGCTAATTGAAGATTGTCCCTCTCTGCAAGCCATCTGGACATCTCCTTCCTTTTCTGAGGTGAGCAGTGTTACAACAGTAAAAGGGGCTGGAGGGGGATACTTTATCATTCAATTACTCTTGAACTACAACTCTGACAGTATTGAAATAACACCCTCCATGGTCCAAATACCATGATGATTAATTGGAGCTGCTTTTATTGTGAAACGTTACTATCCCTTTAAGGTACACTAGAAAAATCAGGGTATTTGGCATCAACCCCACACCATTTGGGGTACTTAACGCCTACCAGAGTTAACGTGCCACATAGTCTGAACTCTAGCAACACAAAAACAAAGAAAAAAAGAAACTACTTAAAAGGCCCACATTTCCCCTTCTCACTGTAGTATGGTATATTAATCCACCTACGTAATTTAGAATGGAAAATATTTGAAGTGATTGGGTATAGATAAGACAAGTTTTATTGTTTGTCCAAAAAAAATGTGTTAAAAACTTGATAAAAACAATCTTAAAGTGCTTTGTTTCAGATTATCCTGCCTAAAGATCCCCTATTGTTCTTATTTGCTAGCACCTACCATACAATATATATGACTCGCGCCCCGGCCAGATTCCTGTTCCTCCAACTGACTAATGTTGCTAAATGTTTAATTCCTGCTTTATGGAAATCCACATCTCCACCATCCATCTCTCTCTCTCTGGCTACAGAGAGTTCTATTCTTCTTTGACATGCAAAAATCACATGCCTATTTAACCAATTCAATAGAGGACTATCTATCTCGTTGGCAACCTTGGCTCTCATATTATACCAGGCACCCTGTGCTCTCAGTTTTGCAGATGTAGCATCCCCGACGGCGACCCAGAGGTCCCTTCCCTATCCCCTCCCTTCCCATTATCCATCTCTACCTCTTCCCTCCCTTCCCCTCTCTGTTCTCTGTGCTCCTTCACCCCATCTTCTCTTCTTTCTGGTGATTCTTACCTTCTTCTCTCTTTTTTGCCTTTCTCTACACTCTGCTCTCTCTTGCTTCTCTCTACCTCCTCAGTAATCTGCTCACTAGTTATTCACTAGTTTTTCTAATATACAGTACTTGACGTTTAGTTTACCTCTCATGGTTGATTCCTCCACCTGTTCTTCACACCGCATATGTGATCGATGGAGGCTTGCTCCAAATTCACTTGCTCAATAAATCTTTCTTTACACTGTGGTCTTTAGAACGTTACGGGCCTCCTGGCTAACATCTTTGCATAACAGACCACTTACTATTGTCGGACTCTGAGATATGTTACCACGAATATGTCGAGAACTATATGATTCTGTTTTGTTGGATTGATTGGACGTTTCTCTTTCTGTACTCATTATTTTTAAATATGTTATACTATGCTTATTTCTTTTCTCAATAAACATATTTGGAAATAAAAAAAAAGTGAGATGTATGATGGTCAATAATTGGTCTCAATTCATAGGATGCTAATTAAGGATGATTCTAGATAGGGACACATAGTTCCAAAACACAAAAATTCAGAGCCAGTAATTGTGTTATAAAAATAATTGTAACTCATGGTAACGAAGATTTGGTAAGCAAAACCTTCAAAAGATGACTATGAATTAGGATAACGCTGACATATAAGGAATAGCATAACAGGAGATGTCAGCAACTCTACTTAATGACCAGCATTCCCATAAATTATTCACATCAAATAAAGTTTAGGGGTTACTGTTACACATATAAAAATAGTGGCTGGCAAAGATTACAGCTACTTGTATATAGTAAAAAAAATTAAATTCATTTAAGCTATTTTCCAAAATACAAAATCGGAGCCATCATGTATAAATGAACAGCGCCTTAAGAGTGCACACGACACAATAGCTCCAAGTTTGAATGTTGTGTTAGGTAGCTTATCCTTTACACTCCTAAGTGGCCTCAAAAACTGAAGAAGGTACAATTAGTTGTTTCCTGTTCCTTCTGCCCCTTTCTTCTTTTAACTTCATACCTCCCAAGTGTCCCTCTTTAGGAGGGACAGTCCTTCTTTCAGACGCATATCCCTCTGTCCCTCTTTCCTACTCATGTCCCTCTTTTTAGGAGATCAGACTATGTGCTGTGTATATAAGTGTATCACATTGCTCCACAGCCATAAAACTCACATAATTATTTGTTTAAATGTCAGTATATGTATTTATAAATTAGTCTGTGTAAATAAAATACTTTGGTCTTGTTATAAATAATTTATTAGGTTACACAAAGAGGTGTCAATAGGTCATGAAATAACCGAAAAATTATCGGTAGGGCCCCGCATACCAGCCACGCCCCCAGCAACACCACTTAAAACGCAAGTGTCCCTCTTTGGCAATTTGAAATGTTGGGAGGTATGTAACTTATTGAGTGCCACAGAGGAATTCAACATATTGCAAAGCAATCCATTGGATACCCCTATGGCGCTTAATAAAAAATGGAGATGCCCGTTTTTAGAGGTGCTCTGCAAATTCCAGAATAAGTGCTAAGAGTTGTCTTGAACAAAAAAACAAAAGGTTGAGAACCACTGCATTAGACAAACATTAAAGGGATTAAAGGAATGGATTTAAATAAGCTGAGGTCCGACTCATCTGTATAGCTTTGTCATCATGTAGAGTGTTGTGCCAATCCTATCGGAGTTGTAGCTCAACAGTTATTAAGTTAGAAAGCATCCCCCTCCTGCCCCTTTCCCCAGTGTTACTCTGCCTCCCTTCAGATGTGGGATCCAGGATCCCCCTCCCTCCCCTATACTTACAACATGCTGCCTCTCATGCCGGTCAGGACTGCGTGCAGCAAGGGACAATCTTCATGTAATGAGCCTAAGGAAAACCCTGCCCCCTTGGTGAAGAAGGAAGGATTTTAATTATGCTTGTTGAAGATTGTCCTTTTCTGCACACTATCCGGACCGGCAGGAGAGGCAGCGTGATGTAAGTATAGGGGTGGGAGGGGGATAATTTCTAACTTAATAACTGTTGAACTACAACTCTTAAAGGATTGGCATACTGCTCTACATAATGACAAAACTATACTAGTGAATCGGACCTCATTTTATTTAAATCCATCACTATCCCTTTAATGTGAGTTTTTTTGCACATTATGATCTCCTAAGCAGAGGGACACGGGGGCAGGAAAGCAGGACAGACAGATTTGGGTGTCAAAGGGGGACTGTCCTGACTAAAGAGGGACACTTGGGAATTTTATGCAATGCAGGTAATTAATTCCAGATTTACTAGTTTTCTTTTGAACACAAGGCTCAATATGTTCAGTGGTAGCGAACACACATTCTAATTATCATTGCCTGATTTTATTATTACTTGAGAATGTGAAATATAAATCTGAAGGTCAACTTAGATGGGATGGGTTTTGTGGGTTTTGATTATTAATCAAGGGTCGAATTAATATAAATGAATGAATATAAATATTTCCCTCATAGATATCCCCAGTTTCTTGAAACATGTTTTGTATCTCTTTCACTGATAAATAGTAAAGGTAAAGTATTCTTTTCATAGATAATAAAACCACAGAGATGAGAGATGGTACAGAGATTAATTTTCAAGGACGCATTACAGAAAGGTCATTGTAGTAATTAAAGAGAGCCTGGAGCACATAAAACACAGTCTTAGAATAGACATTTAAATATGACTTTGATTATGCTAGAAGACTAGGGTAATATTTAGGTAGAATTCTTCACACAAGAAAATGCAATATCGTGGACACAGGTCAGAGTAACCCAGTATTGATACCAGTATTGATAGCTACGGACTGTATGTATTATAGCAAAGTGGTACAAATCTGGGATAAACCAAACGTACTGGGAGGGTGAGGGTTAAATAATCATTAGCCCTCCACACCTCTCCTTTTTTTTCTTCCCAACCCCCCTCTCATGCCCCTTCTTGTCCCTATCTCTGTTTCACTCCCTTCACAAGCACAACATTGCATCAGATGTCCCAAATACCCATTCTCAGTAGTCCACTTTGCTACATCCCTCTATCCATCCTCCTTGCCCATTCTCCTGTGTGGCCCTGATAATAGTAGATGCTCTCCTTGTCTCTTCATGGTATTGAATTTGCTGTTACATACCTCCCACATGTCCCTCCAGGGACATGCATAGACATTTTGGGGGGCAGGGGCTCAATTGAAAAAAAGGGCACTTCTCATAATTATTATTATTTATTTTTTTGTTAAAAGGGCACAAGGGCACTTTGGACAAAAAGGGCAGGTGCTCAAGCCCCCTTTGGTGTCTATGTGTGCATGTGCCTGTGTCCCTCTTTAGGAGGGATAGTCCCTCTTTTAGACCCAAAGCCCCCTATCCCTCTTTCCCACCCTAATGTCCCTGTGTTTAGGAGATCAGACTGTGTGGTGTGTATAGAAGTGTATCACCCTGGTGTCCCTGTGTTTAGGAAATCAGACTGTGTGGTGTGTATAAGTGTATCACCCTGGTGTCCCTGTGTTTAGGAGATCAGACTGTGTGGTGTATATAAGTGTATCACACTGGTGTCCCTGTGTTTAGGAAATCAGACTGTGTGGTGTGTATAAGTGTATCACCCTGGTGTCCCTGTGTTTAGGAGATCAGACTGTGTGGTGTGTATATAAGTGTATCACCCTGGTGTCCCTGTGTTTAGGAGATCAGACTGTGTGGTGTGTATATAAGTGTATCACTCTGGTGTCCCTGTGTTTAGGAGATCAGACTGTGTGGTGTATATAAGTGTATCACACTGGTGTCCCTGTGTTTAGGAGATCAGACTGTGTGGTGTGTATAGAAGTGTATCACCCTGGTGTCCCTGTGTTTAGCAGATCAGACTGTGTGATGTGTATATAAGTATATCACACTGGTGTCCCTGTGTTTAGGAGATCAGACTGTGTGGTGTGTATATAAGTGTATCACCCTGGTGTCCCTGTGTTTAGGAGATCAGACTGTGTGGTGTATATAGAAGTGTATCACCCTGGTGTCCCTGTGTTTAGGAGATCAGACTGTGCGGTGTATATAGAAGTGTATCACTCTGGTGTCCCTGTGTTTAGGAGATCAGATTGTGTGGTGTGTATAGAAGTGTATCACTCTGGTGTCCATGTGTTTAGGAGATCAGATTGTGTGGTGTGTATAGAATGTATCACCCTGGTGTCCCTGTGTTTAGGAGATCAGACTGTGTGGTGTGTATAGAAGTGTATCACTCTGGTGTCCCTGTGTTTAGGACATCAGACTGTGTGGTGTGTATAGAAGTGTATCACCCTGGTGTCCCTGTGTTTAGGAGATCAGACTGTGTGGTGTATATAGAAGTGTATCACCCTGGTGTCCCTGTGTTTAAGAGATCAGACTGTGTGGTGTATATAGAAGTGTATCACCCTGGTGTCCCTGTGTTTAGGAGATCAGACTGTGCGGTGTATATAGAAGTGTATCACCCTTATGTCCCTGTGTTTAGGAGATCAGATTACGTGGTGTGTATATAAGTGAATCACCTTGCTCTACTGCAATAAAACTCACATTAATGTTTGTTTAAACTTTAGTATTTGTATTTATAAATTAGTCTATGTAAATAAAATACTTTGGTCTTGTTATAAGTAATTTATTAGGTTACACAAGGAGGTGTCACTAGGTCAAGAAATAGCCTAAAAATTCTCGGTAATGCCCTCCACCAGCCACACCCCAGAAATACCCCCTAAAACACAAGTGTCCCTCTTTGGCAATTTGAAATGTTGGGAGGTATGCTGTTATACCAAACTCACATCTGCACCTAATGCTGTGCTATTGTAACTCGCTTTTATGTATGATTGTTTATGCTCTGTATCCTTTTAATCTTACAATAAAGCTTTTTTTAAAAGCAGAAAACAATATTCCCGAACCCTAGCATTGCATTACTGTTCTTTCATGCTTACATACATACATACTACATAGTGCTCCTTATTGATTCAGATGTAGCATTCATTTTCTATTATGTATACAAAAACATATATCTTTAGGCTGAGGTTTAGAAAAGCTGAGGGGATATAAATATGAATATGATACAAAAATAAAAAATATCCCCAAATTTCCACTGATTTAAATGAGGGTTTAACCTTTTGAATGTTAAAGAGGACTCTACTGCTTCGTGTTGGAGATCTTTCTGGCATTCAAAGGGTTAAAAGCCCCATTTACATCAATTACATTTTTTTCTTCCTTCACAACAGTGCAGGTGGTTTCTCCCAGAATTCCACCATCTTTCTTTTGAACTTTAAGGAACGAAGACCATATAGCAAATACATTTCATTGGCTGGCTGGACTGGCGCGTGCGAGAAAGCTTGGATGGAGCAGGTATGCTGGCGCTGCAAGTGAGACCCGCTGCTGAGGCTCCCCTCAGCGCTGACCATCTTTCTGAGGCTGACACACTCACTCACTGGGAACTCTTACTCTGTGTCAGCCTCAGAAAGATGGTCAGCGCCGGCGGGAGCCTAAGCCGCGGGATTAGGGTGACCACATGTTCTGGAATGGCAGAATGGAAATGTGGTCACCCTATGACTGGGTGGCAAGCTTATACATGACTTAGCCAATTTGTGAAACCAAAATCCCACTTTTTTTACTAAGAAAGATTAGATTTGCTCAATACAGGGCAAACATTCACATTTTATATAGAGGAGCGCAGGTTTGTCTTTTTTGTTTCTGTTTGAACTTTGGGCTTTGACCTATTGTTTTGGGGACTGGAGAAACCTCTCATTCCTTGCTGCCATCTATATGATTTACTTTCACTTTCACATCAAAATTGTATTCACTATATGGACATGTTAAGGTGCGTTAGCACCGTGAGCTTTTCTTTCCTGATCCATTACATACCTCCCAAGTGTCTCTCTTTAGGAGGGACAGTCCCTCTTTTAGACCCAAATCCCACTGTCCATTTTTCCCACCGTGATGTCCCTGTGTTTAGGAGATCAGATTGTGTGGTGTGTATATAAGTGTATCACCCTGGTGTCCCGGTGTTTAGGAGATCAGACTGTGTGGTGTGTGTATATAAGTGTATCACTCTGGTGTCCCTGTATTTAGGAGATCAGACTGTGTGGTGTATATAAGTGTATCACCCTGATGTCCCTGTGTTTAGGAGATCAGACTGTGTGGTGTGTATATAAGTGTATCACCCTGGTGTCCCGGTGTTTAGGAGATCAGACTGTGTGGTGTGTATATAAGTGTATCACCCTGACGTCCCTGTGTTTAGGAGATCAGACTGTGTGGTGTGTATAGAAGTATATCACCCTGGTGTCCCTGTGTTTAGGAGATCAGACTGTGTGGTGTGTATATAAGTGTATCACCCTGGTGTCCCTGTGTTTAGGAGATCAGACTGTGTGGTGTGTATATAAGTGTATCACCCTGATGTCCCTGTGTTTAGGAGATCAGACTGTGTGGTGTGTAGATAAGTGTATCACATTGCTCTACAGCAATAAAACTCTTATTAATGTTTGTTTAAATGCCAATATATGTGTTTATAAATGTGTAAATAAAATACTATGTGTTGTTATAAGTCATTTATTAGGTTACACAAGGAGGTATCAATAGGTAATGAAATAGCCTAAAAATGATCGGTAATGCCCCGCACACCAGTCGCGCCCCCAGCAACACCCCCTAAAACACAGGTGTCCCTCTTTGGCAATTTGAAATTTTGGAAGGTATGTAGCTGCACAAGCTTTGTGCATATCACCCCAATGCACTTTCTTTTATATTATGAGTAAGTTCAATCTTATGTCCAATCATAAACACCATATGCATAACAATATTAGTGATATCTTTTCTGAATAACAATATCAGCAATATAATTTCAGATCTGTAACTCTACACATGTTGCAGCATGTAAATCTTGGTTACATTTGGCAGATAAGGTCACCTCTGTCAAAATAAATATTTACTATTGTTAGACAGCTTCTCGTAATTTGGCTTATTTATTAAAGTGAAAGAACTTTGCTTGTCTCATTACATTATCATATTCTTTTCCTCAAACATACAGAGGAGTACAATTTATTGCTACATTACGAGGACGAGGAAAGTGGAGTTATATATCATATAATTATGGTAATATTGGTGAGGGCAGAGGAGATTAAACCAAACACTTGTGGGTATTGTGTGGTTTAACAACAGCATCTCCATTACTCTCTAGATTGTGTTATAGTGATGATTTACCTATTTGAGTGTGAGAAGAGTGCCTGGCACAATGAAGGTGGTGTACTTGAGGAAAGGGAGCAATTCTGCACCATGGGGGACACATAAATATTCCCCAAATGCTTATTCATTTAAATGAGGCTTTTAAAGGCATAGTAATACTTAAAATGTAAAAAAGATATGTTATAGTGTTTATCCCTCTGAGTAAAACAAGGGTACTCCCATTGATGAAATGTGTTCTATTCAAAAGTTATTACAAATCAAACGTGATTTTGTTTAGGTGCAATATCACAATGGCCTGAAATTGTACAGTGGCGCTGTTGCTACACCATTCTATGGACAGATCTGATCAGTTGACCATAAATCTCCATAGGATAGTTTAGCAACAGCACTGCTGTACAATTTCAGGTCACTGTGATACTGCGCCTAAAAAATTCAAGTTTGAACTGTAATACATTTTGAATGAAACACCTTTCAGCAGTGGGATTACTCTAGGGATAAACCCTGCAACATATATTTTTTTTACATTTTAAGTATTACTATCCCTTTAACCCTTTAAATGCCAGAGGGGGTACATGCTTATTTCAAACCAGTTGAATTGCGTACCCCTCTGGCACCCATAAGGGTTAAACCAACATGAACAAAAACATTAAATTTGTTGATATATATTTATATATGTTATTATAGATGTGAATTTAATTATTTATAAGTTATGTCTAGTGTTGAGCGAGCACCCCGATGCTCGGGTGCTCGGGTGCTCTGACCGAGCACCCCCTGAGGCTCGAGTGCTCGGCTGAGCACCCGAGCCCCATTGCATATAATGGGGCGACACGAGCATTACACCAGGCACCCCCTGCTCTGATGAGGGGAGGGTGCCTGGTCAATGCCCTCCTTCATCTCCGCTATGCCCCCTTCATCTCCAAATGCCCCCTTCATCTCCGCAATGTCCCCCTTCGTCTCCGCTATGCCCCCTTCATCTCCGCTATGCCCGTCTTCCACAATGTCCCCCTTCATCTCCGCTATGCCCCTCTTCCACAATGTGCCCCTTCATCTCCGCTATGCCCCTCTTCCACAATGTCCCCCTTCATCTCCTCTATGCCATAGAGGAGATGAAGGGGGACATTGTGGAAGAGGGGCATAGCGGAGATGAAGGGGCACATTGTGGAAGAGGGGCATAGCGGAGATGAAGGGGGACATTGTGGAAGACGGGCATAGCGGAGATGAAGGGGGACATTGTGGAAGAGGGGCATAGAGTCTATGCCCCTCTTCCACAATGTCCCCCTTCATCTCCGCAATGCCCCCTTCATCTCTGCAATGCCCCCGTACCTCCAGTCCCTGGTGGTCCAGCGGAGCGTCTTCGGATCTGTGCCTCTTCCGGCACAGATCCCCGCCACCCGAACATGGCGGGCGAGCACATGGCGGTACTCGACGAGTACCGCCATGTGCCGAGCAGAGCGATGCTCGACACTAGTTATGTCACTAGAATATAATTTTGAACTTGCCATTTAAAGCGTAACTACCACGTTAAGTAAAGTCGCCCTGCAATACTTATGCAGGTGGCAACTAGCTTAATAATAGTTATTTTAGCTCTCAAAAGTACCCGCTTGTAAAGTAATCCTTAATCTTCCGAGACTGACGGTCAGGTCAGTGCAGTCTGTGCGCCTGCGCTGTCAGTCCCTTCCGGTGCCATTCGGTACAGTGCAATGCTGCTGAAGGGAGACCAGGACTGACTGTGCAGGCGTGCAGACAAGATGTCTGCACTGATGCCTGGCTTCCGGCCTCAGGAGTGTAAGGATGACTTTACAAGCGGCTACTTTTGAGAGGTAAAATAACTATTATTAAGCTAGTCGCTACCTGCCTAAGTATTGCAGGGCAACTTTACGTAATGTGGTAGTTCCGCTTTAAGGGCTTTTTCACATCTTGTAGCATGACATTTTGGAGAGAATCAAGGATCCCATTCCCTCTATATAAACAGAAGTGACATAATCTCAGGAAAAACAGAGACATCTGCTTTAGCCATTTGAATGCCAGAGGAGCACGCAACAGATTGCAAAGCAATGAGTTGTGCACCCCTCTGGCACTCAAAGGGTTCATGTTTGCAGTGGGTTCCTTTGAATTACATACTATAAAATTAGTTATTGTACTGTAGGAGGAAAGTTGTAGCACACTGCGGCACAATCAAAGTGCATAAGAGCATGTTGCCCATGTGAAAGGCCCCACAGGACACAATGATTCACAGCTCATGTGGTTTTTCTTGTGTGTAGTTGTCACTGAGACAGTTTGGGAGCATAACATATGTATAAACTTCATATTCAGAGAGCAATTATTTAACTTTGTTTGGGGTGTTTGTAATGAGAGGAGCTAAAGTAACATATTGTGATTTGTGCCCACTGCACTTGCATTCTCAGCCCTTTTACTGACAGTCCTGGACGTTATCCTCTACATCTGTGGTTCTCAACCTTTTTTCCACTCGAGGGGCCCATAACATACAATCTGGAATTTGGAAAAATGTGGGACTACCTGAGCTGCTGTCCACTGAACATCAAAGTGCCACCACACACTTTCCCGCCCCTCTCCTTCCCCCCCCTCACACCACTCCTTCTTCCTTCCCTTTTTCCACTCCTTACACTCCAATCATAGGTGTAATCCTAGTACCCTAATCAGATACCTCCACCTGCCCCAACATCACCCGCTAAGCCACTTCACTTGATAGGTGGGCCAATTTGTTTGCCCAAATTAGGCCTTAACCCTTTGAGTGCAGAGCAGTGCATTCCATACCCCTCTGGCACTCAGAAGGTTAACCCCTACAATACTAGTTGTTATGACTATTGCACCTATGCTGTTGCTCTGATATTGTCTTTGATGGATGTACTGTTTTCTACTACTGTTAGTGATTACTCACTATTGTTACTGTATGCTGTTACTGATATGTGTAACATTCTTTGACTTTAAATAAAGCTTTTGAAAATAGCTCTACATCGCTATAGTCATACATGTGGACTCTGTGGATCTACCTGGGTGACTGAAATTTTGAGTTAATGACTGGTTCAGAGGGGACAGAGGCTGAATCTCCAGTGGTGGTGAGTTTCCTGGGAAACTCTGCCTAATTCTCTTCCTCACTTTGTTATGCCCACTTCCCATGCACTTATCCTCCTACTCACCCCGTTATAACATCTTCCCATCCACTTCTCCTCCTTCTGACCCTGTTATGCCACTTCCCACCCACTTCTCCTCCTTTACACCCTGTTCTGCCTATTTCCCACCCACTAACCGCCCATTTTATGTCACAATAAGGAGAAGCCACACCCACCCGATTAAACCTCACCCCCCCCTTCATGACGCAAATAACATCGCAGCACATGAGTCCTATCTGGGGGCTCAAGAGGATGGAGTTCCCAGGTAGGCTATGCTACTTGGAGCCCTAGAAAAGGCAGGAATGACTGCTTCCTTAGGGCATATGTAAGACTAAGATTTAGGGCTCAGAAAACAAATAGATGAGTATTATAGATACGAACAAGATATACACAGTATTTTAATATACATTTTTGAATTTTACAGTTCCTTTAATCTCCTTAAAAACTAGAAAGGTCTTCAGTGCTTTGCTTCTCCAGACATTCCAAATCACATTTGACTCTAAAGGAATATTTGCTTGTTCCCATATAATTTGCCCAGAATGGCTCCAGTTCATGGTACATTAGCCTCACTGGGGTAATGGAGGAATCTGCCAGCTCATTTTCTGTGCTTGAGTGCATGCTAAGGAACCATGGGGAGCTAATGGAAGAGTTAAAATGCCTGTAAGATTGTCGCTGGTAGTTATAAAAGTATTTAGGGCAGTTTAGGAGGACATAACACCATGTAGTGTGTTTTTTTTTTTTGGTTGCCTTTTTTTTTTTTTTTTTAGTAAAATAGGGTAAGGAAATTTAAATAACGTGGTGCAGAGTATTTATAAAGATGTTTTGCTATTTGCAACAATTTTGACACAGAATATTGACCAGATATTGAAGACCATGTCTGACCTGTTCTCATTCTTTATGGTCCCCATATTAATAAATGTACCTGAATATGTTACAGAGGCGTAAGTAGAAGCCACCGGACCCTGGTGCAAGAATTGCCATGGGCTCCCCCGACCACATTGGCCCCCTCATCCACATTGCCCCTTCCACAATGCCCCCTTCATCTCCACATTGCCCCTTCATCTCATCTCCACAATGCCCCCTTTATCTCCACATTGCCCCATCCACAATGCCCCCATCATCTCCACAATGCCCCCCTTCATCTCCACATTGCCCATTCCACAATGCCCCCCTTCATCTCCACATTGCCCATTCCACAATGCCCCCTTCATCCCCACATTGCCCTTTCCACAATGCCCCCTTCATCTCTACAATGCCCCCCATCTCCACATTTCCCCTTCCACAATGCCCCCATCTTCACATTGCCCCCTTCATCTCCACATTTCCCCTTTATCTCCACATTTCCCCTACCTCCAGTCCCTGGTGGTCTAGCGGAGTATCTTGACAGATCTGTGCCTCCTTCGGCACAGATCTTGAGAACTGAAGCTCCCGCGCGTCGCTCTAGTAATGCAGAGGCTGGGAGATGATGTCATCTCCCAGCGCTCTGTATTACTAGAGCGGCGCACAGAATGGGAGATCAGCTAAATAACTGCTGCGACCCCTATTGTTACGCCACTGATATGTTATAAATACCAACACTCATAATAAAGAATAAGGACATTTTAAAGGGATAGTATTACTTCAAAATTACTATCTCCCATGTTGTAGCCACTAAAAAATGGAGTTAAATGAGACCAGCGGCGTCTCTCAAACCTTTATGGCTTAAGTGATATCCTCTTTCAAAGTTCCCTCTGCCTGACAGCAGCAAGCACAAGTAGAAGACCTTTTAAGTTAAGGAATTATTTTTTATTAACGCGATCTCGGCTCTGCTGCAGAGCCTCCGCCACTCCCGGGACCGGATTCCCTTGCTGTCAGCTAGAGCACTGACGTCAGGGGAGAGGGAACTTTGAAAGAGGCTATCTCTCATGCCATAAAGGTTTGAGAGATGCCACTGGTGTCATATAACTCCGTTTTTTAGTGGCTACAACATGGGGGATAGTAATTTTGAAGTATTACTATACCTTTAAGGACCCATTCACAAAAACGAATAAGAAAACTTTTTATAAATCTCCCCCATGGGTCCGTTTTTATAAACTGGAGTTATTCTGGAGTAAACAACTGCACCACAGTGGACAAGTAAAAATTCTTATTTAACCCTTTAAGGACCCATGAAGTGCCAGGACCGTCATGGATAAACTTGCGTTAAGGACCCACGATCCTGGCACTTCATGAATTCAGGGTTCCCCGTTTGGGGGACCCTTGAATTCATTTAAAAAAAAAAAAAAAAAAAAAAAAAAGCTCTATGGTCCTTAACTGCCGGCCGGCCACACGGTTGGTTGTTAAGGGGTTAATTAAACTGGATTTTTAACCTCTTGAATGCTAGAGAGGTCTCCAGTGCATTCATGGGTTAAAAATATCTATTCGAGTGCATGGAAATGTGGGACATTTTTTTCCCCCTATGGTGCAGTTGGTTTAATCCAGAATAACTCTGGGTTGCTTTTTAAAAATATGAGCCCAGATGCCTGCCCTTTGCGACATGTATTAGAGCACAGACTCCACTTTAGTACATATCTTTGCACACAGGAAAAGACCTACAACATATATTTTTCATAAAAATGTTTACTGCTCCTTTAAGAATTTAATGCCATCAGGCCCTGAAGTACACCTCGATAGCATGCACAGAAAAAAGGGCTAATTTTTGGGCAATTTCCTCTGCAGTTTATTCATTTGTGGCAAGCAGAGCTTTCCAAACTGTGTGTCGCGACACGTTAGTGTGTTGGCTGCAGTGTGTAGGTGTGTCGCGTGAACATAACAAGAATCCTCTGACTATGTGAACTTGCATGCATTTTTACTCAGTAAAGGTGCCGATTAGTATGGTGCACTAGTACATTCCCCTTCCGTTGTATCTGTGTATGCACACCGCGGTCGAGGGATCATACAGGCACTGCACATGCGCAGTATACATAATCAGGTTGAAACAGCTGATTCCACATCACTTCCGGTGATTCGGCCACACCTGAAGTGACGCGTTTGAGAAATTCCATGGGTTCAGTTATTGGATAGAACACCTTCTCAGCTGCTGCTTGATCGCCACTCGACGGTGACAAACTTAAAGACACTGAGATGTGGAAAGTTAAAAATGCATGATGATGAAATGTGAGTGTCTTTATCTAATATTCCACCGAATAGTCAAAAACTATGTTCATCCCATCAACCTCATACATCTCATTAAAATGGTAAGAAGTAGTTATTGGTGTTATTCAATTTTTTTAAATTATTACACATATTTACATATTGTTACTCATAAATGACAACAATCTTGGAAATGTATGTTATTATCTTAAAAATCATATATTTTTAAAAATATAAGTGAAAGGTTTTCATGAAATATGTTGTGTCCCCATATATTTTGCTATTACAATTTATGTATGTGTCCGTATCCCTTATAAGGGGTAAGTTTAACCTCCGGTTTGCTAGTAATCCTGAATTAATGTGTCACGAAATGATGCATATCTAAAAAGTGTGTCACCGACATGAAAAGTTTGGAAAGCTCTGGTGGCAAGTGATATCAATCTCTGGTTTTATGTAAGTGTTATATTGTAGATATTAAAATAATAAGTTCATTGATGTTAGCCTTGTCTGTCAAACATTTATAGTTTGAGAGATATATACGATTATAAATTCCCCCCTTCCCCTCCGCAAATGTCAGCTGTCAAGCATTCAGCATGAGAATTGAGTCATGCGACTTGAGGCAGCTCTTCAGCAGAGCCGAAATAGCACTATGTAAAAAGAAATACTTCACTGGAATGGTCTGGTTTGGAAGAACACTTTGTAGACCATTCAATGAAGTTATTTTTACTTAGCTCTATTTCTTCTCTGCTGAAGAGCCACAGGCTGGTCCCGGGACCAGGATCTCATGATGTCAGCTAGAGGCTGACTTCTGTTTAAGGGGAGTTAGGAGGGAAGTTTATGATTGTATCTCTCTCAAACTATTAAAGTTTGAGAGACAAAACTAACATCAATGAACTTATCATTTTTATATGACACACAAAACCAGACATTACTATCACTTTAAAGAAGCCGCAGAGCAATGGAATTTTCTGAAATGCCCTACACTTGGTGAATCAGTATTACTGGATGGAGCTTTGGTGTAGACAGCTTAGTATATACGGCCTTATGCTTAACCCTTTGAGTGCCAGAGGGGTACTCAACACATTGCTGTGAAATGCGTTGCGTACCCCTCTGGCGTTCAACGGGTTAAAAGAAGAGTGGAGAAGTTTTGGGGCAAGCCATTTGTACTATAAGGGAGAACTAAAAGTTCCCATTGATTATAATGGAATATTAACCCCTGGAATGCTGGAGCGGTCGCAATGCGCTGAAGATCACAAGCGGTTAAAAACCCCATTTAAAACAATGGGAATTTTTTTTGGAATTTTCGGTTCTCCCCAATATAGTTACATAGTAGTTACATAGTTACATAGTAATTTAGGTTGAAAAAAGACTTGCGTCCATCCAGTTCAACCCTTTTCCTATTCCTGTTTACCATCGCTGACCCAAAAGAAGGCATCTGACTCAAAATGGCAATCAGATTTCTCCCTGGATCAACAAGCCCTAACTAAATATTAATCCCAATACTAACGTGCATAGCCCTCTATGTTATGCTCTTAAATAGTGCAATTGTTTTGTGCCAGAGCTCCACTTTTTATTTTGAACATACAAACCCTTAGACTAAAAAATCCAGTTCCTGTGCCTATTTTAGCCTGGAATCATATTAATAAAACCTCCTCTTTAATATGATGTCCTAACAGGACTTGGAGCAATTCAACAGCAATCCCAACTGATACATGGGGGATAAATACATATTTTCAAACTTCCCATTGATTTAAAATGCATTGGAGCCTTCTCTAGCATTCAAGGGCTTAAAGGGACATTAATGTCCAATAATAACTTTATGTTGTTTTGTAGATTTAAAAAAAATATATGTAGTGCAAATCCCATCTCTCAAACCTTTATGGTTTGAGAGATATTCACCACTAAAGTTCCCCCCTCCCTCCCCTTCTCCTGATGTCAGCAGTAAAGATGACAGGAGATCTGTGTAGGCCAGCACGAGGAGGCTCTTCAGCAGAGCCGCAATAACAATATTTAAAAAGAACAACTTTGTTGGAACAGTCTACAAAGTGTGCTTGCAAACCAGGCGCACTTTGCAGACCATTCCAATTAAGTAATTCTTTTTCAATATCGCTATTTTGGCTCTCCTGCAGAGCCGCCGGGACTGGGATCTCCTGCTGTCAGTACAGCACTGACGTCAGTGAAAGTGGAGGGAGGGGGGAAATTTAGGTGCGAATATCTATCAAACCGTAAAGGTTTGAGAGGTGGGATTTGTGCCACATAATTTTTTTTTTTTAATCTATAAAACATAAAGTTATCATTGGACATTAGTGTCTCTTTATAAGCCCTGTTCAAAACAATGGGAATTTTCCAGCTCCCCTGTGTTGCAGTTGGTTGGCCCCAGAAGTTGATAAATATGCTCCACTGGGTTAAATATATTATTAATCCTTTGAGTTTCAGAGGAGTGTTTGCAATGGATTGCTCTGCAGTATGTTAGACACCCACTCTGGCACTCAAAAGGTTAAGGACACAAGAGCAAAACAACTACGCAATATGTTACACATAAAAATGCTCCAATGGTGTTCATATTATAAATATTATGCTGTTATTTTGCCCCAGAATTTTCCCATTTTTTTATGCGTATCCCTCACTAGATTATATTTTTAATAAAAGGTTGTAGGGTCTCATAGCAACAGCAGTTTTCATATCCTGTACTAGTTATCTCATTATCGCCCTCGACCGCACGTAAAGGAATAGTAATGTTTCAAAATAAAAGCAGCTTCAATTAATCTTCATAGTATTTGGGCCATGGAGAGTGTTATTTCAGTACTGTCAGAGTTGTAGTTCAAGAGTAATTGAATAATAAAATATCCGCCCCTTTTACTGATGCAACACTGCTCACCTCAGAGCAGCAAGACTGTCCAGATGGCTCACAGTGGGAAAATCTTCAGTGAGCATAAGGAAAAACCTGAAAAACCTGTCAATGGGGGCAGGATTTTCCTTATATTTACAGTAAGAAGATTGTCCCTTGCTGTGAGCTGACCAGATTCCACATCTAAGGGGAGCAGTGTTACACTAGGTAAAAGGGGCGAGAGAGGGATAATTTATCATTCAATTACTCTTGAACTACAACTCTGACAGTATTGAAATAACACTCTCCAGGGCCCATATACTATGAAGATTAATTGGAGCGCCTTTTATTTTGAAACATTAATATCCCCCTGTCTTGTCCGTCTTCCAGCAGACAAGCTTCCCTCTGTCCCAGTGAGGAGTTCTCTTGCCTGTGCTAAGCGTATCACTTTACTCAGTCTTAAAGATACAGTATAGCATAATACATTATAAAAAAATGTAGATTGCACAATTGTTAGGCAGTGTTTCTTAACCAGGGTGCTATGACACTTTGGTGTGCCCTGGGCACCAACTTAAGTTTGTGTGTGTGTATGTGTGTGTATGTATATGTATGTGTGTGTATATATATATATATATATATATATATATATAGACCTTTGTCCTATATAATGATGTAGTTTGTCAATAGCTTGTCACATTTTAATAAAACACAATCTTGTAGCTATTAAAAAGCTAAACTAAATGATCCCAGTCCTATCTCTCAAACCTGTATGGTTTGAGAGATAATCACAGTGAAAGTTTCCCCCTCTCTCCCCTTTCCCTGATGTCACTGCTCTAGCTGACTGCAGGGGAATCCGGTCCTGGGACCGTCGGAGGCATTAAAAGAGTTACTTCACTGGAATGGTCTACAAAGTGTGCATGGTTTGCAAGCACACTTTGCAGACCGTTCCAGTGAAGTAACTCTTTTTATGTCTCTCGATCTCTGCTCTGCTGAACAGCCTCCGACGGATTCCCCTGAAGTCAGCTAGAGCGCTTGACGTTAGGGAAAGGAGAGGGAGGGGGAAACTTTTGCTGTGATTATCTCTCAAACCATAAAGGTTTGAGAGATAGGACAGGGATCATTTGGTTTAGTTTTTTTAATAGCTACAAGATTCAGTTTTATTAAAATGTGACAATACTATCCCTTTAAGCTGCCTCGTCATAAGAAAGCCTAGGGTCTAGTAATACTATACAGAAAATAAAGATTACAAATCGAAGGAAAAAAAGCAGGGAGATGTACTATTTTATTAAGAAGAGCAAATATACCATGAAATGAGATAAATGAGTCTGAGAAAATTGGAATCCAGGTAAATGAAATTATGCAATCTGTTTTGTTTTTCATTTAGTCGGCATATCCTGATTTCATATCATTTCAACAATTCATTATCAGTTGATCTCTGTCCTCTCTATTAAATTTTACGGTGTGCCATTGTCAATTACAAACATGCGACTCTCCGTAGGTGTCTCTTGAGCTTCCAAGCCCTCTTAATAAAAAAAGAAAATCATTTAGCATCCAGTCAAACTGTGAGTGTACTATGTATTAGGGTGGGAATAGATGAAATACCTTATTCTCTGCTTGTACAGAGACAAGTGCCTCTGAAAGACTGAAGAGATCACTGTTATTAATTTTAGCTTCAGTACATTACTGTGATATCATCAGGACCAAACAACCCAGTAATTACAATGCCAGGTGAGGAAATATAGATTACAGTGTGTCACAGCTTTGTGTTGCAATACTGTTTATAGACGACCTACATGTAGCATGTTACTTTCACTTTGATAAAAAGGGTATTAAAAAAGTTATTGATATCCAGAGGGCATGATTTACTATTCGGCAATTGCCTAGAGCAGCGGTTCTCAAACTGTCCTCTGTGCTTCATCTGAAAAAGTAACAGGGGTATCATAGAACAGTTGTAAGCAATGGAGCACAGGGGAATTAGACTACAGAGGCAGATATTGAGACTTCTGTATTAACCCTTTGTGTGCCAGACGAGTACTCAATGTCTGCATTGCAATGCATTGGGTACATCTCTGGCCCTCAAAGGATTAAGGAAAAGTGCAGTATGGGGCAAACCAATAGCACCATATGGAAGAAATTTCATTTTCATTGTCTCATAAGATTTTATAAATGGGTCCTCCAATGCATTAAAAGCCCCATTAAAATGTATTTGTATTTAAAGGGATAGTAATACTTAAAATGTAAAAAAAAAAATATGTTGTAGGGTTTATCCCCCTGAGTAAAACAAGAGTACTCCCACTGCTGAAAGGTGTTTCATTTAAAGGTTATTAATTTTCAAAGCTGAATTTTTAAGGTGCAATATCACAGTGGCCTGAAATTGTACAGTGGCGCTGTTGCTACAACATCCTATGGAGATTTATGGTCCCGGGACCAGAGCTGTCCATAGGATGGTGTAGCAACAGCGCCACTGTACAATTTCAGGCCTAAAAAAATTCAACTTTGAAAATAAATAACTTTTGAATGAAACACCTTTCAGCAGCGGGAGTACTCTTGTTTTACTCAGGGGGATAAACCCTACAACATTTTTTTTTTTACATTTTAAGTATTACTATCCCTTTAAAGTGATAGTAATGTTCCACAAAAAAACAGCAGCTCTGATTAATCTTCATAGTATTTGGGCCATGGGGAGTGTTATTTCAATACTGTCAGTTCAAGAGTAATTGAATGGTAAGGTATCCTCCTCTTGCCCCTTTTACCTAGTGTAAGCCCCCTCCCCTCAGATGTGGAATCTGGTCTCTTGACCAGACAGTTCACAGCAAGGGACAGTCTTCTTACTGTGAACATAAGGAAAACCCTGTCAAGGGGGCAGGGTTTCCCTTATGCTCACTGAAGACTGTCCCTCTCTGCGATCCATCAGGACAGTCTTGCTTCTATGAGATGAGCAGTGTTACATCAGTAAAAGGGGCAGGAGGGGGATATTTTATCATTCCATTACTCTTGAACTACAACTCTGACAGTAATGAAATAATACTCTCCATGGCCCAAATACTATGAAGATTAATTGGAGCTGCTGTTTTTGTAAAATATTTCTATCCCTTTAATGATATTTTGTTTTTTTGCCTTTTGACACAGTTATTGGCTGAAAAAATCTCCCCACTGTTTCCGAGTATATCATCCTCAATTTCTGCGTGGTTATGTGACTACCAGAACGCTTGTGAAAAATTGGTTATTGAAGCATGAAACTTTGACCTAATAATTGAGTTTTAATGTTGGTTTTCGTACACAATACCATTCCTATACATATGATAATGATACCATGTTAACTTCTTGTTTACTAGAGAACAATGTGTTGGAGAGCTCTCTGGAAGAGTTTGAATACTAGGCTTCCACCAAGATTTTCTGTGAAGCAAAAGGGTTAAAGGGATAGTAATGTTTCATAATAAAAGCAGCTCTAATTAATCATCATAGTATTTGGACTTTGGAGAGTGTTATTTCAATTCTGTCAGAGTTGTAGTTCATGAGTAATTCAATAACAAAGTATCCCCCACCCTCCCCTTTTACTGATGTAACACTGTTCATCCAGAGCAGAAGGGAGGTGCCCAGGTAGATTGCAGAGAGGGACAATCTTCAATTAAGATAAGGGAAAAACCTGAAAAGCTTGTGAAGGGGGGCAGGGCTTTCATTGTTCTCATAGGAAGAAGATTGTCCCCTTCTGTTATCTGTCTGGTCTATGGACTGCATTCCACATCTGAGAAGAGATTGCTTACACTAGGTAAAAGGGGTGGGAGGTGGAAACTTTGCTTGTGAATATCTGATAAACCATAAAGGTTTGAGAGATAAGACTTATATCGTTCTTCATTTTTTTTTATTGCCTACAAAATAAAATAAAGTTAAAACAAAGTATTACTATCCCTTTAAACCACCGTAATAAGTTTGATAACCACTAGTCTAAAGGTACAACGTTTGAGAGGTGGAGCCTCAACTTGGCTGTCCGCGCCCACATTCTGAATTGTGGGTGTGGCCAGAACAAGTCCAATGTCTCTGAAGCAGACACCGCTCCAATGCATTGCGAATCTCTCTAGCAAACAAGGAGTTAAGAACATTTTTTGTGCCTGTATGTTAAAGCGATTTTCTATGCCAGGCAACAGTAGAGGGGGCAGTGTTATATGAAGATTGGGTGGGGCTAAGGGAGAGTGAGTTATAAATTTATCCCTGAATATCCATATCTGCAGGAATGTCCGTGTCTCACAACAAAACCTTCAGTGATAGCTTCTGAAAATGTAATGCATTAACCCATTAAGGACGGGTGGGGTGCGAAGCGATGAACTGCATACCCCCTCTGGCCCTTAATCCTTTGAGTGCAATCTCAATGCATTGTGTAACACTCTGTACCCCTCTATATTTTTGGAGGACTTTTCCTGCTGAGTTTAACAAGAGTAATACCACTGCTGGGAGAGTCTCCATAGAACAGCAAATACAATTAACCCTTTGAGTGCCAGAAGAGTACAGAACACATTGCTTTGCAACGCATTGCATACCCTTCTGGCAGTCAAAGGGTTAAAACTTTTTTTATTACATTAAAGGGATAGTAATACTTGCAAATTACTAATCCCCATATTGTAGCTTTGTTAAAAAGAAACTTTATTGCCCCCAGTGTCATCTCTCAAACCTTTATGGTTTGAGAGATGATAGCGCTCACAGTTCCCCATCCCCCTTCCCTGACTCTACAATATTAGAATTTTTTAAACCTAAGTGTTACTATCCCTTTAATAAAATACACTGTGCTGTCAAAACAACCGTCATCTTAATAATCAGATTGTTCTCAAAATGATTAATGCAGCTGGATTCAGAGATGGGCTGGTAAATCTCCTTTCCTTTTAGGTCTTTATTCATTGTGCTAAAGAAGTATATTTCTTCAATTGCACCATAGGGGGGAAACACATGTTCCCATTGATTTAAATTGGGCTTTTAACCCCTTGAATGCTAGAGAGATTGAGTTTATCTTCCTGAGTAATACAAGGGTACTCAAAATTCAAAAGCAACCCGGATTAGCGTTATGTTTAGCGCTATGGACCTTTTTGCTTTTGATTTAGTCCCGGGAGGGTTGTTAGTCCATAAAGCACAATCATAAGCTTTCCTGTATTTTGGCATTGGCTAGTTGGTGAATATATGGATTGGGACACCTTAAAGGGATAGTAATACTTCGTTTTAACTTTATTTTATTTTGTAGGCATTAAAAAAACATGAAGAACGATATAAGTCTTATCTCTCAAACCTTTATGGTTTGAGAGATATTCACAAGTAAAGTTTCCCCTCCCGCCCCTTTTACCTAGTGTAAGCCATCTCTTCTCAGATGTGGAATGCAGTCCATAGACCAGACAGATAGCAGAAGGGGACAGTCTTCTTTGTATGAAAACAATGAAAGCCCTGTCCCCCTTGACAAGTTTTTCAGCTTTTTCCCTTATCTTAATTGTATGTATGTATATCTTTATTTATATGGCGCCACACAGTGTACGCAGCGCCTTACAATAGACATATGTTACAATAAATAAGAGGGGATGAAATAAGTGCGACATTCATAGAAACAATGGGAGAGAGGTCCCTGCCACAAGGATGAAGATTGTCCCTCTCTGCTGTCTACCTGGGCACCTCCCTTCTAATTTGGTTGAACAAGGGGGGGGGGATACTTTGTTTGTGAATATCTCTTAAACCATAAAGGATTGAGAAATAAGACTTATATCATTCTTCATGTTTTTTTAATGCCTACAAAATAAAATAAAGTTAAAAGGAAGTATTACTATCCCTTTAAGCTGCTTTCAAATTTGTTATCTTAATACAAGGGTACTCCCACTGCTGAGAAGTGTTTTATTCAAAATGTAATGCAGCTCAAACTTGAATATTTTATGTACAATATCACAATATCTAAATGGCCTGAAATGTCACAGTGGTGTTGTTGCTACACCATCCTATGGACAGCTCTGGTCAATTGAACATAAACTTCCATAGGATGGTGTAGCAACAGCACCACTGTAACATTTAAGGCCATTGAGATAGTGTAGCGCACTTAAAATATTCATGTTGGAACTGCAATAACTTTTGAATAAAACACCTCTTGGTACTGGGAGTGCCCTTGTGGAACTTAGAAGGATATACCTTATAATATACATTGTACCAGATATCAACCGTTACAACCCCTTTAAAGGGATAGTAATACTTTGTAAAGGGGTTAAAGGGATAGTAATACTTTGTTTTATCTTTATTTTATTTTGTAGGCATTAAAAAAACATGAAGAATGATATAAATCTTATCTCTCAAACCTTTATGGTTTGAGAGATATTCACAAGCAAAGTTCCCCTCCCGCCCCTTTTACCTAGTGTAAGCCATCTCTTCTCAGATGTGGAATGCAGTCCATAGACCAGACAGATAACAGCAGGGGACAATCTTCTTCCTATGAGAACAATGAAATCCCTGCCCCCCCTTGACAAGTTTTTCAGGTTTTTCCCTCATCTTAATTGAAGATTGTACCTCTCTGCAGTGTACCTGGGCACCTCCCTTCTGATCTGGCTGAGCAGTGTTACATCAGTAAAAGGGGCGGGAAGGGGATACTTTGTCATTGAATTACTCTTGAACTACAACTCTGACAGAATTGAAATAACACTCTCCAAAGTCCAAATACTATGATGATTAATTAGAGCTGCTTTTATTATGAAACATTACTATCCCTTTAACATTTTGAGTGACAGAGGGGTGGAGAGTGCCACTACTGCTCTCTGTGTACTTGTGGAGATTGTATAATTGAAGCGTTAGATCTTTCAGACAGTGTAGCTTAAAGAATTCATAGCTTGTGTTTTGATTTGAGTTGTGTTATCTCTAGACAGCAGCTACCCGACTAATGCAGCTGGGAGAGAGCCATAAACATGACACTTCTTACAAAGAAAAAGCTGCAAAAACTATTTTAATAGGAATGTTTCTGCTGTGGAAAAATATGTGAATATATAAACACTTTGCTCTGCCCCAGTGTATGTTTATAGGTTTTATTGATTCATCCAGGAATGTTTTGATTTCTTCAGCTTTCATAGCTGACGTACTCATCATAAAAGTTTTGGATCTTTCGTTGTGTGTCTGTTGGTATTTATAAAGTGCTGAATAAAATAGAAAACAGAAGAAAGGAGGGGAAAAAGCAGAACAAGCACCCCTGTGCGGGATCAATAAATATCAATATTTGGCCTCCACCGTCACCCAAAGGTGCGTACTCACAAACTTAATGGCCGGGATTGGCATATACCAAACTCGGCTAACAAACTGCTGGGGATATCTGACTGCCCCCAGATACAGTGTCCCAATGGTAGAATTGACGTTTCAAGGCTGCTCCCTCCAAACACACTCCCCCTGAGTGGCTGTAGACTCGTATACATACCTGGGAACTCTCTGGTTTTGCCCCGGAGACTCTGGATTTTAGACTGAATTAGCGGGTCTCCGGGGCAATGTGTGGATCACCCGGAGGGCAGAGTTTAAATAGAAACTCTGCCCACTTGTGCTCTGTCCCGCCTGGTTCCTCCCACTCCCCGCCCTCTTAGATACATTTTGCAGGGGGGGGTTTGTCCCGCCCCCCCACGACTAAGCCCCGCCCCTTTTATGATGCGTATCGCGTCATTTTCTTCACAGGTCGGCACCGACAGGGTTACCCTCCAGGTAGCCCTGTCTCAAAAGTTCCCAGGTATGCTCGTATACGTAGAACATGTAACACAAAAAAACACACAAGGAGCACCCCAGTTCTGCAGTACTGTAATGTAAGTTGGATAATACAATAATGAATATAAATGCACTCACATGTAAAGATGGTCAGCAGGCTGATATCAGACTGTCTGACAAACGTGCATGTGGGGAAATCACCTCTGTCCCCACTCGGATCACAGGCAATCAGCTACACCACGAAAAATCCCAAGAACGACAGGCTGGGTCCAGGAAATCACATTTATTTAATAAATACCAAATGATGGAAACATATATGATAGAAAAGCTAACGCGTTTCACAGCTCGCAGGCAGCTTTATCAAAGCTATTATATGAAATTCTTCAACAAGGACTACAAACACTGAATAAAATAGGTTTCTTAATCTAGTGCAGAGCTTTCAAACTTTTCATGTTGGTGACACTTTCTAGACATGCATCATTTCGTGACACATTAATTCAGGATTACTAGAAAACTGAAGGATAAACTTACCCCTTATAAGGGATACAGACACATACATAAATTGTAATAGCAAAATGTATGAAACCTTTCACTTATATTTTTAAAAATATATGATTTTTAAGATAATAACATACATTTCCAAGATTGTTGTCATTTATGAGTAACAATATGTAAATATGTGTAATAATTTAAAAAAAAATTGAATAACACCAATAACTACTTCTTACCATTTTAATGAGATGTATGAGGTTGATGGGATGAACATAGTTTTTGAATATTCGGTGGAATATTAGATAAAGACACTCGCATTTCATCATCAAGCATTTTTAAGTTTCCACATTTCAGTGTCTTTAAGTTTGTCATCGTCGAGTGGCGATCAAGCAGCAGCCGAGAAGGTGTTCTATCCAATAACTGGACCCATGGAATTTCTCAAACGCGTCACTTCAGGTGTGGCCAAATCACCGGAAGTGACATGGAATCAGCTATTTCAACCTGATTACGCATACTGCGCATGTGCAGTGCCTGTATGATCCCTCGACCGCGGTGTGCATACACAGATACAACGGAAGGGGAATATACTAGTGCACCATACTAATCGGCACCTTTGCTGCGTAAAAATGCATGCAAGTTCACATAGACTCAGAGGATTCTCGTTATGTTCATGCGACACACACACTGCAGCCGACACACTAACGTGTCGCGACACACAGTTTGGAAAGCTCTGATCTAGTGAGTTTTGGGACTCTATGGACCATATGTACAACATTAAAGGAAAACTTTAGTACATAATATCCAGTGGAAGAGGCAGATATAACCCTGAAATGCATAGATTTTAGGAAAACAGCACTTTTATTCACACCTAAGGACACAAGAGGACTTTTGGAGGGAGAAGCGTACAGACAAGACCTGCAGGACCAGGGTTCGATCCACGCTAGTAGGAAAGAAGAACACAGAGATGAGGCGCTCATATGGTTAATAAGCTAACAGAACTCGCAGTACTGGATAATACAGTTGGATACACTCACATGTATTCGTGGCCACACCAAAATCAATTGTGGCTAAAAAGGCAAGTGGGGGATATCACACTGCCTTCCACGCAGGTAGATTTCAAATCAGGAGCTCCCTTGTAGACACGTTCAACCAAAGAAGGAGAAAACACATGAACTGGAAATACACAAAAAGGGGCGCTTTCAACAAATAACAGGCTTTCAATATTTCAAATAAGATTACTCACACTTTTGAGAATGCGGTTGAATTCTTCTCAACCGGTTAGTGGCAACAGGGGATTAATCAACCTGCCCCTGTACAGGCGCTCCAGGGCTCCAGCTTCTCAATATTTCAAACTCCATAGCCAACGATCAATATATCCCAAGAATTTTATTAATAATCAGAATTAAAATAATAAAAACAAAATTTGAATATTGCCAACGCGTTTCAGGATGCTAGATCCTTTCATCAGGGTGTTGGGTTCTATAGCGATGAGGTTATATCCAAGGGGAACTCTGGTGAGCAGAATACATTGACTGTGACTACAAGCTGTCATAGATGTAACCGTCTTGTAAACATTTAAACATTGGGGGTTGGGTAGTCATAGTGCTTGGGTAAGCAGCTGTGCTCCAGCCCTACGTTCCACCATGTAACAGGAATAAGTATTCCCCAGTATTAAAGTACATCCTCAGTAATACTCCGACCTTTAGTGTTGATGTTACCCTGTATCACCTCTACTCCTCTGTTTTATATCTATTTATAAATAGATTTTATAACTTTAGAATAATACCCTATCTTCTATTCTTCTATATGGGGTATATTCATTAATTATCCTTTCTCTAGAGGAATCAATGCATATAACTTTTTTGATCCTTGGGCTGGCTAGAAACCAGGTCATTAGCATATGTTTTATTCACCATTTTTTTCTATCAGTAACTTATATTGTTGCCACTTATTTTTGTTACTTTCTATTTTGAATAAACACTACACTTAGATCTCTTGTGTGCTGTTCTTCTTTTCTGTTAAAGGAACACTAACAACTACAATTTAAATTGGTTGTTATACCTTTATCTATCATGCACATATAGTTAACATATGTAAAATTATTTTGTTAGTGCCCTTGAATATAATTCAAAGTGCCTTTTGCAATGCCACTGTAGACTCTTCTATTCAGACACAATTTGGTTAAAGGAGCAGTAAACTTTTTTTATGAAAACCAATATTTTACAGAGCATTTCCTGCTGAATAAAACAAGGTCACTCCCATCGCTGTCAGATGTTTTATTCAAAACCTATAGCAGTTTAAATAATCAGGAAGTGAATTTACTGTGCTTACTTCCTGATAGTTCTAACTGACAGGAAGTGACAGGCAGTTTCTATCACATTCTATGGAGAACTGTACGTCTCTGACTTTCCTCTCCATTAGAATCTAACAGGAAATCTAATTAGAATTTGACCAATAGAGGGCACTGCTAATCTAAAAAAATATGGGTTTAAACTGTAATAACTCTGGAAATATAAATCTCTCGGCAGTGGAAGTACCATTATTTTACTCAATAGGAAAATCCCTACAATATATATTTTTTCATAAAAAAAGTTTACTGCTCCTTTAAGGAAAACTAACATAACAAAATGAACTGTAGGGGTTATGCACTATGGTGTGATAAAGAGGTGATAATGTGGAGATAACTTCTCCAGCGATATATCACTTCTCCAATTCCTTTATAATGCTATGGAGCCTATGCTCTAAGATCTCCAAAGTTAGCGAAAGCTTTGTGCATTGGCTCTATACAGTAACATAAGACCTGAAAGATTTCTTCCTCCGCTTGAAAGCATCATCCCAAAAAGCATCCCAGACCCCCACATTAGCTCCTGTACCTTCTACTTCTAATTCAACTTCACTTGCTGTGCCCGCTCTGGTCTCTGGACCAAGCAGTGATCTACCCTGCACTAAAGCCGATTTTGCTGATCTGAAAACTTTTATATCTTCCATGAAACATGATATCAAGCTGAAGATGAGGGAAATAGTTACTTTGTTGCAGTCTGATATACATGATATGGGGGAACAACTTGCTGCGTTGGAACACAAACAAATGGAACTCTCTGAATCCCATAACTCTCTAGTGTCCGAGACTCAGGGCATGCGGTCAGGCCACTAAGCTATGGCGGACTACCTCGAAGATCTGGATAACCAGTCGAGATGGAATAACATCAGGCTATGAGGTGTTCCAGAAACAATCACCAAACTGGATACTTTTGTCCTGGCACTTTTTTGCCTCCATGCTCCCCAATACTCCTGAAACTGAACTCTTGCCAAAGCCCTTTGCCCCAAACCTGCTACTCTGATCTTGCCCCAAGTACTCTTGCTAAACGACATGACATGAAAAGCATTACAGATGCACTATGCAGGGGTGAAATACAAATGGGTTTTCCCTTTCCGCCTACCCTTTATTTACAACAACAGATCTTATTCTGTCAAAGATCCCTCCTCTGGATATGAGCTTCTTGATAATATACAGATTCCTTATGTGGGCCCTCCACTCGTCTAACCAGTACCTTCCTCTGACTCTTCTGCTAATTAGGGTATTCATATACCCGTACTCCTGGCAGGACTCTCGCCCTCTGGGTCTGCTTCTTCTTCTGCGCCTGTCTGGTGGCTGGCTGACCGTTTTCCTCACCCACCTCACCTTCCCCTCCCACCTTTTCACTACTCCTGTCCCAGAGTCAATTTGTCAGGGGGGCTCAGACTGGAATATGTTCTTGTATAACCTGTAACTTGTTACATTTGTTTTTCCATTCATCCAGTTGATCCAGGTATCCCTTTTGCAGAGGCCTTGGCACACATATATTAGTGTTTGGTTCTAATCTTTGTGTGCTCATCCCTTTGCGGATGCTTATTTACTGTCATTTTACACCCATCTTTTCGCTTTGAAAAGATTCCTTGTGTGTAATAATATTTTCTTTTTTCAATTCTCTGTGTTCTTTTCCTCCTTTCCCTTCTCTATCTCCCTTCACCCTCTTTCCTTTCATTACAGGTAACCACTACAGCTGGGCTGGGGAGCTGAGTGACTGGGCAGCCGCACCCCTTCTGGTCCTTTCGAATAGCTGTTTTTGATCTCAGCCAAGCTCTCTGCCTGTCTCTCTCCCATGATGGCATTCCCACCAGGTACAAATTTGATGCTGAGCCACTCACACAACTGCAACGGTCTGAACTCTGGCATTGCTTTTTCTTGGTATGCCAGACAGCGAGCTGACATCCTCTTCTTAGAGGAGACTCACTTTTCAGTACGTTCTACCCCCTCTTTTATCTCGATTGCTTTCCCCACTTATTTCTTAGCCTCTTCAGCTACCAAAACTAAGGTCTTTGGCATTTTCCTACATCTTAGACTGTCTTTTACTCCTACGGACACCATCCTTGACCCTTACTGGCGGCAGCAGGGATGTAGTTTTGGCTATTGTGTGCACTCCTAATACACTCAAGACACAATTTTACAAACTTTTTTTGATAAATTGCATACAGTAACAGCTTCGGTGGTGATTGTTGGAGGTGATTTTAACACGATTCTACATAACAATTTAGATTGCTCCAGGGACATACTTGCATGCCCACACCTCCCTCACCTGTCAGTAGACACTAGACACTTGAGACGCCACTTAAGGGCCTTGACAAACTCATGGCGGGATACACACCCTACTGAAACCGATTTCACCTTTTACTTGCCCCCCCCCCACACACACACAATAGCTATTCCTGGATTGATTTAATCTTCGTGAGCCAGACCATATTGCATACTCTCACTCATTCTAGCATCAAGCCAACCCCCTGGATCTCTCCTAAATCGCTTTACTTGGCACACTGGTGGGTGGTAAAACTTGCCGGCTCATCAACTCTCTCCTCTTATGGTCATCCAGCTCATCTCTGAGGATTTGACAAATTATTTCTCCCTGAATGATGGTTCGGTGCAGGACCTTGGCATACTTTGGCATAGCCTCTGGGAAGAAGAAAGCCAGATCGGCAGGCATACAGTTCTTGACTTCCCAACTTACATCACTGGTCCAAATGCACAGAGCAACCCCTTCACCTTCCCTGCTCTGGTAAATATAGTCGCACGCGCCAAACTGAATGTCCTCTTGTTCTCTAAGGCTGAGAAAGCCCAATACTCTAACAAAGCACATACAATGCTCATGAGAAATCTATGATCTATACAGTCAGGCATCAACTTTTGCACTATTCGAACTCGCTCCGGGGCTTCCATGCATAACATGGCGGATATACCTTCTACCTTTGTACATCACTTCTCAGAACTCTACTCGGATACACGTTCTCCGGGTGCGACCCCCTCCATGGTCCTGCCATACCTGCCGGATTGTGCCCTTCCATGGCTTGCATTGGCACAGTTAGAGAGCTTTGATGCTCCTATTGACCCCCCAAGAGATAGCATTCACAATCAAGCATTTGAAACTCTCCAAAGTCCCTGGTCTAGACAGCTTTTCTAACAAATATTATAAAACTTGTCTGGGCTTACTTCTACCCTATCTTACCAAACTATTCAGTCATCTCAGGGCAGGTCACTCTCCCCCTATTTGTCACAGCTTACCTTGGTTCAAGCGCTGCCGCTTCAGTGACGCTCGGCGTCATTCCACATCTGCAGGGGCGAGGCTACAGAGTGAAGCAGGCCTCTGTTTTATGCCATGCTTCCTGTAGTCTCCTCCTACATACTTCCTTCCTCTGAGCCTGCCCCTCCTAGCTACTTCCTGAGGAGGGGTTTAAAGGGCAATCAGAGTCCCTTGCATTGGTGTACAATACAGTTCTATTTCCTTGGGCTCTGTGTATGACCTGGCTTGTCTGACTAGCCAATCTGGTGCTGACCTGTGGCTCTGTCTGACTATTCTCCTGCCTTATCCTTAGGTAGTGGACACCCAATCTGGTGATGACCTGTGGCTCTGGCTGACTACCTGAACTGTGTATGACCTGGCTTTTCTGTCTACCCCCTCTGGTGCTGACCTGGGGCTCTGGCTGACTATTCTCTTGTTTGTCCCCTGTACTGAGCAGACACCCAGTCTGGTGCAGACCTGGGGCTCTGGTAGACTAGCTTATATTGACTGCAGGCGTTAGTCAAATATCCACTTTCTATTACTGACTGCAGGCATGAGTCAAGTATCCGCTTTTATCTATACTGACTGCAGGCATGAGTCAAGTGTATTCCTCGCTCATCGGATCAAGACTTCATGTTCCGGTTCCTGCTCCTGTTCCATTCCTGTTCCAGCTCCTGGTTCCAGCTGAGACTATCAGTGGCTTCGGCCTAGTCTCCAGCAGTGTGGTCAATCTTGGCAGTCTACTATTCCTGATAGCAGCTCTTGCTGGCTGTGGCCATCTGCTTGTTCCTGCCTTATTACCATTGTATGCTATCTTTGTTGTTATTTATTAAATAGCATTTTACTGTATCGCACTGACTCCTAAACATCTCTGGGGAACAGTGGCACTACTTAATTGTTACAAGCTTGTATTAGTATTACCCTTCTCCATAAGAAAGGCAAGGACCACCTGAATTTAGTTCGTATCGACCAATCTCTCTTCTCAACACCGACTTCTGACTGTGTCCTTATTGCATGTGCTCAAGCCACTAATTTGCCATTCCTTCTCCTGTCAGTTGATGCACAACAAGCCTTTGATAGATTGAATTGGAGGTTTATGTTCTCCACCTTACAACAACTTGACTTTCCCCCCATTTTCTATAAGCATTGCAGGCTCTCTCCTTTCCTATTGTGGGTGGCACCCGTCAGGGCTGCCCCCTCTCCTTTTCGTCTTAATTATGGAACCACTGGCTGCTCAAATTTGCTCTAACTTCTATATCACTGGTATATCAGTGGGAGATGTCTCCTTCAAATAATCTCTTTTCGTGAGTGATATCCTACTCATGATTTCTAAACCTCTCACCTCCTTACCTAACTTAATGGGAACTCTCTCACAGGACCGCGATATCTCTGGTTTCAAAATGAATACTGAAAAATCCCAAGCCCTTAGCCTTACTCTTCCTCACAATGCCAGGAAACTACTCGAGTTGAATTTTGATTTCAAGTGGTCCGCTTTTCAGATTTCCTACCTTGGCATTAAGTTGACTAAAACATATGGCTTCCTCTACTCTGCTAATTACTCCCTTCTTCTTCGGGCCTTATCTGCCGACAGGCCTACAATATCTTAGTTGGGATGGGTTGCTGCGGTAAAGATGAACTTGCTACCCCGGTTACTATATTACTTTTGGGTCCTCCCTATCTCCTTTCCAAGATCGGAGGCAGATGCCCTCCAGGCCAGGATCTTCCACTTTACCTGGGCGGGGGAGGGGGCATCCCACAGGTTTCCTTACACATACTCACTTGCCCAAAACACCAGGGTGGTCTGGGTCTCCCACACCTTTTGCCATACTTCCTTTCAGCCCAACTGGCCCAGCTCCTCCAGTGGCAGATCCCTGACACTCCACCCACATGGGTGCCCATTGACAGAATTATGCTTCACCGGTCCCAATCGCTAAACTGTTGTGGATAATTAAGAAGGTATGCCCACCCTCCCCAGCAGTCTCTTTCTCTCTGGCACTATGGGACTCCCACAAACTTAGACTGTCATTCCAAAATCAGACCTCTCTTGGACAACCTGGAGTCCCCCCCTGGGATTTCTCTGGTGGCCTTCCACTCCTGGTCCTGACTGTTTCCTCTCCAGTTGGATGACCTTTTTGATGGATGGGGGATCCTTTTATTCCAGACGTTAGTTGACCAGTTTGATCTCCCACTATGTGAGCAATACCAGTACATGCAGGTCTCCCATTTCATTAAATCTATACATCCAGCTGCGCCTTTGGCTCTCCTGATATGGTCCGAATGCCTCTGCCTCAGGCCCACCCCCACTCCTTGACTCATATCATGAATCTATTCAGGCATACACTCTTTCCCCCCTTACACTAAGATGAAATACATGTTAGACTGGGAGAGAGATCTTGGCATGCCGCTTTCAATTGAGTCTGCTGCTGCCCATAGCTACTTGTGTATCACTAATAAAGAAAAAGCCTAAAAGATTTTGTACTGCTGGAACTTGACTCCTGTCCGGCTTCACAAAATTTATCCCCATTTCTCATCCTTCTGCCTCTGGGGATGCCAAAGCTCAGGTGATATGCTTCACATTTGGTGGTCATGCCTGGTTTCTCAGTGATTCTGGTCCATGGTGCTGTCCCTCGTGACTGTTGTCCTTCAGGCTAGGCTTGACCTGGACTCCTGATTGCTAGTCCTGGGTCTTCCCCTAGGGTCTATGTCCAGACACCATACCATTTTACAGTCACATTTATTTCTGGCTGCTAGGAACTTGCTAGCCTCTCTGCCAGATAGCGATGCTCTGATCTGAAACTTTTGGTCCCTCTACACTATGGAGAACATAACAGCTCAGCTATCCTCTCCCTTCCCAGTCTTGTTCTCTCTTTCTCCTATTATGCTTCTGATTCTCAGACATCTTGTCTGTCTCTCCTCCTAGCTGCTCTCAGCCTAATATTGCTGGATGTGGGTGTCCTCCTGCCACCCGTGTTCAGTTTTTTTGGATATCCTTTAACCTTCCCAGCACTCTTCCATGCCCATGCAGCTTTTAAAGGTAATCTTAGGTTTGCCCCACCCCCTTCAAGATTCATGCACGCTGCTTAAACAATAAAAGCTCTAATGGGGCTTTTCCTTCTCTTTTCCTTTCCATGCTATTTTCAGCTTCCCCCTCACCTCTCTGGTGGTCCTATACTCTTCATATCTCAAAGTACATTCTATATTCACATGATTACAATGATTTTTTATATTGCCTCTTTTTATTCCGGATATACTGATTTCCCCCCTCTTGATTCCTTTTTGTACCCTAAAAACATAATAAAATTTCAAGGTGAAAAAAAAAAGAATAACACTGGAACTGGAGAAGTGATATCACTGGAGAAGTCATCTCCACTTTCTCATCTCTTTATCACACCATAATGCATCTCCCACTGGTGTTATATAGACTTAAATACCCTGTATACCAAGTTAACATTTGAAAGTCTAAAATTAAGTCTAAAATCAAGATATCCCCTACTATTCAAGGGAAAGCACTAGCACCTCTCTTGTTTTCAAAAAAGCTGTTCCCCTATCACAACAGTTTAAAGGGATAGTAATACTTGCAAATTACTAATCCCCATATTGTAGCTTTGTTAAAAAGAAACTTATTGCCCCCAGTGTCATCTCTCAAACCCTTATGGTTTGAGAGATGATAGCGCTCAAAGTTCCCCCCTCTCTCCTCCTTCCCTGACTGAACGCTGACTGCAGGGATATCCGGTATTACTTGTATCAGGCGGCTCTGCAGCTGAGCCGAGATCGCGTTTATATAAAATAAATCTTTCACTAAAACGGTCTTCTACATGTGATTGCAAACCAAGCACAAACCAAGCACACGTAGAAGACCGTTTTAGTGAAAGAATTATTTTTTATAAACGCGATCTCGGCTCTGCTGCAGAGCCGTCTGATGCACATAAGACTGTCGTACGACAGCTTCCCCTGCAGTCAGCATTCAGTAAGGGAAGGGGGAGGGGGGGGACTTTGATCGCTATCATCTATCAAACCATAAGGGTCTGAGAGATGACACTGGGGGCAATAAGTTTCTTTTTAACAAAGCTACAATATGGGGATTAGTAATCTGCAAGTATTACTATCCCTTTAACAGACAAAACACTAGCACCTCTCATGTACCTATCTAGATATTCTTCTTCTATGTTAATGGAAATCAGGAAACCCTACAAATAATGGAAGCTTAGACTTCAGGCTTTAGGAAACATTTTTACAGATTCTAGCAGGAGCAAGGCTTATTTAATGAAATATAACCCCAGATCATTTTTAGGTGTTAGTGCCCCTTTAAAGGGATAGCAATACTTCCTTTATGGTGGCTATAATATTGTAGGTATTAAACAAATAAACAAATCCATCTTTGTCTTTTTGCCATAACTTTGCTAGATTAAGAGTAATCATGATGTAAAGTTTACCGTTCCCGCCCTATTTTTTATGCATGTCAGTGCTCTATCTGTCAGGCTTGGATTCTGGTCCACAGATGGGAAGTCTCGTCTGGAGAACCAAAATAGCAGTGCATACAAAGGAAATCTTCATGACAATGGTCTACTGCCTCAAACCATGCTCCTTTGTAGACCGTTGTCTTGAAGATTTCCTTTGAATGCACTGCTGTTTCAGCTCTCCAGACGAGCCGTCTGGTCCACGGACCAAAATCCAAGTCTGACAGACAGAGCATTGACGTGCATATAAGGGGTGGGGGTAAACTTTACATCAAGATTACTCTTAAAGGGATAGTAATACTTCGTTTTATCTTTATTTTATTTTGTAGGCATTAAAAAAAACATAAAGAACGATATAAGTCTTATCTCTCAAACCTTTATGGTTTATGAGATATTCACAAGCAAACTATCCCCCCCGTTCAGCCAGATCAGAAGGGAGGTGCCCAGGTAGACTGCACAGAGAGACAATCTTCAATTAAGATAAGGGAAAAAGCTGAAAAACTTGTCAAGGGGGGGCATTGTTCTCATAGGAAGAAGATTGTTCCCTGCTGTTATCTGTCTGGTCTTACAACCAGATTCACATCTGAGAAGAGATTGATTACACTAGGTAAAAGGGGCGGGAGGGGGAAACTTTGCTTGTGAATATCTCTCAAACCATAAAGGTTTGAGAGATAAGACTTATATCGTTCTTCATGTTTTTTTAATGCCTACAAAAATAAAATAAAGTTAAAACGAAGTATTACTATCCCTTTAAACTTTGAAAGTAATTGCAAAAAGACAAAGATGCATTCTTTTATTTATTTAATACCTACAATATAGGTATTACTATCCCTTTAAAGTGGAGCAATTCTGGGACAAACTAGCTCTATCACAGTGAACAAAGAAATATTCCCAAAATGTAAACGAATGTTAACACCTCCTAAAAACCTATAAACCCACCATACTTTAAAGGGATAGTAATGTTTCAAAATAAAAGCAGCTTCAATTAATATTTATAGTATTTGGGCCATGGACAGTGTTATTTCAATACTGTCAGAGTTGTAGTTCACGAGTAATTGAATGATAAAGTATCACCCTCCCACCTCTTTTACCTAGTATAAGCCACCTCACCTCAGGTGTGGAATATGGTCCTGGGACCAGACAGATCACAGCAAGTTACAATCTTCTTACTGTGAGAACAATGAAAACCTTGCCCCCCACTTGACAAGTTTTTCAGGTTTTTCCTTATGCTCACTGAACATTGTCCATCTCTGCCATCCATCTGGGCAGTGTTGCTGCTCTTGAGGTGAGCAGTGTTACATCAGTAAAAGGGGCGAGAGGGGATACTTTATCATTCAATTACTCTTGAACTACAACTCTGACAGTATTGAAATAACATTCTCCAAGGTCCAAATACTATCCCTTTAATCTAGCTAAAAATTCCACATGGGCACAAAAAAATTATTCTGGGTGCACTGGTTCCCCCAAAATTACTCTTTAAAGGTACTAGTTCAATTCATTCTGTAATGGTTTATTGTCTTACTAGTGACTTGTAATGTTGCGATGCTCTGCTAGTTTCATGTAATACCAGATTAAAAAAGTACTGGATCATTGATTTCTCCTGACAAAAAGTCCTATTTTTTCAAAGGAATTTTCATGAAAAAAAAAACACAATTTACCACCTTTTCTGCAGACTTTCCAGAATACCTAAAATGACCCTCGTATTTGCTGCTGCCAATGAAATTTCAATTCCAATTACTGTCTATGCTGCCTATGACAGAGACAATTCCTGCTGTAATATTTCTGCTGCTGAATGCTGACGTGGAGAAATGCACAATTGAGAAAGAAAGTTGTAAGCAGACTGAATCCCACAGCAAAATACGCATTGAAAGGCATATTTTGCTGTGGAATTCAGTCTGCTTACAACTTTGTTAGTAACTGTGCTAGCAGGCTGAGCTAGTAGGCTGAGCTAGTTGGCTGAGCAGACCTATAGCCTTGAAAAAATTGTTAGCAGGCTAGTAGGTAGGGTGACCACACATCCCGGAATGCCCGGGACTGTCCCTTATTGAGTGTCTGTGTCCCGCTTCCTGGGTCACCCCCCACCGGGACAAGAAAGAGTCCCAGAATGGAGCAACATGCACCAGTCCAGCCAGCCAATGAAATGTATTTGCTATATGGTCCTCATTGGCTGGCTGAGCCAGCCAATGAAGACCATATAGCAAATACATTTCATTGGCTGGCTGGACTGGTGCTTTAGGAGACAGCTGGGCTGGAGCAGGTATGCTGGCGCTGCAAGTGAGACCCGCGGCTGAGGCTCCCGCTGGCGCTGACCATCTTTCTGAGGCTGACACAGAGTAAGAGTTCAGCTCTATGTCAGCCTAAGAAAGATGGTCAGTGCAGGCGGGAGCCTCAGCCGCGGGACTAGGGTGACCACATGTCCCGGAATGGCAGAATGGAAATGTGGTCACCCTGCTAGTAGGGTTCTCTATTTTAAGCTCAAGAAGGTGATAGGACAGGTGGTTATGCTCTTACAGTGCATCTAATGCATTGTTAGCAGACTGAATCCTTAAAAAATTACATTTGTTAGCAGGCAGAGGCCTACGGCAGCATAAAGCCTGTAAATGGTTAGCGACTGAGGGGCATAGTGACAGAAACAGTACATGATTTCTGTCTTGGGGGATGTTTCACATTGTCAACAAGCCTACCACACTAACCACATTTGTACAACCATTTCTCAGCCATTGTCTAATAATAACTACAGCTCAGGAATGTATAAGGCAGCGGTATGCAGCACATGATATCAGTTCTTTAAAACATCAGTTTAAAACAAAAGTATAGGACAGCACTATTATTATGTGCCCCTCTGACCCATTCACTGTTAGGAGTGATTCTACTGCTGCTAGTCTGCATCTCTGATGTGCTGCTGTTGTGTCTCCCAGACAGACTTGTGGTTGAGAATGCGGCTAGATGTGATCCTGCTTTCTCCCTCCCCACATGTCAACAGGTATTAAAGGGATAGTAATACTTTATTATTACTATCCCCCATATTGTAGATATTTATAAAATAATATAATAGCCCCCAGGTTCATCTCTCAAACCTTTATGGTTTGAGAGATAACTGAAGGTAAAGTTCCCCCCTCCCTCCCCCTTCCCTGAAGTCAGTGTTGTACTGACTGCAGGGGAAGTCTGTCGTATGACAGGCTTGCGGCTCTGCAGCAGAGCCGAGATCGCGTTAGTGACAAATAATTATTTCACTGAAACGGTCTTCTACATGTGCTTGGTTTGCAAGCACATGGAGAAGACCGTTTCAGTGAAATAATTTGTCACTAACTCGATCGCGGCTCAGCTGCAGAGCCGCCTGATGAAAGTCAGACCGGATATCCCTTTAATCAGCACATCGCTGACTTCAGGGAAGGGGGAGGGAGGGGGGAACTTTGTCTTCCGTTATCTCTCAAGCCATAAAAGTTTGAGAGATGAACCTGGGGGCTATTTAAATTATTTTACAAATATGTACAATATGGCGGATAGTAATGATAAAGTATTACTATCCCTTTAACATGCTTAGCTTTTGGATCATGAGAGATGTATCTCCATACAGGAGACTTAAGAGACTGAGGGGTTCCCAAAGTCTACTACTGCTACTACTACTATTACCAATAATACTGATAATAATACTGCTATATGATGTAATATTACTAGTAATATGTGTCAGTGGTGGTTTGCTTCACACAGAAACAAAAAACCACTCTGATTTGTGGATTTTGATCTGTATTACTGCTTAGTCAGTAATAGTGAATGTGACTTGGTGGGGACCTGCACTTGGAAGAGGTGAAGCTGATGATGACGTCTATGATGATGCTTGTGTATTTTCAGGCACATTTTCTTGTCCACAGTCAGACTTTCCAGTTGATCTCTCAGTTTATAATCAGGCATATTGTTCCTTTCCAGTGACAGAAGACTGAATCTTTTCTTTTCAGCTGATTTTTTGATCATATCATCTTTCCTATCACTCTCTACTTTATCAGAAGAAAGAAGGTCAGTTGAGAGATATAATATAAATCAAAAACATCAGCAAAATCACCTGCTTCCGCACCACTACTTTCCTATTCTTGTAGGTTTTCAAGTCTAATAATGTTTCTTGTTAAAGTCTGATGCAGCAGTTTGCTAAATTCTCCTTCACTATGGAAACAGCACTAGAATATGACTCATCATTGTCATTAGTGTTGCTAATAGGTTTTGTACTATTACTATTGGTGGCGGAACTTTCCATGTCACTAACAGCCTATTCAGGAGGATCACAATGTATTGTAGAAGCAGTAGCAACCTTTTTTATTGTGCAACATTTTCCCCATCAGCACATCCATGTACTCCTCCTTCTCATTTCCCCTTCCCTTTGAAACTAAAATGTCTGGTGAACATAATGGTAGTAATGTTAACCTTTATTGTAATGTACACAAGAGAACTGTAAGTATATAGAGTGATGTCTTATCTATCCTATATAATAATTCACTAAAACGTGGGTAATGACGCAGTCATGTGCAGTAGAGACTGCCTGCGCCGCAGCCATACCTTCCAACATTTCAAATTGCATAAGAGGGACACTTGTGTTTTAGGGGGTGTTGCTGGGGGCGTGGCTGGTGGGTGGGGCATTACCAGTAATTTTTAAGCTATTTCATGACCTATTGTCACCTCCTTGTGTAACCTAATAAATGATTTAGAACAAGACCAAAGTATTTTATTTACACAGATTAATTTATAAACACATATACTGACATTTTATCAAACAACTAGTTGAACAGCCCGTTACACGGGCCACAGTGCCTCTGGCAGCCGGTCGCGGGGCAGTCACGCACAGTGGAGACTACCCGCGCCTCGGCTGATACAGCTGCGGCACGGGCAGTCTCTACTGCGATGAGTGCCGCACGCGCAGCAGTGTCTACTGCGCATGTCGGGCGTTACACACAACTTAGCGAATTATTATATAGGATAATGTGAGTTCTATTGCTGTAGAGCAATATTAAACACTTATATACACACCACACAATCTGATCTCCTAAAAAGAGGGACATCAGGGTGAGAAAGAGGGACAGAGGGATTTAGGTCTAAAAAAGGGACACTTGGGAGGTATGGCCGCAGCTGATACAGCTCTGTATCAGCCGAGGTGCAGGCCGTCTCTACTGTGCATGACTGCCTCGTGACCGGCTGACAGTGGCACTGTGGCCCGTGTAACGGGCTCTTCAACTAGTCTTAAAATAATGTATGATGGATGTCTCTTTCTGTCACTGGCGCCCCGAGTCTCAGCTCAGGTGCAGCATCTCCTCCCCAAGTGGCTGGGTACCAGGCCTAATTTTGTTCCAGACCAACTGCCCTATACAGGACAAGTAATCACTCCCATTGATTTAAAAACATAATATTAACCCCTTCAGTGCTAGAGTGGTCTCCAACAGATTGTTTCACAATGGTGTAAAGATCTCTCCCGCATTCAGAGTTTAATGAGTGCCAGAGAGGTGCCCAATGCATTGCCATAGCCGGAAACTTGTCTCCGGGTCTCCTCATGAAACATCAAGTTCTCCAGTTAACCCCTTAAGGACCTTGAAAATCTGAGGTTGTTTTCACTTAAGGACCGGAGCAATTCTGACCTTTTTGACTATGTCTTTGTTCAACAGTATTTTACCATGAAAATTATATACCGTTTTTTTACACACAAATAGGGCTTTCTTTTGATACCATATGTATATGGATAGCCCACCAATTATTATAGGAAAATTAAAGAAAACAGTAAAAAAAAAATGTAAAAAAAAGCCATTTTTTTTCTCTTGGGATCATTTGGGCACAATGGGTTAAATTTTTATGGACACTGCACTAAACACATGACCGGTCAGTCATACCTACAAAATGGGCAGTTTTGAGTGGTCACTGTCCCCTCTGGGGGAAAACCCCATGTCCCTTTTTCCCACCCTATTTTCCCACTTTTTTATTGATGACATTTGGCGGTGTGTATAAATGTATTTCCTGGCTCCACAACAATTACACTTCCTATTTTGGTTATTGAAATGGTTTTTTATTTAAATAAAATTGTTGTTAAAAAAAAGTGTTGTTTAAAAAAAAAAAAAAAAAAAAAAAAAAAAAAAGACACAAAACAAAAGTTAATTTTAGCAGGTAAAAATGGACCTGCATTTAGCCAGCTTCCGGCACAGCAGTGAAGGGGTTAATACCCCCAGCTGCTGCATTTTATTTGTTCACTATGTGAAAGTGGCTGAGACTGAATTCTCCAGTCCCGGAGTGCTCAGTCTCAGCTGGGAATTAATGATAGCGGCGTGCACAGAGGCGCACTGCTATCATTTAACTCATGACATACCAGGATCGTCATGGGTCCTTAATAGTGATGATCGAGCACCCCGATGCTCGGGTGTTCGGGTGCTCTGGCCGAGCGCCCCCGGAGGCTCGAGTGCTCGGCCGAGCACCCGAGCCCCATTGAAGTCAATGGGAGGACTCGAGCATTACACCAGGCACCCCCTGCTCTGATGAGGGGAGGGTGCCTGGTTCATAGGAAAAGGTCAGAAAATGATGGAAACACCACAGAAATGGTTCAGGGACAGCATAGGGAGGATGTCTGGATGCATCTTGGACTCCAACGTCGCTGCTGGGAACGATGTTTCGCCCGTAGTACGCCATTTTTACAGACTGACCGTAAAACACACAAAAAGGAAGATAAAAACTAATCTGCGGCTAGGCACACTAAACAATATGTGACGCTAATCTGCGGCTAGGCACACTAAACAATATGTGACGTTAATCTGCGGCTAGGCACACTAAACAATATGTGATGCTAATCTGCGGCTAGGCACACGAAACAGAATGTGACGCTAATCTGCGGCTAGGCACACGAAACAGAATGTGACGCTAATCTGCGGCTAGGCACAGTGAACGGAATATGTGACGTTAATTTGTGAATTTGCACACTAAACAGAATGTGACAATAATCTATGGCTAGGCACACGTTTAAAATGGCCCTTTTTGTCGCTGCGTTGTAAAATCATTGGCCCTGTGCACCTAACAGAATATGTCAGCTTGTCACTGCACTGTGAAATATTTGTCCCTGTGCACCTAGTACAATGTCACCTTAGAACATGTCCCCCCCACAAAAAAATGAAATTCTGCCACCCCCCAAAAAAATTAAATGCTGCCCCCACACACAACAGTCCTAAAAAGGACTTTTGGGTCTTGAAAGAGTTTCAACAATTTTATTCTCCCTACACTGACTTCCTGTGCATCTAGTATTATATGTCACCTTTCAAATATCCCCCCCACAAAAAAAAAGGAAATTGTGCCCCCCCAAACAAAATATAAATGCTGCCCCCACACACAACAGTCCTAAAAAGGACTTTTGGGTCTTGAAAGATTTTCAACAATTTTATTCTGCCTACACTGACTTCCTGTGCATCTAGTATTATATGTCACCTTTCAAATATCCCCCCCACAAAAAAAAGGAAATTGTGCCCCCACAAACAAAATATAAATGCTGCCCCCACACACAACAGTCCTAAAAAGGACTTTTGGGTCTTGAAAGAGTTTCAACAATTTTATTCTCCCTACACTGACTTCCTGTGCATCTAGTATTATATGTCACCTTTCAAATATCCCCCCCACAAAAAAAAGGAAATTGTGCCCCCCCAAACAAAATATAAATGCTGCCCCCACACACAACAGTCCTAAAAAGGACTTTTGGGTCTTGAAAGAGTTTCAACAATTTTATTTTCCCTACACTGACTTTCCCTGCCTAAGCGCATCTCTCCCTGGCTAAGAATGAGCCGAACTCGCGCGTCGGGTGCTATACAGCACCCGATCACGGGTTCTGGCCAGCCAATCAGTGTAATGCCAGCAGCCAACATGGCTGCTGGCATTACACTGATGTCAGAGCCTCCCAGCACGTTTATTGGCTGCGCAGCAGCTGCGAAACGTGCGGGGAGGAGACCCGAACATGGCGGGCGAGCACATGCGGTACTCGTACGAGTACCGCCATGTGCCGAGCAGAGTGATGCTCGAGCCGAACCGAGCTTCGGCCGAGCATGCTCGCTCATCACTAGTCCTTAAGTCAAATCTACCCATGACGGTCCTGACACGTCATGGGTCGTTAAGGGATTAACAAGTTGCTGCAGAGTATACAGTGTAAAAACAAGAGAAACAAAAAAAAAAACAGAATGTCTCCTGAGGCATTGCATCACAGGCAAGTGACCTCAGCCAGCCAATGACTAGACATCTAAGGGCAGATGTCAGTAGGAGGAGTGGTTTTAAGTTGCTTGCCTGCATCGCATGAGAAGGAGTAGAGTGGAGAACCTGTGCACCAGCAAGTGTTGGCTGCTAAGTGTATTTGTTTTTCATTTAACCCTTTGAGTGCTAAAGGGTGTATGCATTGTGGTTCCTTACCCTTTTGGCACTCAGGGGGTTAATGCAATCTACTTTTTTTGTGCCCCTGAGCTTCAGATATCCAGGTTATTATATGTTAAAAGTCCCCAGCTATGTGCATTGCTTTCCAATACCTTGGAACCCTCTCTGGCACTTAAAGGGTTAAAAGATCAATTTAATGGAAATGAAGCACCTCCTAATAATGAATACCTCCTTACCTTAGTTTGGACTGAAAATGATTATGGCCCCTTTAAATCTGTCCATGGATGTAGATATGATTCTTTGTTGCAGAACTGCAGGACCCAAACTCCTCCCACTGATGACTGCCAAAGAAACCTTCAGTGGGAGGAGTTTGGGTTCCTAGAGTCCTGCACGCAGAAGCATGTCAGCCTCAGTAAATGAGATGGGCCCTATTCATCAAGCTAAAGAGGTGCAATTCTGGAGAAGTCCAGTTGCACTATGGAGGTGGGAACCATTACAAATTTCAGTTAAGTGGGAGTTTTAACCCCTTGAATGCTAGCAGCAATTCGTCAAAAACCCCTCTTGAATTTAAATGGTTAAAACCCATTTAAATGAGTTGGGATTTCCATTCCCTTCCTCTGTTAATCAGTTGGTTTGTTCCAGGATTGCACTCCTTTATCCTGATGAACAGGGCCCATCATATCTACTGAGGCGGACTCTAGGAACCAGAACTCCTCCCACTGAAGGCCTCTTAGGAAATCTGACATGTAGAGTATGATGCACTGTGCTGTTTGCAATATGAATTATTTGTTTAAAGGGATAGTAAAACTTAAAATGTAAAAAAATATATGTTGTAGGGTTTATCCCCCTGAGTAAAACAAGAGTACTCCCACTGCTGAAAGGTGTTTCATTCAAAAGTTATTAATTTTCAAAGTTGAATTTTTTAGGTGCAATATCACAGTGGCCTGAAATTGTACAGTGGCACTGTTGCTACACCATCCTATGGAGATTTATGGTCCCGGGACCAGAGCTGTCCATAGGATCGTGTAGCAACAGCGCCACTGTATAATTTCAGGCCACTGTGATATTGCACCTAAAAAATTCAACTTTGAAAATTAATAACTTTTGAATGAAACACCTTTCAGCAGTGAGAGTACTCTTGTTTTACTCAGGGGGATAAACCCTACAACATATTTTATTACATTTTAAGTATTACTATCCCTTTAAGTGGAGACATTTGAGCCATATGTATAGAGGGATGGTATAATATAAGTGGGGGAGCGGAGAGGATGTGCTCACACTTCAACACCAACAACACCCCACCAGCCTTCCCTTATCCCTTTGAGTGCCAATGGTATATGCATTGCATTGCTCTGCCTTGTGGCACTCAAATGGTAATAATATAAACAATCACCTGCTCTGCTTCACAGATTGTTCTATCCTTAAATGGTTAAAGGATGAGAAAACACTTCAAAAGGAAAGAATTTTCATTGTATTCTTCCTGGTAAAAAAATAAATTGTTATGGGGATATTAATAAGCACTCACCCATTGCTGGAAAATACATTGTTCCAAAGTTAATACAATTGAAACTTTTTTTCCATTTTTTTCCATTATTAACAGTGTTCTGTGGTGAACAGATGGTTTTCCTACAATTCACCAGTAAGGGCTGAATTTACATGCCAGCTACCCCTAGCTAACATACTTCAGGTGCCTTAGCTCCACCCATGGCCACACCCCCTCTTCTTACATGACCCAACTCCTAGTCCCATCCACTATTTCCTAGCACAGAAAATACTTTGGCCAATAACAAGCAAGAGCGAAAAAAGCTTTTACCCCTTTGTTGTAAGCGAGATCTCCAATGCATTGCTCTGTGTTGAAGATCACACTAGCATCCAAGGAGTTGAATAATAAACTGTAAAATGGTATAAAATTGCTGTAGGGACACTTAGATTACTGTGGGATAAACCACAATTCTTAATGTCAGTGTGGTCAGCACAGCTGTAGACAGTGTTCAGTCACTTATTCAACTGTATTGTATGAGACAGGTGACTAAAGCTGTTCATTGAATGTGACAGTAACAGCTGCATCACTTCATAACTTCATAGTCACATAGTAACATTTTAACATTGCTGATGAGGCTGAAAAAAAGACATACGTCCTTCAACTCCAGGTCATGCCAAATCACCCTGTTGATCCACAGGAAGGCAAAAAAACCCCACCAAACACTGAAGCCATTTCCAATTTAGGCCCACAGGGGTAAAAAAAATCCCTTCCTGACTCAAAACGTCAGTCAAATATTTCCCTGGATCAACAACCTATCTGCATTGAAGCCAATTGTCATAGTTCTCAATATTGTTTTTTTGAAAGCAGTTACAGTATCTGCAAGCACAGCATCCTGAGACAAAGAATTCCATAGCTTTACCGCTCTTACTGAAAAAAAGCCCTGCCTTTGTTTTAGTTGAAAGTGCCTTTCCTCTAGTCTTAATGGATGACCTCTTGGGGCTAAATTGACAATGGCTTCAGAGTTTATTTTTTTGCCTTCCTCTGGATCAACAGGTCTGTTTTGACATGGACTGGACATGATGGATGCATGTCTTTTTTCAGCCTCGACAGCTATGTTACTATGTTAACTTTGTAACTGTTGATTAAAACAACTTCCAGCAGTAGGGTCACCCTCAGCACGAAAAAACTTATTATAACATAGTTTTTCATTAAAAAAGTTTGCCGCTCTTCTCAGTATAGGCTAAGCCTTTTGGGACTTTCATCCTAAATCCCTTGTAGTGATGATAAGTTGGTCAAGGAAAAAATCTTTAAAAATGTATCTGGTGACAGATCAGAGAAATGTCAATTGGATTTTGTTGCAGCTTTCAGGCACGGAATTATAGATAGTTCTATTGATGCAACCCCATCTGAGACCATCACATTTACTGTTTAAAAAAAACAAGTTATAGTTACCTGGAGCAAACTCAGCATTTAAACAGACAAGTTTCCAAAAAATGAAATAAGTTTACAATAATGATACATAGAATGGATTATATAGTCAAACGTCATAACATCTACCTGAGATTAGACTAGGAGTGGGAAACTCTTGTTGGACAACAAATCTCATCACCCCCCCAGCCAGCCATTGTCTGGCTGAGGATGATGGGAGTTGTAGTCCAACAACAGTTAGAATACTGCAGGTCTCTTACAAAAACATATGCTCAACAGCATAAATAAATTGCTATTATCAGAGTTTCAACATTTGGTCTCCATTTTATCTGATAGGAGCAACATACTAACTGAGGGAAACCCATGCCTACCAAGTGTCCCTCTTTAGGAGGGACAGTCCCTCTTTTAGACCCAAATCCCTCTGTCCCTCTTTCCCACCTTGATGTCTCTTTTTTTAGGAGATCAGACTGTGTGGTTTGTATATAAGTGTATCACATTGCTCCACAGCAATAAAACTCACATTATTACTTGTTTAAAGGTGAGTATATGTGTTTATAAATTAGTCTGTGTAAATAAAATACATTGGTCTTGTTATAAGTCATTTATTAGGTTACACAAGAAGGTGTCAGTAGGTCACGAAATAGCCTACAAATTCTTGGTAATGCCCCGCCCACCAGCCACGCCCCCAGAAACACCCACTAAAACACAAGTGTCCTTCTTTGGCAATTTGAAATGTTGGGAGGTATGGAAACCCCCTTTTGGTTTGCTCTTCCATTACAACAAAATACCTGGTGCTATGGATTAGGGATCGGAGAAAAGCAAAAAAAAAAAAAGAACTGCTTTAATTTCCGTAGAAAACTAACAATTTCCTTCATTTCCCATGAAAATTCTCTCCCATAGCAAATACATAAAATGTCTGCCTTTTTGCTACTGCCAATAAAATTCCAAACACTGTTCTTTGGCTACCAGTGCAGTAGACAAGGTTGGAAGGTCAGCGTGTGTGGAGTTCTGCGGCCACCACTGCAGTGGGACAAGTCTGGGTAGGCAGTACATGTGGTCCTGTGCTAGCACTGGACAAGATTGGGATGAGGGTTAATGAGAGACTCTCCAGCTGTTTCCAGACTACAACTCCCATCATTCTCTGGCTGGCAGAGTAAGCTGAGAACTGTAGTTTAGCTGCAGCAGGAGGGCTGGGGTTCAGCAAGTGATTCTACATCTACCAATGATTTTTGAAAAGACTAGTGGTCAGTATGTGATTTCAAAACTACAAGTGAAGTGGGACAACGCTGGGGGACCATGTGTCCTACACATGGGCTACCAGTGCAGTGGGACATGGTTGGGGGGGATTAAAAGTATCTGCTGTTTTATTGCTATGCAGAACAAAGCAGAGGGTCAGTACATGTGGTTCTATGTCTACCAGGGATTTTTGATAAAGCTAGTTGGTCAGTATGTGATTTCACAACTACAAGTGAAGTGGGACAACGCTGGGGGACCATGTGTCCTACACATGGGCTACCAGTGCAGTGGGACATGGTTGTGGGGGATTAAAAGTATGTGCTGTTTTATTGCTATGCAGAACAAAGAAGAGGGTCAGTACATGTGGTTCTATGTCTACCAGTGCAGTGGTGGGTCGCAGCAGAAAAAAGAGGGAAATTGGTACGTTTTGCTGGAAATGTTTTGTTTGGTGGGAAGTTCCATTTTTTGCTTATGAGGTGTAAAACTTCACCCATCCCTACTAGGGATGAACGAAGCCATTTTGTATAATTTGTATTCTTACAGTACAGCCTGAGTCTCAATTTTTAAAATTGTTGTTGAGAAACAGGTGCATTTTCTCTTGCATTCCATTTTAGTTATTCAGAGAACTTGTGCAAGTATATGTTGTTATTGAGCAGGAACCGGACAGACACAAAAAATATAAAATCTAAAACACCTTTATTAAAATAACAAAAGCAAACAAAGCAAAATCGTGATCCAGAAGCGTAAACCAAAAGACAAGCCGGGGGCTAGGAACCAAGACAGGTACTCTGCCAAGCCGGGATCAGGAATACGGAGATCAGCGATTTCAGGAACAGCTCAGCCAAACCTTGACAGTACTGTCTCCTCAATGACCCCCCGTGGGGCAGGACCAGGTTTATGGGGAAAGCGTACGGAGGAGGGCGGGGGCATGCACATCTGCGGCTGGAACCCATGAGCACTCTTCTGGACCTTACCCCTTCCATTGGACCAAATATTGAAGCCTCCCTCCGAATCTACAAGAGTCGACTATGGAGTGAACCTCAAACTCCTCATGGCCATCAACGGGCACCAAATGGGGTCGAGGAGTGACCGTAGTGAAATTATTGCATACCTGCGAGCAAGACATGGAGGTCTAGGGCATAGGCCATAGGGTTCACATGTCGGAGGATACGGAAAGGCCCCACAAAGTGGGGAGCCAGTTTCTGAGAGGGCACTCAGAGGTGGAGATTTCTGGAGGACAACCAGACCCTCTCCCCGACCTGGTAGGAGGGTGTGGGTAAGCGTTTACGATTGGCCTGGAGCTTCTGGGATTGTTGTGAGCTTCGAAACGACTCTTGGACTTGCACCCATGTGGAATGGATTCACTGGAGATGATCCTCCAATGCTGGAATCCCCTGGGGAGAGAAAGAATCTGGTATCATGGATGGTTTATACCCATAATTCACCATGAAGGGAGAGACCCGGGTAGAAGCCAAGACAGCACTGTTATGAGCAAACTCTGTCCTACTGATTATTCTGATGGTCTGAGATGTAGCACCGCAGGAATTGCTCCAAAGCCTGATTAGCCCTTTCCACGGCCTCATTCGATTGCGGGTGATAGGTTGTGGAGAAGGAGAGTTGGATACCTAGTTGCGCACAGAAGGCCCTCCAGAATCTCGAGACAAACTCGCTACCCTGGTCGGAAAATATGTCTTTGGGAACCCCGTGTAGCCGATAGACCTCTTTGACAAAGATAGTAGCTAACTCTTTAGCGGATGGAAGTTTTTTGAAAGGTATGCAATGAATCATCTTAGAAAATCGGTCAACGACCATGAGGATGACTGTGTTACCGTTAGACAAAGGGAGGTCGACTATGAAGTCCATGGAGAAGGCCCACTGGAAGATGACGTGGTGATTTGGTATGCGCACAGACTGGACAGGCAAAGACAAAGGGAGCAATATCTTTGTTAAGTTCTGGCCCCCAGAAAAGATGGGAAAGTGACCAGAGAAGCGTGGTTCTTACTGGAATGCCCTGCTGGCTTTGTATTATGGTATGTTGACAGTACCTTGGTACGGAGGTTAACATCTAAGAAAAAGTGCCCAGAAGAAGTATCACCAAGCGCATCTACTTGGGCAGCACGTATTCTCTCCCTGAGGGGAGATGTTATGCTTGTACATATGGTGGCCAGTACTCAGTCCGGAGGGATCCACTGTCTTCTGGTCCACTGTCCACTGGCATACCTCCCAAAATACCTCCCAAGTGTCCCTCTTTAGGAGTGACAGAACCTCTTTGAGACCCAAATCCCTCTGTCCCTCTTTCCCATTCTGGTGTCCCTCATTTTTAGGAGATCAGACTATGTGGCGTGTATGTAAGTGTATCAGACTACTCTACAGTAATAAAACTTGCACTAATTTTTATATAAACTTCAGTATACGTGTTTATAAATTAGTCTCTGTAAATAAAATACTTTGCTCTTGCTCTTAATGATTTATTCAGTTGCAGAAAGAGGTATAAATAGGTCATAAAATAAGAAAAACATCTCAGTACACATATCAGCCATGCCCCCAGCAACACCATGTAAAACAAAAGTGTCCCTCTTTAGCGATTTGAAATGCTGGAAGGTATGCACTGTTAGGAATAGATATTCCTATCTCTACTATCTCTAATACTGGTAAGATAGCTCAGTAGGCTAATGCATCAACTGCTGAATCTATTCAAACCTCAGGGTCGCAAATCCCTGAAAAGTTCTGACCATTTTTGTGTAGGCAGACAATTTTATTTATTTATTTAGAATTTTTTTACCAGGAAGAATACATTGAGATTTCTTTTTTTTTCCCCCCAAGTATGTCGTGGAGAGCTTTTAAAGTAAGAAGTTACATATTTACACAAAATAGAGAAACAATAGCAGTATAAACACATATTCTATTATTGTTTCTCTATTTTATATAAAAATGTAACTTCTTACTTTTTTCAAAACTGAATACGGGTATGTCAGGTGTAGTTTTGTGCTTTTAGTACTCCTTACAGTATGTCAGCTCATACCCATGGGTGCCATTTTTCTCGTAAGAGCAGTAGCTAATGAATACAGTAGGAATTGCCATAATTTTTAAAGATCTCAGTACATTTGAAGGGATAGAAAGGAAAAAAAGGCCAATTTCTAGATTAATACCACTTTCTGAGAAATATTTGTGCACATCAGGTTAGAGGTAGAAAGGCATGTGATACTTCATTTTATGCAGTGGATTATCTTCTTTCCAAAATGGTGCTTTGTCTACCTTTTCTTTATTTGTGTGGTTGTTAAGTTAAATCAGTGTTTTAACCCCTTGAATGCTATTTGTCCAGCATGGTGCAGTTGGTTTACTCCGTAATAACACCATAAAAATATGGGCTTATACACTGTATATAATAGACTGGAAGCAAGTTTTTTTACACTGGAACACTGTATTTTCTACACTGCATAACCATCCCTGCTTGCATAGTCCCTGACAGAAAACTTTCTGGAAACATATTCAGTGAACTTAATGTGAGGGACATAAAAGGGCAAAAACAATATGGGTGAAGATGAAACAAATAAATACATAAATAAAATGTATATGCATTCCAAATTTATATATATTATACCTGGGAACTTCATCCACTTGAGCCCCCAGAGATGGCTCATGTCCTGTGACTGGGGTATGTAAATAACATGGTTTGTGTCATAAAGGGGTGAGGCTTATTTGGGTGGGTGGGGCTTAACAGCATGATACATAGGAAGTGGGCAGAACAGGGTGGGGAGGAGAAGAATGAGTGGGAAGTTGGAGGAACAGGGTGGGAATGAGGAGAAGTTGTCAGGATGTGGATGAAAGAGGGTGGGAAGGAAGGGAGGTAGGTGGGAAGTGGGAGGAACAGGGTGGGAATGAGGAGAAGTGGGCAGATAGTGGGTGAAAGAGGGTGGGAAGGAAGAGAAGCAGGTGGGAAGTGGGAGGAACAGGGTGGGAATGAGGAGAAGTGGGCAGGATGTGTTTGAAAGAGGGTGGGAAGGAAAGAAGAGAGGTAGGTGGGAAGTGGGAGGAACAGGGTGGAAAGGAGAAGAATGAGTGGGAAGTTGGAGGAACAGGGTGGAAATGAGGAGAAGTGGGCAGGAAGTAGGTGAAAGAGGGTAGGAAGGAAGGAAGAGAGGTAGGTGGGAAGTGGGAGGAACAGGGTGGGAATGAGGAGAAGTGGGTGAAAAAGGAAGGGAAGGAAGGAAGAGAAATAGGTGGAAAGGAGAAGAAGTGGGCAGAGTTTCACAGAATCAGCCTCTGTTCCTGGAGACCCCATAATTAACTCTAATAACCTGGCTCTCTGGTGGCAGAGCCAGAGAGTTACCGTGAATGTATATTATGCTACTACAGAATATGCAACATCAAAATGAAAAGTTACTATCTTTTCAACTACCATCATCCTCAGCTAGCCACAACAATAGCTGCAAATCCACAGCTTGACCACATCTGATATACATAATTTGAAACATTTAAGTGCCAGAGAGTTATGCAATTCGTTGTGCTGCATTGCTTTGAATACCACTATGGCACTTAACGGGTTAATGATAGATTTTACAGCAGTATGTCTTTCTTCTCCTTCATGAAAAACGTCTCCCTCCTGCAACCTGTATCGTTGACATCATCTCTTTGAAAGACTTTGCAGTAAATTTTAAAAGCAGAAGAGTTAATTATATAGAAAGTCTTCTAATCGCTCCTGACTGCAATCACGTTGCTTAGCAACCTATGAAACGTATGTGGTGTCTAAAGATAAAATACACGTAAATATCTCCTGGGAAAATATACTGTAGAGAGAAATGATTTGGCTCTACTTAATGTCTGGTGTATTTGATGATCCTGTTGACCTTTTGCATGGTAATTTGCATGTATTTATGTAGGCAGAAATCTTACACTTGTTTCCTAGGCTTGCACTTGCAGAATATGAGATACCTGTCTTGGATATTAAGACAGTCTGCGGAGCATCATCAGCAACAGACAGTTTGATTAGATTCCTAGTCAAGTCACAAAGGACTGGGAACTGACTAGGAGTTAATATTAAAGCGTGTTGCTGGAGGATTACTTTATACCACCTGTTGTACTGGCGAGAAAGTCATACAAATCTTGCCTAAGGGGACATGCTGGATGAGTCTCAGCTTGGTATATTATTGTATCAGTAAAGTTTCATTATGAAAAACACAGATATTGTCAGGCTTTATATGCAGAGGAAATCAAATTTACACTTACTGTTGGCAGTTGCTTAATTCGAAAGTTATAACAGTTTAACGGAGCAGTAAACCTTTATTATGCAAAAATATATAGTTATTTCCTTAATGCAAAACAAGAGAGCTTCTACTGCTGGAAAACTAAATGGGGGTAATGCATTAAGGAGTGATAAAGAGGTGATAAAGTAGAAATGACTTTTCCAGTCTCCAATTCCTATGTTATTCTATAAAGCTTATGCACTAAGGCGTGATAAAGAGGTGATAATGTGGCGATAACTTCTCCAGTGATATCATTTCTCCAGTTCCTATGTTATTCTATAGAGCATATGCAGTGAAATCTCCAGAGGAGGATAAATCTTAGTGCACTGGCTTCATAGAGTGTCATAGGAACTGGAGAAGTGGTATCACTGAGAATAGAGACAGCAGTGGACTCTGGATGGAGTGTGTGCACACTGCCTATGTGTGTGCAGTTGTGCACTTAACTTTAAACAGTAATTATATGATTAGACTTTTTTTAAATGAAATTAACACAGCCAGGAGTAACAGACTTTTTGGCTTGAGACAGCAGTGGAGGTTGGATGGGACACTGCATGCTGCAGTGTACTTCTAGTGCCTGCCAATTTGCATGAAAGTGTGCACGTTTGAACAAAAGTACTGCCTGTCCTTCCCATTTGTGTGCAGGTGTGCAGTGCACTAATGCTTCAATAATAAATTTACTGTGTTTTAAATTATTTTAACATACAGTCAGGAATAACAGGTGTAGTTGCTGGAATTACATAATCTAACATACCTACCTTCCTATTATATCTACTAGCTAACCTAGCTATTAACTCTATATTCACTAACAGACATAATTAATTAATTACTAGCTTACCTAACTCTATGCAACCTAAAAACTTAATCAGCTAACCTAACTCCAGTACTGCATCCAGCACTAGAAGAAAGGAATTGTGTATGTTTTATTTCCTCCATTGCACTGCAGAAAGATGAGATTCTGATCACAAGCCACACTGCTTCTTTTCTGGCTGCTACTAAGTAAGGAAAATGTGGTGCATCCATATTATATACGTTTGAGGGACCATCTCCTTGAAATCAGGATTAGCCAGAGTAATAACACAAAAAAGATAAAGTAGAGATTTGTAGGCTGTTGCAACCATCAATCACAGCCATAACCAAAGTCATTGTCCCTCTACTTCCTTCCAGGATTGTATTGGCTATTGTGGGCATCAATCAATTCTTTCTACCATTTCACACAGTCTCTTCCCACTTTCCCTGATGAAATGGTGCAAACAAAAGTCCCAAGCAAATCTTAGGGAACTTGGGGGATTTTCTTTTCTCCGCATGATACAACTGACTTGCTCTGGAATTAACAAAGTTGGTCTTTGTACATCAGCAACAGTAGGTGGGATGTGCTAACATGAGCTTGCTCAGTTGCATAACTGTCTGATACTGAAGCCAGGATGAGGTGTCTGAAAACCCGGTTCAGTTCCCAGGCCAACTACTTGTGACCTTAGGCAAGTGACTTTATTTCCCTGTGCCTCAGGCTCCAATAACTTTGACTGGCAGGTACTCACTGTGCCTTAAAAATCCTGAGTACAGTTTGTTGGCACTATAAAATATAAAATAGGTATTCTAATGCTACATGTCTAATGCCAATTTATGCCAATTTACTAGGCTACTTATACAAAAATGATCCCCTGTATGCCATTTGTGCCAAGGGGAGGGCAGTATAAGGACATTTTTAGGGTATTCCTTTTGTCTGTGCCTTGTTAAATAATAATAACAAAGTACAGAGGAGATGGAGGTAACTTTTATACAAATCTCTACAGAAGCTATACAGTAGGCATTCGGGGCTTGTTTACATTAATAACTTAACAATGTTGGGATGTAGGTCAGTATGCACTACAGCAGTCGTGTTCAGACTTTCCTCAGGCACCATTAGCAGTGCAAATTTTCATCATCTCCACAGAGGAACATACGTGAGTTAATCCACTTGGTGCCAGAGAGGTACCCAACACATTACCACACAATGCATTGGTTACCTCTTTGGCACTCACAAGGTTAACCGGTTGCTCAATCATTCTGTAGGTCAGTGGTGGGCAATGAGAGACTGTCCATCTGCTTCCAGACTACAATTCCCTTCATTCTTCAGCAGACAATATCTGGCAAGGAAAGATGGGAAATGTAGTCTGTCAGCAGCTGGAGGGTTACATGTTAATCATAGGTCAGTTGAACTCATGAGCCCTTAAATGACCAAAGAGGTGTGCAATGCTTTCCAAATCACATATGTCTGGACATTAATGGGCTATTTTGAAAATATTAAAATTAAAAGAACTTGCATTTTAGGGTACGTTTTAGTGAGAAGTTTAAGGAACCATGCTCTAATACATGCTCCAAATCAGGGATGTAACTACAGAGGTGCTACTGAGGGTGCAGTTGTGCCAGGGCCCAGCATTCAAGGGGCCCCATCTGCTCCAGGGTCTAACCTGCTCTAGTTATGCATCTGTGAAAATATTTTTGTGTTAGGGGGCCCAAACATATGTTCATACTGGGGCCCTCTAATAACTAGTCACTCCAATGGTCCAACGTACATGCACATAAGAAGCCAAGAGCAAAGAATGAGCAGTGTAGGCTGATGAATACATTTACCACAGTGGAACCAATGTGTGAATGTGTCAGTGAAGCCATGACATCATCCTGGAATGCCAGTGGTTGGAGTTTAGGTTATGCACTAGACTAGACTATATGAGCACTGTACAGCATACCAGCAGACAAACGCCACCATCACAGGACTTTAACATTAACAAACACCATACTCCTGTACCATAGCATGCACAGAGAATTTCACTGTAATGGCGATAAGGTTGCCTACTCTAGGTTAAAGCGGAACTAACTCCCCAAATAAAGTACCCCTAATTATTTGTCATATAGAGATAAGCATAGAAATAGTACTATTATCCAGCATAAGTACAGCGTTATTAAGAAATCCTACTTGATTTGAGACTGAAAGCCATGCATCAGCACAGACATCTGCACATCTGTGCTGTCCATCCTGGTCTCCACTAGGAGGCGCTGCATTGTACCTTAAGGTAACAGGAAGAGACTGATGGTGCAGGCGCACAGATGCCTCTAAAGCAAGAAGCCTGCCCGTCAGTCTCAGAAGAAGTAGGATTTCTTAATAACAAGGTACATATGCTGGATAATAGCATTATTTCTAAGGTTATCGCTATAGGAATAATTATTGGTGGGGGACTTTATATGGGGTGATAGTTCGGCTTTAACACATGGAAGATGTTCGAAAAGTCGGTATAATGAAAAAATTGTCGGCTCATGAGTTGGTGGTAAAAGAAGGACCATGTTTTCAGAAGTAAATCCGTCACGTTTGAAAATGTGTCTAAAGAATTATAAATAACGGTAAAAAGATCTTGATGAACATTACCCTTAAAAATGTCTTTGAAACGACAATTTTCAAAGAAACAAACATTTTTTTGTCTTCAAATGACAAATTGCTTCTCACTCCTGGTAACAGTACTTTAATTTGTCTTCTTCGAGTTTAGATCATTCTTATTTAGTCGGGAAAAAATGATATTAATCAGACAAAAAAGTGATGTTGAGATGAATATTTTTTTTCTGAAAATACCTTACAATATGACAGTAGATTAAGCCGCACCCACTTTTAAGACAGCTTTTTTTCCCTTTGACGGAGATGGCAGAATTGAATGCAAAACATGACGGAAACATGTCTGAGAATTGATGGACCATGGAATAAGAACTTTTTTATTCTGATTACAGACAATTTCAGTTAGCGCCACTTTCTGAACATCTTGCCCATGGTGTATATTTTGTGGTAAATAAAGGAACACACTGAATCTCCAACACTGACTGCACCATTGCTCTCCCCTTGGAAGGATTGTTTGTGTATGTAGCTTAGTAAATTGGTGTTAGGCATGTGCAGGGGCGGATTGTAGGGGAATACCAGCCCGGGCAACTCTTTTTTTTAAACTAGTCCACTAGCTGGTGTTTGTGTGTATTATATATATATATATATATATATATATATATATATATATATATATATATAGATATATATATATATAGATATATATATACACACACACACACACAATTTTGGCACTCATAGGGTTAAATACAACCCTAGCAACTTCTACCCCCTTTCCTCAACTCTCTTCACTGGCCCTTTTCTACACTCTCATTCCCAGCCTATTACCCCCTGTCACTTTCTACCTACAGGCCCCTTTGCTGCTTCCTCTCTCCCCCAGTCTATTTCATCCCCTCTTCCCTGTCCCCCTCCACTTTCTCACATTGCTTCCCCCACTTCCCTAATATTGCTCAGTCAGACCTCCTCAGTTTCCTGCCTTTCTCCTACCCACCTCACTCTTCACCTCACTCTCCATCTAGTATTCTTCTCTTTTCCTCTGCCTCTCAACACATCTTGTAGCCACGTGTCCCTTCCTCCTCTCTTGCATTCCCGGCTGGTCCAGTGTGGGGAGTGAGAGATCTGTGCAGCCTCCAGCACCAATGTCCCTATCATCGCCCCCTTGTGGTCTCTCTGCGGCATGGAAGTGCAGGCTCCAGGATATTATGTCATATCCTGGTGCTCTGCTTTAGCAAGGAACGCGAGGGCTGTCACAGAGAGTGCTTGTACAGGTGGCAGCACAGACCTCTCCTTTAAACTATTGTGGGATGGTCAGGTGAGATCCTTTGATCTCTCCAACTGACCCATGATCTAGTGGCCCACCGGGGGATGCCCGATCCCCCGATAGAACAATCCGCCCATGGGAATGCGTGGGAACTTAACCCTTTGAGTGCCAGATGGTCACAATGCGTTGGACACTCATCTGGCACTCAAAGGGTTAACAGCAATTCCAGCATCTGATTTAGCATGGGATCACCATGACACATTCAGCCTAGTATTTCTAAGCACATACATAGAGATCTACAGATCAAAGCTGAGAAAGCAATGTATTGGACATTCTGTTCTAATCTACGATCATTGGCAAACACAGCTCATTATTTATAAATGATCCAGAGTATTTCATTATCACCTAATATCCATTTACATACAATGTACTCCTAGCCAACATTTTTACAAATGTCCTAAATGAATGTGGTAACAGCAGGGTTATAAACTGTGTCAATTTATTGACAGTACAAATTAAATACTAAGAAATCGCTAAGTAAAGACAAGAAAAAGTAGCTAGTCTAATTGATTTACATGAGGCTTTCAACACCACGAGTGATGTCTTCAGTACATTGCAAAGCAAAGCAGTGGTGAACTCTCTGGCACTCTGGGGAGAGATTCACTAAACGGTGATAAAGCGGTCATGAATTGGAGATGACTTCTCCGGTGATATCACTTCTCCAGTTCCTATGTTATTCTATAGAATCTATGCACTAAGATCTCCAAAGCTGAAGAAATCGTAGTGCATTGGCTCCATAGAATAACATAGGAACTGGAGAAGGAATATTACTGGACAAGTCATCTCCACTCTATCACCTCTTTATCACCGTTTAGTGAATCTCCCCCGAGTAGTTGAAAACCGACTTAAAGGAATAGTAATGTTTCATATTAAAAGCAGCTCTAATTAATCATCATAGTATTTGGACTTTGGAGAGTGTTATTTCAGTTCTGTCAGAGGTGTAGTTCAAGAGTAATTCAATGACAAAGTATCCCCCTCCCGCCCCTTTTACTGATGTAACACTGCTCAGCCAGATCAGAAGGGAGGTGCCCAGGTAGACTGCAGAGAGGGACAATCTTCAATTAAGATAATGGAAAAACCTGAAAAACTTGTCAAGGGGGGCAGGGCTTTCATTGTTCTCACAGGAAGAAGATCGTCCCCTGCTGTTATCTGTCTGGTCTATAGACTGCATTCCACATCTGAGAAGAGATGGCTTACACTAGGTAAAAGGGGCCGGAGGGGAAACTTTGCTTGTGAATCTCATAAACCATAAAGGTTTGAGAGATAAGACTTATAAAGTTCTTCATGTTTTTTTTTAATGCCTACAAAATAAAATAAAGATAAAACGAAGTATTACTATCCCTTTAAATCATTAGAAATGTTCATATGTTCCCTCTGGTGACAATAAATTATTCCACAATTGCACCTCTTTAGCAGCCAGAATTCCATTTTTGATCATTTGATATGTTGTTTACTTTGAGTTACTGTATTGCTGAGATTTTTGAGTATTTACTTTGATTATTTCACTTTGTTTTCATAATCTTTTTCTAATCATTCTGCAATGACTGGTTAGTGCAGACACTGGCCAGTACTCGGCAGTGTCTGCACTAGTAAAACGTTGGCTGGAGCAATACGGAGGTTCATGTAAATGTCAGTAAAAATATGGTTGTTTTCTACATTGTCAGTAAAATTATTTTTAGAGTTTGGAAAATTTGGTACGAAGTCTAGAGTCTGCATTTCTTGTTAAAACAGTGATTAAACCTAAAACATAGATAAACGCTTTAAGATTTGAAGCCTTTTTAGTTTTCAGAGATGCTTATCTCCTGCTCGTTTACCTCGAATTGATGACATACATTGATTGCACTTATCACTCATTCATTTCATTTTTAGATGATCACGCCCCTTTAAAACAAAACTGGAATAATTTTAGGGCAACACAGTTGAATAATATGGTTGATTAAATGCACTGCATGATTCCATGTTAAAATCAGCGGAATTTATGTTTTAGTCCCTACCACAGCCTAATGTCAATTTTCTAAGCTACTTATACCAACAATCCTCCTATATGTATCATCTGTACAACAGAGGAGTCTGGTGGAAATGCTGATCATGAGGAGGCTGGAGTTGATGATGATGACGACAGTATAATGATATCTGTTTTAGCTCAAATACACAAAGATTGGAAGAGATTGTTATGTAGGAATGGGTATCACCACTACTAGTGACATTATGGTTTATGCTAGTTTAGATCCTGCTGAGTTATCTCAGCATCACATGTAACAGAATCAGGTTTACCTTTTGTAGACCTCAACCCACTAACAATGTTTTATAGCCTGAGGCCCACAGCCTTGAAAAAATTGTTAGCCAGCCTACAGCAAAGTAAACCTTAGATAAAGTGTTAGCAGGTTGAGGCCTATGGTAATGAAAGGCTTAAAACAATAATAGAAGCTTGAGACTTGCAGCAATTCAACCCTTAAAAATTTGATGGCAGGTAAAGCATGATTAGTTGGTGATGGCTGTGCTTGTTGTGGTTGATTAAGTTCATGTTGGACATGACTCATTACCAATCAGTTAATAAAAATAGATGACCCTCCCTGCAATGAGCCATTTAGGATAGACAGTAGACAGGGTAATCAGCCTACAGATGTACCATTATACTCATCATATTAGTCCCCACCAAATTGCCATGTGTTTTCATTGCACCACACAATGGGCAATATGAAGAGACATTTTTATAGCCTCATATATGCAGAATTGCTGTCTGCTGGTGGTACTGGTAATGGCAATATATGTGCCAGGAAAGACCCTGAGGGCACCTGGGGGACACTTGGGATATAAATAATAGGCTGGCCCAAGACCTAGCAGAAGACAATGTAGATGATGCTGTTGCTCTGGGCTGGTGGATGATTGCTGAAGTTATTTCACTGTGGGAGTTTGCTGCACTTTGTTGATGTTATTGGTGTTGTACAAGGGCCACAGTTATTGCACTCGATTTCTTGCAGAAGTTTAACATTGTCAGCATAAATCTCAGGATGTTTATGTTGGATGTGCTTAATTAGAGAATGCTTACCAGAGTTTGAACTCTCCCTCCTTCGTCCTCTTTACAACCTTTTCATACACTGTGGTCAGTACAGTTGTTACCTGCACAGTTCCTGGCCCAAAGTAGAATGGTCACACACACAATATTTCAACAACTGGCTAGAAGCAAAACACCTTAAATCAAGTTGTTTAAGGTCCTTCATTTGTCTGTCATCCTACATTAACTACCATCGGAATGTCAGCAGTTTTCTCTCTTGATCCCCCACAGACTGCAAACATGTGGTAGACTGACCCATTTTATACTGGTGATTTTGCATGGTAGGAATTAATGGGGGAAATTACATTATTATTACAATACAGTAAAAACATGTTTTGAGGGAATTCCCACCAAATGGGGGAAATACTGATTTTCTCATGTTTTGCTTTTGTGGTGAAACCTTTCACTTTTCACGATTCGATTGCTATTCAGTGAGAATCCTTCAATTGTTCAGCAATCTCAGCTTTCCAGTGAGGCCTGGATTCCATTACAATTGAATGGAAGTCTGACTATCAAAATTGTTGGAAAAATGCTTTTGTTTTTTTAAGCCTTCTTAATGACACTTGCCATTCCTTTATGGCCGGTATATATCCTGAATCTGGCAATTTGGGGCAAAAACAGCATTACAAATATTTTGCTATTATACAGTGGCGAATCTAGAAATTATATTTAAGGGGGCACATGTGGGGCAACATAAAAAATATGGAGGGCCCCTTTAATGAGCAATGCCAACATCCTACACCTAAAATAATGACATTTTAACCATTGGATATGTGGGTACACACTTTATATCAATGGAAAACACTGGTAGACTGGTAAAACACTGATTTATTTTCCTAGCAAGTGTTAAAGCTCTAAAGCAATGCATCTCGTCACTAGTCCATTTATATCCCTGTCTTAATCAGCTTCAGATACATCACTTTGCATCTACATATCTAATGAAAACAAATAAACTGCTTTTTAATAAAGTATAACTGAACAGGCTATCAGATGTTAGCCATAGGTTACAACATTTCATATCTGAAATACTAGATTTGTGCTACACTTGTGAGCGGTACATGCTTTACTTAATTTTCCAGTACAGTTTTAGAAAATATATAAACTAATCAAGTTTACTAGTATGAACACACTTCTTGCCTCTAGATGGTGTTGCTCTAAAAGTACCATGAGGGAGACTTAGAATAAATAAGACTTGTACCTGAGCACAGTGGCTCAGTGATTAGCACTGTTGCCTTGCAACGCTGGGGTCCTGGGTTCAAATACCACCAAGGACAACATCTGCAATGAGTTTGTATGTTCTCACTGTGTTTGCGTGGGTTTCCTCCGGGTACTCCGGTTTCCTCCCACACTCCAAAAACATACTGATAGGTGAATTTAGATTGTGAGCCCCAATGGGGTCAGGAACCAATATGAGTGTAAAGCGCTGCAGAATCTGTGTGCACTATATAAATAAAGGATTATTATTATTACAAAGATTAAAATCTATTTAACATGGCAAATAATTTCGGTTTGAAAATTATTGGGAACCTTGGACTAGTGGAAAAGCTTTTAAACTATACAATTAATCTGTAGTTCATTAACCCCTTAACAACCAGCCGTGCGGGCGCGTTGCGGTCACTAAAAGACCATGGAGCATTTTTTTTTTTAATTCGGATTCCAGACTCCCCGAACGGCGTGCAGCCGCTGGGGGAGCCCGGAATTCCATGACGGTCATAGCGCGTCATGGGTCGTTAAGTCAGATCTACCCATGACGTACTATGACCGTCAAGGGTTGTTAAAGGGATAGTAATACTTCGTTTTAACTTTATTTTATTTTGTAGGCATTAAAAAAACCATGAAGAATGATATAAGTCTTATCCCTCAAACCTTTATGGTTTATGAGATATTCACAAGTAAAGTTTCCCCTACCGCCCCTTTTACCTAGTGTAAGCAATCTCTTCTCAGATGTGGAATACAGTCCATAGACCAGAAAGATAACAGAAGGGGACACTCTTATTCCTATGAAAACAATGAAAACCCTGTCCCTCTTGACAAGCTTTTCAGGTTTTTCCCATATCTTAATTGAAGATTGTCCCTCTCTGCAGTCTGCCTGGGCACCTCCCTTCTGTTCTGGCTGAACAGTGTTACATCAGTAAATGCCAGTACCAGTGCAATACGGAATTATGTGTCACCATCACAATAATATAGAATTATATGTCACTACCAGAGCAATACAGAGTTATATGCCACCAGCACAACAACGGTTATATTTCACAGAGCAATACATATGTCACCAGCACAGCAATACATTTATATGCCACCATCAGAGAAATATAGAGTTACATGCAACCATAGCAATACAGAGTTAAAGGGATAGTAATACTTCGTTTTGTCTTTATTTTATTTTGTAGGCATTAAAAAAACATGAAGAATGATATAAGTCTTATCTCTCAAACCTTTATGGTTTGAGAGATATTCACAAGCAAAGTTTCCCCTCCCGCCCCTTTTGCCTAGTGTAAGGCATCTCTTCTCAGATGTGGAATGCAGTCCATAGACCAGACAGATAACAGCAGGGGACAATCTTCTTCCTATGAGAACAATGAAAGCCCTGACCCCCTTGACAAGCTTTTCAGCTTTTCCCTTATCTTAATTGAAGATTGTCCCTCTCTGCAGTCTACCTGGGCACCTCCCTTCTGCTTTGGCTGAGCAGTGTTACATCAGTAAAAGGGGCGGGAGGGGGGTACTTTGTCATTGAATTACTCTTGAACTACAATTCTGACAGAACTGAAATAACACTCTCCAAAGTCAAAATACTATGATGATTAATTAGAGCTGCTTTTATTATGAAACATTACTATCCCTTTAAATGCCATTACCAGAGAAATACAAAGTTATATGCAACCACCAGAGCAATATAACTGATATGCCCCCACAGAGCCCCACTGCTTCTCTCAAAAGCATTTTAATTTACAACACGAGCCAAAGTGGGTCATTTTATGTTCATAGGGTTACACTTGGCAAGAGCAGTGGGTCACATTGTTTAGCTAATTTGCCACTCCATTTGAATGTGTGCCCAGATTTATACAGTGTGATGTGGAGGATGATATCATCCTCCACATTCACATTGTATTCTAAATATCATCCTCCACATTCACATTGTATTCTAAATATCATCCTCCACATCCTCATTGTATTCTAAATATCATACTCCACATTCACATTGTCTTCTAAATATCATCCTCCACATCCTCATTGTATTCTATATATCATCCTCCACATTCACACTGTATTCTAAATATAATCCTCCACATTCACATTGTATTCTAAATATCATCCTCCACATCCATATTGTATAATTATGGGCACTGAATAGGAGCACAATATATGAGGGGATGGGAAAATTAGTTATACAATGTGTTCTAATTTGGCAGTTATTGTGAGTTAGAATGCTTTATGTGTGTGTGTGTGTTTGTGTGTGTGTGTGTGGGGGGGTCTACATATTCATTTTAATGCCACTGTTTCAAACAGCATTTTACAGACAGAAAACAGTAAATTACTGTTCAAAGCAAATGAAATACTGTAAAATAGAACCACATTATCAATGGAGAAATTCATAAAACATGTTCTTGTCATTGCACTCAATGGGTTAATATATAATATAGACTGTATCATATATTATTATTATTATGAGGTTTTATTAATTTCTTCGATGAGCATGTGGTTCTGGGTGGCTGGATGGTCTGAGGGTGGAGACTCCTCGAAAAGAAACAAAAAAAAGGGGGATCGTGAGAGGCTAGAATTTTGTAGACTTCTCAAGATACAAAAGTGATCTGTACAGTACTAAATCATTACAGACCTACTAGTTGCCAAATACATATTATTAATGAAATATATAAACTTAACAAAAACATAAGTGATTCTCTTAGTTTATTATAGTTTGTGATTAAAAGGCCACTGATGCCTATAGAGAGACAAAAGTGGCATTAAAAACAACACAGGCGCTTCCTATTAAATCTACCACCACCTATCAGGGAGAACGGCCTGATTACTATACAAGTATGAATCTATATGTCCCCATGAGCAATCAGTTACTTAGGTATGAATGCCCTATACCCATACCTGGGAACTCTCCGGTTTTGCCCCGGAGACTCCGGATTTCAGAGTGAATTACCGGGTCTCCGGGGCAATTTATGGATCACCGGGTGGGCAGAGTTTAAATAGAAACTCTGCCCACTTGTGCTCCATCCTGCCTGGTTCCTCCCATTCCCCGCCCTCTTAGATACATTTTGCAGGGGTTTTTTTTGTTTTTTTTGTCCCACCCCCTCCGCGACTAAGCCCCGTCCCTTTTATGACGCGAATTGCGTCATTTTCCTCCCCCTGGGCACTGACAGGGTTACCCTTCGGGTAGCCCTGTTTCAAAAGTTCCCAGGTATGCCTATATGTCTTGGGTATAGTGGCCTAAAGCAGGGCTCAAAATTTCCACTCTTCACTAGTCAATGGCAAGTGAAAATATAGCTCTGGCGAGTAGAAATTCAGCCCTGGTGGGTATGCTATGGCTTGCAGTGGGGAGTAACTTTTCAGGTCTGGCTAGTAGCAAAGTATGTATATGTGAATCTGGTCCCATTACCGCTATGTATCACTGATTAAACAGCTTTGCAAACTCTCACAAAGCTGTTTCTCAGAGTGTTATTTTTCCAACTGAGACCTGATATATCTATTTTATTATGTTATTTATACTTTAAATGGACACTATATGGAGCAGAACCTTCTGAATTATTCATGGGTCAGGGTATCAGCACCTTATAGAGAGATCAAAGTCCGGCACTCTTTATTATTTATAGAGGTGCAGGAGAAGTTGTTGTATTGTGTCGGTCAGTTTATTTTTAATAGACCTTACACACATCAAAATCTTTGTACATGGAGATACAGTATTTTATCTAATGTGGTTCACAGATTCTGTGGCATTGAAACATTTATGCTAATAAAGCTAAACCTCATTCATTTGATCGCTCCAGAATGAAACAATATAGCAGACCTAGTATCAATTATTTTTCATGTACTAGGGCACAGTTGTATTGCTCAATAACACCCACACATGCCCGCTGATAAGTTACCCTTATAGTGTATCATTAATACAAGGGCACTGTATAGAACCAAACATGCTTTAAACCTCTCCGTTGCTGCTGTGATTTTTCCTCATAAGCTGAAGATTTTGTACACTATTAAATAAAGTGTAACGTTTCTGAAGTACGTATGCTTAATATCATCCTGATACCAATATGGGTTGGAAATTATGGAAATGTATCCTAGATGGCAAAAAATTAAAGTGTTGATCTCTTAAGAGTGCTCAGTCTTGATGGCATGAAGTGGTCAGGCCCAATGCGTTTTGCCCTGTTCATGGCTTCGGCAAGGGCTTATAGTCACCGGCAACCCAGGAATGGCCATTTTTATAATTGTAGCTAGGGGTGTGTCCAAACTATGTCATCTGTAGTTGCCATGGATACCTTTGTAAACTTCAGAGCAACAGACAGTCAGCAGGTTGGACCTCCTAAAGGATTCCCACATATATTGGCTAGATTCTATTGCAGTTGCTAAATGTTAACACCCGTTTTATCAAACATTTTCCTACTGAAGTCTATGGGGAAACCTGGAGATAAAAGCAGTGATAAAATTAGCTCCTACAATAGAATCCAGCCCATATATCTTTAAATAGCTAAAAAGTCTTCACAAAAGTTATCTAAATCAGATATCAATAACATTAATACTATTCTCCAGTAACTTTTAGGAGCTCTGATGTGAATATTAAAAAATACCTCCAAGTATGTGCTTAAATGTCTGAGCTACTCTGTAGGAATTCATGCTGTAAAATACTTCTTGGACATCCTCATCCAAAGAAATCCATGAGGAGAAATTGAAACTACTGTCTTTAGAAAGGAAACCGCAAACCAATACCCTCTCGAAAGCCTCAAGTCCACATCCTAAGCCACTAGTAAGAGATATACCGATAGGACAATACCTAAGAGTGAGAGGTCTCTGTAGTACAACAGATCAGTTTAAAATAGAGGCAAAAAAACTACAAACCAGATTTTTGGCATGTTTGGTTATAGTAAAAAAACACGAAAAAAGTATATCACAATGCACTGAGCAAATAGAGACACATTATTGAATCCTAAACCTAAGAAAGCTAACATTAAAGAGATCAGGTAAGTTGGCATGTACAATGCCCATCATAAGGAAACAAATGACTATCTTACGAAAAGCACTGGGACATACTGAAACTGGACGAAGATCTTGTACCTGTAGCCATGGGTGGATTGTCCTATCATGGGATCGGGCATCCCCCGGTGGGCCGCTAGATCATGGGCTGGTGGGGGAGATCAGAGGACCTCACCTCACTGTCCCACGATATTTTGAAGGAGAGGTCTGTGTTGCCACAGGCACTCTTTGTGACAGCCTTCATGTTCCTTTTTAATGCAGAGCGCCAGGATATGACATAATGTCCTGGAGTATGCTCTCCCATGCTGCACAGGGACCACAAGGGGGCGTCGATAGGGACATCGGTGCAGCTAGTGGGCTGCTTTAAAAAATATGCCAGGGATGGTAATCCCCTACAATCCACCCCTGCCTGTAGTAAATCAATTGCAAAGCAAAACAGAAAAAGAGGAGTGTGCATACGTAGCCAAAGGTTTTGGGACACCTCAATTTTTGCTACTTTTAGTTATTGCCAAATAACTTGACAAAAACATTAGAAAAATGTGTCAACATTGGGTATTTCTAAATTCAAGACAAATATTATAATCTATTTAGCAGTTTTTTTTTTTATCGCTTGTAGATGCGTAAAATATTTTTAGTGCCAAAGTTAAAAAAACATAGTGCATTTCTTACATTTGTTTCATCATATTTTATAAATAGTTTTACAGGAAATCTGATGATCTTATGGCAAGAAAAACAGTATATATTATATGTGGGTACATTAAATGAATAAGAGGAAAATTACAGCTAAACACAAACACAGTAGAAGTGTTAAAACAGCCATTGTCCTTCTGTTTTAAAGGGATAGTAATACTGTGTTTTATCTTTATTTTATTTTGTAGGCATTAAAAAAACATGAAGAACGATATAAGTCTTATCTCTCAAACCTTTATGGTTTAAGAGATATTCACAAGCAAAGTATCCCCCCCCCGTTCAACCAGATCAGAAGGGAGGTGCCCAGGTAGACTGCAGAGAGGGACAATCTTCACTTAAGATAAGGGAAAAACCTGAAAAACTTGTCAAGGGGGAAGGGCTTTCATTGTTCTCATAGGAAGAAGATTGTCCCCTTCTGTTATCTGTCTGGTCATACAACCAGATTCACATCTGAGAAGAGATGGCTTACACTAGGTAAAAGGGGTGGGAGGGGGAAACTTTGCTTGTGAATATCTCATAAACCATAAAGGTTTGAGAGATAAGACTTATATCGTTCTTCATGTTTTTTTAATGCCTACAAAATAAAGTTAAAACGAAGTATTACTATCCCTTTAATACTTCTACTGTGTTTGTGTTGACATGTTTTTGTCAAGTTATATGGCAATAACTAAAAGTAGCAAAAATTGAGGTGTCCCAAAACTTTTGGCCACATATGTAGATATTTTGTTGAAGGACTATGAGATAAATAATAAAGTATTTCACTCACATTTGCCCTTCTTGGGCTTTGTGCACATGATAGGGTAACCTCCCCCCCCATGTTAGCCAACATTTTGTGTTCACCTGAAGTCCTATCTGTGCGGCCTGGTCCTCTGCAGTCCTGGGAGCTGATGTTGAACTTCTGTTGGTGGAGTTAAAACAGCCATGGTCCTTCTGTTCTAACACTTCTACTGTGTTTGGGTTTAGCTGTAATTTTCCTCTTACTCATTTAATGTATCCACATATAATATATACTGTGTTTCTTGCCATAAGATGGGATTTCTAAAGATACCATTATTTTCATCAAATAGAGCATCTTCGGCACAGCGCTCAGGACTTCCCAGCACTATTACAGTCTCCTCCCACCTCCCTCCCAGCTGCCCCAGCGAGTGCGTTCACGTTTCACTTCAGTGTGGTGTGAACAGCTCCTACCGTTATAGCAAGCTACAATTGTCATTATACCGAGGTTGCAACTGATAGCTGATAGCAGGAGATTCTGGTAATTTGACCGGCTGGTGGCACCTCAGCAAAGCAAAAATAACGCTATTTAAAAATAAATACAAAAGAAATGGTAAAATACAAGTCACATACATACAGTATCACTCACCTGTACAGAATAACTCACATAATTATATAACACACAGTAATTATATAGATATACCTGACCTACCAAGGTAAGTCCTTTTGTCACACACAGTAATTATATAGCTATACCTGACTGCTTTATAATGGACCACTACCTAGGTAACTCATTCTGTTACACAGTCAGCAATTATATAGATATTTCTGACTGCTGTGGGAAGAACACAGACTTACTTGAGTATTTTTGGTAAATAAATTAATGGCCATTAATTTCTAGGCTATAATTCTGCTTTAACATTTATGCTGCAATGTTGATTGTCATGTAAAAGAAAGAAAAATTATATTTTGGTTGCCAGAGTAATCTCCAGTACATTGCTTAGTAACACAACTGAAGAGCTCTGTAACATCCACTGAGTGAAATAAGGTTATTAATTTGGCTTGTATTTACAGACAGCTTGGCCATAAAGTACTGGAAAAACAAAGACTGCTCATTCACATTAGCCTAGTGTAGTTATAAATGAGCCCTCTCCTTGTTCAGTGGTGAACCGATCTCCATCATGTAAGGCTCCAAGACTTGAGGCATGCTTTTAAGTGAATCATAAGCCAAATGTTAAAAACTGGGTTCCTCAACACTCACAAATACACAAACAGACCCCCCCCCTCCAATTTGTTTAATCACTGCTGATCCATTTTATTTAGAAGTGAGCAAACTTTATTTGGTAGTGATAACTGGTAAGAGACTCTGTCTCAGGCTGACAAATGTCGGAAGATGGAAGCAGTCTCACGACTGGTGTGAAGGGAGTGAGGGAGCATGACAGCAGGTTGCTGGCACCTGGCATTCTCTGTGTGCATTTTTGTGTGCATATTTGTTGCTCTGTTGTCATCATTGCGCCCCTGTGGGCTGTGATGACATCAGTGAGCATGGTGCTCAAACCAGAAGGTTGTGTACACGTGCGCATTAAGCAATACTAGCTGTCCTTCATTGAGTCTCAATAGATTCAATGAAGAAAAGCTTTGCTTGCTGGCAGTGGGACAAGTTTAAGGTGACCACATTTCCTTTCTGCCATTCAACGACACAGCCTACACAAGAGTGGTAGACTACTTCAAGACTCTAGTGGCGCTTTCTGGACAAGATCAAATAACCTCATGTCCCCCCCGTTGTTGATGTCACTGGGCATCAGAGAGCAACTTGTGCTTCCTGAGGAGCACCATCAATTTCTAAACTTTAGAGGGACACACACAGAAACACTGGTAAAGACTTTATTCTATACACAGTGTTAGACAATACACAGTCTATGTCAGACTATGCTACACAGAGGTTCTCAATCACAGCCATTCAGACACCTCATCTATGCAGGTATTTCGGGATCTCCTTACATGAACACAGTCATATCATTCATTGTTACAGATCCACCTTTGCCCGTGATATTTACCTGTGCTACTATGAGAAGATCCTGAAAACCTGCACTGCTGATAGAACTGAGAACCGATGTTCTACACAGTGGGCTATCAGAACATTGGTTACATTATAGCACTTCTGGGACACTACAGGAGGACAATAAAGCTTCCCGTTGATTTAAACCATTCAATGCTAGGGGCTCAACTTGTCAGAAAAATATTGAGGTTTTGCTAGTTTTGTGCAAATATTCCGTAATTGTCTGTATGCAGTGTTATCATTAGCAGAACCAGTTTGTTTAAATTTTTTCCATAACGCATCTTTAAAACTGTATAATTCAAACAGGTCAGCAGAGACCCAAGGTAGATGGGCCCCCCTTACCCTAATCTTCCTCAGAGGGACATGGGCATTACAGACCTGTAAGAATTCTTAGTCAAAAAAGTCCATTGCTGAGTCAAGATTAGGTATAAGTTGTATTCTATACTATGACCAATTTCTTAAAGGGATAGTAATACTTCATTTTAACTTTATTTTATTTTGTAGGCATTAAAAAACCATGAAGAATTATATAAGTCTTATCTCTCAAACCTTTATGGTTTATGAGATATTCACAAGCAAAGTTCCCCTCCCCGCCCCTTTTTCCTAGTGTAAGCCATCTCTTCTCAGATGTGAATCTGGTTGTATGACCGGACATATAAGTGAAGGGGACAATTTTCTTTCTATGAAAACAATGAAAGCCCTTCCCCCCTTGACAAGTTTTTCAGCTTTTTCCCTTATCTTAATTGAAGATTGTCCCTCTCTGCAGTCTACCTGGGCACCTCCCTTCTGATCTGGTTGAACGGGGAGGGGAACTTTGTTTGTGAATATCTCTTAAACCATAAAGGTTTGAGAGATAAGACTTATATCATTCTTCATGTTTTTTTAATGCCTACAAAATAAAATAAAGTTAAAACGAAGTATTACTATCCCTTTAAGTAATTTAGGAAAGACTGGGGATTAATTTTTTAAAATGATCTAGTAATTATGACTTTTTAGACATGATTTGATTGGTTTTATTTTGCGAACACGGTATGGAGTGATCGCTAAACATATTTGCTAGTACACCTGAATCTTGGTTTCTACTTAGGCAGGATGAAAGGATCCAGTCTAGTACAGTATGGTTGGATGTTTTAACATTTATGCGAATATGGGAGGAGATTAGCTGTGATAAGTTTGATGTCTTAAACAATGAAAATACATTTTAATTCCTGGAGTCTAGCCAATTGTTATTCAATTCTCTAAAAACCAACAGTTCACTTTTCTTATTATGGGTGGCAATCTCACTGAGGTGGTTGGTCATGACTGTAAGCGACTGTGTTGGCGTATTTGGAGGACTGTAGATGCCAACAATTATGATTTGTTTAGAGAAGAGAAGAATCATTTTTCCTGCAGTGTATTCTTATGAATCAGAGTTATAAGAGTAATTTAAAAGTGTAAATTTTATAGACTCTTGGGTGTATATGATTATGCAGGATTTGTTAGGACGTGCCACAAAGGGCAAATCATTAGACAACCCCATGGTACTCAAATGGTTAACCACCTTGAATGCCTTGCACTGCATCGGAGACCACTTTTAAATAAATGGGCATATGTATTGGTTCCATATGGAGCAGCTGTTTACCAAGTCACCAGGAAAAACCCTATGTGTTCTAGATGGGGCCAATGTAGGCTTTGTGTCCCAAACTGGAAACCTTTTGTTCTCCATCTAGGCTCTCTTGTAAGGGTTAATCAGTAGCCCTTTGAAGTCCACAAGCTCTTGGTGACAAACAATGAGAAAAAGTATTGCCTTCTAGGGCTTGGAGTCGCCAGAGCAGTGGCACCACAATTGCAAAATTTGTTTCTCCCATTGAGGTAAATGCTTACTGTACAGTGACAGTGCACATAAAAGCTTAGCAGCAGTTGTCACCTTAGTCCAGAAACCCCTTCAAACACCATCATCTGCCACCCACCTTTGTGCACTGCCACCGGGCATCAGAATATCACAAACACCATTGCCAGCCAACCAATGAGAGAGGAGTATGACATGACAGTGCTCCTTTCTCATTGTCTGGATGGCTGAGCTGCAAGATTACCACCTAATACATGGACCCCACGGAGCACTGAATTGGGCAGCCTACCAATCAGCCTGCCTATGAGTTGCTCCTTTCTTCCTGATTTGCATCACACTGGTGGCACTGCCAAAGGTTAAGTGATTGATTACAGGATGCTTTTATTGTCCCAGTCAGATGTTGGCAGAGACCAGGCAGAAGGGATGTTTGTCATACCAATAGGCAGAGGGTGACACAGACAGGCCAGGCATTCTGATGGCTCCTCCCCCAGTGAAGCTACTTCTATTATATTATAGCAGGATAGCCTGTGCAATGATCCCTTTTGCTGCCAGTCAGGGCTACTGAACCTAAGAAAAAGGTCTGTTAGGCTGTAAAAGGCTGAAACCACCTCAACCGCGCAATGTTCCCATATGCACAAACTACCATCCCCACAGTCACCCAGGTACCCCTTAACCCATCCAGCGCCAAGCAGCTTGCAACTAATTGCTGTCTATTGTTGTAAACTGTCTGGTATTGCAAGGGTTAACCATCCCTAAAAATAAATGTACATAATCAATCCATCCCCCACTAGCCAACCTGGGACCACTATTAACCCCTCCGTTGCCAGCCTGGCTAGAAATACATTACAACAAGTGGATATGGTCATCACTCCATGCCTTTACAAGGGTCATTTTTTGATTTATTTATTTATGTTTTTTTTTTCTTTTCAAAAAGCTTTATTGAAGCAAAGTCAGATACAAAAGCGCTTGAAGCAAACAGAAATATCAGTACAGCGTCTGAAATAGCAAAAGGCAGAGCAGATAAAAAACAAACTGAATGCTAATGAAACATGGTGAACATTTACATCCTAGAGTGAACATGACTAGAAAAGGTCTGTCTGAAGGAGCGTGTTGCACTCAGAAGTGCAAGGTGTAAGAGAAGAGAAGAGAATAGACAAGGAAGGAAAGAGAGCAGAGAAAGAAAAGGAGAAAGACCCCCCCCCCAGGGCCCGCCAGCACACACTACGACCCGATCAGCCCCACCCACCATCGTACAGCCAACCAGACAACCAGTGCAACTGCCCCAACCTCCCCATCTCCCTCCACCACCACTCAATCCACATGTGGCTTAGAGTACACAGATCTGTCCCAATGCGTCCAAATTTCCCGATAGGGTGCCATCTTATTCATGTGAAAGGCATGCAACAGTTCCATATCCCTATACGTATTCATCTGTGTAACCCAGCAGGCCAAGGTAGAGGGATCAGGAAGCCTCCAAGAGGAGGAGATGCACAAACATGCAGCTGTTAGCATGAAGTGCAGGAGAGGGAAGGCGGGAGGAGTAAGCTGAGAATGATACGAGAAGAGACAAAGAAGAGGATCGGGTGAAATTGGGAACTTCAACAGATTTTTTATAGCTAAGTGAATACAAGACCAGTATTTCTGGATAGCCTCACAGATCCACCACATGTGCCCCATAGAACCTCTCCCAGAGCTACACCTCCAGCAGATTGATGCATGATGTGGCCCAAATGTAGAAAGTTGTATGGGAGTGACATACTAACGAGCCATGATCTTGTATCTTTTCTCCTGTGACGCAACATCTCTGGGCAGGTATTTGTGGGCGTTGAAGATCTTACGCCAGGTCTGTTCGTCCAGGAGCTCTGGCTGTCACAGGTCATCCGACCACTCCCTAGCAAACCATGGTAAAGAGGAGGGATCCCCCACACGCAACATACTATATAGTTTAGAGAGCATCTTTAACTTATTCACTGGTGAGGAGATGAAGGATTCAATCGCAGTCAGCTTGCGAGAGAGGGGCCCAAATCGGCTCGCTGTGGACACATAGTGACGCACCTGTAGGTAATGCCACTCCTCCCCCAAGGGGAGCCCACGGCTCCGGACAAGGTCTTGAGTAGACTGCAGGGAGCCAGAGGCACCCAAGTCATGGAAGGAACAGAGACCATTAGATGTCCAGGCCCTAAACGCCCGTTTCTCCAAGCTCGGACGAAATTTCGAGTTGCCCACTATTTCCAGAAAACAAAGGTCATTTCTTTTTTTTAACACAGATTAACCTCCCCATCTCCATTGTCACTGGACTAATTTTAACAACCCTGACAAAAGACAGATTATTCATGCTTTTATAGTGAGGGGGATAACATTATAGTTAACATTGCAGTTACCTGAGTAGTGAGATCCCTGCAGTGCAGTAATGGAGATATTAACCATTTGTGTAGATGGTGATAGTTGAGGTGGTACAGGGTTTTATTTATTGTTCTTTAAACAAATGGTGACTAGTATCTCCACTGCTTGTGCAGCATTCCATGTGATCCAGCAATTGAGAGGTTAGCCGTGAGTGATAGGAAAATGGGGGAGAGATGCTTGGGGACATGGGGGATAAGGCGGGGTACCGGGTGGGGTATCAGTTTGCTTTGTACACTGGCTGACCCAACCCAAGGAAGCTTCTTGAGATCATTTTGTAGCATTTTTCAGCTCTCTAAACTGATTCCAAGTGGGACTGCGTTGAAGAAAATGTGTAATTTGGCGATCCAATTCTTAGCCACAGTCACAATGTCACTGCAGAGCTGAGCAGCTGGAAATATCTTCCAGAATCAAAAATATCCATTCAGCATATATTTCCAGTTATAAAGAAATTCAGACCTAAATCTCTCTACCCTTATCTGAATAGAAAGTAACCATGCTGAAAACAGAGACTTGCACTGAAGCTCCTGCAAATCTGACCTGGGTTTATCTTCTACCAACACTTTCTATCTAGTGTTTCAGGAGGACTGCACGCTGTAACTGTATGTGAGTTCTATGTAATGTTAGCTGAGTTAGATTTAAGTCATGTAAAATTGGCAACAAAGGGCTACACAATATAGCGATGACGCTTCATAGCGCTCAGTGGCATTGTATAGCAGTAGGACTACACCAGAGATCTGTGCTTTGTAGAATACCTGTGTTTTAACCCTTTGAGTGCCAGAGGGGTACTCAACGCAATGCTTTGCAATGCGTTGCGTACCCCCCAGGCACTCAAAGGGTTAAAGGAGACATAACACCTCCTAACAATAACCCCCCCCCCTTACCTTTCTATGACCAAAAAATCCTAATGACCTCTGTGAATGTTTCCTTTGTTCATATGTTTAAGAGATAACATTGTCAACATCTTCAATCAGTCCTGAATGTCATGTCCATGGGAGGCAGACATGACAGTTGCTGTCAATTTTTTCCACACTGAAGAAGGAAGAGTCCATGAACCTACTCAAGCCTTTAACCCCTTAACGACCAGCCTCACAGCTCTCCTCTGGCACTCAAAAAGCTAAGTGCTGAATCGCCGTGACGGTCCTGGCACGTCATTAGCATTCCAATAGAATTGCCTGCACAGCAATATTTTGCACAGCCCTCCGGTCCTCAACCCTTTCAGTGCCAGAGGGGTACGCAACGCATTGCTTTGCAATGCATTGCGTACCTCTCTGGCACTGACAGGGTTAATGAGTAATTATTACCATATGCATTGAGCAGATTTTGCTGTCCTGCTAGCAGGCAGTGCATTGGGCACCCCACTGGAATTCTAATGGTTAAAAGCCCCAATTTAAAGCAATGGGAGGTTTTTTTTTATTTTTCTTTTCATAGTGAAGGTAGTTTTGTGCCAGAATGATGTAAAACATTTTAAAATATTTTCATGGCTGTCATTTGTAACCTTGTTACTTCATAAACTTCTTGCACTTTTTTAACAAAGCTGAATTCCTTAATTGAAGATTCTTTCAGACCTTGAATTTATAAGCTATGCACTAGGTGCACGGCATATAACGCACCTCTCCCGATGGCATTGAGATACAAAAAGCAATTTTTCTGATTTGATTAACACATAGAACATGGCATTGTTCCTGTCAGCAGCTTAACAAATTGTATTTTCATTGCATTTATTTGGCAATGTTTTATTATGTCGAAGTCACATCTGTCAAAAACAGTCTTCTCTTGGTACATAAATAAAAGAAAAATGAAACTGCTTGGAAAATTGGATCACAAACTTGTGATTAGCATTCATACTGTTTCTATCCAATACACTTTATATTATTATAGGCTTTCAACCAGGGCAATTAAGTGCTTATTTCTTAATGTGTGTCACCACCTAGAGATGTCAAGAGGAAAGTTTTCTTTGTACTTGCACAGCTGGCATTGCCAGTTTAGAGAAATAAGATGTTTAACCTCTTAAGAACCACATGACGTGCTATGACCGTCATGCGGTTTTTGTCTTAAGGACCGGGCACGGGCATAGCACGTCACATACATTTTAATTACAGAGCTACTCCGGAAGTGCTGTAAGTGAAAACGGGTCTGAACTTGGCCACTCCAAGACTGGAGCAGTCTCTCTCAGACCCCAACACGGTGCGCCGGTACCCGTAACAGGTCACGCGTACCGGTGCATTGGAAAGGGTCAAATCAGACCTTAAAGCGGAACTATCATCCACATTATATTGAACCCCACATACTAACAATAATAGTGATATGCATCTATGTTCTTGTAATTTCAATAATAATTGCAGCATTAGGGAAAAATAGATAATTTTAGGCAAACAGGCATTGGCAAACAGCGCAGACATCTTACAGGGAAGGCATCTCCCCTTCTTCTCCACGACTGGAGAATTCAGGGCCTTAAAGGGATAGTAATACTTCATTTTATCTTTTATTTTGTAGGCATTAAAAAAACATGAAGAATGATATGTCTTAACTCTCAAACCTTTATGGTTTGAGATATATTCACAAGCAAAGTTTCCCCTCCCGCCCCTTTTACCTAGTGTAAGCCATCTCTTCTCAGATGTGGAATGCAGTCCATAGACCAGACAGATAACAGCAGGGGGCAATCTTCTTCCTGTGAGAACAATGAAAACCCTGCCCCCCTTGACAAGCTTTTCAGGTTTTTCCCTTATCTTAATTGAAGATTGTCCCTCTCTGCAGTCTACCTGGGCACCTCCCTTCTGATCTGGATGAACAGTGTTACATCAGTAAAAGGGGCGGGAGGAGGATACATTATCATTGAATTACTCTTGTACTACAACTGAAATAACACTCTCCAAGGTCCAAATACTATGATGATTAATTAGAGTTGCTTTTATTATGAAACATTACTATCCCTTTAAGGCACCAGAAGGGACTGATGACACAGGAACAGGTGCAGAGAGAGCCTACTGCAAGCTCCCTGCCGCTGCCTGACTGCCTATAAAGGTCTATTTTTCACAAGAATGTAGATGCATATCTCTATTATTTATATTATTAGTACTTGGGGCTCAATATAATGTGGATGATCGTTCTGCTTTAAGGGAAGGTAATTTCCCTGGATAGCTGATCCTTAAGGGGTTAAAGCAGTGGTTCTCAAGTTTCTTTTTGCTCAAGGCACCCCTAACACGCAGTCTGGGATTTTATGGGGCACCCCTATCATTTTGTAAGTTTTCAAGGGTGTAATGAAGAATACAGATAAATAACTATATAGTTATTCTTAGACCTCACAACTAAAATAAACATATTGTTCATAGTAATTTCCATAAATATACAGTTGTAACTAAACATTCACATTTTTGTCAAAGCCTTATAGATAAAATGGGGCACCCTAAGTGGATGTTGGTGGGACACCAAAGCCCTCTGTTTTAAAGCGACAGTCAACTTTTTGCAGAATATGCAAAGTCAAATTGCCTATATGATGTATCTTTTTATTTTTACCTACTTTTTATACTTTTACATCCCAAACATTGAGCTACCGGCTTATATTTTCAGAGAAATGGGAAGGTTTGTTTTTTCTTGCAGTTGTTGCATCAACTTTTTTTTTCTTATGTGATGTAAGACATGTGGCATTACTTCCCCAGATATGTTTATTAACCCAGTGAGTGCCGGTACATGTAAGGGAAGACTATAGTGAACCATGACGGTATCCACGACTACAAGAGAGCAATGTACATGTTATTTAATAATCCAGTACATGTAGGGGCAGACTATAGTGATCGCAAGTGTGAAAGCAATGCGACCAACAAAACGACACTCTACAGAGGTAGTGAAGGATGACGGCAATCTAATTCAACACTAATGTGGTTGACATTCTGATGTCTTGACACTTAAGCCTGCGACATCAGAATGTCGACTTGTTCAACCTGTTGATTTTTTTAATGCACCTTTTTGTTGGTCACCCATTAGTGAGCAACAGTTCAAAAGGATACCGGGTGGTAACAGCAGGGCTTAGTCCTTGCTTTTTTTCCCAGATAGCTATAACTTGTGTGGTAAAATGATATGGGATTATACTCAGCTGAAGCCCTTTGAAAGTTTGTCCCAGATTTAGGTCAGGGGCGTGACATTATCCATTGATGCTAAGGTGTATGGCCAATGGGGTAATTCCTTTGGAGTCAGGTATAAGATGCTGAAGAGTGTTGGGATTCTAGCAAGAGTCTGGGCAATTTGGCCTTGCTTGGTTCAGGTATGTTCCATATTGGCAAGGGCTGTCTGTTATAGTAATTAGTTTATTATGTTTACAAGATTGTCCCCAAGCTATGTGTCTGTGTTTATTTTGGCAAGATCATACCCTCTACCTGTGACATGTTCCTGCTTTCTCTATCCCTGATGGAAAACTCTCTGGAAACAGAAATTTTGAGAATTCACTTTCAAGGACTTAAGTGTATAAAAATAAGGATAGATAGCATAAATAATAATACAAGGCAGGGCTTAAAAGTTGAAGTCCTTTGCTACTAGCCAGACCTGAAAAGTTACTTGCCACTGTAAGCCATACCCACCAGGGCTGAATTTCCACTCGCCAGGGCTAAATTTTCACTCGCCATTGGCTAGTGGAGAGTGGAAATTTTGAGCCCTGATACAAAGTATAGGCAATTTGACTGTACATAGTAGACACTTGTAGACATAGTAGACAGATAGTAGACAGATAATGTAGAGTTAACCCTTTGAATGACCTAAAGCCATGCAACACCTTGCAAAGCAATATTTTTTTGAAACATTAAATTAAAAATTCACATGGGACCCTTTTACTCCCATGTCGATATTTCTAATAAGATATTGGCATGTTATTTTGTTCACATGTGGTGGGGGTACTGTATAAGCACTGTATAGCTCTCTGACCAAGTGGGGATCCTAAGCAGCTGCTTATCCTGCTTATATTGTAGCTCCACCACTGTCCAAACCAGAAAATATGAGGTGACAATAATCTGACAAATTAAAAAAGGAAAAGATAGAAAGGGTTGATTATGAATCTATCTATCTATCTATCTATCTATCTATCTATCTATCTATCATTTTGTTTCTGAATGTTGGTTGATCCTGAGTAGTTGTGTGGTTTCCATACCACGCTTGCACTCAAAGGGTTAACAGTTTATATTTATCAATTAACAAAATGATAATGAGTGAACAGAATAAAAATCTATATCAAATCAATATTTGGTGTGACCACCCTTTGTCTTCAAAACAGCATAAATTCTTCTAGAGATACAAAGAATAAAAGTGTCACTAGCTATGCTGCCGCAGAAGCACATAAATACACATATAAAAAAAATAAAGATATTCTTACTCGCAATATTGATAATACCGGTGTATACCCCCTACCGGTATCTTAAAGAGCTTGTAGGGATATTTGCTTGTCCCTGCTCAAGCGACCAGGTCAGTCTCCAGCGAGTGATTCGATAGTGTAAATATACAATCTAGCGAGTTAAAGGTATCAAAAAATATATTTATATAAAATAATTAAAAGAGGTAAAAATTATATGTCACTCAAATATAAAACATTATAAATGTATATTCTACACTGATGTTTATAATGCATTTTGTGGCAATAGTTACAGTGCCACTTTATCAAGTTTCAATTTCTGTATGAATGAACGCTAACAAATTCTTTTAGGCACACTTGCACAAAATTCAGGGATTTTGTAGGCATATAGTCACATGTATGATTAAATAATCATATAAAAAGTTGCTAATGGTCATCAATTTAATATGTGGGTTGAAACACAATCATTAAGTGAAACAGCAACAGCTTTGTAGGAGGAATAAAACTCAGTGAGGAACAGCCAGACTCAGCTAACAATGTGAGGTTGCTAAAGACAGCTTAGTATCAAAAGTCATATACCATGGAAAGACTGAGCACAGCAACATGACACAAGGTAGTTATACTGCATAAGCAATGCAGACAGGGGTTTCCTGATGTTCCGTCCAAGCTCTTTTGAAGAAGCACAAAGAAGTGGGCAACATTGAGGATTGTAGACGTAGTGGTGGGATAAGGAAACTTAGTGCATGTCATAGCTTACCTTAGATCCAGCTACGCCACCTTGGCTGACGCAGGGAATGGATGGCTCAAAATGATGCTTCGGTGTCATCCCATGCTTCACTCCGAAGACTGGGCCTGGACACGCTTGGCGTCTTCTGCGGCCGCTCAATATGACGCGGGAATAAGCCCGAGGTTGGATGCATCTCATGGCAGTGCATCATTTACGGGCACGAGGCTACAGAAAGTCACAGGCCTCAGTGTTATACTGTTGGAGCTGGTAAGCTCCACCTACCTACCTCCTGGCTGTCTTTAAAGGGGAACTGGATCTCGATTCAGTTACCCTTACGTTGTTGTCCAGTGCAGTTGTATTTCGCTTGTATCCTGATATCCTGTGCATGACCCTGTCTTGTCTGACCATCCATCCTGGTTCTGACCTGTGGCTCTGTCTGACTCTTCTCTGTGTGTTCCCAATCTGTTTGGACATCCATCCTGGTGCTGACCTGTGGCTCTGTCTGACTCTTCTCTGTGCGCTCCCAATCTGTTTGGACATCCAATCTGGTGCAGACCTGTGGCTCTGGCTGACTACCCGCTCCATGTATGACCATTGCTTGTCTGACTATCCAACCTGGTACTGACCTGGGACTCTGTCCAGCTACCCTCTGTGTTGCCTCCTGAGTAGTGGACATACTAACCGAGGTCGCTATTCCTATATATGTGTATGAGACTACCATTGGCTTCGGCCTAGTCTCTGCAGTCTGGGAACTTGGAGGCATCCTCCTGTTTCTTGTAGAGTCCCTGCCTCTTTGGTTACCTTCTGCTCCATCCGGAGATTTGCTATTTTATTTATTGCTATTCATTTTTACGATTCTAATAAAGGTGAACTTTACTATACTGTCTGACTCTTGTCTTGCGTGCAAACCGAGACAGTGCAGCAGATGAAATACACATCATGCTTACTATCTTTGCAATCGGAAGATGACCAGCAGTGCCATCAGCTCAGAATTGGCAGAAAACAGTGGGATCCTGGTACACCCATATACTGTACAGGGAGGCCTGGTCAGAAGTGGTCTTCATGGAAGACTTGCTGCCAAAAAGCCATACCTCTGACGAGGAAACAAGGTCAAGTGACTCAGCTATGCACAAAAACACAGAAACTGGGGTGAAGAAAAATGGCAGCAGGTGCTCTGGACTGATGAATCAAAATGTTAAATATTTGGCTGTAGCAGAAGGAGGTTTGTTCGCTGAAGGCTAGAGAGCGGTACAAGAATGAGTGTCTGCAGGCAATAGTGAAGCATGGTGGAGATTCCTTGGAAGTTTGGGGCTGCATTTCTGCAAATGGAGTTGGGGATTTCGTCAAAATTAATGGTCTCCTCAATGCTTAGACGTACAGGCAGATACACATCCATCATGCAATAGCATCAGGGAGGCATCTGATTGGCCCCATATTTTTTCTGCAGCATGACAATGATCACAAACATACAGCCAAAGTCATTAAGAACTATCAACATTGTAAGGAAGAACAAGACGTCCTGGAAGTGATGGTGCGGCCCCCACAGAGACCTGATCTCAACATCATCAAGTCTGTCTGGGATTAAATGAAGAGAGAAAAGCAACTGAGGGGCCTAAATCCACAGAAGAACTGTGGGTAGTTCTCCAAGATGTCTGGAACAACCTACCTGCCATGTTCCTTAACCCTTTCAGGACCCATGACGGTCCTGGCACATCATGGGTTGGCGTGAGATAAGGACCCATGATGTGCCAGCACCGTCATGGATTTCAGGGCTCCCTGCACAGCTGCATGCCGTTTGGGGAGCCCTGATTCGGATCGCCAAAAAAAAAAAAAAAAACAAGTTTGTGGTCCTTAAGTGCCAGCCACGTGCCTTAAAGGGTTAACAAACTGTGTGCAAGTGTACCTAGAAGAATTGATGCTATTTTGTAGGCAAAGGGTGGTCACACCAAACATTGTTTTGATTTAGATTTTTCTTCTGTTCACTCACTATCATGTTGTTAATTGAAAGCATTCTTACTTTACAGCATTTATTCACACCTGCTTAACCCTTTGAGTGCCAGAGTAGTACGCAACGCAGTGCTTTGCAATGCATTGCGTACCACTCTGGCACTCAAAGGGTTAAAACTTAAGCACAGTACTGTATATTGAAAGCTCTATGTAGGGATTTTCGAAACATGCATCATGCAACAAGGTATGATGTCATAAATTCAAAAAAAGTAAAAAAAAAAAAAAAAATCTTATTTTTTGCCTTTATCATAAACTATATATCAAAACATTTATTTTAGTAGTGAAAATTTAAATTATTTTTAAAATGCCCTGAGTGCAAAAATACTAAATATGTATAATTTTACCTGCAAGCATGGCCTGCACAAACCCCAAATCAACAGGAGAGCAAAAGGATTTGTAACTTTATGAACTAAAATGCACATTCCATTTGTTACATGGTAAAATTACACTACAACAGCTAAATAGCTATATACAAGTATATATTTCCAGAAAGTATATCTCTCGCTGCATCAAATGAGGGGTCTTTAGCCTTTTAACCTTGTGCGCAAATGTTTCCAGAAGGTGGCACAAAAGGAAAAAATACATATGTATTCTTTCCACCACTTCAAATGTACTAAAATCTTTGAATTCTATGTAATCATTCGCTAGTGCTCTTTTGAGAAAAATGCACCCTGTATGAGCTGATTTACTGTAGGGGGTACTAGAAGCACAAAATTATACCAACTACAAACTCATTTATCTTTCATTTTTTTCAAACATGAATTGTCTGTACTAAAATGGTTGTCTCAGAAATGAACAAAAGGTAGACAAAGCAGACCATTTTGGAAAGAAAACAACCAACCATATCAAATGAGGGGACATTTGTCTTTTTATCCCTAACTTGGTTTGCACAAATGTTTCCATAAGGTGGCACTACAGGAAGAAATAGGCATTCTTTCACAGTTCCACCCCTTCAAATGTACCAAAGTGTTTGAAAACTTTGGAATATCTTTCTGCATTCATTAGCAACTACTCCTGAAAGAAAACTGTACCCCATTAGTATGATTCATATGGTTTAGCATACTGTAGGGGGTGCCAGAAGCAAAAAGTGACACATACCTTTTTTAATTTTTTCCTAGGCTGTCTGTACTAAATGGTCCTAACAATTAGAGATATGAAGGAATGGTATGCAAGTAGACATACACTGCATTAAAGGGATAGAAATACTTCGTCTTATCTTTATTTTATTTTGTAGGCATTAAAAAAACATGAAGAACGATATAAGTCTTATCTCTCAAACCTTTATGGTTTAAGAGATATTCACAAGCAAAGTATCCCCCCCCCCGTTCAGCCAGATCAGAAGGGAGGTGCCCAGGTAGACTGCAGAGAGGGACAATCTTCAATTAAGATAAGGGAAAAACCTGAAAAACTTGTCATGGGGGGGGGAGGGCTTTCATTGTTTTCATACAAAGAAGATTGTCCCCTGCTGTTATCTGTCTGGTATTACAACCAGATTCACATTTGAGAAGAGATGTCTTACACTAGGTAAAAGGGGCGGGAGGGGGAAACTTTGCTTGTGAATATCTCTTAAACCATAAAGGTTTGAGAGATAAGACTTATATTAGTCTTCATGTTTTTTTAATGCCTACAAAATAAAATAAAGATAAAACGAAGTATTACTATCCCTTTAAATGAGGGGTTGTTTGCCTTTCTACCCCATAAGGTGGTGCTATAGGTAAAAATGTTTGTTTTTTTTACATTTCCAAATGTACAAAAATAGTCATAACCATTCCAGATATGAAGAAATGGTTAGTAAAGCATCCAGTTAATTCGCCAGCATTAAACTTGTCTTTTTACCGCTAGGCTAGTGTGTACAACTCTTACCAGAAAGTGGTTCTGTAGGAAAAATACACATACTCTTTTACACTTCATTCACATCAAAGATACTAAAATCTTTCAACACCATGGGATTTCCCAGTCTATCTAGTACCTAGTGCTTTCCTGGGAAAAACCAGGCTGGTGGGGGGTCAGACAGTGTATTTGATGATCTGTGGCCTCCATAGGGCAGTGGAGATCTGTGGTGGGACGAGCCGACAGGGGGGGAGTCACATAGTATAAGGGAGGTGAGCGGACAGTGGGGGTATCTGTGAGTTTCAAAGGTGTAGCCATCATATTTCTATTTTTTATTATTATACTATTACTGTTATTTTATTTATTGTAATTACTATTATTTATTTTTATGTATTTTAACCATTTGAGTGCCAGAGAGGTATCCAATGCATCAGATACCTCTCTGGCACTCACATTTAGACCTCATGGGGGGCATCAGGACCCCTCTTGATGCCCTCCCCAGTTACTGATCTCCCAACCAATTCAGCTGGGATATCAATAGAGGATGCGCAGGAGTAGGGTTGCCACCCAGCCGGTATTTTACCGGCAGGCCGGTAAAAAAAATTGGCTTCTGTCTAATGTTAAGTCTATGGAAGGAATGCAATGGCCGGTATTTTTTTTAAGAAAATGTGGCAACCCTACGCAGGAGAGACACATTGCTCCCCTGCTTCCATCCAACCCGATCTACTGTTGACATGACATGGAAGGCTTTCCCTGATTCTGCCCTCTCTACCCGGTACTTTAGGTGGGATGGAAGCAATGGAATTGACTGGGAGATCAATACATGGGGATGGGGAAGTGGGAGGGGTCCTGATGCTCCCTCAAGAAGGCTCACACTTTTTTAAATGTGGCCACTGCATGTAATACTGGCTAATGTGGTGAATACAGTTCTGCTGTACGACTTGTGATTGGCACAGAAGGAACAGCTGTTCAAGCCTTGCCACGTGGGGGGGGGGGTTAACCAATGCCGTATCCAGTTTAAAATTTATCTTAGAGTTGAATTCCAGTCAACTGACACGATGTGAAGTTTATCTGAAGAACACAATTTTAGGGAATTATTTTAGTTCTAGTAAGCCTGACTGAACATGGTGGGGCGGTAAAGAGGGAGTATTCCCACTGCCTGGAGATGTTTAATTCACATGATATTGCAGTTCAAAATTGTCCTTGTTCTTAAAAAAAAAAAAAAATCATACTTTTAGCAAACAACAGTTCCTAGGGTCCAGAAGGCAATTTTGTTCTCTATGGTATAGCTCAAGTCTCAGGATAAATCTCCCTCTGGAAAGTGAAAGAAATCATGGCACCTGGTGACCACAACAATAAAAAAAAAAAAAAACAGTTTAATTAAAGAGATCTCTTGATGAAGTGGGTTTACCCAACGAAATGTATATTGCAAATCCATTAACAATTGGCCTGAGTCAGTGTGGGAGTTGCTTGTTCAGCACTGGAACAAGTCTGGTAAAGCAAAGCTTGGATATCCTGTTGGACTGACATCACGAGGGGAGACCAGCTGGAGTGAAGCATGCAGGATGCCAAGTGAGGTGCAGGAGGAACGGATACCCTACAATTGCTGGCATGGAGATATAATTGTGTGCATTTATTGCTGAATTCTATAATCTTTTATAATACTTGAGAACAAGCCAAAAGATGTGAGAGGCTCTGAGCACGAACAGCAGCATGATGCCTGTTCTACAGCTAGTCACTGCTCAATCACATCACATTTTAGCTCTCTAGTGCCATTACAGAGGAGAATTTTCCACATACATATTAAACTAATCTCGCCCATAAGGGTGGTCCAGTTCCAAAATAATGGGCAAGCCCCCTCTGCAGGGGACCAACAGCTAACTCCAGATGTATGTTTTGGCCTTGTTTGGGCCTCGTCAGTGAAGTGCAGCTGGTTTCCCTAGGCACTGAGAGCAAGTGGTCCACGTCTAGATTACCCTTTATTCTTAGGGAGAGACCATAAGAGTGTATTACAAACAAGGCTATGGAAACCAGCTGCACCTCAATGACGAGGCCCAAACAAGGACTGAAATGTACGTCTGAGGTCAGGTGGTATCCCCAGAGCGGACTTGCCCATCATTTTGGAACTGGACCGTCTTTATAAGGGAGGGATTAGTCTAATATGTATATATTTCTCCTCTGTAATGGCACTACAGAGCTAAAATTTTATGCTCTTGAGCAGTGACTAGCCATAGAACATGCAACATTGCTTTGTTTGTGCTCATAGCTTCTCACATCTTTTGGTCTCTCTCTAAGAGTAAAGGGTAATCCAGACATGGACCCCTTGCTATCAGTGCCTAGGTAAACCAGCTGCACCTCACTGACAAGGCCCAAACAAGGATGAAATGTATGCCTGTGGTTAGCTGGTATTTCCCATGCAGAAGAGACTTGCTCATCATTTTGGAACTGGACTGCCCTTATGGACGGGATTACTATAATATGCATGTGGAGATTTGTCATCTGGAATGGCACTACAGAGCTAAAATATGATGCTCTTGAGCGGTGACTAACCATAGAACAGACAATATTGCTTTGTGCTCAGAGCCTCTCACATCTTTTGGCTATAATTCTTATGAGCAGATACCCTGAAGGGGGTAGTTTGTTTTAATATTTTTTTTTAAAGTACAATAAAGTGCTACACTTAGAGTGGATCCTGCCTTTTGCTTTTGTGTTTTCTCTATATAAATGCAATAATGCTTTCCATGTAAGAGGCCCTCCATATTTTAAATCTTAAAATCAGTTTTGTTATATTTTATAATAATAACAAGATGCATTCTGGCAGCTCATACATTTTAAAGTTAACTGAATAAAACAGTAAGCAGTCTTAAAGAAGTTGTAAAATAGGAAGTGATGGGTTAAGATGGACATAGGACCTTTCACTATGACAAAGACAGTGTACAAACACCAGCACCCAGCAAATGCTATATAATAATTCGCTAAATCGAGTGTAACGCAGCGACATGCGCAGTACACACTGCTGCATGTGCTGCAGTCATGTGCAGTACAGACTGCCCGCGCCGCGGCTGATACAGAGCTGGGCGCTCCCAAGGAGCATCCAGCTCTGTATCAGCCGCGGTGCGGGCAGTCTCCACTGCGTGTGACTGCCTCGCAACCGGGTGGCAGTGGCACTGTGGCCCGTGTAACAGGCTCTTCAACTAGTAGTTTATAAATATGTACTGTATTCAGCAATCTAAAGAGGTACAGTTCTGTAGCAAATTATCTGCATCGTACAGAACAAATGTAAGTTCTGTTTGATTTAAAGGAGCAGTGAAGTTTTTTTATGAAGACCTCTATGCTACAGGGTAAAACAAGGGTACCACCTCTTCTAGGAGCTGTGTCTTTCCAGAGTTTTTACAGTTTAAATAATTTTCTTAAACAATAGCAGTGCCCTCTATTGCTGGAATATTAACCTATAGTTCATTTGGTGTTCAGACAGTTATTCTATTGCATTCTGTAGGATATGTGAGTCCCTAACAGCAGATCTTCATAGAATGTGACAGTAACAGTGTCATCACTTACTGAAGGTTACTTCCTGACGGGTTATAATACCTATCAGCAGTCAGACTGCTCTAGTTTAACCCTTTGAGTGCCAGAAGGATACGTAACGCATTACAGAGCAATGCGTTGTTTACCTCCTCTGGCACTGAAAGGGTCAACTCAGCAGTAAATGCCTTAACATATATGTTTTCCTAAAAAATGTTATTACTTCTGTAAATAGGGATTTTTAACATTTTGAGTCCTAGAAAGATAACCAACGCGTTGAAAAGCAATGCATTGTGACCTCTTTAGTTTTCAAAGGGTTCAAATGACAGTTATAGGAACACTGACACCTCCTCATAAAAAAACCCTCACCTTACTCTTTACAGAAAATCCCTAATGTTCACTATGAAACAATTCTGTGTATGCTGGATCTCCAAAAGTAATCTTAAATTGTCGCTGGATATGATGGAGGCAGCCATGTTTCTCTTTGCAGGGCTCCAAGATTTAGCTCCTCCTACTGATCTTCAGTGGGAGGAGTTTGGCTTCTAGTTGTCCTGCAACAGAGAATCATGCCTGCCTCTGCCTCCATGGACATATACGGTACTAATCAACCATTTGAGTGCCAGAGGGGTTCCCCAATGCATTGCAGAGCTTTGCATACCCCTCTGGCACTCAAAGGGATAAGTTCAGTCTGGAAACCAGCCCAAACAGAACTGATTCATAGTGGCTATTAGGATTTGCTGATCAGATGAAGGTAAATAGGAGGTTGTTATTAGTACAAGTTAGTCGCTCATGGTGCATTTGGTCCAGAACCGTCATGGCTTAAATGAGAGCAGCGTGCCTCCGTGCACACTCTATCATTAATTCCAGGCTGAGACTGAGCGCTCTGAGACTGGGGAGTTCAATCTCAGCCCCCTTCTTGCTTGTGCCGGTTCATGTGATCACCGTAGTAGCGATCACATGTACCGGCATTGTGAGAGACAGAGGCAGTACAGAAAGCATGGTGTCTCTGCATGTCTCTTCTGCCTCTGTCTCCCTTGCTATCAAAGTAAGGGAGACTGAAGTAGAGAGGAGACACCTAGTGGCAAATGGAAATACAGCAGCTGGGGTTTTTAACCCCTTCACTGCTGGTGCTGGAAGCTTGCTAAATGCAGGTCAATTTCTGACCTGCAATGATACTTTTTTTTTTTAAAACACAACACACTTTTTTTTTTTTTACAAAAATATTTTATTTAAAAAAAAAAAAATCTCATTAAACAATTTTGGAAGTGTTATTCTTGTGGAGCCATGTAATACACTTATACACACCGCCAAATGTCAGGGATAAAAAAGTGACAAAATAGGGTGGGAAAAAGGGACATGAGGATTTTCACCCAGGAGGGACAGTGGCCACTTTAAACTGCACATTTTGTAGGTATGACTCACCGGTCATACCTTTCATGCAGTCGCCATAAAAATGTAACCCTTTGTGCCCAATTGATCCCAAGAGAAAAAACAAAAATGGTGGGTTTTTTACATTTTTTTTACCTTTTTCTTTAATTTTAATAAAGTAAATCGTGGGTTATCCATATAAGTGGGGTATCAAATGAAAGCCCTATTTGTGCTTAAAAACAGTATATAATTTATGGGAGTGGAATAAAAGCCTAAGAGGGAAAACACTGTTGAACAAAGACATAGTCAAAAAGGTCAGAATTGCTCTGGTCCTTAAGGGAAAATGACCTCAGATTTTCCCGGTCCTTAAGGGGTTAACTGCTGGCCATGTGCTGCATCAGCCAGTTGTTAAAGGGTTAAGAAATGCTCTTGGAACAGGACAATTTAGACATCTGTTAAAATATTGAACTGTATAAGTAAAAAAAAACAACTTAAAACTTTAAAGAAAACAATGCTATTAAAATATCATTAAAATGCAGGAAAAGCACCCGTCCTTTAACAACACTGACATCTACATACCTTTTAAAGGACATCAGCATATAGGTGTGAAATGACAAATCATGAACATTGGGAGGTTGATTTACTGAGAAAAAGAGCTATTCTGAATCCAAGCAATTGCACCACAGTGCAAAAATAAAATGACCCCAAATTCATATTGATTAAGTTACTGTAAAATCTCGGGTATAATACACACAGTTTTACCCCACTTCACCTTATGTGAAGGGTGGGGAGTACATATTATACACAAGTTTTTTGGTCACTTTTTTTTTTTAATCGTTATTATCTTGCCGCATTTTTGTTAGAAAAGAAAATGACGGCAGCAAGATACCTTCACTCCCTCCCCCAGCGCAATCCAATCTCAAAATTATCCTTACTTACTTCCACTGTAGTCCCCATCTTCCCTGCGGTCAGCATGCTTGCATTTGCCACCCACTTCCTTCAATGCCCTGTCAGGTCCTTCTGCCTACAGTATTGCCCTGCAAGGACCTTGAGATCCTCACAGCACATTACCATTGGCTGGAGGTGAAGGTCCTGACAGCCCATTGAAGGAAGTGGGTAGCAAATCCAAGCATGCCGCCCACAGTGGAAGTAAGGATTATTTTATCAGAGCGGATTGCTCTGGAGGAAGGTATTATACATAGGCTCTCTTGTTTTCCCCTAAAATCTTGGGTATAATATACACCTGCATATTATACACATGTGTGTATTATACCTGAGATTTTACAGTAGGCTTTTTAACTCCTTGAATGGTAGCGATGTTTCAAACACATTGATTGTCAGTGCATGTGAGATCTTTGAAGCATGCATTAAGTGAAAAAGCCCATTTAGATCAATGAGAAGTTTTACTTGCTCCCTATGGTGCTGTTAGTACATCAGTATTAATGTACATGTAATGAAAATCAAACTCAGCTGTTAGAAGTTCTTAATTGGGGGAGGAATTACACAAATCTTGGAATTTAAGATAATCGCATGTATATTTTGTTGTTATTGATTTTCATTTGTTTGCATTCAACTCTGCTTAGCATTGTTTTGAAAGGAATCAATAATGCTTACCTCCCAACATTTCAAATGGCCAGAGAGAGAGACACTTATTTTAGTGGTGTTGTCAGGTACTGAGCTGGTGGTCAGGGCATTACTGAGAATTTTTATATATCTATATATACACTACTGTCCAAAAGTTTTGGGTCACTTAGAAATGTCCTTGTTTTCTATCAAATGTGTTTCAAAATGAATAGGAAATACAGTCAAGATGTTGGCAAGGTTAGAAATAATTATTTTAAAATTAAATAATAAATGTGTCCTTCAAACTTTGCTTTGCAGACATTTGGCATTCTACTTGTCAATTTGTTGAGGTAATGTGAAGAGAATTCACCCAGTGCTTCCTGAAGCACCTCCCACAATTTGGATTGTCTTGATGGGCACTTCTTACGTACCATATGGTCAAGCTGCTCCCACAACAGAAATAATGAAATTTTTAAGTAACCTCAAACTTTTGAACGGTAGTATATATATATAAAAGAAAAATGTATATATAGATAGATATTTGGCACCACTGGCTAATCCTGACTAACAGTTCTATAATAATACAACAAGAAGACTATCTCTGCAATCCCTAGAATTTCTGATCGTGGCAGAAATAGAAAAAACAACAAAGCACAGCAATATAGAGAGAGCGCTAGTAGTCTGTATAAATGAATATGTATATTTATTAAAAAATAATTATAAAACCTCAGCTTATCTATAACAAATTAATAAAAGAGCAGCAGGTGGATCTATAAGCAGGCAGAAACTTTCAAGCGTTATACACGCTAGTATTGGAAGGCGTCTTACACGCCAATGACTGAAGATGGACACCTCCCGTCCGAAACTGTGCAGCAAGTAATGATGATAAAAAGTCTCTGGTAAATACAGTAATAGCTTATAATATGAAATAAACACAATTGGATCCAGTAGTCCTACGCGTTTCTTAACAAATGTGATACTTCTTCTGGGACAAATATTATATAGAACCAATAAATATAATCAGCACCTTTTTATAGCGTAATGGATAGACTCAGGTATACATGACATCATCCATAGGTGACTAAATAGGTAGATAGAAATTAACTTTTTAGGTAAAAAACAAAAGAGAGAAGGCTATAGATATTCATTATATATTGATATAATATATCATTTGATATAATATATCATTGCTTGCTACACAGTTTCGGACGGGAGGTGTCCATCTTCAATCATCGGCGTATAAGACGCCTTACAATACTAGCGTGTATAACGCTTGCTAGTTTCTGACCGCTTATAGATCCACCTGCTGCTCTTTAAACACCACTCCATGCAACGTTGGACGGGGGAGACACGGGGTATACGAATACGTGACTTGAGAAATAAAATCCACTTCACCGATCTCTGCCCGCGACAGGAGTCTATACAGAGCTAAGCTAGTTCCCTTAAGGATCTAGGATTGGATTTTGCTACCATCAATAACATACCTGCCCACTCTATATGGAATTTTTCGCAAGTACACTCTGTTACATTTTTATTTTCATGACCATCTTTTTAGTACTTTATAGGTGATTAATTCCTTATATTGGAATTATTTTTTAAGAGCTCTAAGTGAAATGTATTTCACATTATAATATAGCGCTATATATGCTTTAGACAGGATATTATTGTATGTGTATTTTACACTATGTTTTATTAGTTACAGATCAGCTGAGGTGTTATGATAATTTTTTAATAAATGTACGTATTTATACAGACTACTAGTGCTCTATATTGCTGTGCTTTATTAATAAATATATATATATATATATATATATATATATATATATATATATATATGAAAAATATATAGAGAGCACCACTTTAAGTATATTCAATTATATATTTATTTATACAACAATATTCTTAAAATAAACATATACATGGATATCCATATAACTACATATATAAAAACATATACTATCTCTTGTAAGTGCTTTTCTGTTGACCTGTGTTGTTCTTAAATTTCCTTGTAATGTGATTTCCACTGATATGATGTTGATTCCCTGAGGAATTGCTGAAAGATCACAACGAAATGCTTTGGAAACCCGATAACTGAGAATAAGTGCCTACTGTAAAGACTTTGGGCTAGATTTAAAGGTTCATGTTAACCTGGCCTATAAGTAAAAAAGGCACATCGGCAGCAAATAACACATGATTTACGGCGGCTTTAAAAGTAAGTGTACGAGAATAGCTAATGAGCATAGGCACAACAAAAACACGTAACACAAAACCCTGAGTCGCACCTGTTTTTGGATCACTGTACATCCCAAACACCCGTTAAAAAACAACTTAAGTAAAAATGTAACATTATGGCAGCCGTTGGCTAGCAACCCTGATAGATGCACAAACAAAATTCAAACCTACAGTCAATCCTAAAGCCCCAAAGTAGGAAAAATGTTCAAATACACCTATATATACCCAAAAATAACCATCACACTCTGTCTGTGTTTCGAGTTTTGACGTGCTAGATCACAGGACCCGGGAGTGGAGGATAGCGATTATAGTGAGGGAGAGAGGAGCTGACATTGGAGGTAGAAGGATTTTTTTGGAGTTTGGAGAGAGGTGCACTAATTCGACACATATCACACTTTTGCACATATTACATATACCCATACAAACACATACACATAGTCTTATTTTTTAATAACATTTTACACACTTTTTAAACTTTTTTTGACATTGTGAACCTGTGAGTGAAAGAGTATGACAGAGAGGGCCTGTGGGAGTGCCTGGGTGTGAGTGGGTGAGTGATGACGAGGAGAGGAGGACAGGAGAGAGGGATGGGGAGAGTAGTGGAGGAGGAGGAAGGTCAGGAGGGCATCCCTGAGCAGAACAGGGGTGGGAGAGGGAGATCCGCAAGGCAGAAGGGACCCAGACAAGAGCAGGCACACAAAGGAGAGGGTCAGCTGTGTCAGTGGGATGAGGGATACCTGTCGAGGAGCACCCTACACAGTCAGGGGCAGAGCGGGCAGAACACTCTGGTTCCGAATCCTCGCAGACCGGAGCTGAGAGGGACAGGATCAGGGATCCCCGATATACCGAGGAGGAGAACACTGCTCTCGAGGAGGCTGTCCTGGAGAGAGAGTGTCCTCCACCCAAGGGAAAAGGTCCCTGGCCTGTCAGCGAGGAGGAAGGCAGCCTGGAACCAGATCTGCAGCCGGGTGAACGCGGTGACTCCATGCAGATGGAACGTGGAGTCCATCAAGAAGCGATGGGGCGTCTGCCAGAGGGTGGTTAAGAACAAACTCTTCAAAATCGCCAAGCATGCCCGTGGCACTGGAGGTGGCCCACCTGTCCCAATCACCTTCTGCAGATGGGAGGAAATAGTGCGGCAGAATATGTCCACTACACTGATCAAGGGGGTCCCTGTAGGATCGGACACTGGGGATGAGAGGAGTCTCCACACTACCGGTGAGTGCATCATCACATAACCACATCAACCAACACAATCATCACACAGTCACACCTCAACACATGCCCATCATTCATTCACACAACTGTACCAACACAGCACCCTGATGGTTAAAAACAGGACACAATACAAGGACAAATGGCAAGGTTCAACCAGGCTCAGACCTGTCCAAGTCCCAGTTCAACCCTCATGTTGCTGTGATCATACACAATACACACAAACCATGCTCTACAAAGTGTTGTACGTTAAACATCATTACATTTCATAGACGATGTCACCCATGCACACACAGGGAAGTCAGCACATAAACCCTTGAGTGCTAGAGGGATCATCAATGCATCGCTCAACAATGCTTTGGCAACCCCTCCGGTACTCAAAGGGTTAACCAGACAACAAACACAAGTCGATAGACTAACGATTACATGCCACACAGGGAACATTCTCTAAGCGTTAAAAAAAGATGATGGATAGAAATTTACACTTATATACCCTCACTTCACCAATCCCGAGGTTAGTCTATGGAGAATATTCAATAACATGAATCAAGTTGCAAAGGTCCCATTGTATAGACTCCATAGAAAACATTGCAAATGGGGAAATGAGATCACTGGAGAAGTCAGCATCATGTTCAGTTCACCAGGTCTACTTCACCGCTTAATGAATAACAAAAAGGATGGAGCAGATCACAAATCACAGTGCCACTGAGAATAACTGGTTATATGTGCAGCACACAGGCCTAAAACAACTCCACAGCATTAAAGGTGAAAAAGTAGGCCTTGGTGTTGTGCATGCAAACATTTACTCTAACTTGAAATTATATATCTCACATTTGATTCACACATGGATCCTCAGGAGTGCTGATGCCATGGATGGATGGTACACCAGCCACTCTATGCAGGATACATATGTGAACCAAATATGAACCTTTGTAGTTTGGTCAACAACAGGCCATGAATTATGGATATCTATGATTGCGTATGGCTGCCTCACTCAGAAGGATGGATGTGCTCATCCAGGAAAAAAAAGCACAGGCCTCAAACAAAGATATCCTTCAATACTGGCTTGATTGTTGCCCTTCAGGATTCAAATGGAACAGACCTCATGGACAGGTTCCTGTCAAGTACATCAATCTCTGATTGCCAGGGTGGTATCCCAGGCATCAAATTGCAATGCATAGGATACCATCATGAAAACCAGAGAGAGTGAAATGTAAAATAATAAAAAATCTTGCATTGTACGGGATCAACTAATAAGATAGGGATGAATACCACTTGAATCACACTGCAGATCTGTTCCAAAAAGATATGTACACAAAGAAAAAAGGTCATATATGTATATGGATAGGTACCTTGCAAATGGGTACAAATATGTCCCAACAAGATGTGAACCCAGAGATCAGTTCAGTACGTGTGATTGCCTTACTGCCCATATATGTGCATCCATCACAAACTAACTCTTAGTGATATAATCAGAATACACATCCCTAGTATATTCCACCTTACTTAGATGGGATATATATGAGGTATGTTTGTATTCCTGATATCAATAAAAGTTAGTTTGCGATGGGTGCACATATATAGGCAGTAAGAATCACATGTACTGAACGGATCTCTGGGTTCATATCTAGTAAGTATATGTTTGTACTCATATGAAAGGTACATATCAGACCATATTCCTTTCTGTGTACCTTGCACGGGATGGCAATGGTTAATTTCACCTTGATGCAATATTGTAGGCATTGTAAAAAGATGTGGATCCATGTTAGTCCTATCCCTCCTACCCTCATGGTTAGACAGATATTGCTCTATGTGACAGCTGGAGATTTCAGTCATTTGACCACATGGAGACTCTTCAGCAGAGCCAACATTGCCCCATTTAGAGATGAATACTTAATTGGCATGGTCCACAGAGAGTGCTTGCAAACCAGGCACACTTTGTAGACCATTCCAAAGAAGTATTCATCTCTGAATGGGGCAATGTTGGCTCTGCTGAAGAGCCACCGTGTGGTCAAATGACTGAAATCTCCAGCTGTCGCATAGAGCAATATCTGTCTAAACATGAGGGTAGGAGGGATAGGACTAACATGGATCCACATCTTTTTACAATGCCTACAATATTACATCAAGGTGAAATTAACCATTGCCATCCCGTTAAAGGGATAGTAATACCTGAAAAGTGAAAAGAAAAATATATGTTGTAAGGTTTATCCCCTGAGTAAAACAATGTTATCCCCACTGCTGAAAGGTGTTTTATTCAAAAAGTATCACAGCTCAAAGTTGAATATTTCAGGGGCAATATTACAGTGGCCTGAAACTGTACAATGGCGATGTTGCACCACCATCCTATGGACAGCTCTGGTCCCAGGACCTTAAATCCCCATAGGATGACGTAGCAACGGAGCCAATGTACAATTTCAAGCCACAGGGATATTGCACCAAAGGAATTCAACTCTGAGCTGTTATACTTTTTAAATAAAACACCCTTCAGCAGTGGGAGTACCCTTGTTTCACTCAGAGGGATAAACCCTACAACATATATTTCCTTTTCCACATATCAAGTATTAATCCTTTCATCCTATCATGGCTACGTTTACTAATCACACAATCTCAAATTGCTGCACAGCTTACGGGCCTCCAGCACAGCTTGAGCCCATGGAGAAGGCTACCTCACCACTCAGTGAGGAATATATGGAGGAGGGGACCAGCCAGCGGGCACCGTACCCAACATCCACATCTCTTCCCCAACTGGCTGCACCACCACTGGCTGCCCAACAACTGGCTGTACCACCTCTGGCTGCCCAACAACTGGCTGCACCACCTCTGGCTGCCCAACAACTGGCTGCTCCACCTCTGGATGCCCAACAACTGTCTGCACCACCCCATTACAGTGCCTGGGTGCAACAGGAGGAGAGGTGGATGCATCCCACCACCTCCAGAAGCTACTACCCTCCAGCAGCAGCAGCAGCAGCAGCAGCAGCACCACCAGGGAGGCAATGACTGCCCAGGAATGTGGCCACCACCCAATAATGCCCATATTCGTCCCAAATGGACCTACCCTTCTGGATGGCTTCCCAGCATGGCCCCAGGTATGATCCCAGGTGGGGGCCAAGCACCTACCAGTGGCCAAGGTATGACCCTTGGCCACTCAACTACCAACACCTGGGCCTGCTTGGGGTGCCCCAGTACCCCCTGGCGAGGGACCTGTTTACTCCACCGCCTCCACCAGCATAGACATCAGGGGGCAGCAGTGAGTCGCCACTTCTTGGCAGTGAGAGTACAATTGTTTCACTTAGAAGGGTAAGCCTGCATTTCTTTTTTCAACCTTAAGAGTTACTATCGACTTTACCACCTTAAGTGCCAAAGGGGCCATGCATAATGCATTCCTTAACTTATTTTCTTAAATTGCTGAAGATGAAATAATAATACTGTAAATGATGTACATCAGATCAGTAACCAAGCTAGTGTTACTCTACATCTGTTTTCAGGAAACTCCACAAAGCAATGCGTTGCGTACCCTTCTGATACTCAAAGGGTTAAACTTGAGGGATTTAACATTTTGTTTCATAATCATAGTGAACTGGATTAACGCATTGGAAGATAAAGTAAAAACTGGCAAAAAGTAATTGCAGGGAAAATTAGTTTAGAAAAAATTTCCCTGGCTCCACCGATATGAATTTTTTAATAAATTTAAGTACATCTCCAGGCTGAAATTAGAAGTGAACCATATGGAGCAGAAGATTTCCAGCTTAACTCCCTTGAGGACTAAGGGAAAAGCAACACTTTGTGGAATTAATAAAGATTAAAGGGATAGTAACACTTAATATGTAAATATATATACTAGTTGAACAGCCCGTGTACACAGGCCACAGTACCAGACAGCAACGGTCACGGTGCAGTCATGCACAGTAGAACCTGCCCGCGCTGCGGCTGATAATGGAGCAGGGCGCTCCGAATTCAGACCGTAGTCCTCTCTGAGCACTGCTGAATTCAAAGCACTCCGCTACGTTATCAGCCGCAGTGCGGGCAGTCTATACTGCACATGACTGCAGCGCACGCAGCTGTCTGTACTGCGCATGACGGCTTCTGACAAACATACATTAGTGAATTATTATATAGGATATATATACATTTATATGTAAAGAGAAGGCCCGCACTCACAGGTCTTAAAAACTAGACAATTTTATTACGTTCAACGTTTCTGTCCGGTAGGGACCTTTCTCAAAACCGGACCGAAACATTGAACTTAATAAAATGTCTAGTTTTTAAGACCTGTGAGCGCGGGCCTTCTCTTTGCAAATGAAGCTTTTCAACCCTGCACCCAGGCAAGTTATTTTGGATGATGTGGGTGCCAGCCTTTGGATGAATATCCACACACACACATATATTATATATATATATATATATATATATATATATATATATATATATATATATATATATATATAGTAGGCCATTTTTTTAGGTGCAATATCAAAAATGGCCTGAAATTTTACAGTTGCACTGTTGCTACATTATTCAGTAGAGACCTCTGGTCAGTTGACCATAAACCTCCATAGGTTGTTGCACCAACAGCACCACTGTGATATTTTATGCCATTGAGATATTGCACCAAGAACATTCAAATTTCAGCTGCAATAACATTTTAACAAAATACTCTCTGCAGAAGGAATACCCTTGATTTACCCCTACAGTATATATATATATATATATATATATATATATATATATATATTTTACATATTGAGTGTTACTATAATTTTAATTCTTTGCATATCAAAGTTACTGTTTTCTAAAATATTATATTTTTTGCATATAATTGTTTCTATTTTTTAACCCTTTGAGTTCCAGACAGCCAACCAGCACATTGCAACTAAATATATAGATGCAGCAGTGTTCAGTAAATTGTCTTCATAGATGTTCTGTACCACTACATATAATTTAAATGGGAAACAACTTGGGGAATCTTCATTACAGAAAGATTTAGGAGTACTGATAGACAACAGACTTCACAGCAGTGTGCAGAGTCACTCAACTGCTGCAAGAGCAAATAGGGCACTAGCCTGCATAAAAAGAAGTATAGATGCAAGGGATGCTATATTATCCTACCTCTATATAAATCCTTGGTGAGGCCTCATTGAATATGGAGGATAATTTTGAGCACCAGTTCCTAAATAATACATTATTGAACTGGAAAAAGTGCAGAGACATGCAACAAAACTGATAAAGGGATTGGAGGATCTGTGTTATATGAAGAGAGCAACCAAACTGGAGACATCTAAGGTGTTATATGATTACCATTTACAAATACATTAAAGGTCAATACAAAGAACTATCCAGTGAATTATTTGCACAAACAGCTGAGCTAAGAACGAGAGGTCATCCATTAAGACTAGAGGAAAGGTGCTTCAACAAAAACAAAGGAAGGGGTTTCTCACAGTAAGGGTGGTAAATGTATGGAATTCTTTGCTTCGGGATGTTGTACTTGCAGATAATGTAACTGCTTTCAAAAAAAGCAAAGGATGCCTATCTAGCACAGAACAATATGGAAAATTATGACAGATGGCTTCAATGCAGATAGGATGTTGATCCAGGGAACTATCTGACTGCCAGTTGGATTCAGGAAGGAATATTTTTACTCTCTTGGGGCTAAATTGGAAATGACTTCAGTGGGATTTTTTTTTTGCCTTCCTCTGGATCAACAGGGGTGATTTGGCATGGGCTGAACTTGATGAACACATTTCTTTTTTCAGCCTCATCAACTATGTAACTATGTAAAATTATTCATATGAAAGTATTTGGAGAAATCAATAAACATGTCTATATAAAAATGACAAGTGTGTCTGCTTAGGTAACACAGGGCTGTGTTCACTACACTAAAGAATTAAATTCTGGATCAATTCAACTTTGCCACGGGAGATAAATAAAAAAATGTCATTGATTTAAAGGGGATCTATCACTGCTATACATGTTTGTCTAAAACATTATTTTATATAGCGATTAGATTGAAAACTGGTTTCATTTAAAAAATAAATTGTTATTTTCCCAAATTAAACATCTAAAAATGACCCTGTGGCTTCCCTTCTGTACCACAGTCTGTCACTCTTCCTCTGCTCCCCTCCCTCTATCCAGTCTCCTCCAATGACAGAGGCTTTCTGCATGTAAGCTGGAGCAGTCCCTGGCAAATGAGAGCGCTCCAGCTTACATGCAGAAAGCTTCTGTCATTGGAGGAGGCTGGATAGAGGGAGGGGAGCAGAGGAAGAGTGACAGACTGCGGTACAGAGCTGGTAACCGCAGTTTGGCTGAAAGGAAGCCGCAGGGTAATCTTTAGACGTTTAATTTGGGCAAAATATTTTTTTTTTAAAATGAAAACAGTTTTCAATCTAATCGCTATAAAAACAAACATTTTAGACAAACATGTGTATGGGTGATAGATCCCCTTTAAATTGGAGTTTTAACTCCCCCTGAATGCTGGAGAGGTCTGCAATGCATTGCAAAGCAATGAGATGGGAACCTCTAGCATTTAAGAGGTTAAAAGCTCAATTCAACCTGTGAGTACCAATGCGTTACTTACCTCTCTGGCACTTAAGGGTTTAAGTAATTGGGAATTTTGGGATGATCATAACTGGGAACTCTCCAGATTTGCAAAAGAGCTAGTCAGAGATGCTCAACTAGGAACGAGCCTACCCTCGAATTGATGAGGCTCTATAGGATAAGTATATTACCCAGGGTGCAATCTCTTTTAGCTCACTAGTGCCTTTCACAGAGAGGAAATATCCTTAAGCACATCATACTGATCCTACCAACAGGCAGTCCAGCCACGAAGTACCAGGCAATTCCTCTCTGAATAAGAGAAGCAGCCAACCCCAGAGGTATGTTTCGGCCTTGTTGGGCCTCGTCAGTGAGGTGTAGCTGATCTCTCTAGGCACTGTGAGCAAGGGGTTCACGTCTGGATTACCCTGTTACCCTTAGGATGACTAGTCCCAAGGGCAATTTGCATATGCAAAAGAGCTAGTCAGAGATGCTCAACTAGGAACGAGCCTACCCTCGAATTGATGAGGCTCTATAGCATAACTCTCCAGATTTGCCCCGGAGATTCCGGTTTTGACTCTGCATTCCCAGGTCTCCCGGACAGAGGCTGATTCTCCAGATGTGGGGAGTTTCTAATGAAACTCTACCCACTTCTCCTCCTTCTCAGTGTGTTCTTCTCACTCCCCGCCCTCTTCTTCTCCTTCCCCAGCCTATTCATTGTACTTTTCTGTCACTTTATAAGCTCCACCCCCACTCACAACTGAGCCCCTCCCCTTTTTACAGCAAATCGCATCATTTTTATCCCCCAGCGGCACCTCAGAACTCCCTCTCTGGGAAGTCCACAACAAAAAGTTCCCAGGTACGGGATGATGTAGGGGTTTGCTGCAGAATTCCTCTCGTATAGTTTAATGAATATGATCCATAAAGGTTTGTGTATACATACACACACAGACACATATACACACATACAAATAGACATATACCTGCCCACATGAACACACACACACACACACACACAATTTAAACACACACATATACACACAGATATATACACACAAAAAGTGTGTGTATCTGCATGTGTATTTAAATATGTGTATGTGCTTAAGTGTATGTGTGCATGTATATGTGTGTGCGCATGAGACTGGACCAAATCATTTTGATGCTAGTTCTAGTAATATAAAACACTAAATGTGTATCACAACAATGTACAGGCTTTTAATAGCTCCTAAAACAAGTGTTACAATTGCATAAAGAATTACCAAAGGGACTTTCAAACAAACCAAAGACGTGCCTACAGATCTGTTATATCACAATTCTAAGAGAAGAACAGAAGCTTTGGATGAACTGTTTTATCTGATTTTAATAGACTGGATTCTGTGGCATTCAGTCCCTGGGGGAAGGAAGATAGCAGATGCAGCATTCTGACCTCTATCACTACCATCAGTTGAGCTGTATCAAAACAGAGCATGAAGCAAGCTCCAAGATTTCACACACTGTGGCACAGTAGCCATAAATTACACTGACTGGCTTCAATACACATATGTGTGCAGTGAGGGGAGAGTGATTATAGTGACTGGTAATTGGTGCCACAGAATCTCTGTTTCAACAAGGAAGGAAGTCGAACAGAGACAATTGCATTGGAGAATCAGCACATTTGATAGCAGTGCATGACTACAAACATGTCTGATTTCTTTTTCTAAATGCAGAAATGATTAATCTAGATTGAGATGACAAAGCATGGAGCTACTGTTTTGGTTGACACTTGTTGAGATCAGTCTTATAAACATGTTAAGGGACCAAAACAAAATTAGTGTTTTTATTTTTGCCTCCTTATCGCTTATTCACATAATAGCATTAAAGGAACAGTAAACTTTTTTTATGAAAAAATATATATTGTAGGGATTTTCCTGTTGAGTAAAATAAGGGTACTCCCACTGCCGAGAGATTTATATTTCCAGAGTTATTAGAGTTTAAAGCCATGTTTTTTTACATTAGCAGTGCCCTTTAGTGGCCAAATTCTAATTAGTTTTTTCTGTTAGGTTCTAATGGAGAGGAAAGTCAGTGACTTACAATCCTCCATAGAATGTGATAGAACCTGCAGAGTCACTTCCTGTCAGATAGAATTATCAGGAAGTAAACACAGTAAGTTCACTTCCTGATTATTTGAACTGCTATAATTTTTGACTAGACCATCTGACATCAGTGGGAGTGACTTTGTTTTATTCAGCAAGAAAACCTTTAGAAAATATGTGTTTTCATAAAAAAAGGTTTACTGCTCCTTTTCAGAAGAAAAGTGTAACAGTTCTGGGGCATACCATTTGCGCTATAAGGGAGACCTAAAAATTCCCATCGATTTAAATGGGGATTTTAACCCTTTGAAATCTAGAGAGGTCTCCAAAGCATTGTAAAGCAAAGAGTTGCAGACCTAACTAGCTTTCAAGGGGCTAAAGGGGTAGTAATACTTAATATGTACAGTGAGAGAAAAAAATTATTTCATCCCCTGCTTATTTTGTACATTTTGTTACCTGTATAAAAGACACCTGTTCACAGAAGCAATCAATCAATCAGATTCCAAACTTCCCCCATGGTCAAGACCAAAGAGCTGTCCATGGATGTGAGGGGCAAGATTGTAGACTTACACAAGGCTGGAATGGGCTACAAGACCATGGCTAAGCAGCTTGGTGAGAAGGTGACAACAGCTGGTGCGATTATTAGCAAATGGCAGAAACACAAAATAACTGTCAATCTCCCTTGGTCTGGGGCTCCATGCAAGATCTCACCTCGTGGAGTTTCAAAGATCATGAAAATGTTGAGGAATCAGCCCAGAACTACATGGGAGGATCTTGTCAATGATCTCAAAACAGTTGGGACCATAGTCACCAAGAAAACAACTGGTAACACACTACGCCGCGAAGGACTGAAATCCTGCAGCACCCGCAAGGTCCCCCCTGCTCAAGAAAGCACATGTACAGGCCCGTCTGAAGTTTGCCAATGAACATCTGAATAATTCAGAGGAGAACTGGGTGAAAGTGCTGTGGTCAGATAAGACCAAAATCAAGCTCTGTGGCATCAACTCAACTCACCGTGTTTGGAGGAGGAGGAATGCTGCCTATGACCCCAAGAATACCATCCCCACCGTCAAACATGGAGGTGGAAACATTATGCTTTGGGGGTGTTTTACTGCTAAGGGGACAGGACAACTTCACTGCATCAAAGAGATGATGGACGGGGCCATGTACCGTCAAATCTTGGGTGAGAACCTCCTTCCCTCAGCCAGGGCATTGAAAATGGGTCATGGTTGGGTATTCCAGCATGACAATGACCCAAAACACAAGACCAAGGCAACAAAGAAGTGGCTGAAGAAGAAGCACATTAAGGTCCTGGAGTGGCCTAGCCAGTCTCCAGACCTTAATCTCATAGAAAATCTGTGGAGGGAGCTGAAGGTTCAAGTTGCCAAAATCAGCCTCGAAACCTTAATGACTTGGAGAGGATCTGCAGAGAGGAGTGAGACAAAATCCCTCCTGAGATGTGTACAAACCTGGAGGCCAATTACAAGAAACGTCTGACCTCTGTGATTGCCAACCAGGGTTTTGCCACCAAGTACTAAGTCATGTTTTGCAAAGGGGTCAAATAACTTATTTCACTCAGTAAAATGCAAATCAATTTATAAGTTTTTTGAAATGCATTTTTCAGGATTTTTTTGTTGTTATTCTGTCTCTCATTGTTCAAATAAACCTACCATTAAAATTATAGACTGATCATTTCTTTGTCAGTGGGCAAACGTACAAAATTAGCAGGGAATCAAATAATTTTTTCCATCACTGTAAAAAAATATATGTTGTAGTGTTTATCCCCCTGAGTAGAACAATGGTACGCCCACTTCTGAAAGGTGTTTTATTCAAATGTTATTACAGCTCAAAATGTAATCTTTTTGGTGCAATATCACAGTGGTCTGAAATTGTACAGTGGCGCTAATGCTACACCATCCTATGGAGATTTATGGTCAACTGACCAGAGCTGTCCATAGGATGGTGTAGCAACAGCGCCACTGTACAATTTCAGGCCACTGTGATACTGCACCTAAAAAAATCAAGTTTAAGATGAAATAACTTTTGAAAAAAAAGACACTTTTCAGCAGTGGGGTACCCTTGTTTTACTCAGACGGATACACCGTACAAAATATATATTTTTTTACATTTTAAGTATTACTATCCCTTTAAAATCCCCATTTAAATAAGTGGGAATTTGGGGATTTTTTTAGTTTACCCCATAGTGCAAATGGTTTGTGCCAGAACTTCTCCACTTTTATTTTGAACATAAGGTCCTAAAACTCTTCTTCACTAGTGATGTCATCTAATGAAATCCCACCCTCCCCTCTCATCTCATGCTGTTTCTTAAAGCGGAACTAACACTTTATAATGACATGGATGATTCTGAAAGGGCTTTCAGAATTACCTATTTTTATGTTAGTCATAATTTATTTCAACTTGTTGTTTATGAGATATTAATCTGCATTTATTTGTTTGTTGAAACAAATTAGACAGCACTGACCAGTGCAGCCTGGTGTGTCAGATGCTGAAAATCCACTTTCCCTCCCAACTGCCAGTTCCTACCAGAAAGTACTGGCTAATTTTCATAAAAATAACCCAGTTCATTCTAAATTATGTTACACTTTAAAATTTTCTTTAGTGGACTTAACTAATTGTACAATTTTAAGATTTGTGGAGCAGCTTAGGAGAAATATAGCTATATATCTACATCTATTGATGATAGATAGATAGATAGATAGATAGATAGATAGATAGATAGATAGATAGACAGATAGACACACAGACAGATGGATATATATATATATATCCAAGAAATGGTGTAAAACCATGAACAAAGTGCACACACAGGTCTTGTGCAAAAAAATTATTTATATTTATTTGTCAACGTTTCGGCCCCCTCATTTCTTGGATATATGTTATTCGAAGTAGCACCCAGGCAATTGTCTAACTGCATATTCCTGTCAAATAGGAGTGCCCATCTCAACTGTTATATATATATATATATATATATATATATATATATATAATTTTTAGTAGGAAGCACTGCCCCTTTAAGATCTTGAATTCTAGATATCTCCAATGCATTGATTGTTTTCAAATGCACTGGAGGCCTCATTAGCATTTAAGGTGTTAAAGGGAAAGTACAAGTCAGATGGTTTTTAAAATTTCCAAAAACTCACTGAAACAATAGTACTCTTTGCAACAGTATGTGCCTTTCTTAGCCAGGACAGCATTTGGGCATATTATACCTGAAGGAAAAGCCCATGTTGCTCCACCCCTTTGCATCACAGAGGCATTTGTAGACATGCACTGAACACCATATTCTGCCTGGTGCTTGTGCATTATTGTCAAAATCAGGCCACTCGAAATGAAGTATCGCACCCACATTGGAAGTGAATCGAGTTTGAAAAAAATTTTGAAAACATGCATGAGTACCAGGAATAGAATAGGCTTTAGTGTGTGTCCTCGAAAGGAAATAGCAGCCTCTACTTAAGTAAAAGGCAAGGACATGCTTAAAGGGATAGTAATACTTCGTTTGAACTTTATTTTATTTTGTAGGCATTAAAAAAACATGAAGAATGATATAAGTCTTATCTCTCAAACCTTTATGGTTTGAGAGATATTCACAAGCAAAGTTTCCCCCTCCCGCCCCTTTTACCTACTGTAAACAATCTCTTCTCAGATGTGGAATGTAGTCCATAGACCAGACAGATAACAGAAGGGGACACTCTTATTCCTATGAAAACAATGAAATCCCTGCCCCCCTTGACAAGCTTTTCAGGTTTTTCCATTATCTTAATTGAAGATTGTCCCTCTCTGCAGTCTACCTGGGCAGCTCCCTTCTGCCCTGGCTGAAAAGTGTTACATCAGTAAAAGGGGCGGGAGGGGGACACTTTGCTTGTGAATATCTCTTAAACCATAAAGGTTTGAGAGATAAGACTTATATCATTCCTCATGTTTTTTTAATGCCTACAAAATAAAATAAAGTTAAAACGAAGTATTACTATCCCTTTAACACATTTTCTTGAAGCCTAAATGAAAAACATGTAGAACAGCATATAGAATACAGAGTACTCACGGATCTGAACAGAAATCGTGACTGAAATGTTTTTTGCTTTTTCATGTTTATACATGTCCTGGTATAACATCCATCTTTCTCAAACATAAGAATATGTATGTCTGCACACTGAACAATCGCAATAACCACTTTATTTCATTATGCAGGTATATCTCTCCGGCACTCAAAGGGTTAATGATGTTTTGTTTATTCCCCCTTATTTCCCTTTCATCAGCAAAAGAAGCAATCATCAAAACCACATTGAAATAAATACAAAACAGTCCTCTGTGATATCGTAGGATTAACAGAAATAATAGAAATAATAAAGAAAAGCAAAGGATCAATATAAACCATTATGTATAAAACATCAAAAGCTCCAATAACAAAGTATCAGTGTGAAGTAACAACATTTCTTACTTTTTTCTTTGCTTAGTCGTGTATGCAGAACAACAGGGAGCCTATTTACCAATAAACAGAGACTTTTTAAAATCATGGAGTAAGTATAGGAGCAAGTATGGTGCTAACCTTTACCATTGTTTTCATGACCACGTTGGAATAATCCCCTATATTGAATAATCCCCAAACTATGTTTTTTTAGTCTCCAAGGTTGTCCCTTTGCTTGCAATCAAGTTTATGGGATGGTAGGAAATGTTCCACATCTTTGGAGATATGAGCCCCGTCATCATGTAATATGGTATAAGAGGTATATTGATGATTTATTTTTCATGGTGGAAGGGTGAGTCTGGATGTGAAAGGTTCACTGGGTATTTATATTTCAATATCTTTAACTTCAGGTTTGCTCATGGATGTCATGAGGATAGGCTAGGAGACCTTTCTTGGATTTGCGATTGAGGGGCAAATACCAATAATGCCAAGGTTTATGTAAACCACACAGTGGTGTAACTCGTGTTTATAAGCCACATAATGTCATCCACGTCAGGGCTCAAAATTTCCACTCGCCACTAGCCAATGGCGAGTGAAAATTTAGCCCTGGCGAGTAGAAATTCAGCCCTGGTGGGTATGTTTTGGCTTGCAGTGGCGACTAACTTTTCAGGTCTGACTAGTAGCAAAGGACTTAAAATTATAAGTCCACGTTATCCTGTTAATAACACCCCCAGGGGCCAGGTCCTGAGACTAAGACACAATTGTTCCAGAGATTAGGTAACAAACTAGTACAGTCAAAATGACAACTTTATTGGGTAACTGAATGGCTTTAGGATGCCAGCTTTCAAGATAAGTAGGTTTCTTCTTCAGCCATAATAAGAATGATATACAGTACATGACAGTTTAAACATTCATGCCCATCATTTTAAAATTTAATTTCTACTGGCAGTGAATACTCTTATCAGAATGGTATATAATTAATTCTCTAGGTTCCAGTAGTGTCTACGAAGTTGAGTAGAAAATGCAAACTATATTTATTATCTTTTATTGATGCTTCAATTAATTTTAATGTTTAGCCAGAGATGGCTAAGTTTATAGAATGTATGGGTTAACCCACTGAAGACCTGTCCTATAAACAGCTGCCAAACGTGAAACCATTGGTGGTGAAGAGTTCCCTTAAAGGTATAGTAATACTTCATTTTATCTTTATTTTATTTTGTAGGCATTAAAAAAAACATGAAGAACGATCTAAGTCTTATCTCTCCAACCTTTATGGTTTGAGAGATATTCACGAGCAAAGTTCCCCTCCCGCCCCTTTTACCTAGTGTAAGCCATCTCTTCTCAGATGTGGAATCTGGTTGCAAGACCAACAGATAACAGCAGGGGACAATCTTCTTCCTATGAGAACAATGAAAGCCCTGCCCCCCTTGACAAGTTTTTCAGGTTTTTTTCCCTTATCTTAATTGAAGATTGTCCCTCTCTGCAGTCTACCTGGGCACCTCCCTTCTGCTCTGGCTGAACAGTGTTACATCAGTAAAAGGGGCGGGAGGGGGATATTTTGTCATTGAATTACTCTGGAACTACAACTCTGACAGTATTGAAATAACACTGTCCAAAGTCCAAATACTATGATGATTTATTAGAGCTGCTTTTATTATGAAACATTACTATACCTTTAAGAATGCAACAGAAAATGGTACATTTCCCTGTCTACAAACAAAGTGTGGAACCTGTGCACACATATGTACCACAGATAAGGTGTCCATACCACATTCCATTCAAAACCACAATATCGAGGTCAAAGTCTCCTGCATAATGCTGTTACCTTATAATGTGTGTGTAATGTCCCAAAAAGGACTATATGTAAGTGATATAGGACAAACAGGAAAAAAAAGGATGATTCTCATAGGTCCAGTGTGAACAACAAAAGAGACGCCTCAGGAGGTCAACATTTTTACAAAACTGATAACAGCATTAAAGATCGCAAGTGACTATACAGATGAGAAATGTTAGGACACAGGGAGACAGAAAGTTCTGGGATTATAAATTGATAACCAAGTTTAACACTCTGAACTATGGTGTGAACCTTGAGAAGGAATTTTTGTCACATTATCCCACAAAATAAAAATAGTTTGGTCCACTTGGGGTGCCAGGGGGCTGCTCCGCTCATTGGGTTGTACACATGTGTGGCAGTGGAGGGTTAACCCATACGTTCTAAAGACTTAGCCATCTCTGACTACAGACTAGATATCACCGGAGCATCAAAAATGTTATAAATCTTGTTTGTTTTTTCTACTCCACTTCATCTAGACTCTACTTGAGCCTAGGTAATGACTTAAGTACCATACTGATGATAATATTCACTGCCAGTAGAAGTGGGCATGAGTGTTTAACCCCTTAATGACTGAATATCTATTATTAGGGATTTGGGATTAATGTACTTTTCCTCCTCTTTCCTTAATGCTTGTTCACATGCTCTCAGGTTTACCCTATAGTGAATAGGGACGTAGTTTTGTTGGGGATGTAAGTTAATGAATAAGATCCATGCTCTCAAAATGTGTCTGAATGGTATCAAAAAGTTTGTCTTTTATGTCTTACACTAGTTGAAGAGCCCGTTACACAGGCCACAGTGCCACTGCCAGCCGGTCGCGGGGCAGTCATGCACAGTAGAGACTGCCCATGCCGCGGCTGATACAGTGCCAGCTGGTTGCGGTGCAGTCATGCTCAGTAGAGACTGCCCGCGCCGTGGCTGATTCAGTGCCAGAAGGTCACAGTGCAGTCATGCTTAGTAGAGACTGCCCACGCCGTGGCTGATACTGTGCCAGCCAGTCGCAGGGCAGTCAAGCTCAGTAGAGACTGCCCGCGCCGTGGCTGATACAGTGCCAGATGGTCATGGTGCAGTCATGCTCAGTGGAGACTGCCCACACCGAGGCTGATACAGAGCTGTATGCTCCTTCGGAGCTCCCCTCTCTGTATCAGCCTCGTCACTGGCAGTCTCTACTGCACATGACTTCATCATTACATACGTTTTAGCGAATTATTATATAGGATTATGGCTCAGTCTTTTTTTTTTTTCAAATAAAAATCTTTTTAATATGGTTCATTAAAGTGTTGCTACTTTGAGTGCAGAAGTTTTAATTGTTTGGAATATTTGGAGAGACTGGTGAAGCCTGCACCCTGCACTGATAAACTTGTAATGTGGATTGCAAATACAGGCTACACAGTGCAGGACGCAGGCTTCTCCAACCTCCCCAAACATTCCTGTGTTCATGGAGTTCATTTGAACAGTAACTGGTTGGATTTATGACACATGAATACACTGAACCTGTCTGCCTGGTGTTCCAGCCTCTGTTTTGAATTTGTATTTGTCCCCTGTGATGCAGTTAATGTACTGTAGAATTTCGTTTAGTGCATTAGCCTCAAAAAGATATTGGTTTCAGGCAATGCATTATCTTTAAAACAGCAGTAAACTTTGCTTTTTACTTTTTCCAAAAAAATATGCAATAGGGCTTTTCCTGCTGAGTAAAACACTGCTAGGAGATTTATAATTCAACAGTGATTACAGCTCAAACTGTTAGCAGCTGAATCAACTGGTGTCCAATACTCAAAATATCTTTATAATGCCCTCTATGGGACAGCTTGCATCACTGATCATGACTCTCCATAGTAAGTGTTAGGAATGGCACCACCTGGTGACAGCTATAGAACATTGCAGTTTTATGTTGAGCTGTAATCACTTTTGAACGAAAAATATCCAAGCAAAGACAATACTCTTATTTTACTCACATGTATAACTCTATAAATATATATATATATATATTTTTTTTTTTTAAATTGTACTGCACCTTTAAAATGAAATGCTACAATATTCCAAATTAATCTATGTGTTGTGATACATGTGAAATAGTATGGTTGGAAAAAAATACAGAGATGTTAATGGAAAATATTGTATTAATATTCTGAAGCTAGCAGCAGACAGTTACTGACAATCTGCAGCTGAGATAGTTGTTAAATTGCATAAATATATAACTAATGAGATGAAAATTGCCTGAGGCCCATCTTATATTAAAGGGATAGTAACACTTCGTTTTAACTTTATTTTATTTTGTAGGCATTAAAAAAACATGAAGAATGATATAAGTCTTATCTCTCAAACCTTTATGGTTTATGAGATATTCACAAGCAAAGTTCCCCTCCCCGCCCCTTTTTCCTAGTGTAAGACATCTCTTCTCAGATGTGGATCAGGTTGTATGACAGTACAGATAACAGAAGGGGACAATTTTCTTTGTATGAAAACAATGAAAGCCCTTCCCCCCTTGAAAAGTTTTTCAGCTTTTTCCATTATCTTAATTGAAGATTGTCCCTCTCTGCAGTCTACCTGGGCATCTCCCTTCTTATCTGGTTGAACAGGGGGGGGGGGATACTTTGTTTGTGAATATCTCTTAAACCATAAAGGTTTCAGAGATAAGACTTATATCATTCTTCATGTTTTTTTAATGCCTACAAAATAAAATAAAGTTAAAATGAAGTATTACTATCCCTTTAATACCTTTAATGTGTGCACAAGGTCAGGCTGCTGCAGGCTGGGTAGTCAGGCATTGATTCTGTCCTGCTTTGAATATTTCATTTCACAAACAGAGAAGTTATCTTGCCCTTGTAGAAAGCTGTGTTGCATCTGTTTTATGAAGAGTCCAAATCAAATAATGAAACTTTATTAACCCTTTGTGCGCTGGAGGGGTATCCAATGCATTGCTTAGCAATGCATTGGATACCCCTCTGGCTCTCAAAGGGTTATGGGAAAAAAAATGCATCCATCAACCTTAAAGGAGAAGTACATTTTCTTAATAATAATCTCCCACTTTCTTTACTATGGCATGAAAATCCTAATGTCTTCCTATGGATTTTGCTCTTGTGTCTTTGATCAATTGATAACATCTTCATTCAATCCTGAAAGTCAGGTCCATGGAGGCGGACATGACAGTTGCTGACAGTATTTGTAAACTGAAACAGGCAGAGTACATGAGCATAATTAACCCCTTAAAGGGACAGTAATGTCCCATAAAAAATTCTTGTTTTGTAGAGGAAACAAAAATAAATTATTTGCAGCAAATAATTTAATAAATCTTTATTAAAAGGATACTAATGTCCCATTAAAAATGATTCTTGTTTTGTAGATGAAAAAAACAAATATTTGCTGCAAATCCCATCTCGCAAACCACTATGGTTTGAGCGATATTCGCTTTGAAAGATCCCCCCTCCCTCCCTCTCTCCTGATGTCAGCTATAAAGCCGACAGCAGGAGATTCAAGTTGGCCGACTCGAGGAGGCTCTTCAGCAGAGCCGAAATAGCGTTATTTAAAAAGAACTACTTCATTGGAACGGTCTACAAAGTGTGCTTGCAATTCACACACAGTTTGTAGACCTTTCCAATGAAGTAATTATTTTTAAATAATGTGATTTCAGCTCTGCTTCCGAGACCCAGGCTCGTCACAGGACAGGGATCTCCTGCTGTCAGGACAGCGCTGACTTCAGGAGAAGGGGAATGAGAATATCTCTCAAACCATAGCGGTTTGAGAGATGGGATTTGCAGCAAATATTTGTTTTTTTCATCTACAAAACAAGAATCATTTTTAATGGGACATTAGTATCCTTTTAATAAAGATCAGTTTGGGGAGGACTGATTTGAAGTTGATCACACGTGCCTGCACAGTGGTCTTGGAGTAGTCAATTTCAGACCCAGTAAGTGCTGTGAGTACAAAATACGTGACCTGCCAGGATCATCATCAGTCCTTTAGGTCTTGACATGTCACTGACCGCTAAGGGGTTAAGGCCCATAGGAGTGTGCAATACATTGCAAAGCAGTGGGCTGAGTTTGTGCCCAATGGTCATGCCAACAACTGTCATGTCTGCTTTGAAGGACATGACATTCAGGACCGACTGAAGAGGTCATATCTTTAAGACACAGAGGCAAAATTCATAAGGGTTATTAGGTTTTTCTGGCCATAGTAAATTAAGTGGAGGTGATCATTAGGAGGTGTTACTTGTCTGTTTAGTAAAGGGACTGATGTACCAAGAAGAGTTCTTGGTTAAACCAGCCGCACCATAGGGGACAAATTAAAATTCCATTTGATTTAAATGGTGCTTTAAACCCACTGATTGCTTAGAGATGTCTCCAAAGCATTGCTTCGTACAACAAACAATAGGCTTTAATAGACCACAATACGATTGTAAAACACTAGCTGTTATCAGATTAAGGTGAACCTGTCACAATAAGATAAGTTTCGTTAATTTTAAAGAGAATTATTAAAAGCTGCCCATGGCTAAATTGTATAACATTGCAATTGATTCTTTGTAGTTTGCAAAACATCTCATCCATTGCAGGGCTATGGAGATGTCGAGGCTGGGGGACATGGTGCATCTTGGAAGGTTCACTTCCAAAGTTGCTTACTTTTAATTTCTTTGTATCACAAGTGGCTTCAGTATGAACTGTTTCATTACATCCCAGACACTGACTGCAACAGGGCCAGCACTCAGGACATTTTGAAAGAGCTCATGTGTAAGCAAATATCACCATCTGTGTGAGAACTGGACCATGACAATTGAGGTCCATAGCTTGGTTAAATAGGTAGTCCTCTTATTGCAGAAGGGGATGATGTCAGTTAAAGGGATAGTAATACATCAGTTTTACAAACTTTAATCTTGTAGGTATTTAAAAAAGAAATGAAATGCCCCCAGTCCCATCTCTGTGAAAGTTCCCCCTCCCTCCCCTTTCCCTGACATCAGCACTCTAGCTGACTGCAGGGGAATTCGTCCCTGAACAAGCGGAAGCTCTTCAGCAGAGCCGAGATTGCGTTATTGAAGAAGAAATTCTTCACTGGAATGGTCTACAAAGTGTTCTTGTAAACCAAGAACACTGTGTAGACCATTCCAGTAAAGCATTTCTTCTTCAATAACGCAATCTCGGCTCTGTTGAAGAGCCTCTGCCGGCCCCGGGACCAGATTCCCCTGCAGTCAGCTAGAGCACTGACGTCAGGGGAGGGGGGAACTTTCACAGAGAATATCTCTCAAACCATAAAGGTTTGAGAGATGGGACTGGGGACATTTCATTTCTTTTTTTAAACACCTACAAGATTAAAATTTGTAAAACTGATGTATTACTATCCCTTTAACCCTTTTAGTGCCAGAGAAGTATCCAACAAATTGAGTTGCAACACAAAGGAGAAGGCATGATTAGTAGTGATGAGCGAGCGTGCTCGGCCGATGCTCGGATCGGCTCGAGCATCGCTCTGCTCGGCACATGGCGGTACTCGTCGAGTACCGCCATGTGCTCTCCCGCCATGTTCGGGTGGCGGGGATCTGTGCCGGAAGAGGCACAGATCCGAAGACGCTCCGCTGGACCACCAGGGACTGGAGGTACGGGGGCATTGCGGAGATGAAGGGGGCATTGCGGAGATGAAGGGGAACATTGTGGAAGAGGGGCATAGACTCTATGCCCCTCTTCCACAATGTCCCCCTTCATCTCCGCTATGCCCGTCTTCCACAATGTCCCCCTTCATCTCCGCTATGCCCCTCTTCCACAATGTGCCCCTTCATCTCCGCTATGCCCCTCTTCCACAATGTCCCCCTTCATCTCCTCTATGCCATAGAGGAGATGAAGGGGGACATTGTGGAAGAGGGGCATAGCGGAGATGAAGGGGCACATTGTGGAAGAGGGGCATAGCGGAGATGAAGGGGCACATTGTGGAAGAGGGGCATAGCGGAGATGAAGGGGCACATTGTGGAAGAGGGGCATAGCGGAGCTGAAGGGGGACATTGCGGAGCTGAAGGGGGCATTCGGAGATGAAGGGGGCATAGCGGAGATGAAGGGGGCATTGACCAGGCACCCTCCCCTCATCAGAGCAGGGGGTGCCTGGTGTCGCCCCACTGAAGTCAATGGGGCTCGGGTGCTCGGCCGAGCACTCGAGCCTCAGGGGGTGCTCGGTCAGAGCACCCGAGCACCCGAGCATCGGGGTGCTCGCTCAACATTAATGATTAGGTTATCTAGACAAAGGATGTAACAATGGATAAACACTGGGACAAAAGGTTGAGGGGCTTGAATACACATTTCTAAAATAATGGCCAGAGGGTTGAAGCATCTTTGAATATTCCGCTTCAACCCCTGGCCAATCCGGTGCCTAGAATTGGATGACCAATCCTCGGCAAGCTCGTCACAGCTGTCTCGAACAATCAGAACCTTTGGGCGGGCAGCTGACTGACCAATTACTGGGTGGCCTACTTTCCCCCATGTTAACTCTATGGGGGACCTTTAAACCTGCCACCCAGGGCTTCGGCCAATCTGGAAGCTGCCTACTTTTCCATGTCGTGTCAATGGCAGCTTGTCATAGTCCTGCCGGCCGTCCTTAGCCCCGTGAATTTCACTCCTTAGCGGGGAAAAAGTATCTGCCCGGGATCACTTTACAATGCAGAGTCCAGAGCTCCGTGACGGTTCCGTCGCACCCTCTGACACTCAAAAGGGTTAAAGGGGGTGGGAGGTGAGAATTAAAGCTAAGGTATTGTTGAAACTGCTCAATATTAGAAAGTGTGACTGACGTCTTTCTCACTCTTTAAAACTGTAGAATAAATTAAAAATTGTTATGAAACATTACATCCTCTCTAACCACATAAGGAATAGTTCTGTGTGCCATGCATTGCATTATAGCCATAAAGAAATAGCGGGAGATGTAAAAAAAGCCTTCTTAGTGTATACTTAAGAATTATCACTAAAATTCACAACCCTGGTCATATTTTTAAAGAAGTAAAGTAACATTTATAAATATGTCTATCTGACAGAACTACACCTCCCAGCAATCTGTGCGTTCGGGCAGTGTCTACTGTGCATGACTGCATCAGACAAACATGTGCATTCGGGCAGTGTCTACTGCGCATGACTGCATCAGACAAACATATGCATTCGGGCAGTCTCTACTGTGCATGACTGCATCAGACAAACATACATCTGGCCTTTTATATTATATGATTTTTGTTTTTTTTTTGTTTTTGTACTGCTCGTTTATATTGCTCATTTATATGTTGATGATGCAGCCTTAATTACACTGTATAATAGAGGCACATTGTTGTCTTTGAGGTCTTGTGCTCTTTTTAGGAGAGAGGAGCAGGGATAATTTTGGAGGATTTTGTTTGTTTAAAGCAGAAGTACCACCTAACATACACTTTAGCTTAAATAACGCCACATCTGGCGACTAGCTGCTCAGTAGCGCTAGTCGACAGAATTATTACATTGTTAAATAGATTTACAATTTCTTCCCCGACTGACCTGCAGGACGGAGCTCAGACTTTTTGCCATAGTGACGTCCGCGTGCCTGCACCGTCAGTCCAAGCCAGCTCTAGGAGGCTTTGCTAGGAGCCAGCCGGCTCCAAAAGGGACTGACAGCACAGGCGCGCAGATGTCACTATGGCAAGTTGTCCGTGCTCTGTCCTGCCTGTCAGCCGGGGAAGAAAGGGTAAATCTATTTAACAATGTAATAATTCTGGCGACTAGCGCTATTAAGCAGCTAGTCGCCAGATGAGGAGTTATTTAAGCTAAAGTGTATGTCAGGTGGTAGTTCCTCTTTAAGAAAAGACAACTAAGAGGAGACCTTATCACATTGTACAAGTATATGAGAGGTCAATACAAGTATCTCTGTGGTGAGCTATTTATTCCAAGGCCTGATCAGGTGACCGGGGGACACCCCTTGAGATTAGAGGAAAGGAGGTTTAGACTTCAGCAGAGGAAGGGTTTTTTACAGTAAGGTCTGTTAAATTGTGGAATTCATTGCCCAAGGAGGTAGTTATGGCAGATACAATGGATACATTTAAGAGTAGATTAGACACATTTCTTTCAAAAGGGAACATACAGAGTTATACTGTTTATCAGTAGGCTGATCAGGAAGGTCTGATAAAGACTAACTTATTTGGTAGCAGGAAAGCTATAAAATTCTCAGTTACTGAGGTATGAGGAGAAGGTTCAACTTGATGGACGTGTGCCTTTATTCAACCTAATTTACTATGTTACTATGTTACTAACAGGTTATACCTGGCGCTATGATTTAATCTAAAACTGCCTTTATTTTTTGCGCAATTAGCTAATTTCTTTATAAATACATTGGGAAACAATTCTTATTTGTCCAAGACCATTTCTACTCCACTTTTCAAAAAAGTCAACTAACTGTAGTTGGCACTTAGAGAAAATGTTGCTAAACTGTTATACATATACTTAAGTAGCTTTGAGACACTTTTACAGACACTTTCTTTATAATTCCAGTTTTATACATCTCCCCCATAGTTTCTGTTGAATTTCTTGTGAGGAGAAAATGCTAATTTCCACAAGTCCCTACTGGCTACCCCTGACTTAGGACATATGAGTAAAGATAAAAGGAGGAATTATGATGTGAGCGTTTCCCTTTAATGTTTTGAGTGCAAGAGTGGCGAGTAATGCCTTTTTAGGGCAATGTGTTGTTCAGCCTTCTGGTACATAAAGCATAACCCCTTTAAGAACTAGAAAGATGAGCAATGGATTGCTTTAAATTGCATTGTGCGCCTCACTTCTCCTTAAACGGACAGTAATGTCCCATATGAAATGCTTCTTGTTTTGTAGAGGTAAAAAAATAAATTATTTACAGCAAATTATTTGCAGCAAATCCTATCTGTCAAACTGCTGTGGTTTGAGAGATATTTGCCTGTAAAGTTTCCCTTTCCCTGATGTCAGCTGTAAAGCTGATAGCAGGAGATTCGAGTCTGCCGACTCGAGGAGGCTCTTCAGCAGAACCGAAATTGTGTTATTTAAAAATAACTACTTCATTGGAACGGTCTACAAAGTGTGCTTGCAAACAGGCACAGTTTGTAGACCTTTCCAATTAAGTCATTCTTTTAAATAACTGCTGTAGAGCCGCCGGCTGGCTTACGGACCAGGAACTCCTGCTGCCAGTAGAGTGCTGATGTCAGGAGAAGGGGAGGGAGGGGGGAACTTTAGTTGCGCATATCTCTCAAACCATAGCGGTCTGAGAGATGGGATTTGATGCTGAAAATGTTTTTTTTTAACCTCTACAAAACAAGAGGATATTTTTATGGGACATTAAAGGAGAAACAATACTTCCTAATAAGAATCCCCACTTAACATTATTGCCATAAAATTCTAATGGCCCCTGTGAATTGTGCCCTTAGAGTGTCAGAGGGGAATGCCACACATTAGACTTGTGCACGGGCAAAATTTTTGATTAAATTCGAATTTGGACAAATTTTTTTTTATAATTCGGATGATCCTAATTTCGGACCGGGCCTATTTGATTCGAACGAAATTCTGACCCATTCCGAATTATTCGGCTGAATTTAACATGGGTTAAATTATAGCAGTGCACCTCCGTGCACGCTGCTATCATTCTTTGCAGACAGGGTGTGCATTTAGAAAAGGATCCATCCCAAAAACGGACATTGTCGTACATTGCCAGTCTGTGCATGTCACCTCTACTCCAGCATGGGATGCCAGTCACAATGCAAACGTCGAACATCGAGAACCCATGCCTGTCATTCAATTTAGCATATGCTCGAACATCGAAACCCATGCCTGTCATTCAATATAGCATATGCTCGAACATCGAAACCCATGCCTGTCATTCAATATAGCATATGCTCGAACATCGAAAACCCATGCCTGTCACATCCTACTCAACCTAAGTGGTTGTCTCAAACATGGACAAACTACATGTCACATTCTATGTTAGTACATGGGTAAAGGTTAAGGTTTCATTTTCTGGTACCAGCCTCCTACCCTACTGTCCCTCTTTAGTACCCAAATTCCTCTCTCTCATTTTCCTATCCTGATTTCCCCTCATATCAGATAACTCTATGTGTATATACATTGTAGTGTTTCATACTACATCAAGAATAAACATCAATGATTGTTTAAACTGCAGTATGTGTGTCTAAACTAATTTGTGTATTGAAAATACATTAACCCCATTGCGACAAGTGACTTACCAGGTACGTCCCGCAAAAACTGTCACTTAGTGACAGAGGACGTACCTGGTAAGTCCCGGAAGTCGTTCGCTAGAATGAAGAAGAAGAAAAATCCGTTGTTAAGTGCCGGGCGAGTGTGTGCCCGGCCGGTCATTAAGGGGTTAATCTTGTGATAAATCATCACCTCACTTAACCCTTCTCAGAGACTGACAGAATTGGAACGATGTGCCAACTTGCCTTTGATTCGAGGATCGCAAATTGTGGCAAGTATTAACTCGGGACAATTGTGCATGCGCTCTTCCATACGCCGAGTAAGTTCCTTCTTCAACCTCAGCACCAGGCAAGCATTCCCTATGGGAAAGGAAATCATCCAATTTTAAGGAGAGGTGCGTGAAGAGGGGAATGACTTCTGCCAGACTAGCGTTCTCTTTGCTCAAAAGTTCCGTCAAAGCACGGAAAGGCTTAAGGACTGTCACTACCTGTTCCATCAGGGCCCAGTCAGCCCTGCCCAGTGTTCTGTTACTGCCAATGAAATGGTGACATGACATTGCATGAATTGCCTTTTTCTGCTCCAGGATACGCTCTAGGATATCTAAGGTGGAGTTCCACCTGGTCCCAACATCTTGTTTTAGGCGGTGCTCTGGGAGGTCTGCCTTTTTCTGTTCCTCCCTGAGTAGCTGGCTATCTTTGACACTCCGATGGAAGTGGCCAGAAATTTGTTGGCACGACTCCAGAAGTGCTGACAACCTTCCAGTATTACTGCCATCCTCAAGAGCAGCCTTCACTACTAGATGCAGAACATGCGCTGAGCAGCGCACACCCACAAATCTGCCATCCCGGACAGCCTTGATCATGTTAGCTACACCATCAGTAACCACAAACCCCATTTGCACCTGTGTGCCTGCCTGCTCCCCTAGCCACTACTCTATCATGTCCTGCAGTGCTTTGCGAATGTTATCTGAGGTGTGCTGCTGATCCATTACCTCAGCATGGAGGAGGAAAGAGCGGCACCCTGCCTGCCTATACAACTGTGACACTGGCAGTGTGACGCTGAAGATTATTCAAACAAATAACTTGTATTATGAATAATTTTAATAAAACAAACACAGGTGACTCTCCCTTGCGGTAGCGAAAAGGCACGCTGCCTGCCTATACAACTGTGACACTGGCAGTGTGACACTGAAGATTATTCAAACAAATCACTTGTATTTTTTATATTTTTACTAAAACCAACACATGTGGGTCTCCCTTGCGGTGGCGAAAAAGCACCCTGCCTGCCTATACAACTGTGACACTGGCAGTGTGACACTGAAGATTATTCAAACAAATAACTTGTATTAGGAATAATTTTAATAAAACCAACACATGTGGGTCTCCCTTGTGGTGGCGAAAAGGCACGCTGCCTGCCTATACAACTGTGACACTGGCAGTGTGACTGAAGAGTATTCAAACAAATGACTTGTACTTTTTATATTTTTTTTTAAGAAACACAAATGACCCCCTTGCGGTGGCGAAAAGGCACCCTGCCTGCCTATAGGACTGTCAGACTGGTTGATGTGACATTGAAAATTATTCGAACAAATACCTAATTTTTTTTATATTTTGCACAGGAACAAATATTACTCGCTCTTGCAGTGGCAATAACTGGAACTAATGCTGGCTGCCTAATGCTGCCTGCCTGCCTACACAACAACTGGACACTCTCTAATCTCTTCTTCTCTCTCTGAGCTCCAACAACGCAATGAGGAAATGCAGGCTGTCTGTCTGTGTGACTGTGTCATTAGTCCAACCCCCATCATGAAACGAAGAAGGCTATTGGAATACAGACAAAAGAGGGAAGTTGTGCATGAAACAGAGAATGGAATTGGACTAGAGACATGGAGGGAAAATTATGGAGGGAAAGTAATTGAGCACGCACAGGAAGTACAAAAAAGTCCTGGTCGAAAGTAGTCAAAACTTTTGGAAATTTGTCGAATGCCGAAACTTCCGAAAGTTTAGACGAATTTCGGTCCTGGGCTGTTTGGAGTCGGATCATTTTTTCTCGAATGACCCTTGAGTTTCGGATTGGCCGAATGTCTCAGAATGACCCCATTTTCGATGAAATCCGAATGTCTCCGAATCAATTCGCACAAGTCTACCACACATTGTGTGGTGTACCTCTCTGGCACTCAGAGGATTAAGAGGTAACATCTTGAACCAGTCCTTGAATCAGACTGGAGCAGTCTGAGTGTATGAGCCTATTTAACCATATAGGTGCAAGACAGGTGCATTACAAAGCAGTGGATGATTATTATATGTAGTGGGGGTCATTTGTGTTGTACTTCCATGGACATGACTTTCAGGAAAAATAGACAATATTATTTCTTGAACAAAGGCTCAAAGGCAACATGAAGGTCATTAAAGTGGAACTATCACCCCAAATAAAGCCCCCCCAATAAATAAGCAAATAGCGATATGCTTAGAAATAGTGCTATTATCCATCATAAGTACCGCATTATGAAGAAATCCTACTTCTTCTGACACGGATGGCCAGTCGTCTTGCTTTAGAGGCATCTGCGCCATCAGTCCCTTCCTGTTACCTTAAGGTACAATAGAGGAGACCGGGTAGGACAGCGCAGGCGCGCAGATGTCTTTAGCCAAGATGTCTGTGTTGATGCCTGGTCGTCTCATAAGAATTGGGATTTCTTAATAACACTGTACTTATGCTGGATATAATACTACTATTTCTAAGCTTATTGCTATATGACTAATTATTGGGGGTGTGGCTTTATTTGGATTGATAGTTCCTCTTTAACCCTTTAAGTGCCAGAAGGGTATGCAACACATTGCTCTGCAATGCGTTGCGTACCCCTCTGGCACGCAAAGGGTTAAGTTGTGGAGAACTATTATTGGGAGGTGTTACTTCTCATTTAAAGGGTTAATGCCATTTCAGAGATATAACATGTACCCATCCTTTCCCTTTCAGTTTGGGTAAGGACACAGAATGCTTTTTTTAATCCTTTGAGTACCAGAGCAAGCAATGCCTTGCGTACCCCTATGGCACTTAAAGGGTTAACTGATACAAAATGCAATCAAATGAATCTATTAAGGGGTATGATCTTTTGATTAAATATAATGATATTCTTTCATGGATTTCTGCGGGGAATAATTTGTAGTAGAATTATCTTTCTCTTTTGTGATTGCATTACCATATGGAGTAATTCTTCTGACATGTAGGTCATTCAGTAAGAGAAGCTTCGGAATTAGAGGCAAGGCAGGATGCTTCTTTGACAGAAAAGGACAACCTGACTTATTAAAATTTTACAATTAGTGACTTTTATTAGTTGCCTCTTACAATGTTTCAAGGGAGATCAAGCCATAAATACATCTGCAGAGCCCCGCAGGAAAGATTAGGCAAATTAGAGTTTTTATGATAAAAACTGTGTTGTTGACACATTCATTCAATGTTTTACAAATTGTGGGGTTCAAATATACATAACTTGCATTGCTATAAAAGTATATGTTTCAGTGCATTTCTTATAGAGTCTTGCTTTTTGAATTAGCACTGATTTTTCAGTACTTGATAGTAGGGATGAGCACAAATTTTCACCTAGAAAGAGAAGCATGTGAAACACAGGGCCAGGTTTATAATAAGGCAGAGTAGGAATCTGCCTAAAGGAGCACCCCACAGAAGGGCGCCTTTCATTGGGAGTTTTTTTTGTTAAATTAGCCAGCCTTATGATGCATGGCTAGCACAGATTTTGCATCTTCCGCCCTCACTCCAGTCTATCTGTGTGACTGCGTCGCTCACGTGGTGTTTGACAGACAGGAAAATGGCAGACTTCAGTAGTGCTTGGGGATTCCTGGGAAAGACAGTGGTGAGTGCATGCACCAGCATCCAGCCCAGGTTCGTGCACCAGCATCCAGCCCAGGTGCGTGCACCAGCAGCCAGCCCAGGTACGTGCACCAGCATCCAGCCCAGGTAAGTGTACCAGCATCCAGCCCAGGTGCGTGCACCAGCAGCCAGCCCAGGTGCATGCACCAGCAGCCAGCCCAGGTACGTGCACCAGCATCCAGCCCAGGTGCGTGCTCCAGCATCCAGCCCAGGTACGTGATCCAGCATCCAGCCCAGGTGAGTGCTCCAGCATCCAGCCCATGTGCGTGCTCCAGCATGCAGCCCAGGTGCATGCACCAGCATCCAGCCCAGGTGCATGCACCAGCATCCAGCCCAGTTGAGTGCTCCAGCATCCAGCCCAGGTGCGTGCTCCAGCATGCAGCCCAGGTGCGTGCTCCAGCATGCAGCCCAGGTGCGTGCTCCAGCATGCAGCCCAGGTGAGTGCTCCAGCATCCAGCCCATGTGCATGCACCAGCATGCAGCCCAGGTGCATGCACCAGCATCCAGCCCAGGTGAGTGCTCCAGCATCCAGACCAGGTGCGTGCTCCAGCATCCAGCCCAGGTGAGTGAAGATTGAATTTGAGGAAGGAAAATGATCTGTCTCTATGTGCTGAGTGCTCCCACTGCCCGGGTACATGGCTGATACTGTCACTGTGCAGTGCTTTATTTTTGCAGAAATTGCAGCTGGCCTGGCTGGCACCTACCTGGCAACCTGGCGTGGTGGTCACAAATGAACCCTTTGAGTGCCAGGGGGGTACGCAACGCATTGCTTTGGAATGTGTTGCGTACCCCTCTGCCACTCAAAGGGTTGTAGTCCTGAACAGCTGGAGACTGCTCCGATCTGCACTACTCTGTAGATGTCTCTCAAGCAGATCTCTCTCCCCCGTTCTTGCATATTCTCTCTTCTGTGCATTTTTATTTTTTGACTGACAGAGTTATATACTGAGATGAACCAATAAAGAGGGATTTGGGTCTCAAAGGGTTGGGGGCACTTCATATTTCTGTGCCTACAGGCTCCTGAGATGCAAATCTGTCCCTGGTGAAACATAGCACTTCTCACCTTGTAGGAAAATTCATACAATTTTTTCCCACCATTAATTCTCTTAGTGATAGTATAAAAGGGGTGTCTTTGCTTGGGAGAGAGAAAGAAAGTAGTTCAGTTTTTGAGGCTAGCTAGTGTTGGCACTAGGCAGACAGACACAGAAAGTGAGTTGGAGTTCCTTGATACTAGTGTTTGTGGTAGCTACTGTCAGTTGACTCTGTGGGTGTGTGGGGTGAGAAAGGAGAAAGAGTTTTAACTGATAAGTGACAGCCAGCCATGTAGGTGATTCTTCCGTCTGAACTGAGCTTGCTGAGACTAGTTGAGATTCTAATGAGACTGAGTGACAGACATTATGTGCACAAACAATCACATCATACATTCAAAACAAGACAAATAGACAAGGTGTACAACTAAATATACTGTGTTACGCATTCACAGATCTGCCAGAACCAGTGGGATAATTATACTGAGGTGTAGTGGGTGCTGCACCAGCTTCTGTGTACTTTATTATTGCTGAGTATCTTGTCTAGTCCTGATGGTCACTGCCTGGCAATAGACTCTAGAACTCTACTTGGACTATTTCTACAGACATCCTGAGCATAGTCCAACTCAACTGGTCTGAGCTATCCAACATTGCAGTTGGCACCTTTACCCAGCTTCAGCTGCAGCAATGCTTTGCAGTGGTCTCACAACGTACTCTAGCTCTGTACTTTAGCACTGTTCCCCAGAATCTTGCAGATCACAGTGACTGCTCACATTAAAGACACAGCCATCACAGCCACGGAATCATAATACTCCATCACAACTAGTCAAATTGATAAAACAATACATTTAAACAGTTCTACATTTATATGAGTTTTTAGAAAGAAGTCAAAATCTGCACAAAATTAATCAAAACTTAAGCCTGTGGAATGGCAAACTTGACAAAATGTTAGCAGTTGACATGCTACCCTTTCCTTTGTTGAAAACAGTGATATTAAAGAACTGATATCAACCGTCTAACATATTCTAAGCTGCATTTATTTTACAAGGATGACCATACCAGAGTTATACATGCAGGTGGTTAGTGCTGTGGCCAAAGAACAGGAAATGTAACACAGAAATAAACTTTACCTGGCTACAGATATATGGAAAAGTGGCAAGACTACAGACTTTATGGATGTAACTGGTCACTGGCTAGTTTTTCCATCTGTGGATAGCAGCATGCAGCATCAGGTCAGTGCCAGGACCTGCTGGTTCTGGTACTAGTAGTAAAGGCCAGCTGCAGGGTAGCCCATACCATCGGCATGCCATGTTATGCATGCCAGTCTTTGAGAGACAAAAAACACAAAACTACATTTTATTAAAGAAACTGCAGCTGGTCAAAGACAAATGGCTTCTAACCCACTACTTAAAAACTGGCTTTGTGACTGCTAACATTGGCTTCACTATAATAGCTGCCTTGAGAACATGAGATATAGTAAATGTACCCTGATTCGCTCCTGTCCTCAAAGAAATGCTAAATATTGCCTGCAAAATATGTGCACTTTCAGTACATTCCATACATGAATGTTATCACATCATACCTCCCAACATTTCCAATTGCCAAAGAGGGACACTTGTGTTGTAGGGGGTGTGGCTGGTGGGCAGGGCATTACAGAGAATTGTTAGGCTATTTCATGACCTATTGGCACCTCCTTGTGTAACATAATAAATGACTTATAACAAGACCAAAGTATTTTATTTACATGGGGTACTTTATAAACAAATATACTGATGTTTAACCAAACAATAATATTGCTGTAAAACAATGTGATACACTTATATACACATGACACAATCTGATCTCCTAAAAAAAGGGACATCAGGGTGGGAAAGAGTGACAGAGGGATTTGGGTCTAAAAGAGGGACTGTCCCTCCTAAAGAGGGACACTTGGGCAGTATGTCATATATCCCCATTACCAGTATAAAATGGAGGTTCCTATCAGGTGAAATTCCTCATTGTACATGCAAGAACAAATCTATTGGCAAGTATACAATGCTTAACATGAAGGCTTTGAAGGGGGTTTCTTTGTAACTTGGTCAATAGGAGTTAGTGGGTAAGTTATGTTAGCTCCTGAAGCCTTTTGGGGAAGCCTCTTGAGGTTGTGTTAGTGCAGGTATCAGTGACATGCTTCCAATTTAACAACAATGAAGAGCATGAAAGTTGATTATCACAATAATGTCAATACAGACACAAAGCAGATGGTGAGTCACATGTAGCATGCTTTAAGTGAGATCCTCCCACAGAGGCAATTAAAAGCAATGAGGGCTACATTCTTGCTACATTGCAGGACCCACACTTTATAAATAACATTTCTGAATGTGTGCCAAGGTGTGAGCAGCAGAACTCTGAGGAATCACGTTCTGTGATCATATATAAAGAAATTCTTACAGTATAAGATTGCATTGTGGTAGATGTACGAGAGAATTGTAGAGTCAAAAAACTACTAAAAAGCAGAATAAGAAGGAAGGAACAGAAGTTTACCCTCAGCATCAACTGCAACAGCATCAACAGTATAACAACAATTTACATAGCATTTGGTTTCACCACAGGAAGCAATTCATGTGTCTCAAGGGCAGCAGTCTAACATAAGTAGTGATGGTGATGGTTGTGGCCTTGGCACATCTTTATGGGACTTGTCCCACAATATGAATTAGTAACTGATGCACATTAACACAATCTAGCTCCAAGGAGTAGCCCCATTGCATCTGAATGTTACAGCATACCTGAAGGATAATTATGTTCTGGGCCAAAATAATGACCAACGTGAGTATAGACAAATAAAGCATTATATGTGGCCAGTGGGTGATTGACAGTTACAATGGGGCATTCATCAACACTCAATAAAAGTAAATGATCCATCCTGACATGAGCTTAGTGTAATCATCAGGGTCAGTCTTCACAAATGCACAGTGATAGTCACACCTTGAGGGATGGCTTTAGATCTTCCACATGAATCTCATGGCTTGATTATTGAGCCCTGCATCGTGTATCTGGTGACCGTAGACCTGTAGATTCTTCCTGACCGGCTGCTGCCCTGACTCTCTCTCTCTTGGTTGCTGATTTTAGCTGTTCTGTCTGGTTTCCCTTCCCTGCCTTGCAAATTGATCTCCCGGCTTTGGACTCGGCGCATTTCCTGACCTTCCTTACGGATACGGCTTTGTACCTTCGTGGCATCATCCTTTTTTTTCCTCGCAGCCATCCAGCTGAATGTATGTGACTGCATGGCTCTTCCCAGTCTTCCTCGCATCAGTCTGCGCTCTCTGGTTCTCCGGCACCCTCCGAGACTTCCCGGGTCTCGTGGAAGGTGCAGAGACTCTGATTGTATCTCCAGCCCTCCTTCAGCACTTTCTGGCCATTTGCTCCGGGACTCCGGCGTATCTCTCTCAGCATTGCCGAGGCAAGAGGCCGTTCCCTCCAGTCAGTCTGCAGTCACTTCTCCCCCTGCTGGTCGAATGTGTCATTGTCCTATACCTGGGTACCAGATATTCCTGTCTATTCTACACATGTAGCAAGCTATTACCTGTAAAAGATTTCATCTGCCCAGCTACTTTACAAATTAATCTGCTCTTCAGTACACTGAGACTTTTACCTTGCCCAGCACATTTACAAGTTCATCTGATCTTCAGTACACTGAGACTTTTGCCTTGCCCAGCAAGTTTACAAGTTCATCTGATCTTCAGTACACTGAGACTTTTGCCTTGCCCAGCAAGTTTACAAATTCATCTGATCTTCAGTACACTGAGACTTTTGCCTTGCCTAGCAAGTTTACAAATTCATCTGATCTTCAGAACACTGAGACTTTTGCCTTGCCCAGCAAGTTTACAAACTCATCTGATCTTCAGTACACTGAGACTTTTGCCTTGCCTAGCAAGTTTACAAATTCATCTGATCTTCAGTACACTGAGACTTTTGCCTTGCCCAGCAAGTTTACATATTCCTCTGATCTTCCTTTTCCTGGGTCAGCTCCGCTGAGGATCCTCTTGACCATCCTGCCCGTTCCCCTCTCTGCTGGAGGTCTTGTACCCAGCCCTTCAGCTTGGAAGGAGGACCTCACCTGCCACCTCGCTCCAAGCATCTCTGCGCAACTTAGATCCCCAGCTCCGTTAGACGACACACGGGGGAGGTAAGCGTGACACAAGCACACTTAGAAGACCGTTCCAGTGAAGGATTTCTTTTTCAATATCTGTATCTCGGCTCTGCTGTAGAGCTGCTGGCTGGTCCCAGGACCGGGTTCCCATGCAGTCAGCTAGAGCGCTGACGTCAGGGGAGGGAGGAACTTTTTCAGCGAATATCTCTCAAACCATAAAGATTTGAGAGATGTGACTGGGGGCATTTCATTTCTTTTTTTAGTCCCCTGTGTATTAACACACAATGCATTTCACCAGCTGCCTGGCTTCATCAGGGTCTTGTAAAGTAATGATCAGGAACATTGGGCTATTTTGAATATTAGATTAGTGTATCCTGTTGGAGGAAGTGGCGTTTTAAGTGTGCACTAAGTAAGCATGCCCAAGTAGAGACTGCCCAAACACGCCGGATAAGGGTAGTTGTCAGATCATTAGAATATGATGTAAGACAAACTTTCTAGACTCTCTGATTGGTTAGTCAAAGATAAGATATTAAATCAAAAATCCTAGTAGCAATACATGTTTGTTCCAGAAGATGGCGCAACAAGATTAATAACTGCATATATGGTGACACGCCAACATCTGTATTATGTCAAGACTGATATGGCTGGGGTACAATAAACTATGCCAACATGTCAACTTGATTCCTTCCTTAGGTTTACCCTCCCCCCAGATATACTAGACTAAAGTTTTTCTGGTAAAAAAAAATCTCGCTATCAATCTCTATAATATAATTTAAATATTTCTTATCCCCAACTCAAGATGCATTAAGGCATGATAAATAGGTGATAGAGCAATGATTTCATGTTATTCCATGGAGACAATGAACTAATATTTCTCGAACTTTGGAGCCAATGCACTAAGATCTCTCCAGCTTTTGGAGATCTTAGTGTATTGGCTCCATAGAATAACATAGGAACTGGAGAAGTGATATCACTGGAGACATTATCTCCACTTCAGCACCTCTTCGTCATGCCTTAGTGCATAATCCCCAAAGCTTTGATGGCTTTACTAGCATTCAATGGGAGTTATGCACTAAGGCATGATAAAGGTGATAAAGTGGAGAAGACTTCTCCAGTTATATCACTTCTACAGTTACTATGTTTTTCTATGGAACCTATGCACGAAGATCTCCAAAGCTGGAGAGATCTTAGTGCATTGGCGCAATAGCATATCATAGGACTTGGAGAAGTAATATCACTGATGAACATACCTGGGAACTCTCCGGATTTGCCCCGGAGACTCCGGTTCTGACAGAGCTTTACCGGATCTCCAGGGCAGAAGCTGATTCCTCCGGATATGGGGAGTTTCTATTGAAACTCTGCCACATCTGCTGTTTCTCCCGCTGTTCCTCCTTCCCCAGCCTTCTGTGTGACTCCTTTAAGCCCCGCCCCCAACTCGTGTCAAGCCCCACCCATTTTTGACGCAATTAGCGTCATTATTGTCACCCCCTGCTGAACAGAGGACTCCTTTCCGGGTAGCCCTCAATTGGAAGTTCCCAGGTATGCTGATGAAGTTATCTCTGCTTTATCACCTCAAAGGGTCAATGCACTTTTCTTTTCAATATAGGGTCATAATTCCTTTGAAAGTCAAAGGAGAAAGAGACACATGGCTTTGATTAGCTGTAAATGGATTTTGAAACAACAGTACACCAAGTGTACATCATGCTCCCTTAGTTAAGAGTGCATCTATCACCTCAGTGATTTATTTTTAAAAACTGAACTTTAGTATCAATAAACTTATTTGGTTGTAAACACTGAGAGGAGATGAAAGAAACAGATGTCGATACATTATGGCAGTTATAGCTGCAGGTGTTCCTAAGTCAGAACTTTGGGGCATGTTTTATAACATGCCCATTGCACTATGGTTAGCAGGAATATCACTAAACCTCAAAGCATGGACACAAATATAAAGCATTACACAAACGATCCATAAGAACATTCTCCAAAATGGATTTCAACATTGCAGAGAATGTATAAAAACAAAACAAAGGGGTCTATATTATAAAATGGAGTCTGAAAATTACAGGGCAAGTTGGTAAGTCATAAAGGGATAGTAATACTTACTGTGTAAAAAAATATATATATTGTAGGGTTTATCTTCTTGAGTAAAACAAGGGTACTCCCACTGCTGAGAGGTGTCTTATTGAAAAGTTATTGCAGCTAAAGCAGCTAAAGCATGATATTGTAAGGCGCCATATATCCGTTGCCTGAAAATTTGTAGTGGTGCTGTTGCTACAAAAGTCTATGGACAGCTCTGGTCATTTGACCATACATCTTCATTGGATGGGGCAACACTTCAGGCCATTGAAATACTTCAACTAAAAATTCAAGTTTGAACTGCAATGACTCTTGAATACAACACCTCTCAGGAGTGGGATTGTCCTTGTTTTACTATATATATATATATTTTTTACATTTAAAGTTTTACTATCTATTTGACTTTGAGTGTCAGAGAGGTATCCATTGCCCGTTACAATGAAGTGGATACCTCTCTGACACTCAAAGGGTCAATTTATTAACCCCTTAAAGACCCTTGACGGTAGTGGTATGTCGTGGGTAAAAGTGACTGAACGACCCATGACGTACCAGGACCATCATGGATTTAAGGGCTCCCCGCACGGCTGGGAGTCCTGAGTCGGATCGGCACATAAAAAAAATGCTCCATGGTCCTTTAGTGACCACAGCGTGCCTGTGTGGCTGGTCATAAAAGGGTTAATGCATATAATGTCAACTGAGTTTTCTTGATGATCTAAAATGTGATTTCATATTTCATTTTATATGCTTGAAATATTTTATTAGCATTGCTGACTTTTTTTTTAGAAGCATTGAGACTGCTTATTAGCAAAAATGCTAATTTTTATTAGTAGCCCTATTTTTTACAAGAGAGATTTTTTATTAGCATTCCTGAACTTTCTTTCAAAAAAGTAATGAATACCTGTTTTAGCTCATAACAATATTAAAAGTTATGACATTTGGTTTCAAAGCAGATAGGATGTTGATGCAAGGAAATACCCGACTGTATTTTGGAGTCAGGAAATAATCTTGTTATCCGTTTAGGGTTAATTGGAGGTGACTTCTATAGGGGTTTCTTTGCTTTCCTCTGTGCCAACACAGGTAATATGGCATGGGCTTAAAGGAGCAGTAAACTTTTTTTTATGAAAACACATATTTTGTAGATAATTTCCTGCTGAATAAAACAAGGTCACTCCCATCGCTGTCAGATGTTTTATTCAAAATGTATAGCAGTTTAAATAATCATGAAGTGAATTTACTGTGTTTACTTCCTGATTGTTCTGACAGGAAGTGACAGGCAGTTTCTATCACATTCTATGGAGAACTTTATGTCTCTGACTTTTCTGACCTTCCTCTCCATTAGAATCTAACAGGAAATCTAATTAGAATTTGACCACTAGAGGGCGATGCTAATGTAAAAAAAACATGGGTTTAAACTGTAATAACTCTGGAAATATAAATCTCTCGACAGTGGGAGTACCCTTATTTTACTCAATAAGAAAATCTCTACAATACATATTTTTCATAAGAAAAGTTTACCGCTCCTTTAAAGCAGAACTATCACAGAGATATAAGTGCCCCTCTATTAATAGTATAGTGGTAATCATTTAAATAATGTTATAATGTTTATTAAGTGCAGGCATTATATGGAAACATAAGTTCTGAGATTCACCTCAAGAAAACAGCGCAGACATCTTGCTGCAAAGGGATTTGTACATTTGCACTGTCCATCTCTGTCTACTCACTGATAGATTATTTGTCAAAGGGGGAGTTGCATTGTACCGTACAGTAAAAACAGGACCGGACAGCACAGGTGCACAGATCCTTCTTTGGAGCTGTCGTCTTGAGGGGCGTCTCATAAGAACTTATGTTTCCATATTATGTCTGCACTTAATAAACATTAACCACTTACCACCCGAGGATGTACTACATGTACGTCCCGAGCGGATGTCCCAGGTGGACAGAGGACGTACATGTACGTCCCGGAAGTCATTCAGTGAAATGAAAAAAAAATGTTCGGCAGGAGTTAAGTGCTGGCCGCGTGCACGCGCGGCTGGTCACTAAGGCGTTAAAACAGTATTTAAAGGGATAATAATACAAAAGTATTACTAATCCCTATACAAAGTACTACTTAAAAAAACACGTATTTCCCCCAGTGTCATCTCTCAAACCTTTATGGTTTGAGAGATGACCGCTTCTAAAGTTGCCCTCTCCCTCCCCCTTCCCCGTAGTCAGCATTCTAGCTAACTCAGGGAAATCTGGTCAGAGTTCATCCGGCGGCTCTGCAGCAGAGCCGCGATCGCGTTAACTAAAAAATAAACTTTCATTGAAACGGTCTTCTACGTGTGCTTGCAAGCTAAGCACACGTAGAAGACCATTTCAGTGAAAGTTTTCTTTTTTAGTAACGCGATCCGGCTGTGCTGGAGAGCCGCCTGAAAGTTGTATGACTCTCTTCCTTTCAGTCAGCTAGAATGCTGACTACGAGGAAGGGGGAGGGAGAGGGCAACTTTAGAAGAGTTCATCTCTCAAACCATAAAGGTTTGAGAGATGACACTGGGGGCAAAACGTTTTTTTAAGTAGTACTTTGCTATAGGGATTAGTAAGGGATATCCCTTTAAATGATTACTGCTACCCTACCCAGCGAGATGGCTCAGTTGGTTTATGCACCACCTATAGAATCTGTTCAAGCTGCAAGGTCACAGATTCTAATCCTGGCAAGGTCATCTCAGCCTTTCATCCTTCTGAGGTATATAAAATGGACATACTTAAAAACGAGAAGCAATCTCAATGTTTTCTTAGTAAAATACTTTCACACAAAAAAAACTATGAATAGAGGGCCACTTATATCTACCTGATAGTTTCACTTTAACTTTATGGATGCATGTACTTTTTCAGCCGCATCAACAATCTTACTATGTTAAGAATTTTTATTAGCTAATACATTAGCAAAATGTATTAGCAATGCAATTCCTTCTATAAGCTATGCACCTTTTTTATAAGAAATACTAATTGTGTTTGCCTCAAAATTGCTTTCTAGCATTATTAAATATGACAAACACAGTCATAATCACTATATCTTTTTCTCTGTATTTCTAAAGCTCAATTTTAATAACAATTCTGCACAGTGTATGTGATAGAACTAGGCATAAGATGAACTAAGGCAGGAGTAATCCATCTTTGACCCTCCAGTGGCTGGATATTACAGTGGCTGGAGATGAAGGGAATTACAGCCCCCAACAGCTGGAGGGCTAGAACTTGATTACCTCTGAACTAATGTATGGGAGGTTCCTACCGTAAGATATAGGACCTTATGTTCAAAAGAAAAGTGGAGTCATTATGATGCAAAGGGAGTTAAAAGCCCAATTTAATAGGAATTTGTATTTGTTCCCTATGGTGCTGTTGGTGTGCTCCAGGATAACTCCGGTTTGCTTTTATAAATATTGGCCTATGAGCATTGTCTTTTACTGCAGTGGCTTGTCTCTCCATTGAGTGCAGAACTATACATTTTAGATTTAAGTACTTTGGGGAGATTTATAAACAGAATTCTTTGGGCTATATGTTAAAAAAAGTAGCAAAATAGATTTTGTCATCTTTAATGACTTTTCAAAGTACAGTGTCGGACGGATCTTAGATCATGGAATTTTCCATGTTCCAAGACGTCATGGATCCAAGAGAAACCTGCTTGTTTCCATGAGAGGAAGGCACGTGGGTGGACCCTCGGAGGGAAATCAGGGTTACCAAACAGAGTAAGTTGGGAATGTGTCTCCAAAAGTGTCGGGAAGATCTTCCGAGATTGTTTGAGAATGTCCAATTGGAACCGGATAGTGGGATGGAGGACGTGATGTTGAAGGACTTCCAGACCCCGCCTTCCAAGACGACTGGGGAGAGAAATCGGCGCTAAGGATGCAGATTCCAGTTCCACCCAAACCCTCCACCCCGCCGGAAGGAACCAGGCTTGTAGCTGCTTGAGATGTGAGGCCAGGGACGCTAGGCCTCCTTCAGACTTGGGGAGGGTCAGAATCGAATAAATTTCATGAAGGCCCATTGGCAGGCCTGCAATGCCGTTTTGGGGATTCGGATAGGGAGGGTTTGAAAGAAGTACAACAGCTTTGGAAGGATCTTAATTTTAACCGACACTATCGGTCCCACCCAGGAGATATTGAACCGAGTCCAACGATCCATCTCCCATCTGAGTGTCACGGAGTGACTTGAGAAATAAAGACACTGATAAGTACTGATAAAATAAAATAGATTTTATTGAAAATATAATATTAGCAGCAATGTACCTCTCCACTTTCACAAGAACAGGTAAGGACAGTGCACGGCACTTCCTTCACCCTTCACTAGGCAAGTGTTAGATGGTACCATGTCTGTACCCTAACGCTAGGGTAAACCCAAAGGCAACAGGAGCGAGAAACTCCAGAACGTTGGAGCCGGCAACAGGAGCAAGAAACTCCAGAACACTGGAGCACCACCAAATAGAGACTATACCTCGGGGAGACTATACCGGGGAGAGCGGACAGCCCTGACGAGTGCCATTATGAATGAGAAGTTTAGATGGGGAGTCAGTTGGGATTGTGATCGTCAAAGTTGGGTAATAATATGGAGATTGAATGGCTGTAAAGAAAGGGCCACGGACTCCAAAATTGTCTCGAGGTACAACCAGTCCACTTGATCAAATGCCTTCTCTGTGTCCTGCCCAAAGAGGAGCGAACTTGATTGAGACATAGCTGTGGAGTGAATGAGGGTAAGAATCTTACGAGTGTTGTCCCCAGCCTATCTGTGGGGAATAAAACCTTGTTGCCAGGATCTTGCTAAATAATTTGAGATCAGAATTCAATAGTGATATGGGCCGGTAGTTTACACAATCTAAAGGGTCTTTGCCTGATTTGGGGGTAACAGCAATGCAGGCTCTGGACATGTCTGGGGTCATATGTTCGCCTCCCATGACAGAATTAAGACATTCAACAGCAGATCTACAAGGGACACGTTACACGTCTTCCCAGCATCTGTACTGTACTGTTTACCATACTTGTATATAATTTTATGCAGTATGTTGCTAGGAGCTTGCCTACTTTGTACAAGCAGCGTGCAGCTTTCATTCATTTCTGTGAGGCTTTCTCCAGGAGACAGAAAGGTTTTTACTTTTCTCTGGTGATGAAAGGGCCTGGTGGTAGCAGCAGGACTGGTTAAGGGAATTGGCACAGTGAAGTGAGTATATGTGCTTAAAATAAACTGTGAAAACCAGAAAAGCTGGCAGAAATAAAACCTTTTGTTAGACTCCCAAACTACAAAACTCCCCCTCCTCCTGTGCTAAAGGTAGCTAATCCATGTCTTCAAGAGCTACGTACAGTGCATATTTTCAGACTATCCCTGCTTTAGCACAGGTAAATCAATCAGTGTCTCAATCACTTTAATTGTTCCACCTTCATTAAAGCAGGGATAGTCTGAAAACATGCACTGTTGGTAGTTATTGAGGACAAGGACTGGCTCCCCACATCCTATGCTGTCTATTATTTGTTCCATCCAATCCAAGGTATTCTTGACACACTGAAGTCAGGTTTTGCAGCAGTATACTTCAGTCCGCACCTGTTTTATATTAAACAAAATTGTTTTATAGTGTTACTTTTTGTTTAGAGCCCACTAGCATGAGCTTTGACCAGGGTCCACCTGTGTCTTAAAGCAGCCCTGAATGAAAGCACCTGGACGTGAGTGCACATACCCAAGAGTAAGTAAGGAACTTAGTTCCGTACTAGTACGACACGTATATTTAATATTTATTGATTCACTATCATCAGACATAGTGCACTGTGATTGGAGGAAAGCAGATGTAGTACCATTAATCAAAAGGGCAAGATCTAAACCAGGACATTATAGACCTGTGAGCTTGTCTTCTGTGTTGAGTAGGAAGATTTGCTAACTGATAGTATTCAGGACTATGTGAAGACCAATATTATTATTATTCTTAACAGGTTACTGCATAAATTAAAAGCCTTTGGTTTGGGAGGTGAATAGATGATATCTGTGAATGGATAAAGAACTGGTTAGATAGCACAGAGTTGTAAATTGCACTTTTTAAAGTTGGTTTAAAGTTTTAAATGGGGTGCCACAAGGTTCAGTGAGTATTGAAAGTAATGACTTATCAGTGGCAGAGTCAGACAGGAGGATAATCATTCCTACCAAGCTTGTCAGCTGAGTCTGCGACTCTGTTGACACTGAATGATAGAGTCTACTCAGACAGACATAAACACTTCATTCATTCAAGCCAAGACAAACAGACAGATACATGTTCAACTTGATATACTATGTTACATACACACTCTCCCTCCTCCATCCAGAATAGCAAGAGGGGAAGCATATACTAACCATTCACTTTGTTTATCCAAATATTTCTGCAGAAAAATATTATCCTGTTCTGTATTTATTTCTTAATCTGTAGTATCATTAGCAAAGATTGAGACAAAAAGGTTTTGGTTTATTTATTTATTTTTATTTATTTTTAATGCTCCTTTCACTCATCACATTCAGATCCAGAGAACAGCTGGCAGTGGCTACTACCAATACAACAAGCAACTCCAGCTCCCTCTCTTTGCCTGTCTGCTTACACTAGCTAGCATCAAACTTTCAGCTTCTCTTCCCCCCTCTCTCTTTCTCTCCCGGTGGTTAAGTAACACACCTTTTATACTTTAGTATGTTGTCAATACATTTGGGAAACACTACACATTGAGAGGGGGGTACATTATTATCATTGATTTCAATGCAGTGAAAAAACAGAGAAAAAAGCTGAAAATGGCACCTTTCAAGGATATTCCTGCAGATGGAAGGTAGTACTACCTTTCCAAATGTTCCCTTTGAGGTGAAAAGGTTCACCCATTTCTAGTCTCTCACTTGTCTCACCATTGTGTGTGTAACTACATGAGCTGATTTAGAATCATTTTACAGTTTTAAATATGAAAAAATAGTGTGGTGCTGTAGCCAGTAGAGTTCAAAAGAAAGAAATGTTCTTTTACAATGAAACCAATAAAGGTGTCTAAATGAACAGAAACATTGTTTTTTGACACTATGGTATCTTCTTCAAGTCAAAATGTGCAAATGCTGTTGAAAATGGAGGGTATGTATACAAAATTATGGCATGAAAAACATGGTTTTCCCCTCCCATGGGAATGTCCCTTTACACTGGCAAATCCAATATTGTTTAATGGTCTTAATCACAAGCTTGCAAGAAAGTAAATGATTTGCGCATGATTAACATAAATGTCTTTATATTTATTTCAAATGTGTTTATTTTTTCTAGTTTTACTCTTTCTCACCTGATGTCATTCGATTTTTTTCATGTTTGACATTTTAAAGCATCTTTTAATTTACCTCTGTATGAAATCAACAGTACACAGTCTGATTGGATTGGCTGACGTTCCTGATTCCTATTCTGACCCGGCCTGGCTGATGTTCCTGCTCTGTGTACCGACCCGGCGAGATTGACGACCCAGCTCTGTGTACCGACCCGGCGAGATTGACGACCCAGCTCTGTGTACCGACCCGGCGAGATTGACGACCTAGCTCTGTGTACCGACACGGAGCATCTGAGGATCCTGCTCCATGTACCGACCCGGCTTGGCTGATGTTCCTGCACTGTGTACCGACTCGACTTGGCGGTGGTTCCTGCTTCTGCTGTGCCCGGTTGGGCTCCTTCGAACTGTTCCTGCTGAATGCCTAGCTGGCACCATTACAACTTACTGGGCTCCTTATTCTGTTATTCCGGTTGCCAGTATACTTTTGCCAGTGGTCTAGAGCATCGTTGTGCCTCCACACTGTGTTGCACTCGCTTGGTCTTTGTGGTTCAGTTGAGCGCCTCCGGTGGTTGCCCTTTTCCAGACCATAGCGCTATTATTCGGGGGAAGGGCCTCGTTTTACTACTACCACTCTGGGTTTTGTTGGGCTCCGTTTCAGTGTGCAATTAGTCTTCATTTGGTTCCGCTGTGCGCTTCCGGTTGCCATCCATTTATACTATCGCACATTAACTCGTTTAGGTAGTACGTGCACACGGTATTGGGCTGCTCCGGTAGGGCCTCCATTTAGGCATGAGCTCTGACCATTCTATGTATCGTTGGTGGGCATCCACCATTGCCTCCGCTTACAGGCGTCCAGTGCCTGTGGTTGCAGTCCTGTCATTGTCACCTCACCTTGCCTATAGGCAACATTGGGCCTTCGTTACGAATACTACCAGTAGTTTCACTGGTTACTTTGGACAATCATACACTGTATCAAATCCATTAACCTGACCTGTGTCAGTATTGTGTGTATATTACATACTAGACCCGTGTGGGTTAAATCGCTTGTAACCTGTCCTGTGTCAGTTTCTACTGTTGTTACTGGACCCGTGAGGGCTACTTCATTCCTTGTGTGTCTTAATGAAGTAACAATTAGATTCAGTTATTATAAATCTATTATTTTAAGGAAGACTGGAAGACCACCAGAGAAATGCAAGAGCAGAGGTTGAGAATTAGAGCATTCAATGAGAGAAATGGGGTTTGATGCTAGAGAGATCTGTAGACATAAAGGAAACTGAGAAAAGACTGTCACTGCCTGATCATAAGGAGCAAAATGGAGTCCTGTGGGAGGTCAGCATGGAAATGTAGAAAGAGGCAGAAGAGAGAAGGGACTTGAATGAGACAAATCGGATTTTGTAGGAAATCTAGAATTTGATAGGCAACCATTGGAGAGATTTAACCAGTAGGAGAATAGGAAGAAACCTAGATGACAGTAAGGGAACAGTATGGTAACTGATGCTGCAGCATTCTGTATAAATTGTCCATGGAGTTAAAAGGCAGGAAGACCAGAGAGAATATGGTTATAGTCGTCCATGCAGAATAGGATAAGTGCTTGTATAAGAATTTTAATTGCGGAGGAACAGAGGAAAGGATTGATGTATAATTCAGGGCCTCTGGGAATTGAATTAGTGGTTTGATTTAAGACATTTTGTGACAAAGGCTAGTTGGGGGATGATAGTGCTGATTTTATGTTTAAGAACTTTCAAAGAATGGGTTCAAGGGGGTATTTAAAGGGATAGTAATGTTTCATAATATAAGCAGCTCCAATTAATCATCATAGTATTTGGACTTTGGAGAGTGTTATTTCAATTCTGTCAGAGTTGTAGTTCAAGACTAATTCAATGACAAAGTGTCCCCCTCCCACCCCTTTTACTGATGTAACACTGTTCAGCCAGAGCAGAAGGGAGGTGCCCAGGTAGACTGCAGAGAGGGACAATCTTCAATTAAGATAAGGGAAAAACCTGAAAAGCTTGTCAAGGGGGGCAGGGCTTTCATTGTTCTCATAGGAAGAAGATTGTCCCCTGCTGTTATCTTTCTGGTCTATGGGCTGCATTCCACATCTGAGAAGAGATGGCTTACACTAGGTAAAAGGGGCGGGAGGGGAAGCTTTGATTGTGAATATCTCTTAAACCATAAAGGTTTGAGAGATAAGACTTATATTGTTCTTCATGTTTTTTTAATGCCTACAAAATAAAATAAAGTTAAAACAAAGTATTACTATCCCTTTAACTTTCTACCTACAATGAGCATGCCTTCTTGAAACGAGTGAATGTATGCAAATCATTAGAGATAAAGAAAGTTTGATTTGTGCTTAGTGCATATAAGTGTGCTATTGTGACACATTACCTATTTTGCCTTTGTGGAAGGTCCAGAAACCATCCATGTCTATGAGGGAATCTAATGTCCAAAGGGAGATGTTATGCATTAGGATTGCCACCCCTCCTCCCTGCTGTTTTTTGAAATGAGACAAAATGTTTGGAGTAAATTTTGTTTTGCTATTTAGAATATATGTTCCTAGTAGTAGGACTAAATCAGCATGGTATCGAGAGCAATCAAATAGGACCATACATCTATTTTGTGTGAATTGAGTGCCTTAGTATTGAAATATATAATGTTAAGTTTCAGGTTATTTTCCATCACAGAAATGGGAAAAGATCAAGACTATAATGTAAACCTCTGAAAAATGAGTACAAATCATAGGACCTCATAGTTAAAGTAGAGGAAATTAAAGGGATAGTAATGTCAGAAAAAAGTATTAACTATATGATAGATACAATTAAAAGAGAGTACTTGCACTTATTCGTATCTCTCAAACCATTATGGTTTGAGAGATATAGGAAAATAAAGTTCTCTGGTCCCTCCCCTTTCTGCTTGATGAGCTGTCAGAAGCAGATTCTGGTCACTTGACTAGATGTGGCTCTTCAGCAGCGCCAATATAACAATATCTAAAGATAAATGCTTAATTTGGAACGGTCTACAAAGTGTGCCTGGCTTGCAAGCACACTTTGTAGACTGTTCCAATGAAGTATTTATTTCTAAATAGCGTGATTTCGGCTCTGCTGAAGAGCCTCTGTCTGGTCAAATGACTGGAATCTGCAGCTGTCAGCTAGATGGCAGACTTGAGTAAAACAGCCAGGAAAAGGTAACTTTAGCAAGTTATATCTCTCAAACCATAAAGGTTTGAGAGATAAGAGTTACATTGATGTTAATCTTTGTTTAATGTCTACAATATTAAATCAACTTAAAATTAACCATTACTATCCCTTTAAGGAGGCAAATATGATAGTAAAAGCACTCAGTGAACCTGGTAGACTGGAATCAAAACTTATATTCCCAGAATGACAGATCCAAGATATTCAATGCAGAGTTTAGGCACACTAGTATAAATGTATATAATTGCATGGGATATATTGAGCAGATTGAGTATAGGAGATAATCTACATAGTGGATTTGCAAGAAAATACCAACTGTCAGCAACTGCATGGCTTTAAACAAAATTTAGATTGCTTAGAAAATAATGTGAAGCTGATGGAATGTTACAGACACAGTAAGAAGCTTGGGGGTTTTCAGAGCTAGAGAGGTAGAAATAATGCATGAAAACTGGGATTGTACAAAAACAGCAAAAAAAAAAAATAGTCCTGGGGAGAAAACTTGGTTTTATAGTAACTAATTAACAGGCTAACACAAAAAGAAATATCTATTATGAAAACAGGCAAAACAAGTAAACAATTATATTGCATTTTCAAAAATGGATGTGTATCATGGGACTAAGGTTACTGTCTACAACAGACAGAATCAAATACTGAGTATAAAAACAAAACAGAAATATGGAGTTATGGTAACAGGTCATAGTATGAGACTCTCTGGTAACAGCCTGATGAGAGGCTCTAGAGATGTTGCTACAGTGTTTTCTTTGTAACAATACAGCTTTAGTGTTAATAGTTGTGGATATTATAAAATCTGAAATGTGCATAATATTCTGCTATGTTGATAAATTAAACAGTGAGCACCAACACGGTTATATATGATTACAAAATTAATTGAAGCAAAAGATGGAAAAACTATAGTGAAATGTGAGTCTCCCAAGACAGGAGGCAAAACAGGAACACAGTGTGCAAACATAAAATACAAAAAACAGAGCAAATTGCACAGGATAACGAAAACAGAGCCGTAGGCAGTATCACCAGCAAGTTTAAATAATATGGCTCTGACCAGAATTGTAAATAAATGAAATAGCAATGGAGATCTGACACATACTCATATACAACTAAATAACGAAGGGCAAATGTCCATAGACATGTTTAGAATCTCTGTTTTCTTTTTAACTGATGGAAAGAGAGAAAGGAACATCGTGACATTGTTGTACCAGGTGAGAGTAGAGGCTGCAAAACATAGCTCTGCTAATAGCAGAGACTGCTGATAAGTGCAGGAGGCGTACAGCAGCAAAGTATAATTATAACAGAAATTAATCAACTTGTCTGTAACCATGTACAGAGTAGAGTCATTTTTCATGTTGGTAGCTGACAAGACACTGCATCCGGTGTGAGCAAAGAGTTAGTAACAAATTGTACTTATCTGGATCAGAGCATCAGAACGGTAGCAAAACAGGTCTGCTTTGATGCATTGAGATTCTGTGACTAAATAATGCGCAAACACTGCTCTGGCTGTAGAAATGGTGCAGACACAACCCTGTAATTCATACTTAAGAGGTAGCTTGCACACATTTCTCTTCCCAAGCCATGGTTCTTTTACAAGGTGACGGGGTCATTATTTTCATGGACCTCGACGCTACCTTCTTTCAGTGTATTTTGAGACCTAAAGATTGATTAAGAATAGCTTTGTCTTATGCTGGGGAAAAGGCTGTAATACTCTGGTCCTTCTTGCCCAATGACATCACATGGTGGTAGTAAGCCCTTGAGAAGTCGGTATTGTTGAAGTCAGTTCTGCCAGACACCCAAGTTAGCAATTTTTTTCTCACTGTACAGAAGGGAACTCTCCATGTGCAATGATCCCTGTAAAGTGTCAAGCCACGCGCCTCAGAATCATGTCTTTTTTTTTTTTTTCAATCTTATCAGTTATGTTACTCTGAGAACCCAATTTTCAAACTCACCTGGTCATGCTTCCATTTCCTATTTCATGCTTCTCAGTACACATGCAAATTTACTAATTGACCAGCGTTCTTTGCCTTTTCTTTTCTCTGAATACTCTGTATGTCCTTCCTAGTTAGTTGACCACCACTCATTTCTGCTGCCTGATGACACTTGCTTGTTATTTGACCACCAGTACTGGTGGTGCAACAATATTATCTCGACCACCAATACTGTCTGGTGCCTGCCTTGACCATTTATTTGTTAAAAGACCTCAGCTACTGTCTGCCACTCGTTTTGACCATTATCATGTTAAATGTCTGCTGCTCTCTGCCAATAGTCTGTTTGCAGACTATCACTTACCCCCTCCATTGGTCAATGTATAACCTTACCCCTTTGGGGTGAACTACATTTCCTTGTTGGGTTGTTTCCACTCTTGAGAACTGTTCATGATCTGTTGCAACTAGCTTGACTGGTCATGTGATCAGGTGACTGAAATTTATATCTGCATTGGGTGCTCACATGTTGGGTCTGCTCTGATCTCATGAAGTTCTATCTACCAGCTAGCACATAAGTTGCTGATAACAAATGTGTAACTCCTACTCTATCAAGCTTCTGATTGCAGGCTTATGGCTCAGGCACCAGGTTTCGGGTCTATATTCCTCTTCTACCCGTCTCTAAATCTCCTTGTCTTATCAGTCAATATGACAATAAATATGTAGCTTATGTGGAAAACACTAAAAGTTGTCCTTTGGTAAGTAAGTCCCTTTAATGCAAAATATAATTCTATAAAGTGCTATTTACCTGTTATATATAATAAAAGTCACCTACTGAAAATAAGGTTAGGTTTTGTATTTGAATACCAGAAAGGTATCAAATGAATTGCAATGCAATGCTTTTAAACACTGTCTAGAATTTAATGGGGGTAATATAGCACGAGAGGCTGTATCATTCATTACAGAAACATCATCCTACAATACCTCTCCCTATTGTTTGTAAAAAGAGGAACCTTGACAAATATTTCCCTCAGTGGGAGCCTCCATTTTCAATGGATTTGCACGATTATATCCCCAGTAATTTTTTACTTGTGGAGTCTGATGGATGTTAGAAGTCTAAGAAGGTGGAGAGGAACAAACTTCAGTGAGCATAAGGAAAAACCTGTCAAGGTGGGGCCAGGGATTTCCTTATGCTCACAGTAAGAAGACTGTCCCTTGCTGTGAGCCATCTGTCCAGGGAACAGATTCCACATCTGAGGGGAGGTGGCTTATACTAGGTAAAAGGGGTGGGAGTGGGATACTTTATCATTCAATTACTCTTGAACTACAGTATTGAACTAACATTCTATGGCCCATGTGAGTAACCAATTATGCAGGTTTTATCTGACAATTCAGAGAACAAAACTGTGTTGAGATTAAATTCCCCACTAAACTGAAAATCTCTACAACTAATAAACTGATTAAAAATCAAAAAAACACAAGGTATACACAGGTTAAAGGGATAGTAATGTTTCACAAAAACAGCAGCTCTAATTAATCTTCATAGTATTTGGGCCATAGAGAGTGTTATTTCAATACTGTAGTTCAAGAGTAGTTGAATGATAAAGTATCTCTCTCCCGTCCCTTTTACCCAGTGTAAGCCACCTCCCTCAGATGTGGAATCTGTTCCCTGGGCAGACAGCTCACAGCAAGGGACAGTCTTCTTACTGTGATCATAAGGAAAACCCTGGCCCCACCTTGACAGGTTTTTCCATATGCTCACTGAAGATTGTTCGTCTCTGTGATCCATTCAGACAGTCTTGCTGCTCCGAGGTGAGCAGTGTTACATCAGTAAAAGGGGTGGGAGGGGATACTTTATCATTCAATTACTCTTGAACTACAACTCTGACAGTATTGAAATGACACTCTCCATGGCCCAAATACTATGGAGATTAATTGGAGCTGCTGTTTTTTGTGAAACATTACTATCCCTTTAAATCCTTGGCGAAGATTCACTAAGCTGTGATAAAGAGGTGGTAAAGTGGAGATGACTTCTCCAGTTTATCACTTCTCCAATTCCTATGTTATTCAATGGAGCCAATGCACTAAGATTTCTTCAAAGTTGGCGATCTTAGTAAATAGGCTCTATAGCATAACATAGGAAACCGGAGAAGTGATAAACTGGAGAAGTCATCTCTACATTATCACCTCTTTATCACCGCTTAGTGAATTTCTCCCACTGAATGCTAGTGTGATCTCCAGCATATCGCAAAGCATTCAACTAGTTGAAACCCCAATTTAATTCAAAGTAAATTTTGAGAACGTGCTTGTTCCCTATGTTGCATTTAGATTAATCCAGAATGTATCTAATTCTTCTTAGTACATCTCCCGTTTATTATTCAGGCTGATATTCAGACTAATACCCAGACCGAACTAATCATTTGTATTTCTACTTTTCGATAAAACAATATTAATCCTTTTAAATGAGAATGCTCGTTTGGTTTGATTAATTAGAGTTGCTTTTATTGTCAAACATTACTATCCCTTTAAATAGATACATTTAATGAGACTAAAAGCTTGTAGGTGGCAGTTGCACTTTAAAATGAGTTGAAAAACAGAGGTATGTCTATATCTTATTCACATGGGCATAGACAACAACCTATATAAAATATAAATTCATATTTTTATTGCCTTACATATAAAAACCCTTCCAAATATTTAGATACCAAAAATAAATACAATTATGAAACCTTTCAAATGATGGGCCTAGCAGGAAGTAAAGAGCATTTCACATATCCCAGTAAATATGTTATAGGGCTGTAACACTTATTTGATGAGTGTTAAAGTAAATTGCATGTTGTGCTACTCACATCTTGCTTTTCTAATGCCTATGTGCTAGTATGAGATAAATCAGAAAAATACTGGAAAAAATGTGAATAATGTATTTAGCCAAATTCAGTGGATTTGATGTGCTTGAGAATGAGACAGTTATAGGTTCCACTGAATACTTCTGATTATACTGTATGCAAATACATTTTTCTTTTTCCTCTGCTTGATGTCTGTGTGATTCCTGAATTGCTGTACTTCAAAGCTTACTATAATATTATGGTCATTTTTTTTTAAAGTGAAGTCTAGGCCCTAAGAATTTCATTAGTTACCTTTATAATTTTTTTATTTAGTTGAAAGAAGGTGAGATAAAATGTGAAAACCCCAAAAGACCAATGGGAAGTTATTTGATTATAAATGCTGTTTTTAGAGATTTAAGAATGGTTTCTGTTAATAAGCCTAAGGCACTTGTGTTTTATGTCATTTTGACTAAACACTTCCCCATAAATATTGCAATATTTTAATTTCTACATATCAGTTAAGACATTCCTAAAGGAAAATTATTATACATTATCATTTTTTCTCCTAGAGTTCATCCATCAAGGTTATCTTGGTTGCAAAACACACTGAATGTTTTACATTTTATATAATTAATTCATTTTTGGTTTGCTTTTAATTTTTAAGCAAGCTAGCTACAACATTTAATTATGTCACTCACAAAATAGCGATTTAATGTTTGGAATGTCAGTTCTCTTTAATAAGTCTACATTAACCAAATATAATCTACCTGCTTGAAGTTTAAAGGGATAGCAATGTTTCACAATAACAGCAGCTCCAATTAATCTTCACAGTATTTGGGCCGTGGAGAGTGTTATCTCAACACTGTCCGAGTTGTAGTTCAAGACAAATTGAATGATAAAGTATCTCCCTCCCACTCCTTTTCATAATGTAACACTGCTCCCCTCAGAGCAGCAAGACTGTCCGGATAGATCTTCAATGAGCATAAGGAAAAACCTGTCAAGGGGGGCAGGGTTTTCCTTCTGCTCACAGTAAGAAGATTGTCCCTTGCTGCAACCTGTCCTCACAAGTGATCAGATTCCACATCTGAGGGGAGGTGGCTTACACTAGGTAAAAGGGGCCATCTAGTCTGTCAATTTTCAGATGTATTTAAAAATATATTTTAATTAATCCTCATAGAAGGAGAATAACATGTTTTCATGAAGTGGAGTATAAAAATGCAATTGACAAAGACAGAGATGGAGACAGCAGGATTAAGAGCTAAATTATCCTTACACCGCTTGAAGAAAGGCACTGGAAATGTCAACTTAGGTCGATGTTTCTGGGAAGATGAAAATCAAATATTTTACCATGTTCTTTAAAGGTCTTAGTAAGAATATTGTAAAGTACTTTTCTTTTGGTTAGATCTCATTATGAAGCTGATGTACCAAGGGGAACGGGGGTGGGGGGAGATGATCTAAGATGTGATAGGAATGTGGAGATGACTTCTCCAGTGATATCACTTCTCCAGTTGCTATGCTATTCTATGTAGTCAATACACTAACATTTCTCCAACCTTGGGGATCTTAGCGCATAGGCTCCATAGAATAACATAGGAATTGGAGAAGTGATATCACAGGAGAAGTCATCTGCACCTTATCACCTCTTTATCACATCTTAGTGCAAAACTGCCCTGGAAATATTGTTAGTGAAACTAGCTGCCCAGCAGGGAATAAATAAAAATATCCATTGATTTAAATAATACTTTTAAATCCTTTTAAAGGAATAGTAATGTTTCATAATAAAAGCAGCTCCAATTAATCATCATAGTATTTGGGCCATGGAGAGTGTTATATCATTACTGTCAGAGTTGTAGTTCAAGAGTAATTGAATGATAAAGTATCCCCCTCCCGCCCCTTTTACTGATGTAACACTGCTCACCTCAGAGCAGTAAGGCTGTCCGGACGGATCACAGAGAGGGACAATCTTCAATTAATATAAGGGAAAAACCTGTCATTGGGGGCAGGGCTTTCATTGTCCCTTGCTGTGAGCTGTCCGGTCTGTGGACCAGATTCCACATCTGAGGGCAGGTGGCTTACACTAGGTAAAAGGGGCGGGAGGGGGAAACTTTATCATTCAATTACTCTTGAACTGCAACTCTGACAGTATTGATATAACACTCTCCATGGCCCAAATACTATGAAGATTAATTGGAGCTGCTGTTTTTGTGAAACATTACTATCCCTTTAAATCACTGGCAGAGATTCACTAAGCGGTGATAAAGAGGCGGTAAAGTAAAGATGACTTCTCCAGTTTATCACTTCTCCAATTCCTATGTTATTCTATGGAGCCAATGCACTAAGATTTTTTCAAAGTTGGAGATCTTAGTAAATAGGCTCTATAGCATAACATAGGAACCGGAGAAGTGATAAACTGGAGAAGTCATCTTCACTTTACCACCTCTTTATCACCACTTAGTGAATTTCTCCCACTGAATGCTAGTGTGATCTCCAGCATATCGCAAAGCATTCAACTAGTTGAAACCCCAATTTAATTCAAAGTAAATTTTGAGAACGTGCTTGTTCCCTATGTTGCATTTAGATTTATCCAGAATGTATCTAATTCTTCTTAGTACATCTCCCGTTTATTATTCAGGCTGATATTCAGACTAATACCCAGACCGAACTAATCATTTGTATTTCTACTTTTCGATAAACCAATATTAATCCTTTTAAATGAGAATGCTCGTTTGGTTTCCCTGAGTCAGCAGATGCCTAGACTGTTTAAATGGATTTCTGAGTGGCGGTTTTCCGTAGATGTAAATAAAAATATTAGAAATGCCTTACTTCATGGAATTTGTGGCATTATGCATGAAGTATAAAGTCTGGACCTCTTTCTGATAGTCCCCTCCAAAACCCTCGGTCTTGTTGCCACATCTGTTTATCTAAATCTGTTATAGGTTTAATTTGTGGTGCTTAAATACAGCAAATTATATATCAAAAAGCTTTTTGCATAAATTATGTGTTTCCTATTTCCTAATGGCTGCAGTTATGCTACATATGAGGTCAAAGTTTGCTGCCTATTGATTAAGTGTATCATTATATCTTCTTGAAAATCTATTAGGGAAACAAACTAATTTTTTTTTCCTGTCAGATAAAATACTGCAATTATAGTCAATCAGGTGGAACATAGTGTTTGTCATGTTTTAAACTAATAATAGGAATTAAGGTATCTAAATTGCACCATTTGTTTGTTTGTGCACAGACATATTTGGAAATTTTCCCCGGGGGGGGATGCAATACCATAATATGGCCCCGTCAGCCCCCTCCGGACACCCATGGGAAGGTGTGCTATTCATTAGGGAGTCTGCAGACCATCAGACTAACGTACTAAAGAAAACTATAGCAGTTCTGAGGAAAAACAACTTTAATAAGGGGACAAATACAAAGTTCCCTTGACTGAAACAAATATTTTACCCCCTTTAATACTATAGATCAAACTGGAGGAATTCTAGAGCAAACAAAATGTACAATAGGAAAGACAAAAATTCTGAAAATACCTATTGCTATAAAGAAGATATATATATATATATATGTATATAGTATTTATACATATTGTTTTGGAGAGCTTGTTTCTCCTTGTCGGATACCTTTTTTTTTTTTTTTTTTTTTTTTTGTTTTTTGGATCAGAACATTGTCATTGTTGACCTGTATTGATGCAGTTGCATTTTCATATATTGATTGGAGGATATTGATGTAAGCTCTTTCTATTCTTTGATTGATCTGGGCATCAATTATTGCTTGCTTTTTTTACTCAGTCAAAGGCCTTTTCGTAGTCAGTGAAGGCTATGCATAATGGAAGATTTTATTCATTATGTTGATCTATAACTTGAAGCGCTGTCTGAATATGGTCCATTGTACTGAAACCGCTACTTAAGCCTGCTTGTTCTTTAGGTTCATATAGAAAAGCAACATCTGGGCTCACAGACTACCAACATCAAGGAGTAATATGCAATGAATCAGTAGAGGAACTTTGATAAAAATTAGCTTTATTGAATTACACTGCATAAAAAGAGCAATATGACTTTTCAGAGCCGTACAAGCCTCCTTCATCAGAGAATAGGACCACCAATTTTGAACAAACTTTATACAGACAGTAAAACAGGTGACATCATGATAAGAAAATACCATCATGAAAACCTTCTGGGTTATAATAATAAAGAACTAAAAATAAATACCTAGACTAACTTTTTTATTAATAGTATAAAAACCAAAACAGAATAAACTAATTTCTGGGGGGACAGACAATACAGCATGGTATCCAATATAACAATTGTTATCCCATTCGGTATTTAAACCTTGTGGTATTCTAGTGCCTAACTGGAAAATTCAATACACTTCCCTTCTGTTAAGTGCTGCTACCAAGTCTTCTCCCCAGCTGAATAAGTCACTTTTTCTATACCCTGAAAAGTATGTAGAATGAACAGTATGCATTATGTTTTTCAATAATATGAACAGCTACCTTGAATCTACCATCATTATTAGTAATAGAATTAAGATGTTCTCGTATTCTATATTTTAAAGGGCGTATGGTACGTCCAATGTATTGTTTGCCACAATTGCAAGTGACCAAATATATAACATTTTTTGAATTACAATTTATAAAACTCTTAATAGGTAACACTTGTCCTGTCTTTAGGTTGTGCCTCATTAAAGGGATAGTAATACTTAAAATGTAAAAAAAATATGTTGTAGGGTTTATCCCCCTGAGTAAAACAAGGGCACTCCCACTGCTGAAAGGTGTTTCATTCGAAAGTTATTAATTTTCAAAGTTGAATTTTTTAGGTGCAATATCACAGTGGCCTGAAATTGTACAGTGGCGCTGTTGCTACACCATCCTATGGACAGCTCTGGTCAGTTGACCATAAATCTCCATAGGATGGTGTAGCAACAGCGCCACTGTACAATTTCAGGCCACTGTGATATTGCACCTAAAAAATTCAACTTTGAAAATTAATAACTTTTGAATGAAACACCTTTCAGCAGTGGGAGTGCCCTTGTTTTACTCAGGGGGATAAACCCTACAACATATTTTTTTTTACATTTTAAGTATTACTATCCCTTTAAGCATTGTGTCTATTCTTCTTGGGACAAATGGGATAAAAAAGAACTTAAGATCAATGGAGGCTACCTACACTACTTAAATTTTACAGATGCTATCATACTGTTTGCCAGTAGTCCTGAAGAACTGCACCTGCACTGAAGAGCTACAACAGGAATGCAAAAATGTTGGTCTGAAGATGAATTTGAACAAAACTGAAGTCATGTTTAACAAATATATCATAAGGAGGAAAATCACAGTAGATGGACAAGAAATAGAAAAGATGACAAATATGCTAACCGTGGACAGGAAATGTCAACAGAAGATAACACCATGATGGAAACTGATCAACAAATAAAATTAGGATGGTAAGCATTTGTAAAATGTATTAGTACTGTCTTTAAGTCAAATTTTCCACTCTTCCCCAAGCCAAAGGTTTTAGATCAATGTGTCCTTCCAGTTCTTATGTATGGCTGTGAGTCATGGACACAGAATGCCAAAGACAAACAATAACCGTAACGTTTTTCAGAGAACTATTGAGTGATGAATTCTGAACATAACAAAAAAGAGATAGAAAAATGTGCTCATGGATTTGTCAGCAAAAAAAGGTCTATGATGGAATTGAAAGAGTAAAGTGTCTGAAATGGAAATGGGCAGGCCACATAGCAAGAAGACCTAATGGTAAATAGCCCAAACAAATATTGGAATGGATTTTACTCGATACTAAAAACGCCCAAAAATAAGACCAAAGACAATATGGGTAAATGAAATTACCAAATTTGTTGGTACACATTGACAACTAAAGAAACAGGACCAAATTTGTTGGTACACATTGACAACAAAAGGAACATGACCAAAGTTGTTGTAGGCTTGCTGAGGAGGCTTTTATCTTTCAGTGGATCACCAATAGCTGAAGATGATGATGATGATGATGATGATAACTAGTGAGGCTGTGGACTTAGTGGGGATTACCTAGACTTGGTACAATGAAAAAAATGATGTAGTAATACCAGGGTACTCTCTATTTGGAAAAGACAGGAAATGCAGGAAACTATTAGGATTTGCCATTTAGATTATTATTATGGGGGGCTTTAATCTTTCTGATGTGGACTGGAAATACCAAGCAACAGGTTCAGCAGGAGTAGAGATATCCTAAATTCTTTTCAAGGATTATCTCTTAGTAAAAAGGCCAATTAGGAAGGAAGCCATGCTAGATTTACTATTTACAAATGCAGACTTGGTATCAGATGTAGCTGTAGGAGAATGTTTGGGCTCCAGAGATCATCAATCTGTGTGGTTTAATATAATGACAGAGACTGAGTTGCACCACACAAAAACAAAGGTTCTAGATTTTAGAAAGGCTGATTTTTATAAAATGGAAACATATTTATGCCAGTCTTTAATAGCTTAGAGCTCTGATGGAGTCCAGGACAAATGGGATTTTCTGAAATGTGTTTTATTAATGGCAACAATGCATTGCGTTAGAAATGTCAGTAAGGGTAAAAGAAAAAGAAAACTGCAAATATAGAAAAGGAGAAAAAAGAAGCATTTAGGGAATATATACAGAAACATAAGGACGCATTATTAAATGTGCCAGAGCGCACATAGAGGAAAAAATTGCCCAGTCAATAAAAAGGGGGATACATCATTTTTTAGCTACATAAGTGAAAGGAGGAAAATTAAACAAGGAATAGTTAGACTGAGAACAAAAAATGAAAGTTATATAGATGAGAATAAAGGGCTAGCTGGCTGTCTTGATGAATATTTCTGTTCAGTTTTTATAAAGGAAGGTGAAAGCAAGGGACCTATGTTAGAAAAAGAAATAACAAGCCACAGGAAGCATGCAAGTTTACAGAAGAAGAAGTTCTACTTCAGATAAAAACAGATAAATCGACGGGACCAGATGGGATACACCCAAAGTTATTAAAAGAATTGAAGAGTGTCATGGCAATGCCTTTAACATAATTATTCAATCAGTCACTATTGGAAAGAGCAGTTCCAAAAGATGCGAAGGTGGCAAATGTAGTATCGCTTCAGACAAAATTTAGCAGGGAAGAGTCTGACAACTACAGACCAGTAAGCCTTTCATCAGTAGTGAAAATGAATGGAAACCGTGTTAAAGGAAAGAATTGTTAAATATTTTCATTTAAATGGTTTGCAAGATCCCAAACTGCATGGGTTTACAGCAGGGAGATCTTGTCAAACCAACCTCATACATTTTTTTTTACTGGGTAACTAAAATAATAGCCCGGGGGTGGAGCAGTAGATATAGCTTATCTAGATTTCAGTAAAGAATACCCCAGGGATCTGTACTGGAGACCATTGTTTTTAATATTTTTATTTCTGATATTTCAAAAGGTCTTCAAGGTAAGGTATGCCTTTTTACAGATGATACAAAGATCTGCAACTATGATGGGTACTATCAGTACTAAGGGTACTATGCTGTCAGAGACAACAGAGGAAAGGTATTTGGGAGTAATTCTTTCTGATGACTTAAAGGTAGGCAGTCAATGTAACAAAGTGGCAGGGATTTTAAGCAGGGTGCTAGGTTCTAGAGCTAGGGGCATTAGTAGCAGGAAAATGGAAGTGGTCATGCCACTCTACCGATCTCTGGTTAGACCTCACCTACATTATTGTGTATAGTACTGGAGACCCCATCTCCAGAAGGATATAGATACTCTAGAGAGAATTCAGAGAAGGGCTACTAAAATTGTGAATGGTTTACAGGAAAAGAAATATCAGGATAGACTAAAGGATCTGAACATGGATAGCTTGGAGGAGAGGAGAGAGAGGGGGGATATGATAGAAACATTCAAATACATGAAGGGATTCAACAAAGTGCAGGAGAGAAGTACGTTTCAATGGAGTAAAAATGTTAGGATAAGAGGCCATAGTTTAAAACTAGAGGGCCAGAGGTTTAGATGTAATGTAAAAAAGTTTTACTTTGGTGAGAGGGTAGTAGATAAGTGGAATAGCCTACCATCAGAAGTGGTAGAAGTTAATACAGTGAGGCAATGTAAGCATGCATGGTATAGGCATAAGGCTGTCCTGAATAGAAAACAAAACCAAGGACCAAATAAGGTTTGAGGTTTTTACAGTAGGAAAAATGGGAAGACTAGAAGGGTCAAATGGTTCTTATCTTCTGTCAAATGTTATGTTTCTATGATAAACAACACAGGATGTTGGCACTTTCAGCATAAAAAAATGAAGTGGGAAAAAAGGAGGACATGGATGCATCCAAAGCAAGCATAGTGAAAAAAGGACTGGAGTATGCACAGGATTTAAACAAAATATTTTTTACTTAGATAGTACAATAATCCACAAACCGTTCAGATCTCCAAACAGTGCCCTGCCACAAAGCCCAGAAAGACTTGGCATCACAAGTGATCTACTGCAAAATCTAAGTCTGACAAACCAACCTACACATGAGTTGTGGTATCCTAGTCCATCATTACCTGTGGGGAGCCGTCTCCTCCTTTTTCAAGATACCTGGAGTGTAACGGATACCTAAGTCCGTGGAAGGACTCAGGCTGTCGTACCGGGTCTCTCTCTCTTGAGGTCGGCTACAAGCAGGCAGCCCCACCGGTCATTCATGCAGCATTTCTTCCTAGGATGGAGGTCAACAGGAGACCCTTGATACCATCCAGCGACAGAGACACAGACACATCAAGATACAATGCCAGACAAAGGACAGTGACATATGGTGTAAACATAATACAAAGGGACAGACATGATTACATCATCTATACAAAGGGCGTGAGTAAGGGTAAACACTGGGATAAAAGGCTGAGGGACTCAAATACACATTTCACACAGTGGCCAGGGGGTTGAAGCATCTTTGAATATTCTGCTTCAACCCCTGTCCAGTCAGGAGCCAGGAATCCGATGGCCAATCCTGGCCAAGATCATCATGGCCATCTCAGCCAATCAGAACCAGTAGGCGGGCAGCTTGCAAAGTCAATGAAGGCCCTTTAACTCGGACTGGCCAATCAGGAGCCGGCCGACGTTCAAAGCCGTGGCGGCTTTCTCGATAGTCCTGCTGGCCATCTGTGGACACGTGAATCCAGTCCTTCGGAGGAGCTGCTCTTTATGTAACCCCGGACACTGATCCACGGCCCGCCACAATTCCCTTTAGGCAGCGGAATGCCACAGTCTTGTCAATCGCTGCCAAGTAATGGCCTAGGGTCTGTTACATCTGGGCATACTCCTTTAAGGGCCAGTGCATTTTGCGAGTGGTATCAGAAGGGTGCCACATAGGTTTCAGATCCCTTCCTCCGTATTGCTTTGCTTTTCACAAGGCCGTTTCCACTCAACTGGAAAAATAGGCTCTGGTGGTGGCCCCAGCCCAAGTGTGCTTTTTGGGTTTCCCGTCCAAACTTTTTGTGTTCTGCTGCCCTATACTTCACCTGAAATGTCTCAACAGGTATATGGTTGCTGCACACAACAATGATCCAGCAAGACTGCCTATGTTACCTGTGTTTTGGTTTTGGCTGCAATCACTACCATTTCCCTGGTCTGCCATTGGGCCTGGCTTCAGTGCCCATAATCTACATGCATCCATACTCAAGGAATTTCTCTAATGCCATTTTTGGATAATCTCTTGATCAAGGTTCCTTCAGAAGAACTTTGTGCTCACCAGATCCAGGCGTTCACCCACATTACAGTGCATAACTGCTGGATTCTCAAGCTCAATAAATCCTCTCCCATCCCATCCCCAGACTTAGTATTCCTGGGTATGAGATTCTAAACTCTTTAGGGGAAGGACATTCTGTCAGATGACAAGACTCAAATTCTGTGCCAGGATGTGTCACAGGCAATGGAGTGTCAGTTGGCCATGATCAGGAACTACATGGGAGTCCTGGGTTGGTTGTCCTCTGCTCTGGAGGCGGTGCCCTACTCACAGTTCCACTTGAGGGAACTTCAGAGGGACATTCTCTGGATGTGGTCCAGGAATCCGGAGCACCTCTCCCATCAGATGACCCTGTCTCAGGAGGCCAGGGAGGAGCTTCAGTGGTGGCTTCATCTGCCGTATCTGGAAAGAAGGAAACATTTTGTGATTCCAGAATGAACCCTGGTGATGGATGGCCAGGGCTGTTGTAAATCAACTTTCTGGAGTACAGAGTGGTTTGCCTCTCTCTCAGTTGATCCCAGGTATTCACAGGGATTCCAGTGAGAGTTCAGTTGGACAACTCCATGACAGTGGCACAAATCAACTGCCAATGGGGAACCCACACAATATCGCATGGAAAGAGGAGAAGGATCTCCACACTTGGGCGGAAGCTCATGTTCCAGCCATCTCAACTGTACACCTTACAGGGGTGAAAAACATACTGGAAGACTTTTCCAGTTATCACGCTGTAGATCCAGGAAGCTGGAAGCACCATCTGATAGTCCACCACTGGGGGTTCCAGAGATAGACCTAATGGCAGCCATGGAGAGCAGGAAGGTTTTTACATTGTGTGTTTGAAACCTCTGGCTTTTGCAATGGATTCCTTGTCCCCATCAGTGGAGGTTTGCTCTTTCCTATGTGTTCCCCCTGATTCCTATCATCCCAGGGTGATCTAGAAGATAATGATGGACATGGAGGGCATGGTTTGCAGACCTCATCAGTCTGTCTATTCAGAATCCGATCCGCCTGCTGCCCAGACAGGATCTGTTGCTCCAGGGCACCTTGTTGTATGAGGATATGGAGATACTGGTCTGGATGACATGGCTTTTGAGGCCACCATTCTGAAGCAAAAAGGACACTCCAACGTCATCTCCACCATTATGCAGGCTTCAAAGTCAGTTTTCTCTAAGGCATACCATAGGGTCTGGTACATTTTCTCCCGGTTGTGTACGGACAAGGTTTTGACCTCCCATTGGTGTTGTCTTTCCTTCAGGATGGAATCAACAAGGATCTCAACTCTTGTTCCCTCAAGGTTCCGATCTCAGTCCTCTCTCTTCTTTTTCAGATATGAATAATTGTCATCACTCTTTTCCCTCCTTTCAGGATCCCAGAACTCTGTGGGATCTCAATTTGGTCTTAGGCTTCCTTCAGAGGCTTCCTTTTGAGTCTCTGGGCTCCATCTCCTTGCATCAGCTGATGCTGAGGATGGCTTTTCTCTTGGAAGCTGTCTCTGTCCAGAGGATGTCTGAGTTGCAAGCACGATCTTTCACCAGGATAATGAGGTACTTTGTCTCTCTCAGGAGTTTCTTCCTAAGGTTGTCTCCGAATTCCACATAAATCTGGAAATGGCTGTGCCTTCTTCTTTTCCTAACCCTTGTCCACTCATGAGAGGGTCCTCCATCTATTGTACATTGGGCAAAGCCTTAAGGTTTATGTGCAATGCACACAGCCCTTCCATAAGGCTGACTCTTTTTTTACATTCCTGAGGGGCCTAGGGTGGGTCAGGCTTTCTCTACAGTATCAATATCTTGGCCTTCATTGAGGTCAGCTTTGGCCGGAAGATCCTTCAGGCAGTCTTGCCTGTTTATGAATTTCTTTTTCTCTGCTGTCAGTTGGTGTTCAGTTGATTTTGAGCTCCTTTGACTCTTGGTGTGGTGTGTGCTAGTGAGGTGTCTATAGACACCTACAATTATTCAGATCTGCATTGGTCCTAGTAAGCCTTGGTATCATGTGGATGTGTGGGTGATCTTTTCTCCTTGCCCTCCCTGGAATCTTGGGATACTTTAGTATATCCCCAGTGTACCTGTGTACCCTATTGTATGTAAGAGAAAATAGGATTTTAGTGTTCTTACCTGTTAAATCCTTTTATTTAAAATCTCTATGGTCCCACCTGGAGAAAAAAAAAACCTCACTTGGTTGGTTCCCAAAGCAGAGGAGTCCTCTTAGAATCTTAGTCCTGAGAGATTTTCTTCTTACCAGCTTAGTTATTTTGCTGTGGGTGTTGTCACATTAATTCTTGGGAAGTAGGAGGGAGGTTGAACTGGACAGAGTATCCACCCCAAAGACTTCATCTTTTATTATGTTCTCTGCCCTCCAGGAGGAGGGACTCAACCTCAAGATACCTGTGTTCCTATGGACTAAAGAGAAAGGGATTTAACAGGTGAGAACACTAAAGCTCTATTTTATTGGTTTTTTTGGAATGTACAGCTGCGTACCTACATTCTTATTCCCAACTATCATGCTTTATTGGACAGCAGTGAACATATTCCACAGCACTGTACAAAATGGGGAATATATTACACCATCAAAGTCATGAGGGACTGGACAAAAAACAACTCTCATTACAACTGAAGCTAACTAACCACATTAAACAGGTATGCATAAAATATTTAAAATAAATTTATATGAAAATATAACTATTTTTATTTAGTGTTTATTTTATTTCCATCAAAAATCCATGTCTTTAAAGGGATACTAATGTTTCACAATAAAAGCAGTGCCAATTAATCTTCAAAGTATTTGGGCCATGGAGAGTGTTATTTCAGTGCTGTCAGAGTTCTAGTTCAAGAGTAATTGAATGATAAAGTATCCCCCTCCTGCCCCTTTTACTGATGTAACACTGCTCACCTCAGAGCAGCAGGGTGGTATCCAGGTAGATCTCAGAGAGGGACAATCTTCAGTTAACATAAAGGGAAAGACCTGAAAAACCTGTCAAAGGGGGCTGGGCTTTCATTGTTCTCACAGAAAGAAGATTGTCCCTTGGTGTGAGCTGTCTGGTCTGTGGACCAGATTCCACATTTGAGGGGAGGTGGCTTACACTAGTTAAAGGGGCAGGAGGGGGAAACGTTACAAATTCAATTACTCTTGAACTACAACTCTGACAGTATTGAAATAACACTCTATATAAGATTAATTGGAGCTGCTGTTTTTGTGAAACATTACTATCCCTTTTTTTTTAAAAACATGGCTTTGAATTTCCAGAAAGTGAAGACGCTCTGAACTTATATAAAACATTCCCAATCCCTCTTCTTTGGAGCCAAACTATCATGAAGATAGGGTTTTTTTTTTACTCAATCTGATAAATAGGCTGTCTAGAATTACATAGGTTTTTGTAAGCTTTTTCATACTACAGAGTATAAATCAAGGGCTACGCTTCCTATGTCTGAATTTCCTGTTTATAAGAACTTCTTATGAAAAATTCTACAACATACAGATAATAAAGCAAAAGTCAATTACTGTAAGTATAGGCATAAAAAGCAAATGTTTACATACACACTCTTTTAGTTTTGCTTGTCATGAAAGTTTGAAGTGAAAATGAAATTATTTAAACAAAGGGAATTCTTTCCCATCATTAGAATTTCCTGTGTAATAAGCTGGATACTCTGTATGGTTCTTCTCTAAAACTCAAGAGACAAAACACATGTCAGGAAGTGGTTGAGGAACATATTTCAGTGACCATGTTCCCATGACTTATATCCCATTTACACATTTCTAGCTCCAGATGGCAGAGGGTGACTTTCTTAACAGATGATATAAATCTACTTTAAGAGAAATAATTATCCTGTGGAATTTATAAAGAGCCATAAAACATGCATTTATAATTAGAAGTGAGCTAAAATAGAATATTTCTCTAGATGGTGAAGAGAAAATAGTACAGTGTTTTGTTTTATAGTTAACTGTGGGCAAGTTAACGTTCTGCCATATAATGTGACTCAAGACAAGGAATATTAATTTTCCCTGGATAACAGGGCATAAAAAATTCTGAGATAAAGAGAAAATTACATGAACTATATATATATATATATATATATATATATATATATATATGTGTGTGTGTGTGTGTTTGTGTTAAAAAAATACATATACATGTATACTAGCAGTTTTGGGCGGCGTTATCAATCATTATTATACATATACACACATACATATTATGATACATATATAGTGACGTACACATATAGACACATACATACGTAATATACATACACATTCATATTATCATGCATACATAGATATACACATACATGCATACATATACACACACACACATATAAAGAATATATTATTATACATAGGATGCACACATAGATACATACACAGCACATATATATACACATACACATATACCATAGGTGCCCTGGAGAGAGAAGGGATCTGGGAATACATCCTATATTATAATTCGCCAGGGACGTTTGTCAGAAGCCATCATGCGCAGTACAGATTGCCCATGCCGCGGCTGATATGGAACGGGGCGCTCCGAATTCAGACTGGAGTCTTCTCCGTGCAGAGAGATCTACGGTCTGAATTCAGAGCGCCCTGCTCAGTATCAGCCGCGGCGAGTTCGGGCAGTCTGTACTGCACATGACGGCTTCTGTACACGGGCTTTAAAACTAGTTGCAAATAATTGCCTCTGAGTGAAGTATAGCAATAATTAGTATGGGGTCACACAATAGATATAAACATAGAGAAAGTGATAAAAAAAGAAAGGGCAGTTGTATGTATATAAAAAAGTGTATATGGTAAATATCTTGGTCAAAGAAATAATGTAAGTATGTTGTAATAAACGTTCTATTACAAAAGTGAATAAGATTTGAAAAGAAAACAGATGAGTTAGGTGTGTGATTAAGCCAAGTGCTGTCATATGAGCACAGACTGAAGGGGGATAAAGAGGCTTAAAACAATATAAGATCTGGTAAAGTCACAGAGCATAAAGTACCAGTACAGCTTATGAGCATACCTGGGAAGTTTGTGAGTCCTGTGGTGTCACTGGGGGAGATAAATGATGCAACTGGCATTAAAAAGGGGGCAGGGCTTAATCACAACTGGGGAGGGGCTTAAGAGATGTGAAAATGTATGAGAAACAGGGAGGCGCTATTACCAACATAGACGGAGGGTGCAGGTGACAGGGTTAGTGTGTGTGTATAGGGAGCCGGGGGGGGGATGAGAAAAAGAGAGAAGACTGCAGTGGTTAACCGTGTGAGTGACAGAAGGGTAGGCAACACTGTTCCCTTGTTGTGTTCAGACATTAACAGTGTTTATAATGTTTGTGAAAACTGCATTATTGTGGGCTGTACAGCTAAATTAACCATTTGAGTGCAGGAGGGCAACACAAGGCATTGTGATGCGTTGAATACTCCTCTGGAACTGAAAAGGTTAAGTATGTGAGCTTTAGAAGTTTCCATTGGTGTCCTTCACACAAATCCATTACAGTAGCTTAGGTGATTCCTATGGAAAATGACTTTGTCCTATTGTACAAGAAGTGAATACGACTGTGTAATTTGGAGACATAACCCTGTTCATTGTCATCTTGTTGTTCGTCCTGTACACGGGGGCTACTTTGTGAATAGCACTGGAGGGGTAAGGCACTTTGCAAAAAGTGATAAATAGAGATACACACACACAGTCTCTGTGTGTCCCAAATTGTGTTGTAGTGCCAGGAACTACGTACCCACCTCCAGTGCTCTTGTACATGTCTCTGTCACTGTCTTCCTACTGGCCTGGTCCCTGCCAGTCTGTCCATGCCCCATACACCACCACTACAGCAAAAGCCATAGGACAAACCAGTTGGAAGCGCACACCCCTCACACTCCTCACTTCACCTGCCGCGGCTCCTGTCCTGACTGCATGAACTCCATCTCCCAGGTTCCTTCCTGTCATCGGCTCCTGTCACCTCAGAAATTACAGCAACCACCTTCCCCGGTGGTTGCTGTAACTTCAGAGGTGACAGGAGCCGGTGATAGGAAGGAGCCTGAGAGATGGAGTACAGGCAGTCAGGACAGGTGACAGGGTGCAGGAGTTGCGGTTCACCTTAAAAATGTTTTTGTGTGGCTAAAAGGTGCATTAAACATGTCACCATGATTAAAAAGGCTACATGAGAATCTCCCCCTGCATCAATGCACGAGATACTCATATCGCATGTAACGTTGCCTTCAATTCCAAGTTTGCTGATATAATGCACTACAACACCCATCATCCTTAGCGGTAGGACCGCAATGCAAATTTATGACGCGATAGATCATCAAGCTTCCATGAAGAGTGAAAACTTTATTAAACAATACCTCTTACTGTATACACTTGGAGTGCTGTCAACAGTGAAACGCAGTCAAGCAACACTGGTAGAGAGGGTGAGAGATCCCATCCCTGTGCCAAGATGCTCTGACATGTGAATCTTGCTCTTTGATACAGGGCGAGATTCTCATGTTGCCATTTTAATCATGGCAACATGTTTAATGTGCCGTGTTGTTGCACGCTGTTTTTTGTGAGATATTTTTAAAGGATACTGGAGTCGAGGCAGTGAAGGACACATAGAAGGGAGATGAATGGGTGAGACACAAGAGAGAGAGTGTGTGTGTGTGTGTGTGTGTGTGTGTGTGTGTGTGTCAGCCATGTTTTTTTTCTTTTCATTGTGAATTTGAGGGCGGGGAGAATCACGCCCCCTGTATCTCCAGAACTGGCAGTTGGGAGGAGACATGAATATCCCCTCCTTACTGCCGTTCCTGGGTGTGTTAGGCTTTTAACAAGTTTTTCAGTCATATGATGCTTTCTCTTTTATATATATAGATATGTGTGTGTGAAGATAGATGCATAGATATATTGATATACATATAGAATAGAGATAGACATAGGATATAGAATATAATATACACTTCCACTCTATTAAAATATAGCATTTTGTTTTTTGTACCAAAATGTATTTCTACCACTGTCTAAGCAGAGCTTTTGGGTGATGTGCAAAAGCTTACCTTACCAAACATTAATAACACCACCACCTGTCAATTTTATTAAGAAAATCAATTTTGAGCTGTAATTATTTTTAAGTAAAACATTTCCTAGTAGGAGTACTCTTGTTTTCCTCAGCAAAAGAAAATTGTGTATATGTTTTATATAATTTATATATACTGTTCTTTTACAGCAGATGCTCAGCTGGAGTAGAGGTAGTTAATATAGATGGAGAATTAATCCATGGAATAGCGGAATTTAGGGTACAAACCACAGCAGACTAATTCACATAGCCATGGATAATGCTGTTACTGTTACTTGTAATTACTAAATAAAGTTGTTCGCTAGCTTTGTTAACTCTTTCATAGTGAAATTGTTCAAGCACAGATTTATATTGCTGTTTCCATGGTTCCCACTGCTTCCTATTTTCCTCTTCATGAGGCTACACTATGAAATAGAACATAGTGTTACAAACAAGTGCTAGAACATTGGTTTCATATTTTATGCTTTATGACTTTAGCAAAGAGCTATCGTAAAGCAATATACCCAAGAAATATACCTTAGAAAACGTATATATACCAGAAATAGGACTATAACAGTACTTCTTTGACAGCTCATACAGAGGCTGGGGTAACATGGAAAAATGCTGCAATTCTGGGGCGAAACAAGTGCACCATGGGGAATAAATAAATAATGAATCAAATAATTATCCCCATTGATTTAAATGGGGCTTTCAACCCTTTGGGTACTTGAGATCTTTATAACTGCTAGCACAGTTTGTGATAATACTGGTCCTCATATTATTAGTGTGTATATATATATATATATATATATATATATATATATATATATATATATAATATACTATATGTCGACATTATGTCACCAAAAGACAAATGGTAGTTTCTCAAAAGTGATTTATATTACAAACATATGGTCAGTACAAAATATAGACAGTTTTTATCTCTCTTTAAAATGGTCTAAACTTATCCTAAGGTGATAGCAGCTCTAATTAATCTTCATAGTATTTGGGCCATGGAAAGAGTGTTATTTCAATGCTGTCAGAGTAATTGAATGATAAAGTATCCTCCTCCCGCCCCTTTTACCTAGTGTAAGTCACCTGCCCTCAGATGTGGAATCTGGTCTTAAGACCAGACAGATCACAGCAAGGGACAGTCTTCTTACTGTGATCATAAGGAAATCCCTGCCCCCCTTGACAGGTTTTTCAGGTTTTCCCTTATGCTCACTGAAGATTGTCCCTCTCTGCGATCCATCAGGACAGTCTTGCTGCTCTGAGGTGAGCAGTGTTAAATCAGTAAAAGAGGCAGAGGGGGGCTACTTTATCATTCATTTACTCTTGAACTACAACTCTGACAGCATTGAAATAACACTAGCCATGGCCTAAATACTATGAAGATTAATTGGAGCTGCTTTTATTTTGAGACATTACTATCCCTTTAAAGCCACGGGGCATGTCATGGTTTTAATCCCCCCACTAGTAGTGGTGCAGTTTGGACTGCATGATGCACCAATATTACATAAAGCAAAAAGACTGTGGGGGATATGCACTAAGACATGATAAAGAGATGATAATGTGTAGATAACTTCTCCAGTAAGATCCCTTCTCCATTTCCTATGTTATTCTATAGATCCTATGTATTAAGGTCTATAAAGTTGGCTGCATAGATTAACAAAGCAACTGTAGAAGTGATATCACTGGAGAAGTCATATCCACTTTATCACCTCTTCATCACGCCTTAGTGCATCTCCCCCTGTGTATTATATTAGCTAGTGAAATAGACTAGATGAGCCAACTGGGTCTTTTCTAATCAAAATCTGTTTCTGTGTTTTAGGATGATGAAAGCCCAAATCATTTGCTGTGTACCCTGTATGCCGTGTTATTATGTGTAAATGCCAATTCTTATTTTGGTTGATAAAGGTAAAAGGCAAAAGTTGTTCTTGTATGTTTGTTATGTAACACTAGGGGCATAATTATAGGAACTGAAGAGGGAACAGATGTGACTGATTCCAGAATCCAAAGGGGCCATCAGACCAGTTTATTATCATGGCTAGTGGACTCAGGTATAAACACACATGACCACTGCCAGCCAGTGAGATAAGAATTGTCAGCAAGCAATTTCCTTTTACTTCCTTAAAGGGATAGTAATGTTTCAAAAAACAGCAGCTCCAATTAATCTTCATTGTATTTGAGCCATAGAGTGTTATTGCATACTGTTAGAGTTGTAGTTCAAGAGTAATTGAATGATAAAGTATCCCCATCCCACCCCTTTTGCCTAGTGTAAGCCACCTCCCCTCAGATGTGGCCTGGTCCTGGGACTGGACAGGTCACAGCAAGGGACAATCTTCTTACTGTGAGCATAAGGAAAATCCTGCCCCCTTTGACAGGTTTTTCCTTATGCTCACTGAATATTATCCCTCTCTGCGATCCATCCGGACAGTCTTGATGCTCTGAGGTGAGCAGTGTTACATCAGTAAAAGGGGCGGGAGGAGGATACTTTATCATTCAATTACTCTTGAACTACAACTCTGACATTATTGAAATAAAACTCTCAATGGCCCAAATACTATGAAGATTAATTGGAGCTTCTTTTATTGTGAAATATTACTATCCCTTTTGAGTACCAGACCATGTGGGAATGGGGACCTAGCCTCAGATTTTACACAAGGGCCCAATAATATGCAGTTATGGCCCCGTGCCATGGGCTTTGTTAAAATATTTAGCATCATTTTGAATACATGTACATATTTTGGAGCAATGTAATGGACTGATATGCTTTTCTGTGATTTATGTGTCCTAACACATCACTATATACAATATTCATATATATAATTAAATCTGGCAGTCAGTTCGAATAGATGATTCCTTCCTCTTTTAATATACTTGAACTCTTTTATTTAAGATAAATGACTGACCAATTTTATTCTTTAAAATGCATTATGATTCCAATTTTTATTCCTTAAAGGAGAAGTAAACCCAAGGAACAAGTGGCTCTTAACTTGTTTAACAGATTTCAGGGCTCCCTGAACCGTGTGCAGCCACCTGGGGAACCCTGAAATCCATGATGGTCCTGGTGTGTCATGGGTCCTTATGGCTTGCCAACCCATGGCATACCATGACCGTCATGGGTCTTTAAGGGGTTAAGTTACATAGTTAGGTATGCATCATACAACAGTGATTCATATCTATCTATATATTTTTTTAATTATAACCTGCAGTTTTCTTTCTACACGCCTTTACCATACACTAGACTAGACTCTATCAGATTTTAACCTGAAACACGGAACAACAAAATAGATCAAATGGAAGTAAAAAGTATATAGCTGTAAATGACTGCTGTTTTAAGGTCATCAACCTAGGTAAGGCCTTCTCTAAAACATTTTTCCAAGGGTAAAATTCCCCTTTAAATATTTTATATAAAGTTCAAGTTGATATTTTTGAAATGGCTAGTGAAAAGCTTCAAGATACCCTTTAATATGAATGCACACTTGTTTTGCTCCTATAAAAAGAAAACAAAGGAATAGTAATGTTTCAAATTAAAAGCAGCTCCAATTAATCTTCATAGTATTTGGGGCATGGAGAGTGTTATTTCAATACTGGTAGACTTGTAGTTCAAGAGTAATTGAATGATAAAGTATCCCCCTCCTGCCCCTTTTACCTAGTGTAACACTGTTCACCTCAGATGTGGAATATGGTCTTAAGACCAGACAGCTCACAGCAAGGGACAATCTTCTTAAAGTGAAAACAATGAAAACCCTTCTCCCATTGACAGGTTTATCAGGTTTTTCCCTTATGCTAATTCAAGATTGCCCCTCTCTGCAGTCTACTTGGACACCTCGTTGCTGTTCTGAGGCGAGCAGTGCTACATCAGTAAAAGGGGCAGGAGGGGGATACTTTATCAATTATCATTCAACTAGTTGAACAGCCCGTTACACGGGCCACAGTGCCTCTGGCAGCCGGTCGCGGGGCAGTCACACGCAGTGGAGACTGCCCGCGCCTCGGCTGATACAGAGCTGGGCGCTCCGAATGTATCAGCCGCGGCGCGGCCAGTCTCTACTGCGTATGACTGCCGCACGCGCAGCAGTGTCTACTGTGCATGTCGGGCGTTACACACAACTTGGCGAATTATTATATAGGATTACTCTGGAACTACAACTCTGACAGTATTGACAGTATCCAAGGCCCAAATACTATGATGATTAATTGGAGCTGCTTTTATTTTGAAACATTACTATCCCTTTAAAACAATGAGGGTAAAACCTTAATAAAGGATCTTCAGAGTAGTTTAACTGAAAATCCCATACCACCATATAATAATACATGTTCACTATAGTTATAGTGCCTGTTGGGGTTACTGCGCATATTTGGCAAATCAGAGATAAACAGTGACCTATTTATCCTATTCATAAATCATTTTGGTTTAGTATAATTTACACTTTGGACCACATTCACAAATGAAAAGTGGAGTAATTTCAAGTCAAACACTTTGCACCGTAGGGGACAAATACAAATTCCAAAAATTGGTTTAAATCAAGAGTCTCCAAATTCAATCCTCAAGGGCCACCAACAGGCCAGGATTTAAGACTTCCCTGATTAGGTCCAAGTGAGTGAAACTGTGGCACATTTATTTTAATTGGCCGGCCTGTGCTCAGCCAGGGAAATCCTTACATCCTGCACTGTTGGTAGCTCTCGAGGACTGAACTTAGACACCCCTTGTTTAAACCTAGCTAGCTCTCAAGAGATTTAAAGCTCCATGTAAATAAGTGTTTATGTATATTTCTCTCCAGTAGCTCAGTCAGCTTGTCCCAGACTTTCTTCACTGTGCTTTTGTACAGAAGGACCGTTTAAAACAGGTGTTTGAATGTGACCAAGTTAAATTGGGTACTACTGCTACTACTACTGATAATAATATTATTAATAATAATGATACAATTATCTATTCTGCTGTTTGCTTCACTTACTGATAAAATCATTCTGCTATGTGTGTGTATCCTACACTTGTGTACACCAATATTGACAAAAAGAGAGAGGAGTCCACAGTCTCCTCCCAACTAATTTTCTCTGCTACCTGGACATTAATAAACCAATAAAAGGCAGTCTTTATGCTCCTACTGATCACCTTGTGGTTCTCAGCCTCATCTTAAAGTAGGAGGGGGTAGGTTCTCTCTTCCAATACATTTTAACTGAGAAGATAGTTTGACGATGGGGGCATACTTAGACACCCTATCCCTCCATGAGTTAATTAGATTATAGCCCATTGCCCATTATAGTACTGAGCGTAAACAGGGGCCAAGGAATCCCCTCTCTCTATGACAATATCTGTATAATATAAATTGCTAGGCTGCGAAGCTCCTTGTGTGCGTAAGCAGTCATGCACAGTAGAGACTGCTGGAACGATGCAGTCATGCGCAGTAGAGACTGCCGGAATGATGCAGTCATGTGCAGTAGAGACTGCCGGAATGATGCAGTCATGTGCAGTAGAGACTGCCGGAATGATGCAGTCATGTGCAATAGAGACTGCTGGACCGATGCAGTCATGTGCAGTAGAGACTGCTGGAATGTTGCAATCATGCGCAGCAGAGACTGCCGGAATGTTGCAGTCATGTGCAGTAGAGACTGCCAGAATGATGCAGTCATGCGCAGTAGAGACTACCGGAACGATGCAGTCATGTGCAGTAGAGACTGCTGGAATGTTGCAGTCATGTGCAGTAGAGACTGCCGGAACGATGCAGTCATGCACAGTAGAGACTGCCGGAACGATGCAGTCATGCGCAGCAGAGACTGCCGGAATGTTGCAGTCATGCGCAGTAGAGACTGCCAGAATGTTGCAGTCATGCACAGTAGAGACTGCCAGAATGATGCAGTCATGCGCAGTAGAGACTGCCGGAACGATGCAGTCATGCGCAGTAGAGACTGGCCGAATGCACTGATCGGGAGCAGGGCGCGGTGAACAGCTCACTGCCTGTCTCTGCTTCCAGCTCCGGGGCAGCAGCCGGTGCCGCTGAGTGGCACTTTAGCCTGTGTACATGGGCTTTCATATTAGTTATCAGAATAAGTTAATTGAATAGAGAGAGGGGTCATGTGGGTCAACATTGCTTTGACACTTTGAGTATATGAAGGGTGGGCAACATTATGAACCTCCTCTGTGAGCTTTAAAACCCAGAACCGATTTTAGATAAGTCAAACCAGGTCATTGACCTGGAACTTTTATTACCTGGTATTAAAGAGACAAACAGAGCAATACAAAATTATATGCCACCAGCATGGCAGTACACCATTACAAGTTTCCATTACAGTAATGGACTGCATATGGTCCTAATTCAGGGACATAACTACAGTAGGTGCAATTGAGACAGTGCCCAGTATCCAATAGGACACATCGGCCCCAGGGCCTAAAATATTCCAGTTATGCCACTGGGAGAATATTGTTGTGTTAGGGCTCCCCAAAATTCGTTGCAATGTGACCCTCCAATGACTAGTCATGCCACAGTCCTAATTGTTTCAATTAATTGCTCATTGTATACAAACACAGAAAAATCTGGTAAATTTGGAAAATTGGAAAGTAACATGTTTTCATAAGCAAGAATGAGGAGACCTGGTTCCTTTCATTTTATAAAAACCCCATCTGTGAAATCCTGTCAGTTGTAATCTATTGGGGATAGCAATGCAGCAAGTGAAGCCCAAGACACCTCAAATGACTCACAGGAATCATGTTTGGGCTGCATAGTACATTCCTGGTGTTTATTACTATGTCTTCCCTCATAGGAACAGACTTAGTAAAATGGGATAGTTGCCCTTTAACCCTTTTAGTGCAAAGCAATGTGTTGCGCACCCCTTTGGCACTCAGAGGGTTAAAATTATTAGTGAGTATGGAAGGTAAAGTAACCCAATGAAGAAATAATGGAAAACTATGGCTAGGACATTCAGCATTGCATTGCCACACAACTAACACAAACACAATCACAAAGCACAAATATACAGTTACATTTCTATAAAACATTTATCTAAAAAAACAAAGTCTGATATAACAAATAGGTAAGTCTGAAAGCAATTTCAAAATCATTTAAGTTAGTTTTAGGTGACAAACTAACAGAGCTCCGGTCCCTGAGTAGTCAGTTTTCACTCCCAGCACTGCCAGCTAATACAAATTCCACAAATGCACACCAATTCCATTGAGTTTTTATAGTAACATAGTAACAAAGTAAATTAGGCTGAAAAAAGACACAAGTCCATCAAGTTCAACCTTTGCCTCATAAACCAGAGACATGAGAATTATACACAATATAACCCTGTATGTTCCCTTTTGAAAGAAATGTATCTAATCTATCCATTGTATCGGCCATTACCACATCCTTTGGCAAGGAATTCCATAATTTAACAGACCTTACTGTAAAAAACCCTTTCCTCTGCTGAAGTCAAATTCTCATTTCCTCTAATCTCAAGGGGTATCCCCTGGTTATTAGATCAGGCTTTGGAATGAATAGCTTACCAGAGAAATACTTGTATTGACCTCTCATATACTTTTACATTGTGATAAGATCTCCTCTTAGATGTTGTCATGCCAAGGCATGAGTTGGCCCTCTGGGTTGTATAATTGTTTGTTATTCAAAGTTCACCAGTCCTAGGCCATAAAATTAGCTAAGTAGATAACATCACCAGAAACTGAATGAGCATCGCCAGAGCAGAACAGAGTGTCATAAAATATATTGGACATTCTGCTCTGATGGAGTTCACCCAGAGGACAGTCAAATATTACGAACTAGGGAGAACATGTATATACAGTGTAAAATGATTCAATACAAATATATATTCAGAATTAGTGATGAGCGAGCACCCCAATGCTCGGGTGTTCGGGTGCTCTGACCGAGCGCCCCCGGAGGCTCGAGTGCTCGGCCGAGCACCCGAGCCCCATTGAAGTCAATGGGAGGACTCGAGCACTACACCAGGCACCCCCTGCTCTGATGAGGGGAGGGTGCCTGGTCCATAGGAAAAGGGCAGAAAATGATGGAAACACCACAGAAATGGTTCAGGGACAGCATAGGGAGGATGTCTGGATGCATCTTGGACTCCAACATCGCTGCTGGGAACGATCTTTCGCCCGTAGTACGCCATTTTTACAGACTGACCGTAAAACACACAAAAAGGAAGATAAAAACGACTTTAGGCGAAAAATTGTTACCAAACAGTATTTGCTGTATATTTACTTGTATATCATCTGCAAATTCTCCCAAAAATTTCCTCGATTTTTCTGAACTGAGGCCATGATTAAGAGGGAAACGTGCGCAGAGGCAAATTCTCCCCAAAATTTCCTCGATTTTTCTGAACTGAGGCCATGATTAAGAGGGAAACGTGCGCAGAGGCAAATTCTCCCAAAAATTTCCTTGATTTTTCTGAACTGAGGCCATGATTAAGAGGGAAACGTGCGCAGAGGCAAATTCTCCCAAAAATTTCCTTGATTTTTCTGAACTGAGGCCATGATTAAGAGGGAAACTTGCGCAAAGGCAAATTCTCCCAAAAATGTCCTCGATTTTTCTGAACTGGGGCCATGATTAAGAGGGAAACGTGCGCTGAGCCGACCATCCAAAACATTATGGGTGAGGGTCTGCTGCGGAGCTGACCATCCTAAACATTATATGCGAAGGCCCGCTAGTGAGCTGACGCTATAAAACATTATATGAGAGGGCCCGCTAGAGAGCTGACCCAATAAAACATTATATGAGAAGGCCCGCTGGTGAGCTGACCTATACAAAAATTGTCAAACTGCGCCCGCTGGTGAGCTGGCCCTATATAAAAATTATATCACAGGGCCCGCTGGTGAGCTGGCCCTATATAAAAATTATATCCCAGGGTATATGGAAGAGAGTCAACCATATACCCGTTTTTTGGGTGGAAGGGGTGAATGGGAATACAGAGTATTCCCATCATTGTAAATAACATATATAAAGTCACTTTATGTTCCTCCGGGGCTTTCCTCCAGTGGAGTGGAGAAGTCAGGGGAAATCCAGGCCTTGTTCATTTTTATAAGTGTCAACCTATCAGCATTTTCGGTGGAAAGGCGGATACGCTTATCTGTTATGATGCCACCAGCAGCACTAAATACCCGCTCAGACAGAACGCTGGCGGCAGGGCAGGCCAGCACCTCCAAGGCGTAGAGTGCCAGTTCATACCACGTGTCCAGCTTGGACACCCAGTAGTTGTAAGGCACAGAGGGATCATTGAGGACACTGACACGGTCTGCTACGTACTCCTTCACCATCTTCCAAAACTTTTCCCTCCTTGTGACACTAGGCTGCGCATCAGGGTGAGGGTGCTGGCGGGGTGTCATGAAGGTATCCCACGCCTTGGAGAGTGTTGCCCTGCCTTTGTCGGAACTGCTGTGTGCTCCCCTTTTCTCCCCTTCTCTGTTGGCCAAGGTAGCACGTATTCTGCCGCCAGCGTTGTCAGATGGAAAATTTTGGAGCAATTTTTCAACAAGAACCTTCTGGTATTGCACCATTTTGCTTGTCCTCTCCACCGGAGGAATGAGAGATGAGAAATTCTCTTTGTAGCGGGGGTCCAGAAGGGTGAACACCCAGTAATCCGTGTTGTCTAAAATGCGTATAACGCGTGGGTCACGGGAAAGGCAGCCTAACATAAAGTCAGCCATGTGTGCCAGAGTACCAACAGTCAAGATTTCGCTGTCCTCACCAGGAGGATGACTCTCAATCTCCTCATCCTCTTCCTCCTCTTCTGCCCACCCACGCTGAAGAGATGGAACTAAAGTTCCATGGCTACCCTCTGTAGCGGAGGCAACCGTGTCTTCCTCCTCCTCCTCCTCCTCCTCCAATTGTCGCTGAGAAGACGAAGTGAGGGTGCTCTGGCTATCACCTTGTGTAAGCTCTTCCTCCCCCATTTCCACCTCTTCCACATGCAAAGCGTCGGTTTTAATTGTGAGCAGCGAGCGTTTCAGTAGACACAGAAGTGGGATGGTTACACTGATAATAGCGTTATCGCCGCTCACCATCTGTGTCGATTCCTCAAAATTGCGTAAAACCTCACAGAGGTCTGACATCCATTCCCACTCCTCACTTCTGATTAGAGGAAGTTGAACGGAGAGGCGAGGACCGTGTAACAGCTGGTACTCCACTACTGCCCTCTGCTGCTCACAAAGCCGGGCCAACATGTGGAAGGTGGAGTTCCAGCGCGTGCTCACGTCACACAGCAGCCGGTGAGCTGGCAATTGTAAGCGCTGCTGCAGCTTCAACAGGCCGGCTGAAGCTGTAGATGACTTACGGAAATGTGCACACACGCGGCGCACCTTGGTCAAGAGATCATGCAAATTGGGGTAGGTTTTTAGAAATCGCTGAACCACTAAATTAAATACATGCGCTAGGCATGGTACGTGTGTGAGCTTGCCGAGCTCCAAAGCCGCCACCAAGTTACGCCCATTATCACACACAACCATGCCTGGTTGCAGGTTGAGTGGCGAGAGCCACTGCTCGGTCTGGTGACTAATCCCCTGCAACAGCTCTGAGGCCGTGTGCTGTTTGTCCCCAAGGCAGATCAGCTTCAGCACGGCCTGTTGACGCTTCCCCACTGCAGTGCTACACTGCTTCCAGCTACCGGCTGATGGGTGAGTGGCGCTGCGCGCAGAGAATTCGGAGGTGGAAACGGAGGAGGAGGAGCCAATAACGTAGGTGCTGGCGGAAACCCTGATGGAGGTAGGGCCCGCAATCCTCGGCGTGGGTAGCACCTGTGCCATCCCAGGGTCCGAGTCGCTCCCAGCCTCCACGACATTCACCCAGTGTGCCGTCAGGGAAATGTAGCGTCCCTGGCCACAAGCACTTGTCCATGTGTCAGTCGTTAAGTGGACCTTCCCAGTAACTGCGTTGGTCAGGGCACGGGTGATGTTACGGGACACATGGTGGTGTAAGGCGGGGACGGCACACCGGGAAAAGTAGTGGCGGCTGGGGACTGCGTACCGAGGGACAGCTGCTGCCATCAGGCTGCGGAAGGACTCAGTCTCCACAAGCCTAAATGGCAGCATTTCGATGGCCAGTAATTTGGAAAGGTGTGAGGTTAGTGCTATGGCCTGTGGGTGGGTGGCTGGGTATTTTCGCTTGCGCTCAAATGCCTGGGGTAACGACATTTGGACGCTGTGCTGGGACAGGGAAGTGGATGTGGTCGCTGATGGTGCTTCAGATGGTACAGGTGCAGGGCGGGAGGTATGCGGGCCTGCGCCTTCGACAGGCGATTGGCCGGCACCGAAAACAGGGGAGGAGGAGGCAGTGGTGTGGCCTGCAGACACAGATGGGCGATCCAGGCGTTCCTCCCACTTATTACGGTGCTTGGATGCCATGTGTCGGATCATGCTGGTGGTGGTGACGTTTCTAGTGTTCATGCCTCGGCTCATTCTGGTGTGGCACAGGTTGCAAACTACAATTCTTTTGTCGTCCGCACTTTCCTTAAAAAAACACCATACCGCGGAACACCTACCCCTTGGCAAGGGAGATTTACGCAAGGGGGTGCTCCGTGGAACATTTGCGGGCCGATTTGGTGCGGTCCGCCTTCTTTCTGTAGCCACACCACTGCCTCTTCCAGCCTGTTGCGGTGCTGCAGATGGCTCACCCTCAGGACTGCTGTCATCGCTCGGCTCTACACCTTCCCAGGTGGGGTCAGTCACCTCATCGTCCACCAAGTCCTCCTCCACTTCCTCACTCTGATCATCCTCCTCATGTCTTGATCCCACCACATACTCAGTCATTGACAACTGTATATCATCCTCCTCATCAAGGTCTTGAGACAGTAATAGTGGTTGATTTAATGGCAACTGTGTCTCATCATCATCATCATCCACTTCCTTTGACCTTAAATGCCGTTCACCTCTGTCATCTTCTTGTGATTGGGTACCCTCTAGAGGTTGTGAATCAGGGCACAAGATGTCATGTTCCTCTGGAAGCGTGCTTGGAGAGAGGTTCAAATTAAGGATTGGTGATGAGACGAGCTCCTCACTATATCCCAGTGTGGGATCACTTCTTTGACCAGATCCTCTATGGTGGGAGGAAGGATGATCAGAGTGAGGATTATGTTGACCAGACTCTTGGCTACTGAGAGTGGACTTGGTGGAAGACAGGGTGGTGCTTAACCGACTGGAAGCAGTATCAGCTGACATCCAACCGACCACCTGTTCGCAGTGGTCGGACCTCGAGAGTGATGTCCTGCGACGCCCTGTAAAATGAGACATGAAGCTAGGTATGGTGGATGTCTTTCTGTCTTGTGCTCTGGCACCAGGCGCAGTTTCTACGCGTCCTGACCCGCGCCCTAAACTATCAGGATCACGTCCACTTCCCCGTCCCTTTTTACCCGCCTTCTTCATATTACACGGAATATGTGCTGCAAATCTGCAACTTTGCACAGTAAACAGAATGTGCTTCTTAACTGCGGCTACGCACAGTGAATGGAATATGTGACTTTGATATTTTACAGTTTGAACACTTAGCAGAATGTTTTCCTATTCTGAAACTTTGCACAGTAAACAGAATTTGCTTCTTAACTGCGGCTACGCACAGTGAATGGAATATGTGACTTTGATATTTTACAGTTTGAACACTTAACAGAATGTTTTCCTATTCTGAAACTTTGCACAGTAAACAGAATGTGCTTCTTAACTGCGGCTACGCACAGTGAATGGAATATGTGACTTTGATATTTTACAGTTTGAACACTTAACAGAATGTTTTCCTATTCTGAAACTTTGCACAGTAAACAGAATTTGCTTCTTAACTGCGGCTACGCACAGTGAATGGAATATGTGACTTTGATATTTTACAGTTTGAACACTTAACAGAATGTTTTCCTATTCTGAAACTTTGCACAGTAAACAGAATGTGCTTCTTAACTGCGGCTACGCACAGTGAATGGAATATGTGACTTTGATATTTTACAGTTTGAACACTTAACAGAATGTTTTCCTATTCTGAAACTTTGCACAGTAAACAGAATGTGCTTCTTAACTGCGGCTACGCACATTGAATGGAATATGTGACTTTGATATTTTACAGTTTGAACACTTAACAGAATGTTTTCCTATTCTGAAACTTTGCACAGTAAACAGAATGTGCTTCTTAACTGCGGCTACGCACAGTGAATGGAATATGTGACTTTGATATTTTACAGTTTGAACACTTAACAGAATGTTTTCCTATTCTGAAACTTTGCACAGTAAACAGAATTTGCTTCTTAACTGCGGCTACGCACAGTGAATGGAATATGTGACTTTGATATTTTACAGTTTGAACACTTAACAGAATGTTCTCCTATTCTGAAACTTTTCACAGTAAACAGAATGTGCTGCTAATCTGCAACTTTGCACACTAAACAGAATGTGCTCTAATCTGCAACTTTGCACACTAAAAAGAATGTGCTGCTAATCTGCAACTTTGCACACTGAACAGAATGTGCTCTAATCTGCAACTTTGCACACTAAACAGAATGTGCTGCTAATCTGCGGCTAGGCACAGTGAACAGAATATATGAAGATTTTTTTTTTTTTTCTCTGCCCCCCCACACAAAATAAACTGCTGCCCCCACACACAGTAGTCCTAAAAAGGACTTTTGGGTCTTTTTTTTTTTTTAAATAGCTTTTCTTCTCCCTACACTGACTTTCCCTTCCTATCCTCATCTCTCCCTGGCTAAGACTGAGCCGAACTCGCTGGTCAGGTGCTATACAGCACCCGATCACGGGTTCTGGCCAGCCAATCAGTGTAATGCCAGCAGCCAACATGGCTGCTGGCATTACACTGATGTCAGAGCCTCCCTGCACGTTTATTGGCTGCGCAGCAGCTGCGAAACGTGCGGGGAGGAGACCCGAACATGGCGGGCGAGCACATGCGGTACTCGTACGAGTACCGCCATGTGCCGAGCAGAGCGATGCTCGAGCCGAACCGAGCTTCGGCCGAGCATGCTCGCTCAACACTATTCAGAATGCCCAGGTTCTACCCTTGTGGTGGGTACCAAACATGCCAGGGGGTGGGGGAGGTGTTCCAGCTATGAGTTACAAGAATAGCCACTTTGCAACCAGTTAGACCCAGCATGTTTGGTATCCAGATATTCACACAGATATGAGGAATATGATTATTATAACATTATAGAGGTGTGCTGTGGGTTGCATGTTTTGAGAAGCCTTATGACTTTTCAGGTACAAGTCTCCAGTAAGATCTGACAGGTTTGACTGAGTGGGCTGTAAACTGTCAAGCCAAACCCCTGACTGTCCCAGATAACACACCGAGGGGTTTGGCCTCTTAGAAAGAACTGTGGAAACTATTTAATATGTGGTTTTTGGATAAAACGGAATTTCTTTGTAACAACTGAAGGGAGATATACCATCTGAAGTTCCCAAGGACTGGTATACTGGTAATTAATTGCATTTAAGGATTTCTTGTTTTTCTCCCATTTTATTTTATGGACTGTTTTGCTTATGTGTAATCTTTATTTGTGTATGTCCTTTATTTCTGTATTTTTGTAACCAGTACTGTGAAGCATTTTTTCAGATTAAATGTTCAATTAATCAGCTCTTGTCTCTGTTCTCTAATACGAACTCACTACTCTGAAGGAAGCTCAGCTAGAACACGCTACTAAAGGGTTAATTCTATATGTCTGATTATTAAGGTGACTTTATACTGTAATTCTGTTGTGTTTGGGGTAACCGAAGACGCACAGATATAAAGTCTTGGTGGTGGCAGCAAATTGTAGTACTGGGGTGATAGTGCAGGAGGGATTTCAGAGGTTAACGTGGTTGTTGCTAGGAATAGTAACAGGGAACCAGCGGTCTGGTATTGTTAACCTTTTCACTCCCACACTCTCCGCACTGTCTCTGCAGGGCCTATAGCCCTTCTCTTGTGACAGATGTCTTTTCTCTAAAGTAAATAAGCCAAGTTTGTCTAGTCGTTACTCATACGCCAAGTCCTCCATTCCCCAAATGAATGTTGTTTCTTCGCTGTACTCTCTCCAGGGTTAGAATATCCTTTTTCAGAACTGGTGCCCAAAACTGCACTGCACACCCTTGTATGCTAGAGGTGTCTCCAACACATAACAAAACAACTCTTTAAAGACCTTTCTAGCACTCAAAGTAACCCCTAAATCATTGGTAATTTTCATTTGTCTCCTACAATGCAGTTGGTACGTTCCATAGTTATTCCTGTTTATCATATTGAATATGGTCCCTATGACTCTCTTAATAACAGTTTAGTTGTAATTTTCTCCCTTCCTATTTGTGGTAAAAGCCGCCACATTTTTTCTTTTTCTTTTTTATAAAACTTTATTAATACAAATATAGCATACAATCCAGAGAAGACATCCAGGCAGTTGGTACATAGGATAGGCCTATCAGCAAAAGCCATCACATTTATGTGTAGCACATCTACAGCATCCTCACTCAACCCTGAACATCTGTCCATGTGATTAAAGGAGACCTATCACCTCATAATAATAACCCCATACACTTATCTTGCTATGACCAGAAAATTTAAGGACCAGAGTGATGTGAAACTCATTGGGTACCCCCACGGACCTTAAAGGGTTAAGATTAACATGTGCAGTGGCTGGAGTTTGTGGTCCAGTGGTCCTGCTAGCATCTTTCATGTCTGCCTCCATATGACATCCAGAACTGATTGTAGATGTTATCTCTTGAATGGAGACGCAAGGTCAAAACTCATAGAGGTCTTTAGGATTTTTTTATCCATATTACATAAGATGGGATTTTTCATAGATGATGTTAGTTCTCCTTTCTATAAAACTGAAACTGTTGGGAATCCAAGGTGAGGACCCATTAAACAGGAGGTCCCTCTGAACACCAAGTATGCCCATGTATTAAAGCGGAACTACCACCCAATAAAATATTGCCCCACAAAATTGCCCATCTGGGGACTAGCTGCTCAGGCACGCAGACGTCACTATGGCAAGATGTCCACGTTCCGTCCTGCTGTCAGTCCGGGAAGAATAGCGATTTCTCTTTAATCTGGTAATAATTTCGCCGACTAGCGCTACTGAGCAGCTAGTCTCCAGATGGGCAATTATGTGGGGCAGTATTCTTATTGGGTGGTAGTTCCGCTTTAAAATTTGTCTGAAGAAATACCCACCAGAGCGCACACACAAAAAGTTTGTATTAATTGATTGCTATGTAAGACATCTGATCGACAACAAAACCTTTTGATTCAGTTTGCTTCCTTCCTATAAAGCTTGTCTCCAGGCCCTGGAACCAAATGAGTTAAAGTGGTCCTCAACAGGGAAACATGGGTTGTGTCAATGCTTAATATAAGACTTCCCTATTTCTATGTGATTACACATCAGCAAAGCTTACAAAAAATCTAAAAAAAGTTTTACTATAATGATAGGAATTAATTGATTAATCGTTGAAAATATTCATCAAGACCTTCAAATTGAGGAACTATCAACACAATATTTTAGACTGCCATATTTTAGCATATAACTATGTAAATGGATTAGTCTTGCTCTTTTCCCCCAATGGCTTCATTAAACTTGTGAGTATTTTCTGGAATGGCTATAATAGGATGTGTTTGATGGAGAAAGAGAAAATGGCTCATTTTAAAATATTTCTGTACATTTCCCAACATTTGGACTTCCTAAAGGGGAGGTACTTGCCAAATGTAATTAATGTATAGTTCATTGTACACTACCAAGTGAAAATCATAAATTAGGGGTGTCCACATACCACCAATAATGTTTTCAAAAAAGTGCATTCACTTTATTAATCGTCAACAGAACTTTTAATCAGCAGTGAAACTGACCCTCAGATGCAATTTATAAGAGAAATATTCCTTGGTGTTTAAGGTAATAATACAGGAGGCAAATATAGTTTTTGATACCTTTTATTGGCTAAGCAGATTTAGAATGCAAGCTTTAAAACCATAGGTTTCTCTTGAAAGCTTGCATCTTAAATCTACTTAGTTAGCCAATAAAAGGTATCAAAAACTATATTTGCCTCCTGTATTTCTACGGCTAACATGGTACCAACTCTCATCTATTAATGTAATAATACAGATTGAAGTAAAGAACTTGTGACTAACAAGTAAAGTGTCTCCCAGAGCCTACAATCTATAGGAGAAGTGACCAGAAGAGTTTACACTAATTATACATTTCTTAGAATGGAACTGAACCTCAGAGCTTGCAGTCTACAAAATAACTATCCTAGAACGTTAAAGGAATAGATACATGCTTCAAAACAGAGCTTGTACTCACAAGGGAATATTAACCCGTTGAGCTTCAATTTCACAGAACTGATCTGTAACATTTTCAGTACTGATTGACATAGTTTAAACTCTGCGGGTCAGTTAGCCTATAGATTGTAAGCTTGGTGTAGCGCTTCACAGTTAATTGCTCGTTTCTGTAGTCTTATGTTCAAAGTCCACCCTCTACCATCAATTTTGTCCCTTACAGTCAAAGCCAGGGGATACATTTCAGTGGATGCCAGCTCTTGACCAAGGAAAGGCGCATGCTTCTGATTGGCTGGAGGCCATATTCTCCTGATTGGCCAGTGTCCACTGTGTCTGACTGGGTGGCAGCTACCAGCCAGACAATTCATAGGACAGAGCTACCTTTTGTCATGCTGGTGAACTACCTCAATAAAACATGCAATTTTTGAGTTTACTAAGGTACTAATAGTAACTGAAGATTGACTTTAAAAAATATGAAATATTAATTATGTTCTGCATGTTGCTACTTGGTTTCAGTAAAGTTCTACGGAGTAAAATGTTTTAACTCAACACAAACAAAATTTCAGTGGTTTCAAACAATATATCTTTATAAATGCAATTTTGCATATTTCCGTGTTCTTTTTATGGGGTTTAATTTAAATGTATGCTTTTTTACATGCTTAAATGCTCACAATTTCCTTTTATTTGTGCTTCTGTAAATATAATAATCCAATAGGGAATAGCTGCATGCAAATAAACCCATGCTAATGTGAATGAAGAGGCAAATTACATCCTTATAAAGTGTAACCCAAGAGGGGGGGAGGGACCTGTCAGACACCCAGGAACCCCACTTACCCTTTCTTGCCCTATCACATCAGAGGGAGATAAATCTTAGCACAATGATACATGCTTGTTCCTGTTGTATATATTTAAATGCAAGGGATGACCCTCATGTAGCCATCATCCAGCTGTTTCTGCTTACAGCTGTATCATTCTAAGCCAATCAATGGCCAGCTGTGGATAATGGAATCTGTAGTTCAAGTACAACTGGAGGAGAGACACGTTACCCACTCTTGATCTATGCACAAGCAGCTGCAATGGCTTTTGAATGCAGAAGTTCACAAGAGTATTAATATATATTATGGCACGCATTTACATTTTAGTATGTTTTTTAATCATCTCCGGAAAACCTAGATTTGACCTTGCTTGTATTATTTTCTTTTTTTAATTCTAGGTAACCAGGAGATGCATATTTTATTTTTTTCCAACCAAAGCCATTATTCATTTGGACCATGTCCTCTACACATTAAGCACAAAACCACGTTGAAATAAAAATAAATAAATAAATAAATAAATAAATAAATAATATAATGCTCCTCTGGCTTAGTATACATTTTCAAAGGTGATATTTCTCAAATAAACATGTAGTATCCCTATATTTTTTCTGATAACACTTTGATGTTTTTAGCTAATATTTCTCAATATCAGTCTATGCATTTACCCAGAATAATAGAGAAAGATGACATAGCCATGTATTGCTTGTGTTGCAGAAGCATTCTGTATAATGCTCAACACTTCTGCATCCTTAATAAAGATGGAACTGATTATTTGTGATTCTTTATGCTCTGCTGCCATCTGCTGGACAAAGTAATTTTTTCACTTTTTTCACAATCAAAAAAGATTATTTTCTCAGAAACTGCTTATATACGAACATAGATTTTAAATATTTGGCCCATCCAGTCTTCCCAATTTCCTATACAGATAAAATGCAGTCTTACATAGTTCTCAGACATGTGTCTATCCCAGTTTTTGAATTTGTTTATTGTATTAGCCCCTACCACTTCTGCTGGGAGGCTGTTGCAGAAATCTATCACCCTTTCTGTAAAGTAGTACTTACACACATTACCTCTGAATCTTCCCACTATATCTCTAGGTCATCCTTTCTTGTGCTAGTATTTTTCTTTTTCTGAATAATGCACCCCCGCCGCCACAACCTTATTAAATATTTACAAGTAAATGGCTATTACAACATGTAGACAGCTTTTACTTCTCTTTAAAACTAACTATACTTATCTTAGAGTGAAGGGGTCACTTTAATACATTAGCCTCAATAGGAAATATACAAATCTGTCAGAGCAGCTCATTTCCTGTGCCGGGACACTGACTAACTTCTAATACTCCTTTACTTCCAATTATGCATTAGAACTTCTGGGGGTAGATTCACTAAGCAGTGATAAAGGGGTGATATAATGGAGATAACTTCTCCAGTTTATCACTTCTTTAGTTCCTATGTTATTCTATAGAGCCTATGCTCTAAGATCTCCAAAGTTGAAGAAATAGTGAATTGGCTTCATAAAATAACATAGGAATTGGAGAAGTGATAAACTGGAGAAATCATCTCCTTTTTATCAACGCCTAGTGACTCTCACCCATGATCTTTTTAATGCATATTGGTGCATTTTATTGCTTGTTTGTCATTTAAAGGTTAAAAAGCTATACCTGTAGTAAATGACCTAAGGAGATTCACTGGTGAGTATACTGAGTGCTCACTACTGGTCTGGGCTCTTGTAGGTACTGTATCTTTGTCCAGGTAGACATAGCAACTACAGAAGTCCATCTCCCTCAGTGGATACTGTCTATCCAAATCTCTTGCTGGGAATGTAGTCACATGGAGAGGTTAGCCCATGTGATCTGCTGACCTCCCCGGTGAAGCAGGAGGAGAAGTTTTGGGCTCCTTCATTGAATAGGGCAGGAACCAAACCCGCCAGGTCAGGAACTGGTTTTTCTCATTCATTTGACATTGGGCATGACCATGCCTGGGAACTTTCCAAATGAGCTAACCCTGAGATCTTTGGAATATTAACCCTTAAAGCTTCCCATAATGCTGATTTTATGCAACACGTACCTGCTTGCTCTAACTCAGAGGTGCTCCAGTTGGTCCTCAAGGAACCTTTAACATGTTACAACTCAGTGATCTCACTGTCTAAACACACACAAGAGAAGCAGGGCATGTCCTGCTGCTTTTCTGCTACAAATGGCACCAATTTAGAGGCTAAAGAAACAAACAAATGGCAAATCTTATAGTAGGTAATATATACCTCTCTCACCCTGAGAATTTGGCCCGTCACCCTGAGATTTGGGTCTAAACCCTGAGTCTCAGGGTCAAACCCTGAGAGTTCCCAGGTATGGGCATGGCCTGATGCAGCCATAATAAACCACATGTTCCTTCTCCTTCACCTTCCCCTAGCAATGTTATTAGTAGGAGTCAGCATGGTTTTATGAAGAATAGGTCATACCAAACTAATTTACTTGCATTTTACAAAATGGTAAGTAGTACATTGGACAAGGAAATTGCTTTTGATGTAACTTACTTGGATTTTGCAAAAGCCTTTGATATGGTGCCTCACAACAGGTTACTGCATAAATAAACCCCTTGAGGACCAGATGTCTTGGTACGTTTCTGTCCCATAAGGACCGCTTTGATCTTTGCCGACGCACCGGTACACGTGACCTGCTGCATGTATCGGCGCACCGCTTTGAGGTCTGAAAGAGATCGCTCCAGTCTTGGAGCGGTCAATTTTAGGCCCTATTTTTACTTACAGCTCTTCCGGTGGGGCGCTGTAAGTAAATAGTACGTGACGTACTATGACCATCATCGCTCCCTAAGGGTATAAGGACCATGACGGTCATAGTACATCATGTAGTCCTTAAGGGGTTAAAATGCTGTGGTTTGGTTGGTAATATCTGCACATGAATAGAGAATTGGCAGAGAGTTGTTGTAAATGGAACCTTTTCAAGTTGGTCTAAAGTTGTAAGTGGGGTGCCGCAGGGTTCAGTCCTGGGTCCAATGCTTTTTAACTTCTTTATTAATGATCTGGAAGTGGGAATTGAATGTAGCATCTCAATCTTTGCTGATGACACTAAGCTATGTAAGGAAATACCTACAGACCAGGATGTTTTTTCTCTACAGAAGGATTTAGATAAACTGAGTGAATGGGCAGAAAAGTGGCAGATGTCATTTAATGTAAATAAATGTAAGGTTATGCATTTGGGCTTTAGAAACAAACATGCTACTTATATACTAAATGGCAAACTACTTGGGGAATCCTCATTAGGAGTACGGGTAGACAATAGACTTCACAGCAGTGACTCAGCTGCTGAAAGAGCAAATAGGGTGATATCCTGCATAAAAATGGTTATAGATACATGGGGTCCAAATATAATTATACCTCTATATAAATCCTTGGTAAGGCCTCATTTAGAATATGGAGTACAATTTTGTCCACCAGTTCTTTAAAAAAGCCATCATTCAACTGGAAATTGATGCAGAGACGTGCAACAAAACTGATAAAGGGATTCGAGGGTCTGAATTATAAAGAGAGACTAGACAAACTGGGGTTGTTTACGTTAGAGAAGAGACGTCTAAGGGGTGATATGATTACCATTTACATATATATTAAAGGTCAATACAAAGAACTATCCAAATAACTATTTGCTCAAAGATCTGAGGTAAGAACAAGAGGTCATACATTAAGACAAGAGGAAAGTCACATTTGAGTAAAACAAAGGAACGGATGCTGTACTTGCAGATACTGTATCTGCTTTCAAAAAAGTAATGAATACCTATCTAGCTCAGAATATTGAGAATTATGACAGATGGCATTGAAGCAGATAGGATGTTAATCCAGGGAATTATTTGACTGTCATTAGGAGTCAGGAAGGATTTTTTTTTACCCACTTTTGACTTAATTTGAAATGGCTTCAATGGATAATTTTTTGCCTTCCTCAGGATCAACAGGGATGATTTGGCATGGGCTGAACTTGATGGGTGCTTGTCTTTTTTCAGCTTCATTCAACGATGTTACTAGGTTAGCGAATCTGTGCATAGCACATAGGCATACCTGGGAACTCTTCGGTTTTGCCCCTGAGACTCCGGATTTCAAACTGAATTACCAGGTCTCCGGGGCAATGTGTGAATCTCCAGGTGGGCAGAGTTTAAGTAGAAACTCTGTCCACTTGTGCTCCATCCCACCCTCTTACCCTCCATTCCCAGGTATTTTGCAGTTGTTTGTTTGTTTTTTGTCCTGCACCCCCTTCGCAACTAAGCCCCACCCCTTTTATGATGCGAATCGTGTCATTTTCCTCCCCGGTCGGCACTGACAGGGTTACCCTCTGGGTAGCCCTGCTTCAAAAGTTCCCAGGTATGCACATAGGCCTCACCAGATGATTCATACAATCCTATTACTGAGTCTGATGTACTATGGAGAACTGGTGGGGTTATGCACTAAGCTGTGATACAGTGGTGATAAAGTGACGATATCTTCTCCAGTGTTGAAAACTGTCCAGCTCCTATGTTATTCTGTGAAGCCAATGTACTAAGATCCCTTGGTTTGGAGAAATCCTAGTGCATTGGCTCCATAGAAAACATAGGAACTGGAGAGTTTATCACCTTGGAGAAGCCATCTCAGTTTTATCACCTCTTTATCACACCTTAGTGCATCTCCTCCCTGGCTAATTATGAAGCAAACCAACTGCACCAAAATACCACAGAAAAGTGTTCCTTATGATTTAAATGGGGATTAACTCCTTGAATGCTAGAGAGGTCTACAACACAATGCAAAGTAACGCTTTGGAGACCTCTCTAGCACTCCAGGTGTTAAAATACAGATATAAGTAAATAAGAATTTAAATTCTCATGAAAGAGAGCTAATCAGCATAATTAGGAACTCTGTGGATTCGCCCCGGAGACTCCGGTTTTGACACTGCTTTACTGGGTCTCCGGGGCAGAGGCTGATTCCTCCGGATGTGGGGAGTTTCCATTGAAACTCTACCCACTTCCACTTTTTCCCCTGGTGTAGCTCCTTCCTCCCAGCCTTCTTTTAAGCCCTCCCCCGGCACTCGCTTTAAGCCCCTCCCCTTTTTGACGTGATACTCGTCATTCTTCACACCACCCATGGCAGCAGAGGACTCCCCTCCGGGGAGACGACAATAAAAAGTTCCCTGGTATGCTAATCAGTAACCTGTAAGGTTGTTTCCAGTGACTGCATACTCAATTGTTAGTACATATGTTTACAATGAATTACCAACAGGTAAGTTAACCCTTTGAGTGCCACAGCAGTGTGCAATATATTGCAGAACAATGCATTGTACATCACTCTGCCACTCAAAGGGTCAAGCAGAGCTGATGGTCAGGATGGGATTTACATTTTAGGCTCCTCTAGTTAAGGCACCCTAGGTTCCTTTAGTCCTACAAATGCCCCCCCCCCCCCCCCCCGCCGCTGCTCCCTGGTACAGATATACCATTAAGTTATAACCATACCTGGGAACTCTCCGTTTTTTTCAAACTGAATTACCGGGTCTCCGGGGCAATGTGTGAATCACCGGGTGGGCAGAGTTTAATTAGAAACTCTGCCCAATTGTGCTCCATCCAGCCTGGTTCCTCCCACTCCCCGCCCTCTTACCTCCATTTTGCAGGGGGGGGTTTGTCCAGCCCCTCCCAAGACTAAGCCCCGCCTCTTTTATGATGTGAATAGCATCATTTTCCTCCCCGGTCGGCACTTACAGGGTTACCCTCCGGGTAGCCCTGTTTCAAAAGTTCCCAGGTATGCTTATAACTTACAAACACTAAACTATCTTGAAAAAACTAGATAGTACAGAGTGTATCAATTGGTAAATAAAAGGGATGAGTAGAAGTTAGCATTTCCTCCTTGTGGGAATTTCTGCAGCAAAAGAGCTATATTTCTCTTTTCTTTGGAAATTGCCACTAAGAAGAAATGTAGATGAAACTTAACTTTGGTAGTTGTGAAACCTTTCAGTGATGTTTTCCCATTTAAATGCTGAGTTCCAACATTCTAGTGTTGCACAATGCACAAGTCATACATTCAGATGTGATCATGCAGATACAAACGCTCAATACTTTCCACTTCAATAAATGGAAGAAGATGGAAGGCCCTGTTTTCTGCCAATTTCTTCCACAGAATATGGCAAAATTGTTATATAAGCTGAATATGACTTTAAAGGGATAGTAATACTTCGTGTTATCTTTATTTTGTAGGCATTAAAAAAACATGAAGAATGATATAAGTCTTATCTCTCAAACCTTTTTGGTTTAAGAGATATTCACAAGCAAAGTACCCCCCGTTCAGCCAGATCAGAAGGGAGGTGCCCAGGTAAACTGCAGAGAGGGACAATCTTCAGTTAAGATAAGGGAAAAACCTGAAAAACTTGTCAAGGGGGGAAGGGCTTTCATTGTTTTCATACAAAGAAGATTGTCCCCTTCTGTTATCTGTCTGGTCTTACAACCAGATTCCACATCTGAGAAGAGATGGCTTACACTAGGAAAAAGGGGCGGGAGGGGAAACTTTGCTTGTGAATATATCTCAAACCATAAAGGTTTGAGAGATAAGACTTATATCATTCTTCATGTTTTTTTAAAGCCTACAAAATAAAATAAAGTTTAAACAAAGTCTTACTATCCCTTTAATATTTTCCCTGGTCTACAGAAGCCAAGAGCAGGTGTCTTGGGCAGGAGCACTGGGATTTTGCTGACCATGACCATAATATATCATGATGGATGTAACCAGTATGGTTACACTGGTTCAGGTGGTAGCTCCGCTTTAAGTGGTTAATATATGTACTGGCCTTCAGACAATCAATGTAAAAGAGTCCCACAATTGATTTAATAGCTACTTTACTAATTACCTAATGTCATCTCTAGTGATGGGTCACGAGCAAGTTTGTGACAGTAGCTGCTTGACTTGAATCCAAAAAATGCCAGTGGCAGAGCAGTGCTTGACTGTACTATAACGAGGCTGGGTCATTTACATAAATAAGGATTGGCAGTGCTCCAGGTTTGCTGGTTTCAGTTCTGAAGTTGCTCTATTGGCTTATTTCCAACCTTAAAGTATATCTGTCATTAAAAAAGTTTGCTATATATAGTGTAAAAGCCAAGGTCAGGTGAAATAAAGAGGCCAGTCCGGCTCTGCGTACTGCTGCCATCTCATTGACAGTGCAAGCGATACAGTCATGCGAGTAGATACTGCCTGAATACATAGAATGCTTCTAGCATTCCTACACCTCCCAGCATTCCGTGTGTTCAGGCAGTCTCTACTGCGCATGACTGCATCGGACAAACATTCTGGCCTTTTATATTATATGATATATATATATATATATATATATATATATGTGTGTGGTTTTATTTAAAAAGGGGAAGGGGAATAATTCTGGGGAAGCCAGTTGCAGATGAGAGATCAAATAAATAGTCCCCAAATTCCTATTAATTTAAAAGGGACATTTGTCACTTTTAATGTGTTGGAGACCTCTCTAGCATTCCAGGGGTTAAAATATTTTAGTCAGTGGAAAATTTTGTTTCTCCCCTATGGTGCGGTTGGTTTGCCCCAGAATGACGCCATTGCTCTTTTGTGTGTAAGACCCTGGAGGGTTATCCACAAAGGTGTGATAAAAGGATGTGAATAGGAGGCACCATAAAATGTCCACTAGAATATATATATAGTATAATATGCAGGTGTCAATTATACCTAGTTTTTTAGGGAAAAAAATGACATTCATGTGTATTATACACACCCATGACTACAGCATCCTTCAACACCCAACACCCATGACTGCAGCCTCCAACAACACCAAAAAAACATGACTGCATCCTCACACAACACCCAAAGTATATCACTGCAGCCTCCCACAACCCCAGAACCCATGACTGCAGCCTCCCTACGACACCCAAAACCCATTATTGCAGCCTTCCACAACACCTAAAACCCATGACTGCAGCCTCCCACAACCCCCAGATCCCATGATTGCAGCCTCTCACAACCCCCATAACCAATGACTTCAGCCTCCCACAACCCCCAGAACCCTTGGTTACAGCCTCCCACAAACCCCAGAACCCTTGGTTACAGCCTCCCACAAACCCCAGAACCCATGACTGCAGCCTCCCACAACCCCCAGAACCTCCAGAACCCATGACTGCAGCCTCCCACAACCCCCAGAAACCATGACTGCAGCCTCCCAAGACACCCAAAACCCAGGACTGCAGCCTTCCAGCACAGCTAAAACCCATGACTGCAGCCTCCCACAACAGCTAAAACCCATGACTGTAGTCTCCATCAACCCCCAGATCTTATTTTTTTGTAAGATGCAGTGTTTTCTTTAATTTTACAGCTGAACTTTTCTAGACGTCTTTTTTATCTGTGCTTAGAGGTCCAACATGTCAGACTCCCTAGCTCACCTGCTGGATAAAACCCCGGAGGAAGAAGAACTAAGGTAAGAAACAAGTGAAGTAAACTCTCTTGTGAAATAAGCTCGATAATGCATATACTATTCTACAAGCCTATGCACCAAGATCTCTCCAACTTCAAAACAATTATCCAGATAATAACAAAGGACTTGCAGAGTTTATCTCACTGCAGTTCATTTTGCCTTTACCTGACTTTAGTACATCCCACCATGGGAGGAGATGAAATAAAGTGAGGTAAAGGTGAGATACACTCTCAAATTCCTATATATTCTATGAAGCCTCCTCAAGTTGGAGAAATGTTGGTGCAGTATTTCTCAGTCAGTCCTCACAACAAGACACCAATAGGTCAGGATTTCAGAACATCTCTACCTGATAACATTTGAGAAATGAGTGAATCGGTCACCTACTTTGTCTTTAGTAGGGATGTCAACACATACTGCCTTGCCCCACTGTCTTATCCCACTGTATGAATAAAACCGCACATACACAGACCCCCCTCACCCTGATTTGTCCCACAGCACTGGTAGCCGAAGAGATGGAGAATGTGAGGCCATTTACCTGCTGCAACACTACAAAACTGAGTTGTAATCTGGCAGCAGATGGGGGGACTCATGTTCCCTACCACGGCTATAGAATACACATACTGACCTCCCATCATTGTTCCACTGGACTAATAGCCATAGAATCACACATACAGACTCCCGGTATTATCCCACTGTAGCCATAGAACTAAACATACTGACATATGAGTCCCAGCCTTGTCCCACTGCAATGGTAGCTGTAGAACTACACAAACAGTGTCTGAAACCAAGGGAGATCTTGGGCATAGGCAAAAAAACTGACAAAGTTCTCCAAAATTTTGGGGGGGGGGGGTAGCGAGCTTGGTGAGCCACTAATTAATAAAATACAGAAGTGTCTTTCTTTGGCCAGTTCAAATGTTGGAAGGTAAGAAACATCTGGCTATCTTAAATTCATCAGCCCAGGTTTACCTTTATCAGGGATTATGGTATTTTCTAGCATCCTGCCCTATTTTAAAGATCAGCACTGATGGTGTAATGGTAGGACTGCCCCATGTGCAGTAATATATGGATTTGTCTGGTGCATGACATGGTCATTAGCAGCCTCACATTAACAAGAGCACTCATCTAACAGTAAGCATTGATGTGCACTTTCATATTGTTAACAGTTCCCATGCCTCTGGATTAATTTGTCTGACAAATGGCACAATTTACCCATGAATATATGCATGCAAGACCTACTATCCCTCATTCCTAACATTAGAATATTAATCTGCACAATCTACACTTATTTATCCTAGACAAGGAGTTTGCTTGATCACCGATATATACAATGATTAAGCAATGTACATCCCTCTGACACTTAAAATGTTAAAGGAGAGCATCTGCTGTCTCTGCTCTTTAGCAGGGACATTAAATTGTCATCTGACTCCACAGAGAGCTACATGTAGATCCCAACATTGCCAGCCTCAGGTAGGCGACGTTGGGACTGTGAACTCCATCAGCAGAGGTTGCTCTCTGAGCTTAGTGCCACATTAACATATAAACACACCCAAAGGAATATGATAATGGCCCGTATGAAAATGAGCCATTGTCAATGTGTTCGGTGCAAAACCACAAACCCGTGAAAGACGTGGTGAATTCATGGTGATGATGGTGGATTGGTGATGGATTGAAGGGGATGTGATGGTGAACATGTTAGTGCATATTGGTGATGTGCCTTTGATACAGATCCAACACAACATCGCCATCCTAACCCCTTATTGAACCTTAAAGGGATAGTAATACTTTATTATTACTATCCCCCATATTGTAGATATTTGCAAAATAATTTAATAGCCCCCAGGTTCATCTCTCAAACCTTTATGGTTTGAGAGATAAACGAAGGGAAAGTTCTCCCGTCCCCTTTCCCTGAAGTCAGCGTTGTACTGACTGCAGGGGAAGTCTGTTGTACGACAGTCAGGTGGCTCTGCAGCTGATCCGGGATCGCGTTAGCAAAAAATAATTATTTCACTGAAACGGTCTTCTACATGTGCTTGGTTTGCAAGCACACGTAGAAAACTGTTTCATGGAATTAATTATTTTTCACTAACGCAATCATGGCTCTGCTGCAGAGCCGCCTGATGAAAGTCAGACCGGATGTCCCTGCAGTCAGTACAACGCTGACTTCATGGAAGGGGGAGGGAGGGGGGAACTTTGCCTTCGGTTATCTCTCAAACCATAAAGGTTTGAGAGATGAACCTGGGGGCTATTAAATTATTTTGCAAATATCTACAATATGGGGGATAGTAATAATAAAGTATTACTATCCCTTTAAAGGGATAGTAATACTTAAGATGTAAAAAAAATATATATTGTAGAGTTTATGTCCCCGAATAAAACGAGGGTACTCCCACAGCTGAGAGATATTTTAATAAAAAATTATAACCGTTAAAACTTGAATTTTATAGGTGCAATATCACAGTGGCCTGAAAATTTACAGTGGTGCAGTTTCTACACCATCCTATGGAGATTTATAGTCTATGGACCAGAGCAGTCCATAGGATGGTGTAGCAACAGCGCCACTGTAAATTTTCAGGCCACTGTGATATTGCACCTTGTGCTGGAGCTAACTTTATCATTCAGAGGTTGCGATATTCATTAAGTATAAGAGATTGAAATGATTAAATATTGATGCAACGTCACACATAAAAACACTTTTTTTTGCATTGATATGTGCAGAAAATCATAGTATGATGATCTCTTCATGCACAGGTTCCATGGTGAAATGTGACTATTATACTCCAGGGATTGTCCATAGGACTAGACAGGTGCATGGTGTGTGTGGTCTAAGAGGATATAATGGGCAGCTGATTAACCACACACACTCAGGGAAATAGACAAATCTGCCAGTGCAGTCCATATTCTTTACTATACATAGGTTTTAAAATACTGCACCTATGCTTATATGCAAATGTCCTTAATGCATACTGGCACACACAACGTTGCCACAAGTCATTAAAGTAAGCAAGTGTAGCACTCAGACATGGATTCAATGTGCTTATATAGCATGGGAGCATATTCATACATTTCCCTGAGTGTCAAACTATTCAGCCACATGGAGTACAATGGGCATCTGATTAGCTACACACTAAGTGTTCAACACTTGGTCAAATAACATGTGACTGGTTAGGCCAAGTTCACAATGGCAACTGACTCTCAATGATCAGAATACAGGAAAAAAAAAACCCCCACATGAAATTGTTATTATTATGTTGTATGAGGCAATTCACATTGCTAAAAGCTGCAGCACGTGTTGCAGGGTAACGCATCTTACCGCAGCGTCCGATGGGGCAATTTGTATAGATTTCAGTGGTGTCACACCAAATATTGCATGTTAATGTCATACCATGCGTTGCTGAAGCACTAATGTTGAAGATGAAAACAAAGCATTATGGGTATAAATGTATAGAATCATGTGATTCAACATGCTTTGAAAAATGCATGATATCCTTATGCAAATTGTCTATAAACACCATAAAATATTTTATGCGCCATTATGTGCAATTTCAGTACAGCAAACAAATCACCAGTGTGATTATAACCTGAGGTGCAGAACATTACAACTTGCCTATTTACAGATTCCTCATATTCCAATGCATGCAGATAAAACAACAGCTGATACATCTGCTCATCATGCTTGAGTGCAATTGCACAGAATGCATGATAAGCCAAAAGAATGACTCTAACACCTCTGAAAATATTCTCAATGTGTTTGAAAGTTCACAGGCATTCACGGGGTTAAATACAGGTAATATATATTCCGTATCAGACTTACCTGCTTCCATGACTTCACATTGTTGTCCAAAGACTTGGGAGAAGGTTACAGGCCCAGCTCCCTCCATGGCTCTCAATGTCATGTGTCTCTTTTTGTGAATGCCAAGGTTGTTTACCAATATGAAAATTCCCACCCTTTTCAGTTGTGGTTCTAGAAAACAAACAGTCACACGAAAAATCAGTTTTCCTGAGTTGCAGAAATCTTCCGTGCCCCTGGATCTACATGCTTGAATCAGATGCAATTACAAAAGGAGGGAGGGGGGACACAGGCAGCTGCAGCCCGTCTTTTACAATGAATTTGGATATTGCTTCCCAGATGCAATATCTGATTTTATTTTTGTTATATTTGGAAGCTTGGACAACCTCCCAGTTTAGAGCTGATTGAAGATTGAATTTGTCGTACTTAAAATTCCAACGATATACATTAGATCTTGATAGTCTGTGTGTTCTGATGTCTTTCACAGACCTGCAAGCCTTGCAAAGACTCAAGGCTGCACAAACAAATCCTTCTACATATATAATGTACCTGCCTTGTTCTCAGCATCAACTAAAAACCAAATGCTCTTCTTCATTTCCACATAAATGTAAGAGTGCTAGTTTAAAATATTGACACAGATAAGATGTTTCTTTCATGGATTCTGGAACGGTACATTTATATGGATTTCTCTTTCTATCTTCTAATCTAGCTAGAGTTTCGGTACATTGTTTTCATACATTGATGGATTTTCTAGGAGGATACCATTAGGTTTATTTGTTCAGAATCCATTTAATCACGTTTAATGAGTGAATACGTTGCAGCTGTGTTTAGGCGATATGTTGTGCTTGACTGCAGTGAATAGACTCAGAACGGTAACTCTTACAGTACTTGTTATTCTGGCAGCAGAGGAAGTGCAAGATCAGCCTTGTACAAGCTGGTGATGTCATTTCTACATGCCTGAATGTGTTCAAGGAATGGTCAAGTCGTGAAAGACTGCATCCTATTAAATATAAAATATGCCTGACAATAAAATAATTTGTAGGAAAAGCAAAATTAAATACACATATAGCGCTCCCAAGCTGTTACGTAAATATTATAAACAATCAAAACCTTGTTCAAAGAGGAACCCAGGAAACAAGTATAGAGTCCAATAGATAGACAGTCTCCAGGTTGCAGCTGTTGTTCGCGGCGTCCTTTGTAGCACCCTTCACTGAACACAAATCCCTGGAAAAACAGAAGAAAACAAGTGCAAACCATCTGAGAGTGATATTTATGGAATGAGTGTTACACAATAGTTAATAAATCTACTTACAAGATAAATTCTTGTAAGTGAAGCACATCAAAAATCACCACAGAAGTGGCTGGATGTAGAAACTGGATGAAAGTGGTCAACAGTGGGTATGCCTCCAAAGTCAGGCACCGTTTTCAGACACTTTGAGCCCAGGATAGTACTATTGGGGATCCTTATGAGGACACATAGGTGTTATTTGTTTATGTGTCCCCATAAGGATCCCCAATAGTACTAGCCTCGGATCAAAGTGTATGAAAATGGTGTATGATTTTGAAGGCATACCCACTGCTGACCACTTTCATCCAATTTCTACATCCAACGACTTCTGTGGTGATTTTTGATGTGCTTCACTTACAAGAATTTATTAACTATTGTGTAACACTCATTCCATACATAACGCTCTCAGATGGTTTGTGCTTGTTTTCTTCTGTTTCTCCAATAAAATAATTGGTACTAAATAAATATATAGATTTAAATAATGGGGCCAGGGGAGGGCTGGCCTGGGGGCAGGGAGGCAATTGCCCCCTGGGCCAGTCATATGTCTGGGCTGGTTGGCGACTCCCGCTTGTTGCTGCAAATGTAGCTACACTAGTGATACAACAGAGATTACAATTGAAATGGAACTACACTAGTGATACAACAGAGATTACAATTGAAATGTAGCTACACTAGTGATACCACAGAGATTACAATTGAAATGTAGCTACACTAGTGATAAAACAGAGCTTACAATTGAAATGGAGCTACAGTCCAAGCGGAGCTGCACTAGTAGCATAGTAGTAAGTTCTATGGTATCACTAGTGCAGCTTTACTTAAATCACAAGCTCTATAGTTGCAGTGTAACCCCATTTCAATAGTAAGCTTCGTGGTATTGCTTGCCTTAGTTCACAATACTAACCCTTTGAGTGCCAGAGGGGTACGCCATGTATTGCTTCGCAATGCATGGCATACCCCTCTGGCACTCAAAGGATTAATGGTAATATTAAAATTAACAAAAAGGAGTAGTAGAATTGGGCCACTTGATTGTAGTTTCCCACCAAGCCACAAGTTGCCAGTGAATGCACTGTAGAGTGCTAGTATCCAAAAGTTAAAGGGATAGTAATGTTTCATAATAAAAGCAGCTCTAATTAATCATCATAGTATTGGGACTTTGGAGAGTGTTATTTCAATTCTATCAGAGTTGTAGTTCAAGAGTAATTCAATGACAAAGTCTCCCCCTCCCACCCATTTTACTGATGTAACACTGTTCAGCCAGATCAGAAGGGAGGTGCCCAGGTAGGTTGCAGAGAGAGACAATCTTCAATTAAAGGGGAACTACCACCCCGCAATAACTTAAGCTTGATTGATTGTTCATCTGGCGACTAGCACTTGGATCCGAAAGGGACTGACAGAGCAGGCGCACGGATGTCACTGTGACGAGACGTCTGTGCTTCCTGCTCCTGTCACCATCGGTAAAACGCCGAAATCTGCAGAACCGGGTAATACTTCTGGCGACTAGCGCTACTAAGCAGCTAGTCGCCAGATGAACAATCAATCAAGCTTAAGTTATTGCGGAGTGGTAGTTCCCCTTTAAGATAAGGGAAAAACCTGAAAAATCTGTCAAGGGGGGCAGGGCTTTCATTGTTCTCACAGGAAGAAGATTGTCCCCTGCTGTTATCTGTCTGGTCTATGGACTGGATTCCACATCTGAGAAGAGATGGCTTACACTAGGTAAAAGGGATGGGAGGGGGAAACTTTGCTTGCGAATAGCTCTCAAACCATAAAGGTTTGAGAGATAAGACTTATATCGTTCTTCATGTTTTTTTAATGCCTACAAAATAAAATAAAGAGAAAATGAAGTATTACTATCCCTTTAACTGTACAGTTGCTGTTTTTTGACACATAGGAAGTTTTTAATCCAGTTTTCAAATATGCAAATTATGAATTAAGGTGAAAGTTCCACTTTAATGCAAAATTGCTTTTTTATTGAGAGGAGGTGGGGTATTGTTTGGAGGAGCTACCTATTTCCTGTTATTTATCCTTGTATGCAGAATAAATGTAGATTTTATACTATATTATATTCCAGCAATGGAGTGCTTAATTCTATAATCCACTACTGTGCTTTTTTTTCAGTCACCTTATCAGTAACTTTTTCAGCATTCTTAAGTGACTCTCTCTTCAGCCTTTCTTCAGTCAGGCTGAATGGATTAACAACCCACCTAAGACAATAAAAAAATAAATAATGGGAGTAACATACGACATATAGATATACACTTTGTGCATTGACCCAGTTCAAATGTGTTATTTGGTGCTTCTATCATTTTGATGAAGAAAGCTTTATGAGTGTATTCTTTGACAATGCTGCAGTGGGGTTAAGGTAAATTATATTTTACTTCACAAATTCTTTCTCAGAGCGTGGGGGCTGTTTTATAGTTGCTGCATTACCCCTTAGGCAGGGAGGTGAGCTTACTGATAGGCATCCTCTTGCTACTTACCGAAGATGTTCTTATGTGTTTATGAATAACTTGTTTAAGAAGGTCAAAGAAAACCAAGTGCAAATTCAGTGAAACGCATAGGGTCCACATCTCAGAATATGAACCTGCACATCCCTAGCTTCATTCTCATGTAGATTATGCTGATGTCATAAGTCAAGCACAGCATGAAAAACAAAATGAACTTATATTTAAAATAATATTCATTTTGGCTATATTTTTCTCATAAAACAGTTATAACACTATAAATTTCATGACTATGTTTAATACCAAAAATAAAGTGATTGGTATCCTATATAATAATTCGCTAAGTTGTGTGTAACGCCCGACATGCGCAGTAGACACTGCTGCGCGTGTGGCAGTCATGTGCAGTGCAGACTGCCCGCGCCGCGGCTGATAGAGCGTCCAGCTCTGTATCAGCAGTGGCGCGGGCAGTCTCCACTGTGCGTGACTGCCCCGCGACTGGCTGCCAGAGGCACTGTGGCCCGTGTAATGGGCTGTTCAACTAGTTTCTGTAATAAAACAGTTGACTGGAAAATAATTTAAGCAATAGTTACATTCTGTGGAGAGAAAATCTATTTAATCTAAGAGACTTTTGCTCAAAAGTAGGGATGGGCAAAAGTCTCACTTTTTTTTTTTTTTATGGAAATCCAGCAATTTGCTGCTTTTTACCAGATATTCCCACGTATAGAAACCCCGTAACATTTCTGCCTGTTTTCTAATCACAACAATTTTCCAGCAAAAATGTTTCTGGTTTTCACTTATGCCCAAGACATCCCAGCAGAGTTCAGGATCAGGCTGTGCAGTTGCTGCCAGACAACGACCTCCATCATTTCCTACAAGCAATTGTCCATCCCTGTGGCAGTGGGGCAAGGCTGGGGTCCATAATTTGTGGGACTATGGAAATCATGGGAAAATGCTGGGGATCCGAGTGTATGTTCTATGCCTACCAGTGCAGTGGAACAAGGCTGGAGGGTCAATTATATTATGTTTATCAGTGGGACAAAACTAGGAGATCTGGATGTGTGGTTCTATGGCCAACAATGCAATGATATGATTCTGGGGGTCAGGATGTGTTGTTCTATGGCTACCAGTGCAGTGGGGCAAGGCCAGGGGTCAGTATGTATGGTTGTATGGTTACCTGTGCATTGGGACAAGGCTGGGGGTCAGTACATTGGGTTCTATGGCTACCAGTGAAGTGAGACCAGGCTGGACTTCAATATGTGTGGTATCTATGCCACAAGACTGGCATAGAAGGCTGTGAGTTAGCATGTATGGTGCCATGGCTACCAGTGGGACAAGGCTGGGCATCGGTATGTGTGGATCTATGGCTACCAGTGCTGTAGGACAACGCTGGGGGTCAGTAAGTGTGGTACTATGGAGATCAGTCAAGTGGGACCAGGCTGGTGGACAGTATGTGTGGTACCTATGCCTACAAGTGGGACAAGACTGTGGGTCAGTGTGTGTGTTGTCCTATCACTACCATTGCAATGAGACAAGGCTTGGGGTCAGTATGTGTTATTCCATGGCTAAAAGTATAATGAAGCTGTGTTCAGTTATGTATGGTTCTATGGTACCAGTATAGTTGGACAAGGATGGGGTCAGTATTTGTGATTCCATCGTTGCCAGTGCAGTGGGACAAGGCTGGAGGTCAGTATGTGTGTTTATATTGTTACTGGTGCAGTGGGACAAGGTGGGGGGGGCAGTATGTGTGCTTCTGTGGCTAACAGTGTAATGAAACAAAGCTTGTGGTCAGTATGTGTGATTTTATGGCTACCAGTATAATGAAGCTGGGGGTCAGTTATGGATATATCTATGGTTTCTAGTGTAGTGGGACAAGGCTGGAGGTTGGGTTTATGCAGAATTATTACAATTCTTCTCTAATCATCCTCAATGAGCATGAAATCCCAATTAATGACATTGCATTGTTGAGTACATACTGGAGTAATTCTGGAATAAACCATCTGCCTCATAGGGAACATATAAACATTTCCAAAACACCAGCTGCGTTTAAATGGGGCTTTTAACCTCTTTGAATGCTAGGGTGGTCTCCAATACATTGCTTTGCAATGCTTTGCATACCTTTCTAGCATTCAAGGGGTTAAAAGCCTCCTTTTAAATGAATGAGAACTTTTATATGTCACCGGTAGTGAAGCTGGTTTGCCCCACAATTAGTTAGTTAAAACATTAGCCTCACTCTGTACTAGCCAATAGACCATCAGGCTGAGAAGCTGCAGTGAGAATCACTCCCTCTTCAGTGAGCTCTGATACGGCTCTTTGGAAGCATAATTATGTCTGTTACATTGTGTAAACGATTACATATTTTATATGCAGATTAACCACCCCAAGGGTCTCAAAAATAAGTGAGTCTGAAGACTAGTCAGGTCAGGGGTCACTAGAAGAGGTTGAGGTTAAGTCCTAGCCAGAGTCACAGACTGAAAATGAAGCAGGCAGCTGTCAAGAGAAATCCAGATAATAAGGCATTGATCGGTTAGCTGCTCTAGAAGACAAGTGTGATCCAGCAAACAGGGTCAAGACCATGGATGGAATATAGGATGACTGCATAGTAAACACGTCCAGGGTCAACAGAACAACATGCATAATCAAGTAACAGATGCAAATTGAGATCATTTTCTTGCCAGATATATTTGCTACTATTTTCTTCTGTCCTGTTTATTTTTTGTGCGCCCACATACATGCACACATACACGCACAAAAGAGACTTGGTATAATGGCCCAATTATAGAGGAGTTCAATCATACATAAAACAAACATAGTGTTCATTCATTACAGTATTATCATTATTTCTTAGAACACTTTTTTTTTTAAGAACACAACCCAAGTTCCCTGAGATACTATTAAAGGGATAGTAATACTTCGTTTTATCTTTATTTTATTTTGTAGGCATTAAAAAAACATGAAGAACGATATTAGTCTTATCTCTCAAACCTTTATGGTTTAAGAGATATTCACAAGCAAAGTATCCCCCCCCTGTTCATCCAGATCAGAAGGGAGGTGCCCAGGTAGACTGCAGAGAGGGACAATCTTCAATTAAGATAAGGAAAAAACCTGAAAAACTTGTCAAGGGGGGAAGGGCTTTCATTTTTTTCATACAAAGAAGATTGTCCCCTGCTGTTATCTGTCTGGTCTTACAACTAGATTCACATCTGAGAAGAGATGGCTTACACTAGGAAAAAGGGGCGGGAGGGGAAACTTTGTGAATATCTCTTAAACCATAAAGGTTTGAGACATAAGACTTATATCATTCTTCATGTTTTTTTAATGCCTACAAAATAAAATAAAGTTAAAACGAAGTATTACTATCCCTTTAAGATACTAATTCTCTCTTAAATTCATGACCCATGAATCAGGGAAAAAACATTTATGCCCTTAATATTGAAGACTACATACAAAAGGACATTCCAGTGTCATACAAGAAGACATTTGAATATAAATTATTTAGAATAAATCCGGATCGTCTCCTATTTTTACAAAGTCCATTGCTTAGTCCAATATCTCAATCAATTTATTACAATTCCAGTGGTGGGCCGAATCTCCAGATGATTCAAGTATCAAAACTGACTAATTCAAATCCAGAAACCGATTTCGATCTTCCCAGGTCATTGTCCCAAGGACATTTAACTGTATTAAGCACCTCCGACCTGTACATAGGACCAAATTCTCCCAAATCGTTGACAAATAATACATCTTCAAAATGAAGATGGCCTTATATACAATCAATTGTATAAGGGCTGGATCCTCTCAAATTCTTCCAATAACAGCCCTCAAAAGTGAAAATGGACCTGTATACAATTGTTGACAAATAGTAAACCTCAAAAATGAAGATGACCCTATACACAATCAGTTGCATAAAGGCTGGATCTTCTCAAATTCTTCAAATAGCGGCCCTCAAAAGTGGAGATGGTCCTGAACAAAATCAGTTGCATAAAGGCTAAGTCCTCTCAGATTTTTCCAATAGTGTCCCTGGGCACTTCCTCTTTAAACAATGGCCTTTCCAGACATCAAAACATATATTAAAGGGATAGTAATACTTTGTTTTAACTTTATTTTATTTTGTAGGCATTAAAAAAAACATGAAGAATGATATGTCTTATCTCTCTGACCTTTATGGTTTAAGAGATATTCACAAACAAAGTATCCCCCCCCGTTCAACCAGATCAGAAGGGAGGTGCCCAGGTAGACTGCAGAGAGGGACAATCTTCAATAAAGATAAGTGAAAAAGCTGAAAAACTTGTCAAGGGGGGAAGGGCTTTCATTGTTTTCATACAAAGAAAATTGTCCCCTTCTGTTATCTGTCTGATCATACTACCAGATTCACATCTGAGAAGAGATGGCTTACACTAGGTAAAAGGGGCGGGGAGGGGAAACTTTGCTTGTGAATATCTCATAAACCATAAAGGTTTGAGAGATAAGACTTATATCATTCTTCATGTTTTTTTAATGCCTACAAAATAAAATAAAGTTAAAACAAAGTATTACTATCCCTTTAACTACAAGAAACAAAAAGACATATCCATAAGTGAACAGTGTCCAGGCATCCACACATGAAAGGTCACATTGAGCTCCTAATATGAATAATTAATCTTTACTATGTACAAAAAAATATGTTTGTGTCATCTTGGGTAACATATATATACTCAATTTTAATTGACATTTTGCCCCTTCCTGCCATTTATAGTATATGTGAGATCAGAATAGACACATGATTCTAGGGGATGAATATTATGGGTAACACTTTCTAGTAAGAGTCTGCGCTTGTTTTAATTATTCTCAACTGTGCAAGCATGGTTTGATAATAATTATTGATATAACATCTTTTTTAGTCATAATCATTTTGAGTATACGTATTTTGCGCTTGGTTTTTGTTAGCCCTAGTGCACATGCGTAATTGAACATTTCAATGATCATGAATGACACTTATCATCATATAGTTTTTGAATTTTTATTTCTATTGCGCATGCACTGTTTTGGAGGCTTTCGTCTCACTAGTAGAATACGTATATATAACTTTCTATAGAAGCGTATCCATATAAAAATTCATTAGATGGTTATAATTGTGAGTAACACTTTCTAATATGAGTCTGCGCTTGTTTTGATTGTTTAATGCGCAAGAGTGGTTTGATAATAATGATTGATATAATATTCTTATTTTCATCACAATCGTTTTGAGTATATGTATTTAGCTCTTGGTTTTTGTTAGCCCTAGTGCACATGCGTGATTTAATATTACTATGATCATGAATGCCATTTATTGTTGTATAGTTTTTTGATTTTCATTTCTTTTGCGCATGTGCTGTTTAGCGGGTCCTGTCTTACTAATAGAATACTTATATATAACTTTCTATGGAAGCGTATTCGTATAAAAACTCATGTGACGTTTATAATTGTGGGTAACACTTCTTAATATGAGTCTGTGCTTGTTTTAATTATTCTCAATGCGCAAGCGTGGTTTGATAATAATGATCGATATCATTTCTTTATTTTCGTCATAATTATTTTGAGTATATGTATTTTGTACTTGGTTCTTGTTGTCCCTAGTGCACATATATGATTTAACATTTTTATGATCACGAATGTTACTTGTCATCGTATAGGTTTTTTTTTTAATTTTCTTTTCTTTTGCGGATGCGCCATTTGAGGACCTTTGTCTCACTAATAGAATACTCATATATAACTTTCTATGGAAACGTATTTGTGACTGCGACTTTGTGCTAGTCTGAATGGTCACGAGACGTGAGCCTCTATCATGTGACTATAATTTTGAGAAACGCGAATTGTGATTTGCTATTCGTGTGACTACATGTTGGCTCTCATCACGTGATCTCGGAGACTGACGTGTGATTGGGCTGTGCAGGATTCAAATAGCCATTTTGATGTATTATTCCTTATCCCCTGATGAAGCTTTGTTGGCGATACACGTTGGGATGGGATCATGGGGGAAGATTGTTCCTGGACGTTATATGTTATACGACCGATAAGTATTATTATTATTATTTTTTTTTAGCCATTGGAGATGTTGCATTTATACTTTCTTCTTTTCCTCTATGTATTGAATCACATATGTATGGATTATATTTTGTTCTTATGTTTATTAGGGTTGGATAGTAGCACTTAGGATTTGGAGAGGGCATTGCACTTTGTTTATTTGCAGTCTCCCTGTGGCTGGATATATTTGTGTTTCCTTATAATTATATGTACTGTGGTTTGGGTTCTTTAATATAGAATTGGGGTGTGAGATATTTTCCTATCCCCTTATATTAGTGATCTTATGATATAACCCTACCACTGTATTAATCTATGAACACTCTGAGACCCTGTGTTGTTTTTAGGGTTTTAATGTCTCCTTTTTGACACCTGTGTATATATGTAACCTTGTACTATTTACAAATAAATATAACAATTTTTATATGTGATATTCCTATGGTCCTGAGTGCCTCATTACATTACATTACATTACATTTTTGTTCTCATTAAATACAAGTGTGGTTCACAATTGTTTTTTTGTTTTTTTTTTGTAAAATATAAAAATTCAATTTATTATTTGTTTGAATAATTTGCAGAGTGACACAATCTCACAGCTGTACAGGGACTGGAGGCCATCTACCTTATTGCCACCACAAGGAGAATCATCAGTGCTCCAGTGTTAAATTTTAAAATTCAGCTTAGGATTTTGTTTGAATAATTTGCAGAGTGACACAATCTCACAGTTGTTTAGAGACTGGAAGGCCTACTACCTTACTGCCACCGGAAGGGAGAATCATCAGTGCTCCAGTGTTAAATTTTAAAATTCAATTTAGGATTTTGTTTGAATAATTTGCAGAGTGACAGAATCTGACGGTTGTTTAGGGATTGGGAGGCCTACTACCTTTCTGCCACCTCAAGGGAGAATTATCAGTTCTCCAGTCTTAAATATAAAAATTCAATTTAGGATTTGTTTGAATAATTTGAGACTGGAAGGCCTACTACCTTACTGCCACTGGAAGGGAGAATCATCAGTGTTCCAGTGTTAAATTTGAAAATTAAATTTAGGATTTTGTTTGAATAATTTGCAGTGACCCTCTCACAACTGTGTAGGGACTGCGAGGCCATCTATCTTACTGCACCGCAAGGGAGATTCATCAGTGTTCCAGTGTTAAATTTTTAAATTCACTTTAGGATTTTGTTTGAATAATTTGCAGAGTGACACAGTCTCACAGTTGTTTAGGGACTGGGAGGCCTACTACCTTACTGGCACCTCAAGGGAGAATTATCAGTTAACCAGTCTTAAATGTAAAAATTCAATTTAGGATTTGTTTGAATAATTTGCAGAGTGACACAGTCTCACAGTTGTGTAGGGACTGGAGGCCAGCTACCTTACTGCCACCACAAGGGAGAATCATCAGTATTCCAGTGTTAAATTTTAAAATTCAATTTAGGATTTTGTTTGAATAATTTGCAGAGTGACACAATCTCACAGTTGTTTAGAGACTGGAAGGCCTACTACCTTACTGCCACCGGAAGGGAGAATCATCAGTGTTCCAGTGTTAACTTTTAAAATTAAACTTAGGATTTTGTTTGAGTAATTTGCAGTGACCCTCTCACAACTGTGTAGGGACTGCAAGGCCATCTATCTTACTGCACCGCAAGGGAGATTCATCAGTGTTCCAGTGTTAAATTTTAAAATTCACTTTAGGATTTTGTTTGAATAATTTGCAGAGTGACACAATCTCACAGTTGTGTAGGGACTGGAGGCCTACTACCTTACTGCCACTGCAAGGGAGAATCATCTGTGCTCCAGTGTTAAATCTAAAAATTCAACTAAGGATTTTGTTTGAATAATTTGCAGAGTGACACAGACAATCTCATAGTTGTCATGTGGCCAGGTTGTAAAATTGTCAATTTATTATAGTACATTACCTAACTATCTGTAATGGATTTGAGTCCTAGTGAACACCTGATGTTCCTCGCCCTGGTACCAGCTGCAGTGACCCAGCAACCACCAACATCACCACAGTGATGTTGCTTTCAAGCAAAGCTAGTAGCAGCAGGTGGGCAAAGAAGAGTATTAGTATTAGTCAGACTCAGCAGCAGCACTCCAAACCAAAAAATAAAAATAAGAAGGGAACTGCAAGTCATTCTACCTTGGCTAGCAGGGTAGAGAGGTCCAGGTCCTTCTCTGAGACTATGAAGCCACTGTCACCTGTGTCTCGTCAGCTGTTTGGTGCACAATGACTAGTGCCACTGGCAGTTTAGTAACCACCTCCGCTACAGCTACTATAAACCTGGGGACACCCAGCGTGCGTAACACTACTGGTCCGACACTGTGGGCAGTATCAGCGTGGGATTTTTACAGTGACTGTCCGTGTATGCATCCAAAATGGAAATTATTGCAGTATTTGGATAACATTTTTCCTGTCACAACTGTCACTGCCACTGAGAGCATATCTACTCCAGAAAATGTTATTGACTCTATTGAGGCAAATAGTTTACCATTTCCTGGTAACCACCAGACAGAAGAGGGAATTTAGCAGGTCTCCCAAAATCTGCTGCTGATGATGATTTTTCTCACTGTCAAAACCTACAAGAGGTGGAAGAAGAAGAATCTGAGGGATCAAGGCCTCCTAAGCTTGATTTGGCCCATGAGCTTGATTTTTCCAGTGACCTTGATTATTCCCCTGAGCTTAATTTTTCCCCTGCTTCCCATAGTACTCCTCCTGTTTCTTCAGTTACATTTGTGTCTTCTATTGACAACTGAACACCTGCCTTTCCAGTTCCATTTGAGTCACCCAGCCAGGTAGTAGCTACTAGTGTCTCCACCACCAGTACCACTGTTACTCCACAATCCTCCTCCAATGCCAGTCCCAACATCTCTGCTGCCTTCTTTAGGTCTACTGGTATCCCTGTAACAGTACATAGAAAGAAAAAGCAAATTGAGGTTGCTCCAGCATGTGAAGATGAAGAAAGTGTCACCTCATTTTCTTCTTCTCCAACACCTTCCAGAGTCATCCGTCGCTCCAAAGCATGGGACCATTTTGTGGCAGTTGTCAACGGCTGGTTAGCAAAATGTAAATTGTGTGGCAGGGAAGTCAGCCGTAGGTGGAAGTTGGGTCATCTGACCACCTCCTGGATGAACCAAGACCTAAACAACTACCACAAGTCGGTGTTGATAAGTGCAGAAGGTGGCATTACTAGTATTACATATACCAGTGTCACACCCACCACCAGTAGGCAGCGGGAGAAAGGCCAGGGGGATCATGCCACACCTGGTTTTAGTAAGAGCAGCAGACAGTCACAGCCCATACCAAAATCAATACAGGTCACACTGGAAGATTTTGGGGGGTTTCATTCCAACGGGATGTGCAAACAGCAGGCCAGAAAAATCACACACCTCATTGCACAGCTCATAGCCATTGGGGCTGCTACTTTTAATTTGGTGGACAGGGAGTCCTTCCAGCAACTTATGGAAGCTGTTGCAACCAGATATAAAATTCCATCCAGCACCACATTTCACAGAACAATAGTGCCATCACTGTACTGGTCATGCATTGGGCTATTGAAGAACCTGCTAGGAAAGGCTAGTGGCCAGTTAGTGCACTTTACCACTGACTTATGGAGTGCTCCGAATGGCCAGCATGGCTTCCTGTCATTGACGGCGCATTGGTGGCAGCCCAATGTGTTGCAAGACACACAGATAGCAACAACAAGTTTGGCTGCAGTAGCCAAGCAGGCAGGGCACCACTCTTTCCTCCTCCATGCTGAGGTAATGGATCAGCAGCACACCTCAGATAACATTCGCAAAGTACTGCAGAACATGGTGGTGCAGTGGCTAGGGAAGCAGGCAGGCACACAGGCACAAATGGGGTTTGTGGTTACTGATGGTGCAGCTAACAAGATCAAGGCTGTCCGGGATGGCAGATTTGTGGGTGTGCGCTGCTCAGCGCATGTTCTGCATCTAGTAGTAAAGGCTGCTCTCGAGGGTGGCAGTAACATTGGAAGATTGCCAGCACTTCTGGCGTTGTACTGACAAATTGCTGGCCACTTCCGTTGGAGCGTCAATGACAGCCAGCTCCTCAGGGAGGAACAGAAAAAGGCAGACCTCCCAGAGCACCGCCTAAAACAAGATGTTGGGACCAGGTGGAACTCCACCTTAGATATGCTAGAGAGTATCCTGGAGCAGAAAAAGGCAATTCACGCAATGTCATGTCACTATTTTATTGGCACTAACAGAACACTGGACAGGGCTGACTGGGCCCTGATGGAACAGGTAGTGACAGTCCTTACTCCTTTCTGTGCTTTGACGGAAATTTTGAGCAAAGAGAACGTTAGCCTGGCAGAAGTCATTCCCCTCTTCACGCACCTCTCCTTAACATTGGATGATTTCCTTGCTCATAGGGAACGCTTGCCTGGTGCTGATGATAATATACTTCCCGATGTTGCTGCCCTTCTAACGAGGCTGAAGAAGGAACTGACTCCGCACATGGAAGAGAGCACTTACAATTGTTCCGAGTTAATGCTTGCCACAATGTGTGGCCCACGAATCAAAGGCAAGATGGCACCAATTCACTCACTGCCTGGAGGGAACAGTTGAGACCTAGGGTGCATGAGAAGCAAATAAAAAACAGAATGCAGTCACAGGAGGCAGGAGAAGATTCCGTAGATGAGCTGGAGGAGTGTGGTGGTTTCCTGGGACCTATCAGCAACAGAGCCAGTAGCAAGTCATCTTCTTCCAGTGGAGCAGCTGCTGCTTTTTATACTGTGACAATGGACAGATTATGCTTTGGACAAAGCAAACAGCTCCCCATCAATAGAAAAAGTGCTGAGTCTGAGGTTAAGGCTTACCTTGTGGAACCTTCTTTGCCCCCAAGTACAGATCCCTTGACTTTCTGGGATAACAAGAGGGCTGTGTGGCCTAATTTGTCCCTGATAGCCCAAGAGTTGCTTTCTTGCCTCCAAATCACTGTCCAGTGTGAGCGGGTATTTTCCGTAATTGGAAATATACTTATCCCTCAGCGCTCTCAATTGGCCCCCCAGCTCATGGAGCAAATTACCTTTTTAAAAGTCATCCTCTGAAAGCTGGGTTACCCTGCTCTCAGGTTCGATGCAGATTAGAAAAACAAAAAAGTCTTAATCTAGACTCATCCGTAGTACCATAATACGCTGACTGCTCCGGCTTACCCAGCTCTAGAACAGTGGTTGGTTGGGCAGAGGATACCATCCTGACTTGGTAGGATGCAGAGGGGAATTTAAAGTCTACATTGTTGTCCCACTATACAAGTTGTTCAGTTTGGCTCTGCGGTATCTATTTACTGAGTCCTGGCTGCTCCAGTGTTCTATGGTTTGCTACTGGCTAGATCTCCTGTGTTGCTGTCATCCTGAGTCTGCCTCTCACCAGTCATCCTCAGTCTCTGTATCCATCTACTGACTGAGTCCTGCCTGCTCCAGTGTTCTGCAGTTCTGGCTACATCTCCAGAGTTGCTGTCATCCTGAGTCTGCCTCACACCAGTTATCCTCAGTCGCTGTATCCATCTACTGACTGAGTCCTGCCTGATCCAGTGTTCTGCAGTTCTGGCTACATCTCCAGAGTTGCTGTCATCCTGAGTCTGCCTCGCACCAGTTATCCTCAGTTGCTGTATCCATCTACTGACTGGGTCCTGCCTGCTCCAGTGTTCTGCAGTTTGCTGCTGCCTATATCTCCAGTGTTGCTGTCATCCTGAGTCTACCTCGCACCGGTCTTCCCCAGTCTCTGTATCCATCTACTGACTGGGTCCTGCCTGCTCCAGTGTTCTGCAGTTCTGGCTACATCTCCAGAGTTCCTGTCATCCTGAGTCTGCCTTGCACCAATCATCCTCAGTCGCTGTATCCATCTACTGACTGAGTCCTGCCTGCTTCAGTGTTCTGCAGTTCTGGCTACACCTCCAGAGTTCCTGTCATCCTGAGTCTGCCTCGCACCAGTTATCCTCAGTCGCTGTATCCATCTACTGACTGAGTCCTGCCTGATCCAGTGTTCTGCAGTTCTGGCTACATCTCCAGAGTTGCTGTCATCCTGAGTCTGCCTCGCACCAGTTATCCTCAGTTGCTGTATCCATCTACTGACTGGGTCCTGCCTGCTCCAGTGTTCTGCAGTTTGCTGCTGCCTATATCTCCAGTGTTGCTGTCATCCTGAGTCTACCTCGCACCGGTCTTCCCCAGTCTCTGTATCCATCTACTGACTGGGTCCTGCCTACTCCAGTGTTCTGCAGTTCTGGCTACATCTCCAGAGTTCCTGTCATCCTGAGTCTGCCTTGCACCAATCATCCTCAGTCGCTGTATCCATCTACTGACTGAGTCCTGCCTGCTTCAGTGTTCTGCAGTTCTGGCTACACCTCCAGAGTTGCTGTCATCCTGAGTCTGCCTCACACCAGTCTTCCTCAGTCGCTGTATCCATCTACTGACTGAATCCTGCCTGCTGTAGTGTTCTGCAGTTTGCTTCTACCTACATCTCCTGTGTTTCTTTCATCCTGAGTCTGCCTCGCACCAGTCTTCCTCATTTGCTGTATCAATCTACTGAGTGAATCCTGCCTGTTCCAGTGTGTCTGCGGTTTGCTGCTGGCTACATCTCCTGTGTTGCTGTCATCCTGAGTCTCCTCGCTCCAGTCATCCTCAGTCACTGTATCCATCTACTGACTAACTCCTGCCTTATCCAGTGTTCTGCAGTTCTTACTAAATCTCCAGTGGTGCTGTCATCCTGAGTCATCCTCAGTTGCTGTATCCATCTACTGACTGAGTCCTGCCTTATCCAGTGTTCTACAGTTCTGTCTACATCTCCAGTGTTGCTGTCATCCTGAGTCTGCCTTGCACCAGTCTTCCTCAGTTGTTGTATCCATCTACTGACTGAGTCCTGCCTGCTCCAGTGTTCTGCAGTTCTGGCTACATCTCCAGAGTTGCTGTCATCCTGAGTCTGCCTCACACCAGTCTTCTTCAGTCACTGTATCCATCTACTGACTGAATCCTGCCTGCTCTAGTGTTCTGCAGTTTGCTGCTGCCTATATCTCCAGTGTTGCTGTCATCCTGAGTCTGCCTCACACCAGTCATCCTCAGCTGGTGTATCCATCTACTGACTGAGTCGTGCCTGCTCCAGTGTTCTGCAGTTTGCTGCTGCCTATATCTCCAGTGTTGCTGGCATCCTGAGTCTGCCTCTCACCAGTCATCCTCAGTCACTGTATCCATCTACTGACTGAGTCTTGCCTGCTCCAGTGTTCTGCAGTTCTGGCTACATCTCCAGTGTTGGTATCATCCTGAGTCTGCCTCACACCAGTCATCCTCAGTTGCTGTATCCATCTACTGACTGAGTCGTGCCTGCTCCAGTGTTCTGCAGTTTGCTGCTGCCTATATCTCCAGTGTTGCTGGCATCCTGAGTCTGCCTCGCACCAGTCTTCCTCAGTCACTGTATCCATCTACTGACTGAATCCTGTTTGCTCCAGTGTTCTGCAGTTTGCTGCTGGCTATATCTCCTGTGTTGCTGTCATCCTGAGTCTGCCTTTCACCAGTCACCCTCAGTCGCTGTATCCATCTACTGACTGAGTCCTGCCTGCTCCATTGTTCTGCAGTTCTGGCTACATCTCCAGTGTTGCTGTCATCCTGAGTCTGCCTCTCACCAGTCATCCTCAGTCGCTGTATCCATCTACTGACTGAATCCTGCCTGCTCTAGTGTTCTGCAGTTTGCTGCTACCTACATCTCCTGTGTTGCTTTCATCCTGAGTCTGCCTCACACCAGTCTTCCTCATTTGCTGTATACATCTACTGAGTGAATCCTGCCTGTTCCAGTGTGTCTGCGGTTTGCTGCTGGCTACATCTCCTGTGTTGCTGTCATCCTGAGTCTCCCTCGCTCCAGTCATCCTCAGTCACTATATCCATCTACGGACTAAGTCCTGCCTGCTCCAGTGTTCTGCAGTTCTTACTAAATCTTCAGTGTTGCTGTCATCCTGAGTCATCCTCTGTTACTGTATCCATCTACTGACTGAGTCCTGCCTTATCCAGTGTTCTACAGTTCTGGCTACATCTCCAGCGTTGCTGTCATCCTGAGTCTGCCTTGCACCAGTCTTCCTCAGTTGTTGTATCCATCTACTGAGTGAGTCCTGCCTGTTCCTGTGTTCTGTGGTTTGCTGCTGGCTACATCTCCTGTGTTGCTGTCATCCTGAGTCTTCCTCTCACCAGTCATCCTCAGTCACTGTATCCATCTACTGACTGACTCCTGCCTGCTCCAGTGTTCTGCAGTTCTGGCTACATCTCCAGTGTTGCTGTCATCCTGAGTCTGCCTCACACCAGTCATCCTCAGCTGGTGTATCCATCTACTGACTGAGTCCTGCCTGCTCCAGTGTTCTGCAGTTTGCTGCTGCCTATATCTCCAGTGTTTCTGTCATCCTGAGTCTGCCTCGCACCAGTCTTCCTCAGTCGCTGTGTCCATCTACTGACTGAGTCCTACCTGTTCCATTGTTCTGCAGTTCTGGCTACATCTCAAGTGTTTCTGTCATCCTGAGTCTGCCTCTCACCAGTCATCCTCAGCCGCTGTATCCATCTACTGACTGAGTCTTGCCTGCTCCAGTGTTCTGCAGTTCTGGCTACATCTCCAGTGTTGGTATCATCCTGAGTCTGCCTCACACCAGTCATCCTCAGTTGCTGTATCCATCCACTGACTGAGTCCTGCCTGCTCCATTATTTCGCTGTTCTGGCTACATCTCCAGTGTTGCTATCATCCTGAGTCTGCCTCGCACCAGTCTTCCTCAGTCACTGTATCCATCTACTGACTGAATCCTGCCTACTCCAGTGTTCAGCAGTTTGCTGCTGCCTACATCTCCTGTGTTTCTGTCATCCTGAGTCTGCCTTTCTCCAGTCTTCCTCAGTCACTGTATCCATCTACTGACTGAATCCTGTTTGCTCCAGTGTTCTGCAGTTTGCTGCTGGCTATATCTCCTGTGTTGCTGTCATCCTGAGTCTGCCTTTGACCAGTCACCCTCAGTCGCTGTATCCATCTACTGACTGAGTCCTGCCTGCTCCAGTGTTCTGCAGTTCTGGCTACATCTCCAGTATTGCTGTCATCCTGAGTTTGCCTCTCACCAGTCTTTCTCGATCGCTGTATCCATCTACTGACTGAGTCCTGCCTTATCCAGTGTTCTGCAGTTCTGGCTACATCTCCAGTGTTGCTGTCATCCTGAGTCTGCCTCTCACCAGTCATCCTCATTTGCTGTATCCATCCACTAGGTCCTGCCTGCTCCAGTGTTCTGCAGTTTGCTGCTGGCTATATCTCCAGTGTTGCTGTCATCCTGAGTCTGCCTGCTCCAGGACTCTTCAGTTTCGTAGTCTAACTCTAATCTAAGAAAAGTCGTATGTCTATGAGTCCTGCCTGTTCCAGTGTTCTGTAATTTGCTGCTGGCTACATCTACAGTGTTGCTAACATGTCAAAGAGTCTCTGTAATGTCAGATTGGTTGGTGTTCACTGCTCAGCACATCTACATTCTCAGTTTTGTAGTCTAACTCTAATCTAAGAAAATCCATCCGCTTCATCTATAGTACCATAAGGCAAAAGCTCCCACCTTACCCTGTTCCACCATCTTCATTTAGACCCTAGGAATGGTTCCACTTATTTTTAATTATCTCATTTTGATTTTATTGTATTTTTAAAAGCATGGTGCATTCGGCTGAATAATTCGAATTGTACCTGAATTTCGTCCGAGTCAAACAGGTCCAGTCCGAATTTCAGATCAGCCAAACAAAAAGAAAAAATTGATCCGAAATCGAATTTTACCAAATTTTTTTTCCCGTGCACAAGTCCATCCAACAGCGCTCTGAAATCTCCAAATAGTAATTGCTTTTATCTTCTGGACAGCTAGATTTGCTGACTTGCAATTGAGAGGAAAAGAACGCTGACCCTCCTATTTGGAGATCTGTAAATTTGTCATATTTACCCAAAGTCATATTGTCTATTTAAGACAATACTTGGTCCCTTTGACTATATGCCATTTCTGAAAAACCTGCAGGGTTTGTCTAATCTTGGTTGGTCCTCACTGGAGGTATTCTGATTGGGTATAAACAGACAGAAAAGACAGCTTACAGCGCTAACTCAACTTAGTGCATAGCAATATATGTGTATATATGTATAATGCATTATAACTTTTTATATTTTTTATGAAGTGTCCATTGATAGAATTAGGGTAACTGAAGTGTGCAGCAAGGAATAAGAGGGTTCTCCAGTCCCACGAACAGGTGCAAACACAGAACAGACAATAAACCTATGCTCCTCCAGTATACTTGTGACTAGTGAAACCCTGTATTAGGCATATATAATAACACTGTGGATAAATCTGAGGCATTGGTACCAACATTTTTGGCCATAAAAGAAGTATAAGCTTGCCAACCACACCAAGGTTCCTCAAGTGTGGCAAGTACCTACTCTAATAACTTGAAGTCCCAATCTAGAAAAAATAATAAAAATAAAATTAAAAATGTTCCCTGAAGAGATGTTATAGTAACGTGCTGGATGGGGACCCTTTTATATACTTTGTTGGATGCATGGAGGTCCCCATGTATGCAATTAAAAACAAGTAAAAAGCAGGTTTATTGTTTGTTCTGTGATTCTGTTTGGGTATCACCTGATGACCTCTAATGTGGTTTGTATTCTGTTTGGAAGATGCCTGGATTTAGCTTCAGCTTTCCAAACCTTCCATTCTGTCTGTGCTCCTTTCATCTTTCTATTTTACGACTTGACAGAGCCAGGGACTTGTCTGTAAATATGTCTGTAGGTTTGTCTCTTATTGTGTTACTCTGTTACTTTAGATAATATATATAATATATGCAATAACAACTGAAACATTTTTAATCTGTTATAATCTGGTGTAATTTGATAATAGAATCGTACCACTGTTCCTCAGTACATTAGCCTCACTGTTCTCTATTGTGCCCATTTTTCCTACATATTTTATCAGTAAGTGGTTGTGTAGCAAAGACACTAACAAGAACCTCATTAAATTTTTCATAAATAGCTAAGAAAACAAAAATAGGAATAGAAAGCCTGTATAGGAGTATGGTTGTAGCTGTAGTCCCTATTAACCCTTTCAGTGCTGGGAGGGGGATCAGCTATATATTCATTCATCATTCCTCATCACATACCTTTTAATACATTCATATCATCATACAGCAAATATATTTGAATGCAATAGCACACAAGGAAAGAGCTATACATATTTTTAATGAATAGTAATCAGACTTGGACTTTGATGATCATTAACCAAGGCTGATATATTAATATTAACAAGAACAATTCAGAGGCAAATCAACTGCACTATATGGAAGAAATGAAGATTCCTCAAATACCAGTTTATTTGAATGGGGATTTTAAAAGCAACAACATACTACTCATGTGTCTCTTTTGGACGGACAGTCCGTCTTTCCTACCCTGGAGTCCCTCTTTAGGAGATGAGACTCTGTGTTGTGTATATATGTATCACTTTGTTTCCCAGTTATAAATCTAACATTAATATTTGTTTAAACATCAGGTATGTGTTTGTAAATTAGTCTGTGTATCTAAAATAATTCTATCTTTCTCTAAATCCTTTATTTGGTTACACAAAGAGGTGTCAATAAGTCATGAAATAACTTTAACATTTTCTGTATAGACCTGCCCACTAGCCACTCTCCCAGCAACACCACCTAAAAGTGTCCCTCTTTGGCAATTTGAAATGTTTGGTTAGGCAAAAATGAAATCAGTAGGGTTATGGGGGGGGGGTTATATCTATCCTATGGTGCAACTGATTTTCCCTAGAATTGCTCCAATAACAGATATAAACTAGTGTTATATATGTGAAGTTACCACATCCAAGGGTAGGTAAGCTTTGTTCTCCTCCTCCTGTTGACTGTTGAAGATGCTGGGAATTGTAGTTCCCAACAGCTGGGGACCCAAAGGTCCCCTAATCCTGGTCTAGCACATTGTCCTATTTCCTGTAAAGCAAACTATAGTACCTGGAATCTCAGCTTCTGACTGCTGGGTAGCCCAAGGAAGGTGACCGGGCAAGTCAAATTCCTCACCACCAAGGGTAGAAAGTAGGCGGCTTCCTAATTGGCCACCTACCAGGTGGTAGTATGTAGGCGGCCTTCTGATTGGTCGCCTACCGTTCTGTGGGGAAACTAAAATGCCGTAACTATGTAATGTCGATGTGTAATTGTGTGTTCGACCTTTCAGTTGCTCCTTGTACAGCATGTGATATTGATGTATTACTAGGTGTTCAACATGTAGGCGCTGCTCTCATTGGTTGCCTCTTGATAAGCATTGCCCCAACAAGCATGGCATTGTTCTGACAAGTAGGTGGCTCTGTGATTGGTCACCACCTGTGTCCATTTTGTCGCTCCGGTTCACATTGGCTGGGCAGCTGGTGAAACAGGATGGAATTAGTCTGTCAGGCCTGGGTAATTCAATCATACTTTGAATACAATAGCCTGGGCCCAGATTGGTCTCTGCCCCTTGTTGATCCAGTTCCAAATGGCTGGAGTTCCGAGCAGCAAGATTAAATTGTGTTAGTGTCCCCTTTCTGTTTACTGTGCCATTGTCTCATGTTTACTGTGCCATTATCCCATTGTATATAGTTTTACTATAAAATGTCCCCTGTCCCCTCAATAAAGTGTTAGTTGTTTTGTACTAGAAGTGTGTTCCAGTCTTCCTGGCTCGGCTATCCATCTGTAGCTGCCTTCAGGAGGGAGAAACTCAGCACAACCGCCAAAGACAACTCAGCGTCTTGGATTCCAGTTACAGGACATTTTCAAGGAAATAAGTAACCCCACCACCTATGATTTATCATTTGGGTATAGAAGAGCATTAGCTTATTAACAGTTTCCAGAAAAACATATTAACATATTAAGTTTTGTACTTTCTTGGATAAAGCAAAAGGATGCAAATGAACACACAGACACTGATGTATTAAGAAGAACCGCAGCAATTCTGGAGCAAACCAACTGCACCACAGGACCGAATATAAACTCAAATTCCCACTGATTTAAAGAATCACTAACACCTACAATGGATTTGGGTGATATAAATTTAAATTTAAGCATCATGTATCAAAGTAGCATCTGTAAACATTTTCTAATTTATTTTGAGATCCTTAAAATCCAATCCTAATCTTGTAATTTTAAAGTCTACAAATGCATTAAAAATACAATAAAAACAAGACAATAAAGACAATATATGGTTACTTTTGTTTGCTCTGTTTGTAATGGGAGACAAATGATAATTTATTGGGAGTAGTATCCACGGTTCTTCTGTTCTGAAACACTGTCACCATAGCTCATCCCATTTACAGACAATACAACACTATAACATCTGAGATACCTATCAAGATTGCTCTAGTAATGGGGGTCAGAGAGCCATGGAAAAACAGGAATGGGAGAGACAATGGAGCTTACACAGTATCAGACTAGATTTTAGACATCAGAATACAAATAGATAATTTTTCATATGCTTGTATGGAATACAGAGTGTTTAACCCTTTGAGAGCAAGAGAGCTATCCGACGCATTGCAACGCAATGTGTTGGATACCTCTCTGGCACTCAAAGGGTTAAATTTATATAATCCCAAGTGTTAGTGTTTTTAAACCCTTGAATGCTAGAAAGATCTCAAACACATTTTTTGCAATGAGTTGACAACCTCTCTAGCATTCTAGGGGTTAAACCCCATTTAAATCAGATGGTATGCCATGGAATACCACCGGTTATTATTTTTTCTTTTTGTAACACATTTTATTTGTTTTCAAAAATAAAATAAAAATTAAAATAACATACAATCCCTAAAGTTCACAATGTTATTCACCACTGAGATATAAGCAATAAGATGGAAGTAAATGACAGATGACATCATAAGTAGGGGATGAGCCAAAAGTGAGAAAAATTTCCCACGTGACTTTTTGAGAAAAACAGACAATTTTTCTCTTTTTTCACGAAAGTTTTCTCTTTTTCTCCAATGCAAAATGTTCCTCCTTTTTGCCTGTTCCAGCAAATTGCCTATTCTATCACATTTTTCTCCTATTCTAACACATTTTTCACCTATTCCAACACATTTTTTCCCATTCCAACACATGTTTTCCTATGTTTAATATGGTGCAACATTTCACAGCACAATATTACTTTTTCTGAGGGCTGTAGTGGAGAAATAAGAAGCTGGAAGTCAAAGTTGTGAGTCCTATAGCAACATATACCATGAAAAGTGTGTTATCATGGAGAGTGACTTTGTCCTTTGCCCAGAGCACTTACTTCCTGCTTAAGTGACACTGGCACATATTAATGATGATGTCAAGTGATAAAAAAAAATAAATTACAACCTACAATGTGGCAGATGTGTATGGTAGTGGTGTTGGGGGACTGCCGTGGTGTGATTGCTGGGACATTGACAAACTGCATCCACCCAGGAGGAAAGGGATCATGATCAATTATTGCACATGCTGCAGTCAGATTTTGTACCACATCCCTGCACTTCCTCCACCTTTCCCCCTCCCGCTTGTGCATTTGCTGGACATTACTCAACTACTGTGTGTGTTTTTACTCTCTACAGTACACAACAGATGGAGTGTGGTGTCTTGCCTTGGCCCTCAACAAAATTCTGAATGTCGACTGTTGTCTATCAAGTCTGCCTCAGTCACAGAGCTCCAAGTCAGCTGTCAAATATATTTATTTTTTAATTATTTACGTATTTTTATTTTTTTTAAGTTGTCCACTCTATCTTATCACAGTTAGTTAAAAAAAAAAAAAAAAATATATATATATAACTAAAAAACAAAAGCAACAACTTATTTTTCCAGACTTCCCCAGCACAGAGACAATAGTAGTAAAATCAGCAAGCAATTTGGACCCCAGCTGCCTGTGTCTTGCCAGTGAGTCACACCAAATTTTGGGGTATTTTAAGTCAACCTTCTTCCTCCCTTCTTCTCCCCCATTGTGCCCCCAGACTCCCCTACTACAGAGAACACATGTCCTACCTAAATGACTCCCTAAACTAAGCTTCAATTCCCCTTTATTTGCCTATCTCCTCTAGCTAAAAGACATGCTGCTCTCTCCTCTCACAAACACAGAATGGCTGCTGTGAGAGCCTGACACCCTTTTATATGCCTGTAGAAAAATGTTTTCTTCCCATTGATTTCAATGCACAATGAGGTAGGCAAAAAAAGTAGGAAAAAGCAGAAAAACACAACTTTTCACCTGAAAGTATTTGCCAGGCGGAAGTGCCATTATTCGTCGATTTCAGTTTGAGGCAAATATTTTCAAACATACCTAATCATAAGTAACAACCATTAGGTAGCTAAAAAGTCCCAGAAATAATGTGAATCGGCAAGATGAACAATATAAAGTACTAGATTAGCACCAGTTGTTTTTTTTTTCTGTTTAGCACGGGGCGTCCAAGTTTTTCTATCGTGGGGCACATGATTAGAAAGACGTAAATATTAGGGTGGAAATATTTTTTCTTTTTTTTATTGATAATCATGATGAACTAAAGCCTATCAACAATACAAAAATGAGAATTTGTATATGTATTGGTTAGATCAATGGCAATACTAATATTTAACAGACATCTATTCTTGAACTATACTTTACTGACTGGCAGGGGATTGAGTCTTACTGGCCTACTAGAAATGTGTGCTATTTAATTAGGTAAAAATACATCTTTTTTTAAAAACTCAGGTGGGCCGCACTACGAGGTCAGGCGGCTGCATTTGGCCCACTGGCTGCATGTTGGATGCCCAATGAGAGTGTAAATACCTTTGACATTTCCAGAGGATGACTGCAATTTACATCACACTCTTTTACCATTGACCGATCAAAGAATCTGGTCTGGACTGTGCTGATATCTGATTTCTATTCTAAACAATGCAATGTGTACTTGTATTTAAAGGGATAGTAATACTTCATTTTATCTTTATTTTATTTTGTAGGTATTAAAAAAACATGAAGAACGATATAAGTCGTATCTCTCAAACCTTTATAGCTTGAGAGATATTCCCAAACGAAGTTTCCCATCCCGCCCCTTTTACCTAGTGTAAGCCATCTCTTCTCGGATGTGGAATGCAGTCCATAGACCACACAGGTAACAGAAAGGGACAATCTTCTTCCTTTGAGAACAATGAAAGCCCTGCCCCCCTTGACAAGTTTTTCAGGTTTTTCCCTTATCTTAATTGAAGATTGTCCCTCTCTGCAATCTACCTGGGCACCTCCCTTCTGAAATGGCTGAGTAGTGTTACATCAGTAAAAGGGGCAGGAGGGGGATACTTTGTCATTGAATTACCCTTGAACTACAACTCTGACAGTATTGAAATAACACTCACCATGGCCCAAATACTATGATGATTAATTAGTGATGCTTTTATTATGAAACATTACTATCCCTTTAAGAGATGTTTTTATATTGATCAGTATAACATGCCTGAGGAAGAGACCTAAGAGGTCTTGAAAGCCTGCATCCTAAATCTACTTAGTTAGCCATCAACTTGACTATATTTGCCTCCCATATTAAATTTAGCACAATCGAACTACTATTCTTTTATACACTATATTTCTGACAGCTAATTTCACATCACTGTTTCTAAGACTGTATATGAAAGGGTTCAACAATGGTACAATGACTGCATACATGACAGAGAGTAACTTGTCAATGTTGATCACATAATTTGTTTTGGATCTAAAATACATAAAAGTAGCAGAACCATAAAATATAGTAACAACCATTAAGTGAGATGTACATGTTGAGAAGGCTTTAGTCCTTCCTGAAACCGAATGAATATTTAGAATGTTTATGATGATCAGTGTATAGGAGGACATTGTTAATATAAATGAACCAACAATAACAAAAAAGCATCCGACAACAAGGACAAGTTCATTGTTCCGGGTGTTGGTACATGCCAATTTTAGTAGAGGAGGAATATCACAAAAGAAATGATTGATCTTATGAGTACAGAAGGATAAAGAAAATGTAAGTACAGTGTGTATTAGAGAGTTTACTGCACCAATGAGCCATGACCCAGCGATAAGCCGAATACAGGTCCCTTTATTCATTATGATGTTGTACAATAGCGGGTGGCAAATAGCGTTATAACGATCATAAGCCATGGCTGCCAGCATATAGCACTCTGTTCCACCCAAAAGCACAAACCAGAACATTTGTATAATACAACCATTGAAAGAGATCGCTTTAGGTTCTGCTATTAAATTTGACAACATTTTAGGAAGAGTCGATGAAATGTAACATATTTCCAGGAAGGAGAAATTGGCAAGGTAAAAATACATAGGAGTGTGAAGATTTGGACTTAACATATACGCAAAAATCATAGACATGTTTCCAAATACAGTAATTACATAGATGCATAAAAAAACAATGAATAGTAAATGCTGAAGCTCAGGCATCTCTGAAAGGCCCACAAGAATGAATTGTGAGAACATGGTGTGATTATCGCTGTCCATTTTACCATCTGGTTCTGTGGAGTATATGGAAAAGTATATTGAGTACTGATTTTAGGGGAGTATGAACAATAGAAAAGTGGGGAAGTTTTAGGACAAACCATTTTGTACTATAGGAAACTACTAAAAATGTCCATTGATGTAAAGCGGAACTATCATCTAAATTAAATTGACCCCCATATCCTTATTAACATATTGGTATGCATATACATACTTTTATTATACTGAATAAGTCCGACATTAGTGAGAAATACAACTTGTTCGGCAGGCATCAGCAACAGAGATCTTGCTGCGCCTGTGCCGTCAGTTCCTATTGGTACCTTAAGGTACCAAGGAACTCCACTCACCAATCCTGGAGGGGAATGGGACGGACAGCGCAGACTCACAGATGTCTTTTCTGCAAGATGTCTGCACTGTGGCCCAATGATGCCTGCCGAATGGAGTTGTATTTCTCACTAATGGCGGACTTATTCAGCATAAAAAAGTATGTATATGTGTATCGCTATGTTAATAAGGATTTGGGGGGCAATTTAATTTTCATGATAGTTCCACTTTAAATGGGGAGTCTAACCTATTGAATCAGAAAGGGAACAACAAACAAACAAGTGGGGGCGCTTTTCGGTATAATGTAACACTACTCAGCCAGATCAGAAGGGAGGTGCCCGGGTAGATTGCAGAGAGGGACAATCTTCAATTAAGATAATGGAAAAACCTGAAAAACTTGTCAAGGGGGGCAGGGCTTTCATTGTTCTCATAGGAAGAAGATTGTCCCCTGCTGTTATCTGTCTGGTCTATGGACTGCATTCCACATCTGAGGGGAGGTGACTTACACTAGGTAAAAGGGGCGGGAGGGGAAACTTTGCTTGGGAATATCTCTCAAACCATAAAGGTTTGAGGGATAAAACTTTTATCGTTCTTCATGTTATTTACAAAATAAAATAAAGATAAAAGGAAGTATTACTATCCCTTTAAGACCAGATTCCACATCTGAGGGGAGGTGGCTTACACTAGGTAAAAGGGGCGGGAGGGGGATACTTTATCATTCAATTACTCTTGAACTACAACTCTGACAGTATTGAAATAACATCTTTATGGCTCAGATGCTATGAAGATTAATTGGAGCTGCTGTTTTTGTGAAACATTACTATCCCTTTAAGGAGCCATATGTTCAAAAGAAAAGTAGAAGCATTCTGGGGCAAACCATTTGCAGTATAGGGGAGAACTAAAAATTCCCATTGACTTAGTAACCCTTTATTTAACCTTTTGAGTGCCAGAGGGGTGGCACTCAAAGGGTTAAACACTACCTATTTTGCAATTGCACAAGGCATAAAGTCAAATTGCCTCTGCTTTTTATCACTTTTTTTACACTTCTATGCCCCTGACATTGAGCTTCCTGTATCTATTTCCAGGCAGCTTTCTGTCAGGAACTGTGAAAGAATGTAGAAAATATACACTGTAAACCAATAACAAACATCATATAGAGCACTCGGTGCTGCAGGGATAACATTACATTGTATCAAGATTCTGCTTTGATGATCAACTTACCAGTAAACTCTGAAAACAGAAATCCAGGGAACTTGCTGCATAAAAGGTTATTTTCCCTTAACCCGTTAAGTTTCCAGAGGGTATCCAAAGCACTCTAGAGCAAAGCAACTGCACCATAGCGTGATAAATATCCATTCCCTGAGAATCAATGCAATGGAGACCTCTACATTTTTGAGTTATTAAGAGCTGCATTCAAATCAATAGTGGGGGATATCTGTCCTCACTGGTACAGACAGTGTATCCCAGAATTGTTCCAGTTTACTTTTATACATAATCCCCATTCAAATACATTTATATATCTCTGAGAAAAAACTCCATATTTGGTGTTATCCTTTACTTGTCATTTGTAGGAGAATGTAAAAATGTAGAGAGAGCAAGACAGAAAGAGAGAGAGAGAGAGGGAAGGAAGGAGAAAAAGAGAGCAAGAGACGACGAGAGGAAGAACAAGGAGATAAAGGGGGAGATTCACTAAGCGGGGATAAAGAGTTGATACAGTGGAGATGACTTCTCCAGTGATATCACTTCTCCAGTTCCATGTTATTCTATGGAGCCTATGCACCAACATCTCCAAAGTTGAAGAAATCTTAGTGCATAGGCTCCATAGAATAACATAGGAACTGGAGAAGTGATACCACTGGAGAAGTTATCTTCACTGTATCGCCTCTTTATCACTGTTTAAGGAATCTTCTCCAAAGAGAGAGAAAGAATTAAAGCAAGAGAGAGAGAGCAAACTTTTGAATGAGAAAACTGATATACTAGAAACAAGTTACAATATTGCATAATTTACATCCAGATGCATGTTGTGATTAAATATTTGCATGTTATCTTATGAGGGTGAGTTATAAGAGAATGTAAAAATCATGAGAGGGACAAAGAGAGAGAGAAAGAGCAAGAGAGAGAGCAAAACAGAGAGAGAGAGAGAGAGTGAGCAAAAGTTTGAATGAGAGAGTTATTATACTAGAAACAAGTTACAATATTGCATCATTTACATTCTGATTGGTGCTGTGATTAAATCTTTGCATGCTGCCATATGAGAGTGAGTTATAGGAGGATGTAAAATTGTGAAAGAGACAGAGAGTGAGACAGGGAGAGAGAGAAAGACAGCAAGACTGAGAAAGTTATAATGGGAAATCTAACTTACTAGAAACAAGTTACAATATTGCATCATCTAGGTTCTGCTGAGTGCCATGATTAATTCTTTGCACTATCAGTGCCATACATATATGACAACAGGTAATATTGCACGGTTCACTTCCTTTGTTGAGGTCCCCAATTAAAGCACCTTATTATATATGATACAAACTTTATACAATTTTATAGAAAAAAAAGTACATATATTCAGGATTCTTCTATAATTTTACTAGTAAAATTAACGTCAACCTGTGCCTTAAAGGGATACTGTAAAAGTGGAGCCACTTTAGGGCAAACCAACTGTAACTTACTGATAAAAAGTAGGTATTTTTTATCTTTGCTAAATATTGTGAGGATATTGTTTTACACAGAATACACAGAATTAATTCACTTTTGATAAAAAAATGCCTCACTGAAGTTGATGTACTATGAAGAACCTTAGCAACTCTATGGCAAACCTGTTGTACCATGGGAGAGAAGTAGAGCTGCCCAATGAGTTAAGTGGTTTTTTGCATCTTTAGAGCAGTGTAAGACACAGGAGGGTGAATGTACAAGATGGATTCCATGCTTCATGGAGGACAGGAATTGAATTTCATCCCAGGAAGTTTTAAGCAAGGCATTCTAGGTGCTCTTAGCTCCACCCATGGCCACACCACCACTTCTCACATGGCTCCACCCCCTGTCCCATCCACTATTTCCTGGCTCACAAAATATTCTTGACCTCAGGGGAGGGCTGGCAACTTGTGGCCCGGTGGGCAAATACAATCAAGCGGCCCATTTCTACTATCGTTTGAGCCCACTCTCAAAGCCCACTTCCTCTTGTTAATTTTAAATGTGGCATTAATATCGTGAAGTAAAGCGATACCACATAGCTCACATTAAAGTGGGCTAAACTACTGATATTACAGAGCTTACAATTTAAGTAAAGCTAGACTAGTGATACTGTAGAGCTTACAGTGGAAATGGGTTATGTAACTAGTGTAGTCTCATTTGGATTGCACCTTTGTGGTATCATTAGTATAGCACCATTTCAATTCTAAGCTCTGTGGTATCACTAGTCTTGCTCCATTTATAGCAACAAGATGGAGATTAAGTGAGACAGTGGCCCACTGGCCCAGACATATGACCGGCCCAGGGGGCAATTGCCCCCCTGCACCCCAGGCCAGCCCTCCTTGATCTATTACAAGCAAGAACAAAAAAAGAAAGATTTAGTCCCTTGGTTGCTAGAAAGATCTCCAGTGCTTTGTGAAAACCTGTAAATGGCTATATAAATGGGTACAAGGATGTTGAGATTGCTATGACCAGCCACAATTCAGAATATGGGTGTGCTCTAGGCAGTTTCCTATTCTGCTTAGCTCCTTAAGAACTCATGATGTGTCATGACGGTCCTGGCATTTAAAGACGAATGATGTGTCATGATTAGTGTTGAGCGAGCACCCCGATGCTCGGGTGCTCGGGTGCTCTGACCGAGCACCCCCTGAGGCTCGAGTGCTCGGCCGAGCACCCGAGCCCCATTGGAATGAATGGGGCGACACCAGGCACCCCCTGCTCTGATGAGGGGAGGGTGCCTGGTCAATGCCCCCTTCATCTCCGCTATGCCCCCTTCATCTCCGAATGCCCCCTTCAGCTCCGCAATGTCCCCCTTCAGCTCCGCTATGCCCCTCTTCCACAATGTGCCCCTTCATCTCCGCTATGCCCCTCTTCCACAATGTGCCCCTTCATCTCCGCTATGCCCCTCTTCCACAATGTCCCCCTTCATCTCCTCTATGCCATACAGGAGATGAAGGGGGACATTGTGGAAGAGGGGCATAGCGGAGATGAAGGGGCACATTGTGGAAGAGGGGAATAGCGGAGATGAAGGGGCACATTGTGGAAGACGGGCATAGCGGAGATGAAGGGGGACATTGTGGAAGAGGGGCATAGAGTCTATGCCCCTCTTCCACAATGTCCCCCTTCATCTCCGCAATGCCCCCTTCACCTCCGCAATGCCCCCGTACCTCCAGTCCCTGGTGGTCCAGCGGAGCGTCTTGTGATCTGTGCCTCTTCCGGCACAGATCCCCGCCACCCGAACATGGCGGGAGAGCACATGGCGGTACTCGACGAGTACCGCCATGTGCCGAGCAGAGCGATGCTCGAGCCGATCCGAGCATCGGCCGAGCACGCTCGCTCATCACTAGTCATGATGGTCCCGGCACTTTAGGACTAGTGATGGTCCTGGCACAACATGGAATTCTGGGATGGTGGAACGGCTGCAAGTCACTCTGCAGTGGTACTCTGTGGTACTTAACGGCTACTCGTTAAGGGGATTACATGAAATTCAGCCCTGCTACTAAACTACATACACACAAAAAATCCTCCTCTTATCTCTTTGAATGCCAGATAAGCATCCAACGAATTGCAGATAAATGCATTGGATACCTTTGTGGCACTCAATAGGTTAATCTCGCTTGCTCCAAGGGGAGGACAGTATGGTACTGTGCGGGTGTTTAGTGGTGGTCCTTCCCTCTTTTCCTTGCTTAGAGCAATGTTCTAAATAAGATGCAGAGGAAATGGCATAAGTGTACACCATTTCCCTAGCACCTGTTATGTGGCTGATGTGCTGGGCTTAAAATCCTATGGGGGTGGAGTGTGTGTGAGTGTGTGTGTTGCCATGCACTATAGCACTTCTCCTCTAGAGTGCTGACCTTGGGCCTGGAGTGCAGCTATTCAGGTAAGACACTAACGCAAGTGGAGCTGCACTGGTGAATTAGTATATTTGCTCCATTGCGAAGCAATGCATTAGAGACCTTGATTACATAAGGGTTAAAAATCAGAATGAAACCAATGAGAATTTTATTTTTGTTCCTTATAGTGCACTTGGTTTGCTCTAGAATAGCACAACTATCTTAGGACATCATCCCCTATGGGGGTGGAGTGTGTGTGTTGTCATGCACTATATCACTTATCCTCTAGAGTGCTGACCTTGGGCCTGGAATGGAGCTATTCGGGTAAGACACTAATACCAGTGGAGCTGCACGGGGGAATTTGTATATTTGCTCCATTGTGAAGCAATGCATTAGAGACCTGGGGGGAGATTCACTAACCAATGATAAAGAGGAGATAAAGAGGTGATGAAGTGGAGATGACTTCTCCAGTGATATCACTTCTCCAGTTCTTATGTTATTCTGTGGAGCCTATTCACTACGATCTCCAAAGCTGAAGAGATCTTAACCCTTTGAGTGCCAAGTGGGTACATTGTACGAGTTTGGACAGCTGTACCCGCTGTGCCAAGCTTGTACGATGTACCCACTAAAATGCGGTCACTGCATGAGCCGGTATAACCGGCATGCAGTGGCCGCATTTAAAAAAAAAAAAAGCTGGGCAATCGTGGGGGGACATGAGGATCACTCCTCATGTCCCCCCTGTTATTGATCTCCCAGCCGATCGCGCTGGGAGATCAATAAAAGAAGAGGAGAAGCGCAGCAGAAGCGCAGCTTCTCCTCTTCCTTCTCTCCTACCCGAACTTCCGGGTAGGAGTGGGCGGGACCGGGGGAAGCCTCCCAACGTCATCAGTGACATGTCACTGATGACGTTGGGGAAGTTTCCCCGGTCCCATTCACTCCTACCGGTGGTAGGAGTGAAAGGCAGGAGAGCTTTTGCTCTCCTGCAAGTCGCCATATTGATCTCCCAGCCGATGGCTGGGAGATCAATAACTGGGGGGACACCAGAAGGGGTCCTGATGTCCCCCACGAGGTCTGAGAAATTAAAAAAATAAAAAAAAAACAAAAACAAACGCTAAGTAGCCCTGTGAGTGCCGCAGGGGTCCCCAGCACATTGGAGACCCTTGTAGCACTCACAGGGTCATTTATTGGGTTTTTTTTTTTTTTTTTTTGAAAGACCTCATTGAGGGGATCAGGGGGGATCCTGATGCCCCTCAATGAGGTCTATTATTAAAAAAAAAAAAAAAAAAAAAATTTTTAACCCTGTGTGTGCCACAGGGGGGGTCCAATGCACCCCCCCCTCCTGTGGCACACACAGGGCTTCTATCATTACTTTGTTACTAGAGATTGTTGGGGGGCCATCAGGATTGGTCCTGATGGCCCCCCAACAAGCTCTGATTACAAAGTAATAATAATAAAAAAAAAATTAACCCTCTGAGTGCCAGAAGGGTCCAATGCATTGCTTTGCAATGCCCTGGAGACCCATGTGGCACTCACAGGGACATTTATTTTGATTCCTTTTATTTTTTTTTTTTAAGACCTCATTGGGGGAATCAGAGGGGTCCTGATACCCACCAATGAGGTCCATAATAAAAAAAAAATGTAAAGAAAAAAAAATTAACCCTGTGTGTGCCACAAGGGGGGCCAATGCAGCCCCCCTTCTGCGGCACACACAGGGCATTTATCATTACTTCGTTATCAGAGATTGTTGGGGGGCCATCATGATTGGTCCTGATGGCCCCCCAACAAGCTCTGATTACAAAGTAATAATAAAAAAAAAAAATTAACCCTCTGAGTGCCAGAAGGGTCCAATGCATTGCTTTGCAATGCCCTGGAGACCCATGTGGCACTCACAGGGACATTTATTTTGATTCCTTTTATTTATTTTTTTTAAGACCTCATTGGGGGAATCAGAGGGGTCCTGATACCCACCAATGAGGTCCATAATAAAAAAAAAATGTAAAGAAAAAAAAATTAACCCTGTGTGTGCCACAAGGGGGGCCAATGCAGCCCCCCTTCTGCGGCACACACAGGGCATTTATCATTACTTCGTTATCAGAGATTGTTGGGGGGCCATCATGATTGGTCCTGATGGCCCCCCAACAAGCTCTGATTACAAAGTAATAATAAAAAAAAAATTAACCCTCTGAGTGCCAGAAGGGTCCAATGCATTCCTTTGCAATGCCCTGGAGACCCATGTGGCACTCACAGGGACATTTATTTTGATTCCTTTTATTTTTTTTTTTTAAGACCTCATTGGGGGGAATCAGAGGGGTCCTGATACCCACCAATGAGGTCCATAATAAAAAAAAATGTAAAGAAAAAAAAATTAACCCTGTGTGTGCCACAAGGGGGGCCAATGCAGCCCCCCTTCTGCGGCACACACAGGGCATTTATCATTACTTCGTTATCAGAGATTGTTGGGGGGCCATCATGATTGGTCCTGATGGCCCCCCAACAAGCTCTGATTACCAAGTAATGATATAAAAAAAATTAACCCTCTGAGTGCCACAAGGATCCAGTGCATTGCTTTGCAATGCGCTGCAGACCCCTGTGGCACTCACAGGGTCACTCTGTTTGTGGACATATATATTTTTTTTACTAAGACCTCATTGGGGAGGGATCAGGGGGTCCTGATGCCCCTCAATGAGGTATATAATAAAAAAAAATTAAATCAAAAATTAACCATGTGTGTGCCACTGGGAGGGGGGGTTCAATGCAGACCCCCTTCCTGTGGTACACACAGGACTTTTTATCATTACTTTGTGATCAGAGCTTGTTTGGTGGCCATCTGAATACAAAGTAACGATAAAAAAAAATTAACCCTTTGTGTGCTGGACACCCCTGTGGCACATAAAGGATTTTTTCCCCCTTTATTTTTTATTTAGACCTCATTGTATGGGTTCTGATGCCCCCAACGAGGTCTACACAAAAATATTGGGGGAAAAAGCCCCAAAAAATGCACGTGCAACAGGAAGGGGGTCCAACGCAGTGCTTTGTATGAGGGGACATACAGTGCACAATGGTAGTCAGAGATCTCCCATACACACTATCAGACACTGCCCCACCATCACCACCATCCTTGCTCCTCTGCTCATACCCACACACACTGCCTAATCCCTCACCCTCTCACACATTTTGTTAGACTTGTAGTCACAGGTCCGCACATACACCGGCTGACGCCCTAGCTTCTTTCATCTGTTAGCCATAAAATCACACATACACTGTTTGCTTTCCCATTTCTGTTTCACTGGTAGCTACGCTCTTGTAGCGTAAATTGGTATGTGAATCCAGAGCAGTGGGGTACCATTTTTTTTTGGCTGGCAAGAAGTCCTCCTAGGAAATCCCACGCCATTGAACCATTTCAGTATCTTTGAAGTGACTGATGTGTAAAACAAATGTTTGTTTTTCTTTCCTGTAGCACCACATTCTGGAAATAGTTGTTCCAAATAACTTAGGGGTACAAAGGCAAGTGACCCCTCATTAGATGCGGCAGGTTGTCTTCTTTCCAAAATGGTATGGTTTATCTACCTTTTCTTCAATTCTGAAGGTGTTATAGCCATTTTTATACAGGCAAGTCAGGTTTGAGAAAATGTTAGAAACATCAGAGGTTGTAGTAGGTGTAGTTTTCTACTTCTAGCACGCCCTAAGGTAGTTCAACTCATATCAATGGGGTGTCGTTTGACTCCTAAGAGCACTAGCAAACAAATGCAGTTGAAAATTCCATGGTTTTCACAGAGCTCCATACATTTAAAGGGGCAGAAATGTAAAAAAAAGCATTTTTTTTCATTAGCGCCACCTCCTGGAAGCATTTGTGCATACCAGCCTTTGGGTAAGAAGGCAAGTGACCCCTCATTAGATGCGGCAGGTTGTTTTCTTTTCAAAATGGCATTGTTTCTCTACCTTTCCTGCATATCTATTATGGTTATAACCATTTTAGTGCAAGCAGATAATTTAAAAAACAAAAGTGTCAGGTTTACGTTCGTGTTCCTAGCACCCACATATTGTATGTTAACCCACACAAATGGGCTACCATTTTTCTCATGATGGTAGCAAGTACTGAATACAGCAGGAAATGTTATGGTTTTCAAAGATTTTAGTATCTTTGAAGTGGTGGAAATGTAAAAAAACCTGTATTTATTCCTATAGCGCCACATTTTGGAAATATTTGTGCACTTCAGCCCAGGGGGTAGAAAGGCAAGTGACCCCTCATTTGATGCGGGAGAATGTCTACTTTCCAAAATGGTATACCTTTTATACCTTTCCTTCATATCTCTAACAGTTATGGACATTTTAGTACAAGCAGCCATTTTCGAAGAAGCAAACAGGTAGGTGTAGTTATGTGCTTCTGGCACCCCTAAGGTAGGTCGACTCATTCCAGTGGGGTGTCATTTTTCTCCTAAGAGCACTAGCTAATGAATACAGTTGGAAATACCATGGTTTGCACACATTTCAGTACATTTGAAGGGGCAGAAATGTAAGAAAATGCCTTTTTTTTTTCATTAGCGCCACCTTCTGGAGGCATTTGTGCACTCCAGGCTTGGGGTAACAAGGCAAGCCACCCATCATTAGATGCGGCAGGGTGTCTTCTTTTCAAAATGGTATGGTTTGTGTACCCTTTCTTCACTTCTGTAGTTGTTATAACCATTTGTGTACAGACAAGTAATGTTTGAGAAAATGTTAGAAAAATGTGAAGTTGTAGTGGGTGTCGTTTTGCACTTCTAGCGCCCCCTGAGGTAGTTAAACTCGTACCAATGGGGTGTCATTTTTCTCCTAAGAGCACTAGCTAATGAATACAGTTGGAAATACCATGGTTTGCACATATTTCAGTACATTTGAAGGGGCAGAAATGTAAGAAAATGCCTTTTTTTTCATTAGCGCCACCTTATGGAGGCATTTGTGCACTCCAGGCTTGGGGTAACAAGGCAAGTCACCCATCATTAGATGCGGCAGGGTGTCTTCTTTTCAAAATGGTATGGTTTGTGTACCCTTTCTTCACTTCTGTAGTTGTTATAACCATTTGTGTACAGACAAGTAATGTTTGAGAAAATGTTAGAAAAATGTGAAGTTGTAGTGGGTGTCGTTTTGCACTTCTAGCGCCCCCTGAGGTAGTTAAACTCGTACCAATGGGGTGTCATTTTTCTCCTAAGAGCACTAGCTAATGAATACAGTTGGAAATACCATGGTTTGCACATATTTCAGTACATTTGAAGGGGCAGAAATGTAAGAAAATGCCTTTTTTTTTCATTAGCGCCACTTTCTGGAGGCATTTGTGCACTCCAGGCTTGGGGTAACAAGGCAAGTCACCCATCATTAGATGTGGCAGGGTGTCTTCTTTTCAAAATGGTATGGTTTGTGTACCCTTTCTTCACTTCTGTAGTTGTTATAACCATTTGTGTACAGACAAGTAATGTTTGAGAAAATGTTAGAAAAATTTGAAGTTGTAGTGGGTGTCGTTTTGCACTTCTAGCACCCCCTGAGGTAGTTAAACTCATACTAATGGGGTGTCATTTTTCTCCTAAGAGCACTAGCTAATGAATACAGTTGGAAATACCATGGTTTGCACACATTTCAGTACATTTGAAGGGGCAGAAATGTAAGAAAATGCCTTTTTTTTCATTAGCGCCACCTTCAGGAGGCATTTGTGCACTCCAGGCTTGGGGTAACAAGGCAAGTCACCCATCATTAGATGCAGCAGGGTGTCTTCTTTTCAAAATGGTATGGTTTGTGTACCCTTTCTTCACTTCTGTAGTTGTTGTAACCATTTGTGTACAGACAAGTAATGTTTGAGAAAATGTTAGAAAAATTTGAAGTTGTAGTGGGTGTCGTTTTGCACTTCTAGCGCCCCCTGAGGTAGTTAAACTCATACCAATGGGGTGTCATTTTTCTCCTAAGAGCACTAGCTAATGAATACAGTTGGAAATACCATGGTTTGCACACATTTCAGTACATTTGAAGGGGCAGAAAAGTAAGAAAATGCCTTTTTTTTTCATTAGCGCCACCTTCTGGAGGCATTTGTGCACTCCAGGCTTGGGGTAACAAGGCAAGTCACCCATCATTAGATGCGGCAGGGTGTCTTCTTTTCAAAATGGTATGGTTTGTGTACCCTTTCTTCACTTCTGTATTTGTTATAACCATTTTTGTACAGACAGGTAATGTTTGAGAAAATGTTAGAAAAATTAGAGGTTGCAATAGGTGTAGTTTTGTACTTGTAGCGCCCCCTGAGGTAGGTGAACTCATACCAATGGGGTGTTATTTTTCTCCTAAGAGCACTAGCTAATGAATACAGTTGGAAATACCATGGTTTTCACACATTTTAGTTCATTTGAAGGGCAGAAATGTAAGAAAATGCCTTTTTTTTTCATTAGCGCCATCTTCTGGAGGCATTTGTGCACACCAGGCTTGGGGTAACAAGGAAAATCACCCCTCATTAGATGCAGCAGGTTGTCTACTTTCCAGAAATATATAGTTTTATATAGTTATTCCACTGTTTTAGGGTAGTTTTACCACAAAAACCCTAGAATGTGCATATTAGTTTATAAAGTTGAAAATGTCATTTTGCTCTGCTGGTGATTAGGGCTCTACGCTAGCCATGGACGTAGGTAAAACTATACAAATTTGGTATTTTTTTACTCGGGGGACTCGAGGCTTTTTCAAATAATTGAAACTTTTTCAATCAAGGTAAATGTTTTTGATACATAGTATGTGATTTTAGCAAAATGAGTAAATTTTCACTTTTTTTTGTCATTATGACATCATAGCTTTTTGCACGATGTAAAATTCTCTTCATGTAAGGTATCACAAGAAAGCTCAATTCGTTCTGAAAAAAACAATATATAGTTTTCCATATGTAACTAAAAATCCCCAGAGGAAATCAAGCCTAAACGGAAGGATAGCAAAAATGTTGAAAAAGTGTCTGGCCTGCAGGGTTCAGAAAATGGCCCGAGCCTCTGGCACTGAAGGGGTTAATGCATAGGCTCCACAGAATAACACAGGAACTGGAGAAGTGATATCACTGGAGAAGTCATCTCTGCTTTATCACCTCTTTATCACCGCTTAGTGAATCTCCTCCCTTGATTACATGGTTAAAAATCTGAAAAAAATCAATGAGAATTTGGGAATTTTATTTTTGTTCCCTGTAGTACCACTTGGTTTGCTCTAGAATAGCACAAGTATCTTACTACATCATCCCCAATGTGTTCTAAATGCAGAACAACACATTGGATACTTTTCTGGCACTCAAAGGGTTACAAATTATTTATGTTATAAAAAAATCATATTAAGTTTGCATTATGCACAGTAAATAAGATATAGCTTACAAAAATTTACATCATATTTACATCATTCTTAACCCTTCCAGAGCCAGATGGGGTACGCAACCCCTTGTAAAGCAAGGCGTTGCGTACTCCTCTTGCAGTCAAAGGGTTAACCTGTCAGATGCTAGAGACGTTTCCAGTGTATTGAGAACAATAATCTACCATTTCTAGTCAATGATACTATAAGCATATGAAAAATAACAATGCAATATAATATTTAGGAAATGGGAATTGTGTATTGATTCAGGATAGGAAATTGATAACTTACTGTGCTTTCCTGGTTATTGGTTGTTATTGGAAGGTCATTTCTTCTCGCAATGATTTTTGACATCTCAGAATATTAGACTCTGTTTTAGTTATTTAATTTCGTGCCACTGTCTAGGAGTTAAAGAAACAAAGTGATTTTAATTACTTAACAGCTTGTTACTGAATTCGATGCATTGATGCCGATGAAGGGCAATTGTGGAGCGAACAAATTGCACCATAGGGGAAAAAATTTAATTCTCAAATTTCCTATTTAATTTTAACCCCTTGAATGCTAAGGATGTCTCTGATGAATTGTGATGCAATGCATTTGGAGACCTCTCTAGCACTGAAAGTGTTTAACCCTTTGAGTGCCAGAGGGGTACGGAATGCATTGCAAAGCAATGCATTCCATATCCCTCTGTCACTCAAAGTGTTAAAGCCTCAATCAGATCAATGGGAAGTTTTATGCGTCCCCTTTGTGGCAATTGGTTAACTCCAGAATTGCTCCAGATTAAGTATATCAGCATCTATTTCAGTGATTCTCAATCATTTTTGTTCATGGCACCCCCAAGTCTGGGATTTTCAGGGCAACCGTACCATCTTATTTCATTGTTATAGTTTTTGGTCTGAGACCCTGAGGAAGGGGTCTAAATGAACTAGAAATGCGTTGGTTGACCAAATCTATTGGTTGTATATTTTTTTATATTTATTTTTTATTCATTTTTTTATACATTTCATACATCCAGATTACATCTTAATTCATTTGCCTACTCGAACAGGGGAGATTTTAGTTCCCATGAAGCCTTTAAGGCAGTTATTAGAGAACCCTTCCTTAGCCAACTCTCTATTTAAGTATATGTGTTAAACTATATTATATATTATTACACTGTAGCGTCACCTTGCTACTTTTCTTCCTGCAATTTCATAGGTCTGGGTTACCCAAATTCTGTCCTCTAGGGCCACCAACAGTCCAGAATGTAAGGATTTCCCTGATTAAGCACAGGTGGGTCACAATGAATGATCCACTGATTAACTCACCTGTAGTTAATCAGGGAAATCCTTACATCCTGGTCTGTTGATGACCCTCGAGGACTGAACTTGGACAGCTCTGTCATCAAGGACAAATTGAAGGTGAAAACATATTACTCCTAGATCCCACAATCAGTATGGGAGTAAAGAATATGTAATTCAGCACCATTTCCATTAATATAAATTTGCAACTCAATATTCACATTTTTTGTCAGACCACATAGAAAAAAGGGGCACTCTAGAAGGGTATCTGTGGCACACCAAAGTATCACAGCACCCTGGTTGAGAACCACTGCTCTATATCTTCAATAGAGAGTAGTAATTCCAGAAATGCAATAGCTCTCAATTTAAAATAAAATCTCTTTTGATCTATTATTCAGTGCATTGCTTAATAAGATGCTGATTGTAGCGGGTCACACATTTAACCCTTTGATTGCCAGTAAGGTATCCAAAGTATCAAATTTAAATCATTGGGAATCTGGTGAAATTGTATTTGCCCCCTCCAGTGCAGTTGGCTTGTTCCAGAATTACTCCACCATGCGTTTATACATAAGTCCAAATGGATATATACTAAATGCTATCATGCTAGATAAATAACTGTCATTGTTACAACCTGCCTGTCCCCATAAGATCAACGTATTTTAAGTCTAACTAAGCATTCAAGAATTTTAACAAATACTAACACTTTAAATCTTTGAGTCTGTAGCAATGCCTTGGGTACTTCTCTGGCCCTCAAAGGTTTAAGAATATTAACCCTGTGGTTCTCAAAGGGTTAAATATAAATCAAAAGAATGTTTAATTTTTTTTGATAGAAATGAGAAAAACAGTGACTTACGTATGGAACTTGGAAAGTGTCTCTTGCCTTGTACACCAGACATTCCATTTTAATATTACTTGGTGGATCTGGAGGGTGAATCCCTAGTGTGCACTGAACACATTTCTAATAGGCAGAAATTAAATGATACCTATTGCGTAGAAGATAGTTTCTACTTTTGCTTGAATTGTCTGGGGGAATTTTAGATAATACTCTACAGTATAGTTTTAAGCTCAGAGAGTGGCAATTACAAAGTAAATATCTGTAACAAAGTTTTGTTAAACATTACTTTGGTTTGTAGAATTTGGGGTTTATGTATAAAAGCTGGAACAATACTGGAGCAAACCAACTGCATCAAAGGGGAGAAATTTACATTCCCAAAACGTTATTGAATTTAAGTGGGGATTTTAAACCAATTGAATGCTAGAGAGGTCTCTAACACATTGGGTTTAGATCAATAGGAATTTTTCTTTGCCACCTATGGTACAGATGGTTTGCCCAGAATTGTTCCTGCTCTGTAGGGGGCAAAAAAAGTTCCCAAACCGCCCAATAATTTAAATGTAGCATTTAACCCCTTGAATGATAGAGAGGTTTCCAACTCATGGCTTCACAATGTATTGGAGATCTTCAAGGTGTTAAAACTCCCCCCATATGGTGCAGATGGTTTGCTCCAGAATTGCTCACCTTGTCCTTTCCGAATACGGGCTTTGTGTATCAAATTATAAACCTGTGCCAATGTTCCTAAAGCTGATACTTTCACATTCTAAAAAATATTTGATGTAGAGTTCTACAAATAAGGGCCATCAGCAGTGATTGTATAGTTTTATCCCTCCTGAAGTTCGATGCCAGCGGCTGCTCTTCAGTGTAGCAGTACAGAATATGATCGCTTTACTGTAGACACTCACAGCCCCTTATATCTGCCAAGGACGGATTTATATCACAGGTGCCCCTAGGCAAGGAACTCTAGGTGCCCTTAGATCCACCCATAGCCACTCCCACACTCCTCATATTACCCCATCCCCAGTCCCATCCACTGTTTTCTGGCACAGAAAATACCTTAGCCTATAACAAGCAATAAGAAAAAAGCTTTAACCTTTTGGTTGCTATGGAGATCTCCAAAGCATTGCCATTGAAGATCTCGCTAGCATCCAAGAGGTTAAATAATAACCTGTAAAAGGCTATATAACTGGCGCAAGGACAATGAGATTGCTCTGGACACATCCACAGTTCAGAAATGAGTGTGCCCAGCACAGCTGGAGCACCTGTCAGAATTTGGATCTCTAATCAGCTGCCTACTCTGCCTGTTGGGAGATCTGGTCCTGTATCTACCCCATAGAATTGGAAAATTGTGACAAGTCACATAATTTTCTCTACTTCTTGCTTAATAGATTGTGCCAAACAGGGTGTATTGGAAACAATGCTCTAAACACACACACACAGACAATCCTGCTGCTTTCTTTGTACCATCTTATTAAAATAAAAAATCTTTATTAGTAATTGAAGTGCCACATAATGTGACTTTTTAACAATAAAGGTCATAGTAAACATTGTTACATAAGATGATAAACATACATCCATAAATTGTAAAATGATACCCAATAAACATTGCTATGTAAAATACTGGATATAATCCATAAATTGAAATAGTGTATACATCTTGAGTATACATGTGATAATGTGAATCTAGAGAATTAATAAAACATCTAAAATTGTGACTTTAAAATGAGGGGGGGAACAGAGTATGATTATATATACTCATGTTCACATATACACACACACACACACACACATATTAACATAGTTGATGAGGCTGAAAAAAGACATGCTTCTAGTCCAGCCCACGACAAATCACCCCTGTTGATCCAGTGGAAGGCAAAAAAACAAAACAAAAAAAAAAACATTGAAGCCATTTCCAATTAAGCCCTATCTGGGTACAATAATTCCTTCCTTAACCCAAAAGGCAGTCAGGTACTTACCTATCTGATTTGAAGCCAGCTGTCATAATTCTCAATATTGTTTTGTGCTACATAGTTATCCATTACTTTTTTTTAAGCAGATACAGTATCTGCAAGCAGATCATCCCAAGGCAAAGAATTCTATAGCTTTACCACACTTACTGTAAAAAAAACCCTGCCTTTGTCTTAACTGAAAGCACCTTTCCTCTAGACTTAAATGGATAGTAAAAAAAATGTTCTAGGGTTTATCCCCCTGAGTTAAACAAGAGTACTCCCACTGCTGAAAGGTGTTTTATTCAAAAGTTATTCCAGCTCAAAGTTGAATTTTGTAAGTGCAATATCACAATGACCTGAAATTGTACAGTGGCGCTGTTGCTACACCATCCTATGGAGATTTATGGTCTACGGACCAGATCGGTCCATAGGATGGTGTAGCAATAGCGCCACTGTACAATTTCAGGGGACTGTGATATTGCACCTAAATAATTCAAATTTGAGCTGTAATAACTTTTGAATAAAACACCTTTCAGCAGTGAGAGTACCCTTTTTGTATTCGGGGGATAAACACTACAATATATATTTTTTTTACCTATTAATTATTACTATCCTTTTAATGCATGACCTCTGGTTCTTAGCTCAGCTCTTTGAGTAATGAATTAATTGCAGAGTTCTTTGTATTGACCTTGAATATATTTGTAAACTAGTTAGAAAGCCTGTATACATGGGTTAAAGTGCCACCCAGTGGCCTTCGCTGCTGACCCTGGAGCAGAGACAGGTAGTGAGCCGTCTGGAGCTCCCCAGTCAGGATCAGCTCGTTCGGCCACTCCTACTGAGCCTGTATGGTTACGCACACAGGGAGCTTCGCAGGCTAGTGCTTTATGTTATTTAGATGTTTGTCATATCTCCCCTTAGACGTCTCTTCTCTGATGTAAACAACCCCAGTTTGGCTAGTCTCTCTATGTAACTCAGATCCTCCAATACCTTTATCAGTTTTGTTGACATTATGGAACTAGAGAGAGTGCAGAGGAGGGCTACAAAACTAATAAGTGGAATGGAATGTTTTAGTTATGTAGAAAAGCTAGAAAAGTTAAATATGTACACACTAGAAAAACAACGTCTTGGAGGGGATATGATAACATTATATAATATGTTCAGGGCCCATACAAAGGGCTCTCCAAAGACCTGTTCATTAACAGAATAGTACAAAGGACAAGGGGCCACCCGCTTAGACTTGAGGAAAGGAGATTTCTGTCATAGTACTCAGTACAAATGAAGGTCAGACACAGGTATATTGAAGTAAAACCACCTTTATTAAAGATACACAATAATAGCAATTCCCCAGCAAAGCCCCAGAACATAAAACGGACAGGCCACAGTCCACTACCCAGACTGACATTGAGCTGAGGCCTGTACTACTCAGAGAGGAGTAGAGAACCAGCCTATGGTTCTATCTCCCAGGAATGTATAAGGTGCCCAACGGAACTGGAGTACTGCCGCACGGTACAGAATCGGGACAGTGGCGAACGGAGGAGAGGAAAGCACAAGCCACAGTACTACTAATACGAACAGCCCAATGAGTATAGGATACATGGAGGGAGTAGACAGCCAGAACCACAGTTCAGAACCGGGGTGGATAGTCAGACAAGCCGGGGTGATACACGGAGCAAGAGATAACTAGAGCCACAGGTCAGAACCGGTGTGGATGATCAGACAGGCCGGGGTCATACATGGAGCGAGTAGTCAGCCAGAGCCAGAAGACAGAACCAGTGTGGATAGTCAGACAAACCGGGGTCACACACAGAGCGAATAGTCAGCCAGAGCCACAGGTGAGAACCGATGTGGGTAGTCAGACAAGCTGGGGTCATACACAGAGCCAGTAGTCAGCCAGAGCCATAGGTCAGAACCAGTGTTGATAGTCAGACAAGCCGGGGTCATACACGAAGTGAGAGATAACTGGAGCCACAGGTCAGAACCGGTGTGGATGGTCAGACAGGCCAGGGTCATACACGGAGCGAGTAGTCAGCCAGAGCCACAGGTCAGAACCAGTTGGATAGTTAGACAAGCCAGGCTCATACACGGAGTGAGCAGTCATCAAGACCCACAAGTCAGAACTGATGTGGGTAGTCAGACAAGCCGGAGTTATATACAAAACGAGTAGTCAACCAGAGCCACAGGTCAGAACTGGTGTGGATAGCCAGATAAGCTGGGGTCATGCATGGTGCGAGAGATAACTAGAGCCACAGGTCAGAACCGGTGTGGATAGTCAGATAGGCCAGGGTCATACACAGAGCAAGAACAGAAGCCAAACCAGGGTCACAACGAGGAGCAAACGTAAGAAGTAATCACAGGAGCACCTTGTAAGGGCAACTGACCTTAGGCCATGGGAAGTTAATATAGGCCTACACGGAGGCAGGAATCAATTAGTCAAATTGAATGCGTGAGTATAAAGAAGCGCCACATTCAGAGACAGAAACTCGCGCCTGCACCCGTGACCACCAGACAGAGCAGTGAAATAGCATGAGGGTAACTGGCAGCACGGATGCTAAGGTACACTTTGACAATTTAATCTGCAACAACGGAAAGGGATTCTTTATGGTAAGGACAATAAAGGTATGGAATTCACTGCCCGAAGAGGTGATGCTATTGGATACATTAGATGCCTTTACTAAGAAGCTGGATACTTTTTTAAAGGAGCAGAATATAGAGCGCTATGTATGTTAGTATTGGGATTAATATTTAATTTGGACTGGTTCATCCAAGGAGAAATCTGATTGCCATTTCGAGTCCAGAAGGAATTTTTCCCCAATTCAAGACAGAATTTAAAATGTCTGAAATAAGTGTTTTTTTGCCTTCTTTTTGATACACTACTTTCAATTCCCACTTCTAGAGCCTTAATAAACAAATTAAAAAGCATTGGACCCAGGACAGAACCCTGTGGCATCCCACTTACAACTTTGACCAACTTAAAAAGGTTCCATTTACAACAACTCCCTGCCATCTATCATTTAACCAGGCACTGTATCAAAGACTTTTGCAAAATCCAAATATACTACATCAACAGCAATTCCATTGTCCAAATTAATACTTACTCTTTCATAAAATGCAAGTAAATTAGTCTGGCATGATCTATTCTTCATAAAATCATGCTGACTCCTACTAATAATATTGTTGGCCTTCACATAGTTCTGAATACAATTAGCTCCTAACCCTTCTAATATCTTATCCACTATGGAAGTCAAGCTCACAGGTCTTGCACCTTTTCAGAACAATGGTAATACATCAACTTTCCTCCAATCACAGAGCACTATGCCGGATGGAAGTAAATCAATAAATAGTATCATGGCCTTGCTAAACAAAGTTCTTTAAGTACCTTTGGGTATATATACCATCAGGTACAGGTGCTTTATTCAATCACCATAACATTTTCCAGTCACTTTTGGATTTTGTCTTCAGTGAGCCATGTACATAATGGAGGAAATTCTGTGGTTTTGTCTGTTTACCTATAGCCTGTCATTGTTTACTTTGTGTATACAGAAGAAAATAATTTGTTTAAGGTGTCAGCAATAGCCTTATTTTCTATAATCAATTCACTGGGCTCTGCCTTAAGAGGACCAGTTTCAACCTTAATATTTTTGTTATTAATATTTTTGTAGAATTGTATAGGATTTTTCTTGCTGTATTTTACAATACTTCTCTCATTTTCAGTTTTAGAGTTCTCCATAGAATATGATAGAAATTGCCCGTCACTTCCTCTCAGTTAGAACTTTTAGGAAGTAAATGCACAATAAATTCACTTCCTGATTATTTGAACTTTTATAACTTTTGAATAAAACAACTGAAAGCAGTGGGAGTGACCTTGTTTTACTCAGCAAAAAAAGCTCTATAACATATACATTTTCATAAAAAAGTTTACTGCTGCTTTAAACACTTTAAAAGCCTGCTTATTTCTAATTTACCTGCAAACCTCATTATTAAGCCACATTAGTCTTAATTTGCTCCTCGTGCTTATTTGCCAATGGTATGTATTGACATGTATATTTGTCTAAGAGCATTTTAAACAAATTCCATGATTCTTGTGCATGTTTATCTTTGAAGATTACATCCCACTGAATATCCTTTAATCCTGATTTTAGCTTTGTAAAATTAATATTTTAAAATTGAATGATTAGGTTAAACCCTTGCTATTGGGTTTCTCATCACAAATTTCAAAGGATACCATGTTGTATTCACTACTGCCTAAATGTTCCTATACCTGTATACTGTTTATCATGTCAGAATTGTTTGAGAGCACTAGGTCAAGTACGCATCAATGATTACTTTCAGTTGTGTCACAGGGTATCAAAGTCCTAAGTTTAAACACCAAATATGCTTTACAATATGTAAGTTTTTATAGGTTGTTGTAATATACGCACCCCAAAAAAGATTCTGTGGGCTTCACAATTAGGGATGGGAGAAAAGTTAAAAAAAAATGCCCCCCCTCCAACTTTTTGCGAAAAACCATCTTTTGTTTTTTTTTTAGACTGTTTTCTCCCATAAACACTACAAACATTCTCCTTTTCACATTGGTTAATAAATTTACCTCCAGAATTCAGCCATATTTCACCTATATTTCCTATGAGTTCAACATTTCCCTCCACATTGTGACTTCTTCTGGTGGCTGAAGTAGAGAAAAAAATAGCTGAAAGTAAAAATTGTGAGTCCTACAGCAACATATGCCTTGAAAAACTTGTTATCAGGAGGACTGCCCTTGTCCTTTGCTCACAACACTTCCTGCTTAAGTGACATGGCACATATTCCAGCAGAGTGCAACACATGACATCATTTATTTAAAGGCTCTGTTTTCAACAAAACAAATGGGCAGCATGTAAAGAGACTAAAAAAAGGTACAACCTACAATGTGGCAGTGACAGAAGTGTATGGTAGTGGTGGGCTGGCATGGTTTGAGATATATATATATATATATATATATATATATATATATATATATATATACTCCTAGTTATTGCCATTATCATGTTTGTGTCAAATGGAAGCTTTCCTTATTCTCAGATTATTGATGCACATTACTTATTGGTCATGGCAGTGGTTCCAGGTGTGGTAGCTTCTCCTCTTCATCTGTGCTGCTGTTAATACATTTATTACATTGTTCTGTTTTAACAACATGACTCTTGCCATCTCCTACAGCAAACTCGGAGTTATCATACTACTCTGCAGCATGAGCCATAGGTGTTATTTGGAATGAACTGTTGACAGTGGCACACTGGCTGATATTTGAATAACATCACTATTTCTATATCTACCTCAGAGCCTTGGGAACTTTTTCAAGTGCTTCTGCTGTTGATAGATGTGGCACTTCTGACCTGCTGACAGTGTGTCTCCCATTCAGACTTGTGGTCTTGCTTCATGTGGGATCTCATTGACGAGGTGCCTAGGTGTGAGTCTGCATCCCCCTGATCACTTGCCTTTTGCACAGAAAACATTTAGCAACAATGATTAATTTTTGGATCCTGAGTGAAGTATCTCCATACTGTGGACTTTGTGGACTGTGCGGTTCCTGAGGGGCTGCTACTACTTCTGGGGCTAGATGTTGATGCAATACTGCTACTACTACTACTACTACTACTACTACTACTACTACTACTACTGCTACTACTACTCAGTGTCAAATCTGCAGCAATTCCAGCAGCAGCAGAGGCACACATTATAACTAAGGTTGAGGATGTTAATAATCTGTATTGTTGTTGCTGTTGTTTATTCAACTGTAGTAATGTGTGTAGCTGAGTGGGGCTTGGACTTGGAAGCAGTGACAATATGATAATGACTGACAGGCTGACTATCTATTTTTTGATATCTTTGCTTGTACAGGTTTAGAGTTTCCAATGGTTTTAACAAACAGATTATAGAGAGGCACAGTGTTTCTTTTCAGTGGTGGAAGACTGAGCCTTTGCCTTTCAGCTAACTTTCTGGCCATGTCATCATCTGTCCCACTCTCAACTTCATCCGTATCTGAAAAAGAGAAGGATGCTGGAGAGATATATTCTAGATCAACATCATCATCATTATCAGTCATTAGGTTATTCCCAGCATCAACCACCTCTTCTTGCCCACTACCCTTATATTCCTCTAAGCTTTTATAGACATCAAATTATTTTTGCATTTCCTTTCACAACGTTTGCTACTACAGGTGTTTTTGTGCTTGTTTGTCTTACTGTCAGATGCAGCAGTTGGTTGAGCTTCTTCACCTTCTTCCATTATACTATCATCAACACTAGAATGCAACTTACATGGTGTACGTTTTAGTGTGACTTTGACAAACTGCCTCCTCTGCAGGAGAAGGATCACCATCATGTACTGCACATGCTGCTGCAACCATGACTGCAGTCAGTTTTCAAACTACCACTTTACTGCCACATCCCTGTATTGCTCCTAATGCTTTCCTCCTTCCCCTGCCCCTTGTGCATTTGCTGTACATTACTCAACTACTGTGTGTGTTTTACTGTAAAGTAAAGACAACAGAACTGATGGAGTGTGTATTGTCTTGCCTTGGCCCTCAACAAAATACTCACTCTCATCTGCTAGCTATCAAGTCTTCCTCAGTCACACAGCTCACATCAGGGTCCCAGTCAGCTGTCACCTACATTTTTAACACAGAGATAATAACACCAAGATCAGCAAGGAACTTGAACCGCTGCCTGTGTCTTTCAAATCAAATCAGTAAGACAGAATGTTAGGGGTATTTGGGGGTCAACCTCCTTTGCTTCCTTCTTGCTCACACTCCCAGACGCATATAAGACAGAAATACTAACAGTAAGATCAGCAAGGAACTTGGACCGCAGTTTCCTGTGTCTTTCAAATGAAATTTGTCAGACGGAATGTTTGGGTATTTGGGGTCAACATCCTTCTGAGCTGGATAATCATCAGCCTCAACGTCTGTGTAGTATAGTCCACATGTTGCTTGCTGCATCCGTAGGTTTTTAATAAATCTGCTCCCACTGGAGTAAAACATGATGATTGCCATTTAACACTGAATACTTTTTTTAAGACGAACAAGGACTTCTGTGTACACTTGTCTTAGGAGAGTATTATGATGATAGTACAACTCAGCTACAAACATTTGGCTGAGTATGGGGGAAGGGGAGAACAGTGGGTATAGGAACAGGCAGGAGATAATAGAGAATTTAACTTGGAACATGAAATAAATCAACCTGTGAGTGAAGAAGTAAACAAGAAGGTAATTTTTGTGTGAATGAATGGATATTCTTTGTGAAAAATGTACTAATCTCATCTGTCACTGCATCTCATTTCCTGTACTGGGTCTTTGGCTTCCTAGGTAATGTCACGCTCTTGTACTCTAGTATATGCACTAGAGAATGAGATTTCTTTATATGCAAATCAGCCTATACACTCCAGTAGAATTAATATTGTAAGTCATGAACAGCTCCACTATAGCTTGTTCTGGAAAATGTAGTGTCCATGAACTTTCCTAAGCATACATGGTATACATAGCACAATGGGCCATTGTATAAATGCAGAATGGTGCACATATGGGGTAAACCATCTTCGCCATAGAGGACTTGGAAAATTTCTGATAGAGAAAAATGGAACTTTTAACCCTTTGAATGCTAGAGAGGTCTCCGATGCATTCAATTGGTGACCTCTATAGCATTCAAGATGTTATAAAAGCTCCATTTAAATCAATGGTAATGAGGGAACATTTTATATGTCCCCTATAATGTAGATGGATTACCCCACAATTCCATGACCCCACTTTGATACATAAGACCCAATGTTTAATGTAAGCTTAACCCCTTGAGTGCCAGAGGGGTAAGCAACACATTGCAAAGCAATGCATTGCAGACCCCTCTGGCATTCAAAAGGTTAATAAAATGAAGGCATGAGAATTATTCAGAAATCAGATCCAGCACCTAGTTTAGCTCAAAAATGTACATGTACATTCCCACTTTCATGCTTTATGCAGAAAGCAAGAGAGGATCAATTCTGGAACAAGTCACCTGTACCATAGTATTTCTTAAAAGGAAGATGGCTGTCTAAATGATCATTTGCATAGTGCTGAGATTTTGCACACAGATTTGGACTTATACGTGCAGGATTATTCAAAGGATGGCAAGTTACTCAGAAAATGTAGTTTTTCTTTATGTGCATTAATGAACTTGTGAACTTGTCTGTATTCCAGAAATGTTTGGATGGAATGTTGTATTGCTCTTCAAGAGTTTCAAAGGAAACAAGTTCTTCCTTGTTCATAAATAATCTTCAGGAGTCTACAGTCCAAAGGACAAATTATAACAACCAGGTGGGAATTCTTGATTGTCAATAAAAGAGGTCAGTGGTGAGGGAATATTGGATACTTGCCATTTTGAGATTAAGGTATCCCAGGAAGTTACAATACTGCAAATAATCAAATATAAAATGAGAAAATCTACTCTGAGCACTTTGTTCAATCATGGTAATGTATGAATAAGGACTTTCAACAAATCATTGCATAGCTTGACCCAAAGTCTGATTTTAGCATTGTGAAACCAGTGAGTAATCATGGTGTGGTGTATAGCTTTATGGCAAGAGTATATGTGTAGCACAGCAAACCCTGTGCTTCTTTGCACATGCAAAGGGCTGATTATTTGATTTTAGCAGGTTTATAGTGGCAGAGGAATTAATTTATTCATTGAATTTAAGATTATGAGATGGATTGTTTCCTTCACATTCAGACTATAATATTTGTAAAACTAAATTTATCATTCCAATCCATGATTTTCTTAATTTGTACCATGCAAAAATTACCTGAGACACAGTGCAGCAGACGCTGGAATTTTTCCATGAAGAAATCAAAGGTGTTCGGTGTTTGACCTGTAAGATACCTGATCCATTCATCTACCCAGACAAACGATATCTGGAATGTATGGAAATTATTACTTTTACCTTAGGGGATGTATTTACATTGAAGATTTCTGACTTGGGCAGTCAAAACTTAAAATATGAAAGAAAGAAAATCAGTTCTTGCATAATGGCTGACAGTTTTTTTGACTATCAGAATAACTTATATTCCCTACACTCTGTGGGGATGACCTTTACATTATGGTTAGCTCTAATATGGCATCCAATAGTTTCATTTGTTAAGATGAATATAAGTGGGTATAATAGACACCCTTGTCTAGTACCATTCTCATAATTGAAAGCAGAAGACCAGACACCACTAGTTTGTACCTTAGCTGAAGGGGTGGTATATCCTATATAGTAATTTGCTAGGATGTTTGTCAGAAGCCGTCATGCACAGTACAGACTGCCTGGACTCACAGAGGCTGATATGAAGTGGGGTGCCCTGAATTCAGACCGGAGTCCGCTCTGCACACCTTCCTGGGACCGCTTGGTGAGCATAAAGGCTCTGGGCACCATCTGAGGCTGCTGGGTGGCACTGTGGCCCATGTACACGGGCTTTTAAACTAGTCATCAAATAAAATAATTTAAATAATATAGGCCCTATACCAATTTATGATAGAGTCTCTTTAAAGTGGTCAGGGTTTTGAACTGTTTATATGGTAGACAACTTCTAACTAGTGATGAGCGAGCATGCTCGGCCGAAGCTCGGTTCGGCTCGAGCATCGCTCTGCTCGGCACATGGCGGTACTCGTACGAGTACCGCATGTGCTCGCCCGCCATGTTCGGGTCTCCTCCCCGCACGTTTCGCGGCTGCTGCGCAGCCAATAAACATGCGGGGAGGCTCTGACATCAGTGTAATGCCAGCAGCCATGTTGGCTGCTGGCATTACACTGATTGGCTGGCCAGAACCCGTGATCGGGTGCTGTATAGCACCTGACCAGCGAGTTCGGCTCAGTCTTAGCCAGGGAGAGATGAGGATAGGAAGGGAAAGTCAGTGTAGGGAGAAGAAAAGTGTTTTTGAACAAAAAAAAGACCCAAAAGTCCTTTTTAGGACTACTGTGTGTGGGGGCAGCAGATATATTTTGTTTTGGGGGGCAGAGTTTAAAAAAAAAACGTCACATATTCCGTTCACTGTGCCTAGCCGCAGATTAGCAGCACATTCTGTTTAGTGTGCAAAGTTTCAGATTAGGAGAACATTCTGTTTAGTGTGCAAAGTTGGAGATTAGCAGCACATTCTTTTTAGTGTGCAAAGTTGCAGATTAGCAGCACATTCTGTTCAGTGTGCAAAGTTGCAGATTAGCAGCACATTCTTTTTAGTGTGCAAAGTTTCAGATTAGCAGCACATTCTGTTTAGTGTGCAAAGTGTAAAATATCAGTCACATATTCCATTCACTGTGCCTAGCCGCAGATAAGCAGCATATTCTGTTTAGTGTGCAAAGTTTCAGATTAGCAGCACATTCTGTTTAGTGTGCAAAGTGTAAAATATCAAAGTCACTTATTCCGTTCACTGTGCCGAGCCGCAGATAAGCAGCACATTCTGTTTAGTGTGCAAAGTTGCAGATTAGGAGAACATTCTGTTTAGTGTGCAAAGTGTAAAATATCAAAGTCACATATTCCATTCACTGTGCCGAGCCGCAGATAAGCAGCACATTCTGTTTAGTGTGCAAAGTTGCAGATTAGCAGAACATTCTGTTTAGTGTGCAAAGTGTAAAATATCAAAGTCACATATTCCATTCACTGTGCCTAGCCGCAGATAAGCAGCATATTCTGTTTAGTGTGCAAAGTTTCAGATTAGCAGAACATTCTGTTTAGTGTGCAAAGTGTAAAATATCAAAGTCACATATTCCATTCACTGTGCCGAGCCGCAGATAAGCAGCACATTCTGTTTAGTGTGCAAAGTTGCAGATTAGCAGAACATTCCTTTTAGTGTGCAAAGTGTAAAATATAAAAGTCACATATTCCATTCACTGTGTCTAGCCGCAGATAAGCAGCACATTCTGTTTAGTGTGCAAAGTTTCAGATTAGGAGAACATTCTGTTTAGTGTGCAAAGTGTAAAATATCAAAGTCACATATTCCATTCACTGTGCCTAGCCGCAGATAAGCAGCATATTCTGTTTAGTGTGCAAAGTTTCAGATTAGGAGAACATTCTGTTTAGTGTGCAAAGTGTAAAATATCAAAGTCACATATTCCATTCACTGTGCCGAGCCGCAGATAAGCAGCACATTCTGTTTAGTCTGCAAAGTTTCAGATTAGCAGAACATTCTGTTTAGTGTGCAAAGTGTAAAATATCAAAGTCACATATTCCATTCACTGTGTCTAGCCGCAGATAAGCAGCACATTCTGTTTAGTCTGCAAAGTGTAAAATATAAAAGTCACATATTCCATTCACTGTGTCTAGCCGCAGATAAGCAGCACATTCTGTTTAGTGTGCAAAGTTTCAGATTAGGAGAACATTCTGTTTAGTGTGCAAAGTGTAAAATATCAAAGTCACATATTCCATTCACTGTGCCTAGCCGCAGATAAGCAGCACATTCTGTTTAGTGTGCAAAGTTGCAGATTTGCAGCACATATTCCGTGTAATATGAAGAAGGCGGGTAAAAAGGGACGGGGAAGTGGACGTGATCCTGATAGTTCAGGGCGCGGGTCAGGACGCGTAGAAACTGTGCCTGGTGCCAGAGCACAAGAAAGAAAGACATCCACCATACCTAGCTTCATGTCTCAGTTTACAGGGCGTCGCAGGACATCACTCTCGAGGTCAGACCACTGCGAACAGGTGGTCGGTTGGATTTCAGCTGATACTGCTTCCAGTCGGTTAAGCACCACCCTGTCTTCCACCAAGTCCACTCTCAGTAGCCAAGAGTCTGGTCAACATAATCCTCACCCTGATCATCCTTCCTCCCACCATAGAGGGTCTGGTCAAAGAAGTGATCCCACACTGGGATATAGTGAGGAGGTCGTCTCATCACCAATCCTTAATTTGAACCTCTCTCCAAGCACGCTTGCAGAGGAACATGAAATCTTGTGCCCTGATTCACAACCTCTAGAGGGTACCCAATCACAAGAAGATGACAGAGGGGAACGGCATTTAAGGTCAAAGGAAGTGGATGATGATGATGATGAGACACAGTTGCCATCAAATCAACCACTTTTACTGTCTCAAGACCTTGATGAGGAGGATGATATACAGTTGTCAATGACTGAGTATGTGGTGGGATCAAGACATGAGGAGGATGATCAGAGTGAGGAAGTGGAGGAGGACTTGGTGGACGATGAGGTGACTGACCCCACCTGGGAAGGTGGAGAGCCGAGCGATGACAGCAGTCCTGAGGGTGAGCCATCTGCAGCACCGCAACAGGCTGGAAGAGGCAGTGGTGTGGCTACAGAAAGAAGGCGGACCGCACCAAACCGGCCCGCAAATGTTCCACGCAGCACCCCCTTGCGTAAATCTCCCTTGCCAAGGGCTAGGTGTTCCGCGGTATGGCGTTTTTTTAAGGAAAGTGCGGACGACAAAAAAATTGTAGTTTGCAACCTGTGCCACACCAGAATGAGCCGAGGCATGAACACTAGAAACCTCACCACCACCAGCATGATCCGACACATGGCATCCAAGCACCGTAATAAGTGGGAGGAACGCTCGGATCGCCAATCTGTGTCTGCAGGCCACACCACTGCCTCCTCTTCCCCTGTTTTCGGTGCCGGCCAATCGCCTGTCGAAGGCGCAGGCCCGCATACCTCCCGCCCTGCACCTGTACCATCTGAAGCACCATCAGCGACCACATCCACTTCCCTGTCCCAGCACAGCGTCCAAATGTCGTTACCCCAGGCATTTGAGCGCAAGCGAAAATACCCAGCCACCCACCCACAGGCCATAGCACTAACCTCACACCTTTCCAAATTACTGGCCATCGAAATGCTGCCATTTAGGCTTGTGGAGACTGAGTCCTTCCGCAGCCTGATGGCAGCAGCTGTCCCTCGGTACGCAGTCCCCAGCCGCCACTACTTTTCGCGGTGTGCCGTCCCCGCCTTACACCACCATGTGTCCCGTAACATCACCCGTGCCCTGACCAACGCAGTTACTGGGAAGGTCCACTTAATGACTGACACATGGACAAGTGCTTGTGGCCAGGGACGCTACATTTCCCTGACGGCACACTGGGTGAGTGTCGTGGAGGCTGGGAGCGACTCGGACCCTGGGATGGCACAGGTGCTACCCACGCCGAGGATTGCGGGCCCTACCTCCATCAGGGTTTCCGCCAGCACCTACGTTATTGGCTCCTCCTCCTCCGTTTCCACCTCCGAATTCTCTGCGCGCAGCGCCACTCACCCATCAGCCGGTAGCTGGAAGTGTAGCACTGCAGTGGGGAAGCGTCAACAGGCCGTGCTGAAGCTGATCTGCCTTGGGGACAAACAGCACACGCCCTCAGAGCTGTTGCAGGGGATTAGTCACCAGACCGAGCAGTGGCTCTCGCCACTCAACCTGCAACCAGGCATGGTTGTGTGTGATAATGGGCATAACTTGGTGGCGGCTTTGGAGCTCGGCAAGCTCACACACGTACCATGCCTAGCGCATGTATTTAATTTAGTGGTTCAGCGATTTCTAGAAAACCTACCCCAATTTGCATGATCTCTTGACCGAGGTGCGCCGCGTGTGTGCACATTTCCGTAAGTCATCAACAGCTTCAGCCGGCCTGTTGAAGCTGCAGCAGCGCTTACAATTGCCAGCTCACCGGCTGCTGTGTGACGTGAGCACGCTCTGGAACTCCACCTTCCACATGTTGGCCCGGCTTTGTGAGCAGCAGAGGGCAGGGAGTACCAGCTGTTACACGGTCGTCGCCTCTCCGTTCAACTTCCTGTAATCAGAAGTGAGGAGTGGGAATGGATGTGAGACCTCTGTGAGGTTTTACGCAATTTTGAGGAATCGACACAGATGGTGAGCGGCGATAACGCTATTATCAGTGTAAACATCCCACTTCTGTGTCTACTGAAACGCTCGCTGCTCACAATTAAAACCGACGCTTTGCATGTGGAAGAGGTGGAAATGCGGGAGGAAGAGCTTACACAAGGTGATAGCCAGAGCACCCTCACTTCGTCTTCTCAGCGACAATTGGAGGAGGCAGAGGAGGAGGAGGAGGAGGAGGAAGACACGGTTGCCTCCGCTACAGAGGGTAGCCATGGAACTTTAGTTCCATCTCTTCAGCGTGGGTGGGCAGAAGAGGAGGAAGAGGATGAGGAGATTGAGAGTCATCCTCCTGGTGAGGACAGCGAAATCTTGCCTGTTGGTACTCTGGCACACATGGCTGACTTTATGTTAGACTGCCTTTCCCGTGACCCACGCGTTATACGCATTTTAGACAACACGGATTACTGGGTGTTCACCCTTCTGGACCCCCGCTACAAAGAGAATTTCTCATCTCTCATTCCTCCGGTGGAGAGGACAAGCAAAATGGTGCAATACCAGAAGGTTCTTGTTGAAAAATTGCTCCAAAATGTTCCATCTGACAACGCTGGCGGCAGAGTACGTGCTACCTTGGCCAACCGAGAAGGGGAGAAAAGGGGAGCACACAGCAGTTCCGACAAAGACAGGGCAACACTCTCCAAGGCGTGGGACACCTTCATGACACCCCGCCAGCACCCTCACCCTGATGCGCAGCCTAGTGTCACAAGGAGGGAAAAGTTTTGGAAGATGGTGAAGGAGTACGTAGCAGACCGTGTCAGCGTCCTCAATGATCCCTCTGTGCCTTACAACTACTGGGTGTCCAAGCTGGACACGTGGTATGAACTGGCACTCTACGCCTTGGAGGTGCTGGCCTGCCCTGCCGCCAGCGTTCTGTCTGAGCGGGTATTTAGTGCTGCTGGTGGCATCATAACAGATAAGCGTATCCGCCTTTCCACCGAAAATGCTGATAGGTTGACACTTATAAAAATGAACAAGGCCTGGATTTCCCCTGACTTCTCCACTCCACTGGAGGAAAGCCCCGGGGGAACATAAAGTGACTTTATATATGTTATTTACAATGATGGGAATACTCTGTATTCCCATTCACCCCTTCCACCCAAAAAATGGGTATATGGTTGACTCTCTTCCATATACCCTGGGATATAATTTTTATATAGGGCCAGCTCACCAGCGGGCCCTGTGATATAATTTTTATATAGGGCCAGCTCACCAGCGGGCGCTGTTTGACAATTTTTGTATAGGTCAGCTCACCAGCGGGCCTTCTCATATAATGTTTTATTGGGTCAGCTCTCTAGCGGGCCCTCTCATATAATGTTTTATAGCGTCAGCTCACTAGCGGGCCTTCGCATATAATGTTTAGGATGGTCAGCTCCACAGCAGACCATCACCCATAATGTTTTAGATGGTCGGCTCAGCGCACGTTTCCCTCTTAATCATGGCCCCAGTTCAGAAAAATCGAGGACATTTTTGGGAGAATTTGCCTCTGCGCACGTTTCCCTCTTAATCATGGCCCCAGTTCAGAAAAATCGAGGAAATTTTTGGGAGAATTTGCCTCTGCGCACGTTTCCCTCTTAATCATGGCCCCAGTTCAGAAAAATCAAGGAAATTTTTGGGAGAATTTGCCTCTGCGCACGTTTCCCTCTTAATCATGGCCCCAGTTCAGAAAAATCGATGAAATTTTTTGCAGAATTTGCAGATGATATACAAGTAAATATACAGCAAATACTGTTTGGTAACAATTTTTCGCCTAAAGTCGTTTTTATCTTCCTTTTTGTGTGTTTTACGGTCAGTCTGTAAAAATGGCGTACTACGGGCGAAACATCGTTCCCAGCAGCGATGTTGGAGTCCAAGATGCATCCAGACATCCTCCCTATGCTGTCCCTGAACCATTTCTGTGGTGTTTCCATCATTTTCTGCCCTTTTCCTATGGACCAGGCACCCTACCCTCATCAGAGCAGGGGGTGCCTGGTGTAATGCTCGAGTCCTCCCATTGACTTCAATGGGGCTCGGGTGCTCGGCCGAGCACTCGAGCCTCCGGGGGCGCTCGGTCAGAGCACCCGAACACCCGAGCATTGGGGTGCTCGATCATCACTACTTCTAACACATTGCTTCTCAATGCTTTCCTTTAAAAAGACAGTAATGTTGCACAAAAACAGCAGATCCAATTAATTTTCATAGTATTTGAGCCATAGAGAGTGTTATTTCAATACTGACAGAGCTGTAGTTCAAGAGTAATTGAATGATAAAGTTTACCCCTTCCACCCCTTTTACCTAGTGTAAGCCACCTCCCCTCAGATGTGGAATCTGGTCCACAGACCAGACAGTTCACAGCAAGGGACAATCTTCTTACTGTGAAAACAATGAAAACCCTGCCCCTCTTGACAGGTTTTTCAGGTTTTTCCCTTATGCTAATTAAACATTGTCCTCCTGCTCTGAGGTGAGCAGTGTTACATCAGTAAAAGGGGCGGGAGGGGTATACTTTATCATTCAATTACCCTTGAACTACAACTCTGACAGTACTGAAATAACACTCTCCATGGCCCAAATACTATGAAGATTAATTGGAGCTGCATTTATTGTGAAACATTACTATCCCTTTAAATCAGTGGGACGCTGTTGCAGTTGGTTTGGCCCAGAATCACACTACTTTTTTCTTAGTACACATGTCCAATTGTGAGTAGGAGGATTCTAATTTATTATTAAAATTATACCACGGGTCACCATTGGTCTCAAATCAAGTTGTTTTTTAATGGATTTCAGAGTGTGGCTGACATTTTATCCATTCATACATTAATATTCCACTAGTTTAGAATTTCTGGCATTGTAGGAAGGTTGGCTTGTTTCACGTTTCAGTGTTGGTATGGTGTGAGCATACATGAGGACTCTCAGCGTTTGACCCTTAGACTTGGGATTTGGACCGAAATGTCTGGATCTCATGGTGAGAGCAAGTTTTTCGGGGTGCAAGAGTTCAATCTACCTACAACATGATCTGCACCAATTAATAGCTTCTTTGGTCTCTAAATTGGTTTAATTTCAACCTGAAAGGCAATGGGAACATTCCTTCTTTCCTTATGTGTGTTCAAGGACTGATAGATTTATAATGTAGAATTGTAGGGTTTTCATGAGTTGTGATTGGAGCACCTCGTACTTACAGCAAATATGGACATATCTCTTAGAAGCTACATTCTGGGAAGTTCTAAGGGCTGCTATCTCAAGATCTCAGGGTCAGCTAATTTAAGAAATATCCAGGTATGGGGGAAATAACAGTGAGTTTAACAACTTCCATAGTAAAAGTAACTGCGTATAGACAGATACAAAGACATAATTATTATGGTTAATTGAAAAGTAGAGATCAACTACAAACTTCAGCTGTTTTTTCTAGAAACCTGCACACTGGCAGTAGTCTAAATAGACATGAATACATCACCGACCACATATTGAGAGCTGGATGATACATTACATGTAGCTAGTTTTTTTCTTTGCAAGTAAAAACACAACCTTGCACTATTCTTATCCTCCTTGGCCCTGCTTAATTAGTTTTAATTTAGTCTATACTGTATAAGATGGATGATTTCATTACAAAAACAGCATGCACTATTCCCAGTTATGCAGAGAGGTATCTTATATAAATACAACTGAAAATACCACACACCTAAGAGCCCCTGTCTTTAGGATTTCCCTCCTAATTCACGGTTGAGTTAGTTAAAGGGATAGTAATACCTGAAAATAAGTTTATTTTATATTGTAGCCCTTAAAAAAACATGAAAAATTATATGTGTTATCTACCAAACCTTTATGGTTTGGGAGATATTCAGAAGTAAATTTCCCCTGGAGTGATGTCATTGCTCCTCCCCGACCGGCTGTGCCTCTCCAGAAGTGCTGAGATCGTGATCTTTAAAAAGAATTTCTTAATTGGAATGGTCTACAAAGTGTGCTTTCAAGCCAGGCACACTTTGTACACAGTTCCAACTAAGCAGTTCTTTTCAAAGATCATGATCTCTGCACTGCTGAAGAGCTGCCGGTTGCTCTGTGGACCGAATTCCAAATCTGTCCACTGGATGGCAGACTTGGCTGAAACAGCCAGGAAAAGAGAACTTTACTATATTTTACATATGAATATCTCCCAAACCATAAAGGATTGGGAGATAAGACTTATATAATTTTTCATGCTTTTTTAAGGGCTACAATATAAAATAAAATTATTTTCAAGTATTACTATTCCTTTAATGACTGAGCCAGTGATTAACCCACCTGTAATCAAGCAGGGAAGCTCTAAAGACATAGCCTGTTCGGCTCCACTGAGAAGGGCCTGGGAATGATCATAAGACATGTATACCAGCATATCACATTCTGTGCGGCATAATAACTGAAACCAGTATTTGTATTACACAACCATAGAATGAGATAGTTTTATGTTCTGTTTGGGAACAGTGGCTGAAACATAATATATTTCTAGGAAGGAGAAGTTGGTAATATAAAAGTACATAGGAGTGTGAAGTTGTGGACTTAATTTAAATGCAAACATGATAGACACATTTCCAAGCACAGTCATTACATAACTATAAAGAGTAAAATATGAAGCTTGCCTATCTCTGAAAGTCCCACAAGCATAAACTCTGTGAGTGTGGTATCACTCTTTCTGCCCAGCTTATTTGGCTCTGCAGATTAAGGAGAGGAGAGATTCCAGTGAGCAGTACCCTATAGTAATACAAAGCTGAGTGATAGACAGAGCACAGAACCTGTAACTACACGTGTGTTGGCGGTTTTGAACTTTATTGATATATATTTTTCAGTAGTAGATGTGTTATTTTAAAAAGACAGGGTTATTGTTTAGCAGTATTCGAAAGGGAAATGCTAGTTGTTGAAAAATATTTAATGCAGGGATGATCAGCTTGGAGCTCTCTGGTGGTTCAGGACAACAAATGACCATCATATCCAGCCAGGCACTGCTTGACTGGAGATGATGAGTATTGTAGTCATGAATATCTGTTGGACTTCAGATTGCTCACAACTGGTCTAACAACTTGGTTCCATCACACATATGATCTTAATCATAGAGATATTGTGTAGGGGGTGTGATCAGATGTGTGATATATGGTTGCTAAAATTAACTAACTGAGGTTCCAGAGCACTTACAATCACAGCAGAATACTGTAGTTGGATAGATAGATAGATAGATAGCAAATATTTATACATACAATGCTAACCAAACATAATTCACTGTTACACTTACATTTAGAAAATTATAATAACATTCATTGTCATGATGCCTAGATTTATACATTAAAAAACGTTTTCTTCCAAGCCCACGCATTATACATTTGTCTCTTTCTATACTTCTCAAGAGAAGATTAATTAAAAGTTAAAGCTATAATTGGCTGAAACATAGTTTGGTCTTTTTCTTACAAAATTAGACAATATATAGTTCCTACCAGAAGAGGGCAACCTTTACCACTTTTCCAATTTCTCATGTTCTAAAGTTACTAATTTGCACATACACAATTTCTCTTCTGCCATATCACTACAGCAAGATCCTTTTGATATAAATGTTTCACCTTATTTTTCTAAAGTATGGGTAAAATTGATCTCTACATCTGTTTTTTACAATGGTGTATATCTGTAGTAAACATATTTTATCAGTGAGTATTTAGTATGCTAGTGGGACCTTAGATTTTAAGGACAATACTATTCTGGCAAAATGTCTACATGAAAAATAACTAAGAAAAACAAAGAAGCAGAATGTTTTTTCACTCAAGAGGCTCATTAATGAGGCACACATGACCACAATCACACCTGCAATATTTCCCTGAAGAAATCTAAATGGCGATACACATTGGGATGCTGTGTTGAGTCTATGCCATGTGGTCCTATTTCCTGGTCAAACCTGATAAGTATTAGGTTTTTATAACCTTGTCCATACTATAATGGTCTTTCTCATTTGATGGGACCCCATTGTTTGTATTTATAATCAGATTTCTGGGTATGCACTTAGCACTTGATGGGATTATTGAATTTCTATCTGAAAATAGTCATTTTGACTTATAATATTGCAGGTGTGATTTATTCCTCTTCTGACTACAATATATTATATCTATATTATCTTTTGAGTGATATACATATATTTTGCTAAATGTTTAATGTTCACATACTCTTTTTGTATTTTTATTTGTTTTTATTGAGCTGCATTGCCATTTATCTAATTTTTTGATCCAAAATAAAGATTTTTCTTGATTTTTCTAATTGTGATCATGTGTGCCTCATCAAAGGGATAGTAATGTTTCCTAATAAAAGCAGCTCTAATTAATCATCATAGTATTTGGATTTTGGAGAGTGTTATTTCAATAACAGTAGTTCAATGACAAAGTATCCCCCTCCTGCGCCTTTTACTGATGTAACACTGCTCAGCCAGATCAGAAGGGAGGTGCCCAGGTAGACTGCAGAGAGGGACAATCTTCAATTAAGATAAGGGAAAAACCTGAAAAACTTGTCAAGGGGGACAGGGCTTTCATTGTTCTCATAGGAAGAAGATTGTCCCTGCTGTTATCTGTCTAGTCTATGGACTGGATTCCACATCTGAGAAGAGATGGCTTACACTAGGTAAAAGGGGCAGGAGGGGAAACTTTGCTTGTGAATATCTCTCAAACCATAAAGGTTTGAGAGATAAGACTTATATTGTTCTTCATGTTTTTTTAATGCCTACAAAATAAAATAAAGATAAAACAAAGTATTACTATCCGTTTAATGGGCCTCTTGAGTGAAGAGACATTTTGTTTCTTTGTTTTTCTTAGTTAATTGTATAGACCCTGAGAGTGCCAAATCAAACAGACAGTATTTGGACCACTGCTGTATTGTTACTTGTGCTAGCCTTTCTCTTTGTATGTACATGAAAATTAAGGCCATCTACTTGATAAGAGACACAGTAATTTCAAAAATATACATATCTGACCTTTTAGGGGCATTAGAGGACATACAGTGTACCACTCCACACAATTTATTTACATTTTTACCACTAATAGTAGCAGGTCCTTGCTTTATTTCCCATTGGTTGCCTTTAAAACAAATCTATAAATAGTGCGGTTGTCAAAAACTAATATCTTTTTGTTAGTCATTTTTGGGGAATTGTAAATGCAGCACCTTAAAATAACTACCCTTTTATAGCTAGAAACACAATATGTGACTGTATATACATTTTTAGTAAGCATCTTTGTATGTGTGTATATATATATATATATTTGTGTAAATACGCAACTCTTTGCTGTAAACTCTTCAGGAAACTTGAAAACGAGTGCTTGAAAACCAGGCACACTTTTAGACCATTCCAATGAAGGGATTTCTGGTAAATAACGAGATTGCAGCTCTGCTCAAGCATCTCTGTGTAGGCCGACACGGATCTCCTGCTGACAGCTTTACTGCTGTCAGTAGGAGATATCAAGCTTTAAACACCTGTATCTCTTAAACCACAGCAGTTTGAGAGATACGTTTTTTTGCATTTAGTTCAGTTTTTTAAGCTCTTCCAAATGCAAAAAAACTTTTTTGTGGACATTACTAACACTTTAAAACATTCTCTAGAAAGAAAAAAAAAACAACAGCACTTATGTGGGATTATAAAATCAATGTGAGCATAATGAGTAGACAAGTAATTATTTTATACAACCTATTTTCTATTAACTTCATTATGTTTACAATAAATGAAAGCAATCCATGTTCTTCCTTATAATCTAACAATATTAAGAAAACCTAAAAGTTATTTTATATTATGCAAACTTTTACATATATAATATTGCACCTTTTTGTGTTACAATAGGCACAAAAATTGGTTGCTATATTGCCTGTACTGAATTTGACTCGCTGAAGATTTCTCTGTGCCTACTTGAAAGTCTTTTGAAAGGAGGTACTTAAAGGGATAGTAATACTTCGTTTTAACTTTATTTTATTTTGTAGGCATTAAAAAAACATGAAGAATGATATAAGTCTTATCTCTCAAACCTTTATGGTTTATGAGATATTCACAAGCAAAGTTTCCCCCTCCCGCCCCTTTTACCTACTGTAAACAATCTCTTCTCAGATGTGGAATGCAGTCCATAGACTGGACAGATAACAGAAGGGGACACTCTTATTCCTATGAAAACAATGAAATCCCTGCCCCCCTTGACAAGCTTTTCAGGTTTTTCCCTTATCTTAATTGAAGATTGTCCCTCTCTGCAGTCTACCTGGGCAGCTCTCTTCTGCCCTGGCTGAGAAGTAAAAGGGGCTGGAGGGGGACACTTTGCTTGTGAATATCTCTTAAACCATAAAGGTTTGAGAAATAAGACTTATATCATTCTTCATCTTGTTTTAATGCCTACAAAATAAAATAAAATTAAAATGAAGTATTACTATCCCTTTAATACAATTACAGTGTACAACTAAGTCAGTGCTAGTGCCATTGTTCCTCACAGTGTATGCACATAATGGTACTGATATCGAAAGACATTATGGCACCAGTGTAGGCCCAGGGTAACATGTTATGCTTTTGTATTTCATTACTCATGTTCTGCAACAGTGTGCAATTATCGTAACAATGAGTGTGCTTCCCTAATGGACATACATATAATATCAATACATATATTTCAAAATCAAAATACACACAAAAAATTAGAACATAAAAAATAAAAAACTATTACTTTATGTAGCAAAAAGTTCTTGAGAGAAGATTTTAGAAGAACTTGGAAAACAAATGTCACATCACCAGGTTGCGCTGTGTCTTTTCCAAAGATCTTAAGCCATCAATCTCCCAAACATGTAAACAAAGCAAACAAAAGAAAGTCACATGTCCCTCTAAGTACAGATAACTTGAGTTCACAAGCACCATCTCTGTGTGAAAAACACATCTCTTTGAAATATTACTGACATTCTTCTAAGGCAAAACTAGTCTCTTGTGTAGTGCACATTCACCGGATAACCTCCAGTGTAGGTGTCTCCCGATCTTTGGTCTTCCTCTTTGTGTCTCCTCCATAAAGAAATCTTCAGGAATTTGATGCAGTGCCCATAGCCCTTGGGCCTAAGAACTATGGACACCTAGACTATGGACTACTATGGGACCAGTAAGCTTGAAACACGATTGCTGGTGCTTCGAAGAAATTATGCAGGAAATGAATTCTGGATGGCGGGCTGAGATGCCTTGTCCTTTCATGAAGCGTGCCAGTCTGGGTGTTCTCCTCTCACCCTTCAAGATAAATGTAGATTGCAAACGACTGCACCGCATCCAAAGAACCAGTGTAGGCAAAATCTCGTATAAAACTATAATCTCTTTATTCCAACAATAGAAAATATGTATAAAAACAAAAATATTCTTGGACATTCAAAGATCCTGTCTCACGTCCTAAACCAGTGCAAGTTTACATAGTCCACGCGTTTCGCGCTACCTGCGCTTATTCATGACTATCAAGTCATGTTGATAACCAGTAACTTTTAAATACACCTTGACCAATCAGAACAAACATCCAATTAGTAGTTAAAGGCAACTTTGTCTATATTGCTAGCTAGTTACATTCTATACATACTATCAATCTCCAGACTAGACTAACATTAAACTGATTCCAAATTAGATAGGATTCGGCATTCTTCCAGTCCACTCGATACATAAGGTCATCTCTACAAAATACATATAAGCATATCCAGATGAATCCAAAGTCTAGCACAAATTTTAATAGCATGAATGCCAGAACGGCATGGAACATTTTAACGGCATGAATGCCGGAACGGCACGGAACAAACCACATAACTCGGAATTCCATGTTGAACCGGCATCCAAAAAGTCAAAAGTCCATACAGACATGTCCAAATACATCTTAAGATCTATATCAAATTAAACAACATGAGTGCCGAAACTGTACGAAACATAACACACAGCACGGCACTCCATGCCGAAATGGCATTCAAAAGATCAAAATAACCGGAACTTCTCATCAGTTACATATGAACTGTCATTACTACAGATGACCATAAAAACAAGTTCGCTAGAAAAATGTCAAGATCCATCCCATTCAAGACAAAGAATTATAACCTATTTCACCATTAGATATTAAGGTTGTCAAAAATCAAGTAACACAATCAAAATAAAACGTGCTTTAAAATCAAACTTGTATATATATGTACTGTTAAGATTATCATTACCAGTAAGCTTGACTGAATACTCTGATAAAGTAACAGGATAGCTACAAAATGCGTCAGTTACTATATTCAATATTGCACATATGGTGCATTTTTAGTATTATCAATATGCCTTTTAATCAATACATTATTTCAAAATATTCATTTATTCCACTCTTTTATCAATTTACCAAATTGATAATAGGAGTTCTTTCTCCTTTCTACACAATATGCTAGATTCTCCCTATATACATTTACTAGATCTTACTGGTCTCATAGTAGTCTCTAGTCTAGGTGTCCATAGTCCATAGGCCCAAGGGCTTTAGGCCTGTCAAAATTTAGCTGAACTGCTATACTCTGCTGATTCTGATGTCTGAGCTAATCCAGAGCTCTGCTGCTGGCTCACTTCCTGATTGTACTTGTGTTTGTTGCTGAGTTCTGTGGATTCTACTGAGCTCCTGTTTTTCCGTGTATGACCTAGCTTCATCTGATGATACTTCTGGTTCCTGACCCCTGGCTTGTTCCTGACATTGTGGACTTCTGTGTTCCTGACTTCTGGCTTGTTCCTGACATTGCAGACTTCTGTTTTCCTGACTCTGGCTTGGCTGAGTACCTGTCTTGGTTCCTGACCCTGGCTTGTCATTGTTTTATGCTCCTGGATCACAATTCTGTTTTGTTTATTTTTGTTACTTTAATAAAGGTGTTTTGCATTTTATATTGTTTGTGTCTTCCTGGTTCCTGGTCCCTAACAGGGCCCTGGATTGAATTCCTGAAGATTTCTTCATGGAGGAGACACAAAGGGGAAGACCAAAGATCGGGAGACACCTCCACTGGAGATTATCCAGTGAATGAGTACTACACAAGGGGTTAGTTTTGACTCAGAAGAATGTGAATAATATTGCAAAGAGAGGTGATTTCAACACAGAGATGGTGATTGTGAACTCAATTTGTCTGTATTTAGAGGCACATCTACCTTTCTTTTGTTTTCAATTTTATGGATTCTCATTATTTTTTTTCTCAAAATGCTTTTAGCTTGCAATTACTGGTAAACAATCTTTGCCCAGCTAGTTTAATGTAATAAGGATTAATGCAGTTTGAAAACAGTACAATAAGAATTCAGCTTTCTACTTTACTTCTTGAATGCCTGAGCGGTATGCAGCACATTGATTTGCAATTCACTGTTACACTCTCAGCAGCCACAGGATAAAAACAGCACATAAACCTCATAGATCTAATCTTCAATGGAAATACAAATAAACTGTTTATCAATAAGCCACATTTCAAGCAAAAATAATTAGATATACTTAATAAAGTAAGTAGACACATTATGTTGATGGATATTGTTGATAAATTATTGAGTCTATTAATTGTTGCTGACAAACACTTGTCTATTTGGCTTTATGGTTTAATAAATAAACTGATTGGAAGACTCAATAATGTACATTTCTTATTACACTGGTCTTTGTTTATTGATTAATTAGATATGCTGCTTTGTTTATAAGAGATTTTCTGGAACACAGATATTTAAAGCTGGAAAAAAAAATAAATTGTCATTTTTTTTTATCATGTACTGCAGCTGTTCATTAGGAGCAAAAATATTCTTTGTCATATATTTCTCTATTTCCCATCATTTTTTTTTTACTTAATAAGAACTGAAGTCAACAATAAAATAAATAACCTGCTTTGTAGAGGATATTTAAAGGGATAGTAATACTTAAAATGTAAAAAAAAATATGTTGTAGGGTTTATCCCCCTGAGTAAAACAAGAGTACTCCCACTGCTGAAAGGTGTTTCATTCAAAAGTTATTAATTTTCAAAGTTAAATTTTTTAGGTGCAGTATCACAGTGGCCTGAAATTGTACAGTGGCGCTGTTGCTACACCATCCTATGGAGATTTATGGTCCCGGGACTAGAGCTGTCCATAGGATCATGTAGCAACAGCGCCACTGTACAATTTCAGGCCACTGTGATATTGCACCTAAAAAATTCAACTTTGAAAATTAATAATTTTTTGAATGAAACACCTTTCAGCAGTGGGAGTACTCTTGTTTTACTCAGGGGGATAAACCCTACAACATATTTTTTTTTTACATTTTAGGTATTACTATCCCTTTAATACATACTGCTGTTTGATAGTTATAAAATGTATGTTGCTGTTATCCCATATTATCTGTTTAATTCTGCTCTGTAGAGCATTGGGGGATAAATCCCTAAAGTGACATGTTGTATTTATGAATGATAAAAAAATGTTCACGAGTTTCCTTAATGTGAATAGTAATTAAAAGAATAATACATACAGCCAAATTAAATATACTTTTTATTATTTTTTTCATCACCTATTTATTTTTAATTTCTATGTCCTTGAAATGAGCTCACTAGAGGCTTGATTCTATTACAAGCTCTAAAAATAAAACAGACTTTTTTTTTAAGTCAGTTTTTGCTATCCTATTATGCGACTTGTGAAAACAAAACCAGCGGTAATTATACTTACCGCCAGTCTAAAAAAAGGCCCTAGGAAACAACTAAAAACAAAGTGCAATTGGTATCCTATTACCCACGCTCAGTATTGCCACCTGTTTTGTGGTTACATTTAAGTCAGAAATTTTGCACCTCAGAGGTTGAGGTGTAGACGCCATAATGACAGTTTCAAAACCATCGTTGTTCGAACAAAAGAAGTGTATAATACAGTATACAGCATAGAAATCCGACATAAAGTGCCCCCCCTCTACATATTAACCCCCCCTTTTAAAAGTCGACTTGCAGTTCTTTCTTTCACCAAATTAATCCGACAAATATTGTTCGTAGTTGACAATTAACCCTTCCCCTTCCAAATCCAACTTACAGTGCTTTCTTTCACCATATTAATTCGACAAATATTGTACATCCGACATTTTACCCCCCCCCCTTGAAAAGTCGACTAAAGTTCTCCCGTGACTTTCTTTCACTATTTTTATTCGACATTTTTCTTCTATTTTACGCGACATGCCCATGTATTTTGTATTGCAAGATTAACCCTATGAGTACCAGAGAAGCATTGTAATGTGTTTGCTACCCCTCTGGTACTCATAGGTTTAATAGGCAACCTGTATATTTATAAAAAAAGGTGTTTGTTTTTATTATATATGTCACTTGTGTGAAAATGTAATTAAATATTTAATTCATGTGTAACAATGATTTTCTTTTTTTAAATTTCATATGTAATTTGTATTAAAAAAGTACTTCAGACCTCAAGAGGGGTATCATGACCCCTCATGACACCTCCCTAGCATGGTGGTGACAGTTGCCCCCTTTACTAATTAAAGAGCATGTAACTTATGTGAAAGAGCATATAACCTATGTTTCACATAGGTTATATGCTCTTTAATTAATAAAGGGGGCAATTGTGTCCCCCATGCTAGGAGGGTGTCATGAGGGGTCATGATACCCCTCTTGAAGTCTGAAGTACTTTTTTAATACAAATTACAGATATAATTTAAAAAAAGAAAATCATTGTTACACATAAATTAAATATTTAATTACATTTTCACACTAATTACATAGATAATAAAAACAAACACCTTTTTTTATACATATATAGGTTGCCTATTAACCCTATGAGTACCAGAGGGGTAGCAAACAGATTACAATACCAGGTGACAGAGACAGGCAGGGGATTCCTTGACCTGAGCTTTGTCTGAAACTGATAGTGACAAATACTAGAGACCGGGACATACATAGTACATTCTTTTCAGAATGTCAAAACATCATAATAGTTCTGTTGTGTACTTTACAGTAAAAATGAACACTACTTTCACTATGTCCAGCAAAGTTCTAAGGGCAGGAGTAGGGGGGAAGGAGTAGAGGGAGTACTTGTACTTCTTGATGGTAGTAAAGTGACATGAAAAGTTACACAACCACTAGTAGTCGAACTAAACCTTTTAAGAACACTGAAGAAAATGAGTCACGTCCTAGTGTGTTTGCTATAGTGGAGGAGGGCTTAGCAGTTAAACCAACGGCTGCTTCTGACAGTGACATTAACATTCAGTAGTCAATGTTCTATAAATACCCCTATGGGGAAATGTAAAAATAAACCTTTTTAGACTTCAAAAAGCCTACAACAATATGAAAGTAGTGGGTAGAGATGGGTGAAATAGTTTACCCAAAAAGAGAAAACAAGAAAAAGTGGAACTTCTGTGGGAATTTCCAGGAAAGAGTGATGTTTTTCTGATTTTTTTTTGCTGTGATGCATGTTAAACATAAAACCACACTGTTTCCTCAGCCTTGCCTCACAGTGAACATAGAACCACACATTGCTTCCCAAGCCTTGCAAAAGTTAAACAGAGAATCCCACATTGCCTCTCAAGCCTTGCCCACATTAACCTTACAATTACATGATGTACCCCAATCCTTACTCAACAGTAACCATATAACCACACATTGCCTCCCAAGTGTTGCCCACTTTAATCATAGAATCACATATTGCCTCAAAAGCCTTGCCCACATTAACCAAAGAAAAACACACTGTTCTCTATCCTTACTGAACAGTAACCATAGAACCATATATTGTCTCCCAATTCTTGCAAAGTTTTAACCATAAAATCACATATTGCCTGCCAAGCCTTGCCTGCTTAACCATAGAACCACATATTTCCTCCCAAACCTAGCCCCACAGTAAATAACTATAGAATCAAACACTGCCTCCCAGGCTTTGCTCCCCCCATAGACCAACACTTATTGAATCCCTCCCCCGATCATTACAGCATTGTCTCAGACATGATAGCCATATAACTTCACTTTTCTCCACTCCAAGTCATGTCCTGCTGCACTGGTAGCCTTAGAAGTGTACAACTGAATACAACTCCCCCTTGTGAGAACTGTCAAAGTTCCCATGGAAAATTTAAAGGGGTTAGCAAAAAGGGGAAAATTTTAGCTTTTTTTCAATTAGAGAGATTTTTCGTTTAAAAAGCTTCAAACTGATGGTTTCACATGAAAATTCCCGTGGGGAAAAATAAGACATTTTGCTTATCCCTCCTAGTGGGGAGGAAGCGAATGATGATGATGTCCAGGACATACTTGAAAACGAGAGAAATATCAATGTATTCTTCCTGGTAACACATTTTCTAAATAAATAAATAATTATTGATGATGAGATTGATATGGAATATATCCCTCCACCAGCCTCTTTTTCTAATACAGATGAAGATGAGACTGAGAGAGATGAGGACATGGCTGTAACACGTCTCTGGTTATCTGAAGTCATGAGTCTATCGCATGTGGAGTTTAATTATTAATGATTATCAATAAATGCTTTATTGTTTTTATTACTGGCTTTTGCCTAATTCCATGGTGCTGGAAACATTGCTTTGTCAGTGAAAGAGATGAGGACATGGATATAAAATTAGCCGAAAGGAAAAGGCTCAGACTTCCACCACTGAAAAGGATCACTTAGCCTGTTTATAAAGTCTTTGAGAAATCAACTTGAAAGTCTGACTGGACAAAAAAGATGCCTAAAGATACACAAACAACATGTCAATCATAATCATCATCACAGCTGCTAAGTCCAACACCCACCCAGTCATACCCAGTGATGACCAACAACACAGGTCATCATCAACATCCACAACCCTAGCTATGATAAGTGCTTCTGCTGCTGTTGGAAGGGCAGAGACATTGACAATTACTGCTAGCACAGTTGCAACATCTAGCCCCTGTAGTAGTAGTCCCTCAGTAGCCCCTCAGAACACATTGTGTGTCTTCCAGTTAGGCCTGTGGTTGTGCTTCAGGTGGCATGACAGTGAGCAGTACATCAGAGGTGCTACAACTACTAACAGTAGAAGCACTCCTAAAAATGCATGGGGAACATGATAGTAGTATTATAGGTGTGTCAAGAAGTGGGACAACATTTTTTTCTGTAACAGCAATCCCCATGTTTCCTGTTGCTGTTTTTGTGAATATGCAGGGCATTGAGAAGGATGGCTTTGAGTTAGTTAGAGGTAACAAGAATCACATGGTCCCTACACCGACTACCAACTCACCTACTCCACTGCTAGTCATGTTGTTAAAGGGATAGTAATACTTCGTTTTAACTTTATTTTATTTTGTAGGCATTAAAAAAACATGAAGAATGATATAAGTCTTATCTCTGAAACCTTTATGGTTTATGAGATATTCACAAGCAAAGTTCCCCTCCCCGCCCCTTTTACCTAGTGTAAGCCATCTCTTCTCAAATGTGAGTCTGGTTGTATGACAGGACAGATAACAGAAGGGGACAATTTTCTTTGTATGAAAACAATGAAAGCCCTTCCCCCTTGACACGTTTTTCAGCTTTTTCCCTTATCTTAATTGAAGATTGTCCCTCTCTGCAGTCTACCTGGGCATCTCCCTTCTGATCTGGTTGAACAGGGAAGGGATACTTTGTTTGTGAATATCTCTTAAACCATAAAGGTTTCAGAGATAAGACTTATATCATTCTTCATGTTTTTTTAATGCCTACAAAATAAAATAAAGTTAAAACGAAGTATTACTATCCCTTTAAAAGAATTGTTGCACAGTTCTTGTTCTATGTGCTACCAAAACACACTCGCTGAACTCTTGGAAAGCAGTCAAAAACTGCATAATCCAAATGTGTGCTTATGGAATGGCAAACTAGCCAAAATGTTGGTGGTTGATATGCTCCACATTTCTTGCACCCTGCTAGCATATTCCATGGAGCAGTTATTTTTCAAGGATGGCTATGCCAAAGTTGTACTAGCAGGTGATTAGTGTCTTGGACATAAGACAAAATGACTCATCCAGCTAACAGTTTTTTTCAAGGCATATGTTACTGTGGAACTCATCTTACTACTTTAAGCTGTTGATTTCTACACTTCTATCCTCGGAAGCAGTAGTAGTGCCATAGAATGCATAGGTTAAAAAATACAAAGTTGTCAAGGGAAATTAATTGACAGTAGCAAAATAGGAGGAGCTTTTACGTATCTTCTATGGGTGATAATTTTTATGGGAAAATAAAAAATTGATGGTTTTTCTATAATATTCCCTTGGGGGAAATCTAACTTTTTGTCTATCCCTATTCAGAATGTTGTTGATTACTTCACAGTCCCTTTCTTCCCTCAAGTAAAAATATTCCAACACTAGTGATGAGCGAGCACCCCAATGCTCGGGTGTTCGGGTGCTCTGACCGAGCACCCCCTGAGGCTCGAGTGCTCGGCCGAGCACCCGAGCCCCATTGAAGTCAATGGGAGGACTCGAGCATTACACCAGGCACCCCCTGCTCTGATGAGGGGAGGGTGCCTGGTCCATAGGAAAAGGGCAGAAAAGGATGGAAACACCACAGAAATGGTTCAGGGACAGCATAGGGAGGATGTCTGGATGCATCTTGGACTCCAACATCGCTGCTGGGAACGATCTTTCGCCCGTAGTACGCCATTTTTACAGACTGACCATAAAACACACAAAAAGGAAAATAAAAACGACTTTAGGCGAAAAATTGTTACCAAACAATATTTGCTGTATATTTACTTGTATATCATCTGCAAATTCTCCCAAAAATTTCCTCGATTTTTCTGAACTGAGGCCATGATTAAGAGGGAAACGTGCGCAGAGGCAAATTCTCCCAAAAATTTCCTTGATTTTATTGAACTGAGGCCATGATTAAGAGGGAAACGTGCGCAAAGCCAAATTCTCCCAAAAATTTCCTTGATTTTTCTGAACTGGGGCCATGATTAAGAGGGAAACGTGCGCTGAGCCGACCATCTAAAACATTATGGGTGAGGGTCTGCTGCGGAGCTGACCATCCTAAACATTATATGCGAAGGCCCGCTAGTGAGCTGACGCTATAAAACATTATATGAGAGGGCCCGCTAGAGAGCTGACCCAATAAAACATTATATGAGAAGGCCCGCTGGTGAGCTGACCTATATAAAAATTGTCAAACAGGGCCCGCTGGTGAGCTGGCCCTATATAAAAATTATATCACAGGGCCCGCTGGTGAGCTGGCCCTATATAAAAATTATATCCCAGGGCATATGGAAGAGGAGGAGGAGGATGAGAAGATTAAGAGTCAACCATATACCCGTTTTTTGGGTGGAAGGGGTGAATGGGAATACAGAGTATTCCCATCATTGTAAATAACATATATAAAGTGAGTTTATGTTCCCCCGGGGCTTTCCTCCAGTGGAGTGGAGAAGTCAGGGGAAATCCAGGCCTTGTTCATTTTTATAAGTGTCAACCTATCAGCATTGTCGGTGGAAAGGCGGATACGCTTATCTGTTATGATGCCACCAGCAGCACTAAATACCCGCTCAGACAGAACGCTGGCGGCAGGGCAGGCCAGCACCTCCAAGGCGTAGAGTGCCAGTTCATACCACGTGTCCAGCTTGGACACCCAGTAGTTGTAAGGCACAGAGGGATCATTGAGGACGCTGACACGGTCTGCTACGTACTCCTTCACCATCTTCCAAAACTTTTCCCTCCTTGTGACACTAGGCTGCGCATCAGGGTGAGGGTGCTGGCGGGGTGTCATGAAGGTGTCCCACGCCTTGGAGAGTGTTGCCCTGCCTTTGTCGGAACTGCTGTGTGCTCCCCTTTTCTCCCCTTCTCGGTTGGCCAAGGTAGCACGTACTCTGCCGCCAGCGTTGTCAGATGGAAAATTTTGGAGCAATTTTTCAACAAGAACCTTCTGGTATTGCACCATTTTGCTTGTCCTCTCCACCGGAGGAATGAGAGATGAGAAATTCTCTTTGTAGCGGGGGTCCAGAAGGGTGAACACCCAGTAATCCGTGTTGTCTAAAATGCGTATAACGCGTGGGTCACGGGAAAGGCAGCCTAACATAAAGTCAGCCATGTGTGCCAGAGTACCAACAGTCAAGATTTCGCTGTCCTCACCAGGAGGATGACTCTCAATCTCCTCATCCTCTTCCTCCTCTTCTGCCCACCCACGCTGAAGAGATGGAACTAAAGTTCCATGGCTACCCTCTGTAGCGGAGGCAACCGTGTCTTCCTCCTCCTCCTCCTCCTCCTCCGCCTCCTCCAATTGTCGCTGAGAAGACGAAGTGAGGGTGCTCTGGCTATCACCTTGTGTAAGCTCTTCCTCCCGCATTTCCACCTCTTCCACATGCAAAGCGTCAGTTTTAATTGTGAGCAGCGAGCGTTTCAGTAGACACAGAAGTGGGATGGTTACACTGATAATAGCGTTATCGCCGCTCACCATCTGTGTCGATTCCTCAAAATTGCGTAAAACCTCACAGAGGTCTGACATCCATTCCCACTCCTCACTTCTGATTACAGGAAGTTGAACAGAGAGGCGACGACCGTGTAACAGCTGGTACTCCACTACTGCCCTCTGCTGCTCACAAAGCCGGGCCAACATGTGGAAGGTGGAGTTCCAGCGCGTGCTCACGTCACACAGCAGCCGGTGAGCTGGCAATTGTAAGCGCTGCTGCAGCTTCAACAGGCCGGCTGAAGCTGTTGATGACTTACGGAAATGTGCACACACGCGGCGCACCTTGGTCAAGAGATCATGCACATTGGGGTAGGTTTTTAGAAATCGCTGAACCACTAAATTAAATACATGCGCTAGGCATGGTACGTGTGTGAGCTTGCCGAGCTCCAAAGCCGCCACCAAGTTACGCCCATTATCACACACAACCATGCCTGGTTGCAGGTTGAGTGGCGAGAGCCACTGCTCGGTCTGGTGACTAATCCCCTGCAACAGCTCTGAGGCCGTGTGCTGTTTGTCCCCAAGGCAGATCAGCTTCAGCACGGCCTGTTGACGCTTCCCCACTGCAGTGCTACACTGCTTCCAGCTACTGGTTGATGGGGGAGTGGCGCTGCGTGTAGTGAATTCGGAGGTGGAAACGGAGGAGGAGGAGCCAATAACGTAGGTGCTGGCGGAAACCCTGATGGAGGTAGGGCCCGCAATCCTCGGCGTGGGTAGCACCCGTGCCATCCCAGGGTCCGAGTCGCTCCCAGCCTCCACGACATTCACCCAGTGTGCCGTCAGGGAAATGTAGCGTCCCTGGCCACAAGCACTTGTCCATGTGTCAGTCGTTAAGTGGACCTTCCCAGTAACTGCGTTGGTCAGGGCACGGGTGATGTTACGGGACACATGGTGGTGTAAGGCGGGGATGGCACACCGGGAAAAGTAGTGGCGGCTGGGGACCGCGTACCGAGGGACAGCTGCTGCCATCAGGCTGCGGAAGGACTCAGTGTCCACAAGCCTAAATGGCAGCATTTCGATGGCCAGTAATTTGGAAAGGTGTGAGGTTAGTGCTATGGCCTGTGGGTGGGTGGCTGGGTATTTTCGCTTGCGCTCAAATGCCTGGGGTAACGACATTTGGACGCTGTGCTGGGACAGGGAAGTGGATGTGGTCGCTGATGGTGCTTCAGATGGTACAGGTGCAGGGCGGGAGGTATGCGGGCCTGCGCCTTCGACAGGCGATTGGCCGGCACCGAAAACAGGGGAAGAGGAGGCAGTGGTGTGGCCTGCAGACACAGATGGGCGATCCAGGCGTTCCTCCCACTTATTACGGTGCTTGGATGCCATGTGTCGGATCATGCTGGTGGTGGTGAGGTTTCTAGTGTTCATGCCTCGGCTCATTCTGGTGTGGCACAGGTTGCAAACTACAATTCTTTTGTCGTCCGCACTTTCCTTAAAAAAACGCCATACCGCGGAACACCTACCCCTTGGCAAGGGAGATTTACGCAAGGGGGTGCTCCGTGGAACATTTGCGGGCCGGTTTGGTGCGGTCCGCCTTCTTTCTGTAGCCACACCACTGCCTCTTCCAGCCTGTTGCGGTGCTGCAGATGGCTCACCCTCAGGACTGCTGTCATCGCTCGGCTCTACACCTTCCCAGGTGGGGTCAGTCACCTCATCGTCCACCAAGTCCTCCTCCACTTCCTCACTCTGATCATCCTCCTCATGTCTTGATCCCACCACATACTCAGTCATTGACAACTGTATAACATTCTCCTCAACAAGGTCTTGAGACAGTAATAGTGGTTGATTTAATGGCAACTGTGTCTCATCATCATCATCATCATCCACTACTTCCTTTGACCTTAAATGCCGTTCACATCTGTCATCTTCTTGTGATTGGGTACCCTCTAGAGGTTGTGAATCAGGGCACAAGATGTCATGTTCCTCTGCAAGCGTGCTTGGAGAGAGGGTCAAATGAAGGATTGGTGATGAGACGAGCTCCTCACTATATCCCAGTGTGGGATCACTTCTTTGACCAGACCGTGTATGGTGGGAGGAAGGATGATCAGAGTGAGGATTATGTTGACCAGACTCTTGGCTACTGAGAGTGGACTTGGTGGAAGACAGGGTGGTGCTTAACCGACTGGAAGCAGTATCAGCTGACATCCAACCGACCACCTGTTCGCAGTGGTCGGACCTCGAGAGTGATGTCCTGCGACGCCCTGTAAAATTAGACATGAAGCTAGGTATGGTGGATGTCTTTCTGTCTTGTGCTCTGGCACCAGGCGCAGTTTCTACGCGTCCTGACCCGCGCCCTAAACTATCAGGATCACGTCCACTTCCCCGTCCCTTTTTACCCGCCTTCTTCATATTACACGGAATATGTGCTGCAAATCTGCAACTTTGCACAGTAAACAGAATGTGCTTCTTAACTGCGGCTACGCACAGTGAATGGAATATGTGACTTGGATATTTTACAGTTTGAACACTTAACAGAATGTTTTCCTATTCTGAAACTTTGCACAGTAAACAGAATTTGCTTCTTAACTGCGGCTACGCACAGTGAATGGAATATGTGACTTTGATATTTTACAGTTTGAACACTTAACAGAATGTTTTCCTATTCTGAAACTTTGCACAGTAAACAGAATGTGCTTCTTAACTGCGGCTACGCACAGTGAATGGAATATGTGACTTTGATATTTTACAGTTTGAACACTTAACAGAATGTTTTCCTATTCTGAAACTTTGCACAGTAAACAGAATTTCTTGTGCTCTGGCACCAGGCACAGTTTCTCCGCGTCCTGACCCGCGCCCTGAACTATCAGGATCACGTCCACTTCCCCGTCCCTTTTTACCCGCCTTCTTCATCTTACACGGAATATGTGACTTTGATATTTGAGTTTGAAGACTTAACAGTATTTCTTCCTATTCTGCAACTGTGCAGAGTACACAGAATAGGCTGCTAAACTGCGGTGACGCACACTGAATGGAATATGTGACTTTGATATTTTAGTTTGAAGACTTAACAGTATTTCTTCCTATTCTGCAACTGTGCAGAGTACACAGAATAGGCTGCTAAACTGCGGCGACGCACACTGAATGGAATATGTGACTTTGATATTTTAGTTTGAAGACTTAACAGTATTTCTTCCTATTCTGCAACTGTGCAGAGTACACAGAATAGGCTGCTAAACTGCGGCGACGCACACTGAATGGAATATGTGACTTTGATATTTTAGTTTGAAGACTTAACAGTATTTCTTCCTATTCTGCAACTGTGCAGAGTACACAGAATAGGCTGCTAAACTGCGGCGACGCACACTGAATGGAATATGTGACTTTGATATTTTAGTTTGAAGACTTAACAGTATTTCTTCCTATTCTGCAACTGTGCAGAGTACACAGAATAGGCTGCTAAACTGCGGTGACGCACACTGAATGGAATATGTGACTTTGATATTTTAGTTTGAAGACTTAACAGTATTTCTTCCTATTCTGCAACTGTGCAGAGTACACAGAATAGGCTGCTAAACTGCGGTGACGCACACTGAATGGAATATGTGACTTTGATATTTTAGTTTGAAGACTTAACAGTATTTCTTCCTATTCTGCAACTGTGCAGAGTACACAGAATAGGCTGCTAAACTGCGGTGACGCACACTGAATGGAATATGTGACTTTGATATTTTAGTTTGAAGACTTAACAGTATTTCTTCCTATTCTGCAACTGTGCAGAGTACACAGAATAGGCTGCTAAACTGCGGTGACGCACACTGAATGGAATATGTGACTTTGATATTTTAGTTTGAAGACTTAACAGTATTTCTTCCTATTCTGCAACTGTGCAGAGTACACAGAATAGGCTGCTAAACTGCGGTGACGCACACTGAATGGAATATGTGACTTTGATATTTTAGTTTGAAGACTTAACAGTATTTCTTCCTATTCTACAACTGTGCAAAGTACACAGAATAGGCTGCTAAACTGTGGCGAAGCACACTGAATGGAATATGTGACTTTGATATTTTAGTTTGAAGACTTAACAGTATTTCTTCCTATTCTGCAACTGTGCAGAGTACACAGAATAGGCTGCTAAACTGCGGTGACGCACACTGAATGGAATATGTGACTTTGATATTTTACTTTGAAGACTTAACAGTATTTCTTCCTATTCTGCAACTGTGCAGAGTACACAGAATAGGCTGCTAAACTGCGGCGAAGCACACTGAATGGAATATGTGACTTTGATATTTGAGTTTGAAGACTTAACAGTATTTCTTCCTATTCTGCAACTGTGCAGAGTACACAGAATAGGCTGCTAAACTGCGGTGACGCACACTGAATGGAATATGTGACTTTGATATTTTAGTTTGAAGACTTAACAGTATTTCTTCCTATTCTGCAACTGTGCAGAGTACACAGAATAGGCTGCTAAACTGCGGCGAAGCACACTGAATGGAATATGTGACTTTGATATTTTAGTTTGAAGACTTAACAGTATTTCTTCCTATTCTGCAACTGTGCAGAGTACACAGAATAGGCTGCTAAACTGCGGTGACGCACACTGAATGGAATATGTGACTTTGATATTTGAGTTTGAAGACTTAACAGTATTTCTTCCTATTCTGCAACTCTGCACAGTACACAGAATGTGCTGCTAAACTGCGGCGAAGCACACTGAATGGAATATGTGACTGATATTTTAGTTTGAAGACTTAACAGTATTTCTTCCTATTCTGAAACTCTGCACAGTTCACAGAATGTGCTGCTAAACTGCGGCGAAGCACACTGAATGGAATATGTGACTTTGATATTTTAGTTTGAAGACTTAACAGTATTTCTTCCTATTCTGCAACTCTGCACAGTACACAGAATGTGCTGCTAAACTGCGGCGAAGCACACTGAATGGAATATGTGACTTTGATATTTTAGTTTGAAGACTTAACAGTATTTCTTCCTATTCTGCAACTCTGCACAGTACACAGAATGTGCTGCTAAACTGCGGCGACGCACACTGAATGGAATATGTGACTTTGATATTTTAGTTTGAAGACTTAACAGAATGTGCTCTAATCTGCAACTTTGCACACTAAACAGAATGTGCTCTAATCTGCAACTTTGCACACTAAACAGAATGTGCTCTAATCTGCAACTTTGCACACTAAACAGAATGTGCTCTAATCTGCAACTTTGCACACTAAACAGAATATATGAAATTTTTTTTTTTTTTTTGTTTTTTTCCCCCCACACAAAATAACCTGCTGCCCCTACACACAGTAGTCCTAAAAAGGACTTTTGGTTCTTTTTTTTTCACAATTTTGCTTTTTTTCTCCCTACACTGACTTTCCCTTCCTATCCTCATCTCTCCCTGGCTAAGACTGAGCCGAACTCGCTGGTCAGGTGCTATACAGCACCCGACCACGGGTTCTGGCCAGCCAATCAGTGTAATGCCAGCAGCCAACATGGCTGCTGGCATTACACTGATGTCAGAGCCTCCCTGCACGTTTATTGGCTGCGCAGCAGCCGCAAAACGTGCGGGGAGGAGACCCGAACATGGCGGGCGAGCACATGCGGTAGTCGTACGAGTACCGCCATGTGCCGAGCAGAGCGATGCTCGAGCCGATCCGAGCATCGGCCGAGCATGCTCGCTCAACACTATCCAACACCCAAGATATTAGAGGAGGAAAAGGAGCATGGTGATTGGTCAACTTCTCCCCAGATGCATCTGGTATGCTGGTGCTGGTGCTGCTAGTTCTACCATCATAGTCTGTGGAGATGATGATCCCAGTCCTATTCCCACCACCACAACTACTACTACTGCCACCCATGAGCAGGGATGACATACCATCCTTACAATGATTTGTGATATATCATGCTTAGAAAACTCAGCAGCAGCAGCAAGAACCAAATTATCAAATACCATAACATCACTGGTGGGTGGTATTTAATGTTTCTGGTGAAGGCTTCCCTGGTCAGTCCTTGCCTTGCTGTATAACCCTGTTAACATTTTTCAAGGCTTGTCTTGCTCTATAAGCCTGATAACATTTTTTCACGGCATAGCTTGCCATAGGAGGCTGTGCTAACATTTCTTTCACTGTACTTTATCTGTACTGTAGCTAAAGAAGAAAATGAGGAAAGTGGATATATTCTAAATCAATATCACCATTGTTGATAATTAGGTCAATAGCATCATCATTCTCTTCCTCCCCATCTCCACTTGTAGCTTTTTAGCATCTGGAACACTTTATTTTCACTTTTTAGGGGAGTTACTGTCACTGTCTGAAGCAGCACTTGGTCTCACTGCTAAATCCTCCTCTACTACGTCACAAACACTAGAATGTGACTCCTCTTTGTCTTTTGGTTTATTCTGCTATGACTGGTGGTGAAAACCTTTTACAATCACTTTTACAAACAGCCTCCACAGGAGTAGGGATGGGCGAAAATATTTGCCTCAAACTGAAATCAGTGAATAATGGAACTTCCCGCTTGGTGAATAATTTCCAGCGAAAAGTGCCGTTTCTCCTCTTTTTTGCCTAGCTTATTCCATTGAAATCAATGGGAACCTTGAATTTACACACAAAACATAACATAAATTATTTTATTTCCCGAAGGCAGAGTATAAAAAGTGCATGAGGGTGCCTGTGTTGGTGGGGTGTGAACAGGGAATGTTTTTTGGGGGGTGGGTTTGTTAATAAAAAAATAAATCCTAAATACAATTTAAAAAACCCTTAAGACATGGTATAAAAGAGGTCTGAGGAGGGTGCCTTTGTTGGTGGGTGGAGTCTGGGGAATGAATCAGTTGAACAGAGAATTTGTTATGGAGAGGGTTCTTGACTGTTATTGGGGGGGGCAGTTAATAAAAAAATAAAATAAAATAAGACATTTGTATTTAAAGTGATAGAGACAGGAACCCACTGACATAAGATGCCACTGGGTTGGACTGATACTTGACTTGATAGAATATATTGCAGAGCATGATTTGATAGATTTGTTGTTAGAGGCCCAAGTCCTGAGGAAACATTGATTTGTACAACTTAGACTTATAAGAGGCACAAACCCTGAAGAAACATTGATTTGTAGGACGTAAGCATGTTTGGCACAAGCCCTAAGCCCTAAACACTGATTTGTAGGACTTAGGCTTGTTAGAAACAAACATCCAAAATGTTTTTATTTTTTTTGTGTGACTATGTTATTTATTATTATTATTATATTTTTTATTTTTTTTAAAGCAAAAGCCCTGAGAAAAAAGATTTCCCTACTGGCCTAGTGCCAGCAGGTCATGTTGGCCATTGGCCACTGGCCATTGTTAAATGTCCTCCTGACTCCTGACTCCATAACTGTGGAATTTGCAACTGCTGCTCTTGCTGCTGCTGCTGAGTTGTTTAAGCAGCAGGATAATTAGGCAGCTGAAAGGAAATGGGATCAACAATACCAGTTACATGGAAGATGGATTATTAAGGTTCCACTTGCCACAACTAGCTCCAGTGATGCGCCTGAGGCAGTAGCAGCAGAATAAGTAGCCCCCAGTATATGTGGAGAAAAGAATAAGTTGGCCAATAATTCTTCTCCATCTGCCCCTCCTCCAACATCATGGGTGAGTTGTTATTAGAATATAAATTTTTCCCTTGAGAGCAGGATCTGTGGCTCTCATCAACAACTGCAATGTGCACAATGTGTGTGGTAAATAACACCTGGGGGCACAACTGTATCCAAACACCATGACACCAGAAACCAAGTACTGCCACTGTCACGATTCCCCTTGTCCAGACCCCATTAAGGACACATGACAACTTGCTGACAGTTTAACAGTAATGGTGTACCCTCCCTGCCAGCATTTTAGCATATTCTGCTGAATGGAATCTCCTCATATGCTGCTTGAGGCCCTGCTTGCGGTTCTCCACCACACACTGGCATGTGTGGGCAGTGCACTACACAGTGTGCAATGGGTGGACACGAACTGCCACATCATAACATCAATAAAGTGGCTATCCTATGGAAGGGGAGGTAATGATGAAAGAGGTGGATTGGCAGAAGATGTAGTTACCCTAGAGTAGGGATGGGCAAAACGTTTCACCTCAAACTGATATCAGCGTCTAATGCCACTTTCTGCTTGGCAATAATTTCATACGAAAAGTGCTGTTTTTCCGCTTTTTCCTGCCTTTTTTGCCCATTGAAATCAATGGGAAGACATTTTTTTCTCCACCATATAAAAGTTTTGTACAGCCATATAAAAGGGTGTCAGGCTCTCACAGCATGCCATTCTGTGTTTGTGAGAGAAGAAAGCAGCACCTTGTTTGAACTAGAGAAGATAGGGGAATTGAAGTTTAGTTTAGGTAGGACATTTGTTCCCTGTATTAGGAGAGTCAGTGGGGCATTCTGGGGAGAAGAAGGGAGAAAGGAAGTTGACCCCAAATAATACCCCAAAATTCCAATTGACTGACTGGCAAGACACAGGCAGCTGGGGGCCTATTTTCTTGCTGATCTTGCTGTTCTTGTGTCTGTGCTGGGTGGGGAAGTCTGGGGAAAGAAGTTTCTGATTTTGGTTTTCAGTTATAATTTTTTTTTGGACCGACTGTGATAAGACAACCGGGTGGACAACTTAAAAAAATAAATAAATAAATGAGAAAATAAATAAATAAATAAATAAATAAATAAAAGAGAATAAAGAACTAAATATATTAGGTGGCAGACAGCTGACTGGGCTTAGGTAAGGCATCATACAGCTCCATCAGTTGTGTTGTGTACGTACAGTAAAAAAACACAGTGTAGTTGAGTAATGTCCAGCAAACGCACAAGGAGAAGGGGAAGGGGTGGAGCAGTGCAGGGACGTGATAGTAAAGTAGTAGTTCAAAAACTGACTGCAGCAATGGTTGCTGCAGAGTGTGCAGTCAATGATGATTATCCCTCTACTCCAAGGGAGCATGCAGTTTGTCAAGGTCCCAGCAAAACTAGTTCCTGGCAGATTTCACAGCATGCCAGTAGGTGTTTGTGAGAGGAGAGGGCATGTTTTTTGAGCTAGAGAACATAGGAAAATTAAGGGGAATTGAAGATTAGTTTTAGGGAGTCATATAGGTAGGACGTGTGTTCTCTGTAGTAAGGGAGAAGAAGAACGGAGGAAGGAGGTTGACCCAAAATACTCCAAAATTTTGGGTCAAGAAGACATGTCATAAAAAATAGGAGAAGAACAATGTCGAATTTAAATGGAGAAAAAAAGTCATGGGAGCACTGTAGTCGAATTTTCAAGGGGAAGGGTTAAAATGTGCAATATGAACAATATCTGTAGAATTAAAGTGGTGAAAGAAAGTATTGTAAGTCGAATTTTAAAAGGGGAGGTTAAAATGTCGAAGGGGGGCACTCTGTGTCGGATTTCTATGATGTATACTGTAATCTGCACTGCTTTTGTTCCAAGAACGATGGTTTTGAAACTGTCGTTATGGTTTCTCTCCTCAACCTCTGAGGTGCAGAATTCCCGACTTAAATGTAACCGCAAAACAGGCACTAATACTGAGCGTGGTTAATAGGATACTACTTGCACGTTGATTTTAATGGTTTCCTATGGGGTTTTTTCCACTGGCAGTATGTATAATTACCGCTGATTTTGTTTTCACAAGTCGGGTAATAGGATACTAAAGGGGACCACCGGACGGGAGCGCTCACGGGACCACCCCAGCATAGAACAACCAATTGTAAGTTGTAAAAAGTTGCAAGTTTATTGTAAACGATGAATTAAAAACATCAAACAAGGTACAATTCTACCCTCACGGGGATGCAAAGTCTCAGACACACACACTCGACTAACACTTAAGTGTCTTAATATGCACAAAACGCGTTAGGCACGTGTGTGTCTGAGACTTTGCGTCCCCATGAGGGGAGCATTGTACCTTGTTTCAGTAACTGAAATTGTCTGTAATCAGAATAAAAAAGTTCTTACACCATGATCCGTCAATTCTCAGACATGTTTCCGTCATTTTTTGCATGCAATTCCGCCATCTCCGTCAAAGGGAAAAAGCCGTCTTAAAAGTGGGTGTGGCTTAGTCTTCCATCATAATGTAAGGTATTTTCAGAAAAAAATATTCGTTTGGACGTCATTTTTTTTTCTGATTAACGTCATTTTTTCCCGACATAATAAAAATGGTCTAAACACGGAGAAGAAAAATTTGTTTTAAAGAGAAAAAAAGTCTTACGAAAATATCATCCTTCTTTTACCACCAACTCACGATCCGACAAGTTTTTCATTATGAAGACTTTTTGAACATCTCCCCCTTAGTGTTTCTTTGTATAAACTACAGTTACAATTCACATACATACCACTAGATAAAGAATTGACATGAACCACAGGACCACTTAAAATAAATACGTGTGTGTGTGTGTGTGTGTGCAAGAACATGCAAAAATCCCATATCTTTGTACATACATATATATCCAATTGCACAGCCTCACATACATACAAATGAATTTATGTTAAGCCCCTTGTGATCCCAGCTCATTAAATTGCCTGCAACAATTTGAAAACATAGTGGTGTTTGTTTTTAACAATTAAAAATGTAATTTTATACAGACACATATATATATTATTTTATTTACGGATACTATTAACATATGCAGCATGTTTATCATTGCTTATAGAAAATCATGCATAATAACATGCATACTATAGATTTTGTTTTTTTAATATGAATCTATTTTCTATGTTTCCCTTTTGAAGAATAGCAAACTATCTCTCTACATGTCTTTTTATAAAAATATTTATACTCTAGCTACTGGACAAACAGTTACTTGTGGCTGGTACAAGAATCTTCTTTAGCACAAACACTTTTAGTCTACACTTCTGAACAAAAAAATGCCATAGAACTGTCAGCCCATAATCTAGACTGAGAAACAACACGGCTTTGACAGTTTCCATTCTGATTACATGTTAATCACATAGGACAAATATCGGACAAAGGGCAAAATTAACAGCATCATTAGGATTTTCGGTCCATATTAAAGTATGTGTGGGGTAATTAGGAGATATTTTTTACTAGCTGAACAGCCCGTTACACAGGCCACAGTGCCACTGCCACCCGGTCGCGGGGCAGTCACACACAGTAGAGACTGCCCACGCCACGGCTGATACAGAGCTGGATGCTCCTTCGGAGCACCCAGCTCTGTATCAGCCGAGGCGCGGACAGCCTCTACTGCGCATGACTGCAGCACGCGCATCAGTGTGTACTGGGCATGTTGCGGCGTTACACACGATTTAGCGAATTATTATATAGGATACTTTAAATGTTATTGTTGCCCTGATGAGTGAGTGACATGTAGTTGATTTGGTTATAACTACAATCATTGTCAGCAAACCAATGGCCAGACGAGGATGTATGTATGTATCTTTATTTATATAGCTCCATACATGTTCCCGACACTTTACATAAATGATAATAGCGCAATACAAAGAATACAAAACAGGTATAAGAGCATAGGCTAAAGTGTGATCATGCACTATTAGAGGGGGATAAGTGCAACCAAATAAGTCATACATTGGAAAGGAGATAATGAATTGCAGTCTCACAACAGCAGAAGATCCAAATATAGCTCAATCCTTATTTAAAGGAGCAGTAAACTATTTTTATGAAAAAAATATATATTGTAGGGATTTTCCTATTGAGTAAAATAAGGGTACTCCCACTGCCGAGAGATTTATATTTCCAGAGTTATTAAAGTTTAAACCCATGTTTTTTTACATTAGCAGTGCCCTCTAGTGGTCAAATTCTAATTAGATTTACTGTTAGATTCTAATGGAGAGGAAAGTCAGAAAAGTCAGAGACATACAGTTCTCCATAGAATGTGATAGAAACTGCTGAGTCACTTCCTGTCAGTTAGAACTATCAGGAAGTAAACACAGTAAATTCACTTCCTGATTATTTAAACTGCTATAAATTTAGAATAAAACATCTGACAGGAATGGAAGTACCCTTGTTTTATTCAGCAGGAAATGCTCTATAAAATATGAGTTTTCATAAAAAAAAGTTTACTGCTCCTTTAAACATTATGTGACATCTGACATCAACACTCCCAGTGATGTGAGTACTAGAGGTAAGTCCATCCTTTCTTACAAGTCACCATACGTATAAATTTTATTTTACTCACTATTTCATTATCCTTGACAACATTGTTTTCACAGCGTTTTTTACATCATTGTTTCTGAGACTGTATATGAAAGGATTTAACAATGGGGCAATAACTGTATACATGACAGAGATCAGACTATCTTGATCCATCCTGTAGCTTGATTTGGGTCTGAAATACATACAAAAGCCAGAACCATAAAATACAGAAACAACAGTAAAATGAGAAGAACAGGTTGAGAATGTTTTCCTTCTTCCTGAAGAAGAACTAATATTTAAAATAGTTGAGATGATCTGTATATAAGAGATCATAATTAATATCAATGAACTAACAGTTACACCTCCACTTACAAGAATAACTATAATTTCATTTACCCAGGTGTTTGTACATGAGAGTTTCAGTAAAGGTGGTATATCACAAAAGAAATTATTAATCTTAGTACCACAGAAGGGTAAAGTGAATGTAAGGACCGTGTGTATTAAAGCGTTTCCTGCACCAATAAGCCATGACCCAGCTACTAGCTTAATACATTCCCTTTTATTCATTATGACATTATATATGAGTGGGTGGCATATGGCGTTATAACGGTCATAACCCATGGATGCCAGCATATAGCATTCTGCAATGCCTAATAACAGAAACCAGTACATTTGTATTCCACAACCATAGAACGAGATTGTTTTTTCTTCTGCTAATAAAACTGATAACAATTTGGGAACTGTGACTGAAACATAACATACTTCTAGTAAAGAGAGGTTAGTAAGAAAAAAGTACATAGGCGTATGAAGATGTGAACTTAATTTATATGCAAAAATGATGGACACATTTCCAAGCACGGTGATCACATAGCTCATTAAAAATACTATAAAGAGTAAAATCTGAAGCTCATGTATCTGTGAAAGTCCCACAAGAGTAAATCTTGTTATTGTGGTATAATTCTCTCTGTCCATTTCATCATTTGGTTCTGTAGGTAAAAGAGAAGAGATTGTCCATTACGTTCAGGTTGAGTGGTGTACAGAGTATAGAACCAGTGATTACTTATGGCAAAGTTTCTAATCAATTTCTATATCGTCTATATTAAAAGGAAATGATCATATGTTTTTTCTTTCTGTAATTATCCACTAGATATCAATATTGGTATCTGAATAATTATTTGGTAAAGTATCTTGTTTTAAAATGCAATTACTTTATGGCTTTCTTTGTGTTGCAACAGTGACCTCTTTGTCATGAGGACACTCCTGCCGCCTTGCTACATTTTCTTGTTCATATTAAGGTCTGTTGTGGGCAGATCTGTGTGGCCGTGACTGTCACTGTGCACACAAATCTTTGTGTGGGTGAATATGTGTGTTTGTGTTTTCACAAATTTGTATGTGCACCAATGTGTATGTACATGTGGCTCAATGTGTCTTCATAAGCAGTAGCACATTGCTGAAAAGCCAGTCAGGAAATACATGGTATAAAGGACATGATATCAAAGACACACATTTCATAAGTAACGACTTTCAATTTTTTTTTAACATTGCAAGATATACTTTTCATTTTAACATAATAGTTACCCTTTAATGAGTGTACCATCATTTGAAAATGAAGAGAGGGAAAATGTAGCAGTAATCACAGGGGAAATGCATAATGTGAAAGAAAAATGGTAAAGAATAATGAGTGTGTGCATGCATTAATCATGGGAACCAGTGTTTTGGTCTCTTCGTACACATGAGCTGTATTATCTTTAAATCTATCTATCTGTCTATCTATCTATCTATCTATCTATCTATCTATCTATCTATCGATCTATCTATCTATCTATCTATCTATCTATCTATCTATCTATCTATCTATCCATCTATCATCTACCTGTCTGTCCATCAAGTTGTGGCATTATCTAAATCCATGCATTATATATGCATTATACATACCCAAGTGCATTTTTATACAGGGTACATCACATGGCACTGAAAAGACAAACACACAAGTCATCAATGCGGGCTGAAGCACCCTTTATTCTGCGCACGTCTATAAAAGTATTAGCCATTTCACAACGTCAATTCGTGCTAAATGAAGAAGAAAGAAAAACATGTTCTTTATTACTTCAAGTAGGCTGAACTGAGGGAAAGAATCCTGGGTATGCGAGCTGATGTACCTAAGTACATTATTAATTAAATAAGTAATTAAACATGGAACACATGCTGCAGTCACAGAGCTCTTTCAGGAAGCAGCATGAGAATCTCATGCTTTAATGCACTGCAAGATTCTCAAGTCGCTATTTTAACCACGGTGACATTGTTAATGTGTTGTGTGGACACACAATGTTTTGTATGAGACTTTTTAAATGGATACCACTGTATACAGTGATGTTGTGAAGCTAAGCCAGTGGTATTGTTGTTCACAGTATGTGTTCACATAGAAGATCAGAATTTAATGGCATTGTTACTTGCAAACAACTGTCATCCATGTAGATGCAGAGAATGCATTAAGATTTTTTTTATCTAAAAAAGTAAAATGGTGTTTGCTACATCTGTGTATTTGTTTTTTATGTGGAGGTTGTAGATACAAGGAATATCTCCAAAAAAAAACCTAAATACCTTACAATAAAGATATGTAAAGATATAAGACAGTTATATAGACAAAAAAGAATACAGGCAGAAAAATTATTTTTGTAGTCAGAAAATTGTTTTTTATGTTCTTTTATCAAACTTTTTTATTTTTTGCCTTCATGTGGATAACCAGTTGAGTAATACATGAGTAATATATGAATAGCATGAAACTTGAACCTTTGGTTAATTTTTTATATACCCCATAACAGTCTAAATAAGATTCATTGAAGGACTTTGGATTTGATAAGCAACATTACAAGACTGTATGGATAATCTCATTAGTAATATGTGAGTAATCTCAAGCCAGTCTGAACTGCTCTAGACATGTTCCTGTAGACAGGACCACCATAACAGTAGTCATGACATATGTTACCCACTTGTTTCAATAACTTAGCTCCACGACCTTGCCACCCAATACGCTTCTTAGTATATCTTCCTTTTTTAAATATTTATGTATATGAGAGACCTTTTTTGGGGTGATAAGTATCATCAGTATCATGTCTCTTCTGCTGCTAGGTAACATTTTTAAGAATTTTGAAAGATTGGGTACTGAATATTGGCAATTCATGATTCGTAACCACAAATAAATTCACTGACAGGTTTCAATAAAGAGATTGAGAATAACACATATTTCTATATCAAGTTGTATATTCAGGTAGACTTAAAATGAGAAATGAAAATAAAGTTTAAGAAAATAGTAGTGAAACACAAATACAACTCATCTGGGGGGAGATTCATTAAGCGGTGATAAAGAGGTGATAAAGTAGAGATGACGTCTCTCTACTCGTTTATCACTTCTCCAGTTCCTTTGTTATTTTTGGAGCCAATGCACTAAGATGTCTTTAGCTTCGGAGATCTTAGTGAATAGGCTCCACAGAATAACATAGGAACTGGAGAAGTGATATCACTGGAGAAGTCATCTCTACTTTATCACCTCTTTATCGCCGCTTAGTGAATCTACCCCCAGGAGTACTTTACTGTATTTTTATGCAGGGCTGGATATAAATCCCAGGCAGCCCTAGGTAAGGCATTCTAGGCATCCTAAGCTCTTCCCATGGCTATGCCCCCTCTCCTCTCATAACTCAACCCCAAATCCAATCCAGTGTTTCCTGACACAGAAAATACCCTTGGCCAAGAACAAGCAATGAAATGCTTTAACTCTATGGCTGCTATAGAGCTCTAAAGTATTTCAGGGTTTAAATAATAGACTATAAAGGGGTATAAAATTGGTTCAGGGACATTGATATTGCTCTAAGAACACCCACAATTCAGAATGTGGGTGTAGCCAGCACAGATTAGTCACCCTTCAAAATCTGGCGCTCTAGGCAGTTGTTCTGCACTTTAAATTAGGGGAATACAAGGTTGTTTGGGTATTTAATCTGATTCTGCTGACATTCACTTACAGTTTAATCATAATATCACTTTACAAATAGCCGCATCATGTCACAGATGGATAGTTCACAGAAATGTGTTAGTAAAAATATATTTGGGTTTGGGGATCTAGAAGATTATACACATAGAGCATTGCCCCTATTTTAAATATGTATACAGGGTGATAACTGGACAAATGGCTAATTTTATGTATTTTAATTTTGTTTTTCTGGAACACAAAAATTTAAAAGTAGCACAAAGAACTGTCAGGAAAACAGAATAGTCCTCTATTTTCATTATTATGTACTGCAGCTGTTTGTTAGGAACAAAAATATTCTTACCTGTATGTAATGTATTTCATTTGTTAGCCATCAGTATTTTACTTCAATCTGCTTCAAAGACAATATCCAGTAAGAATTGTTATATGTGATGAGAATTGTTATATGTGATATATATATATATTTTGTGTTGTTGATGTCCCATGTATTCTGTGGTAATTTTGCTATGTACACCATTGAGGGCAAATCCCTAAAGCGGCATTCACAAATGATGACCATGTTTTCAACTGTGTTTTCTTCATGTGCACAAAAGGGCTAATTAAGTTAAATTTAGAATGAATGTAATTGTATTAATGAAGATAGGGAAACACTTAAGATTAACACTGTACTGAAACATGAAATATTAAACAGAAATTAAACAAATATTGAAAAATGTTCTTTGTACCTGTAGGATGTTTGCGGGTACAATTTTGGACCCCCAAGTGATGCAAGGATAAGTTAAAGGGTAGCTAACAACTAAACCCAATAATCATTATGTGCGCTGTAAATCCTAGGGGCTATGGTTGGGTCCCTTTGATAAGCTAAATTATATAACGAAGGGAATAATCTTGACTTAGTCCCTTTTTTTATATGAATAATGCCTTTACAGATGGCAGCGAGCTATCAGAGCTTACTCAGTTTGAATAAATAGGGCAGAGTGGCAAATAGGGCTGGCTGAAACTTTTTGCTTCAAAAGCAGAAAAGAAGGAAAATGGCACTTTTTGAGGCAGGACATTTTTCTCATGAAAAGTGCAGATATTCTAATTTTTTCAGCTAGCTCATTGCTTTGAAATCAATGGTAAGACTGAATTTCCCCCACCATGTGGAAAGTTTCCCTTCTCTTCCTACAGACGTGGTATAAAAGGGTGTCAGGTTCCCATTGCATTCCATTCTGTTTTTCTTAGCAAGAAACATGGAAGACAGGATTAGGGATGGATGATGGCTATCATTTGGCAGGGGAGGTACCGATGAATTAGGTGGATTGGCAGGAGATGTACTTGTTACCCTAGAGGAAGAAGGTGATGTTGATGGCGAGCTAGTTGTTTCGCTCGTCGTGGAACTTCCAATATCTGTCTGGGTTTCTGTATTCTTCCTCCTCTTTGATCTCCACCTCGCCTCTTAGTGCCTTTCTGGAGAGTCAGGGGGTACAGTAACAGCGGTGCTAGATTTCTGTAATGGGTCTCTGGCTTTAACATGTTTGACATAAATTTCAAGTGTGTTATCAGGGAGGTTGTGCCAAGCTGTGTTCTCTCCTTTCCCCTTTTTACTAACTTCTCACAAATTTTGCACTGTACTGTTGTTGATGATGACTGCACTGTGCCTGGTAGAAGAGAATAATAGTTCCACACCCATGACTTGTGGGGGGAGGGATAGGGAACAGGTGGAGAATAATGACCTCTTTCTTCTTTTCCTCCACATTCCCCTCTAATTTCTGTGGCAGCAGATAATGTTGCTGCTACTGCCTCAGATTTAGCACTGCAACTAGGATCAGGAGGAGTATTGCTGGCACTGGCAAGTGGAACCTGTCCTAGTCCCACATCACTTGTTGACCCCATTCCCACTGTGTCCACGGTGGTCTATGGCACACTAGCCTGCTCCTCAGCATCCTGCTGCCCTTGCATTTCAGTAGGAGCAGGAATTAGAGCAGTTGAAAATTCCTTAAATTCCAAAAGCTCACTGCTAGTGGTGGTGGTGATGTCCATCCTCATCCCTGTCTCCCATTCCTTCTCTGTTTCTTCTACAAAGGCCATCAATGTCTCTTCCACCCCAGCTTCTCCACCATCATCATCACCACCACCACTAGTCCCTACGTGCTGCTGCCCTATTACAGACATCTCACTGCTGCTTGGAGGAGGTGACGAGCAATGTGACACAGGGTCCCCCTCCTGAGTATTTTAAGACACATTAGCAGCTTCAGCACTGGTGGCAGCAGCTTCAACACTGGAGGCAGAAGGTTCAGCACTGGCAGCAGGCACCACACTGGTTTCAACAGAGGCAGCAACGGTGTCAACAGAGGTAGCACATCTAGCAGCAGGCACAAGTTGACCTGTCCTGCTCTCACTTGTACTACACTTTTCTCCCTCCCTTCCCATTCCCTTTTCTCCCTCCCTTACCATCAAGTTCCCAAAAATCCCTTGGGGTGATTTAGGGAGACTGGACAGCATTGGTTCAGTATTGGTCCCTTCCTCCTCCTGAGATTCAGTGGACACATAAGGGTTCTTCCAGCTCCTCCATTGATTATTCTTCTCCCTGCTCATAGTGATAGCAGTCACTATGAGCCTTTCCTGCCTCAATTTTTCCAAAATATCACAGCAGAACAGCACAGCACATCTATTTCTCTCTGTAGCTGCTTCTCTTGTGTCTGCCTTCAGCGAAAACATTATGTTTTTATAGCAGAAGTGCGAAAAGAATGTAAATCAATGGGCGGAAACTTTCTAGCCACTTAAAAAATGGTGAAAGAGTTTGGCCAAATGGTGAAAGATGCGAAAATTTTAATCGCTAGATTTAAAGAGTATTTTCCTGTAAAAAAGCGAATAACAATGTGGCTTTTGAGAAATTTCTCGTTCGACACTAGAAAGGAGTGTACATATGTGAAGAGGTTAAAAAATTACCTTTAATCACTATATAATTAAAACAAACTAAGTAATTCTGTATTTAAAATGACACCAGCCAGACCTTTATAATAGCATGGCTGGGTAGACACGAGTGCATGGGGTTTTCCTCCAAACAGGCCAAAAGTATAGGAATATCAATACGCAGTGTAAAATTTTGTACCCCTGACAAAGCTGCCTTACGGGAGCAGCGAAACATGTAGGGTTTTCTTTTGGGGTTAATTTCCTCCTTGAGGCCATGAATATATCCACCACAGTGATACTTAGTTAGTAGTGTTGAGCGAGCGTGCTCGGCCGATGCTCGGATCGGCTCGAGCATCGCTCTGCTCGGCACATGGCGGTACTCGTCGAGTACCGCCATGTGCTCTCCCGCCATGTTCGGGTGGCGGGGATCTGTGCCGGAGGAGGCACAGATCTGAAGACGCTCCGCTGGACCACCAGGGACTGGAGGTACGGGGGCATTGAGGAGATGAAGGGGGCATTGCGGAGATGAAGGGGGACAGTGTGGAGATGAAGAGGGACATTGTGGAAGAGGGGCATAGCGGAGATGAAGGGGGACAATGTGGAAGAGGGGCATAGAGGAGATGAAGGGGGACATTGCGGAGATGAAGGGGGACATTGCGGAGATGAAGGGGGGCATTGACCAGGCACCCTCCCCTCATCAGAGCAGGGGGTGCCTGGTGTAATGCTCGTGTCGCCCCATTCAATTGAATGGGGCTCGGGTGCTCGGCCGAGCACTCGAGCCTCCGGCGGTGCTCGGTCAGAGCACCCGAGCACCCGAGCATCGGGGTGCTCGCTCATCTCTATTAGTTAGTAAATAGTATGTAGAACGTTTTTCACACCCTAACTTACAGGGTGCTGCTTCTCTTTACTTACTTCTCTGAGCCTTAGGGACGGTTACCGGTGAAGTAATACACTGATCCGGGAGGTAACATTAGTGCCTGTTCTTTCTCGGTACAGGCTGTAGGAACATCTCTTTTACTTTTATTCTACCTATCTGTTCTATCTTAGCACAGGGACAGTTAGTTACACTCCGTGTGGATATTCCTATACTTTTTGCCTGTTTGGGGGAAATCTCGGTGCACTCGTATCTACCCAGCCATACTATTATAAAGGTCTGTCTGGTGTCATTTTCAATACAGAATTATTTAGTTTGTTTTAATTATATAGTGATTAAAGGTTATGTTTTAACCTCTTCACATATGTGCACTCCTTTCCAGCACCGAACGGGTTTATCTGCAATGGTTTACACGGATTTCACTACTTTCATCAGTGTTTTACATAGTAACATAGTAGATAAGGCTGAAAAAAGACATGCGTCCATCAAGTCCAGCCCATGCCAAATACTCCCCTGTTGATCCAGACGAAGGCAAAAAAAAGCCCTCTGGAGCCATTTCCAATCTAGTCCCAAGTGTGTGTGGGGGGAAATTATTCCTGCCTGACTCCAATTGGTAGTCAAATAGCTCCTTGGATCAATATCTTATTTGCTTTGAAGACATCTGTCATAATTGTCAATATTGTTCTGTGCTAGATAGGCATCTATTGCTTTTTTGAATGCAGTTTCATTATCTGCAAGCACAACATTCAGAGGCAAAGAATTCCATAGCCTTACTGCCCTTACTGTAAAGAATCACTGCCTTTGTTTTAGTCAAAAGTGCCTTTCCTCTAGTCTTAATGGATGACCTCTGGTTCTTAGCTCAGCTCTTTGCATAAATAATTCATTGGATAGTTCTTTGTATTGACCTTGAATGTATTTGTAAATGGTAATCATATCACCCCTTAGACATCTCTTCTCTAATGTAAACAAACCCAGTTTGGTTAGTCTCCCTTTATAACTCAGATCCTCCAATCCCTTTACTAGTTTTGTTGCACAGCTCTGCACCTTTTCCATTTCAGTAATGTCTTTTTTTTTTTTAGAACAGGCGCCCAAAATTGTACTCCATATTCTAGATGAGGCCTAACCAAGGATTTATACAGAGGTAGGATATTAACATCTCTTGCTTCTACACCACTTTTTATGCAGGCTTTTCTGCTCTTCTCTCTTTTTTCTATAATAAAAATTATGATCGTACACATAGACTTATTAATCATACGTAATACTGGATTTACACATTATGGTCTCAATAAGTCTTTAGAATGTACACAGTAGTTTTTTTTTTCTCTCTTTTCAGTGCATATTCACTGAAACTAATTAATACTTTACAAACACTTATATTTCAAGGAAATTGATATCTCTGCTAAAGAATTTCTAAATAACACTTCCCACAATCTTTTATTTAAGGAAATCTGATATGTATGTTAAAGAGCTTGCTTATGTAAATTATACACACTTTTCACATAGTTTATCACATTATTTTTACATTAGACATTTATTGTTTAGAATCATTGCTATGAGTGATATGAGGAAGTCCCTTAGGGTTTTTCCCCTACAGAAAGCCATAAGAAGCCACATATTGTGAAAAGGCCAAAAAAGGCTAAAAAAGGCCAATTATCTCTCATACCATGAGTAATCCATGTACCATTATTAAAGAAAGGACCGCAAAGGTCATCCTAGGGTTATTCAATGCTCTCTTTGGTTTTGGAGCTATGGAGCAAAGATTCCCGTGTCAAGCAACTACAGCATTGCAATTGTTCATCCAAACTCCTACTATTATTATACTACAAATAGAGGGAGTGACACTTTCAAGAAGGTAAATAGAGCTTATGTATGGAGAAACTCGGAATGTGAGAATACTTATTTAGAAAAAAATAAATCTTAAAGGGATAGTAATACTTCGTTTTATCTTTATTTTATTTTGTAGGCATGAAAAAAACATGAAGAACGATATAAGTTTAAGAGATATTCACAAGCAAAGTTCCCCCTCCCGCCCCTTTTACCTAGTGTAAGCCATCTCTTCTCAGATGTGAATCTGGTTGTAAGACCAGACAGATAACAGAAGGGGACACTCTTATTCCTATGAAAACAATGAAAGCCCTTCCCCCCTTGACAAGTTTCTCAGCTTTTTCCCTTATCTTAATTGAAGATTGTCCCTCTCTGCAGTCTACCTGGGCACCTCCCTTCTCATCTGTCTGAACGGGGGGGGGATACTTTGTTTGTGAATATCTCTTAAACCATAAAGGTTTGAGAGATAAGACTCATATCGTTCTTCATGTTTTTTTAATGCCTACAAAATAAAATAAAGATAAAAGGAAGTATTACTATCCCTTTTAATTACTAGAATAAAAATCAGATATGTTCTTTAAAAACAGAATTATTGTACTATGCTTGTATTGTAATAGTAAATACATAGTCAGGTGTGAAAGTTTCCATTGTTAAGACAACTTTCAGAACTTGCCAACCAATATTTTTCATGTGGATTCTTTTTAACAACTTTCTACAAATCTGTAAAATATATATATTATTTTTGTAGCACAAGTTGGGTTTTTTATTATGATACATATATACATTCATCATACATGATACATTTCCTTGGCTATTTCTATATCATATAACCAAGATACATTGGCATAAACATGAAAAAATAACAACAGAACTTTTTACTTATGCTGTCCCCATTATTGCTAATAAAAATATATTAGCCTATTGAAATGTATATTGTTTATATTATGCTTTATCTTCTGAAGAAAATGATACCAGATGTGTGTTGATTTCAATAAATGTTTGGATGCTACAAGCTATTAATTATAAAGAGCATTTATGTGTGATTTGTTCAGAAGAAAAATGTTGATTCCCTGATTGTCCAAGTCAAATAATATGTAAGGCAAAGTATGTATTTTCTAAAATCACACAGGCAGGGAACTTAAACATAGAGACAGTGTATGACACATATAAAATCTAAGAATGAAATAATCTTCAGCAAAAAAGATTTAGAACAATCACAAATATTTAGCCCCCAAATTATGAAATCAGGACAATTTATGAAATTTAATAGTTTTCTTTATAATTGGAGGGCTCCTGAAAAAAAAAAACTTTTGTTTTGGGAGAGTAAATGCAATTCCTTTACTGGGTAAATAAGTGGATATTGGATTCAAACCCCCAAGACACTTTAGGTCTCTTTTTTGAGCATATTTTATATTTAGACTTCATTCTGAATATGCCTGAAGAAGAGACCTAAAGTGTCTTGGGGGTTTGCATCCAAGAGCCACTTATTTACCCAATAAAGGTATCACTCAGTGATTCAATCATTACGAAAGATCTTCCAGCGTTAATGACATTCACTTGAGTTTTATAGAGTAGAGCCTGACAATATGTATTGTTGGGTGGGTGGGCTTGATGTAGGTTTGAGTGGCCCTGTAGTATGGGACCAAAGGATGCATTCTTTACATTTAGTGTACCCAGGATCACTCTTAATTTTAATATGGGGGTGTATAAGGGTTCCCTAAACTTATGGCTGAAGCAATCTAATGCTTAACAGCAAGTATCAAATATTTTTTTCTCTGTGTCCCTCACCCCTAATGCTACCGTAATTTTACTTATATTTGCAGTTGGTAGGATTTCTAATTCCCTGAGCACCAGAGCTCTATTACAGTATGTAGCCCAGCTCCCAGTGTGTAGTCCGGCTCCATGTTTACTACCTTCTATTAACTAACTACAGTGAGCATGTAGTTGCAAGCTCAGCTCCATGCTGTAACAGGAACATTTGTGATATCTATGTTTCCCTACAGTGCAGTTGGTTTGTCATAGAATTACTCCAGTTCTTATTACAGCAGTCTATTTTCTGACTTCTGTAGTATCTATCAGTTATCTGAGGAAATAATGAAAGGACCTTGGATTAATATGAATTTTACCCTTTTCTAATAAAAATGAATCCAATGAAAACTAAATAACACAATAATCTAGAGACATTAAAAGACTTATTTTATTTGCTGTCTAATTACCAGTCTCCCTCAGAATTGATATTGCCAAAAAAAGAGGATAAAAAGGATATGGATGGCAGCACAGTGGCTCAGTGGTTAGCACTGTTGCCTTGCAGCGCTGGGGTCCTGGGTTCAAATCCCACCGAAGACAACATCTGCAATGAGTTTGTATGTTCTCACTGTGTTTGCGTGGGTTTCCTCCCACACTCCAAAAAACATACTGATAGGTGAATTTAGATTGTGAGCCCCAATGGGGACAGGGACCAATATGAGTGTAAAGTGCTGCGTAATCTGTGTGCGCTATATAAATAAAGGATTATTATTATTATTATTATATTATGGATTACCAGTCAGTCATGGTCTAATTTTGGTCCCACCAAAAGTATTTTCATTGTCAACTTTGTATATAAACATTTTCCACTTCTTCTTGATTACCCCTCTTCATAGATCATTTGTTGCTAATTCCTGAGGCTCTGCCTTTTAGAGCATCAGTTGCTATAGAGACTTGTGTGAGACATTTCTATTCTTTTACCCATTGTCTAGCTTTCCTGGATTGTCAAGCTGCTCCTGCAGCTTCTACAGCCATCCAAGATTAGGAATTGCCCAGCTGCTATGTCTGATTCAACGTCTGTTTTACCAGGGCTCATTTAATCAGTTTGTCTTCAGTTCTCACCCCTGCCTTTGCCTCACTTATCTCTTTACAAACTCATCAACTTCAACTGCCTCTCAACCACCTTCTTCCCATTTTTCCAAATGCAAAGATAAATCCTCCTCCAGTTATTTTGAACTATTTTTTTACTAATCTACACTTCGCACAGAAATATAGCATAATAATATTCATCAGAATAGAACAGTCAAACATAAAAATCTGCTTCATTTATATTAGTATCTCCTATGTAGTTAATCCACTGCTCTACACTCCCTGTGTTAGGATTTGAACACAGGACTGCAGTCATGTTAGTCTCTTCTGTGTAGTAAATTCAGGACAGCTCTTGCTGCCAATATAATCATATTCTTGTCAGTCCTGGAATATCCTACAGTCTTGTCTATTCCAGAACATTGTGGTTTCGCCGTCATGTACATTTCCTCTTTGCCAGATTGCTTTGGAATACTCCTGTGATCTTGGATTCTTTACCAAGTGCTCCTGAATCTTCACTGTCTTCTGTTTATCAAATCCATCTTAATCCTGAATTAAGATAAACATGATAAAAATAACTCCCACCTTACGTGGAAATTCCAATGAAATATGCCATTTTTCTTCTTTTTGACTGCACTAAAAGCAATGATAATAATGTATTTATTCCCTGTGTGAAGAGTTTTTGCCACCATGGTAAAGTATAAAAAAGGGTATCAGTTTCCTGCATGTTTCAGTATGTGCATGGGAGAGTGCGAGAAAGATACTGAAATGTTGATGTGAGCTAGAGTCGACAGAGGGATCTTGAGTTACTTGATATTATTAGCTGTACTAGCCCCTACCAATTGTTCTCTGTCAGTAAGTGTAAGTGAAAAAAGGAGAGTTAAACAAAAAGATAAGTAACAGTAAAACAGGTAGGTGATCCATTGCTTCCTATGTGAGCTGGCAGGGGCTGTGCAGCTACTAAGATTGACTGATAGATACTGATAGAGACAATTTAATTGGACCAGTTAGGCTAATAGGAAGTGTTGGGGGACTGTATGTTAATTTTTTTAATGGCTAACCCCCTCAGATGCCAAACAGTTTAGAATGCATTGCAAGGAGGACACCTGTGTGAGTATGGGAAGGGTGGTCAGGTTCAGATGGGGACACTTAGGCTACTGTGATTTTTGAGGCCAAATAGGCATTTTTTCGCAAGCTGGAATCCATGAACTGGAGGACATATACAGTATGTCTGGAACAGAGGTCAAACAATGCTACATACAAATTTAAAACAATATTCCCAAGACCTCCACTCCTCTTCTAAAGAGGCACCCAACCTAAAACAACTGGTGGTAAAGAGCTCACAACAGAAAATGGTACTTCTCCCTGTCTACAAAAGACACGTGGGACCCATACAAACAACTATACCACAGATAAGGTGCTCATACTACATTCCCACCAAAACCACAATATCAAGGGCAAATTCTCCTGCAGCTCACCTAATTGTATTTAGCTCATCATGTGTGTGAAATATTCCCAAATAGGACTGTATTTAGGTGAGACAGGGCAAACCGTAAGAAAAAAAATAAATTCTCAAAGGTCCAGTCTAAACAACATAAGAGACACCCCAGTGGTTCAATATTTTTGCATAACTGATCACAGGATTGAAGATCAAGTGACTGTACTGATGGGAAATGTTAGGACATAGGGAGATAGATAGATCTGTGAGTATAAATTGATAATATAGTTTAACACTCTGAACTGTGGCATGAACTGTGAAAATGAATTTATGTCACATTATCCCACACAATGCACGTATGTTTTACCCTTTGGGTGCCAGGGCACTGCACATCTCATTGCAAGTGATGGGCTGTGCCCTCTCTGGCACTTGGAGGGTTAACCCATATATTATATAGAATTAGCCATCTCTGGCTAAAGACTAAGGGCGAGATGTTCAGAAAGTGGTGGTAACTTAAATTGTCTGTAATCAGAATAAAAAAGTTTTTACACCATGATCAGTCAATTCTCAGACATGTTTCCGTCATTTTTTTGTATCCAATTCCGCCATGTCAGTCAAAGGGAAAAAGCCGTCTTAAAAGTGGGTGTGGCTTAGTCTTCCATCATAATGTAAGGTATTTTCAGAAAAAAATATTCATTTGGACGTCATTTTTTTGTCTAACGTCATTTTTTCCCGACATAATAAAAATGGTCTAAACTTGGAGAAGAAAAATTTGTTTCAAACACAAAAAAAGTCTTTTGTTTCTTTGAAAATGTTCGTTTCAAAGACAAATTGAAAGACAATTTTTAAGATATTCTTACCGTCATTTTTAATTCTTTAGATGGATTTTCAAACGTGACGGATTTACTTCTGAAAATATCGTCCTTCTTTTACCACCAACTCATGATCCGACAAGTTTTTCACTATGATGACTTTTTGAACATCTCGCCCTAAATTTTAATGGAGCATTAAAAAGTCAATAAATCTTTTTTGTATTTTTTAGTCCACTACAAAGACACTCTACTGGAAAATTGGGAAGGACTTATAGTCAATTCTAATAATAAAATTTAAAGATGAGCGAGCACCCCGATGCTCGGGTGCTCGGGTGCTCTGACCGAGCACCCCCTGATGCTCGAGTGCTCGGCCGAGCACCCGAGCCCCATTCAAATGAATGGGAGCACTCGAGCATTAAACCAGGCACCCCCTGCTCTGATGAGCGGAGGGTGCCTGGTCAATGTCCCCCTTCATCTCCGCTATGCCCCTCTTCCACAATGTCCCCCTTCATCTCCTATGCCATAGCGGAGATGAAGGGGGACATTGTGGAAGAGGGGCATAGCGGAGATGAAGGGGGACATTGTGGAAGAGGGGCATAGACTCTATGCCCCTCTTCCACAATGTCCCCCTTCATCTCCGCTATGCCCCTCTTCCACAATGTCCCCCTTCATCTCCTCTATGGCATAGGAGATGAAGGGGGACATTGTGGAAGAGGGGCATAGCGGAGATGAAGGGGCACATTGTGGAAGACGGGCATAGCGGAGATGAAGGGGGACATTGTGGAAGAGGGGCATAGAGTCTATGCCCCTCTTCCATAATGTCCCCCTTCATCTCCGCAATGCCCCCTTCATCTCCGCAATGCCCCCGTACCTCCATTCCCTGGTGGTCCAGCGGAGCGTCTTCGGATCTGTGCCTCTTCCGGCACAGATCCTCTTCACCCGAGCATGTCGGGCGAGCACATGGCGGTACTCGTACGAGTACCGCCATGTGCAGAGCAGAGCGATGCTCGAGCCGATCCGAGCATCGGCCGAGCACGCTCGCTCAACACTAATAAAATTCACAGCCAGTGGAATTTAAATGTTAAAATAATTTGCATGAGTGTTTAACCTGTCATGTATTGTGTAGTCAGACTTAATTCTTATTAGCCAATGTGGTAAATACTCCTTTTTATATTATGTTCGCATGAAGGATTACCTGGAACAAACTTTACATGTGTCAGGGAATTACATTTATTATCATTTATTTCAGTGCATATAAAGAAAAGGAAAAAACCTTACAATTCACGGGAATTAATTTGCAAGACAAAACAGACATTTTTGCATGCTTTCTTTTTCACTAAAGTTAGTGGTCAATGTTCCATATTCCATAGATCATCTTAAAGGGATAGTAATACTTCATTTTATCTTTATTTTATTTTGTAAGCATTAAAGAAACATGAAGAACGATATAAGTCTTATCTCTCAAACCTTTATGGTTTATGAGATATTCACAAGCAAAGTTTCCCCTCCCGCCCCTTTTACCTAGTGTAAGCCATCTCTTCTCAGATGTGGAATCCAGTCCATAGACCAGATAGATAACATCAGGGGACAATCTTCTTCCTATGAGAACAATGAAAGCCCTGCCCCCCTTGACAGGTTTTTCAGGTTTTTCCCTTATCTTAACTGAAGATTGTCCCTCTCTGCAGTCTACCTGGGCACCTCCCTTCTGATCTGGCTGAGCAGTGTTACATCAGTAAAAGGGGCAGGAGGGGGATACTTTGTCATTGAATTACTCTTGAACTACAACTCTGACAGAATTGAAATAACACTCTCCAAAGTCCAAATACTATGATGATTAATTAGAGCTGCTTTTATTATGAAACATTACTATCCCTTTAAAGGGAAAATAAAAAAGAAAAATAAGCTTTTTCAGACTTTTTAAAACTTACAAGAATATGAAAGTAGTTGGATGGAACAGAATTTGACCTAATTATCAATGATATTATTTCGATTTAGAATATGCCCGCCATCATCCTCCTCTTGTCATCATGATATAGTAAAAAAATAAGCTCTGTTTGAAAGAAAAAGCTCTGTCTTCCGACAATGGAAATAAGCAAAGTATCTATTTATAAACTGTTTGAAAAATAAACTGGAAAATCTGGACAAGAAAGCATGCCTAAAAATAAACAGTCATCTTGGGCACCATCATTACCATCACCTGTTCGAATTCCAAGCCCCAATCAGTCACACTCACTACTACTGAGTAAGCAGCAACAAGGTCAACATCAACAACTCTAGCTATGAGTGCTTCTTCTGTTGCTCAAGGTGCAGTGCCACTTCTGCCTACTCTACATGTACTATAGCAACATCTAGCCCCTCAAGTAGCAATAATAAACCCCCACAGTCAATGAAATCTACAGTAAGGAGATTCTTCACTCATGATCCAAACATTGATATGTTGTCTCTATGAAAAACATGTGAGCAGTGGGAAAGCATGATCACATCTAGGCACATTCTCTTTGAAATCCCACGTGAAGCACAACCACAGTTATATTTTGGAGACACAGCTGCAATATTGTCACGGTTTGTTATGACTCTCAGACACAAGTTTTAGGTAAAAATCAATTTTATTGAAATAATTAAATTGATCACTTAGGATGGCAATCACATACATATATAAATCATGAGTAATAGCAAAGACAGAAGGCAGACTCTACCGATCCTATCAATATACCGGACAGGACAGTCTGAGAGAATTGAATATTAGGCTCTACCGGCCTTGCCAATACCAGGTAAGGCAACCTGCAGATGGAATAGCATAACGGTTCTACCGGCCTTACCTAATTACCGGGCAAGGCAGCCCCAAAGTACACAGTGTAGGCTCTACCGGCCCTGCCAATACCGGGTAAGGCAACCTGAGATGGAATGTGGCAAAAGGTTCTACCGGCCTTACCAATACCGGGCAGGGCAGCCCAGAGATATCAATAGCAGTCGGATGATAATGGCAGAATGACAGGATCGTAAGCAACCCAGTGTCCGCACACTGAGACCAACAGGGGAATCGTATAGCCGCGAGGCTTAGGAGCAAACCAATGTCCTCACACTGGAGTAACAAGTGAATCATATAGCCGCAAGGCTTTGGAGCAAACCAGCGTCCGCACGCTGGGACCAACTACTGAATCGTATAGCCGATAGGCTTTGGAGCAAACCAGTGTCCGCACACTGGCGTAACAAGTGAATCATATAGCCGCAAGGCTTTGGAGCAAACCAGCGTCCGCACGCTGGGACCAACACTGAATCGTATAGCCGATAGGCTTTGGAGCAAACCAGTGTCCGCACACTGGAGTAACAAGTGAATCATATAGCCGCAAGGCTTTGGAGCAAACCAGCGTCCGCACGCTGGGACCAACACTGAATCGTATAGCCGATAGGCTTTGGAGCAAACCAGTGTCTGCACACTGGAGTAACAAGTGAATCATATAGCCGCAAGGCTTTGAAGCAAACCAGCGTCCGCACGCTGGGACCAACACTGAATCGTATAGCCGATAGGCTTTGGAGCAAACCAGTGTCCGCACACTGGACCAACAGGGAATCGTGTAGCCGCGAGGCTTAGGAGCAAACCAGCGTCCGCACTCTGGGACTAACAAGCAATGTCGCCGACGCGACCAGGCAGAAGGTCGCCAGGATACTGGAGACAGGCGATGAGATGACAGGAACCAGCAGCGATCAGTCAGGTCAGGAAACAGCAGAAAAGAAGTTCAGCAGGAACTGCATCACCAGAGTACTAGGCCGGAACCAGGACTGGAACAGCTCAGCATGCAGGAAGCACTGGAACAGTTGAAATCAGGAACTCAGGAACACTGGAACAGAGGCCCAGCTATCACTGGACATAGTGATAGCAAAAGGTCAGAAACAACATGAAAGGGCACTCAAAGGGTGCCCAATCCAGGTTTAAATAGGCAATATGAGGCGGGCTAAATGCAGACAGCCAATAGAAGCCCCCTACTGGTGACAGACAAGAAAATGCAGCAATCACAGGCACTGTGATAAATATGTCAGAGGTGTGATGACTAGCATCCATAGCAGTGCTCCAGTAGTGTTGTAGATGCCTCAAGGAGTGGAATAACATTTTTTCATTAACAATAACTTCCATGTCTCTGTCACAACCGCTTGTTACCTTGCATGCTCATCTGTGGACCAGCCTCTTTTCTCCTATTGGCTCCTCTGCCTTTTTATACTTGAGATATCTACAATTTGACACTCAATCTTTGTGCTTCCTGTGACTATACTTTGTGTCTGATCTGCTGATTGACTTTGCTTGTTTCCTAACTGTGCTCCCAGCTTCTGATTTGGATTTGGTTTACTCATCCATTCCGGACCTTGGCTTCCCATTGGCTTTGTCTGCTGCCTACTACACGGAGATAGCTGGAGCTCCTCCGTGTGCTGCCTCCGTGTCAATGCAAATGCAAAATACTTGTGGCTGCAATCATATTCCTTCTGACATGACTTATAAACCTTAATTCAGCACTTAAGCACTTTTCAGCACTTTTTAGACAGGCGACCTGCTGAAACAGTTGAATGGTCGCCCACTCTTCTGTGTGCGACCATTCAAAAGTGAACCGTTATTGCTACATGGTATTCCTGTTCTTTTATGGGAACATTCAACACAACAGATATAAATACCACCATTACTCTTCTTTGGATACTGTAAATTAAGCTCATCAACCATCAACTTCTTTAGTTGAATTAACCTGTTTAAGGATCTCCTCATCTTTATACTAATCACTATATATTAAGATTGATCAAAATTTTCAGTCTCACCTCATAGAATTGATTATTCAATTATTTGTTTTTCACTTTTGACACTTCTTATACAAGTCCACACATCTGCTGCAGTTCCGATTAATCTGTGAGGACTTTTTTAAAGGCACCTCTCCACCTTGGTGATGTCATTAAATTACATAGATTAACACCATATTGCCCATTAATTGTAACTTCTTCTCTAGTTTATTAATCATCAGCTTCTTGTTATCTGTTTTAGAAAATACTTTACTAATATGTTGGCAACTGCTTTTCCATGCCTTTATAAGATCTTTTTTGGGTAATTTGATATACTTTAAATACATATGCGCACATATTTTCTTAGCATTTTCATAATTATTTATCGAACAGTATCTTAAGTTTGATGTCTTCCAAAAACTCTCAGATGCACAGTTGAAAGCCTTTATTTCCCATTGTGGAAGACATATTATCCTCTGTACCTTTTTTTTTTTTTTTTTTTCAAACACACTTTATTGAGTGAAAAAGACAATACAGAAGAAAAATGAAAATCTGTCGTTATTACAATAACAAATTACACAATCCCATACTGTGGTATAATATCACATGAACCGGATAATGGGAGCATGAAACAAATTTGATGATAAACAATCACATGAATTAGTCTTTATTGAAACCAAGACGAAGGAAAACAAAGAGAAAACACAATTACGGTAGACCACACCGACCTAAGAGCTAGATTGAATAATAATAATAATAAAAATGAGATAATAGATTCGGTGTGTGTTAGATGTGCTAGGGGTATGAATACTGTACATCCTGTACCTTTTAACACTTTTGTTTTGCTTGTTTATAGTTTAAAATTACATTTTGCATGTTTGAGACTTCAGTGGCACAGCTGGAAATTTTTCTCTATGCTTAACTCCTCTATAAATTGTTTTCTTTTTTTTTTTGGCTGCAGCTTTACTGTTTACTTCCTGGACATCACGCTGCAGTTTCTCTTCCTGCAGGTAACTTCTTCTTGGCCCAAAGTTTCTTTGAATTTTTCAAAAAATGTTCAATTCATTGTTTTTTACAGATCCTTAGCTCCTTCACTTGATCTCTGCTTATTGGTATTGCAAATTACAATTTTGCCAGACCTCTTTAAAGATGGAACTGTTAGCAGTCTTTAAAATAAAGCTTTAGGTTCCTTGACTCTTGTGGATTTACTCTGAAATGGCTGGCCAATGTTAAAAACAATCTATTCTTATATCACATAATTTGAGAGAATCATAGAATGCTTGTACTGTATTGTATACTTTTATTGATATAGCTCCAACCAGTGTACTTGGCACTTTACAGTTTACATTTAATATAGAAGAGGTACAATAAGTGCAGTGATTACGTGCTTATAAAGACAATCAGAAGAGGAACTCTAGGTGAGTATACATTAGGATAAAAGGCCCCTGCCCTGTAGAGCTTACAATCTAAGTATAGGATGGGTGACATACAGATACAAGCTGGTAGAGGAGGAAGTGCAGTTTTTGGCATATGAGATAATGTTTCTATATTACGCTGTTGCTATATTTAAAAGGAGCTCTTTTAGCTTGGATTGAAGGTTGATGAGGCTTGAGGCTTGGAGAATACTGTGTGGAAGGGCTTTGTAGAGGTAGGGACTCGGGAGCAGCAAGGGAAAAAGCCTTCAAACAGCGATAGTGGGGATGGTGGCATAGAGTCGTCCACTATGCGTGGTACATAGTGGACATGCAGGTATATGGTGGGATATCAAAGATAAAATATAAAGTGGGGACAAGTGATGGATAGCCTTGAAGGTAATGAGAAGGATTTTTGAATGTGATACGCTGCTTTATGGGAAGCCATGACAGTGATTTTAAAAGCAGACATTGAAGACAGAACTTTATTCTGAAATACAATGGGTTAATATAAATCACTGTTCCATGTGGACCAATGGAGAACTAGAAAAGCAGCAACAAGTAACAGTTCTGAAGTGGCAATCAAAAGTTCCAATGATTTTACAACTCTATTGACACATAGTACATGTAAGTAACACAAACTATACACAATATTCCTAAGCAGTTATTTATCCCTATTTGGCCTACTGTAAGTAAGCCTTGAGAAATATGTTATCAGGCCTACATCAGAATAACGGGGAATCTCTATGGTACATGCTGCACTTCAGAGGTTCTTTATTCCTCCCCGCCTTGTACTGCATTCGCTCCATCATTGTATCCCAAGTATTCCCGTGACTTGGAATGTGCTTTTCCTAATGCGGGTCCGGGTCATGGAGCTATAGAAGGAGTATGTTCATGTTCTCACAATATATAACAGGTACCAGTCTGCTTGTAGTTCTAAAAGTAGCCACAGAGAAAAAAATGGACTGAGCCTTGACAGTTACACTAAACTTTTGTGCTGATTTATTTTAAATCTAATATTGATTTATTAATTAATCAGTTACAATATTACCAGGTATGAGATATATATATATATACACAAAAAGAAATGGTATAAGCCATGGAATCAGTGCACACACAGGGCTTGTGAAAAAAATTAATTAGTTTATTGTGTCAACGTTTCGGCCCCCTGGAGGGCCTTTCTCAAGACCATATATATATATATTATTATTATTAAGATGCAAACATTAACACTATTAGTGCCAGAGATGTCCCCCACACATTGGCCTGCATTGTATAGGGCACCTCTCTGACACTATAGTTACCCTAACACTCATCCTGATTTTTTAAATGTAATTAATATTATTAAAGGGATAGTAATACTTTGTTTTATCTTTATTTTATTTTGTAGGCATTAAAAAATCATGAAGAACGATATAAATCTTATCTCTCAAACCTTTATATTTTAGTCCTATGGTCCTATGAGAACAATGAAAAACCTGCCCCCTTGACAAGTTTTTCAGGTTTTTCCCACCCCTTTTACTGATGTAACACTGCTCAGCCAGAGCAGAAGGGAGGTGCCCTGGTAGACTGCAGAGAGGGACAATCTTCAATTAAGAAAAGGGAAAAACCTGAAAAACTTGTCAAGGGGGGGCAGGGCTTTCATTGTTCTCATAGGAAGAAGATTGCCCATTGCTGTTATCTGTTTGGTCTATGGACTGCATTCCACATCTGAGAAGAGGTGGCTTACACTAGGTAAAAGGGGCGGGAGGGGAAACTTTGCTTGTGAATATCTCTCAAACCTAAAGGTTTGAGAGATAAGACTTATATCGTTCTTCATGATTGTTAATGCCAACAAAATAAAACAAAGTTAAAACAAAGTATTACTATCCCTTTAATATCAGTAATTTTAAATAATGATTTTTTTGGGTTAAAGCCTTTGACTGCTAAAAGGGTAAGCAACGTATTGCTTATCAATGTATTGTGTACCCCTCTGGCACTCTAACGTTAAAATTACAATCAACAATTTAAGTACAAATTCATAGTTCAGTACAATAATGTGAGAAATTTAATTGGGCTATTTTACTATTGATGACACAGTTATAGCACTATTACTAAGGCAACCCAATCTACATACATATAAAAACACAAAATATATTTTCTTAAACCAAAGTGTAAATCCCCCCACTCACAAAACTCAAAGCAAGCACAAACACACACAGTACACACACACACACACACACACACACACACACACACACACACAAACAAGCACACAGAAACACGGATACACACTCACTCACAATCAAGTTATCAAACACACAAGCACTCACACACACAAGCAAGTACATGTACACTAGCCCACACACGGGCACACACAAGCAAGCACACACAAACACTCATGTATACACAAGCAAGCACACACACACACAAGCCATCAAACACACACACAAACTAGCCCACACAAGCAAGTACACACAAACACTCTCAGGCACACACAAGCAAGCCATCAAACATGCACACACAAGCACACACACATTAGCCTACACACATGCAAGCACATACAAACACTCATGCACACACAAGCAAGCAAACACATTCACAAACCCAAGCAATCACTCATAAGCCCACACACACACACAAACACAAACATGCACACACAAGATATCACACAATCTCAAGCCCCCATGCATGCACACACACCAGCACAAACAAGCATTAACACACTTAAAAACCTCACACATGCAAACATTCTCACAGACACCAACTCTCACGCTCACACAGAGCCATTACCCGCACACATAATCAAATGAACACAAGGAAACACAGAAACACACTTTAGTCTGTAAAACAACAAATACATAAAAGAGCTTTTGATATACAGCAGGCCGTTTCTTATTTTTATTAAAAATAGGAATGGCTCATGTAATCAAAACGGTTGTTGATCTATCACAGTAACTAGTGAATATGTGACATATTATTCCTCTCTAAATTTGAGAGATCAAGTATATAATGGCATTTATTATTAGATTGAAATTATTACTTCTGCTTAAATATATTGTAGCTATCTCTCAATCCAGTTATGTTTTTGGTGCACTGAATTGCCAAATATAATTGATGTCAACTAAACACTGTGTCTCAAAGACTAGTGTACCTTCTATTTTAAATGCCTTATTAAAGTAAACTATGTAGCTGGTTAATATATGAAGGGTTTGTCATAAAACAGCAAACATGAATTAGGAAATTAGATGTCAATGTGCGGTTGTTTAAAGGGAAACTATCACTCCTATACAAGTTTGTCTCATAATTAAATTCATATAACAATTAGCGTGCACAGTGGTTATAATTTCTCTTAAATTTTGTGGTATCTCTTAATTTAAACATTTAAAAATAATCCTCATCCTTACTTCCTGATAGACTGCTATTACATCTCTGTACCACTGTCTGTCAATATATAATTATATAACATATATATAATGTGTGTGCGTTGTTAAAAGTAAAATTTACAAGACCTGGCTACCTTTAGGGTCAAATGTATAAAGTTACCATTTTTAAATTTCTCATAGTATCTCATGCATGTGCTATACCTTTTTCTTTTTTGATTTTCTATAGTCTTATTTTACTTACATTTATTACTTTTTTTAATTCTACACTTTATATTTTTCTTGCAATTGTACACAGTATCTACATCTAAAAAAAAAATCAGCAACATCTTTCCCAGACTTCCCCACCCAGCACAGAGATAATAACAGCAAGATCAGAAAGCAAATAGGTCCCTAGCTGCTTGAGTCTTGCCAGTCAGTCACATGGAATTTTGGAGTATTTGGGAGTCAACCTCCTTCCTCCATTCTTATCAACTAGAGTACCCCCAGACTCCCCTAATACAGAGAATAAATGTCCTACCTAAATGACTTCCTAAACTAAACTTCAATTCCCCTTTATTTGCCTATCTCCTCTAGCTAAAAAACATGCTGCTCTCTCCTCTCACAAACACAGAATGGCTGCTGTGAGAGCCTGGCAGCCTTTTATTTGGCTGTAGAAAACTTTTTTGTAGTGTAGAAATATTTCTTCCCATTGATTTCAATGGGCTGAAAAGGTGGAAAAAAGCAGAAAAACGGCACTTGGAGGGAAATTTTTTGCCAAACAAAAATTTTCACCCATCCCTAGTTAGAGGCCCAAGTCCTGGGGAAACATTAATTTGTAGGACTTAGGCTTGTTAGAGGCACAAGCACTGAGGAAACGTTGATTTGTAGGACTTAGGCTTGTTAGAAACAAACCCCCCAAAAATGTGTTATTTTTTTGTAGGACTATGTTTTTTGTTTTATTTTTATTTCTTTATTTGTTTTCAAAGCACAAGCCCTGAGAAAAAAAATAAAAATGCCCTACTGGCCTAGTGCCAGCAGTGACCACTGGCCATTTTCAAGTGCCCTCCTGAGTTGAAACTGGTGTTCCTACTGCTGCTGCTGAGTTGTTTAAGCAGCAGGATGATTAGGCAGCTGAAAGTGAATGGGATCAACAATAGCAGTAACATGGAAGACGGATGATTCCACTTACCACTACTGGCTCAAGTGATGCGTCTGAGGAAGTAGCGGCACAATAAGTAGCCCCCAGTGTATATGGGGAAAAGAAGAAGTTGGCCAATAATTCTTCTCCACCTGCCCCTCTTCAAAAATCATGGGTGTGTTGAAATGTTTCTCTTGAGAGCAGGAACAGTGGCTCACATCAACAACTACAATGTGCACAATGTGTGTGTGTGTGTGTGTGGTAAATAATATCTGGGGGCACAACTGTATCCAAACACAATGACACCCGAAACCAAGTACTGCCATTGTCCAGACCCCACTAAGGACACATGACAACTTGCTGACAGTTTAATAGTAATGATGAACCCTCCCTGCCACTTGATTCATTGCTTGCAATTGTCCTCCACCTGTCACGGATTTGAAGACTCTCAGACTTAAGGTTTGGTAAAATAACTTAACTTTATTAAAAATTAAAGGCAGTCCCCGTAGGGTAAACATACATAACAATACAACAGTAATATAACATATAATAGGTTCTACCGGCCTTGCCTAAATACCGGGCAAGGCACCCCAAGTGACAGTTTTAATGACAGGCTCTACCGGCCTTGCCTGTACCGGGTAAGGCAACCGTGAGATGACATATACCGGTTCTATCGGCCTTATCAATACCGGGCAAGGCAGCCCCCACGGAATGCTGAATGTAGGCTCTACCGGCCCTGCCAATACCGGGTAAGGCAACCTTAAAAATGGTGAATTACAAGGTTCTACCGGCCTTACCAATACCGGGCAGGGCAGCCCAAAGGAGTACTGGAGTAGGCTTTACCGGCCCTGCCAATACCAGGTGAGGCAACCTACAGGATGGTATCGTCAAGGTTCTACCGGCCTCACCAATACCGGGCAGGGCAGCCTGAGCGAGTAGACCAGCTGTCAGGTGACTAAGACAGCATAGAGCATAAGTATAGAGGTCTTACTCAGCAGGAGTCTATTGCCAGGGATACTCAGACAACTGCAAGGAAGTGGACAGCGACTGACCACAGTACTGGATGTTCAGGAGCAAACCAACGTCCGCACATTGGGACTAATGGTAATAGCGCCACCAGGTTTAATGGAGCAAAACAGCGACCGCACGCTGGAACCAACAATGTATATCGCAACCAGGTTTAGTGGAGTAAACCAGCGTCCGCACGCTGGAACCAACAACGTATATCGCAACCAGGTTTAGTGGAGCAAACCAGCGTCCGCACGCTGGAGCCAATAATGTATCTCGCAACCAGTTTAGTGGAGTAACCAGCGTCCGCACGCTGGGACCAACAATGTATATAGCAACCAGGTTTAGTGGAGTAAACCAGCGTCCGCACGCTGAGACCAACAATGTATATTGCAAGCAGGTTTAGTAGAGTAAACCAGCGTCCGCACGCTGGGACCAACAACGTATATCACAACCAGGTTTAGTGGAGCAAACCAGCGTCCGCACGCTGGGACCAACAATGTATATCGCAACCAGGTTTAGTGGAGTAAACCAGCGTCCGCACGCTGGGACCAACAATGTATATCGCAACCAGGCTTAGTGGAGTAAACCAGCGTCCGCACGCTGGGACCAACAATGTATATTGCAACCAGGTTTAGTGGAGTAAACCAGCGTCCGCACGCTGGGACCAACAAAGTATATCGCAACCAGGTTTAGTGGAGTAAACCAACAAAGTATGATCAGCAGCGAGAAGAACAATGTCGCCAGAGCGACGGCTGGAGCAGGAGATTCAGGAACTCAGTAAGATTAACCCGCGAGGTGCTGGAACACAGGAACACTGGAACTCAGTAAGATTAACCCGCGAGGTGCTGGAACACAGGAACACTGGAACTCTGGAACACGGGAACACTAGCATACAGGAACACTGGAACACAGGATCAGCAAGAACAGCAGGAACCGGCCCAGAAGACTGACAAGCAGGTCAGGCAGAGTGGAGTCAGAAACACCACGAAAGGGCAACCTGTAAGTGCTCAGCGTGGGTTTAAAAAGGCTGTGTGAGGAGGGCTAATCACAGACAGCCAATCATGATACTCAGCAAGTGACTGACACTGAACAGCACCAATCACGGGCACCGTGATACCACCACACTGACATGTGTGGTCAGTGCACCACACAGTGTGCAATGGGTGGAGATGGACTGCCACATCCTAACATCAACAGGGTGGCTTTCATTTGGCAGGGGAGGCAACGATGAATTAGATTAGCAAAATATGTAGTTACCCTAGAAGGTGATGGAGAGCTAGTTGTTTCACTCATCATGGAACTTCCAGTCTCTGCCTGGGTTGTTCTATTCCTTCTCCTCTTTGATCTCTGCCTCGCCTCTTGTTCCCTTTCTGGAAAGTCAGGGACAGCAAAACCAGTGCTTGATTTCTGTGGTGGTTGTCTCTTTAACATGTTTGACTTAAATGTCATGGCATCTGTGTTTCATGTGTGATATCAGGGCACTTGTGCCGAGGTGTGTTCCCTGCTTTCCTCTTCTCACTGACTTGTCACAGATTGTGTACAGTGCTGTTGCTGATGACTGCACTGTGCCTGCCCCAACAGAAAAATAGTCCCACACCCATGATTACTTCAGGGGGAAGGGAACAGATGGAGAAGAATGGACTCTTTCTTCTTGTCCTCCACATTCTCCTTCATTGTCTGTGGCAGTGTATAATGTTGCTGCTACTGCCTCAGATTCAGCAATGCAGCTAGGACCAGGAGTATTGCTGGTCCTGGCAAGTGGAACCTGTCCTAGTCTCACATCACTTGTTGACCCCATTCCCACTATGTCCACGGTGGTCTGTGGCCACTATCTTGCCCCTCAGCATCCTGCTGCTTTTGCAACTCAGCATCAAAAGGAATTAGAGCAGTTGCAAATTCCTCTAATTCCAAAATCTCACTGCTAGTCATGGTGGTAATGCCCATCCTCATTCCTGTCTCCCATTCCTTATCAGTTTCTGCTAAAAAGGCCATCAATGTCTCTTCCACCGCAGCTTCTCCAGCATCATCACTACCCCCACTAGTGCCTATGTGCTGCTGCTCGTAGGAAGTGACGAATAATGTGACAGAGGGTCCCCTAATGTCACATTTGTAATTTCTTGGTGACGTGAAGAAAGCAGACTGGCAGTGCCAGTGCTAGCTGCAGGGACAGGCATCTGAACTGTGCACCTGTTGGGGGTGGTATTAATTGTGTGCCTGCTCACCCCCAGCAACAGGTCTGACATCTTAGTCTTCAGGATCATGTTCCACCTGGACACTGTAGTGAAGGGAAGGTGAGGAGGTCTCCCCCAGTGCCAGAGAAATGGAGTGGGCTCCACTGACCGCTAGTCTGGACACTCTCAAATGTTTCCCCTACCACTATGGCTGCTTCACCATTACTGTTACTACTACTAACACCAACCACATCAAGTTCAGCTGCAGAGTCTTCCTCCTCAGTCTCACAGTTACTAGTAATATGAGGATATTGTTGATTACCCCCTCCTTCACTCCTAACGCTAACAAACTGCTGGACTTTAGTAGTAGTAGTGCTAGCACTGGTGGGACTGCTTGGGAATGACAAGTGTGTGTCCCTTGCTGTCACACTTGCAGAAGGTACAGCTCTGGTGACAGCAGGGACAGCACATCTGGCAGCAGGTACAGCATTGGTGGTTGCAGGTGCAGCACATCTGGCATCAGGTACAGCACTAGTGGCAGCAGGGGCAGCACGTCTGGCAGCAGGTACAGAAATGGTTGCTGCAGGTACAACAATGGTGGCTGCAGCAATGGTGGCACTGGCAGCAGGGGTATCATGTCTTACAGCAGACAGAGGCAGCTGACCTGTCCTACTCTCACTAGTCCTAACCTTTTCTCCTTCCCTTCCCTTCACTTCCCATTCTCTTTTCTCCCTCCCTTCCCATTAAATTCCCCAAGAATCCTTGGGGTGATTTAGGGAGACTGGACAGCATTGGTTCATTACTGCTAGTCACTTCCGCCTCCTCCTCAGACTCAGTGGACATATAATAAAGGTCCTTCCAGTTCCTGCTGCTCATAGTGATAGGAGTCACTATGAGCCTCTCCTGCCTCAATTTTGCCAAAATATAACAGCCGAACACCACAGCACGTCTATCTCGCTCTGTAGCTGCTTCTATTATGTCTGCCTTCAGCTAAAAACATAATGTTTTTATAGCAGAAATGCAAAAACAACGTAAATCAATGGACAGAAACTTTCTAGCCACTGGAGAAAATGGTGAAAAATTTTTGCCAATGGGCGAAAAATGCGAAAGTTTTAATCACTAGTTTTAAAACAGATTTTCCCACAAAAAAGCAGACAACAACGTGTTTTTCACTGAATTACTTGTGGGAACGTGGTGACGACTTTCGCCCATCCCTACTCTTAGCCTGCTTTGGAATCTGCCGTTATTGGTAGGGTTTTTTCACTTTTGTATAGGGCCAATTTAGATTAGTTATTTAGGTATTTATAAATATTTGATTCCTCTAATTAAAGTCAAGAGGTGGGTACAGAGGACTATAGATCAATTGCAGTTTAGAGGATTAAAGTGAAATTGAGCTCCACCAGGATTCTTGAACATCGCAATTTAACAAATAAATTGTAAAGTGCTGCATACACTTGTGGCACTATATAAATAAACATATTCATTAATTTAAATGAGAATGTGTTGAATTTGTATATAAGGACATGTATATATGCATGAGTATGTTTTAATACCGGACTTTTTGTTCATTTGTAGTAATAGTTTCTTGAGTCATCTAATTAAAATGTATACAGTCATGCTGTGGAGGCACAGATGTAAAAAAGTGGCTTTGCTCCGTTTTTATTTTTTCTGTAATTCTATGTCTCTTTAAAGTGTTAGTAATGTCTAAAAAAAACTGTTTTTGCATTTAGAAGAGCTTAAAAAGCTGTTCTAAATGCAAAAAAATGTATCTCTCAAACCGCTATGGTTTAAGAGATACGGGCATTTAAAGTTTTATTTCTCCTATTGACAGCTGTAAAGCTGTCAGCAGGAGATCAGTGTCGGTCGACACGGTGGCGCTTGAGAAGTGCCGAGATCTCGTTACTTACACAGAATCCCTTCATTGTAATGGTCTAAAATGTGTGCCTAGTGTTCAGGCCTGGTGTTCAGGCACACGTTTTAGACCATTCCAATGAAGGGATTCCATGTAAGTAACGAGATCGCGGCACTTCTCAAGCGCCAGTAGGAGAAATGAAACTTTAAACGCCTGTATCTCTTAAACCATAGCAGTTTGAGAGATTCGTTTTTTTGCATTTAGATCAGCTTTTTAATCTCTTCTAAATGCAAAAACGTTATTTTAGACATTACTAACACTTTAACCCCTTAACGACCCTTGACGGTCATAGTACGTCAAGGGTCGATTTGATTTAACGACCGATGACGTACTATGACCCTCATCGAGTTCCGGGCTCCCCCCGCAGCTGCACGCCATTCAGGGAGTCCGGAACGCAACGGAGCAATAAAAAAAAATTGCTCCATGGTCGTTAAGTCGCGTCCGCATCCGGATTCCCCGGTCGTTAAGGGGTTAAGTACTGCTATAGGCAGTACAATGTATTATTTCAACAACAAATCAGTTGTATCAAGTGTAAGTAATCCTTCACATTCCTAGCTGTGCCTACATTGTTGGAGCAGCTATTGCAAATGTCTGCCTATGGCATTCTATCGTTGGGTGCATCAAGATGGATAACAGATATTACATACATCTATATATTGGCTTGTTGTCCAGTACTTCTGCTCCATCTTTATCCATCTTTGCTCCATCAGCAGCAGCCCACTTACACACAGAAATCAAACAATTTATCCATCAGCAGCAGCCCATTTATACCTCTTACTTATTTTACACACAGAAAGCAAACACCAACAGCACAGCCTCTACTACTACTATTCCCAAATACATGTTTCTGCTCTCTCTCTCTCAGCTTTCATCATTCTGAGTCTACACTCACAACCTCACAGCACAGCAGGAACTTTCATGAGTTTATAGTATTGCAGTGGGAATTCTCCTGTCCATAGAAAGATAGGCAGACATTTCCAAGTTCCTTTGGAATGGATTTTTCTACCAGCAGGAATTTCAGCAAAAAGAAAAAAAAAAAATACATGTTTATTTTTCTGTGAAAATTCCCACAACATTCCCACAACATTCCCACAACAAGATGATATATTAATATACAAAATATATGAGAATAATGGAATTTTTGTGAAAGTTGTTCTATACAATTGCACTGTCAGTCATAAGAAGACCTGGGGGGAAATTCACTTAACAGTAACATAGTAACATAGTAACATAGTAAATTAGGTTGAAAAAAGACACAAGTCCATCAAGTTCAACCTTCGCCTCATACCTCAGTAACTGAGAATTTTATAGCTTTCCTGCTACCAATTAAATTAGTATTTATCAGACCTTCCTGATTTGCCTACTGATACACAGTATAACTCTGTATGTTCCCTTTTGAAAGAAATTTATCTAATCTTCTCTTAAATGTATCCATTGTATCTGCCATAACTACTAGTGATGAGCGAGCACCCCAATGCTCGGATGTTCGGGTGCTCTGACCGAGCACCCCCTGAGGCTCGAGTGCTCGGCCGAGCACCCGAGCCCCATTGAAGTCAATGGGAGGACTCGAGCATTACACCAGGCACCCCCTGCTCTGATGAGGGGAGGGTGCCTGGTCCATAGGAAAAGGGCAGAAAAAGATGGAAACACTACAGAAATGGTTCAGGGACAGCATAGGGAGGATGTCTGGATGCACCTTGGACTCCAACATCGCTGCTGGGAACGATCTTTCGCCCGTAGTACGCCATTTTTACAGACTGACCGTAAAACACACAAAAAGGAAAATAAAAACGACTTTAGGCGAAAAATTGTTACCAAACAGTATTTGCTGTATATTTACTTGTATATCATCTGCAAATTCTCCCAAAAATTTCATCGATTTTCTGAAGTGAGGCCATGATTAAGAGGGAAACGTGCGCAGAGGCAAATTATCCCAAAAATTTCCTTGATTTTCAGAACTGAGGCCATGATTAAGAGGGAAACGTGCGCAGAGGCAAATTCTCCCAAAAATTTCCTTGATTTTCAGAACTGAGGCCATGATTAAGAGGGAAACGTGCGCAGAGGCAAATTATCCCAAAAATTTCCTTGATTTTCAGAACTGAGGCCATGATTAAGAGGGAAACGTGCGCAGAGGCAAATTCTCCCAAAAATTTCCTTGATTTTCAGAACTGAGGCCATGATTAAGAGGGAAACGTGCGCTGAGCTGACCATCTAAAACATTATGGGTGAGGGTCTGCTGCAGAGCTGACCATCCTAAACATTATATGCGAAGGCCCGCTAGTGAGCTGACGCTATAAAACATTATATGAGAGGGCCCGCTAGAGAGCTGACCCAATAAAACATTATATGAGAAGGCCCGCTGGTGAGCTGACCTATATAAAAATTGGCAAACAGGGCCCGCTGGTGAGCTGGCCCTATATAAAAATTATATCACAGGGCCCGCTGGTGAGCTGGCCCTATATAAAAATTATATCCCAGGGCACGCTGGTGAGCTGGCCCTATATAAAAATTATATCCCAGGGCATATGGAAGAGGAGGAGGAGGATGAGAACATTAAGAGTCAACCATATACCCGTTTTTTGGGTGGAAGGGGTGAATGGGAATACAGAGTATTCCCATCATTGTAAATAACATATATAAAGTGAGTTTATGTTCCCCCGGGGCTTTCCTCCAGTGGAGTGGAGAAGTCAGGGGAAATCCAGGCCTTGTTCATTTTTATAAGTGTCAACCTATCAGCATTGTCGGTGGAAAGGCGGATACGCTTATCTGTTATGATGCCACCAGCAGCACTAAATACCCGCTCAGACAGAACGCTGGCGGCAGGGCAGGCCAGCACCTCCAAGGCGTAGAGTGCCAGTTCATACCACGTGTCCAGCTTGGACACCCAGTAGTTGTAAGGCACAGAGGGATCATTGAGGACGCTGACACGGTCTGCTACGTACTCCTTCACCATCTTCCAAAACTTTTCCCTCCTTGTGACACTAGGCTGCGCATCAGGGTGAGGGTGCTGGCGGGGTGTCATGAAGGTGTCCCACGCCTTGGAGAGTGTTGCCCTGCCTTTGTCGGAACTGCTGTGTGCTCCCCTTTTCTCCCCTTCTCGGTTGGCCAAGGTAGCACGTACTCTGCCGCCAGCGTTGTCAGATGGAAAATTTTGGAGCAATTTTTCAACAAGAACCTTCTGGTATTGCACCATTTTGCTTGTCCTCTCCACCGGAGGAATGAGAGATGAGAAATTCTCTTTGTAGCGGGGGTCCAGAAGGGTGAACACCCAGTAATCCGTGTTGTCTAAAATGCGTACAACGCGTGGGTCACGGGAAAGGCAGCCTAACATAAAGTCAGCCATGTGTGCCAGAGTACCAACAGTCAAGATTTCGCTGTCCTCACCAGGAGGATGACTCTCAATATCCTCATCCTCTTCCTCCTCTTCTGCCCACCGACGCTGAAGAGATGGAACTAAAGTTCCATGGCTACCCTCTGTAGCGGAGGCAACCGTGTCTTCCTCCTCCTCCTCCTCCTCCTCCTCCGCCTCCTCCAATTGTCGCTGAGAAGACGAAGTGAGGGTGCTCTGGCTATCACCTTGTGTAAGCTCTTCCTCCCCCATTTCCACCTCTTCCACATGCAAAGCGTCGGTTTTAATTGTGAGCAGCGAGCGTTTCAGTAGACACAGAAGTGGGATGGTTACACTGATAATAGCGTTATCGCCGCTCACCATCTGTGTCGATTCCTCAAAATTGCGTAAAACCTCGCACAGGTCTGACATCCATTCCCACTCCTCACTTCTGATTACAGGAAGTTGAACGGAGAGGCGACGACCGTGTAACAGCTGGTACTCCACTACTGCCCTCTGCTGCTCACAAAGCCGGGCCAACATGTGGAAGGTGGAGTTCCAGCGCGTGCTCACGTCACACAGCAGCCGGTGAGCTGGCAATTGTAAGCGCTGCTGCAGCTTCAACAGGCCGGCTGAAGCTGTTGATGACTTACGGAAATGTGCACACACGCGCCGCACCTTGGTCAAGAGATCATGCACATTGGGGTAGGTTTTTAGAAATCGCTGCACCACTAAATTAAATACATGCGCTAGGCATGGTACGTGTGTGAGCTTGCCGAGCTCCAAAGCCGCCACCAAGTTACGCCCATTATCACACACAACCATGCCTGCTTGCAGGTTGAGTGGCGAGAGCCACTGCTCGGTCTGGTGACTAATCCCCTGCAACAGCTCTGAGGCCGTGTGCTGTTTGTCCCCAAGGCAGATCAGCTTCAGCACGGCCTGTTGACGCTTCCCCACTGCAGTGCTACACTGCTTCCAGCTACTGGCTGATGGGGGAGTGGCGGTGTGTGTAGAGAATTCGGAGGTGGAAACGGAGGAGGAGGAGCCAATAACGTAGGTGCTGGTGGAAACCCTGATGGAGGTAGGGCCCGCAATCCTCGGCGTGGGTAGCACCCGTGCCATCCCAGGGTCCGAGTCGCTCCCAGCCTCCACGACATTCACCCAGTGTGCCGTCAGGGAAATGTAGCGTCCCTGGCCACAAGCACTTGTCCATGTGTCAGTCGTTAAGTGGACCTTCCCAGTAACTGCGTTGGTCAGGGCACGGGTGATGTTACGGGACACATGGTGGTGTAATGCGGGGATGGCACACCGGGAAAAGTAGTGGCGGCTGGGGACCGCGTACCGAGGGACAGCTGCTGCCATCAGGCTGCGGAAGGACTCAGTGTCCACAAGCCTAAATGGCAGCATTTCGATGGCCAGTAATTTTGAAAGGTGTGAGGTTAGTGCTATGGCCTGTGGGTGGGTGGCTGGGTACTTTCTCTTGCGCTCAAATGCCTGGGGTAACGACATTTGGACGCTGTGCTGGGACAGGGAAGTGGATGTGGTCGCTGATGGTGCTTCAGATGCTACAGGTGCAGGGCGGGAGGTATGCGGGCCTGCGCCTTCGACAGGCGATTGGCCGGCACCGAAAACAGGGGAAGAGGAGGCAGTGGTGTGGCCTGCAGACACAGATGGGCGATCCAGGCGTTCCTCCCACTTACTACGGTGCTTGGATGCCATGTGTCGGATCATGCTGGTGGTGGTGAGGTTTCTAGTGTTCATGCCTCGGCTCATTCTGGTGTGGCACAGGTTGCAAACTACAAATCTTTTGTCGTCCGCACTTTCCTTAAAAAAACGCCATACCGCTGAACACCTACCCCTTGGCAAGGTAGATTTACGCAAGGGGGTGCTCCGTGGAACATTTGCGGGCCGGTTTGGTGCGGTCCGCCTTCTTTCTGTAGCCACACCACTGCCTCTTCCAGCCTGTTGCGGTGCTGCAGATGGCTCACCCTCAGGACTGCTGTCATCGCTCGGCTCTACACCTTCCCAGGTGGGGTCAGTCACCTCATCGTCCACCAAGTCCTCCTCCACTTCCTCACTCTGATCATCCTCCTCAAGTCTTGATCCCACCACATACTCAGTCATTGACAACTGTATAACATTCTCCTCAACAAGGTCTTGAGACGGAAATAGTGGTTGATTTAATGGCAACTGTGTCTCATCATCATCATCATCATCCACTACTTCCTTTGACCTTAAATGCCGTTCACATCTGTCATCTTCTTGTGATTGGGTAGCCTCTAGAGGTTGTGAATCAGGGCACAAGATGTCATGTTCCTCTGCAAGCGTGCTTGGAGAGAGGGTCAAATGAAGGATTGGTGATGAGACGAGCTCATCACTATATCCCAGTGTGGGATCACTTCTTTGACCAGACCGTGTATGGTGGGAGGAAGGATGATCAGAGTGAGGATTATGTTGACCAGACTCTTGGCTACTGAGAGTGGACTTGGTGGAAGACAGGGTGGTGCTTAACCGACTGGAAGCAGTATCAGCTGTCATCCAACCGACCACCTGTTCGCACTGGTCGGACCTCGAGAGTGATGTCCTGCGACGCCCTGTGAAATCAGACATGAAGCTAGGTATGGTGGATGTCTTTCTTTCTTGTGCTCTGGCACCAGGCACAGTTTCTCCGCGTCCTGACCCGCGCCCTGAACTTTCAGGATCACGTCCACTTCCCCGTCCCTTTTTACCCGCCTTCTTCATCTTACACGATATATATGACTTTAATATATATGAGTTTGAAAACTTAACAGTATTTCTTACTATTCTGCAACTCTGCAGAGTACACAGAATAGGCTGCTAAACTGCGGTGACACACACTGAATGGAATAAGTGACTTTAATATTTGAGTTTGAAAAATTAACAGTATTTCTTACTATTCTGCAACTCTGCAGAGTACACAGAATAGGCTGCTAAACTGCGGTGAAAGACACTGAATGGAATATGTGACTTTGATATTTGAGTTTGAAAAATTAACAGTATTTCTTACTATTCTGCAACTCTGCAGAGTACACAGAATAGGCTGTTAAACGGCGTTGAAACACACTGAATGGAATATGTGACTTTAATATTTGAGTTTGAAAACTTAACAGTATTTCTTATAATTCTGCAACTGTACAGAGTACACAGAATAGGCTGTTAAACGGCGGTGAAAGACACTGAATGGAATATGTGACTTTAATATTTGAGTTTGAAAACTTAACAGTATTTCTTATAATTCTGGAACTGTACAGAGTACACAGAATAGGCTGTTAAACGGCGGTGAAAGACACTGAATGGAATATGTGACTTTAATATTTGAGTTTGAAAACTTAACAGTATTTCTTATAATTCTGCAACTCTGCAGAGTACACAGAATAGGCTGTTAAACGGCGGTGAAAGACACTGAATGGAATATGTGACTTTAATATTTGAGTTTGAAAACTTAACAGTATTTCTTATAATTCTGGAACTGTACAGAGTACACAGAATAGGCTGTTAAACGGCGGTGAAAGACACTGAATGGAATATGTGACTTTAATATTTGAGTTTGAAAACTTAACAGTATTTCTTACTATTCTGCAACTCTGCAGAGTACACAGAATAGGCTGTTAAACGGCGTTGAAACACACTGAATGGAATATGTGACTTTAATATTTGAGTTTGAAAACTTAACAGTATTTCTTATAATTCTGGAACTGTACAGAGTACACAGAATAGGCTGTTAAACGGCGGTGAAAGACACTGAATGGAATATGTGACTTTAATATTTGAGTTTGAAAACTTAACAGTATTTCTTATAATTCTGCAACTGTACAGAGTACACAGAATAGGCTGTTAAACGGCGGTGAAAGACACTGAATGGAATATGTGACTTTAATATTTGAGTTTGAAAACTTAACAGTATTTCTTATAATTCTGCAACTCTGCAGAGTACACAGAATAGGCTGTTAAACGGCGGTGAAAGACACTGAATGGAATATGTGACTTTGATATTTTAGTTTGAAGACTTAACAGTATTTCTTCCTATTCTGCAACTCTGCACAGTACACAGAATGTGCTGCTACACTGCGGCGAAGCACACTGAATGGAATATGTGACTTTGATATTTTAGTTTGAAGACTTAACAGTATTTCTTCCTATTCTGCAACTCTGCACAGTACACAGAATGTGCTGCTACACTGCGGCGAAGCACACTGAATGGAATATGTGACTTTGATATTTTAGTTTGAAGACTTAACAGTATTTCTTCCTATTCTGCAACTCTGCACAGTACACAGAATGTGCTGCTAAACTGCGGCGAAGCACACTGAATGGAATATGTGACTTTGATATTTTAGTTTGAAGACTTAACAGTATTTCTTCCTATTCTGCAACTCTGCACAGTACACAGAATGTGCTGCTACACTGCGGCGAAGCACACTGAATGGAATATGTGACTTTGATATTTTAGTTTGAAGACTTAACAGTATTTCTTCCTATTCTGCAACTCTGCACAGTACACAGAATGTGCTGCTACACTGAGGCGAAGCACACTGAATGGAATATGTGACTTTGATATTTTAGTTTGAAGACTTAACAGTATTTCTTCCTATTCTGCAACTCTGCACAGTACACAGAATGTGCTGCTACACTGCGGCGAAGCACACTGAATGGAATATGTGACTTTGATATTTTAGTTTGAAGACTTAACAGTATTTCTTCCTATTCTGCAACTCTGCACAGTACACAGAATGTGCTGCTAAACTGCGGCGAAGCACACTGAATGGAATATGTGACTTTGATATTTTAGTTTGAAGACTTAACAGTATTTCTTCCTATTCTGCAACTCTGCACAGTACACAGAATGTGCTGCTAAACTGCGGCGAAGCACACTGAATGGAATATGTGACTTTGATATTTTAGTTTGAAGACTTAACAGTATTTCTTCCTATTCTGCAACTCTGCACAGTACTCAGAATGTGCTGCTAAACTGCGGCGACGCACACTGAATGGAATACGTGACTTTGATATTTTAGTTTGAAGACTTAACAGAATGTGCTCTAATCTGCAACTTTGCACACTAAACAGAATGTGCTCTAATCTGCAACTTTGCACACTAAACAGAATGTGCTCTAATCTGCAACTTTGCACACTAAACAGAATGTGCTCTAATCTGCAACTGTGCACACTAAACAGAATGTGCTCTAATCTGCAACTTTGCACACTAAACAGAATATATATATTTTTTTTTTTTTTTTTTTGTTTTTTTCCCCCCACACCAAATAACCTGCTGCCCCCACACACAGTAGTCCTAAAAAGGACTTTTGGTTCTTTTTTTTTCACAATTTTTGTTTTTTTCCTCCCTACACTGCCTTTCCCTTCCTATCCTCAGCTCTCCCTGGCTCAGACTGAGCCGAACTCGATGGTCAGGTGCTATACAGCACCTGACCACGGGTTCTGGCCAGCCAATCAGTGTAATGCCAGCAGCCAACATGGCTGCTGGCATTACACCGATGTCAGAGCCTCCCTGCACGTTTATTGGCTGCGCAGCAGCCGCAAAACGTGCGGGGAGGAGACCCGAACATGGCGGGCGAGCACATGCGGTACTCGTACGAGTACCGCCATGTGCCGAGCAGAGCGATGCTCGAGCCGATCCGAGCATCGGCCGAGCATGCTCGCTCAACACTAATAACTACCTCCCTGGGCAATGAATTCCAAAATTTGACAGACCTTACCGTAAAAAAACCCTTCCTCTGCTGAAGTTTGAACCTCCTTTCCTCTAATCTCAAGGGGTGTCCCCTGGTCACCTGATCAGGCCTTGGAATAAATAGCTCACCACAGAGATCCTTGTATTGGTGATAAAGAGGTTATAAAGTGGAGATGACTTCTCCAGTGATATCACTACTCCAATTCCTATGTTATTCTATGGAGTCTATGCACTAAGATGTCTTCATTTGTAGGGATGGGCAAAAAGTTTTGCCTCAAGCTGAAATTGGCAAAAAATGGCACTTTCTGCTTGGCGAAAAATTTCCTGCGAAAAGTGCTGTTTTTCCTGCTTTTTCCCTCTTTTTTCGGCTAGCTCATTGCATTGAAATCAATGGGTAGAAAATGTTTTTCCCTCAACAGAATAATTTTCTACAGCCATATAAAAGGGTGTAAGGCTGTCACAGCAGCCATTCTTTGTGAGAGGAGATTGCAGCATGTTTTTGAGCTAGAGGAGATAGGCAAATGAAGTGAAATGGATGCATAGTTTTAGGGAGTCATTTAGGTAGAACATTTGTTCTCTGTATTAGGGGAGTCTGGGGGCACAATGGGGGAGAAAAAGGGAGGAAGGTGGTTGACCCAAAATACCCCAAACTGGCAAGACACAGGCAGCTGGGGTCCAAATTGCTTGCTGATTTTACTTTTATTGTCTCTGTGCTGGGGAAGTCTGGGGAAAGAAGTTTTTGATTTTGTTTTTTAGTTATATATATTTTTTGGGACTAACTGTGATAAGGGTGGACAACTTAAAAAAATAAAATAAATAAAATAAAAATAAAAAACATACATAATTAAACAAATAAATATGTTAGACGTGTGACTGGGAGCTCTGTGACTGACAGCAGATGATATTGAGAATTTTGTTGAGGACCAAGGCAAGACATCACACTCCATCAGTTGTGTACTGTAGAGAGTAAAAACACACAGTAGTTGAGTAATTTTGAGCAAATGCACAAGTGGGAGGGGAAAGGTGGAGGTAGTGCAAGGATGTTGGAGTAAAGTGGTAGTTCAAAAAACTGACTGCAGTTATAGACTTATGTTCTATAAATGATGCTGATCCCTCTCCTCCCCGGGTGGATGCAGTTTGTCAAGGTTTCACCAATCACACCACGCCAGTCCCCCACCACCACTACCATACTGTCACGGTTTGTTAAGACTCTCAGACGTAAGGTATAGGTAAAAAACATAACTTTATTGAAAAGTTAAAGGCAATCCCATAGGGTTTTCATACACATACAAACAATACATAGAAGATAATTACAATAGACATAGGTTCTACCGGCCTTGCCAATAATACCGGGCAAAGCAACCCAGGCGAGTCTGGAACAAAGGCTCTACCGGCCCAGCCAGTATACAGGGCTGGACAGCCTGACGGAATACCAGGGAGTAAGCTCTACCGGCCTTGCCAATACCGGGTAAGGCAACCGTAAGATAGCAACGTAAACGCTTCTACCGGCCTTACCAATCTACCGGGCAAGGCAGCCTGAGGAGATAACAAGGAGTAGGCTATACCGGCCTTGCCAATACCAGGTAAGGCAACCGTAAGATGGTAACGTAAACGGTTTTACCGGCCTTACCAATAAACCGGGCAAGGCAGCCTGAGGGAATAACAAGGAGTAGGCTCTACCGGCCCTGCCAATACCAGGTAAGGCAACCTAAAGGTGGCAACGTAAAAGGTTCTACCGGCCTTACCAATACCGGCAAGGCAGCCCACAGGGAGGTGACAACCACCGTGACCTAATGACTGTCAGATGACAATGACAATAAGATGGAAATTAGAGGTTACCAGGTCAAGCGGTCTTACTGTAATCAGAAACTCTCGTGCCCATAAACTGTAGGAATAAATGCTGTAGGACTGGACAGCGCATTAGGGACCACCAGGTACCTGACTGAAAGTCAGGGAGTAAACCAGCGCCCTACGTCAGGAACTCACAGGCAGGAAGAGATTCACAAGGCTAAAGGAGCAAACCAGCATCCGCACGCTGGAACCAACAGACTGCAATGTGAGCCGCAAGGCTAATGGAGCAAACCAGCGTCCGCACACTGGAACCAACAAACTGTAATGTGAGCCGCAAGGCTAATGGAGCAAACCAGCGTCCTCACGCTGGGACCAACAGGCTGTAATGTGAACCGCAAGGCTAATGAAGTAAACCAGCGTCCACACGCTGGGACCAACAGACTGTAATGTGAGCCGCAAGGCTATTGGAGTAAACCAGCGTCCGCACGCTGGGACCAACAGACTGCAATGTGAGCCACAAGGCTTATGGAGCAAACCAGCGTCCGCACGCTGGGACCAACAGACTGTGATGTGAGCCATAAGGCTAATGGAGTAAACCAGCGTCCTCACGCTGGGACCAACAGGCTGTAAAGTAAGCCGCAAGGCTAATGGAGTAAACCAGCGTCTGCACGCTGGGACCATCAGGCTGTAATGTAAGCCGCAAGGCTAATGGAGTAAACCAGCATCTGCACGCTGGGACCAACAGACTGTAAAGGGAGCCACAAGGCTTAATGAAGCAAACCAGCGTCCGCACGCTGGAACCAACGGGCAGAAATGTCACCGGAGCGAGAGAAGAGCAATGTCGCCTCAGACACTGTAACTGGAAGCAGGAACAACAGGAACCAGGCAGAGACGATCAACCGGATCAATCGTGGCTAAGTAGACTGGCAACCGGAACATCAGCTACTGATGAGAACAACCGGAACCGGACTGGAGCTGACAGGCAGGCAGGAACTCAGGAGCAGGTCAACTCAGGAACTCAGCAACAGGCCCAATCATCTAAAGTAGAATGGATGAAGTGGATGCTGTCAAAGACACCATGAAAGGGCAACCAGAGGGTGCCCAGAGTGAGTTTAAAAAGGCAATGTGAGGCGGGCTGAAGGCAGACAGCCAATGGGAGCCCCCTACAGGTGATAGACACTGAACTGCAGCAATCACGGGCACCGTGATGCATACACATCTGCTACTCTGTAGGTTGTACTTTATATGTTTCACTTGACGTTATAATGAATATGTGCCAGTGTCACTTAAGCAGGAAGTAAGTGTTGTGGGCAAAGGACAAATGCGCTCTGCATACTAACATTTTTCAAGGTTTATGTTGCTGTAAGACTCACAACTTTGACTTCCAGCTACTATTTTCTCCACTACAGCCCTCAGAAGAATTAATATTGTGCTTGAAATGTATATTAAAAACATAGGAAAACAATGTGCTGGAATAGGGAAAATGTGTTGGAATAGGAGAAAATGTGTTAGAATTGGAGAAAATGTGCTGGAATAGGCGAAAAAGAGGAACATTTTGTATTGGAGAAAAAGAGAAAACTTTTGCAAAAAAAGAGAAAAATTGGAAGTTTTTCACGAACTGTTATGTGGGAAATATTACTCACTTTTCGCTCTGCCCTATTCATCTGTAGAGATCTTAGTGCATATGCTCAGTAGAATAACATAGGAACTTGAGCAGTGATAACCTGGAGACGTAATCTCCACTTTATCACCTCTTTATCACAGCTTAGTCTCCCCCATTGAGTTATTCTGAGGAGAGACAATTATTCCAGAGGAGACAGCAAAAAATCCCAATTTATTTAAATTGGACTTTTAACACCTATAATGCTAGAGAGGTCAACACATTGCTCTCAAAATGGGAATTTTGTGAACATCTACTTGTCTCTCATAGTACAGTGGGCTTGTCCCAAAATCAATCCACTTCTACTTTTGACATCAACCTCATTATGTTAGAGTCAGATCTATTCTATATACAAAAAATATTTATTACTGAATCATCTTAGTAATGCATTCATCACTAGGGATGGGTAAAAAGTATTAGAAATTTCCCACATGCCTTTTCATGAAAAAAAAAATTCTAATTTTTTGTGAAAGTTTTTGCAAATAGACAATAGATAATTCTTCTTTTTGCCACTGTCAATAAATTTACAGCCAGAATTTTGACATATTTTGCCTATATTTTCTACGACTACAACAAAAAGTAAATGTTGTAAGTCCTACAGCAACATTTGCCTTGAAAAAAATGTTAGTAGGCTTTGCCTACAACACTAACTTTCTGCTTAAGTAACATTGGTACAACAATCGTTAAAAAATAACTGTGGCTTGGGATATTCGAGGAGGCTGAAACATGACATCAGTTCTTTGTTTTCAACAAAAGAAGGGTAGCATGTCAGCCGCCAACATTCTGGCAAGCTTACTATTCCTTAGGCCTACTTTTGAATTATTTTTGTACAAGTTTCTAAGAATTTAGTAAGTGTGGAATGGCAGTACATAGTAGAAGAACTGTGTAACTTTATTGCTTTAATGACATGACTTGTGAAGGTGGTAGGGGTATATGTAGGCACTCCATGACTCTTGTCATCTCCAAAAACAAACTCAGAGTCATACTTCTCTGTAGCAGGAGGAAAAAATCTTGGCACACTCTCCAACACATTAACAGCACTCTTATTATTTACTCCAGAGCCCCTGTTCTTCTGGTTCTGCTAATTGTGGCACCTCTGACCTGTTGCTGGTGTGTCTCATAGTTATATCTGTGGTTAAGCTTCAGGTGGGAACTCATTGAGGAGGTGCCTAGGAGAGACCTTTCCCCCTTTTTCACATGCTTCTTACCAAGACAAGAGCTAGCAACATGCTTAGCTTTTGGATCCTGACTGAACCATCTTCATATTGCGAACCTCATAGACTGAGAGGTTCCTGAGAGTCTGCTACTACTACTGGGGCTAGATGTTGCTGAATTTGTACTACTATTAGGTTTCCCAGGTGCTGAACTTCCATGAGCAACAGAGGCACTAAAAGCTATGGTTGTGGATGCTGATAATCTGTGTTGTTGTTGGTTATTCAACGCTGTTAGTGTGTGGGACTTGTAAGCAGCATTGATAATGATGATGACTGACAGGATGAATGTGTACTTTTTGCCATCTTTGCTTGTCCGAGGTCAGACTTTCCAATAGCTTTCTCAAACAGTTTATAGACAAGCACAGTGCTCCTTTTCAGTGGTGGAAGACTGAGCCTTTGCTTTTCAGCTAATATTCTAACCATGTCATAATCTCTTTCACTCTAAACTAGATCTATATGTCAAGAAGAAGAGAATTCAAGAGAGATATATTCTAGATTTACATCATCATCCTTATCAGTCATTAGATCATCCTCGGCATTGCCCTCTGCTTCTTCCCCATTACTTTTATATTCCTCTAGGCTTTTAGAGGTCTCATAGAAACTCTTTTTACTTTTCCCCTTTGAGAGATTTTTACAACATTCCCTACTTTTTCAGGACAGATGTTTTTGTCTCACTGTCAAATTCAGCAGCTGGTTGAGCTCCTACACATTCTCACACTGTGCCATCAACACTAGAATGTCATCTCCAATGTTTTTAAATTGTTTATTAATACTACTTGTTATTAGTGGTGATGGAATCTTTGGTGGCACATTAACAAACTGTATCCTCCTTGGGAGGAAAAGGATAACCATCATTTATTGTGCAAGCTGCAGCAGCCACAACTACAGTCAATGTTTGTAAAGCAGGAGTCAGAGATGCTTAACCAGGAATGAGCTTGCAATAGAAATTTACAGGCTCTCTAAGAGTGGTGTCCTACCCAGGGTACAGTCTGATTTAGCCAACTCGTGCCTTTCACAGTGAGGAAATATCCTAAACAAGACTGCACCCTGGGCAGGACACCACTCCTAGAGAGTCTGCAGATTTGTATTGAGGCTGGTTCCTAGTTGAGCTTCTCTGACTTCTACTATATAGTCAGTTTTTGGGCTACCACTTTAATCACATGTCCCTGCACTGTTCCTAATCCCTTCCCCTGGTACATTTCCTGGTCATTACTCTCACAAGCACAGAAAGGCAATCTGTGAGAACATGACACCCTTTTGTATGGCTGCTGGAAAAAAGGGGCAGCTTTCCATATGGGGGGGTAAAAATTCTGCTTTTCCATTGATTTCAATACAAAAAGCATGAAAACAGGACTTTTGACTAAATATTTCCCATTTGGCGAAAAGTGCGCTTTTTTCCTGTTTCTCTTTTAAGGAGAAAACGTTGTCCAATCACCATTTATTACCCACAACCTGGCAGAGTTTGAAGATAGTTTGAAGAAGCATTATCACACAACTACACAGGACAATAGATCTTACACAGAAAGCAAAGTGTATAATTCAGAACTTATTATTTACCATTACTTGATGAATCTTCTTTATGACTGCAACTTTTACATCTCTGTTCCTTAGAGTGTATATAAAAGGATTTAAAAGCGGAGCAATAACTGTGTACATGATAGAGACAGCCCTGTCTCTATCCATTGCATAGCTTGATCTTGGTCTGAAATACATGAAACTCGAAGAACTATAAAATATAGTAACAACTATGAAGTGAGAGGTACAGGTGGAGAATGCATTCTTCCTGCTTGTAGTGGAATTGATATGTAGAATAGTTGAGATGATCTTTGTATATGAACTCATTGTTAATATGAATGAGCCAAAAATAACACTGCCAGCAATGACGAAAACAGCAAGTTCATTGATCCAAGTGTCTGTGCATGCCAGGTTCAGTAAAGGAGGGACATCACAAAAGAAATGATGAATCTTATTAGCACAGAAAGGCAAAGAAAATGTAAGAACAGTGTGTATTAAAGAGTTCACTGCTCCAATGAGCCATGACCCAGCTATAAGTTGAATACAAGCTCTTTTATGCATAATAATGCTATATAATAGTGGCTGACATATGGCATTGTACCGATCATAAGCCATTGCTGCTAGCATATAGAATTCTGCACCGCCCAAAAGCAAAACAAAGTACATCTGTACAGCACAATTAGAGAAAGAGATAGTATCATTATCTGTAAGTAAATTTGTTAACAGTTTGGGAACAGTCGATGAAACATAACATATTTCTAGAAAGGAGAAGTTGGTTAAAAAAAAGTACATAGGAGTGTGAAGATCTGAAATAAACATGTATGCAAAAATGATAGCTGTATTTCCAAGCAGTGTTATTACAAATATACATAGAAACACAATAAACAATAAAACCTGAATATCGGGATTCTCTGAAAGTCCGACAAGGATAAATTCTGTTATTGCAGTCTCATTTTTTCTGTACATTTTATGACTGATTTCTGTATAAAAGAGACAAAAGAATTGATTCAGTGGATGTGAATGCCAAAGGAACATAGCAACACCATTGCAACCATCTCTCTCTCTCTCTCTCTCTCTCTCTATATATATATATATATATATATATATATATATATAAAAGATAAAACCTTTATCTCCAGCCACACAAACCCAGGGGCTGCAGTAAGGAGGAGATATTCAGGTCTCCTCCCTACTGTCACTCCACAACATACACAGGGCCATGATTTTCATACTTGCACCTAAACTATGTTGTTATCTGTTTGAGTGCCAGAGGGGGTATGCAGCGCATTGCAGAGCAACACATTGCATACCTCTCTGCCATTCAAAGGGTTACACTTTTGAGCATTATGCTTTCACCTATCAGTCGTCATCCCACAAATTACCTCACATCCACTCACTAATAAAGCCAATTAAGTCTGTTAAAATCACCATTTTCATCACAACCACTGAAGATGGGTAAGGATTATGGGAGTCGTAGTGCTATTAAACTATCACATGTTTCAGCATGTTTACCCTTTCCTCTCCTGCCTATCCTATTGCTCTGTTTGTATTAAGTTGTCTGGATTGTGTTATACATACAGCATTTTTGCTGTACTGTCTCTGTATATATTGTGTCTTTATCAATATGAGGGAAGGTATTTAGGGCCCAGAATCCTACTTAGCCTCTACCCGTCCACCTGTCCCAATTTGCAGGTTTAGCAAAACCAGACTGCAAAGTCTGTACAAAGAAAATGAAATTTGACTTGCTGTGAGGACTTGAAAAGGTAGGTTAAACCTGTGCTATTTTTATTAGTTTAGAACCTCGAAGTAAACCTACAAGTAAAGTTAGTGCTCAGATTGACCTAGGTTTTTATTTGTAGTGTGTTTTCGTTTTGTTTTGTAAAACATTGCCTTCTAACTGTGTTTGATACAATGTAAAAATAAACCTGCAAATCTTTTTTAAGAACTGTGTGTGATATCCTAGAAGACTCTGTATGCTGCCCACCCAGTGTGTTTTATGTGTGTGTGTGTGTTGTGCATGTGTTTGTGTATTGAGTGTGCTTTTTTTCTGTGTGTGCGTTGGGTATGTATGTGTGTGTGTAAATTGTATGTGTTTTGAGTCTTGTGTATATTTATATGTGTATATATTTTTCTCCCTATATGAAAGGTTTAGAGCATGCTTTCTTGGAAAGTTCCTAAAATTATCTGTGCAACAAACTTCCTTCTACTGTCATCAGCTCTCAGGTGTATAATGTCAGCTTTTGGACAAATGACCAGTTCACAGTCACATACAAGAACTGCCCAGTACGATCCTGTACTTTCAATATATATACAGATCTGGAAATCCCATATGTCCACAAGGAAAGGCCATAGGAGATATTAGGTTTACATACCTCCCAAGTGTCCCTCCTTAGGCAATATTAGGGGTCCATATCTCCCATATGTCACTCTTTAGGAGATAGCATGGGTCCATACCTCCCAGGTGTCCCTCTTTAGGAGATAGTATGGGTCCATACCTCCCAGGTGTCCCTCTTTAGGAGATATTAGGGGTATATACCTCCCAAGTGTCACTCCTTAGGAGATATTAAGGGTCCATTCCGCTCAAGTGTCCCTCTTTAGGAGATATTAGGCATCCATTCCTCCCAAGTATCCCTCTTTAGGAGATAATAGGGGTCCATTCCTCCCAAGTGTCCCTCTTTAGGACATAGTAGGGGTCCATACCTCCCAGGTGTCCCTCTTTAGGAGATATTAGGGGTATATGCCTCCCAAGTGTAACTCCTTAGGAGATATTAGGGGTCCATTCCGCCCAAGTGTCCATCTTTAGGAGATATTGGGCATCCATTCCTCCCAAGTATCCCTCTTTAGGAGATAATGGGGGTTCATTCCCCCCAAGTGTCCCTCTTTAGGACATAGTAGGGGTCAGTACCTCCCAGGTGTTCCTCTTTAGGAGACACTAGCACTGTGGGACACATTGACCATCTGTTTATTTTTTAACCAATGCTTGAACCTTTGAGTGGTAGAGAAGTACGCAATGCATTGTGTACTCCTCTGTCACCCAAAGGGTTAATGTGAGGCTGAACGCATGACGGGCAATGCCGTCCCAAATTGCTAGTTACAGAATAAAAAAAGTCCATATATTCTGAACTACAAGGCTAATCAGAGACATTCACAGACATGTATAATGCATTGCTCATTGAGGTAGTGAACACACAAAAATATAAATATAAATATGAGCAGTAATAACTTTGATTAGCACATCTCTCAGCAGTGTGAGTACTCTTGTTTCACTGAGCAAGCTAATCCCTGTAATGTACATTTTTCCATATTAAGTGCTACTATCACTTTAATGTGTTTCACACATTGAGGCTTATGTACTGGGAAGAATCGAGTAATTCCAATTACATAGAAACATAGAATATGATGGCAGATAAGAACCATTCGACCCATCTAGTCTGCCCATTTTCCTACTGTATAAACCGCAAAGCTTTTTTGGTCCTTGGTCTTGCCTTATATTCAGGACAGCATTATGTCTATCCCATAAAATTCCATCAATGTATTAACTGCTACCACTTCTGCTGGTAGGCTATTCCACTTAACTACTACCCTCTCAGTGAAGTAAAACTTTTTTACATTACATTTAAACCTCTGTCCCTCTAGTTTTAAACCATGGCCACTAGTCCTAACAATTTTACTCCTTTGAAATGCACTTCCTTTTAGCACTTTGTTGAATCCCTTCATATATTTGAATGTTTCTATCATATCCCCTCTCTCGCTTCTTTCCTCCAGGCTATACATGTTCAGATCCTTTAGTCTATCCTGATATATCTTTCCTTGTAAACCAGTCACCATTTTAGTAGCCCTTCTCTGAATTTTCTCTAGAGTATCTATATCCTTCTGGAGATGGGGTCTCCAGTACTGTACACAATACTCTAGGTGAGGTCTAACCAGAGATCTGTAGAGTGGCATGACCACGTCCCTTTTTCTGCTACTAATTCCCCTAACTATACAACCTAGCACCCTGCTTGCATTCCCCGCTGCTTTATTACATTGCCTGCCTTCCTTAAAGTCTTCAGAAATTATTCTCAAATCCCTTTCCTCTGTTGTCTCTGACAGCACAGTACCATAATTACTATATTCTTCATTTCTATTTTTATGTCCCAAGTGCATTATTTTACATTTATCAACATTAAACTGCAGCTGCCACCCTCTTGTCTAGGGATGGGCAAAAATTTTAGCCTCAAGCCAAAATTGGCGAATAATGGCACTTCCCACTTGGCAAATAACTTCCTGAGAAAAATTCAGTTTTTCTGCCTTTTTGTCCTAGCTCATTCCATTGAAATCAATGGGAACATTGAATTTAAACACATTGAAAATGTTATTTTATTTCCCAAAGGCATAGTATAAAAGGTGTGTGAAGGTGCCTGTGTTGGTGGAGTGTGGGGAAAGAATCCGTTGTATATGGAATGTTTTTTGGGGGGTTTGTTTACTGAGATTGGGGGGGCAGTTATTAAAAAATAAATACTAAATACAATTAATAAACCCCAATAAGACATGGTATAAAAGAGGTCTGAGAAGGGTACCTGTGTTGGTGGGTGGAGTCTGGTAAAAGAATCAGTTGAACAGGGAATTTGTTTTGGAGGGGGTTCACTGACTGGTATTGGGGATAGTTAATAAAAAAAAAAGAAAGAAGAAATTTGTACTTAACATGACAGAGACAGGGACCCCTTGACGTAAGCAGTGACTGGGGTAGACTGATACTTGATGTGATGGAGTATTTTGTAGTGGATGATGTATAAGATTTGTTGTTAGAGGCCCAAGCTCTGAGGAAACATTGATTTGTAGGACCTAGTCTTGCTTGCCACAAGCCCTGAGGAAACACTGATTTATAGGACTTAGACTTGTTTGGCACAAACCCTAAGGGTAAGGAAACATTGATTTGTAGGACTTAGACTTGTTTGCCACAAGACCTAAGGAAACATTGATTTGTAGGACTTAGTCTTGTTAGAAAATTGCTTATTTTTTGTAGGCCTATGTTTTGTTTTATTTTTTTAAAGCACAAGCTCTGAGAAACAAAAATGTCCTACCGGCATAGTGCCAGCAGATTAAGTCGTGTTAGCCAGTGGCCATTGGCCATTGTCAAATTCCCTGATGTAGATGCAGAATTTGGGAATACTGTTCTTGCTGCTGCCAAGATGTTTAAGCAGCAGGATGATTAGGCACCTCAAAGGGAATGGGATTAGGGTCCCCTAATGTCACACTTGGCATTTCTTGGAAACTTGAATAAAGCAGAACACTGGCACAATTACGTATTAAGCTGTTAGAAACATACCATGCTTCCAAAATTGCAGGTCACATTGGTCGGGTCATACTTATGATCGTGGACAAATTCTTGAAAATGACACATTTCATAGCTCTCAAGGGCTTGCCTTCCGCGCAGGAGTTTGCGGTGATATTTGCTAAGGAGGTCTTTTGGGTACATGGCATACCGGGGGTTATTGTATCCGACAGAGGAAGCCATTTTGTGTCGAGGTTTTGGAGGTGCTTTTGCTCTCAGATGGGAATTCAGCTGGCATTCTCTTAAGCTTACCACCCTCAGTCAAATGCGGCAGAAAGGTCCAACCAGGCCTTAGAACAATTTCTCCACTGTTATATCTCTGACCACCAGGCAGGATGGAATTTTATTTCGGGGTGCAACAGTCTCCATAAGTTGCTGGAAGGGATCCCCGTCCACCAAATTTAAAGTAGTACACCCAATGGCTATGAACTTTGCAATGAGGCGTGTAATTTTCCTGGACTGCTGTCTGCACATCCCCTTGGTATGAAACCCACCAAAATCTTCCATTGTGGCCTGTATTGACTTTGGGATGGGCTGTGACTGTCTGCTAGGACCAGATGTGGCATGATCCCCCTGCCCTTTCTCCTGTCTACTGGTGGTGAGTGTGACACTGGTAAATTTAGATGACCCAACACCCTCCCACGGCTGACTTCTATCACAGTGCCTGTGATTCCTGTCACTCTCTGTTGTGGATGTCACTGATTTGCTGACTGAGTTTGACCCGCCTCCTGATGACCTTTTTATACCTGGCTATCTCTTATGTCAGTTGCCCTTTCGTGGTGTTCCTGAGCCAGTAGTGCTTTTGCTGTGTTCCTGTGTTCTGAGTTCCTGTGTACCGATTCGGCTTGTCCTGACCATTCTCCAGTGTTCCTGCCTGTGTATGACCCGGCTCGTCTGCGGACCACCCTTGGATCCCGACCCGGCTAGTTTAACGTTCCTGCCTGTGTATGACCCGGCTCGTCTGCGGACCACCCTTGGATCCCGACCCGGCTAGTTTAACGTTCCTGCCTGTGTATGACCCGGCTCGTCTGCGGACCACCCTTGGATCCTGACCCGGCTAGTTTGACGTTCCTGCCTGTGTATGACCCGGTCTGGCTGACTTCCTGCTCCGAAGATCGACTTCCAGCTTGTTCCAGTGACCTGCGTTCCAGTTGTCGCCGCCGCAACATTTTCCAGTCCCTGCTGCCCACGAGTGTGCCATTGCCTTGCCTGGTGATTCCTTCGATAGTGCTGTGCCTCGTTCTAGTGCAGAGCTGTGTGTATTCTGTGGGCCTTCCTCTCCTTGCAGAGCCTGATCGTAGCGTTGAAGCCTCGAGTAACGTTACAGAGCCTTGCAGTAGCGCTGGAGCCTCGAGTAAACGTGCATTTTAACTCTTGCAGTGCTGCCTCATATTCACTCTCTCTATCTCCAGTACGAGCCTCGTTACAAGTGATACTGCTGCTGAGTTGGCCGCTCTCCGTCGGCAACTCTAGTCTAACGTTGCAGAGTGTTCACAAAGCTTGGGCCGTTTGGGCGCTTAAGGCTCTCCGGTGTTGGTTACCGACGAGATCATATACACAGAGTGTTGGCAGAAAGGCTTCAGCGTTGGCTTATCCGGTACTACGCCCGAGGGGGCTAGTGGCTCTGGCCCTAGTATTACTGCATTCGATTACACCTGAGGAGGCTATTAGCTCTTGCATTGCAGGCCGGTTTCCATATTGCCCTAAGGGGCTATTCGCACTTGCACATACTAAAGCAGTTCCTGTAGCTACGCCCATGGGGGCTAAGTTGTTACCCATTCTGCTTATCATCTACCACCTTGGCAAGGCAGCTCGTTCCTCAGCACCTGATGAACATCGTCTGTACAGCACAGCCTATTTAACATCAAGGGCGTGTCAAACTTCCACATCTGAGACTGACTATAATTTGGACTTTAACCCCTTTGGGGCCAATATCATCCTAGTGCATACTGATTTGCATTTATGTCCATAATACTATTTTCCTTGTATTATCTCAGTTTACATTAGCTGTGTATTACCTACCGCCTCTAGAGGGCGTAATTGTCATTATTCACTTTAATATAGTGTGTTTTATTTTCACTTATTGGTCTGAGTGTCCTAAAAACCGTAACAGTACGAAAGGGCCATGACCTCAGACGGTAAGGGTGAAAGTAATCCTCTGAACATCCACTGGAGAATGGATGTCCAGGAGCAGCGCCTGGACCAATTGGCACTGGCTCTACAAACGTTACTTGAACGTACAGTACATTTGGACAAGTCTGGTCCGAATCCGGTGGTCCCCCCAGTCTTGACACCGAAGAATCCCTCTGTATCTCTCAGTACTAACACAAGAGGGTTATCGGCAGCGGTACCGTTACCTCTAAGATATGATGGCGAACCCTCCTTATGCAGAGGTTTCATTAACCAGTTGGAGATATTTTTGGAATTGGCACCCCAGGCATTCCCTAACGACCGTAGCAAGGTCGGCTTTATGATATCTCTGTTGACGGGCAAAGCTTTGGCATGGGCAAATCCGATATGGGAGAGTGCCAGACCCTGCACACTGAACTTTAGAGAATTTGTGGTGAAGTTCAGACGTGTGTTTGAGGTTCCTGGTAGGCCTGCCTTTGCTGCCAAAAGGCTGATGGAGATTCAGCAGGGCGAACGCACTCTGGGCGAATACGCTATCGAATTCCGGACCTTGGCAGCAGAGGTAGGCTGGAACGATGAGGCCTTACTTGCTGCTTTTACTCAGGGTCTCGCTGAACAGATCAAGGACGAGATAGCAGCTCGAGATGTACCCAGCGAGCTGGACGAGTATATTGACTATGTCATGCTAATAGATTCTCGCATCCGGGAGAGACGCTTGGCTAAAAGGACCAAAGCAAAGAGTTATGGCCAGAACCAGTTCCTTAACCCACCCACTCCACCCGTTCTGCCTGAGCGAACAGCTGACGGCACTGAACCTATGCAATTAGGTTTTACTAGGCTCACTAAAGAGCAGAAGCTGTATCGTAGAAGGCAAGGCTTATGCCTATATTGTGGCAAACCAGGTCATATATTACGCAATTGTCCTGTAAGGCCGGGAAACGAACGCACCTAGGGTACCTTGGGGGACAGGCCCTAGGTGGTGTTGAACAGTCCCTAGAGACTTGCACCACTAAACCCACCATCCAGGTGGCTTTTGCTTGGACTGACAAGGTCATAGAAGTCTTAGCATTGGTGGACTCCGGGGCAGCCGGATACTTCATGGATCAGTCCTTTGCTGAGTTTCAGGGCATTCCGTTATGTAAAAAGGACTCTCCTGTGGCTATAGAGGCCATTGATGGCAGACCCCTGGATCCTGCTTTCATTACGTTCGAGACTATCCCAGTGTCTATGACTGTGGGGGCTTGTCACAGGGAGCAGATACAATTTCAGATCATTCGTTCCCCACATCATTCAGTTATTTTGGGGTACCCGTGGTTGCAAACACACAATCCCCAATTTGACTGGCAAAGGTGTGAAGGTAACTTTTGGTCGGAGTACTGTAACAAGAATTGTCTTTCTCTCCCTATTAAGATTATGTGTACCTCTCCAGCTGTGCCAACAGAATATGGGCAATTCAGTGACGTGTTTAGCAAAGGAGAGGCCAGCGCATTGCCTGACCATAGGCCATACGATTGCGCCATTGATTTGTCTCCAGGGGCCGTGCCTCCTAGGGGACGTACTTACCCACTGTCCTGTGAGGAAAATAGGGCAATGGAGGAGTATATCACAGATGCCCTGGAGAGGGGAATCATTCGAAAATCTACGTCTCCGGCTGGTGCCGGATTTTTTTTTGTAAAAAAGAAAAGTGGGGAACTCAGGCCTTGCATTGACTACCGTGGGTTAAATAAGCTGATGCCCAAGAACGCCTATCCCATTCCACTTATTACAGAATTATTCGACAGATTAAAGGGCTCTTCGATCTTTACCAAACTTGACTTACGAGCCGCCTATAATCTAGTCAGAATTAAAGAGGGTGACGAGTGGAAAACGGCGTTTAATACCAGAACAGGGCATTATGAATATCTGGTGATGCCATTCGGCCTATGCAATGCACCTGCAGTATTTCAGGAATTGATTAACGATATTTTACGTGACTTGCTCCAGTCCTGTGTGGTTGTGTATCTAGATGATATACTAATTCATTCTGCTAACCTTGCCCAACACATTAAAGATGTCTCAGAAGTCTTGCTCCGACTTTGCAAGCACAAGTTATTCTGTAAATTAGAAAAGTGCGAATTCCATACTTCTCAAGTACCATTCCTGGGGTTCATTATATCCAAAAGTGGCATTGCCATGGATCAGGAGAAGTTGGCTGCAGTTCTGCAATGGCCTCGGCCTAAGGGATTAAAGGCCATTCAACGATTCCTAGGTTTTGCGAATTATTAGAGGAAGTTCATCAAGAACTTTTCCACGATTGTAAGACCATTGTCAGACTTGACTCACAAGGGCGCTTCTCCCTCTCAGTGGTCTGAGGCAGCTGAAGACGCATTTGTTACCCTGAAATCTGCCTTTGCATCTGCTCCTGTACTGTCCCACCCTAATCCCTCCCTGCCGTTTACTTTGGAGGTTGACGCTTCAGATGTTGGGGTTGGGGCGGTGCTCTTCCAACGTCCTGTGGGAGGTGGAGCTTTAATGCCGTGTGGGTTCTTTTCTAAGAAATTGTCCAGCGCCCAGAGTCATTACGAGATTGGTGACAGGGAACTGTTGGCCATCATACTGGCACTTAAGGAGTGGCGACATCTCTTGGAGGGCACTCAGACTCCAGTACTAATTCTTACTGACCATAAGAATCTAACCTATCTCTCAGAAGCCAAAAGACTGTCTTCTCAACAGGCCAGGTGGGCGCTGTTTCTGTCCCGGTTCAATTTCTTAGTATCCTATCTTCCTGGTTCTAAGAATATCAAGGCCGATGCGTTGTCACGTCAGTTCGCTTCTGACACTGAGAGGGAGGAAGCCCCGGTACCCATCATTCAGCCAGATCGGATCCTGGCTACTATTCGTACCACTATAACCTCGCCACTGGGGGAGGAGATACTGGCATCACAATCACGGGCACCTCCAGGAACCCCAGTGGGGAAGTGTTTTGTAGAAGAGTCATTCCGTACCCGTCTCTTGGAGACCTATCACGCCTCTAAAGCAGCTGGGCATATTGGTAGGGACCAATTATTATCGTCTCTTTCGCAACTATTTTGGTGGCCTACGTTGAGAGCTGACTGCGCCGCCTTCACGGCAGCTTGTACCACTTGTGCCCGTGCCAAGACCCCTAGGCATCTCCCTGTGGGCTTATTGCAACCTGTGCCTAATGGAGACCGTCCATGGTCGCATATATCCATTGACTTTTTGGGAGAATTACCGGCATCTAGAGGTTACAAGTTCATTCTTATGGTGGTCGATAGATTCTCTAAGATGGCACATTTTGTGCCTCTGACTGGCCTTCCATCGGCTCAGGAATTGGCGATAGTTTTTGCCAGAGAGGTGTTCCGTCTGCACGGAGTGCCCAGAGTAATTGTCTCTGACCGTGGGAGCCAGTTCGTTTCTAGGTTCTGGAGGGCATTTTGTGGTCAGATGGGCATTCAATTGTCATTCTCCTCCGCCTACCATCCCCAGACGAATGGGGCCGCTGAGCGTGCCAATCAGGGACTGGAAAAGTTCCTGCGCTGTTTTGTCACCGATCATCATGATAATTGGGCTGACCTGTTGCCATGGGCAGAGTTTGCCAGGAACTGTGCGGTTAACTCATCGTCCGGGAGCTCCCCGTTTTTCGTGAATTATGGTTTCCAGCCTTGTCTGCTCCCGGACTCCTTTCAGGCACAGCAGATCCCTGCTCTAGACGAGCATTTGGCACGACTTCATTCCACTTGGGCACAGGTTCAGAGGTCCCTCAGTCAGTCTTTCAGACGACAGCAACGGCACGCTAATCGCAGACGCCTTCCAGCGGTCTCATTTCAAGTTGGGGACAGGGTATGGCTGTCATCCAGAAACCTCAACTTACAAGTCCCATCCAATAAACTGGCTCCCCGGTTCATTGGTCCATTTAGGATTATCCGCAAGATTAATCCGGTTTCTTATGCTCTGGAGCTTCCACCCTCTATGCACATTCATAATGTGTTCCATGTGTCTCTTCTGAAACCCTTGGTGTGCAATCGTTATACTACTACGCCAGTGATTCCTGGACCGGTGGACGTCCAGGGCCAAGAGGAATATGAAGTCCAGAGTATTATTGACTCCAGGAGATTTAGAGGAAAGCTGCAATATTTGGTTCATTGGAAGGGCTATGGCCCTGAGGAACGCTCTTGGATTGATCAGGGGGATCTCCATGCTCCAAGATTAGTACGCAGCTTTCACTCTAAATATCCTTTGAAACCCAAACCTCAGGCTAGGAGAGGGGGTCTTTGAGAGGGGGGTACTATCACAGTGCCTGTGATTCCTGTCACTCTCTGTTGTGGATGTCACTGATTTGCTGACTGAGTTTGACCCGCCTCCTGATGACCTTTTTATACCTGGCTATCTCTTATGTCAGTTGCCCTTTCGTGGTGTTCCTGAGCCAGTAGTGCTTTTGCTGTGTTCCTGTGTTCTGAGTTCCTGTGTACCGATTCGGCTTGTCCTGACCATTCTCCAGTGTTCCTGCCTGTGTATGACCCGGCTCGTCTGCGGACCACCCTTGGATCCCGACCCGGCTAGTTTAACGTTCCTGCCTGTGTATGACCCGGCTCGTCTGCGGTCCACCCTTGGATCCTGACCCGGCTAGTTTGACGTTCCTGCCTGTGTATGACCCGGTCCGGCTGACTTCCTGCTCCGAAGATCGACTTCCAGCTTGTTCCAGTGACCTGCGTTCCAGTTGTCGCCGCCGCAACATTTTCCAGTCCCTGCTGCCCACGAGTGTGCCATTGCCTTGCCTGGTGATTCCTTCGATAGTGCTGTGCCTCGTTCTAGTGCAGAGCTGTGTGTATTCTGTGGGCCTTCCTCTCCTTGCAGAGCCTGATCGTAGCGTTGAAGCCTCGAGTAACGTTACAGAGCCTTGCAGTAGCGCTGGAGCCTCGAGTAAACGTGCATTTTAACTCTTGCAGTGCTGCCTCATATTCACTCTCTCTATCTCCAGTACGAGCCTCGTTACAAGTGATACTGCTGCTGAGTTGGCCGCTCTCCGTCGGCAACTCTAGTCTAACGTTGCAGAGTGTTCACAAAGCTTGGGCCGTTTGGGCGCTTAAGGCTCTCCGGTGTTGGTTACCGACGAGATCATATACACAGAGTGTTGGCAGAAAGGCTTCAGTGTTGGCTTATCCGGTACTACGCCCGAGGGGGCTAGTGGCTCTGGCCCTAGTATTACTGCATTCGATTACACCTGAGGAGGCTATTAGCTCTTGCATTGCAGGCCGGTTTCCATATTGCCCTAAGGGGCTATTCGCACTTGCACATACTAAAGCAGTTCCTGTAGCTACGCCCGTGGGGGCTAAGTTGTTACCCATTCTGCTTATCATCTACCACCTTGGCAAGGCAGCTCGTTCCTCAGCACCTGATGAACATCGTCTGTACAGCACAGCCTATTTAACATCAAGGGCGTGTCAAACTTCCACATCTGAGACTGACTATAATTTGGACTTTAACCCCTTTGGGGCCAATATCATCCTAGTGCATACTGATTTGCATTTATGTCCATAATACTATTTTCCTTGTATTATCTCAGTTTACATTAGCTGTGTATTACCTACCGCCTCTAGAGGGCGTAATTGTCATTATTCACTTTAATAAAGTGTGTTTTATTTTCACTTATTGGTCTGAGTGTCCTAAAAACCGTAACAACTTCCCTGCCACACAATTTACATTTCGCTAGCCGGCCATCACCAAGTGTCACAAAATGGTCCCACGCTTTGGAGCTACGGATGACTTTGGAAGGTGGTGAAGAAGAAACTGAGGTGACACTTTCTTCATCTTCACATGCTGGAGCAAACTCACTATGCTTTTTTTTGTACATACTTTTACAGGGGTACTACTAGTAAACCCAAAGATGGCAGCAGAGATGTTTGGACTGGGATTGGAGGAGGATGGAGTAACACTGGTGGCAGAGACACTAGCAGCTACAACCTGCCTTGGAAACTCATTTGGAACTGGAGAGGCAGGTGGTGAGTTTTCATCAATAGAAGATAGAATTGTAGCTGGAGAAACAGGAGGAGTAATATGGGCAGCAGTGGAAAAATTAAGCTCAGGAGAATAATCAAGGTCAGTGGAAAAATCCAGGTCAGTGGAAAAATCAAGCTTAGCAGGCCTTGGTCCCTCATATTCTTCTACCTCTTGTAGGTTTGGACAAAAACAATCAGCAGCAGATTTTGGGGAGACCTGTTGAATTCCCTCTTCTGCCTGGTGGTTACCGGGAAATGGTAAACTATCTCCCTCAATAGCCTTTTTTGGAGACGATATGCTCTCAGTGACAGTGACAGTGGTGACAGGAGAAATTTTCTCCAAATACTTCAATAACTGAAGTTTGTGCTGCTTACGCGGACGTTCGCAACTGGCTGTAGTGGAGGTGGTGACGGAACTGGCACTAGTCATTGTGCAGGTGGTTCTGGAGGGATCATCAAGAAACAGCTGACAAGAGACGGGTGACGGCTGCTTCGTGGTCTTAGAGGAGGAAATGGACCTCTCTACCCTGCTAGTAGAGGTAGAATGACCTGCAGTTCCCTCCTTCTTTCTAGTTTTTGGTTTGGACTGCTGCTACTGAGTTTGACTAGTACTACTCAAAGTACTCTTCTTTCTCCGCCTGCTGCTGCTAGCTCTGCTTGAAAGCAACTGCACTGTGGTGGTATTGGTGGTTGCTGGGTCACTGCAGCTGGTACTAGGACGAGGAACATCAGGTTGTTCACTAGGACTCAAATCCATTACGGGTAGGTAGTTTTGCAATTTAAAACCTGTCCACACGACAAGTGTGACACTGGCTGTGTGACTCTGAAAATGATTCAAACAATTGACTTGTATTTTTAATATTTTTTAAAAAACCAACACAGGTGACTCTCCCTTGAGATGGTGAAAAGGCACCCTGCCTGCATATACAACTGTGACACTGGCAGTGTTACTCTGAAAATTATTCAAACAAATAAATTGCATTTTTAATATTTTTAATACTTTTTACAAAACCAACACAAGTGACTCTCCCTTGCAGTGGCGATAAGGCATCCTGTCTGCCTATACAACTGTGACACTGGCTGTGTGACTGAAAATTATTCAAACAAATAACTTGTATTTTTAATATTTTTTTATATTTTTACAAAACCAACACAGGTGACTCTCCCTTGTGGTGGCGATAAGGCACCCTGTCTGCCTAAACAACTGTGACACTGGCAGTGTTACTCTGAAAATTATTCAAACAAATAAATTGTATTTTTAATATTTTTGATACTTTTTACAAAACCAACACAAGTGACTCTCCCTTGCAGTGGCGATAAGGCACCCTGTCTGCCTAAACTGACTCTGAAAATAATTCAAACAAATAACTTGTATTTTTAATGTTTTTTTATATTTTTTACAAAACCAACACAGGTGACTCTCCCTTGCAGTGGCGATAAGGCACCCTGTCTGCCTAAACAACTGTGACACTGGCTGTGTGACTCTGAAAATAATTCAAACAAATAACATGTATTTTTAATATTTTATTATATTTTTTACGAAACCAACACAGGTGACTCTCCCTTGCGGTGGCAAAAAGGCACCCCAACTGCCTATAGAACATTGACACTGGCAGTGTTACTCTGAAAATTATTCAAACAAATAACTTGTATTTTTAATAATTTTTATCAAACCAACACAGGTGACTCTCCCTTGTGGTGGTGAAAAGGCACCCTGCCTCTCTAAACAACTGACACTGGCTGTGTGACTGAAAATTATTCAAATATTAATAATATTCTTTATATTTTTAACAGGAACAGAAAATGAATCTCCCTTGCAGTGACAGTGAGGTAAAAGGCCTGCCTGTCTGCCTACGCAACTCTCAGACTGGCTGATGTGTCACTGAAAATTATTTTAAAAAATCCCTATATTGTAATATATATATATATATATATATATATATATTTTTTTTTTTATTTTTTTTTTTTTTGCACAGGAGCAAAGATCACTCTCCCTTGCAGTGGCAATAACTGGCACTAATGCTGGCTGCTTGCCCATGCCTAGCCTAATGCTGTCTTCCTGCCTATACAACAACTGGACATTCTCTAATCTCTATCTCCTTGTTCTCTGTCTGAGCTCCAAGAACACAATGAGGAAATGCAGGCTGCCTGCCTGGGTTTCTGTGTCATTAGTCCAACCCCCATCATGAAACAAAGAAATTTATTGGAATACAAACAAAGCTGGAAAGTAACGCATGAAACAGAGAAGGTAATTGGACAAGAGACATGGAGGAAAAGTATGGAGAGAATGTAATTGCGCGAGTATTAGTAGCCAAATTTCTGAAAGTTTTGTCAACTTTCTGAGCAGGGGTGCTTGGATTCGGTTCTTTTTTGTCAAACGATCCTTGCTTGTCAGATGATACGAATGTCGCAGAGTGACACTATATTCAACAAATTCCGAATGGCGCCGAATACATTTGCACAAGTCTTCTACAGAGCATTGTAAATGTGGAACCATATGCTGATTATATTAGTAATCAAACTGTTGTCACATTCAGTCTTGGTCAGTGTGAGCTTATGCCAAACACTGACAACACATTTATTACTAAAATTATCTTTCATGTTCATTTTAGCTGTTCTGTGTCACCAGACATATCAGCTGGAGATCAGATAATCTCTGTAGATTGGTGTCTGGCATAATCTCACATTGAACAAGATTGAATGTTGTTAAGGGAAGAGCATATGGGTCTAAAAAATAAATTAATACTCTGTTATCTAAAATATAATGTAACATTTATTAAAATAATAAGTATGCAATTAACTAAAGAGATGGTACCCTCTAATATAGTATATCTGATCTTAACAGTCTAAAAACAACAGTGCATAGAATAATACTACATCCTATTTAATAATTTGCTAGGATGTTTGTCAGAAGTCGTCATGAGCAGTAGAGATTGCGTGCCTTTGGGCAGTCTCTACTGAGCAAGATTTCATCACAAGTGAGGCGAGGAGTGGCATCGCATGGAGCATTGAGGTAGTGGCCACTTAACCCTTTGAGTACCAGAGGGGTATGCAATGCATTGCAAAGCAATGTGTTGCATACCCCTCTGGCACTCAAAGGGTTAACATTACCTGGACCTTGGCCCGTGCACATGGGCTTTTACATTAATACAGTAATAATGCGTCAAGGAATTGAGTGATATAAATGAAAAGAGCTGTCAATTTGGCCCATTTCTGTACGCCATACGTTTTATAGTCAATTTAAATGTGGTGGAGAATATGCCGGCGTCCCGGCCTTACCACTGTAGCCGTCCACTCCTGTCTTTGATAGCGATATGTCTCATTTGTTTGGGATCCCAGAAATAATGGAGAGAGGTGTGGACAGATAAAGATGAACAGTATGAGCGGTAAACTGCTACATGCTAATTTGCCATCTGTATTGGATATATTATCCATCTCTCTGGATGTAGTGATCTGGACAGCAGGCATAGATCGTGGTCTCCCAACTTCTTAAGAGCTCCGAGTAACAGTGAATCCAAACAACGTCTCTATAAGAGGGCAGTGTGACTGGGTATCAGCAGCTAAAAGCTTCTCCACTAGATAATCTTGAATTGACAGCTTTGATACAATGTAGCAAAGTTCCAGATATTGGCAACTAGTTTCGTGTATACATTACACTTCTTCAGGGTAAAGCTCTGGAATGGATGAAAGGAACTATATGTTGGCGCCATTTATAGCGCCTAAAACTTAGCACTATGCTCCTTGGGATATGCTTAAAGGAAAAAAGAGATCTATACATGTTAAAGGGATGATTAACCCCTGTGTTAACATTGTGCATTGTGATCTGTCTCTACACAGAAAATACATCTACACTAAATGTACATGTATAAGTAAATCCCAATGTGGACGATCTAGCACTTTTATTTCCCTTCCTTAACCTATAATATATAGTCTAATCTAAATATTAGCCGTGAAATTATTACTAAAAATGAAAAATAAAAAGGAAAAACTAAAATTATAATAATAAATAAGAATCTAAAATAAAAATTAAAAAAATAAAAATAAAAGTAAAATTAAAGGAGCAGTAAACTTAAAAAAGTACTTACATTATATAAGTAGATTAAGTGATGGTGTATTCAGTGCTGTCTTTTTTTTTCTGAGGGATTTTTGGTTAAGGAGTAATTCCCATTTTAAGTTTGTGTTTTTTAATCATGAGCTCCCCCTAGTGGCATCATTTAGTTTAGGGAATTCACGTCGTTGACTTGGAAAGGTCAGTAGGAGGATCAAACTTCCTGAGGCATTTAGAAATCAGCTGTTGGTGGCTGGTGCTGAGGGGGCGTGTCTGCTAGAGGAGGAGGTGGCTACTTGAAGGAGCATCAGCTGAAGATTTACCTCAGCAGAGACAGCTTGTATTTTCCTGAAGCCTGTTGTAGTTTGAAACATTAAGAGACTGTAATTTGAAGGTTTGTTTGCAAGATAGACAGACTTTACTGTTATGTATTGGTTAATGCTGGGAGTTTAATTTTTTTAAACTATATTTGTAAATGTAAAAAAAAAAACTAATTTTGTATAGATGGGGAATGTACAGTATGCTGCACTATTAACCCTGTGAGTGCCAGAGGAGTACTTACTCCTTACTTATTCCTTACTTGCTTACTCCTCTGGCACTCACAGGGTTAATAGTGTAGCATAATTTACATTCCTCATCTATACAAAATTAGTTTTTTTTTTTACATTTACAAATATAGTTTAAAAAAATTCAACTCCCAGCATTAACCAATACATAACAGTAAAGTCTGTCTATCAAACTAATATTTCAAACTACAACAGGCTTCAGGAAAAAAACAAGCTGTCTCTGCTGAGGTAAATCTTCAGCTGATGCTCCTTCGTGTAGCCTACTCCTCCTCTAGCAGACACTCCCCCTCAGCACCAGCCACCAACAGCTGATTTCTAAATGCCTCAGGAAGTTTGATCCTCCTACTGACCTTTCCAAGTCAACGACGTGAATTCCCTAACCTAAATGATGCCACTAGGGGGAGCTCATGATTAAAAAAACACAAACTTAAAATGGGAATTACTCCTTAACCAAAAATCCCTCAGAAAACATAGAAACATAGAATTTGACGGCAGATAAGAACCATTCGGCCCATCTAGTCTGCCCAATTTCCTACTGTGTAAAAAAAAAAAACCAAAAAAAAAAAACACACACAACCTCAAACCTTTTTTGGTCCTTGGTCTTTTCTTATGTTAAGGACCGCCTTATGCCTATCCCATGCATGCTTAAATTCTGTCACTGTATTGACATCTATCACTTCTGCTGGTAGGCTATTCCACTTGTCTACTACCCTCTCAGTGAAGTAAAACTTTCTTACATTATATCTAAACCTGTGTCCCTCTAGTTTTAGACTATGGCCTCTTGTCCTAACGTTTTTACTCTTTTGAAATATACTTCCATCCTGTACTTTGTTGAATCCCTTCATGTATTTGAATGTTTCTATCATATCCCCTCTCTCTCTTCTCTCCTCCAAGCTATACATATTCAGATCCTTTAGTCTATCCTGATATTTCTTTTCCTGTAGACCAGTCCCATTTTAGTAGCCCTTCTTTGAATTTTCTCTAGAGTATCAATATCCTTCTGGAGATGGGGTCTCCAGTACTGTATACAATATTCTAGGTGAGGTCTAACTAGAAATCTGTACAGTGGCATGACTACTTCCCTTTTTCTGCTACTAATGCCCCTAGCTATACAACCCAGTGCCCTGCTTGCATTCCCCATCACTTTATTACATTGCCTGCTTACCTTTAAGTCATTAGAAATAATTACCCCCAAATCCCTTTCCTCTGTTGTCTCTGACAGCACAGTACCCTTAATGGTATATTTTTCCTTTGGATTTTTATGTCCCAAGTGCATTATTTTACATTTATCAACGTTAAAGTGCATCTGCCACACTCTTGACCATTCTTCTAATTTACCTAAATCATTCGCCATTTGGCTTTTTCCCCCTGGAATGTCTACCCTATTGCAGATCTTTGCATCATCTGCAAAAAGGCATACCTTTCCTTGAAGTCCTTTTGCAATATCACTAATAAAAATATTAAAAAGAATGGGCCCCAGTACAGATCCCTGAGGTACTCCACTAGTAACACTCCTTTAATCCGAATATTCTCCATTGACTACCACCTTCTGTCTCCTGTCACTCAGCCATTGCCTTATCCATTTCACTATTTTTACATCTAGACCCAAACACTGCAATTTATTTATGAGTCTTCTATGAGGGACAGTGTCAAATGCTTTACTGAAATCTAGATAAGCTATATCTACTGCTCCCCCCTGATCTATTATTTTAGTTACCCAGTCAAAAAAATCTATGAGGTTAGTTTGACAAGACTTCCTTGCTGTAAACCCATGCTGTTTGGTATCTTGCAAGCTATTCATATTCAGATATTCAACAATTCTTTCCTTTAACATAGTCTCCATTAATTTTCCCACTACTGATGTAAGACTTACTGGTCTGTAGTTACCAGACTCTTCCCTGCTACCTTTTTTGTGAAGCGGTACTACATTTGCTACCTTCCAATCTTCTGGAAGTATTCCTGTTGCTAGTGACTGATTGAATAATTCTGTTAAAGGTTTTGCCAGAACACACTTAAGTTCTTTTAATAACTTTGGGTGTATCCCATCTGGACCCATTGATTTATCTGTTTTTACCTTAGAAAGTTGAATTAGAACTTCTTCTTCTGTAAACATGCATGTTTCCCGTGTCTTGCCATTTCTTTTTTCTAACAGAGGTCCCTTCCCTTCATCTTCCTGTGTAAAAACTGAACAGAAATATTCATTGAGACAGTCAGCTAGCCCTTTATTCTCATTTACATAGTTTCCATCTTTTGTTTTTAGTCTAACTATTCCTTGTTTCGTTTTCCTCCTTTCACTTATATATCTAAAAAATGTTTTATCCCCCTTTTTTATTGACTGGGCAATTTTTTCCTCTGTGTGTGCTTTGGCACATCTAATAATACATTTGGCCTCCTTCAACCTAGATTTGTACCGAAACCTATCTTCTTCCTTCTGCGTCTGCTTATATTTCTTAAATGCTTCTTTTTTCTCTTTTACTATATTTGCCACTTCTGCTGAGTACCACAGTGGTTTTCTTTTTCTTTTACCCTTGCTGACATGTTTAATGCAATGTTCTGTTGCGTTTAGTAAAACACATTTCAGATAATCCCATTTCTCCTGGACTCCATCTAAAGATCTCCAAGTTGTTAAAGACTGACATAAAAATGTTTCCATTTTAGAAAAATCAGCCTTTCTAAAGTCTAGAACCTTTGTTTTTGTGTGGTGCAACTCAGCCTCTGTTTTTATATTAAACCACACAGAATGATGATCACTGGAGCCCAAACACTCTCCTACAGCTACATCTGATACCAAGTCTCCATTAGTAAATAATAAATCTAGTGTGGCTTCCTTCCTAGTCGGCTCTTCTACTAATTGACTAAGAGCTAATCCTTGTAAAGAATTTAGGATATCTCTACTCCTGGCTGAACCTGCTACTTGGTTTTTCCAGTCCACATCTGGAAGATTAAAGTCCCCCATAATTATAACCTCACCTTTCACAGTCATCTTAGTTAGTTCCTTGACCAGCAGTTGATCCAACTCCTCTGTTTGTCCTGGGGGTCTATAGATCACACCTATACGAGTGACCATCTTATTCCCATATTCTAAAGTTATCCAAACAGTCTCTGTGTTTTCCTCCATACCCTGTATAAGATTAACCTTTAAGCTATTTTTGACATAAATGGCAACCCCTCCTCCTTTTCTGCCTTTCCTGTCTTTTCTGAATAGAGAGTACCCCGGTATTTCTACATCCCAGTCATTTTTATCATTGTACCAGGTCTCGGTAATTCCCACTAAGTCCACATCTTCCCTAGTTATTATTGCAATGAGTTCAGGGATCTTATTCCCTAAACTGCGTGCATTTGTACACATGGCTCAAAGTCTACTGTTTTTTGACCTATGTGCCACAGACATACCTTGATCAAATTCATCTGTGCAATGCTGTGGGGGGCAATTGGTTATCTCCTGTATCATTCCATTGCCCCCCTCTACTAGTTTAAATACCTGTTAACAAAACTTCTGAATTGCTTGCTGAGAACCTCTGTTCCCTTTTGAGAAAGATGCAAGCCATCCTTTTTGTACAATTCCTTGTTACACCAAATAGGTTTGGTGTGAGAAACAAAGCCAAATCCATGTTTTTGGCCCCATTTCCCTAGCCATGAATTAAAATCTCTTATTCGCTGCATCCTACCATCATCTTCCTTATACACTGGCAGAACTTCTGAAACGGATACAGTGGAAGCAACTTGCTGCAGATCCTTACATAGCTTCTTAAAAACATCTTTTACCACACTTACCTCATTACAAGCCAAATCATTTGTCCCTAAATGGACTATGACATCCAACTCTCCATTTTGTCTTGCTTCCTTAACAATTTTTAAAATGCGTTTTCGATCTCTGTGAGCTGTAGCACCAGGAAGACATCTGACTTCTTTGCCATCACCATGACTATCCTCCAGAGTCACTCCTCTTAATATAGAATACCCCAATAAGAGTTGCTTCCTCTTAAAGGTGTTCTTACTTCTTACCTTTATCAGTTTGTCAGTGGTTTCAGTCTGGTTTACCTGTGGATTACAGGCTGGTGAACCAGTAGTCTCTGCTTCTGGAGTTGTTTCAATATTAAGGCAGTGTTCTGAAAGTGCAGCAAAGGAATTTTGAAGAGGCACAGACTGTGGGACATGCCTCCTGTCCACAACTCTTACCCTTCCAGAGCCAACTGTAGTCCATCTGCCATTTCTTGGAAGTCTCTGAGGCAGTGGCACTTGTGTCTTTTGTATCTTTGTGGAGCTCACAGACATCTTGTAGATTTCAGCCTTCAAATTATCAATCTCCTCTTGTAAAACAGAAAATTGCTGACAAATTGGACAACTTCTGAACCTCCAAAAGGTTTCCTTGGGGAGAAAAGCAAAACATCCATTGCACTGCAACATGTTCACAGCACTAATGTAATCAGGGGACAGAAAAAAATAAATAAATACCTTCAGATTTTGTTTTCTGAGTTGTTTTCTGACTTTAATCACCACAGATCACCTCCAGATTATCTCCAGAATATCTCCTTCTACACTTACTATTGCTCACTTTCTATTGCTCAGTGCCCAGCTAATGATTAGCCCAGCTAATAACAAACCTATTTTTATACACAGAAGGCAACTCACTTTTAATTAGCAAAACAGTTTGTAACTAGATCTAACAGGTACTAATTAACACATCAATCCCAATCAACTCAATGACTCGGTGTTTAGATTCCTTACCAAGTATCCAGTAATCAACCTTCAATTGTCTACAGTACTTTGGTATAGATTCTTAAAATTCTTACCAAGTATCCAGTAATCAACCTTCAATTGTCTACAGTACTTTGGTATAGATTCTTAAAGTTCTTACCTATGAAAGAGAAGAATAGATATCATCAAAATGGATACAATAGATGTCCAGAATATCTCCTTCTACACTTACTATTGCTCACTTTCTATTGCTCAGTGCCCAGCTAATGACAGCACTGAATACACCATCACTTAATCTACTTATATAATGTAAGTACTTTTTTAAGTTTACTGCTCCTTTAAGATAAAAAATAAAAGTAATATTAAAAAAATAAACTACATCCAGAGAGACGGATAATAGATCCAATACAGACGGCAGATTATCACATAGCAGCTTACCACTCATATGGTTCATCTTTATCTGCCTGCACCTCTCTCCATTATTTCTGGGATCTGAAACAAAAGAGATATATCGCTATTAAAGACAGGAGGGGACGGCTACAGTGGCAATGCTGGGACACAGTCATATACTCCACACCTTTAAATTGACTATATATCTTATTGGCATACAGAAACGGGCCAGATTGACAGCTCTTATCATATTTATCACTCAAGTCCTTCAAACATTATTACTGTATGTAGTATTATTCTATGCACTGTTGTTTTTAGACTGTTAAGATCAGATATACTATATTAGAGGGTACCCTCTCTTTAGTTAATTGCATATGTATTATTTTAATAAATGTTACATTATATTTTTGATAATAGTTTATTTTTTATATAAAAGGGTGTCAGGTAGTGATGATCGAGCACCCCAATGCTCGGGTGTTCGGGTGCTCTGGCCGAGCACCCCCAGAGGCTCGAGTGCTCGGCCGAGCACCCGAGCCCCATTGAAGTCAATGGGAGGACTCGAGCATTACACCAGGCACCCCCTGCTCTGATGAGGGGAGGGTGCCTGGTCCATAGGAAAAGGGCAGAAAATGATGGAAACACCACAGAAATGGTTCAGGGACAGCATAGGGAGGATGTCTGGATGCATCTTGGACTCCAACGTCGCTGCTGGGAACGATGTTTCGCCCGTAGTACGCCATTTTTACAGACTGATCGTAAAACACACAAAAAGGAAGATAAAAACGACTTTAGGCGAAAAATTGTTACCAAACAGTATTTGCTGTATATTTACTTGTATATCATCTGCAAATTCTGCAAAAAATTTCCTCGATTTTTCTGAACTGGGGCCATGATTAAGAGGGAAACGTGCGCAGAGGCAAATTCTGCAAAAAATTTCCTCGATTTTTCTGAACTGGGGCCATGATTAAGAGGGAAACGTGCGCAGAGGCAAATTCTGCAAAAAAATTTCCTCGATTTTTCTGAACTGGGGCCATGATTAAGAGGGAAACGTGCGCAGAGGCAAATTCTGCAAAAAATTTCCTCGATTTTTCTGAACTGGGGCCATGATTAAGAGGGAAACGTGCGCAGAGGCAAATTCTGCAAAAAATTTCCTCGATTTTTCTGAACTGGGGCCATGATTCAGAGGGAAACGTGCGCTGAGCCGACCATCTAAAACATTATGGGTGAGGGTCTGCTGCGGAGCTGACTATCCTAAACATTATATGCGAAGGCCCGCTAGTGAGCTGACGCTATAAAACATTATATGAGAGGGCCCGCTAGAGAGCTGACCCAATAAAACATTATATAAGAAGGCCCGCTGGTGAGCTGACCTATACAAAAATTGTCAAACAGGGCCCGCTGGTGAGCTGGCCCTATATAAAAATTATATCCCAGGGTATATGGAAGAGAGTCAACCATATACCCATTTTTTGGGTGGAAGGGGTGAATGGGAATACAGAGTATTCCTATCATTGTAAATAACATATTTAAAGTGACTTTATGTTCACCCGGGGCTTTCCTCCAGTGGAGTGGAGAAGTCAGGGGAAATCCAGGCCTTGTTCATTTTTATAAGTGTCAACCTATCAGCATTTTCGGTGGAAAGGCGGATACGCTTATCTGTTATGATGCCCCCAGCAGCACTAAATACCCGCTCAGACAGAACGCTGACGGCAGGGCAGGCCAGCACCTCCAAGGCGTAGAGTGCCAGTTCATACCACGTGTCCAGCTTGGACACCCAGTAGTTGTAAGGCACAGAGGGATCATTGAGGACGCTGACACGGTCTGCTATGTACTCCTTCACCATCTTCCAAAACTTTTCCCTCCTTGTGACACTAGGCTGCGCATCAGGGTGAGGGTGCTGGCGGGGTGTCATGAAGGTGTCCCACGCCTTGGAGAGTGTTGCCCTGCCTTTGTCGGAACTGCTGTGTGCTCCCCTTTTCTCCCCTTCTCGGTTGGCCAAGGTAGCACGTACTCTGCCGCCAGCGTTGTCAGATGGAAAATTTTGGAGCAATTTTTCAACAAGAACCTTCTGGTATTGCACCATTTTGCTTGTCCTCTCCACCGGAGGAATGAGAGATGAGAAATTCTCTTTGTAGCGGGGGTCCAGAAGGGTGAACACCCAGTAATCCGTGTTGTCTAAAATGCGTATAACGCGTGGGTCACGGGAAAGGCAGCCTAACATAAAGTCAGCCATGTGTGCCAGAGTACCAACAGGCAAGATTTCGCTGTCCTCACCAGGAGGATGACTCTCAATCTCCTCATCCTCTTCCTCCTCTTCTGCCCACCCACGCTGAAGAGATGGAACTAAAGTTCCATGGCTACCCTCTGTAGCGGAGGCAACCGTGTCTTCCTCCTCCTCCTCCTCCGCCTCCTCCAATTGTCGCTGAGAACACGAAGTGAGGGTGCTCTGGCTATCACCTTGTGTAAGCTCTTCCTCCCGCATTTCCACCTCTTCCACATGCAAAGCGTCGGTTTTAATTGTGAGCAGCGAGCGTTTCAGTAGACACAGAAGTGGGATGGTTACACTGATAATAGCGTTATCGCCGCTCACCATCTGTGTCGATTCCTCAAAATTGCGTAAAACCTCACAGACGTCTGACATCCATTCCCACACCTCACTTCTGATTAGAGGAAGTTGAACGGAGAGGCGACGACCGTGTAACAGCTGGTACTCCACTACTGCCCTCTGCTTCTCACAAAGCCGGGCCAACATGTGGAAGGTGGAGTTCCAGCGCGTGCTCACGTCACACAGCAGCCGGTGAGCTGGCAATTGTAAGTGCTGCTGCAGCTTCAACAGGCCGGCTGAAGCTGTAGATGACTTACGGAAATGTGCACACACTCGGCGCACCTTCGTCAAGAGATCATGCAAATTGGGGTAGGTTTTTAGAAATCGCTGAACCACTGAAATAAATACATGCGCTAGGCATGGTACGTGTGTGAGCTTGCCGAGCTCCAAAGCCGCCACCAAGTTACGCCCATTATCACACACAACTATGCCTGGTTGCAGGTTGAGTGGCGAGAGCCACTGCTCGGTCTGGTGACTAATCCCCTGCAACAGCTCTGAGGCCGTGTGCTGTTTGTCCCCAAGGCAGATCAGCTTCAGCACGGCCTGTTGACGCTTCCCCACTGCAGTGCTACACTGCTTCCAGCTACCGGCTGATGGGTGAGTGGCGCTGCGCGCAGAGAATTCGGAGATGGAAACGGAGGAGGAGGAGCCAATAACGTAGGTGCTGGCGGAAACCCTGATGGAGGTAGGGCCCGCAATCCTCGGCGTGGGTAGCACCTGTGCCATCCCAGGGTCCGAGTCGCTCCCAGCCTCCACGACATTCACCCAGTGTGCCGTCAGGGAAATGTAGCGTCCCTGGCCACAAGCACTTGTCCATGTGTCAGTCGTTAAGTGGACCTTCCCAGTAACTGCGTTGGTCAGGGCACGGGTAATGTTACGGGACACATGGTGGTGTAAGGCGGGGACGGCACACCGGGAAAAGTAGTGGCGGCTGGGGACTGCGTACCGAGGGACAGCTGCTGCCATCAGGCTGCGGAAGGACTCAGTCTCCACAAGCCTAAATGGCAGCATTTCGATGGCCAGTAATTTGGAAAGGTGTGAGGTTAGTGCTATGGCCTGTGGGTGGGTGGCTGGGTATTTTCGCTTGCGCTCAAATGCCTGGGGTAACGACATTTGGACGCTGCGCTGGGACAGGGAAGTGGATGTGGTCGCTGATGGTGCTTCAGATGGTACAGGTGCAGGGCGGGAGGTATGCGGGCCTACGCCTTCGACAGGCGATTGGCCGGCACCGAAAACAGGGGAAGAGGAGGCAGTGGTGTGGCCTGCAGACACAGATTGGCGATCCGGGCGTTCCTCCCACTTATTACGGTGCTTGGATGCCATGTGTCGGATCATGCTGGTGGTGGTGAGGTTTCTAGTGTTCATGCCTCGGCTCATTCTGGTGTGGCACAGGTTGCAAACTACAATTTTTTTGTCGTCCGCACTTTCCTTAAAAAAACGCCATACCGCGGAACACCTAGCCCTTGGCAAGGGAGATTTACGCAAAGGGGTGCTCCGTGGAACATTTGCGGGCCGGTTTGGTGTGGTCCGCCTTCTTTCTTTAGCCACACCACTGCCTCTTCCAGCCTGTTGCGGTGCTGCAGATGGCTCACCCTCAGGACTGCTGTCATCGCTCGGCTCTCCACCTTCCCAGGTGGGGTCAGTCACCTCATCGTCCACCAAGTCCTCCTCCACTTCCTCACTCTGATCATCCTCCTCATTTCTTGATCCCACCACATACTCAGTCATTGACAACTGTATATCATCCTCCTCATCAAGGTCTTGAGACAGTAATAGTGGTTGATTTGATGGCAACTGTGTCTCATCATCATCATCATCCACTTCCTTTGACCTTAAATGCCGTTCCCCTCTGTCATCTTCTTGTGATTGGGTACCCTCTAGAGGTTGTGAATCAGGGCACAAGATTTCATGTTCCTCTGCAAGCGTGCTTGGAGAGAGGTTCAAATTAAGGATTGGTGATGAGACGAGCTCCTCACTATATCCCAGTGTGGGATCACTTCTTTGACCAGACCCTCTATGGTGGGAGGAAGGATGATCAGGGTGAGGATTATGTTGACCAGACTCTTGGCTACTGAGAGTGGACTTGGTGGAAGACAGGGTGGTGCTTAACCGACTGGAAGCAGTATCAGCTGAAATCCAACCGACCACCTGTTCGCAGTGGCCTGACCTCGAGAGTGATGTCCTGCGACGCCCTGTAAACTGAGACATGAAGCTAGGTATGGTGGATGTCTTTCTTTCTTGTGCTCTGGCACCAGGCACAGTTTCTACGCGTCCTGACCCGCGCCCTGAACTATCAGGATCACGTCCACTTCCCCGTCCCTTTTTACCCGCCTTCTTCATATTACACGGAATATGTGCTGCTAATCTGCAACTTTGCACACTAAACAGAATGTGCTGCTTATCTGCGGCTAGGCACAGTGAATGGAATATGTGACTTTTATTTTTTACACTTTGCACACTAAACAGAATGTGCTGCTAATCTGCAACTTTGCACACTAAACAGAATGTGCTGCTTATCTGCGGCTAGGCACAGTGAACGGAATAAGTGACTTTTATTTTTTACACTTTGCACACTAAACAGAATGTGCTGCTTATCTGCAACTTTGCACACTAAACAGAATGTGCTGCTTATCTGCGGCTAGGCACAGTGAATGGAATATGTGACTTTTATTTTTTACACTTTGCACACTAAAAAGAATGTGCTGCTAATCTGCAACTTTGCACACTAAACAGAATGTGCTGCTAATCTGCAACTTTGCACACTAAACAGAATGTGCTGCTTATCTGCGGCTAGGCACAGTGAACGGAATAAGTGACTTTTATTTTTTACACTTTGCACACTAAACAGAATGTGCTGCTAATCTGCAACTTTGCACACTAAACAGAATGTGCTGCTTATCTGCGGCTAGGCACAGTGAATGGAATATGTGACTTTTATTTTTTACACTTTGCACACTAAAAAGAATGTGCTGCTAATCTGCAACTTTGCAGACTAAACAGAATGTGCTGCTAATCTGCAACTTTGCACACTAAACCGAATGTGCTGCTTATCTGCGGCTAGGCACAGTGAACGGAATAAGTGACTTTTATTTTTTACACTTTGCACACTAAACAGAATGTGCTGCTAATCTGCAACTTTGCACACTAAACAGAATGTGCTGCTTATCTGCGGCTAGGCACAGTGAATGGAATATGTGACTTTTATTTTTTACACTTTGCACACTAAACAGAATGTGCTGCTAATCTGCAACTTTGCACACTAAACAGAATGTGCTGCTTATCTGCGGCTAGGCACAGTGAACGGAATAAGTGACTTTTATTTTTTACACTTTGCACACTAAAAAGAATGTGCTGCTAATCTGCAACTTTGCACACTAAACAGAATGTGCTGCTAATCTGCAACTTTGCACACTAAACAGAATGTGCTGCTTATCTGCGGCTAGGCACAGTGAACGGAATAAGTGACTTTTATTTTTTACACTTTGCACACTAAACAGAATGTGCTGCTAATCTGCAACTTTGCACACTAAACAGAATGTGCTGCTTATCTGCGGCTAGGCACAGTGAATGGAATATGTGACTTTTATTTTTTACACTTTGCACACTAAACAGAATGTGCTGCTAATCTGCAACTTTGCACACTAAACAGAATGTGCTGCTTATCTGCGGCTAGGCACAGTGAACGGAATAAGTGACTTTTATTTTTTACACTTTGCACACTAAACAGATTGTGCTGCTAATCTGCAACTTTGCACACTAAACAGAATGTGCTGCTTATCTGCGGCTAGGCACAGTGAATGGAATATGTGACTTTTATTTTTTACACTTTACACACTAAACAGAATGTGCTGCTAATCTGCAACTTTGCACACTAAAAAGAATGTGCTGCTAATCTGCAACTTTGCACACTAAACAGAATGTGCTGCTAATCTGCAACTTTGCACACAAAACAGAATGTGCTGCTAATCTGCAATTTTGCACACTAAACAGAATGTGCTGCTAATCTGCAACTTTGCACACTAAACAGAATGTGCTGCTAATCTGCGGCTAGGCACAGTGAACGGAATATGTGACGTTTTTTTTTTAAACTCTGCCCCCCAAAACAAAATATAACTGCTGCCCCCACACACAATAGTCCTAAAAAGGACTTTTGGGTCTTTTTGTTGTTGAAACACACTTTTCTTCTCCCTACACTGACTTTCCCTTCCTATCCTCATCTCTCCCTGGCTAAGACTGAGCCGAACTCGCTGGTCAGGTGCTATACAGCACCCGATCACGGGTTCTGGCCAGCCAATCAGTGTAATGCCAGCAGCCAACATGGCTGCTGGCATTACACTGATGTCAGAGCCTCCCCGTACGTTTATTGGCTGCGCAGCAGCCGCGAAACGTGCGGGGAGGAGACCCGAACATGGCGGGCGAGCACATGCGGTACTCGTACGAGTACCGCCATGTGCCGAGCAGAGCGATGCTCGAGCCGGACCGAGCTTCGGCCGAGCATGCTCGCTCATCACTAGTGTCAGGCTGTCACAGCAGCCATTCTGTGTTTGTGTGAGGAGAGTGCAGCATGTTTTTTAGCTAGAGGAGATAGGCAAATAAAGGGGAACTGAAGCTTAGTTGAGGGAGCCATTTAGGTAGGACATTTGTTCTCTGTATTAGGGGAGTCTGGGGGCACTCTAGGGGATAAGAAGGGAGGAAGGAGGTTATCCCCCAAATACTCCAAAATTCCATGTGACTGACAGGCAAGACACAGGCAACCTATTTGCTTGCTGATCTTGCTGTTATTGTCCCTGTGCTGGGTGGGGAAGTCTGGGGAAAGACATTGTTGATTTTCTTTTTCAGTTATAATTTTTTTGTACAGACTGTGATAAGACAGCAGGGTGGACAACTTAAAATAAATAAATAATAAAAAAAAAAGAATAAAAAACGAAATATCTTATGTGACAGTGACAGACAGCTGACTGGGCTTAGGCAAGGCATCATACAGCTCCATCAGTTGTGTTGTGCTCTGTACAGCAAAAAAAACACAGTGTAGTTGCAGAATGTCCAGCAAAGGCACAAGGGGAAGGGGGAGGGGTGGAGCAGTGTAGGGACATGAGAGTAAAATAGTAGTCCAAAAACCTACTGCAGCAATGGTTGTTGCAGCATGTGCAGTCAATGATGATGATCCCTTGACACCAAGGGAGGATGTAGTTTGTCAAGGTCCCAGCAAAACTAGGTCCAGCACCACCAGTGCCAGTAGAAATATAGAACCATATAAGAAGAACACTGAAGATGACAACAAGTCACATTCAAGTGTTGATGATGCTAGCAAAAGCATAATAGAGGAAGGTGTAGAAGCTGAACCGCCTGCTGCATCAGACAGTGAGACACCAAAACCCCTGTCCTCAAAGTAGTAGTGAATTGTGTTATAGTAAAAGTAAAAATAAATTGTTTGAGACCTCCAAAAGCTTAGATGAATATAACGGTAGTAGTGGGCAAGCATCCTTCTCTTGTTCAGATACAGATGAAGTTGAGAGTGAGAATGATGACAGGGTTATAAGGTTAGCAGAAAGTCAAAGGCTGTATCTTCCGCCACTTTTAAGGATCATTGTGCCTGTCTATAAACTGTTTGAGAAAGCCATTGGAAAGTCTGACCCTGGACAAGTACATATGTCAAAAAGCACCCAGTCACCCTATCAGACATCCTCAGCATCATTGCCTCTTCAAAGTCCATGTCCCACACACCTGTTTTGAGTACCCAGAAACACAGGTTGTGTTAGATATGACAAGTACCTCTGGTGCTGCTGTTCTAAGTGCTGCACCTTTGACACCTAGTAGTAGTGTCAGTAGAATTACATCAACATCCAGCTCCAGTAGTTGTAGTAGTAGCAGAAACTACACATGACAGACAAAGCCAGGACAAATATATTAACAGCAGCACAGATGAGGAGGTGGAGGAGGGATGTGATGAAGGGTTGCCACCATCTACCCCTCTTGGGACCACTGCTATGACCGATAAGTAATATGTGTCAATAATCTGAGAAGGAGGATAGAGTATGACAATGGTAAAAATACTTACACAAATCGCACCATGCCAGTCCCCCACCACCATTACTACAATACATATCTGCCACATTGTAGGTTGTACTATATTTTTGTTTATTACTTAATATCATCCTGAATATGTGCACAGCACAATTATGATAAAGGATTATTATGGGGTTTACAATTTATATTATCAGTTGGATCAGCGCAGGTTAATTTTTGCTTTTGTGTTTCCTCTAGGTTTTTCCTAAGTTTGGGGGTTTGGGGACAAGCCCCCTCTTTCCTTGCAGCGTTCCATACCTTAATTACTAGATTCATTCACATCCTTCACATTAAATATATTAATCATGTTGGTTTAGCGCTGTCGGTTTTCTATCTTTGTTTACAATACATATTTGCCAAATTGTAGGTTGTACTTTATTTTTTTTATTACTTGATATCATCCTGAATATGTGCACAGCACAATTATGATAAAGGCTTATTACTGGGTTTACAATTTTTATTATCAGTATGGATCAGTGCAGGTTAATTTTGCTTTTGTGTTTCTTCTAGTTTAAATTTTTGCATAGGAGGAAAGGCAAAATTTCTTGCGGGAAAAGTGAAAAATCTGCACTTTTTCACAAAATTTTTCACGGGAAATTTTTCACTCTTTTCGCCCACCCCTACTTAAGATTCCCTGTTGACTTTCTAAACATATCAAGGGCAGATATATTTTCTATAGAAGCAGCTAATAGCTAGATGCTCCAGTTTGTTGCAATTAATATTTTGTTGATCGATCATCTGAACAGAAGCGTTAACATCGCTACACCTCCAATGTTCACAGATGTTACTACTTCATCTGTACAGCTGGCTCATTTTCCTATGAAGTATAAAAGACTGAGAGGGATATGTATAAATAGGTGTTCTTGCTAAAATCAGCAAAAGAGCCTGGTTTTGTGCACTTTGTCTGCCAAACACCTGTGTACTAAACTCTTTATGCAATTGGACATTTCAGGGCATTAAAATGCATTGGAGTCATCTCTATACTCTATGGAAACAGATATCCTGATTACTTCTGGTACATTCAAACCGACAGGAAGTGACTCCGCAGTTTCCATCACATTCTATGCAGAATTTTTGTCAGAGACTCACCTCTTCTATAGAATGCAACACAACAAATATCTGAAATCTGGAAACGTAAGGTCAATGTTAATTAAAAAAAACAATAAGAACAATGAAAAGACATATCTCTTAACTGTGAGAGCACCTTGTTTTATTCAGCAGGAAAATCCAAACTCTAAATGCTTTATTTTTAAAACAAAAGTGTAATGCTAATTTAAATGAAGTCAATCATTTTCCATGATTACGGCATCAATTTTAATCTCAGGCATGCCTTACAAAAGTGTGTGTACATAAGACAAAACAAAGCTTAAGCAAAAAGATGAAACAAACATCAAAGCAAACAGAAGCAATTTTGGAGCAAGTAAACTGCACCATGGGGGAAAGTGAACATTCCCATTAACTTAAATGGGGATTTAAACCCTTAAATGACTACATTGCAGAGCTATCTGCCGGACCTATCTACCATTCAAGGGTTTAAAAACCTCATTTAAGTCAATATGGATTTGAGGAATGTTCAACCCTGTAGTGCAGTTAGTTTGTTTTAGGACTGCATCTCTTTAGCTTGATGAAAATGCTTCATAGCATATTATGTAAATGAGGTTATTTTCCCCAGCTATGTAACTGATTAGACCCATAATTGGCCTTGTGTTTTGTGCATATGGCCCTAATGTGAAAAATCAAGAGAATTGTTTACTTACATGTGCCTCCTTATTGGGTTTTGTTCATAATGTTTCTCCTCTGATGCTGGTTGATTTTCCAGAGCACTGTCTTACTGAAAGTAGTTTGATAAAATTGTGATTCTTACTTATCAGTAATTTGATCCTTAAGTAATGGATCTCAGGCCTTTGTTCTTTTAGATGAAAAACTTGGACTTAAAAATTAACAACAGCCGAACGTGTCTGACGAACATGATGGAACAGATAAAATGTGAGAAAGGTTAATTTTTCATGTGTATAGTTACTATTTATCTGACACAACTCTTTAATGCAATAATTGTCAAGATCTCTTATCCATCAGTATGTATTGTAACAATACATACATTGACAATTGAAAATGTAATGAAATCTGCTCATTGTTAAAGAGTTCTGACCAGTGTCACAGATAACCTGTATTTAAATTGCTTTGTGAACCATTGAGGGCAAGTCCCTTAAGTGTTATCACAAACTATAAGCAAGTTTACATCTGTCTTTAATTAATTTGAAAATATAATTTTGTAATCCTCAAGATACAGTGCACTTCTCATTTGTTTTAATTGTCTTTTGATTAATGATGTAAACAGAATTTCTACTTGAAAGAATAATTACAAAACAAAGTTTTGACATAATTCTAGAAAAGAAATATTGCATTTATAGATTACCTTTTTCTCATTGATGTACATTTATTTTTTCTGAAAATTATAATGAAAACAGAGAAGTGTTTTAAACACAAAACCAGAGGCGTAACTAGAAGCCTTCAGGCCCTGGTGCAAGAAGTGCCATGGCCCACCTATCACATTGGCCCCCCTTGACCACACTGACCCCCTCTACAATGCCCCTCAATCTTCACAAAGCCCCCATCTCTTACCACCCTGGTGCTCCCGTGCGGTCCTCTTAGTAATGCAGAGAACTGGGAGATGATGTCATCTCCCAGCGCTCTGCATTACTAGAGCACCGGAGGGAGATTGTGGGTGCCAGGCGGAGGGGTTGCAAGGGGCGGCCGGGCCCCTGTAGTGACGGGCCCAGTCGCAGGTGTGACCCCTGCAACCCCTATAGTCACGCCACTGCACAAAACCATGTGCTGAATGTATGGTCCCTTTAAAACACTGTTGAGACATTATTCATTTTTAGTTGTGGTGTTGCTTTTAGAGTGGGGTCTTATTTGCCCTAAAGGAACACCAATAGACAAACTGGAGACTATATGTTCTTCAATTTGTTATCGATAGTGTTACTTTTTTAGGTATCCCTCGGTGCATTGGAAGACCATTTCGGTCCATGTAGAAACATTTGTGGTCCATGTGTTGATTGCATGATCTCATTAAGACATTGTCAGGATTTTGATTACTTTTGGTGTTTTCTCTGCATTTTCTGAGATTGCATTCATTGCGGCAGCACACCGATAGAGAGGCTGGAGATCATATGTTCTCCAGTTTGTATATTGCTAGCATCGTCTTTTTAGGCACCCTTTGGTGCATTGAGAAACCATTATGGTCAACTCCTTGACTAATCAATAAAAATATTTGTATTAATGTGGACTGATGTTGCACTCTGCGCCAACTTATAGATTGGTGAAGATCAGATTCAGATCACACTAGTTTATTAATGGTGTGATATACAGATTATAGTTTGGGGTGGAGATGTAACACATTGCCTTGTACAGTAGGCAAGGGCATCAGGCTTGGTAGCTCCCATCATTATAATTTTATACAGATATAGAATATATTATTATATGACTGTATTTTTTATCTCCAACGAACACGTGTGAGATTCTTTGTTTTTATTTAGATTTTTAATAAATACTGTTTGTTTATATGCCAATTCATGTATCAAGACATTCAGTCCAGATATGTAGCTCTATAAATTTCTTTTCAAAGTGCCTATCAATGTATATTATTGTTTTTCATGAAACTATGAGGCACAGTTTCTAGATCTTTGGTTGCTGGAGAAGTCTTCTCCAATGAAATCACTTCTCCAGTTCCAAAGTTGGAGAGATCTTAGTGTATAGGCTACATAGAATAACATAGGACATTAATTGATATTTGTAATTTTTTCCCCTTAACCTAACATTTAGACAAATCCCACCATTAAGAACCTCCTGATTACATAGTAACATAGTAATTTAGGTTGAAAAAAGACTTGCGTCCATCTAGTTCAACCCTTTTCCTATTCCTGTTTACCATTGTTGATCCAAAAGAAGGCAAAAAAACTCCTCAATATAGCAATTTCAAGTTCTGCCTTGAATGGGGGGGGATTCCTTCTTGATTCCAAATGGCAGTCAGATTTCTCCTTGGATCAACAAGCCCTAACTAAATATTAATCCCAGTACTAACGTACATAGCCCTCTATGTTATGCTCTTTTAAATAAGTATCCAGGCCCTTTTTAAAGGCATCTAATGTATTCGATAGCACCACCTCCTCAGGCAGTGAATTCCATACCTTTATTGTCCTTACTGTAAAGAAACCTTTCCGCTGTTGTAGATTAAATCTCCTTTCCACAAGTCTAAGCGGGTGGCCCCTTGTCCTGTGTACTGTTCTGTTAATGAACAGGTCTTTGGAGAGCCCTTTGCATGGGCCCTGAACATATTTATATAGTGTTATCATATCCCCTCTAAAACGCCGTTTCTCTAGTGTGTACAAGTTTAACTTTTCTAGCCTTCTTCATAACTAAAACTTTCCATTTCCCCTTACTAGTTTTGTAGCCCTCCTCTGTACTCTTTCTAGTTCCATAATGTCGTTTTTCAGAAAAGGCACCCAGAATTGAACAGCATATTCTAGGTGGGGTCTTACCATTGACCTGTAAAGAGGCATAATTATATCTTCCTCCCTTGAGTCAATACCCCTTTTAATACATGCCAATATCTTATTGGCCTTTGCAGCTGCCACCTGGCACTGCATGCTACTGCTAAGTCTATTGTCTACCATTACTCCCAAATCCTTTTCATTTGTAGATTTCCCCAGAGAAACACCATTTAAACTATATGTTGCATTTTTATTATTATACCCAAAATGAATAACTTTACACTTGTCTATATTGAATCTCATTTGACATTTGCCTGCCCAGTTACTCAATTTGTCCAAATCCTCTTGTAATGAAGACACATCCAGTTCAGACTTTATTACCTTACTTAATTTTGTGTCATCGGCAAACACTGATACATGGCTCTCTATGCCCTCTGGGAGGTCATTAATCAACAAATTAAAAAGAAGAGGACCCAAAACAGATCCCTGAGGTACTCCACTTATCACGTTTATCCAACTGGAGAACTTGCCATTTACTACCACTCTTTGCATTCTATCTTTCAGCCAAATTCCAATCCACACACAAACATTTTCCCCTAAGCCTATTTCATTCAATTTGTACAGTAACCTCTTGTGTGGAACAATATCAAATGCCTTTGGAAAGTCTAAATAGATCACATCAACCGCCGATCCCGCATCTATATTATTACTCACTTTTTCATAAAATGCGATCAAATTAGTTTGACAAGACCTGTCTTTCAAAAGGCCATGTTGGCTATTGCTAATGATATTCCTGTTCCAGCAGAATTATTGAATATATTCCCTTAGCAACCTTTCAAACAGCTTCCCTACCACAGATGTCAAGCTTACAGGTCTGTAATTTCCTGGCTTTGACTTTGATCCCTTTTTAAATATGGGCACCACATCTGCTTTACGCCAATCCATGGGCACCATACCTGAAATAAAAGAATCCCTGAAAATCAAATATAACAGTCTGGCCAGGGTCTGGCTTAGCTCTTTAAGTACCCGTGGGTGTATACCATCTCGCCCTGGAGCTTTGTCTACCTTAACACCATTCAATTGTTTTAACACCTTTTCTTGTGTTAGCCAATCCCATGCTTGTTGTGACTGTTCTGTAAAAGTAGTTTGCAGATTCTTTGGGTCTTCCTTGGTAAAAACAGAAGAAAAGAAGTTATTTAAAATATCTGCCTTCTCTCTGTCCCCCTTGACCATCTCACCCGTTTCAGATAATAAGGACCCAACATTATCAGACTTTAATTTTTTGCCATTAATGTATTTAAATATTTTTTTTGGGTTGCTCTTGCTCTCCTTAGCAATATTTTTTACATTCTCCAGTCTAGCTAATTTAATAGCCTTTTTACAGGTTTTGTTGACATTTTTGTATTCTGCAAATGCCTCTGCTGATCTCTTAGCTTTGTAATGTTTAAATGCCGCTTTCTTGTTATTTATTTCATAAATTACGTTACTGGTTAGCCACATTGGTTTTCATTTGCTTCTTTTATATTTGTTTCCAACAGTGCTAAATTTATATGTGTATTTTTGCAATGTTATTTTGAAGGCATTCCACTTACCTTCTGTGTTTTTTCCTGAAAATATTTTATCCCAGTCAACGAGACCAAGGCATGAATTAAACCTGCTAAAGTTGGCCTTTTTAAAATTCAGTGTTTTGGTGGAACCCATACCAAATTGCTTTTTTGAATTAATCTCAAACGATACCATGTTATGGTCACTATTCCCCAAGTGCTCCCTAACTTGGATGTTAGAGATAAGTTCTTCATTGTCAGTTATTACCAGATCCAGACATGCATTCCCCCTGGTTGAGGTCTGCACTAGTTGAGACAAAAAATTGTCATTCAACAAGTTCAGAAACTTGCTGTTTTTAGCAGAATTAGCTGTTCCATTTTTCCAGTCAATTAAAGGATAATTAAAATCCCCCATTATTATAGTTCTCCCTATTTGAGAAGGCTTTTCTATTTGCATTAATAGCTTTATTCTTCAAGGTCACCAATGTTTGGTGGTTTATAACAAATACCCACTAATATTTTCTGGGCAGTTTTACCCCCAGTGACTATTTCAACCCACAGGGATTCCACATGTTCACTACTGTCATCACATATATCTTCCCGCAAATGAGGCAATAATGCTGGTTTGACATATAGACAGACCCCACCACCTCTTTTGTTTGACCTATCTTTTCTAAATAACATGTAGCCCTCCAAATTGATTGACCAATCATGTGTGTCATCCCACCATGTTTCTGTTATGCCTATCAAGTCATAGTTTTTGATTTCAGCTACCAGCTCCAGTTCCCCTATTTTACCAGTTAAACTTCTGTCATTTGCAAGCATACAATTTATGCCACTGCTATGTTCCATTTGTGATTTAATTTTGATGTGGTTTGTAGGCTTCTCCCTATCATCTGTACTAACCCCGCCACCAGATCCACCCACCTGGTTATTAGCTACATCACCTTCCCTTTCTATACTATCTAGCCCAGTATTTATTGACCCCTCCCCCTTCCTAGTTTAAAATCTCCTCCAACCGTCTAGTCATCCTCTCCCCAAGCACTTGAGACCCTCTTGCATTCAGGTGCAATCCATCCCTACTATAAAGATTGTACCCCAAAGCAAAATCAGCCCAGTGCTCTAAAAACCCAAAGTCATCCTTCTTACACCAAGACTTCAACCATGCATTGAGCTCCCTAATCTCCCGCTGTCTCTCTGGCGTAGCGCATGGCACAGGTAGTATCTCTGAGAATACTACATTGGAGGTCCAGTTCCTAATCTTACTCCCTAAATCCCTAAAATTACCTTTTAGGACTCTCCACCTTCCTCTTACTTTGTCATTGGTACCAATATGCACCAAGACAGCTGGATCCTCTCCAGCCCCTCCCAATAATCTGTCCATCCTGTCTGCAACATGCCGAACCCGGGCACCCGGGAGACAGCAAACCATTCGGTTGCTGCGATCAGAGCCACAGATTACCCTATCTGTTCTCCTAATAATGGAGTCCCCTACCACCACAACCTGCCTAGGCTTCACTTTCCTCTGGATCCCCTCTGTGCTAGAGGAGCTGTTCTCCCAGCTGTTAGGGAGAACAGTCTTCTCCAGCAATTCCACGTCTGGGTTTGCCTCCCCAACATCTTCACTTAAATGAGCAAATTTGTTGGGATGGAAAAACTCAGGACTGGCTGCCCTCTTCCTCTTCCCTCCCCCACTGCAACCACTTCTAACTGTCACCCAGCTATGTGCCTGGTTCCCTTCTCCCTCTTTGCTAGGTGACCCAGCTAGACTCTGCTCAATTAGCAAGAGACACCTCTCAAGGTTGTCAATGTCTCTCAGTGTTGCAATATGACTCTCTAGAGCTCCAATCTGAGCTTCTAGAAGGGCCACTTGCTCACACTTGCCACAGCGGTATGGACCCTGGAACTGCTGTTCCAAGCATGCATACATATGGCAAGATGTGCACTGAGTGAGATCTCCAAACTTGCTCATCGTGTATGGTGCAAATGTGAGTTCTTAAAATGTAAACAATTAATTTACCTTTGTTACACTAACTCCTGTGTTGCACTAACTGCTGTGTTTTACAAACTGTGCACTTATTCCAGAGCACTTAGGAAAGAACACACTGTATTTGTGAGCACGCTCTGTGAGTCCTGTACCTAGATTTATACAGGCCTACACAGGTGATTGTTCACAAACCCCACCCTTAATTAACTACTCACACTCCCAGAAAAACACAACCTTTTACACTTTAACCCTTTGCAGGTTAGGATGTAAACACAAAATCAGTATATTAACACTTTTCCAATGCTGTGATGTCCAAACTGTACACTTAATCCAGAGCACACTGCAATTTTATATTATAAATATTATAAAACAATAAGAAGATAAAACTCCAACCCACCCCTCCCAGACAAAAAAGGAAAACAGCCATATAATGGCAATACCTATAGAGACAATTTAAACTAAAATTAGAGTATAGAGTGAACAGTTAGAACCTAAAAGTATGTTCATTAGTGTTTTCTAGCCATGGGCCCCAGATGTTATGAGATCTGTTAGGAGACCCGCCAATGCACATGTAGCAGCTTAGAATGAGGCATATTTAAGGAGGGGGGAGTTAGGAGACATCACACCATTTTCTCAATCCCTAGGATCTCAAAAATAAGCTATATAGTGGGATAATTTGTATATGCATACAGTACGATGGACAGTAAACTCATTTTCAGTGATGGGGTAATTTGTCTATTCAGAGCTACTGAGAGACTACAGAATACATGAGCCAAACTTAGAGCATATGCAACAGAGTACCACCTTTAGTCCCACATCTAGGGCATCTGGTATCCATTTTGTGTCCCAAGCAGAACAGTCTTGTTGGTGAGTAGTAAACTCTATGTAAAATTACAAAGGTCATGGAACTATAATGAGAGCGTGCTCCTGCTCTCACAATATATATCAAGTGCCAGTCCACTTGCCATTCTAAAAATAACCCCTTGACAGTGCCACTAAACTTTTGGATTGAATTTAAATCAAATATTGATTTATTAATAAATTAGGTACAATGCTACCAGGTATGATTATACACTTATTTTATTAATATGCAATATTAGCCCTATTAGTGCCATAGATGTCCCCCACACATTGGCTTGCATTGTATAGGACACCTCTCTATTACTTTAGTTACTGCAACACCCACCCTGATTTTTTAAATTGTAATCAATATTATTACATTGTATAATTATATCAATTTGTATTGATTCAACGAGTTGTTATGATTTATATGGTCAATCAAAAGTATTAATTATATGAATTCTTAAAATGTAATGGTAACTATGTTTGAACTGTTTTATAAATTGCTTTTGAGGTATATCTTTTTTTACCTGTTATATCTTTTTCTAATGGTAGTTAATCAAAGCATCAGAAAATGGTGCAATCAATAATTATTTTTTTCCTAATTATGTGTGGTGAATAAGTAAAAAATATAGCTATGAACTAAACTTCTGTAATGAATTCAGAATATAATATTAATGTAATGTTGAAAAAAGCATTTTTATGTTAGGATTTTGAAACTCATGTTTGATATTAGTCTAAAAAGTTGTTTGGTAAATAATCAAGATTTTTTTTTTTTTATTGGTTTTAATTCCAGAGTGTCTAGCATGCAGGGCAAATAATTGTTGTACTTGAATGTCTTTTATGAGAAAGGTTAAATCAAACAAATCAATTTTTGTTAACAACAAACTTTTAATCAAGTGTTAAGAATATTAAAATCAAAACAACAAATAAAATATATTCATGTATGTACTAATTAGAGTTAAATATACAGTGGGGCAAAAAAGTATTTAGTCTGCCACCAATTGTGCAAGTTCTCCCACTTAAAAAGATGAGAGAGGCCTGTAATTTTCATCATAGGTACACTTCAACTATGACAGACAGAATGGGGGGAAAGAATACAGGAAATCACATTGTAGGATTTCTAATGAATTCATTGGTAAATTCCTCGGTAAAATAAGTATTTGGTCACCTACAAACATGCAAGATTTCTGGGTCTCACAGACCTGTAACTTCTTCTTTAAGAGTCTCCTCTGTCCTCCACTCGTTACCTGTATTAATGGCACCTGTTTGAACTTGTTATCAGTATAAAAGACACCTGTCCACAACCTCAAACAGTCACACTCCAAACTCCACTATGGCCAAGACCAAAGAGCTGTCGAAGGACACCAGAAACAAAATTGTAGACCTGCACCAGGCTGGGAAGACTGAATCTGCAATAGGCAAGCAGCTTGGTGTGAAGAAATCAACTGTGGGAGCAATTATTCGAAAATGGAAGACAGACAAGACCACTGATAATCTCCCTCGATCTGGGGCTCCACGCAAGATCTCACCCCGTGGTGTCAAAATGATCACAAGAACGGTGAGCAAAAATCCCAGAACCACACGGGGGGACCTAGTGAATGACCTGCAGAGAGCTGGGACCAAAGTAACAAAGGCTACCATCAGTAACACACTACGCCGCCAGGGACTCAAATCATGCAGTGCCAGACGTGTCCCCCTGCTTAAGCCAGTAAATGTCCAGGCCCGTCTGAAGTTTGCTAGAGTGCATTTGGATGATCCAGAAGAGGATTGGGTGAATGTCAAATGGTCAGATGAAACCAAAGTAGAACTTTTTGGTAAAAACTCAACTCGTCGTGTTTGGAGGAGAAAGAATGCTGAGTTGCATCCAAAGAACACCATACCTACGGTGAAGCATGGGGGTGGAAACATCATGCTTTGGGGCTGTTTTTCTGCAAAGGGACCAGGACGACTGATCTGTGTAAAGGAAAGAATGAATAGGGCCATGTATAGTGAGATTTTGAGTGAAAACCTCCTTCCATCAGCATGGGCATTGAAGATGAAATGTGGCTGGGTCTTTCAGCATGACAATGATCCCAAACACACCGCCCGGGCAACGAAGGAGTGGCTTCGTAAGAAGCATTTCAAGGTCCTGGAGTGACCTAGCCAGTCTCCAGATCTCAACCCCATAGAAAACCTTTGTAGGGAGTTGAAAGTCCGTGTTGCCCAGCGACAGCCCTAAAACGTCACTGCTCTAGAGGAGATCTGCATGGAGGAATGGTCCAAAATACCAGCAACAGTGTGTGAAAACCTTGTGAAGACTTACAGAAAATGTTTGACCTCTGTCATTGCCAACAAAGGGTATATAACAAAGTATTGATATGAACTTTTGTTATTGACCAAATACTTATTTTCCACCATAATTTGCAAATAAATTCTTTAAAAATCAGACAATGTGATTTTATGGATTTTTTTTGTCTCGTTCTGTCTCTCATAGTTGAAGTGTACCTATGATGAAAATTACAGGCCTCTCTCATCTTTTTAAGTGGGAGAACTTGCACAGTTGGTGGCTGACTAAATACTTTTTTGCCCCACTGTATATCATGATATATAAAATAAACTTAAAATTATTTTCAAATATTAAAAAAGATAACTGCCATGTTAATTTCAGTAATTTGAATTCATGATTTGATTTTTTGAGGTTAAAGCCTTTGACTGCTAGAGGAATAAGCAGCGCATTGCTTATCAATGTGTTGTGTACACCTCTGGCACATTACATTTAAAATTACGATCAACAATGTAAATAGGGATGGCCAAAAATTTTCACCTCAAACCAAAACTAGGTAAAAAATAGCACTTACTGCCTAGCAGGAAATTTCCAGTGAAAAGTACTGTTTTTCTGCTTTTTTCGCCTAGCTCATTCCATTGAAATCAATAGGAAGACTGAATTTCTCCCTCTCACATGGCAATTTTCTTTTCTTTTCCTGCAGGCACATAAAAGTGTGTCAGGCTCTCATAGCATGACATTCTGTGTTTGTGAGAGGAAGAGAGAGCAGCTAATTTTTGAGCTAAAGAAGATATGCAAATAAGGTGGAGTTGAAGCTTAGTTTACGGTAGTCTGGGGGTACTCCGGGGGAGAAGAAGGGAGAAAGGAGGTTAACCACAAATACCCCAAAGTTCATTGTGACTGGCTGGCAAGACACAAGGAGCAGTGATCCAAACTCCTTCCTGATCTGGCTGCTATTAATTCTGTGCTGGGGGAGTCTGGGGTACAAAGGAGGTTGTCCCCAAATACCCCAACATTCTGTCTGACTGATTTGATTAGAAATACACAGATGTAGTCCAGTTTCCCTGCTGATCTTACTTGAAATTATAGTTTATTTGTTTTTTCGGAACAGTGATAGGGTGAGACTTTGCCCGATGCAGTCATGTGCAGTAGACACTGCCCAAACGCACAGAATGCTGGGAGGTGTAGTTCTGCGGTAGTACTGCCACCGTACTTTGGCCCGTGTACAAAAGCTTTTATATTGACCGAGTATTTTGTTGAGAACAAGGCAAGACATCACACTCCATTGGTTGTGTTGTATACTTTAAAGTAAAAACACATATAGTAGTTGAGTAATGTCCAGCAAAAGGGGCATGGAGAGGGGAAAAGGAGGAGCAGTGCAGGTACATGTGAGTAAAGTGGTAGTTCAAAGACTGACTACAACCTCCTAGAGGATGCAGTTTGTCAAGGTCCCTCCAACAGTTCCACCACCACTAGCACCTGTACTCTGAAGATGACAACGAGTCGCACTGAAGTGTTGATGATGGCATAATGGTGGAAGCTCAACCGACTGCTGCATCTGACAGTGAGACAAAAAAAGCAACAAACCACCTGTCCTCAAAGTACTATCAACCTTTGTGGAAGAAAAAGTAAAAAGAAATTGTTTGACACCTCTAAAGCTTAGAGGAATATAAGGGTAGTGTTAAAGAAGAGGTGGGCAATGCTGAGGATGACCTAATGATGGCTCATGATGATTATGATGTAGATATAGACTATATCCCTCCAGCATCTCCTCTTGGTCAGATACAGAGTGAGAGAGACGATGACATTACCAGAATGTTCGCTAAAAGGCAAAAGCTCAATATTACACCACTGAAATAGAGCACTGTGCCTGCCTATAAACCATTTGAGAAAACAAATGGAAGGTCTGACCCTGATCAAGTAAAGATGCCTAACAATACACAATCATCCTGTCATTCATCATCAGCATCATCACCGTTTCCAAGTCAAATCCACAACCACTTGTGATGAGTAACCAGCAGCAACAACAACACAGGTTATTAACATCCCCCCACCTTTGCGATCATAAGTGCCTCTGTTAGTAGCACCTAGTGTTAGTAGCAGTAGAAATGCATCAACATCTAGCCCCAGTAGTAGTAGTAACAGCCCCTCAGGAACCTCGCAGTCCATGAAGTCCACAGTATGTACATACTTCACTCAGTATCCAAAAGTTAAGCATGGGTAGGGGGGAAGCAGGCTCACTCCTATGGAACCTCCTTTATGAGATTCCACCTGAAGAACAACCACAGGTATTGAAGACACCATTACAGCAGTATCATTAAGGCAACCCAAACTACATTCATCAGGGATGTATTATTCACAATGTATATCACTCCATGTCTCCATTTAATACCCTGCTCGCACCTGGCGGAAATCAGGTGTTCAACTGGTCACCATAGTAACAGTTTAACCCCATCAGAATCAAAGTCCCAAGTGTATGCACCCAAATCATTTCTCTCCTAGCCAATCTTTTCATCCTGTCTCGCCCCTTTGGGTCACTTTTTATCAATTCGATTGGGCAACATTGTAATTCTTTCAACTTGTGTCTACATTTTATAAAGTGCCTTGCTGCAGGAGTCATCTTTAGTTCTTTCTCACTAAGAGTACCATTGAGAACCCCTAATAATTGAGGCCTGTGCTCCCTTACCCTCTACTTAAAGGGCCTACTAGTCTTTCCTACATAACATTTGTTACACGGACAAAACAATAAATATATTACAAAGGCAGTAGAACATATTAAATGTTCTTTTATATGAATCACATGATTCTTGGGTGGTACCACAATGGTAGACCCAGTCTTCACGTGACTACATGTGACACAACCATTGCATTTGATGATTCTCTGTTTTGATGGACACTGTATGTTAGGGTATATGTCTCTATGGTCAGACTTAACCAGTTCATCGCTGATGTTTCTGCCCCTTTTATATCGGAAAATAGTTTTTTTCTAAAATAAATGTCCAATCTCTGGATCAGCTGCCAGCAGACGCCAATTGCCGAGAACAGATTTTTTAAAAGGGAAAGTCACATCTGAGAAAGTAGTGGTGATCACCATTCTATTACGATCTTGAATAACTGTGTCTGATCTCCCCTGAAGTAAAGTCTGCCTATCAAGATTTTGCACAAGTTGAATATCACTGGCAATATCATCTTTTCTATAACCACTATCAATAAATTTCATGCCAGGGGTATCTTCTGTCAAACCTGGTTCTAATTCAATCCTTTTGACTCCCATGAGTTGTGAAAACAGGTAATTCCCTCTTAAGTGAAGCTGGATGTTGGCTCTGTGAGTGGCTGACTACCCGCTCTTTGTATGACCTGGCTTGTCTAACTATCCACTCTGGTGTTGACCTGGGGCTCTGTCCACTGCGCATACAGCATACCAATGCTTCCGTGGATATCCTATCTGGTGCAAATCTGTAGCTCTGGCTGACTACCCGCTCCATGTATGACTTGGGTTCTCTGACTATCCTTTCTGGTGCTGTCTGGGGGCTCTGTCTGTTTCCTCCGTGCGTTGGTCCCCGCTCCACAGACACCCATCCTAGTGCGGACCTGGGGCTCTATCAGACTCCTAGCTTACTGCCTGCAGGCGTGAGTCAGTAGTCTCCTTGGTTGCATAGATATTGGGCGTTTCAATTTAACTCAAGGCTCCAGTGGGCTGAGGCCTAGTCTTGGACATTGCAGTGGATCTATTGGAGGACTGCTATTTCTGATACAGTGTTTACCTCTTTGATCACCCTCTGTGTGAAATCTGTTTACGTGCATTACTGTGATTTTTCTAATAAAAGATTGTTTTACTTTACCATACCGACTCCTGATTTATTCCTGGGAACCATGACAGCACGCCAGGGCCAAGAATATGGATGATAACAGTAATTCAGCTTTTCAAAGCATCCTGGATAGGATGGAGACACAAGATCAACTTATTGATCAATTTTCTTTTGCCTTACAAACCTTGTTGCAGCTCACTGCGCATCTCTAACTAATAAACCCACAAACTGTGGCCTCCCCCCCTCCACCCTCGGCACCGGTGGTTCCTATCTCTCCTGATGCAGGTACAATCAAGAGGTTGTCTGGTTCCGCTCAGTCCCCACATCGGTATGGGGGAGACCCAGAATCGTGTTTTGAGTTCCTCAACCAAATTGGCATATATTTGGAAATGGTGCTGCATGCCTTTCCAACTGAGCGCAGTAAGGTTGGCTTCCTTATCTCTCTCCTTACAGGCAAGGCATTGGCTTGGGCCAATCCGTTGTGGGAAACAGATAAACCCATTGTACATAACTTAATGGAGTTTGTTAAGTCATTCAAATGTGTCTTTGATCTGCCAGGCCGCGTGTTCTTGGCTTGAAAAACCTTTTGACCAGTCATTGAGTATGCCATTGAGTTTCGCACTCAGGCTGCCGAGGTGGACTGGAATAACGAGTCCCTGGAAGCGGCCTTCTTCCAAGGGCTTAGCGATACCATGAAGGATGAAATCGCGGCCTGTGATTTACCTAACATACTGGATGACTTAATTTATTTCTGTATGATAGATACCAGGCTCAGAGAGCGACCCTCATTTAAGGAGCGCCTGCAAAGGGGTCCGGGCAGACTAGCTCCTCATAATACTGGCCCACCCTATCCTTCCTCACCTCCTATGCCTCCTGAGCTGGTCTGTGGGGGGAGCGAATCGGTGCAGGTTGGAGCTACCCGGCTTTCAAAGGAGGAGAGGGCCTTCAGGAGGAGGGAAGGACTGTGTCTGTACTGTGGCAAACCAGGATATATGCTGAGGTTCTGCCCAGTACGACTGGGATGCCTGCACCTTAGATCTTACCAGGACAGATCTTGGGTGGCATTTCTCAGTTGCCAGAAAATTTTTCTGATAAGCCCATGCTGTGGGTGTGCATCTCTTGGGAGGACAGGTCAGTCTCTGTCCCAGTACTACTTAATACAGGTGCTGTGGGCTGCTTTATTGATGCAGAATTTGCGTCCAGTAAGGAGATTCTGTTACAGTCCCATTCTGCTCCACTGTCTGTGGAGGCGATTGATGGTAGACTCCTGCTACCATCTCATATTACTCATGAGACCACTCTGTTAACCCTGAAGGTGGGAGCCCTTCACACCAAAACCCTGAAGTTTCAGGTAATTAACTCCCCACATTATGCTATTGTACTGGGGTTTCAATGACTGCAGAAGCACAACCCTAGGATGGATTGGCACACGTGAAACATTTTTGCCTGGTTCTCCACAGTGTTATAAATCATGTCTCTCTATCACGGTGCCCATGATTCTTGTGCGACATTCTGACTTCCGGGTTTGTGCCTTGCTGTCTTTTATTGGTGCTTTCTGGCTAGCCCCTCCCAGGGCTAGCCTTATATACGCCCTCTTGTCACCAAGCGGGTGCCCTTTCGTGGTGTTTCTGGTATTTGTGACTCAGTGCTCCTATTCCATATTGATCCAGTTTCTGGCTGACTACCGTGCTTCTGTACCGATCCAGGCTGTGGCTGACTACCGCTCTCTGTGTACCAACCCAGGCTTTGGCTGACTACCACTCTCTGTGTACCGACCCAGGTTGTGGCTGACTACCGCTCTCTGTGTACCGACCCAGGCTTTGACTGACTACCGCTATCTGTGTACCGACCCAGGCTGTGGCTGACTACCGCTCTCTGTGTACCGACCCAGGCTTTGGCTGACTACCGCTCTCCGAGTGTTGATGATCTAGGCACGACTGACTTGCTATCCTGTTGCCTCGCATTGCAGTCAGTGCTATCCGGTCACTAGCGGTTACTGTTGCCTTCCGATTTCGCTCAGCCTGTTGCGATCTGTGGCCTCCATTAAGCACTTCCTGTGAGTGCGATCCGGTCACTAAGCTGTTACTGTTGCCTTACTACATCACTCAGCCTGTACTACGGTTGCCTCCATTAAGCACTTCCAGTCAGTGCTACCCGGTCACTAAGCGGTTAACTGTTGCCTCCCTATTTCACTCAGCCTGTACTTTTGGTTGCCTCCGTTAAGCACTTCCAGTCAGTGCTACCCGGTCACTAAGCGGTTAACTGTTGCCTCCCTTTCGCCTCAGCCTGTTGCGATCCGTGGCCTCCGTTAAGCACTTCCTGTCAGTGCGATCCGGTCACTAAGCGGTTACTGTTGCCTACCTACAGCGCTCAGCCTGTACTATAGTTGCCTCCTTAAGCACTTCCAGACTGTGCTATCCAGTCACAAGCCAGTCCTTGTTGCACCAGATACTTGGCTGCCTTGCCCGGTATTCGGTAAGGCCGGGAGAGCCTCCTCAGTTCCTTGTTGCACCAGCTAGGCTGCCTTACCCGGTATACGGTAAGGCCGGTAGAGCCTCCTCAGTTCCTTGTTGCACCAGCTAGGCTGCCTTACCCGGTATACGGTAAGGCCGGTAGAGCCTCCTCTGTTCCTCATTGCACCTAATATTAGGCTGCCTTACCTGGTATTCGGTAAGGCCGGTAGAGCCCTCTCTGTTCCTTGTTGCTTCAGATATTAGGCTGCCTTACCCGGTATTTGGTAAGGCCAGTAGAGCCTCACTATTATATGTTATCTTGTATGCCCTGTCCTGTGTCAAACTTTACTGCTGCTGCTTTGTAGAGTTTGGACCCGTAAGGGGTCTTGTGTGCTTTATTCTGTCTAATAAAGCTTTCCTATTTTATCCTACCCAATTATCTGAGTGTTCAATAAAACCGTGACACTCTCCTGTCCTGTGAGACTGACTAATACTACCTCTCCAGCATTACCTGAGGAGTATTTACCATTTAAGGAGGTGTTCAGTGAAAGTCAGGCCAGGGCCTTAGCACCACACAGGCCATATGAATTTGCGCTGGAACTTATGCCTAGTATGTCAGCTCCTAGGGTCTGTGTCTATCTCTTGTTGCTGGAGGAGAATAGAGTCATGGAGGAGCATGTGTCTGATGCGATGACCAGAGGCATCATCCGTAAGTCCTCATCCCCGCCAGGGGCTGGATTTTTTTTTGTTAAAAAAAGGACAGAGAGCTACGTCCATGTATTGATTTTCAAGGGCTTAACAAAATACTGGTTAAAAACGCATACCCGATTCCCCTAATTACCGAACTCTTCGACCATGTCAAAGGATCTAAGTATTTTACAAAACTCGACCTTAGAGCTGCTTATAATTTGGTTCAGATAAAGCAGGGTCACGAGTGGATGACAGCTTTTAATACACATTATCGCCATTATGAATATTTGATGATGCCATTTGTCCTCTGCAATTCCCCAGCTGTCTTTCAAGAGTTAATAAATGACGTGCTAAGAGAACTCTTACAGAGTTGTGTTGTGGTGTACTTGTATGACATCCTGATTCAGTGCTAGTCCTTTGGGTGTTCCTAATTAACTCTAGGCTCCAGTGGGCTGAGGCCTAGTCTTGGACAGTGTGGTAGATCTATTGGCGGACTGCTGTTTCTGATACAGTGCTTGCCTCTTTCATCACCTTCTGTGTTTTATCTACTTACGTGCATTACTGTGATTTTTCTAATAAAAGATTGTTTTACTTTACCGTACTGACTCCTGGTTTATTCCTGGGAACCATGACAAAATGACACTATCAAGTCAAGTATCAGTCCACCCCAGTGGCAGCTTATGTCAGGGGGTTCCTGTCTCTATCACTTTACATACAAATGTCTTATTTTATTGATTTTTTTTTATTAAGTGCCCCCCAATAGCAGTCAAGAACCCCCCCAAAACAAATTCCCTGTTCAACTGATTCATTCCCCAGACTCCACCCACCAACACAGGCACCCTCCTCAGACCCCTTTTATACCATGTCTTATGTTTTTTTTAAATTTTATTTATGATTTATTTTTATTAACTTTATTATTTATTTTATTCAATGTGGCTACGGTGCAGCCTTTGTAGGATGCACTTTGAAAGAAATGAGGATTAGATTTGAAGAACACACAAGAAAAATACAGAAAAAAAGATATTCGTTATGGGCTTTCAAAACATTTTATTTCAGGCACTAAAGGGGGACCGACTAATTTGAAGGATATGGGGCTAGAATGGGTTTCACCTCTAGTGAATAGATTTCAAAAATTGTGCAGACTAGAGGCTTTTTGGATATGCACCTTAAAGGGGAACTACCACCCCGGCCGGCTCAAAAGGGACTGACAGCGCAGGCGCATGGACGTCACTGTGATGAGATGTCCGTGCTTCCTGCTCCTGTGAGCATCCCTAAAATGCCGAAATCTTCAGAACCAGGTAATATTTCTGGCGACTAACGCTACTAAGCAGCTAGTCGCCAGATGAAGAATCAATCAAGGTTAAGTTATTGCGGGGTGGTAGTTCCCCTTTAAGCACCTTAGGGTGGTCTGTCTAAATGAGCTCCTGAGATTGTTGTGAGTGTCGCAACAACTCTTGGACCTGCACCCATGAGGAACGGATTCACTTGAGATGATCCTCCAATGCCGGAATCTCCTGGCGAGAGAACGAATCTGGAATCATGGAGGGTTGATACCCATAATTCACCATGAAGGGGGAGAGCCGGGTAGAAGCTGAGACAGCACTGTTATGAGCAAATTCTGCCCAAGATATCAGGTCTGACCAATTATTCTGATGGTCTGAGATGTAGCACCACAGGAATTGCTCCAAGGCCTGATTAGCTCTTTCTGCTGCCCTATTAGATTGCGGGTGATAGGCTGAGGTGAAGGAGAGTTGGATACCTAGTTGCGCACAGAATGCCCTCAAGAATCTCGAGACAAACTGGCTACCCTGGTCTGAAACTATGACTTTGACAAAGACCTTAGCCAACTCTTTAGCAGATGGGAGTTTTTTGAAAGGTATGCAGTGAATCATCTTAGAAAATCAGTAAATAACCATGAGGATGACTGTGTTACCCTTGGACAGAGGGAGGTCGACTATGAAGACCATGGCTTCTTCCCATTGGGTATGGGTTGGAGAAGGCCCACTAGAAGGTGACTGGGTGATTTGGTCTGTGCACAGACTGGAAGGAAGCGACAAAGGCAGCAATATCTTTGTTAAGTTCTGGCTCCCAGAAAAGATGGGAAACTGACCAGAGGAGATGTTTCTTACTGGAATGCCCTGCTGATTTCATATTATGGTATGTGGAAAGTACCTTGGTACGGAGGTTACTAGGTATGAAACAGTGCCCAAAAGGAGTCTCAGCAGGTGCATCTACTTGGGAGGCCCGTACTCTCTCCCTGGATTAGCTCACTAGATTAGCTCAGACAGTAGAATCAAGCTGCAGAGTTAGAGCAGCTCAGCCAACCCTTGACAATTACTTAAGATCTTATTTCTTGGCGTTGGTATTGACCTTTTCTACCTCTAATGGTGGAATAATGAGAGGAGTATGTGCATGTAAGAATATATATGTATGTGAAAATGTATGGTATAAGCTTATATTATGTGTATGTCCACTAATGTGTTTACGTATATTCTCTGTGATTATGTTGCAGTTGAAGGAATGTATATATGAGGGTACAGTGGCATATACGAATATAATCCATGCGTGCCTTTGTATCTATAGATTGGGATGTTTTGTAGGTTGATTCTGCTTTCTCCAATGTTTAAAGCAATTATTTAGCTTTTTTAATAATACCCCCTCTTGATATACTGGAATTTTGTGGCAGATAGATGTATCATCATATATACAGTATATCTCTACCAATTTGTTGCTGGTACTGTTATGAGCTAGACCAATAAGATTTCCTCTCTCGCAGCTATGCATCTCATACTGGAAAGCAAACCCAATGTGCATGTCTGTCTTTAACCCCTTAGCGACTGGCGGTCCTGGGACGTTTCCTCCCATAAGGACCGCATTGAACCACGTGGACGCGCGGTACACGTGACCTGTTGCGTGTATCAGCGCGTCACTTTGGGGCCTGATAGAGATCGCTCCGATCTTGGAGCGGTCAATTTCAGGCCCCATTTTTACTTACAGCGCTCCCGGTAGAGCGCTGTAAGTAAAAAGTACATGACGTACTATGACCGTCATCGGTCCTTAAGTATTTCAAGGACCGTGATGTTCATAGTACGGCACATGTCATTAAGGGGTTAAGGCTGCGCGTTGGGTTTTTTACAACTGTGCATTCCAGGCTGAGTTTCGGGCTGGGCGCCCGAAGGTGAGATCATGTATATGGAACCTTGATCGGGTTGCGCTTTTTGGAGGATGCTTTTGTTGGGGATGCAGAGGATGCGGATGAGGAATTGTGGGTTCTGGTTTATTCTGCCAGTAACAACCCGGAATGTGGATGGAACACATGCCAACACAGATGTTTGTTATGATGGTATGTGAGGAAATGTTTCAAGTACAGCTAATTCTTCTAAGTAATCCTTGAAGGAGGTATTTAAAGGCTCATTTATGAAGATAATTCTTTCTCTGTTTGGCTCTGGATTAAGTGACATTTAGTCATAAAAAGCGTTAGCCCTTGTGTTAACTTTTAATTCAATTTTATTTGTACATGCGTACATTTATTTAGTATATTATATATCAGCCTGAAGGGCTGTTTTATAATTACCTTTTTATACTAGAAGGAATACATTTTGTTTCCCAATTGCCTGGTAACTTTGAGAGGCAGTATATATAGATCAAAATAGGTTTGGCCCATAATAATATTGGGTGAGTTCCAACCCTTTATTAGAGAGACTGATTCCACATATGCAGATATACCCCCTTTGATGAAGCTATAAGGAGCTGCAGAATATCTTCCCATCTGTTGGACCAGAGAGATTCACTATACTGGGATGTGAGCCAGTGAAGGCAAATGAACCAGGAGGCAGGTCATAGCCTCCTAAAAGTGGTGAGCGTGTGGCATCTGATCAGAGGAACCTGGACTATGCTAAGTATTAATATATATCTACTGATACTGTGGACTTTCTATTATTGTTATTTTTTTAATATTATATTTTGATTATTATTGCTTATTTTTTATTTCTTTTTTTGATTACACTGTGTCCCCATTTTTGGGAAAATAAATACACTCCCTAATTCAATCTATATTAGAGGTGAATTGTGGAAAAGAGATGCAGTTGATTAGGAGTTTTCTGTACAACTTATGAGTGTTAGCATCATTTCTCCTTTTTTGGATAATTTTTTAGAATACCCCAGTGTTTTTAAAAATATCCCGAATAGAATTATATGCACAATTATACTGTGTAATGAACAGAGGATGTTTTTGATGTACATTTGACAGGTTTTCAAGTTTGGTTTTCTGGCTGTTATTAAACATAGATGATCTGTTTAATTGTCTAGCTTTTAAAATGCATTTTGTATTAAACTTTCAGGATACCCTTTCGCTGAAAACTTTTTTATCAAAACATCTGAATGATGGTTGTTGTCTTTTATATCGCTGAAGTTCCTACGGATCCATCTAAATTGTCCGTAAGGGATATTTTTTCTCCAACTGTTATAATGCCCACTTGTAGAGTGAAGATAACTATTACTGTAGATTTTCTTAAAAAGATACGTGTAACAAACTTCTGATTGGGGATACCTTCTAAGATAACATCAAGAAATTCAATGGTATTATATGTGTTACCTAGATTCATGGTAAAACTAATTTGCATGTAATTGCTATTTAGATAGCAAAAAAGTGTTAGTAGACTCTATATCTCCCTTCCAGATAATAATGATATCATCAATGTACCTCTTGTATTGCACCCAGCAATTGTTATGCCATATAAATCTCTTTTCAAACCAACCCATAAATAGGTTAGCATAGCTGGGTGCAAACCTGGTTCCCATAGAGGTACCTTTGAGCTGAATAAATTCATGATTATTAAATGTATACAAATTGTGTGTTAGGATATGTTGTATACCATCTAGGATGAAATTTGATTTTTTGGAGGGCATCAAATAATCCTCTGTGAGAGAAAAATCTACTGCCTCCCAACCATAATGATGTACAGTGTTGGAATACACTGAAACTACATCAAAGGAGACCCAAATAAAGTCTTCCTGCCATATGATCTCATCACAAATCCTATAACATAAAGTCCTAGAATGCGTCACTCACTGTGTGCGTAACCACACATGCGCAGTAGGGACTCGCAGAACTGGCTGATCCAGAGCGGAGAGCTCCGGAAGGCTGACAGCCTGTCTGTGCTCCCGGCTCCGGGGCAGCAGCGGAGGCGGCTGGGTGACAAACTGTCACCCAGCGCCTCCGCTGCTGCCCCGGAACTGGGAGCACAGACAGGCTGTGAGCCATCCAGAGCTCCCCACTCCGGATCAGCCCATGTATACAGGCTTTGTAACTAGTTTTCAATAAAGCCGATGTATCTTTCAGATAGGATTTGAGATTCATATGGTTGAAGGTGGTGAGCTATAAATTAGGAAAGACTAGATGTTATTGAATTAATTCCAGAGATTATTGAGCATCCAGGGGGATTTATTAGGCTCTTATGTATCTTTGGAAGATGGTAGTAGTGTGCCACCTTAAAGTTCTTGATATATAGAAAATATCTTTCTTGTTTGGAGATAACTTGATTTGCATATCCTGTTTCTATTAGTTTACAGAAGGAGTTCTGAAAGTCCACAGACGGATATGAGGTAAGTACTTCATAATGTTCTGTATCCATAGGGATTCTATCAGCCTCCTTTAGATAATTTTGTTAATTCTGAACCACTATGCCTCCTCCTTTATCTGCCTCTTTTATTATGATGTTAGGGTTGTCTTTAAAGTGGATCTATCACATATAGATATCTAATGCTCATTAGATAGAACATTTAGCGAAAAAGTTTAATTTGTTAGTGATTTAAAAAAAAAAAAAAAAAAACATTATCTGTGCAAAAATTCAAGTTTAAAATGTGCCCAGCAGCCTACTTCCTGCTTGCAGCACTTCCTCTGCTCCCGTCCCACTACCCAGCATCATCGAATGATGGAGGCTTTCATTTTCTAAGCTGTTGCAATCTCATTGTGAGGGATCGATATCTAGCCAATGAGATCGCTCCAGCGGACATCTTCTGTCATCAGAGGATGCTGGGTAATGGGACAGGAGCAGCCTCTGTGCGGCAAGCAGCTTGCCGCAGCAGCAAGAGGAAGCAGACACCTTGAATTTTTGCTTAGATAATGTTTTTTTTTTCAAAAATGACTAACATATTAAACTTTTTTGCTAAATGCTCTATCTTATGAGCATTAGATATCTATATTTGATAGATCCACTTTAAAGGACTGGATAGCTTTTAGTTCATTCTTTGAGATATTCAAAAAGAATAATTATGATTTTCTAAAACCAAGGTATAAAAAGTTTGTACGAAATCTCCTGTTATTGTACTGGATTAAAAAGTGACTTGGGTTTAAAGTGACTGGAGATTGGTTTATCCAGAAAAAGATCTGATGGTGTAACATCAATATTTTCTATACAAGAGTTTTGTTCCATATTATTAATGTTAGACTATATCCCTTTGAGTGCCAGAGGGGTACGTAATGCATTGGTCTGCAATGCATTGCGTACCCCTCTGGAACTTAAAGGGATAGATGCTATATACCCCTATCATTTAAAGCTTTCAGGGATCTTTATACATATTTGACATTTGCCTCTTTTGTTATACAAAATTATCTTTATATTTTTATTTGAAAAGTATCGGTCATTTTTTTCCACATTATCCAGCGACATTTTCACTAACTTTTCAGTGACCTGTCCGTTTCATAGTTTGAATGCTGTTTCCGTTTCTGATACCCCTATATTTCTTTATTTAGTCTGTGAGGGATTGACTTCCTATTTAAAGGGATTTTTTAATACATTCATGAGAATTATTGCACATATTAATATTCTTATTGATCAAAGTTATGTCCTCTATGAACAACATAGACTGGTCATTCACGTTTGGTCATTTAGGGATATATATATATATCTTTAAGATAATTTTCTTTAAGATTACAGTATTTTTCAGTACAATTTTGCAATTATTTTTATTTTTTATTATACATATCTATATAGATAGATATATATATATATATATATATATTATTTATTTAATCCATATGTTCTATAGAGCATATATATATATGTGTCGAAGAAAAGTACTGAACAGAAAGCGCTACAATTTACCATGTACTAGAATACCAATATTTATTGCAATAAAAAATGGCAAATTGACATATCCTATATAATAATTTGCTAGGATGTTTGTCAGAAACTGTCATGTGCAGTAGAGACTGTGCGAGTTCGGCAGTCTATACTGTGCATGATTGCTTCATGTGAGTGAGGCACATGAGTGAGACGATGCAAGACTGCATTACGTGGAGCTGTGAGGTAGCGGCCGCTTAACGTTTTGAGTGCCCCTCTGGCACTCAAAGGGTTCCGGACCTTGGCCCGTGTACACTGGCTTTTACACTAGTATATTAATACATTACTTAATCTTCACTAAAAGCCATATGAACTTATAGATTCATAAAACTATTAGCTCTGGAGCTAGTTATGTATGCACAAATCAGTGCTATCACTATAATCTTAAAAGTTCCTTTGTCGGTGTAATATTCTTGCATTTGCTAGCAAAGTTCTTTACCCTTTGAATGATATTACATGTGCGCGTGCAATTCTTCAATTCAAGTCAATGTTCTTAAGGGCAATGTTCTTAAGGGCAATGCTTTTAGCACTCAGATCTTCATTATAGTATCATTTAACAGTCTCCTGAAAAATGTTCATGTTAATGTCAATCTTTGTTTAATGCTGATGTCCTTACCAGAGTGTGAATCCTTAAAAAGATGTGCCTGTCATCAAGTTTTTACAGGTGGTACATTTCAGATATTTGTAGCATCCAACCATGTCTTTCTCCCAGTTGAGCCAACATTGTTTCTCAGTGATATAGCAATGCGTGAGTCTGTTTTGACCAACATGCTTCTAAGATTAGGGCCCCATCTATAGACAATCAGAGGTGGATCCTGGTGGCTTGCTCTTTTCTAATAAGTGCCAATGGTGCTCGATAGATTATTTGAGACAATTCGAATCTGCCGTACACTTGGTGGTAAAAAATCAATCACTGTCGAGAATCTGGAGTGTCTTGAAAATATCTACAGCTTGCCATATACTTGCTAGAATTATGGGATAACCCTGCCATTTTTTTTGAGAGTGTTTTGCACTGTATAAAAAATTGGTGAGTGTTTAAAAATGCAAAGTACAACAATGTGTAAAATAAAATATAAAAATAGAAATACAATAAATTGGTAATGATTCAAAACAAAAAAACGTATAAGTTGAAATAATTACTTACAATTCCATGAAGTAATAGATGGTAAAGTGGCAATCATGTTTATTCCCAAAATGGATATTAGAAAAGTACTTAACAAAAACAAAGATACAATACATAGCGTAATCTGTGTATAGACCAAAATATTTGAAATACTGTCAAGTATAAAACAATCATTGTGGGCTCATATATTTGAGGATATCCCAGAAAATATAATGGAGCTCTTCATGATAAAAGTCCAAATAGTAGAATTTATTCAAATGTTTCTAATTTAAGATGTATAATCTTCAAAAAAATTATTCCAGACTCACTTAGATAGAACTCCGCTTGACTGGTCAAAAGATCAAGTCAAGCTTGGTTACATGTAGGGTGAGTTAGTAAGCCGTCCTCATTTCGGCTGTACTGTTTCATGGGACAAGCTAATGGACACAATACAAAAGTGGCCTGGGAAATTTGTAGAGGTTTCCCTGGACTTTGAAAGCTTGTGGAGTATTTTTAAACCACCATCACTCAGCTAGCAACACTTTGTCCAGGTATATCGGAGAATTATAAAGAATTATAATATTATTTACGCACTGTAAAAAATATGATTATATTTATTAAAGTATAATAATACCAACGGATATATAAAAATACCTCAACATTTTTCATAACATTCAGAGTTATTTCATCAGAAGCAAAATGGATATGACAAAGGATTTATCCATATATTAGTAAATGTTAAAAATGATCACTAAAAAGTATTTTATTTAATATAGTCCTGTATCAAAACTAAGTTTTTGTTTTGCAGCACAATATATATATATATATATATATATATTGGCTACAATAGTAAGTGAACAGAAAGAGGTTGTCTGTGCATCAAACCCTGATTTTTGCAAAAAAGCAACCTATGACTTGCTACAAATAAAACACCGGGGTTTAGTGTCATATTTTTGGCCAAACATATAGAAAGCTCACCTGCCCTGTCAAAGTACCCCAGTTTAAGGCAAGTCCCTATCTGCCTCTAATATGTGAACATGTATTTTGCATAATGCAGTTAAAAACCTAACTCTACTGTGAACAAAAGCCTTGTGAGATAAACGAGGGAGGCATTTATACCTTCCCTAATTCAGCTATCCCCATTTGGGGAGCTACCAACCAAAAGAGGAGAAGCCAAAACCTCCCAAAATACATAATAAAAATATGAAAAATACAGGTTCCTATTGAGCTCAAAATAGTTTTTAGTAGTAGTGTTCAATTAGTTACATATGTGTATAGACAGGAGAGCTGCAAGAACAATATTTTGGCTACATATAATAAGTAAACAAAAAGAGGTTGTCTGTGCATCAAACTTATGACTTGCTACAAATAAAACAGTGGGGTTTTTGGCCAAAGATTTGGAAAGCTTGCTTTCCTCATCAAGGCACCCCAGCTTAAGGCAAGTCCCCATCTACCTCTAATATGTGAACATGTATTTTGAAAAATACAGTTAAAAACAGCTATTCCACCTTACCTCTACTGTGAACAAAACCCTTGTTAGGGAAAAGAGGGATACGTATTTTCAGGTGCTCTGGACTGATGAGTCAAAAATCTGAAATATTTATCTGTAGAATGTAGAAGGCAGTTTGTTCCCGAATGTCGGGAGAGTGGTACAAGAATGAGTGTCTGCTGGCAACAGTGAAGCATGTTGGTGGTTCCTTTCATGTTTGAGGCTGCAGTTCTGCAGATGGAATTAGGGATTTGGTCAGAATTAATATTATCCTTAATGTTAAGAAGTACAGGTAGATACTTATCCATAATGCAATACCATAAGAGAGGCCTCTGATTCACCCCAAATGTATTCTGCAGCATGAAAACGACCTCAAACATACAGCCCAAATCATTAAGAACTATCTTGAAAGTAAAGAAGAAAAAGGAGTCCTAGAAGTAATTGCATGGCCCCCACAGAGCCCTGATCTCAACATTGAGTCTGTCTGGGATTACATGAAGAGAAAAAAACAACTGAGGTTACCTAAATCCACAGAAGAAGATGTTTGGAACAACCTACCTGCTGAGTTCCTTAAAAAAACGTGTGCAAGATTACCTAGAAGAATTGATGCTGTTTTGAAGGTGAAGGGTGGTCACACCAATTATTGATTTGATTTAGATTTTTCTTTTGTTCACTCACTATGCATTTGTTAATTGAAAAAAAAAATTAACTATTATCACGTCTAGTTTTGAAAGCATTCTTACTTTACAGCATTTTTTCATACCTACCTAAAACTTTTGCTGAGTACTGTATGTCTATGCATAATTCATTGGTCATAATCCATTGGGATGTGTCTTATAGATGAACAGATGGTATGTCATGACAACACTGACTTTCTTCCTCTGATGGCATGGGTTCATAGCAAACACAGGTGCACAATCTTTATTCCCTAATCTACCACCAGAAGTTGTGCACTCGGCCTCTGGAATGGATTCAGATTCAAAAGAAAAACATTCCTCTCCCGCATCATGCGATGACCATCGTACTTCAGATACAAGTCTGTAAAAATAAATCTGTTAAATTCCAGCTCACACTTAAAAAAATGTAAATGAAAAAAGCAAAGTAAAAATGAAAATGTAAAAATAAGGTAACCAGTAAGTAACAGTTGTTCTGTTTATGGAAAACCATTTAATTTAAGTGTTAAGGCATAAGTGGATTTAAGTTAGTAAGGCAGAAATTCAATATACCTATCATGTCATCTGTTTGATGCAAAGACATTTCCATATCCAAAGTGGTGGGGGAATCAGAAAATGATAATAATTATCACCTCTCCATTTTAGGGTATACAAATAAATGGCCTTAAAAGGAAAACATGTAAAGAAATATATATATATATATATATATATATATATATATATATATATAAATTAAAACAAATCTATAATATTACAAATTATGTTCTTGTATTCCACAGGTAGCGCCAAATAGCTATTTAATTTATTTAAGCTATTTAATTTATTGTCATTAAATTTATATAAGTATAACAGGTTACAGTTAACTTTTTAAGGTAGTATAAACAAAAATAGACCTTAATAGTTTGGAGTTGGAGTCAGCTTGTAGAATTAAGACTTTTAGTACTACATTAACACCCTTAACGACTGGCCACGCAGGCACGTTACGGTCACTAAAGGACCACGGAGCATTTTTTTCCCTTGATCCGACGCAGGGCTCCCCGAACGGCGTGCAGCTGCGAGGGGAGCCCTGAAATCCATGACGGTCCTGGTACATCGTGGGTCGTTTAGTCACTTTTACCCATGACGTACCAGGACCGTCAAGGGTCGTTAAGGGGTTAATTAAGAAAAGTGACACTCAATGGTATAGTACATTTCTAAACAGAAAGAAAGAAATTAGAGTGTTAAAAAGGGGAGGGTTTAAAAAGAAAGAGACAGAAAAAATGAGAGACACAAAAAAGGAACCCTAAAACAAATAAAGATAAAAAGATGGAATGAGAGAGAGAAAATGAAGAAGAGGTGGAAAGGGAAAAAAATATTGATTGAAAACAAACTGAAAAAAGATAAATGTACTAGTATATTGGGAAAGGAAAATATAATAAGAGATCAATAGTAATAGTCAATGGTAAACATAAATACATAATAAGATTAATAAGTATACAGATTGAGAAAGGAAGAAGACTAGAAATGTATTTACATAAATAGAGATGGACACAGCTATACAATGATAGAGATTGAAGGGCTGATGTTTTGTGCAGATAAAAATAACATAAAATTATTATATTGTATATAAATTTGAAATAGAGGCAGAGAATCATTAATGTTTACAATACATTTCCTCAATGCTCCCACATGTTAATTGAGTAATTGAAACATGTCTTTGATAAATGTCGATAATATATGTGTGCAACCTAAATCAGAGTTTTTTCAGAGAAATGAACACCTGCTATGTTGAATTAAACAAGGATGGTCTGTGATGTCAAGTAAACTACTCAGTGTAGTCTACATATCAATAAAGATGTTATTAGAATTTTTTTTTTACATTATTGTTATGAATTAATTTCTAACACACGTATAAAAAACATTTCTACAAAGCTATATATATATATATATATATACTTTATATATGTATACATATATATTATCTATCTATCTATCTATCTATCTATCTATCTATCTATCTATCTATCTGTCTGTCTGTCTGTCTGTCTGTCTATCTATCTATCTATCTATCTGTCTGTCTGTCTGTCTGTCTGTCTGTCTGTCTGTCTGACTATCTATCTATCTATCTATCTATCTATCTGTCTGTCTGTCTGTCTATCTATCTATCTATCTATCTATCTATATTTAGTTTATTTAAACATAAACAAATACACTAATATATATAATGTATATAGCTACCATGTTTTTTAACTTTCTCATCCAATCTCATGCATGTGCTATACCGTTCTTTTTTCTGATTTTCTATTTTACTTACATTTATTTATTTGTTTAATTCTACCTTTTATATTTTTATTGCAATTCTACACACAATCTACATCTAAGGCTTTATATATGTTTACTTTTATCTATCCATGTTTTATTCTCTTTAGTTAAAGGGATAGTAATGTTTCATAATAAAAGCAGCTCTAATTAATCATCATAGTATTTGGACTTTGGAGAGTGTTATTTCAATTCTCTCAGAGTTGTAGTTCAAGAGTAATTCACTGACAAAGTATCCCCCTCCCACCCCTTTTACTGATGTAACACTGCTCAGCCAGATCAGAAGGGAGGTGCCCAGGTAGACTGCAGAGAGAGACAATCTTCAATTAAGATAAGAAAAAAACCTGAAAAACTTGTCAAGGGAGGCAGGGCTTTCATTGTTCTCATAGAAAGAAGATTGTCCCCTTCTGTTATCTGTCTGGTCTATGGACTGCATTCCACATCTGAGAAGAGATGGCTTACACTAGGTAAAAGGGGCGGGAGGGGAAACTTTGCTTGTGAATATCTCTCAAACCATAAAGGTTTGAGAGATAAGACTTATATCGTTCTTCATGTTTTTTAATGCCTACAAAATAAAATAAAGATAAAACTAAGTATTACTATCCCTTTAACTATACAATAAACTGTATTTTGCACTCTCTATCTTTTAGATTCCTAGTGTCTATGTTCTTGTCACTCTTTCTTTCATAGTTTATATATTCCATATTTCTTATTTAACCCCTACCGCCCGAGGACGTACCTGTACATCCTGAACGGATGTCCCAAGTGGACAGAGGACGTACATGTACATTCAGGAAATCGTTTAAAAAATGAAAAAAAAAGTTTGGCGGGCGTTAAGTGTCAGCCCCGTGTGCGCGCGGCTGGTCACATAGGGGTTAATTTATTTGGTTCCAACATTTTGGCTTTTATTTTATTGTATTTGTTTATTTTTTCCCAGTTGTTTTAATATTATGGATGTGCTTCACCTCTTAACCTACTTTGCAATCTGCCCTTATTGGTGTGTTTTTTTTATCCATCTTTGCTCCATCATCAGCAGCCGATTTACACCACTTACTCATTTTACACACAGAACACAAACACCAACAACAACAAAGCCTCTACTACTACTATTACCAAATACTTTGTTCTGCTCTCTCTCTCTCTTTCAGTTTTCATCAGTCTGAGTCTACACTTATAACCTCACATCCCAGCAGGAAATTCCATGTTTTTATAGTATTGCAGTGGGAATTCTCATGGCCATAGAAAGCATAGGCAGAAATTTCCAAGTTCCTTTGGACTGGATTTTCTATCCGTGGGAATTTCAGCAAAATAGAAAAAAAATAAATGTTTGTTTTTCTGTGAAAATTCCCACAAAATGTTTGCCCATCCCTAGAAAGAACAAAGATAATATATTATATAATGTACAAGAAATATATGACAATAATGGAATGTTTGTGCAAGTTGCTCTATACAATTGCACTGTCAGTCATAAGGATTTTAATGTACTAAGAAGACCTGGGGGGAGATTCACTAAGCGGTGATAAAGTAGAGAAGAGTTCACCAGTTTATCACTTCTCCAGTTCCTATGTTATTCTATGAAGCCTGTTCACTAAGATCTCCAAAGTTGAAGAAATCTTACTGCATAGACTCCATAGAATAACACAGGAATTTGAGAAGTGATAAACTGAAGAAGTCATCTCTACTTTACTGCCTCTTTATCACCACTTGGTGAATCTCTCCCCTGGAGATATTCTGTGGAGAGACAATTATTCCAGTGGACATAACAACAAATCCCTATTTTTAGGGATTTTTTAAAGGTGCGTACTCACAAAATTAATGACCAAAATTGGCATATATCAAACTCGGCAAATAGGCCACTGGGGAAATTAAACTGTTCCCAGATAACAGTGCTGCAATATATCAAGGCTGCTCCGACCAAAAACACACTCCCACTGGGTGGCTGTTGACTCGTGAAGTAGAAACATGTAACAAAAACACACAGGAGCGCCCCAATAGTACAATAATGCCAATAAATTGAAATCAAATGTAAATAAAATACTATTGTACTCACATGTAGCGATGGTCAGCAGGCTGGTATCAGACTGTCTGACAGAAGTGCTTGTAGGGAAACATCCGTCCCCACTCGGATCCTCGAACAAACAACAGCAAACACAGAGACTCCACAATCGACAGACTGGATCCAAGAAGCCAAAATTTATTCCATCAACACGATTATATATAAAATAAAAAAAACCTAAAACGGTGCTAACGCATTTCGCAGTGCTCAGGCCGCTTTTTTAAAGCTGGTTATGTATAAAAGCTTGCAAGAGTAACAGCCCATCTAATGAAACAGCACATAACATATAACTTCCCATAACGGTGATTGGAACAGTTCAAACAAGGAACGTCCAATCGGAGTCAAACGGGAAGCCAAAAGTAAAAGACAGCTGACCATATAAACATAACACAAAACATAATAAAAATTCATACATAAAATCACATACAAAGTATAATGTATACAATGGCAGTTAAAATAAAATAAAATAAATTTTAAATAGGACTTTTAACCCCCAAATGCTAGAGAGGTCAACGCATTACTATCAAAATGGGAATTTTGGGAAAATCTGCTTGTCCCTCATAGTTGGCTTGTCCCAAAATTACTACACTTCTACTTATGACATCAACCTCAGTATCTTAGAGTTAGATCCATTCCATATACAAAAATGGTTATTACGGAATCCTCTTAGTAATGTATTCATCACTAGGGATGGGTAAAAAGTCTGAGAATTTTTCCCCAGACCTTTTCACAAAAAAACAAAAAAATTATCTCTCTATATATGTCCTGCTTAGGTAACATTGGTACAAGAATCCTTTCAAAATAACTACGGCTAGGGATATTCCAGGGATATTCCATCAGGCTGCATCACATGACATCAGTTCTTTGTTTTCAACAAAATAAAAGGGCAGCATATCAGCCGCCAACATTTTGGCAAGCTTACTATTCCATGGGCCTACTTTTGAATTATTTTTGTACAGGTTTTGACTTCTTTCTAAGAACTTAGTAAGTGTGGGATAGCAGTACATAGTAGAAGACCTGTGTAACTGTATTGCTTTAATGACATGATTTTTGATTCTGGTGGTGGTATATGTAGACACTCTATGACTCTTGTAATTTCCAAAAACAAACTCAAAGTCCCCCAGAGCCCTGAAAGCATTTAAGAGTACTTCTGCTGCTGCTAATTGTAGCCCTCTAACCTGTTGATGATGTGTCTCACAGTCAGACCTGTGGCTGTGCTTTAGGTGGGGACTCGTTGAGGAGGTGCCTAGATGAGAGCCTGCTTTCCCCCTTCTCAAATGCTTCTTACACAGGCAACAGTTATCAACTTGTTTGGCTTTTGGATCCTGAGTGAAGTATCTTCATACTGTGGAGTTCATAGACTGTGAGGTTCCTGAGAGATTGCTACTAGTACTACTGGGGCTAGATGTTGCTGAATTTGTACAACTTCCAAGAGCAGCAGAGACCCTCAAAGCTAAAGCTGTTGATGCTGAGAATCTGTGTTGTTGCTGGTTACTCAACACTATTTGTGTGTGGCTGACTAGAATTTGGAAGCAGTGATGATGCTGATGGTGACTGGCAAGATGAATGATACTGCTTGTCCAGGGTCAGACTTTCCAATACTTTTCTCAGACAGTTTATAGACGGGCACAGTGCTCCTTTTCAGTGATGGAAGATTGACTCTTTGTTATTCAGCTAATAATCTAACCATGCCATCAGCTCTCTCATTCTCAACTTCATCTATATCTGAAGAAGAACAGAATGCAAGAGGAATATATTCTAGATCTACATCATCGTCATCATCAGTCATTAGGTTATCCTCAAGATTGCCCTCCACTTCTTTCCCATTACTTTTATATTTCTCTAGGCTTTTAGAGGTTTCAAAGAATTTCTTTTTACTTTTCCCCTTTGAAAGATTTTTACAACATTCCCTACTACTTTCCGTACAAGTGTATTTGTGCTTGTTTGTCTCACTGTCAGATGCAGCAATTTAAATTGTTTATTAATAGTACATGTTGTTGGTGATGGAATCTTTGGTGGGACATTGACAAACTGCATCCTCCTTGGGAGGAAAGGGATCACCATCATTTATTGAGCAAACTGCATCATCCATAACTACAGTCAGTTTTTGGACTACCAATTTTAATCACATGTCCCCGCACTGCCCCTAACCCCTTCCCCCTCTTACATTTACTGGATATTACTCAACCACTGTGTGTGTAAGGTACACAATAGAACTGATATTGTGTGATGGCTTGCCTTGCATCTCTACAAAATATCTTATCTAGTATCGGTCTGCCTCAGCCACAGATTACATTAGGGTCCCTGGCACTGTTACTTGTCAATTTTTTTATTTATTAATTTATTCAACTATCCCCCTATCTCTATTACTGTAAACAAAAAAAAAAGGTTTCTTTCTCCAGACTCCCCTAGGACAGAGGTAACAGCCAGATCAGGAAGAAACTTGGATCATGGTTGCCTGTATCTTCCCAGTCAGTCACACAGAATTCTGGGGTATTGGGGGTTAAGCAACTTTGCTCCCTTCTCACACTCCTAGAATTCCATAGGACAGAGATTACAGCCAGATCAGGTAGGAACTTAGATGACAGCTGCCTGTGTTTGCTTGGTAACACAAAAACTTGAGGTATTTGGGGTAAACCTCCTTTGGTCACTTCTCACACTTGCAGACTCCCCTAGGACAGATATAACTGCCAGAACAGGGAGAAACTTGGATCAGCTCTTCCTGTGTGTTCCCAAGCAGTCATATAGAATTCAGTGGTATTTGGAGTAATGCTCAATTACTCTCTTCTCACACCCCACACTCCTCTGACAGAGATAACAGCCAGATTAAAAAGGAACTTGGATTACAGCTGCCTGTGTCTACTTGATGACACAAAATTTTGGGATATTGGGGTTAAAACAACTTTGCTCCCTTCTCACACCCTTAGACTCTCCTAGGGCAGAGATAACAGTCAGATCAAGAAGGAACTTGGATCACAGCTGCCTGTGTTTACTTATACAACATTTTCTGGTATTTAGGGTAAGCCTGCTTTGCTCCCTTCTTACACCTGCAGACTCCCGTAGTGTAACGGTTTTTTAGGACTCTCAGACCAGTAAGTGAAAATAAAACACACTTTATTTAAAGTGAATAATGCACAAGTTCGCCCTCTAGAGGCGGTAGGTAATACACAGATCAAGTATACTGAGATATTACAATAGTAATAGCACAATACACATACATGCAAGACAGTATGCACTAGGATGATATGAACCCCCAAGGGGTTAATGTCTAGATAACAGTCCGTCTCAGATGTGGAGGTTTGACACGCCCTGGATGTTAAAAGGCTGTGCTGGATAGACAAAGTTCATCAAGTGCTGAAGATCGAGCTGCCTTGCCAAGGTGTTTGGATATTAAGCAGAATAGGAATCAACTTAGCCCCCACGGGCGTAGTGACTGGAACTGCTTTGGTTTGTGCAAGTGCAAATAGCCCCCACGGGCGTAACGGGAACCGGCCGGCAATGCAAGAGCTAACAGCCTCCTCAAGCTTAATCGAATGCTGGAATATGAATGCAAGAGCCACTAGCCCCCTCGGGCGTAGTACCGGATAAGCCAACACTGAAGCCTTACTGCCAACACTCTGTGTCACAGATATCGCCGGTAACCGATACCGGAGAGCCTTAGGCACCCAAACGACCCAAACAATGTGAACACTCTGCAATGGTGGACTAGAGTTGCCGACGGAGAGCGGCCAACCCAGCAGCAGTATCACGGGTAACGAGGCTCGTACTGGAGATAGCGAGAGTGAAATCGAGGCAGCACTGCAAGAGTTAAAAGGCACGTTTACTCGAGGCTTCAGCGCTACTGCAAGGCTCTGCACGGAGAGGAAGGCCCACAGATTCACAGACAGCTCTGCACAGATAACCAGGCACAGCACTTAATCGAGGGAAACACCAGGCAAGGCAGTCACACTGAAGCGGGCAACAGAGACTGATAATGTCGCGGCGGGCGACAACTGGAACGCAGGTCACTTGAACAAGCTGGAAGTCGATCTTTGGAGCAGGAAGTCAGCCTGGCCGGGTCGGAGCACGTAGGAGGCAGTCATACAAGCCGGGTCATACACAAGCAGGAACGTCAATCTAGCCAGGTCAGGATCCAAAGGTGGTACGCAGACGAGCCGGGTCATACACAAGCAGGACACTGGAGAATGGTCAGGACAAGCCGAATCGGTACACAGGAACTCAGAATACAGGAACACAGCAACAGCACTACAGGCTCAGGAACACCACGAAAGGGCATCTGACAGATGTGATAGCCGGGTATAAAAAGGTCATCAGGAGGCGGGTCAAACCCAGTCAGCAAATCAGTGACAGCCACAACTGAGAGTGACAGGAATCACAGGCACTGTGATACGTAGGTCATAGATAACAGCCACATTAGGAGGAAACGTGGAACCCAGCTACCTGTGTCTTCCCAGTGAGACACACTGAATTTTGGGGTATTTGGAGGCAAACTCCTTTCTTCCTTACCATATACAAAGAACAGATTCCTTGCCTACAATACTCCCTAACCTAGGCTTTAACCCCACTTTATTAGCTTGAGTTCTCTAGCTCAAAAATGTGCAACTGTCTCTTTCTCTCACAAACACAGAATGGCATGCTGTGAGAACCTGACATCGCATGCCACTTCTTCCTCGCTACTTTTATATTCCTCTAGGCTTTTAGAGGTCTCAAACAATTTTTACTTTCCCCTTTTAGAGCTTTTTACAACATTCCCTACTACTTTCAGTATAGGTGTTTTTGTGCTTGTTTGTCTCACTGTCAGATGCAGCAGTTGGATGCATCCTACACCTTCTTGCACTATGCCATCAATACTGGAATGTGACTCATTGTCATCTCTAGTGCTTTTAAGATGTTTATTAATAGTACATGGTGGTGGTGGTAAAAAATTTTTGTGGGACTTTGACAAACTGCATCCTCCTTGGGAGGAAAGGGATCACCATCATTCATTGCACTAACTGTAGCAACAACGACTACAGTCAGTCTTTCAGCCCACTAGTGCCTCTCACAGAGAGGAAAGCTCCTAAAGCATATTATACTAGTCCTGCCAAAACAGCAGTCCAACCACAAAATGCCAGGCAATTCCTCTCTGAACAAGAGAAGCAGCCAGCTCCCAGACACGCGTTTTGGCCTTGTTGGACCTTGTCAGTGAGGTATAGCTAATCACTTTAGACACTGTTAGCAAGGAGTTCATTGCTGGATTCCTCTATTACTCTTGGGGTGACTAATCCTAAGGATAATTTGCATACGTGAAGTAGGAGTAAAAGACGCTCAACTAGGAATGCAGGCACTCTAAGAGTGGCGTCCTACCCAGGGTGCAGTCTCTTTTAGCCCACTAGTGCCTTTCACAGAGAAGAAATATCCTCTTGATCTGAGAGGAATTGCCTGGCATTTCGTGGCTGGACTGCTGTCTTGACAGGACCAGTATGATGTGCTTTAGGATGTTTCCTCTCTTTGAAAGGTTCTAGTGGACTAAAAGAGACTGAACTCTGGGTAGGACACCACTCCTAGAGAGTCTGAAAATTTCTGTTGCAGGCTCGTTCCTAGTTGAGGGTCTCTTTCTTCCATGATACATATGCAAATTATCTTTGGGATTTGTCACCTCAAGGGTAATAGGGGAATCCAGTAGTGGACTCCTTCCTCACAGTTCTTAGAGAGATCAGCTATACCTCACTGATGTGGCCCAACAAGGCTGAAATGTATGTCTGGGGTTGTCTGCTTCTCTTGTTCAGTGAGAAATTGTCTAGCATTTTGTGGCTGGACTGCTGTTTTGGCAGGACCTGTATGATATACTTCAGGATATTTTCTCTCTGTAAAAGGCAATAGTGGGCTAAAAGAGACTGCACCCTGGGTAGGACACCACTCCTAGAGAGTCTGCAAATTTCTATTGCAGGCTTGTTCCTAGTTGAGAATCTCTGACTTTTTTTGGACTACCAGTTTAATCACACATCCCTGCACTGCTCTTAATTAGTGATGAGCGAGCGTGCTCGGCCGATGCTCGGATCGGCTCGAGCATCGCTCTGCTCGGCACATGGCGGTACTCGTCGAGTACCGCCATGTGCTCGCCCGACATGTTCGGGTGGCGGGGATCTGTGCCGGAAGAGGCACAGATCCGAAGAAGCTCCGCTGGACCACCAGGGACTGGAGGTACGGGGGCATTGCGGAGATGAAGGGGGCATTGCGGAGATGAAGGGGGACATTGTGGAAGAGGGGCATAGACTCTATGCCCCTCTTCCACAATGTCCCCCTTCATCTCCGCTATGCCCGTCTTCCACAATGTGCCCCTTCATCTCCGCTATGCCCCTCTTCCACAATGTGCCCCTTCATCTCCGCTATGCCCCTCTTCCACAATGTCCCCCTTCATCTCCTCTATGCCATAGAGGAGATGAAGGGGGACATTGTGGAAGAGGGGCATAGCGGAGATGAAGGGGCACATTGTGGAAGAGGGGCATAGCGGAGATGAAGGGGCACATTGTGGAAGACGGGCATAGCGGAGCTGAAGGGGGACATTGCGGAGCTGAAGGGGGCATTCTGAGATGAAGGGGGCATAGCGGAGATGAAGGGGGCATTGACCAGGCACCCTCCCCTCATCAGAGCAGGGGGTGCCTGGTGTTGCCCCATTCATTCCAATGGGGCTCGGGTGCTCGGCCGAGCACTCGAGCCTCAGGGGGTGCTCGGTCAGAGCACCCGAGCACCCGAGCATCGTGGTGCTCGCTCAACACTACTCTTAATCCCTTCTCATGGTGCATTTACTAGATATTACTCCTACAAACACAGAATGGCATGCTGTGAGAACATGTCACCCTTTTATATGCCTGCTGAAAAACAAGGGAAACTTGCCACATAGTGAGGAGATTTCAAAACAAGGAACTAGATGCAAAAAGTAGGAAAACTGTACTTTTTGAGAAATATTTCCCATTTAGTGAAAAGTGCCATTTTTCACCTGTTTCTCTTTTGAGGAGAACATTTTCTCCAATCCCTGTTCATTACCTACAACCTGGCAGAGTACTATATAGATAGCCTAAAGATACGTCATCACACAGCTACACAGGACAATAGATGTTACACAGAAAGCAGAGTGTATAATTCAGTACTTATTATTTACCATTACTTGATGAATCCTCTTTATGACTGCAACTTTTACATCTCTGTTCCTCAGAGCGTATATAAAAGGGTTTAAAAGTGGAGCAATAGCTATGTACATGACAGAGACAGCCATGTCTCTATCCATTGCATAGCTTGATCTTGGTCTGAGATATGTAAACATCCCAGAACTATAAAATATAGTAACGACTATGAAGTGAGAAGTACAGGTGGAGAATGCATTCTTCCGGCCTGTAGTGGAATGGATTTGTAGAATGCTTGAGATGATCTTTCCATATGAGATCACTGTTAATATCAATGCACTAGGAATAACACTACCAGAAATGGTGATAAGGGTAAGTTCATTGATCCAAGTGTCTGTGCATGCCAGGTTCAGTAAAGGTGGGATATCACAAAGGAAATGATGAATCTTGTAAGAACAGAAAGGCAAAGAAAATGTAAGAACAGTGTGTATTACAGAGTTCACTGCCCCAATGATCCATGACCCAGCTACAAGCTGAAAACAAGTTCTTTTAGACATAATGGTGCTATATAATAGTGGCTGACATATGGCATTGTACCGATCATAAGACATGGCTGCTAGCATATAGCATTCTGCACCACCCAAAAGCAAAAAAAAGTACATCTGTACAGCACAATTAGAGAAAGAGATAGTATCATTATCTGTAAGTAAGATTGTCAACAGTTTGGGAACAGTCGATGAAACATAGCATATTTCTAGAAAGGAGAAGTTGGTTAAAAAAAAGTACATAGGAGTGTGAAGATCTGAAATAAATATGTATGCAAAAATGATAGCTGTATTTCCAAGCAGTGTTATTACAAATATACATAGAAACACAATAAACAATAAAACCTGAATATCAGGATTCTCTGAAAGTCCGACAAGGACAAATTTTGTTATTGCAGTACCATTTTCTCTGTACATTTTATGACTGATTTCTGTATAAAAGAGAAGAAATAATTGGTTCAGTAGATGTATATGCCAAAGAAACATAGCAACATACTTCAACCATTACAGAATAAACAAGGGTCATGTATACTGAACGACAAGGCTAATCAATGACACACACAGATACAATGCATTTCTTACCTCTCCGGTCCTCATAGTGTTAAAAGGGAACTGTTCCCTAGAAATGCTGATTCTTAAAAGGATAGTAACACTTTACTTTGAAAAAATATACTCAGGGTATATTCTACTGAGTAAAACAAGGACACTAACACTGTTGAGAGATGTGTCATTCAAAAGTTATCACAGCTTAAACTTGCAATTTTTAGGTGCATTACCTCCCTTGCCTGAACAATTTTACTGTGGTACTGTTGCTATACCTGTTTATGGACAGAAATGGTCAATTGACAAGAAGATAGTGGGGCAACAGTGCCACTATAAAATGTAAGCTCATACAGTGGTATTGAACACAAAAAGAAATGTAATATGAGCTGTAATAACTTTGAGTAAAACATTTCTCAGCAGTGTGTGTACTCTTATTTTAGTGAGCAAGATAACTCCTGTAATGTATATTTTTCCATAATAAGTGCTACTATCCTTTAATTTGTTTAAAGGGATAGTAATACTTCATTTTATCTTTATTTTATTTTGTAGGCATTAAAAAAACATGAAGAACGATATAAGTCTTAGCTCTCAAACCTTTATGGTTTGAGAGATATTCACAAGCAAAGTTTCCCCTCCCGCCCCTTTTACCTAGTGTAAGCCATCTCTTCTCAGATGTGGAATGCAGTTCATAGACCAGACAGATAACAGCAGGGGACAATCTTCTTCCTATGAGAACAATGAAAGCCCTGCCCCCCTTGACAAGTTTTTCAGGTTTTTCCCTTATCTTAATTGAAGATTGTCCCTCTCTACAGTCTATCTGGGCATCTCCCTTCTGATGTAGCTGAGCAGTGTTACATCAGTAAAAGGGGTGGGAGGGGGATACTTGATCATTGAATTACTCTTGAACTACAACTCTGACAGAATTGAAATTACAAGTCCAAAAACTATGATGATTCATTAGAACTGCTTTTATTATGAAACATTACTATCCCCTTAACACACTGATGATTATGTACTGGGAAGAACTGGGTAATTCTAAGGTAAATCAGTTACATCGCAGAGGCAAATAACATTTTATATTCATTAAATTGTGAAGCAATGCTTTGGAGTCCTCTCTTGTATATAAAGGTTTAAATGGCTCATTTAAATCATTGGGAATTTGGGGGAATTTTAATTTGTCTCTCTGATGCAGCTGGATAGATTCAGAATTACAATAGAAGATATAGATCAATCACACTCATATCTCACCCATAAAAACACTTCTTTATTTGGAGAAACAAGCAGTAAATGTAGATGGAATAGTCTTACGCGTTTCGCTCCGAACATACTTAATTATAGACTGTAGTCTATGATTAAGCATATTCAGTGTGAAATGTGTAAGACTATTCCACCTCTGTGTACTGCTTGTTTCTCCGAATAAAGAAGTGTTTTTATGGGTGAAATTTGAATATGACTGATCTATATCTTCTATTGTTTTCCTGATGACTTTGGTGTGTCACTTCAGTCAGCACCTTATCCTCATTGAAGATCAACATCAGTGAGTTGGTCTTTATACATCTTACATGAGATTAGTGCCCCTTTTTCCTTTCTTGTCTCTAGATTCAAAATTACTCCAGTTGTGCTTAGTATATCAACCGTCTTGACTAAACTAGGTTGAGGTTATTCATACAATTCACGTATATTATCTATTTGTTTTGTTATTTTATTGTCAGTTTCCTGCATATAGTGGTCTCTATCAGATTCTGCCTCTTGATCAAACATCCTGACAGCAAACAATGGCTGACAGGCCTGAATGGCTTGTACGGGTCAATTGCCTTTATCAGATTGTAAACAGAAACAAAAGTAGAATTCAGTTAAGACTAAATGCAAATAAAAGTAAATATAAATTACTGTTGTTTGAAGGACACCTACCAAGGTAATTCATACAAGAGAAAAGAAGTCAGAGGGCACCTACAGAGCATTATAAATGTGGGACCACATACTGAGTATAATAGTATGAAAGACGTATACATGGGCTAAAGTGCACCCAGCTGCCCCAGAGCCGGGAGCAGAGACAGGATGTGAGCCATCCGGAGTGGGGCAGCGCGTTCGGTGAGTCTGAACTGTGTATGACTGCAGTCACGCGCAGTAGAGACTCGCTGAAGGGGCTGATCCTTAGCGGGGAGCTCCAGATGGCTCAAAGCGAAGCTCCCTGTGTGCGAAACCACACATGCGCAGTAGAGACTCTCTACTGCGCATGTGCAGTTACGGGTCACAGTGAGTGACGCGTTCTACCACTTTATATTATAGGATTAGCGATCAAACTATAGTCACATTCAGCCTTGGTCAGTGTGAGCTTATGCCAAACACTGACAAATACATTTATAGCTAAAATTATCTTTCATGTTCATTTCAGCTGTTCTGTGTCATCAGACATATCACATGGAGAGCAGAGTGATAATCTCTGTAAATTGGTGTTTGGCATAATCTCACGTTGGACAACATTGAATGTTGGTGCAGTTTCATTACTAATATAGTCAATATACTTGATATATGGTCCCATATTTATAAGGTACTATAGGTGCCCTCTGTCTTCTTGCCCCTTGTATATACTTCTATGGATGGTGAGCAGCAGTTGCCAGTACACAGTAATCTAATTAGCTGACATAACTGTGTAGGGGCAGTCATTATGGCAGTGTCTAACTGAAGAATGTGCAAACACTGCCCTAGCCAACATTTATGTGAGCACCTGCCCATTACAAAATAGAAAAGGTTATTTATCCTATGTGTTTTGAGCTGTTTATGCACTTGGCCCCTTTTCTTTTCATATACCTATATAGGCAAGTCAACCAGATAAATTAAAAAATAGTTATTTTTAGGCCATAGTTCCTCTTAAATTGCTCTCTAAATTTCCCTGCTTTCATTTATTTCCACTCTAAACCAGGAGTCTTGATGTTTGTTCCTCAAGGGCTGTAAACTGTCCAGAGGTGACGCAGTGGTTACCCACCTGTGCTCAAGCAGGGAAATCATTAAATACTGGTCTGTTCCTAGACCTTACGGGCTGAACATCAACATCCCCATTCTAAACCTATGGGACATATGTAGAAAGATGTAAATGGACAATTATGGGGCAAAGCATACAAAGTATTATTGATTAAACTGGGGCTTTTAACACATTGAGTACTGGAGAGGTGTCCAAGACATTGCAAATTTTTTGCATTACTTAATATTCCCTGTTGACTTTCTAAACATATCAAGGACATATACATTTTCTTTAGACACAGTTAATAGCTAGATGCTCCAGTTTGTTGCAATTAATATTTTGTTGATCGATCATCAGAACAGAAGCCTTAACATAACTACACCTCCAATGTTCACAGATGTTACTACTTCATCTCATTTTCCTATGAAGTATAAAAGACTGAGAGGGATATGTGTGAATAGGTGTTCTTGCTAAAATCAACAAAAGAGCCTGGTTTTGTGCACTTTGCCTTCCAAACACTTGGGTACTAAACTTTATATGCATATGGGCATTTTAGAGCTTTAAAATGCATTGACTATTCTACCATTCAAGAGGTTAACAATACATCTTATTCAATGAAACATTATCTTTTCCTTTCAGTGCAGTTAATTTGCCCCATAATTGCTCCAGTACGCTAGTCTCCATATTTTCTTCTCTATCTTTTTTTATTAAAACCTATATGACACAGGGCATTTCCTACTGAGTAAAACAAGGTTATTTCCACCAATGGCAAATATTTTATTCAAAAGTTACAACAGCTCAAACTGTTATACTCTATGGAAACAGATATCCTGATATCTTACTTCTGGAATGTTCACACCGACAGGAAGTGACTCAACAGTTACTATCCCATTCTATGCAGATTTTTTGTTTGTGACTCACCTCTTATATAGAATGCAACACATTAAATATGTGGAATCTAGAGGGCAATCTTAATGTAAAAAAAAAAAAGTTTAACCCCTTCATAACAATGGACATACATGTAAAGGACAAAGGACGTACATGGGAGTCCCTGAAATCCAGGTCCCCGCGTGGCTGCATGCCGTTTGGGGACTCCAAATTTGTTTCCTGAAAAAAAAAGTGTTAGACGGGTGTTAAGTGATGGCCGCATGCGTAGTGGACAGTCACTAAGGGGTTAAACTGTAAAAACTATGAAAATACATATATCTGAACAGTGAGAGCACCTTGTTTTATTCAGCAGGAAAATCCTATAAATGCTTTATTTTTAAAAACAAAAATGTAATGCTCCTTTAAATTAAGCCAATTATATTTGGTGAATACAGCATCAGTTTTAAAGGGATAGTAATGTTTCATAATAAAAGCAGCTCTAATTAATCATCATAGTATTTGGACATTGGAGAGTGTTATTTCAATTCTGTCAGAGTTGTAGTTCCAGAGTAATTCAATGACAAAGTGTCCCCCTCCCGCCCCTTTTACTGATGTCACACTGTTCACCTCAGAGCAGAAGGGAGGTGCCCAGGTAGACTGCAGAGAGGGACAATCTTCAATTAAGATAAGGGAAAAACCTGAAAAGCTTGTCAAGGGGTGCAGGGATTTCATTGTTTTCATAGGAATAAGAGTGTCCCCTTATGTTATCTGTCTGGTCTATGGACTGCATTCCACATCTGAGGAAAGATTGTTTACAGTAGGTAAAAGGGGCGGGAGGGGAAACTTTGCTTGTGAATATCTCATAAACCATAAAGGTTTGAGATAAGACTTATATCATGCTTCATGTTTTTTTAATGCCTACAAAATAAAATAAAGTTAAAACGAAATATTACTATCCCATTAATCTCAGGCATGCCTTACAAAAGTTTATATACAAAAGACAAAACCAAGCTTAAGCAAAAAGGCAAAATAAACATCAAACCAAACAGATGCAATTTTGGAGCAAGTAAATAGCACCATGGGGGAACATGAACATTAAATGGGGTTTTTAACCTTTGAATGACTACATTGCAGAGCTATGTACTGGACCTCTCTACCATTCAAGGGTTTAAAAACCCCATTTAAGTCAATATGGATTTGAGGACTGTTCAACCCTGTGGTGTAATTAGTTTGTTTTAGGACTGCATTTCTTTAGCTTGACAAAAAGGACTCATACCTTATTATGTACAGGAGGTTATTTTCCCCAGCTATGTAGCTGATTAGACCCATAATTGGCCTTGTGTTTTGTGCATATGGCCCTAATGTGTAAAATCAAGACAGTAGTCTGTTAACTTACATGTGCCTCCTTATTGGGTTCTCTTGATAACATTTCTCCTCTGATGCTGGTTGATTTTTCAGAGCACCGTCTTACTGTCTTATTAGAATTAGTCTGAGAAAATTGTGATTCTTACCTCTCAGTAATTTGATCATTATGCAATGGATCTCAGGCCTTTGTTCATATAGATTAAAAAAATTTTTTGGACTTAAAAATTAAGAACAGCCCAAAGTGTCTGATGAACATGGAACAGATAAAATGTTAGAAAGCTTAACTTTTTATGTTCATTGCTACTATTTATATGACACTACCTTTTATGGCAATAAGTCTCAAGACCTCTTATCCATCAGTATGTATTGTAACAATACATACATTGACAAGAAAAATTAATTATACAAATGATACAAAACCCGCTCATTGTTAAAGATTTCCGTCCAGTGTCACAGATAACCTGTATTTATATTGCTTTGTGAACCATTGAGGGCAAGTCCCTAAAGAGTTATCACAAATTATAAACAAGTCTACATCTGGATCTTATTAATTTGAAAATGTTAATTGTAATCCTCAAGATACAGTGCAGTTCTCATTTGTTTTAATTGTCTTTTGATTAATGGTGTGAATACCATTTCTCTTAAAGAATAATTGCAAAACAGTTTTGACATAATTCTACAAAAAATGCATTTGTATATATTTATATTATATTCTTTATTTCTCATACTTTTTTCTCATTGATATTCACTTATTTTTAATGAAAACACTGAAGTGTAGTATTTTACATGAACACTGTCAAAAACAATGAACCCTTTAAGGATCAGAGAGGTATGAAACACAATGAGGGATATTCACTGAGATGATAAAGGGGTGATGAAGTGGAGAAGACTTCTCCAGTGATAAAATTTCTCCAGTTCCTATGTTATTCTATAGAACCCCCTGCGCTAAGATCTCCAAAGTTGGAGATATCTTAGTGTATAGGATCTATAAAATAACATAGGACTTTGAGAAATGATATTACTGGAGAAGTCATCTCCGCTTTATCACCTCTTCATCACGCCTTAGTGTTAACCCATGTTTGCTAGACATGTACCTTGCAATGGTTTGGAGACCTCTCAAGCATTCAAAGGTTGAGTAAATAGCTTTGTGTAGAAACCAGTAAGAGCCATACTCGCATTTTCCCCCTTTCCTTTCCCTCTAGCCACCGACCGTCAACCACATACCTACTCACAACCTCCCCCACCCCTTTTCCCATGAAAATAAACACAATGACAACATCATAAGGTGGCATATTGTGAGGTCACAGCTTTTATTAATTGGGTTTTTGACCTATTTATAGGACCCTCAGGAGTATTTCCCCACCTTCTAAGTGGTGCCCCCAGGGCCCCTAATTGCTTGGGTCACACCTGCACCCAGCCTGCGGCCATGGGAGGTAAAGGATGAGATCTTTAGGGCAATCACTGCCTCCTCACCTCTGATACATTTCCATGGCCATCTCCAAACTGTGCCAAGGGAGGCAAACAAGGCCCCATTGTCAATCTGCCATGACACTACCTACATGCCTCCCCTCCCTCACAGTGCTTGATGACAATTGCCTGCTCTTCCTATGGGCTGACCTGGCTGAACAGCACAAGACTGCCCACTTTCACCAACTGGCTATGCCGCACTGTTGGGCCCTTGAAAATAAACACATTGAAAACATAAGTTGGCAAACTGTGAGGTCACAGCTTTTATTCATTTTTTTTTACCTATTTATTGGACCCCCAGGAGTACGCTCCCCCTTCTATGTGGTGCTCCCAGGGCTCCTAATAGCTTGGGTCATGCCGTCACCCAGCCTGTGGCCATAGGAACTAAAGGTGAGACCTTTCAGGCAATCACTCCTTCCCCACCTCTGGTCCCTCTTCATGGCTGTCTTCAAACCATACTAGGTGAGGCAAATAAGGCCCCAGTGTCAATCTGCCATTACACTACGTATATGCATCCCCTTCACCCCCCCAGTGCTTGATAGCAATCGCCTGCCCTTCCAGCAGGCTGTCCTGGCCTCAGAGCATAAGCCTGCCAGCCCACACATTTCTATCCAACACCACTAAAGAAGTTTTCTCCATCAAACATTTTGCAAACTTTAACACTCCATATATCATTTATCAGTTACAGTGCCCCTGCTAGAATATATTGGAAGAACTACAAGACCATTGAAGGAGAGATTTAAGGAACACTGAAATAATATCCATAAATCATCAACTTCACATTGTATTTCAAGGCATTACAATAAATATCACCCTAATGAACAAGAACAAATACAAATAAAGGTTATTGACTATATCCCACCCCACCCAAGAGGAGGGGAAAGATTTCGCAGATTGGCTCAAAAAGAGATTTTTTTGATATTTAAATTACAGACTATGACACCACAAGGTCTTAACGAAGAAATAGACCTGTGGTGTTTTTAGAAATTTCTAAAACAAGTTTTTCATAACCTCTGCCATCTCCCCCATGAAACTTCTAATACCTTAGATACCTTTGGGCAGCAATTGCTCACACTGGTTCATATATATTTTCATCCTCATTCCCAGGTCTCTCAGTTAACAATTCAGTCCCCTATAGCTCATTTTTTTTATTTATTTTCGATATGTAATACTAATAAACACTGTATGTTTTAGTCTACAGTCATTGAAGGGTGCATTAGGTTATTTTTCTTTGAAAGAATTCCTCATTCATTCACAATCATTATCTTTTGATATATCTCCTGTTTCATTTTTTACATTTTTATTTATTTATCATTATATACTTTTTTCTCTCTGTTAGTATTTTTCATAATTATTTTTTATTTTTTATCTCTAATCTCAATCACCAATTTAATCACGCTAAATTAATGGTACGTAATGTGAACCATACTATCTCATTTTCCCAACCAAATTTGGCTTCATATTCTTATATGTTCATTATGATCACATTGTAATTCTATATATAAAAAAAAGAAATCTAACGGTGGATGAGAAGTTGCACATTGTTTATTATTTAATGTTTTGGAGGGCATGTGCCCTTTAACACACGTTATCGAATGTTCCCTGAAACATCCCGAAATGCGTTGGTATATATCAAATATCTGCACGAGGAACAACACTCCAACTCCGCTAAACCCGACACCCAGGAGATGCCGCATAGGAACGGACGGTCTAGGTATGGGATTGGAGCACACAGTAGGCACATTTGGCTCGGCAGATTGAAGTTCTTTCAATAAAGATTAAACACAGTAAGCAGACTACAAGAAGGGGGGAATGTTGGAACCGGTACACCAGGCCTGTTGTTAACTGCATCTTATACTCTGTTCTGGGGTAATTAGATGCTATTATCTCATGATCCCTAAGTGGGATTTCTGTCTCAACCGCATTAGTCTTGCTTATATGTTTACACTGCTTTATTTTGGTGAATTGCCTATTTTACCAGGCATTTATTGAATATGAAAAAAAAAAAACTTTGGTTTTATCCAAAGTATTTTTCTTTGTACTAAACATCTTTTAACTACTCAGTTTGTATGCTTGTACTACATATTTACTTTTAAACGATTAATTAAACTATATAAGCTTTAACATTTTTATTGCACAACTATTTTATTGTACTTATTTACATTTACATGTTATAAGTTTATTTCAAGTGTAAGGTGTTGTTTGATCATACTACACTTAGATCAGTTTTATTTTTTTTTTTCTTCTTTTATTTTCACATATTCCTTGTCTTGGAGTGCTTGACCTCTTTATGTCTGTACATACAGATGAAAACACAAGATATGTTTTCTAAACCAAAAGTGTAAATCCCCTCACACTCACAAAGCTCAAATAAAGTGATTCACCAAAGTGAGAATATTAATTAGAAAAAAACTATTTCTAAAATATACTGTCTAATTTAATGCAAATGAAAACTCACAACAAACAATATCACAGTGATACAAGCAAAGGACTATAAAAATATGTGTTGTCATGGAAGAAAAAAATTATAAAATCATCTACACACAATCACATAGCCAATAACACTGTCTCACAATAAATAAAAATGTAAAAACATATAATCTCACACACAAATTCATACACAACAAACATGTACACAATAAACATTAAAAAGTACACATAAAAGCACACACATACACACACACACTTATGAGTGGAACAGACACACAAGCCCACACAAGGCGAACACACAAGCAAGTACACATAAATAGGGGTGGGCAAAACTTGTCGCCGTGTTCCCGTGGGAAATTTTGCGAAAACCACCTACTGCCAAAATGTTTTTGCTTTTTTTTTCCAATGGTTACAAACTTCCCTCCCCTGTTTTTACATATACTTTGTGTTTTCACACCAAAAAACGTGATGTTTCCAGGAAGCTAGATACAACACAAGCAGCTAAAGAGATAGAGAGGGTGCTAGGCTTTTCTGCAGTGTTCTGCATAGTGAAATGGAGGCAACAGAGGCTAACTGGCTAACAGTTAGCTAACCTGGAATATGAGGCGGGGTGGCTGGGTGCGAGTTTGGTGTCCTATTATCGCTACATAGATGATATAATTATAATTTGGAAAGGTACTAAAGAAAGTATGCCACAGTTTGTAGACCACCACAATAACAATGAATAGGGTATAACAGTAAATTGAATTTCTGGATTTGGAGTTATTGGGCAAGATAGGTGAAAATATTACTACTAGAACATATTTTAATAGCTACCTAGATGTCTATAGCTGTCATCGTAGGAAGTGGCTGCAGAATGTGCCTTATGGCCAATTCTGTAGAATAAAGAAGAATTGCACCTCATTAGAAGATTATGATCTACAGTCTAAGTTACTAATAGACTGTTTTTTAGAAAAGAACTAACCAAGCGATCTTGTTATAAATTCATATGAGACAGCTAGAAATCGGAAAACCCTAGAAGACGGATCTACCCCAAAACAGAGTAGAAGATATCAGAAAAAAGAGAATAATAATGATAACTTTCCGGCATTCATTACTAAATTTAATAAAGAAGCAGGCTCTATTTCAAGAAATATAAAAAAAAAACACTGGAAGATATTAAAAAAAGGCCGAAACGTACGTCTGTGGTTATGCTGTTTCTCTCGTGCAGAGAGGATTTGCCTGACATTTCAGAGCTGGACTGTCTGTGGGCAGGACCAGTCTGATATGTACATGGAGATTTCCTCTCTGCAATGGCACATGGGAGTGAAAAACGTGAGTTGTAGCACCATTGAGAGGCTACCATGCCTAGAACAAGACACTTTACCTTGTTCGTGCTTGATGGGTGCTCCTCACAATTCTGATTGTCTCCCTAAGTATAAGGGCATCCCAGGCATGGGCCCTTGCTTCCGTGTGCCTAGAGGGATTCAGCGCCACCACACTGATGAGGCCCATATAGGCCGAAACGTATGTCTGTGGTTATGCTGTTTCTCTCGTGCAGAGAGGATTTGCCTGACATTTCAGAGCTGGACTGTCTGTGGGCAGGACCAGTCTGATATGGACATGGCGATTTCCTCTCTGCAATGGCACATGGGAGTGAAAAACGTGAGTTGTAGCACCATTGAGAGGCTACCATGCCTAGAACAAGACACTTTACCTTGTTCGTGCTTGATGGGTGCTCCTCACAATTCTGTTTGTCTCCCTAAGTATAAGGGCATCCCAGGCATGGGCCCTTGCTTCCATGTGCCTAGAGGGATTCAGCGCCACCGCACTGATGAGGCCCATATAGGCCGAAACGTACGTCTGTGGTTATGCTGTTTCTCTCATGCAGAGAGGATTTGCCTGACATTTCGGAGCTGGACTGTCTGTGGGCAGGACCAGTCTGATATGGACATGGAGATTTCCTCTCTGCAATGGCACATGGGAGTGAAAAACGTGAGTTGTAGCACCATTGAGAGGCTACCATGCCTAGAACAAGACACTTTACCTTGTTCGTGCTTGATGGGTGCTCCTCACAATTCTGTTTGTCTCCCTAAGTATAAGGGCATCCCAGGCATGGGCCCTTGCTTCCATGTGCCTAGAGGGATTCAGCGCCACCGCACTGATGAGGCCCATATAGGCCGAAACGTACGTCTGTGGTTATGCTGTTTCTCTCGTGCAGAGAGGATTTGCCTGACATTTCGGAGCTGGACTGTCTGTGGGCAGGACCAGTCTGATATGGACATGGAGATTTCCTCTCTGCAATGGCACATGGGAGTGAAAAACGTGAGTTGTAGCACCATTGAGAGGCTACCATGCCTAGAACAAGACACTTTACCTTGTTCGTGCTTGATGGGTGCTCCTCACAATTCTGTTTGTCTCCCTAAGTATAAGGGCATCCCAGGCATGGGCCCTTGCTTCCATGTGCCTAGAGGGATTCAGCGCCACCGCACTGATGAGGCCCATATAGGCCGAAACGTACGTCTGTGGTTATGCTGTTTCTCTCGTGCAGAGAGGATTTGCCTGACATTTCGGAGCTGGACTGTCTGTGGGCAGGACCAGTCTGATATGGACATGGAGATTTCCTCTCTGCAATGGCACATGGGAGTGAAAAATGTGAGTTGTAGCACCATTGAGAGGCTACCATGCCTAGAACAAGACACTTTACCTTGTTCGTGCTTGATGGGTGCTCCTCACAATTCTGTTTGTCTCCCTAAGTATAAGGGCATCCCAGGCATGGGCCCTTGCTTCCGTGTGGCTAGAGGGATTCAGCGCCACCGCACTGATGAGGCCCATATAGGCCGAAACGTACGTCTGTGGTTATGCTGTTTCTCTCGTGCAGAGAGGATTTGCCTGACATTTCGGAGCTGGACTGTCTGTGGGCAGGACCAGTCTGATATGGACATGGAGATTTCTTCTCTGCAATGGCACATGGGAGTGAAAAACGTGAGTTGTAGCACCATTGAGAGGCTACCATGCCTAGAACAACACACTTTACCTTGTTCGTGCTTGATGGGTGCTCCTCACAATTCTGTTTGTCTCATTAAAAAAAGACCCCCTATTATCATCTTCACTTCCCAGATATCCAAGAACCATTTTTAGAAGGGCAAGAACCCTAAAAAATATTTTGGCACCCACAACAAAAATCATATGGTGTAATTAAAAATGGAAATAAAAAGGTGAGGTCTGATGGAGCACAAGCTACTATTTCAATAAGAAAAGATAGCACACACTCATTGGGACCACGATTGGGAGGAGTATTTAAATGTGAGTCAGACAGATGCTTGACATGTGAACATATTACACATTGAACAACTTGTTTTAAGCCGCTTACCACCAGTTTTATTTTATTCATTTAGGCCATTGAAACGTTGTTATATAGAGCTGTTATGCAGTTCTTAGTTCTTGTGGAGTTTAACTCTTGCGGGCACGGATGGGGTTAAATGACTTTGAGGAATAGATGTCAGGGAGATTAGGAATATTCCATTACTGGACTATTCACTAAGAGATTATATTGATCATATTATTATAAATCTTTATATGTGTATTTTGCTAATGTTATAATAATATTAATGTAATTAATGTTGTTATATGTTTTCAGTGAGAACTTCACACTGAGCCTTTAGGATGATTGAATAGTGTCAATCTAGAGGGGTTAATTTTAGCCTCATTTGCAGAATTAGTCGATTGACAATGATCCGCGCCTCCAATCAGGAGCAGTGTGAAGTTTTCAAATATCGTGCAGGCAAGTGCGTTCATTTTGTTTCTTTTTGGTTTTATATTATGCTACATTGTAACTACTTCCTTTGATAAAGCAGCATTGATGCTGCCAAACGCGTAAGAGAACTCTGCAGTGGTTTTTTATGTTTGCCTGCAGTTGGATTACTGCTCTTTTGGGGAGAGCAGCCCACATTTGGTTTGTAAGACACTAGATGCTGTATAGGGGAGCAGCTTACAGTCCCCAGGCGTGCATTGCTGGCTTGTACGTATGTATTATTCCAGCCAACATTTCAAGTGAGCACCAATTCATGTTGGTGGTGTGGTGTACATTTAAACAGAGGATATTGCACAAGAGGCACCTTCTTCTCTTCTTTATTTTGGCTAACAATATTCTTAAGGAGGTGGAAGGACCGTGATGCATCCAGTGAGTCTGAGGAGGAGGAGTAAGTGACCACCACCAGCATAGAAGGGTCTGGAAGCCCTGATTCCCTAGACCCAATGATGCCCAGTCCCCCAACATCATCCCTATGGATCTGGGGTAAAATGCTGACTAAACCATCAAAGGCACATGAAGAATTGTATAGCAGTGAACTAGGAAGAAAAAAGAAGAGCACAATCCACTCTAAGTGTAGTATATTGGACTCTTTTGTTTCAAGTCATAGAAAGGTATAAGCAAAACCCCTTGTCATGGTACTCACATTTACCAGAGGCTAAGTCCACCTCTAGATATGTTTGCCTCGACCAGATCTGACCTCTGATCACGGTCTCTGTCCTCCATCTTTCCGCTCCTCTTTCTTCAACTTCCAAAGGAAGCTCCCTCTCCTTCTTCCAAAAGAACTCCTCCCACAGGTGATACTTAACCTTCCTCAATCTGTATATTACAATGTAAATAATAATGGGTATTCAAAATCCATAAGGGGAAACTGTTTTTTCTCACCAATTTCAATGGGAGATAATAAAAGGGAAAGAAATGAATAGGAACTATGAGTATACTAAAGAAAAATATAAATTTTTACTTGGGTAACAACCTATCAAGCTTAAAAACAATCAATCACAGAAATATCACCCTACGCGTTTCGTAATGCACAGCTAGATTTTCAAGCGAATTAATCACAATAACGTGCCTTTCAGCCATTTATAGACTTGCCAGTAGGTCCATTGTGCAATAAAAACCTCTCTTCTGTTTTTTTCAGATTCAAACAAACGTCAAAAGCAGTCACCTGGGAAGCGCAACCTTGATACATAGGGCTACTTGATCTTCCAGTGCCTCTATGCGCTCCACATATAGAACGCAGCATCATACAAGAGAAAACTCTCTCTTTCGGTTCTCTCAGAAGGATGCCCACACATCCACATGGGGTGCGCATCTACATATATTCCTACACTTCTGGCGCATCTCTGCGTTTCACACATGGAGCGCAGAGCGTTGATCTTTATTTCAATTATGTCCTCTCACCAAAAATACACAATTCTTACGTTGACTGCTGAAGGGTCCAACCTCACATCCAGATCAATCACACCAGACTATATAACACACGTGTTTCATTAATGGGACACATATATATTCGGCTCAATTTTTCCTAACTGTATCCAAAAGTATATGTCTAATATTAAACAAATATACTACTATCTAATAGACCAAAACACAATTAAACTATTACTGTGAGTAACCTCACCTATGTGAAAGTGGCAGATACAATTATACCAATAATCTCAATCCATCATATCATATAAAGTATATAAATTAATATTACTATATTACTTACCAGCAGCAACAATAATCCTGGTGCTAGTTGCGGTTCTGAGGCAGTAGCAGCAACATCATCTCCCCCAGCCACTGAAGGGGATTGTGGAGAAGAAGAAAAAAGAGGCAATTCTTCTCCACCTTTTCCCTCACCGCTTAAGTCATGGGTGTGGGAGTTGGGACAATTTTTCTCTTGGGGTAGTATAGTCATGACCAACAACACTGTGCACAATCTGTGACAAGTCAGTAAGAAGGGGAAAGGAAGGAACACACCTTGGCACAAACACCCTGATAATACACATGAAACACCCGTTCTGACCTGTGGCTCTGGCTGACTACTCGCTCCTTGCATGACCCCGCTTATTAACTATCCACTCTGGTCCTGAACTGTGGCTCTGGCTGACTACTCGCTCCGTGTATGACCACGGCTGTCTGACTATCCATTCTGGTTCTGAACTGCGGCTCTGGCTGTCTACTCGCTCTGTGTATCCTATACTCATTGGGCTATTCGCATTAGCGGTACTGTGGTTTGTGCTGTCCTCCGCTCTATTCACCACTGTCCCCATTCTGTACCGCTGGGCGCCTTATACATCCTTGTGAGATAGAACCATAGGCTGGGTCTCTACTCCTCTCTGAGTAGTTCAAGCCTCCACTCAGTGTCAGTCTTGGTAGTGGACTGTGTCCTGTCTCTTTTATGTTTTGTGGCTTTGCTGGGAAATTACTATTATTGTGGATCTTTAATAAAGGTGGTTTTACTTCAATATACCTGTGTCTGACCTTCATTTGTACTGGTTACCATGACAGTACAAAAGGGCAATCCACCTTCTCCATGCATCCTGTTCAGGATGGACTCGCAGGATCAACGCATTGATCAATTGTCTTTGACCATGGAGACTTTATTAAACTGAACTGCGCACCTTGATCGTTTTGCTCCGGAACCGGTGACTTTTGCTACCCCTGAGATTGGTGTTGCTAGAGGGTTATCTGGGTCCGCTCCATTACCTCAACGCTACGAGGGGGAACCTACACTCTGCCGGGGGTTCCTTACTCAGCTGGGGATTTTTCTAGAGCTGGTACTGCATGCATTTCTGGGCGAGAGGAGAAAAGTGGAACTTCTGATTTTGCGCCTGTTGGGCAAAGCATTGGCATAGGCTAATCATTTTTGGGAGACATACAAACCTGTTATTTACAATTTTTCTGAGTTTGTGGCCTCGTTTCATAGGGTCTTTGATGTTCCAGGTCGTGCAGCCTCCACTGCCAAACAGCTTATGACCATCCACCAAGACACACGTACAGTAGCGGAATATGCAATAGAATTCTGTACTCTGGCAGCGGAGGTAGGATGGAATAACGAAGCACTTGTAGCTGCATTCTCCCAGGGCCTATGTGACTTGATCAAAGATGAGATCGCAGCCCGTGAGCTGCAGAGGGATCTGGAGGAGCTGATTTCAGTTATCATTCTGGTAGATACCCGTATTCGGGAGAGACCATTGTTCAAAGAACGTATGCGTAGGCCTCCATCCCAGTTGGCACCCAGCTTTGTGAACCTACCCAATCCTCCCTCTCTTCCCATGCCTCCTGGTTCTGACTCCACTAGAGAAGAACCCATGCAACTAGGGTTTACATGCCTTTCGGTGGAGGAGAGGGGTTTCCACAGGAGGGAAGGTCTCTGTTTATATTGTGGGAAGCCTGGTCACTTGTTGCAATCTTGTTCTGCCCTGACGGGAAACGCTTGCACCTAGGGTTATATAGGGGACAGACACTAGGTGGAGTTTCACAGTCCCCAGAGACTCTTCAAGGCAAAGCAATCCTTGAAGTAGTTGCTCCAGCTTTGCTAGACTCAGGGGCCTCTGGGTTTTTCATTGATGCAGACTTTGCAGCCCAGCACTCTCTTCTCTCCATTGGCTATTGAGGCCACTGGCGGGATACCCATACAACCAGCACAGGTTACCCACAAGACTTGTTCCTTGTCTGTGAAGGTAGAGGCTCTCCATGTAGAGACCTTACAGTTTCAGGTCATACATTCTCCTCATTATGCCATTATTCTGGGATTTCCCTGGTTGCAGCTGCACAATCCAAGGATTGATTGGCAAACGTGTGACATCGCATCTTGGTACCCTCAGTGCACAAAGTCTTGCCTACAGCAGCCTAAGAGAATTTTGTGTACCTCTACCTCATTACCTGTAGAGTACCAGTCCTATTTAACAAGGTAGAGGCTAGTACATTGCCACCGCATAGGCAGTGCGATTGTACTGTTGATATAGTTCCTGGTGCTAGACCTCCCAGGGGTCGTGTTTATCCCTTGTCGGTGGAGGAGAACTGAGCTATGGAGGACTACCTGGCTGATGCCTTGTCCAGGGGTATAATTCGCAAGTCTTCATCTCCTGTGGGGCCACGGTTCTTTTTTTCTTGAAGAAAAAGGATGGGGAACTAAGACCATGTATCGATTTCAGGGGTCTAAATAAGCTGATGATCAATAATGCCTACCCCATTTCTTTAATCACTGAGCTGTTTGATCAGATCAAGGGCTCCACAGTATTTACTAAGCTTGATCTCAGGGCTGCTTACAATCTTGTAAGAATAAAAGAGGGCCACAAGTGGAAGACAGCATTTAACACCTGGAGCGGGCACTATGAATATTTTGTGATGCCCTTCGGATTGTGCAATGCTCCTGCTGTCTTCCAAGAATTTATAAATTATGTCTTCAGAGATTTACTGCAAAGGTTTGCCATTGTCTACCTGGACAACATCCTTATCCAATCTCCAAACATAGAGACCCATCAGGTGGATATGTCATTGGTCTTACAACTCTTCAGTGACAACAAGTTGTTCTGCAAATTGGAGAAATTCATAGATCCCAGGTGACATTCTTGGGTTACATCATCTCCTCCTCCAGTCTAGCCATGGACCCGCAAAAATGTTCTGCTGTCTTGCAATGGCCACTTCCGATGGGATTGAAATCCATACAGCAGTTCCTGGGTTTCGCAAATTACTATAGGAAGTTTATTTTAAACTTCTCCACTGTGGTCAAACCTCTCACGGACATGACTCAGAATGGGGCAAATCCTCATACTGGTCACCCAGTCCCCTGTAAGCCTTCAAAAACCTGAAGTCTGCTTTTGCCAAAGCTCCTATTCTGTCCCATCCGAATCCCACCATACCCTTTACCCTGAAAGTTGATGCTTCATAGTCTGGAGTAGGCACGTTGCTGTCCCAGCACGCAGGGCCAATTAAATCATTATTTCCATGTGGGTTTTTAAAAAAAATATTGTCTAAAACCGAGAGTCTGTCTGATGTGGGAGATAGCAAACTGCTCACCATTACTTTCTCTCTACAGGAATGCCGGCACCAACTAGAGGGAAATAGCATTCCGATTCTGATTCTGACAGACCGAAGAATCTCACATATCTGAGGCAAAGAAGTTATCTCCACGCCAGGCCAGATGGGCCTTGTTCCTGTTGAGGTTTAACTATATGATTTCTTACCTCTCGGGTAGTAAGAATATTAAGACAGACGCCCTTTCCTGCAGTTCAGGGCAGATTCCGAGGTGGAGAGTCCTCCAACTCCTATCATTCCCTCTGATTGGATATTGGCTACTATTCGCATGAGTATTACCTCTCCTTTGGGAAAGGAGATATTGGTCGTGCAAGCCAACGTACCAGTCGACAAGCCAAGTGGGAGATGATTAGTGTCTGAGTCTCTACGTATGAAAATTATTAGAGCTATATCATGCCTAGAGGGCAGCTGGCCACATTTGTAAAGACCATCTCATATGGTCCATGTCTAGACTTTTCTGGTGGCCTAGTCTGTGAGCAGGCTGTTCTGCGTTTGTGTCCACTTGTTCAACTTGTGCCCAGACCAAGACCCCCAGGCACCTACCAGTGGGGCTCCTTCAACCCATTCCAAATGGAGAATGACCTTGGTCTCATTTATCCATTGATTTTATGGTGGAACTGCCTGTCTCTGAGGGGAACACGGTCATCCTTATGATCGTAGATCGATTTCCTAAGATGGCTCATTTCGTGCTTCTGAAGGGACTCCCCTCCGTGAGGTTGTTGGCCGAAATATTTACCAGAGAAGTTGTACACCTCCATGGTATACCCAAGGTGGTGTTCTCAGATCACAGGAGTCAGTTTGTGTCTCATTTTTGTAGGTCTTTTTGCGGACAGATGGGCATCCAACTCTCATTCTCCTCGGCTTACCATCCTCAGTCTAAAGGTGCTGCAGAAAGGTCTAATCAGGCATTGGAACAGTTCCTCCGTTGCTTCATATCTTACCATCATGATAATTGGGTGAACCTGTTACCGTGGGCTGAGTTCGCCAGGAATTGTACCGTGAATTCTTCCTCTCAGAACTCCCCATTTCTGAAAAATTACATGTTTCAACCTCCTCTTCTTCTGGAATCCTTTGAGGTACAGAACATTCCAGCTCTGTAGGAGTACTTGAGGGAACTCCATTCCACATGGGTGCGGGTTCAGAGTACCCTAAGTGATTCCACCCAATGACAAAAGAGACAAGCAGACCGAATTTCCCGGTGGGGGGAGAGAGTTTAGTTATCCCCACGTAACCTGAACCTCCAGGTACCCTGTAGGAAACTGGCTCCTAGTTTTGTTGGTCCTTTCCACATCCTCCATAGAGTCATAGAGAAACCTTTGATTTGCAATAGGTACACCTCTGCACTTGCCCACCCCTGTCCTATCAGGGTCAGGGCGCATGAGGAATATGAGGTACAAAGTATTCTCGATTCACGTAAAGTCAGAGTGCAGTTGCAATACCTCGTACATTGGAGGGTTACGGGCCAGAGGAATGCTCCTGGGTTCCATCAGGAGATATTGTCACGGACTCTCAGTAATAAACACATGAAACAGTATAAGTGAATTTAAACCAGTTTATTGAGCGAAAGATAGTAAGAGTAATAGCAATAATAATGAACACTTCCTCAGTCAGAGAGGAGATAAACGTTAGAACAGTGTCTAGTCCACTACCCAGGAGCCGACACTGAACCACCGTGAGACTATGGTACTGAGTCTTAGAACCAGACTTGGCTCTGCCACAACAGGAAGGAACGTCAAAAATAGTACAGGAGTGTACCCAAGCAGGCCTGAGAGGAAAGGCAATACGAGGACTTGGGTAGTTAAATGTGAGACATACCCAGCGGAGGCACAGAGCGTAGAATAGACCACCGTTACCAATATATTAACTGGTGAACCACTTGGGGCAGCAGAGTAGGTGCTAGATAGATGCAGCTAGATAGGAGCTCACCACTGAGACAAGGAGCAAGACTAAGCTTGCACTCTATCTTTGCTAGTTCCTGTGTACTACTAACTGATCCGGCTCTGACTCCTGGCTTCATCTGACTACCTGATCCGGCTCTGACTCCTGGATTTGTCTGACTACCCAATCCGTCTGTGACTCCTGGCTTTGTATGACTACCCGATCCGGCTCTGACTACTGGCTTCATCTGACTACTCTTCCTCTGTTGCGCTCCGGCTTCTTTACTACTAGCCTCGGCTACCCAGCCCCGGCTATTGATATTCTTGTTGCCTGAGCCTATCGTTATCACCACACTCGCTACCCCTGTAGCAGTGCTTGTCGGTCAGTCAGTGTCACTGACCTCCTGTGGTCTAAGTCCAGTTGGGTTGTTGCCTCACCTAGCATTCTAGGTGCTGTTTTACCTTGCCTCTGGTATACCGTAGTGCTAGGGTATAGTTGCGCTATTCTTAACCTGCCTGGTGAAAGATTGAGGAAGTGCCGTGCACTGTCCTCCTATCTAATCTTGTAAAGGTTACTAGGGTCCGTCCGAATACTGCTACACCTGCCTAGTGAAGGGATGAGGAAGTGTCTTGCACTGTCCTCACACCTGGCCTCCAGAAGGTGGTGGAGTTTGAGTCAATAAAGTGTTGCTCCAGTGTTCTGGAGTTCCTCGCTCCTGTTGCCTGGGTTTACCCTAGCGTTAGGGTACAGACGTGGGTCATATAACACTTACCTAGTGAAGGGTGAAGAAAGCGTGTGCACTGTTCTTCCCTGGTCTCATGAAAGTCTATTATCATTGCTGCTACTATTGTGTTTAAATAAATTTTATTTAATTTTATTTGCACTTGTCAAGTGTCTTTATTTCTTTAGTCACTCTGTGACACTTACCGAAGGCAACAGGAGGCACAAAGCCTAAGTAGCACCGCGAGTGCTAAAGCCAGGCAACAGGTAAGCATATGAGGCGGGTGCCAAGGAGGAAGACTAAGTTAAACTAGCTGTCTGGAGGCAATAGGAATGAACCAAGCAGAGGCAAGCTGCAAGCAACCAGCTGGTAGCTGAGCTACAAGGTAACGGAGCGCACCCTGGCTCAGTCTAGTGGTAGTCAACAGGAGCAAGGCACAAACGAATCATCAGTCAGACAGGCCACTGTCAGGAACCGGGTCAGGTAGTCAGCCACAGCAAAGGTCAGTACGGAGAGGGTAGTCAGCTCTGGCTGACTAGCCACTCCATACTGACCAGTAGCATTGCTGAGTACCCACTTTGGCTCCAGACCCTGGCTCTGGCTTACTATCCGCTCCATACTGACTAGTAGCACTGCTGAGTACCCGCTTTGGCTCCAGACCCTGTATCTGGCTACTTCCTGCTTGGATATTGACCAGTAGCATTGCCTGCCTCCTTGCTCTGGCATTTTTCCGTAGCTTGTCCCCTACTTCTGGAGGGGTTGTACTCTGGATCTGGGTCTTCCTTGTCGGTAGGAGACTCGGACTAGCATCATCCTGTTTCCTAGCAGTTCCTAGGCATTGCTATAGTATTTGTTTTATTACTATGTTCATTATAAAGGTGGTGTTCATTTAACTGTACTTATTGTGTTGCATTGTTATTGAGTACCCTGACAACATGGCAGTGTGGTGGAGGAGAATCACAAACAGGACATCAAGTGGCATTGATAGAGATTCCATATGTTAAGCTGGTGGCAGGGAGTGTTCATCATTACTATCAAACTGTCAACAAGTTGTCATGTGTCCTTAGCAGGGTGTGGATAAAGGGCATAGTGACAGCAGCAGTACTTTCCGGTGGGGTATTTCACATTGGGGACCCTCAGTGTCATGATGTTTGGATAGATTTATGCCAGGTGTTTCATGTGAGTGCATTGTTCCCAGTCCTTCCCTTAATTACACTGTGCACATTGCAGTAGCTGATGTGAGAGGCACAATTCTTGCTCTCAAGGTAAACATTTCTATTCTCAATACACCCATGATTTTGAAGGTGGGGCAGATGAGGAAGCATTATTGGCCAACTACTTCTTCTTTTGCCCACATATACCTAATGTAGTGGGGGCTAGATATGGTGCTGCTACTGCCTCAGGCACATCACTGGAGATAGTTCTGCAAGTGGAACCTTCATCACGCATGTTACTGCTGTTGTTAATCCCACTGCCTTTGAGCTACCTAATCATCCTGCTGCTTAAACAACTCAGCAACATCAGCAAGGACAGCAGTCACAAATTCCTAAATTATATCAGGGCTTGTGCTTTAAAAAAGACAAAACACAGGCCTACAAAAAACATGAACAATTTTGGGGGGCTTGTTTCTAAGTCCTACAAATCAATGTTTCCTCAGGGCTTGGGCCTCTAACAACAAATCTTGCCATCACATTCTTTCTCTGGGGTCCTGGGGCAAGAAGATGTAGCAACATCTTCTGGCGACCCACCTCTGTTATCATTACCTCCCCAAGCAGGGCATAACAATTTTTAGATGCAAGTATGTGGCGGTTTGTGTCCACCCATTGTACATTGTGTGGTGCTCAGACCACACATGGCTATCTAGTGGAGTATAATCACAGGCATGGAATAAAGCAGCATCTGAGGAGATTCCACCCTGCAGTATATGCTAAACTGGTGTTAGGAAAGGTTGGTTATTATTATTAAGACTGCAAATTGAGAGGTGTCATTAGCGGTGAACGGATAGTGGGTATAGTGACAACAGCAGTACTTGGTTTCTGTGAGATTATTGATTTTACATTGCAGACCTAAGCATCAAGGGATTTGCTTTCAGTTGTTACAGTTGTTGTATGTGAGTTCAGATGTGTCCATTGTTCCCAGTCCTTCCATTGCACATACGATGCACACTGATGTTGCTGATGAGAGGCACAGTTCCCGCTCTCAAGGGAAAATGTTACATTCCAACAACACACTCATGATTTTGAAGGAGAAGCTGTAGGAGAAGCATTATTAGCAAACTTCTTTTCTTCACAAATAGCTGAAGTGGTGGGGGCTAGTTATAGAGCTGCTACTGCCTCAGACACAACACTGGAGCTAGTAGTCAGAAGTGTAACCATGATTATCATCACCCATATCACTGCTGTTGTTGATCCCATTCCCTTGGAGCTACCTAATCATCCTGCTGCTAATCAACTCAGCAGGAACAGCAGTCACAAATCCCACAATGACACCGTGGTATTTGCCAGTGGCCACCATAACATAACCTGCTGGCACTAGGCTAGTTGGGCATATATTTTTTTCTCAGGGCTTGTTCTTTATATAAACCAGAGGCCTGCAAAAAAAAAATTGAGGGGATTGTTAGTAAGAAGCCTAAGTCCTACAAATCACCAATTCCTCGGGGCTTGTGACTCTAACAATCCCGAGTGCAAATGATCATCACTTATTCCTCAGAGCTTTTGACTAGGGATGGGCCTCCAACCAAAATCGGCGATTAATGGCATGAAAAGTGCTGTTTTCCTGCTTTATTCACCTAGCTCATTGCATTGAAATCAGTGGAAAGGCTACATTTTTCCTCATCACATGGGAGTTTTCTCTACTTTCCCTGCAAGCATATGAAAGGGTGTCTGGCTCTCAGAGTATGCCATTCTGTGTCTGTGAGAGGAGAAAGCAGCATGTTTGTGAGCCAGAGAAGATAGGCAAATAAAGGGCAATTGAAGCTTAGTTCAGGGAGTCTTTTAGGTAGGAAATTTGTTTTCTGTATTAGGGTGCAGTCTGGGGGAGAAAGAGTTTGACCCAAAATAACACAATATTCAGGGTGACTGACTGGGAAAACACTGGTAGCTGGGGTCCAATTTGCTTGCTGATCTTGCTATTATTGTGTCTGTGTTGGACATGTCTAGGAATGTGAGAAGGTAGAAAAGGAGGTTGACCCCAAATACCTCAACATTCTGTCTGACTAATTTGATGTGAAAGATGCTGCGGCCCAAGCAATGTCCTTACTGATATTGCTGTTATTGTCTCTGTGCTGGGGAAGTGTTGGGAAAAAGGTTGTTGATTTGGATTTTTTTTGTTATAATTTCTTTTTTGGACAGTGATAAGATGATGAGATAGAGTGGAAAAAAAAAAAAAAAAAAAAAAAAAAAAATATATATATATATATATATATATATATACAGTTGGCAGTGGCAGTGGCACTCAGTCACAGATAAATAACCAAATATTGATGAACGTCCCATATGGTATATACAAAAGTGTGCTTAGTTGAACATTTTGTTTTCATACAGTGCTTCCATAAACCAAAGCAGTCTTTATAGACAGCAGACGAGTATTTTGTTGAGGGCCAAGGAAAGAAATCACACTCCATCAATTCTGTTGTGTAATGTAAGTAAAAACAAACAAAGTAGTTGAGTAACATCCAGCAAATGTACAAGGGGCAGGGGGAAAGGTGGAACAGTGCAATGATTTTGAAGTTGAACAGGTCTCATGCTGTTCATCATCAGCTGCTATGGAAAAGATCAAGTATTTTGATTGTATACCAATAATGTGACAGTAAAATTTGTGGCTACCGATTGAACTGATAGTATTCAGAAACACCCAGGCATTGATCACCAATTTGATGTTCGGCATTATACTAAAAGTTTGAAGAAAAAATTAGTGACAGTGTCTTCCAAAAAACAGTTCTTCACTTAGAAACTGTATTCCAAACATTATCAATAATGTTAGGTAAGATATTACATCTCAAAAGATAGATTTAAAAGAAAACAGAGAATATTGGCAATCTATCTTCCACGATGTAACTAATCAACATACCTGGACAAATTGTGAAATATGTCATAGATGTTCAGATAAGCTATCGTCTGTGGACAAAATGACTTCCACCAAGTGGATAAAGAACAACTGCATAAAATAGTGATGGACACTAAATTGGACCAGGACCTTAAATACCTTGTCAAGTACTGTCACACAAGATATAGTAAGTCCTATCATAGTCTGATGTTAAATTACAGACCAAAAAGAACAGACTTTTACAAGGATTGTAGGGTGATAAAAACTGATTAGCAGCTATAGCACACAATAACAACTTAAACAGGTCTTGAGCAATGGTAAAAGTTCAAAGAACTGGAATTGGAAAGTGCTAGATCAAGAAATAAATGGATTGTTAAGAACACCTTTAAACCTATGTCCAATGATCATCTATATATCATGTTAATGGATCTCCTGAAATGTTGTGATTAAAAATGAGATATTCACTACCAACTGAGATCAGCAGAACTCCCAAGACATATTGCAAAACATCATAGACCCAAAAAGAGTAAGGTCGTGAAGGAACACAGATCAAGGTTTCCAAAAAAAATAACCACAATATAAGACATGTAAGCTATTTCAACAGGGAAACTGATAAGTATATGTACTATATCAATATACTTACATTCATTTGAGATTAACTGTTGGCATGTTTATTCAATTGTAATGTTCTTATGCATCAATTAAAAAAATAATTCCACTTCCACTACCAATGATCACAGTTATACTTCAGTTCACGTCAGAAATAAAATGATTGGCAAATCCATTGACAACAAATTAAATTAAAATGTGTATTAATTAATGGGTGGAAAAATGCACACCTTAAGGAAATTACAGTTGATGAATTGATTCCATTCCTGGTAAACATGATTGATGTCTTTAGGATGTAAAACCTCTTAAATTTGCTATATGTAAGGTACCAGAAGGGTAAATAATTATAATTGTTTTGCTTTGTAAAACAAAAATGGATATAAAGGAAAAAATTACAATATTCATTACTTAAAATTAAATTTGTATTGACATATTTATTTAAATATTACTCTATTTCAATAATTTTAGTCTCTTTCTTGGTGTTGTGTTGTCACAATAGAATTTTATTTTTCTGAACATGTATATCACAGAATATTGCTACTGTTCAATAAATGTTTTAAAATCAAACATTAGATCTAAATATATATTCTATATAAAAAAATGAACCATTACGCATTCTCTCATGTGGATTTAATTCCCTCTTTAACCCAATGATCTGGAGAGGAATCGCCTTCTAATTTCTTTGTTCTTTTTATAAGATTGTAAAAGGTTCCTATCATATATTGTCTGTCAATCTTTATGTATCTTTTTTTTCCCTTGTTCTGTGTTTGTAAAGTTTTTGTATTTTTTCTACATTTGTTCCATTGTTCTATTGTATTTAATAATGACATTAGGAATTATATTCTTATGCTACACATATATATTTTCTTTATCTTATGATTTAACACTTTATGTGTAAGAAACATTTTTGTTACATTTTCATTCATACTTCATTCATATTTCACATAAAATATTTCTAAAAATGCAAACCCCCAGTTTAATATAAACCTTGAAATACTTGTAACATAAAGCATTTAATAAAGTAATTAAATACAGTGTCACTGCTATTTAAAATATGTAATACAAAATTACAAATGTAACTTTTTAAGAAAATAAATTCAACACATTAGCACTTTTTGAAATCATTGTTTTTTTGTTTTTTTATTTTTTTAAAAACCAAAAACAAAATACAGCAGAATTATTAGCATAATTACAAAAATAGAGCTTTATTAGCCAGAATAAATAAATATTTATTTAGATATGTAACAATTTAAATAACTAATAATTAAATAAAAAACAAATATAGCTGAACTGTCTTATGCCTAGTATAAAACAAGAAGAATACTAGCATACCTCAATGTTTCCCTGTAAACATAGTGAGCATTAAAACTATGTAAAGGTAACCATGTCAGCATAATCATGTAAAGAAATGAACCCTGTATATGATCACTCAGGGACATGGAAGCAATATCTGATAATGGCATCACCACATACAGTATTTGACCATTTATTTCTTGGTCCCAGGTAACCATGTATCCAACAAGTACAGGATCTGTGTACCACCTATCGTAATTGCCTGTTTATGAGGTATGAGGTATAACTATACATATGTAAAACAATATATATGAAAAAAAAATAAAATAAATAAAAATATATATATATATATATATATACATATATAGCGAGAGAGAGGGAGAGAGAAAGAGAGAGAGATATTATGTACCTTATTTTATATAAAAATAAATAAATAATATATATCACAATTAGAAGATGTCCATCAGCTCCGAATTGGCAGAAACCAGTGGGATCCTGGTACACCCAGGTGCTCTGGATTGATGAGTCAAAATTTGAAATATTTGGCTATAATCAAAGGCAGTTTGTTTGCCAAAAGGCTGGAGAGCAGTACAAAAATGAGTGTCTGTAGGCAACAGGGAAGCATGGTGGAGGTTCCCTACAAGTTTGAGGTTGCATTTCTGCAAATGGAGTTGAGAATTTGGTCAGAATGAATTGCCTCCTGAATGCTGAGTAGAGGCAGATATTTATCCATCATGCAATACCATCAGGGAGGCATTTGATTGGCACCAAATTTATTCTGTAGCATGACATTGGCCTCAAACATAAAGCCAAAGTAATTAAGAACTATCTTCAGCGTCAAGAAGAACAAGGAGTCCTGAAAGTGATGATATGGCCCCACAGAGCCCTGATCTCAACAAAATTGAGTCTGGGATTGAACAAAGAGAGAGAGATAAACAACTAAGGCTGCCTAAATCCACAGTGGTTAGTTCTCCAAGAATTTTGGAGCAACCTACCTGATGAAATCCTTAGCAAACTGTGTGCAAGTGTACCTAGAAGAATTGATGCTGTTTTAAAAGCAAAGGGTGGTCACACCAAATTTTGTTTGATTTTAATTCTGTCCAATTACTATCATTTTGTTAACTGATATCTATCTATCTATCTATCTATCTATCTATCTATCTATCTATCTATCTATCTATCTATTCTCATGGCCATAGAAAGCATATGCAGAAATGTCAAAGTTCTTGTGGAATGGATTTATGGATTTTCTAACTATGCCTTCGTGGTTCAGTTCGCTTGCCCAAAATTACGCCAGTCCAGTCAGATCCAGTCCATATATAAAAATGTTTATTATTGAATTTCCTTAGTAATGCCTTCAATTCTAGGGAGGGGTGAAAAGTCAGAGAAATTTCCTGCAGAACTTTTCACGAAAAAAAACCCCAAACGTTTTTCACAAACGTTTTGCTCATAGATAATAGATAATATGTTCTGCTAATAAATGTACAGCCAGAATATGTTGCCTGCATTTTCTATGACTGCAGTGTTTCCCACCACAATAATACTTGTTCTGAAGCATGAAGTAGAGAAATAAAAAAAAAATTGTTAGCATGCTGAGTACCATTGTCCTTTGCACAACACTCGCTTCCTGCTGAAGTAACATTGTCACAGCGATCATTAAGAAAATAATTGTGGCTTGGGATTTTGCACACAGTTCCTGAGAGGCTGCTACTACTACTACTGGGGCTAGATGTTGCTGAATTTGTACTACTACTAGGTGGCTTAGGTGATTTTAGAGGTCTCAATAAATGTATTTTTACCTTTCCCCTTTTAGAGAGTTTCAAATTTGTTACTACTTTCAGGATAATAGATGAGAGTTGGTACCGTGTTAGCCGTAGATAGGCATAGGCCTATGCCTAGGCATTTTTGTGCTTGTTTGTATCATTGTCAGATGCAGCAGTTGGTTGAGCTGTGAAACCTCCTTGCATTATGCTATCAACACTGGAATGTAAATCATTGTAGTCTTCAGTGTTTTTAGATGTTTACTAAAAGTACTTGGTGGTGGTAGAACATTTGGTGGGACTTTGACAAACTGCTTCCTCTTCGGGAGGAAAGGAATAACCATCATTTACTACACATGCTGCAGCAACCATGACTACAGTCAGTTTTTGGAGTACAGCTTTACTCCCATGTCCCTGCACAGCTTCTATTCCTTTCACCCTACCCCTCCTGCATTTAATGGCCATTACTCAACTACTGTGTATGTTTTTACTGTATAGTACACAATAGAACTGTTTGTGTGTGATGTCTTGCCTTGGATCTCTACAAAATAATTTATCTTGTATAGTATCAGCCTGACTCAGTCACAGATCACACCAGGGTCCCTGTCTCTGTCACCTATCAATTTTTTAATGTTTTATTTATTTATTTTAATTTAATGTCTCCCCTATCCTTATCACTTTAAAAAAAAAAAAAACATGCTTCCTGTTCAACTGCTTCTTTCCTCAGACTCTCCGAGGACAGAGACAACAGCCAGATCAGGGAGAAACTTGGATCATGGATGCCTGTATCTTCCCAATCAGTCACATATAATTGTGGGGTATTGGGAGTAAAACAACTTTGCTCCCTTCTCACACTCCGAGACTCCCCTAGGACAGAGATAACAGCCAGATCATGAAGGAAGTTGGATCATAGCTGTCTGTGTCTACTTGGTCACACCAGTTTTGGGGTATTTGGGATAAACTTCCTTTGCTCACTTCTCACACATGCAGACTCCCCTAGGATAGATATTACAGTCAGTGCAGGAAGAAACATGGACCCTCTGCCTGTGTGTTCCCAGTCAGTCACGCAAAATTTTGAGGTATTTGGGGTAATTCTCCATTGCTCCCTTGTGACACACCCAGATGTCCCTGACAGAAATAATAATAATAATAATAATCCTTTATTTATAAAGCGCACACAGATTCCGCAGCGCTTTACACTCATATTGGTTCCTGTCCCCATTGGGGCTCACAATCTAAATTCACCTATCAGTATGTTTTTGGAGTGTGGGAGGAAACCGGAGTACCCGGAGGAAACCCACGCAAACACAGTGACAACATACAAACTCATTGCAAATGTTGTCCTTGGTGGGATTTGAACCCAGGACCCCGACGCTGCAAGGCAACAGTGCTAACCACTGAGCCACAAATAATAGCAAGATCGAAAAGATACTTGGATCACAGCTGCCTGTGTCTACTTGATCACACACAATTTAGAGGGTATTGGGGATTAAAACAACTTTGCTTCTTTCTCACACCCCTAGACTCCCCTAGGACAGATATATCAGCCAGATCAGGAAGGAAATTGGGTGACATCTGCTTATGTTTACTTGGTCACACAAACTTTTTGGATATATGGGGTAAACCTCCTTTGTTTCCTTCTCACACCCACAGACTCCCGCAGGACAGAGATAACAGCAACATCAGGAAGAAACTTGAAACACAGTTGCCTCTGACTTCCCAGTCAGTAACACTGAATTTTACAGTATTTGTGCTCAAACTCCTTTCTCCCTTCCTGTTCTCACAGAATCCCCCAGACTCCCTAATAGGGATGGGCAAACATTTTCGCCTCAAACTGAAATTTGTGAAAAATGGTACTTTCCACTTGGCAAAAAATTTCCACGGGAAAGTGCAGCTTTTCCTGCTTTTTTTACCTAGCTCATTGCATTAAAATCAATGGCTAGAAAATTTTTTCTACAGCAGTATAAGGCATTACGCATTATTTTGCAGTCAACCAATTGGAAGATTCGTCACATCTCACAATGTGGGAGGAACATAAATGTGTAATCAGAGGAGAACTACTCAGATTTGTGGTGCGTAGAAAGAAGGCTAGGGAGATGTAGATTTCGGAAGCTCTCTGTAAAATCCAGGAGTTGCAATCTGCATACAAGGTCCCTGGTGATTCATCTTTATTGACTGAGTTGACGCATTGCAGACTTGCTCTTAAAGCTTTTCTGGGAGTTCTGATTGAAAAACTTTTTTTGAATACACGGCAGTCATTTTATGAACGTGGGAATAGGGTGGGAGCTTTGCTGGCTCTGCGTTTGCGGCATAAACAGGGATCCACGTATATTGCCCATTTGGTGCATAGCTCCAGTCACCGCATTCATGCCCCTGATAAAATTGCTGAGTTGTTTCAGAATTTCTATTCCAGGCTGTACTATTAGCATAGCTCGGATGCTAGACAGCCTGTTTATCATGCCCGTGTTCGCTCTTATTTTAGACTGCACTTCCTAGAATTTCGGTGGAGACACTTGCATTACTTGATGCTCTAATGACATTGCCAGAAGTACTGGGGGCTATTTCATCCCTCCCAAAAGGAAAAAGCCCAGGACAGGATGGTTTCACTATCACATATTACTCTACCATTTGCAACCTTCTAGCGCCTGGACTTTTGAAAGCATTTGAGATCATGCCGGCTGACATTCATAGACACCCTTGCACCTCTGTAGTGCACATAATGGTTCTTATGAAGCCTGGGAAGGATAGCTCCAAGTGTAAGAGTTATAGACCAATCTCCTTGCTAAACTTGGATTTCAAGATGTACGCAAAGATCTTAGCTTCCCGATTTAAAACTCTGCTGCCGTCCTTGATACATGAGGACCAGGCCGGTTTTACTTCAGGGACAATACAAGGAAAGTACTTTCCCTCATTCACTACATCAATTTGAAGCATCTTCCTGTGGTCCTTCTTTCTACGGATGCAGAGAAGGCGTTCAACAGGGTGACTTGGCCGTTTTTATTTCAGGTTCTTCATTTTTAGACTTTGGTTCTAAGTTTATTGAGTGGATCTCAGCTCTCTACTCTAACCCTTCTGTCAAGGTTTGTGCCGAAGGTTGTCTCTCTACGTCGCTATCCATTTCCAATGGTACACGGCAGGGCTGCCCTCTTTCCCCTCTTTTATTTATTTTAGTGTTGGAACCATTCACATGAGGCAGGATACAAGGGTGACTGGCATACGTTTGGCAGACGAAGAGTCCAAGATGTAAATTTTTGCAGACAACGTCTTGCTAACTCTTTTTGATCCATTGAACTCCATAGGCACAGTGATGGATCACAACTGAGGAATTTGCTTCCCTGTTGTATTTCAAGGTAAATTTGTCTAATTCTGAAGCTCTTTTATTAAATGCATCACAATCTGTTGTTTGCAATTTGCATTGTTCTTACCCCTTTAAATGGACCCCTAAAGGTATCAAATACTTTGGAGTGTGGTAAGCAGCGGATATACATACTACATTTACAATGAACTACCCTCCCCTTCCTTGGCAAGATTAGACAAGATTTAAACAAATGTAGCTCCCTCTATTTATCTTGGTTTTTTAGGATGAACTCTATTAAAATGAACATCTTACCTCATGTTTTATCTTTTCCAGACCCTACCTATCCGACTACCCCGTTGTTTTCTCACTCAGCTTACCAGGCTCATGACTAATTATGTATGGGATTCGAGACGACCTTGTTTAAAGAGGCTTCTGTTGACCAGGTGGCGGAGGAGGGCAGATTGGGTATCCCTGATTTCTATCGCTATTACAGAGTGATTTTGCTTGCTTCTTTGCTTGACAGGAGACATAATGGGAAGTCAAAGTTATGGGTTTGTATCAAACGGTTCTTTTATGTTGATACTGATACACTTTCTGAGGTTTTTCTTCCTCCTGCTTCTCGAGACTCGAGGTTTAGTTCTCATCCGGTTCTGGGTGCTGTCGTTGCTGCTTAGTCAGGACTGGCACTAGGTGCTTCTTTGACTTCTTTTCCATCTCCCTTTTCTTCGGTCTTCTACTCCAGGGAGGCCTTGCACACCCTTTTGTTACACAACTTTCCTAAATGGCCATTGGACTCTTTACTTCATGTTATAGATTTTATCCAGATGGCAAGGGGATCCCCTTCCCATTGCTCCAAGAGACATATCATTTGTCTCCGAGTGAGATGTGGAAATTTTTTCATGTTCGGCATCTCTTGGAATCTTGTTTGGTCCATTCCGCCTGGTCTCGACAGTTCACCCCTTTTGAATCTCTTATGCACAAACTGCCACTTTGTGTTCCTTTGCTCAGCAGGATGGATAGGCTGTTAGGTTGCAATGTTGCTTGACTGAAACCACCCTATACTTCAGCTTGGGTAACTGAGCTGGGTACTGAGCTTCAGCTGGAGGATTGGAGGGGGACTTGTAGAACTGCAAACCGATGTTCCATTTCCACTCTTCTTCAGGAATCTCACGTTAAGTTTTTGTCTCATTGGTATTATATACCACCAAGATTACATAAAATGTTCCCTTCTGTGTCCCTTGACTGTTGGCACTGTGCTCAACACAGGGGCACTTTCTTGCACTTGTGGTGGTCTTGTCCTTTGTTGCAGGACTTCTGGACGGCCTGCTTGACCTGCATAGAATGGAGATTGGGTGTCAAGCTTTGGAGGGATCCGTAGCAAATTTTGTTCTACAAGGAACTCCCACGCTTACCTCCACTATCTAGGATGCTTTTGTTGACCGTGTTGGGTCTGGCTAAAGCCATGGTGCCATCAAACTGGAAGTCTGTCGCCCCTCCAGATTATGGTGTCTGGGTGACCAGAGGGCAAGAGGCAGCAACTATGCTGCAGATTTCTGTGCTTCTCAATGGTGGTAATCCTGAGCAAGTGACCTCATTTCTTCACTCTGGCTTTAAGCCATGATTTGGAGGGACTGGGATGGGATGAGAGGTTGGCATACGGACCTCTTCTTTTCTCTTCGTTTTTTCTTTCTGTCTTTCTTTCTCTCTCTTTACCTCATCCTTTTCTTTTTTTCTCTATTCTTTTCTTATTCTCCTTTCTTTTTGCTCTCCTTTCCCTGCCTAGCTTCCTATTGTGTACTATTTGCTCTTCCTTTTCTAGTCTCCTTCTCTTTTGTTTTCTTCTGTCTTATTCTTAACCAAATTAGTTTGCCTGAACTTTATCAGGCTGTTCTATTAGGTGTATTCATATAAGGTGGTTCTGATTGGTGGGCTATGTGCCCAATCCCTGGGACACAGATTTTATGCTCCCTGTATCATGGACTCCAGTGCGATTTGTGCCTTCTACCCATATCCTATTGTGTCTCTTTTTTTTTTTAAATATATTCTGTATGTTATGCACCAATGTTTGCTTCTTCTTCTGAGTTTGTACTATTTTGTATGATTTACAATAAAATCTTTCAAAAACAAAACAACAAAAAAAAACATAGAGTGGACAACTTTAAAAAAAAACATAAATAATTAAAAATATAAAACACACACAATAGTTGAGTAATGTCTAGCAAATACACAAGTAGGAGGGGAAAGGTGGAGCAGTGCAGGGATGTGGGAGTAAAGTGGTAGTACAAAAACTGATTGCAGCAACTGTTTCTGCAGCGTGTGCAATAAATGATGATGAACCCTCTTCTCCCGGGGTGGATGTAGTTTGTCAAGGTCCCACCAATCACACCACGATAGTCCCCCATCACCACTACCATACACATCTGCCACATCGTAGGTTGAACTTTATTTTTTTCATGCTTGGTATCATCATGAATATGTGCCAGTGTCACTTAAGCAAGAAGTAAGTGCTCTGGGCAAAGGACAAAGTCACTCTCCATGATAACACACTTTTCATGGTATATGTTGCTATAGGACTCACAACTTTGACTTCCAGCTACTTATTTCTCCACTATAGCCCTCAGAAGAAGTAATATTGTGCTGGAAAATGTCGCACCATATTAAACATAGCAGAAAAATGTGTTGGAATAGAAAAAAATGTGCTGGAATTGGAGAACAATGTGTTAGAATAGGAGAAAAAATCGTTGAATAGGCAAAAAATATGTTAGAATATGAGAATAATGAGTTGGAATAGGCGAAACTTGTTAGAACAGGAGAAAAATGCTCTGGAATAGGCAACGAATTTGCTGGAATAGGCGAAATGGTGGAAAATTTAGCATTGGAGAAAAGGAGAAAACGTACGTGAAAAAAGAGAAAAATCGTCCGTTTTTCGTGAAAACTCATGTAAGAAATTTCTCACTTTTCACCCACCCATATTCCCTAATACAAAGAACAAATTTCCTGCCTACAAGAGTCCCTAAACTAAGATTCAAGTCCACTTTATTAGCTTTCCTTCTTTAACTCAATAATGTTCTGCTTTCGCTTCCTCTCACAAACACAGAATGGCATACTGTGAGACTGACTCCCTTTTATATGCCTGCAGGAAAAGAAGAGAAACCTGCCATATAGTGAGGAGAAATTCTGCCTTTCCACTGATTTCAATGCAAGGAGAAAAAAGCAGATAAACAGCACTTTTCACAAAATATTTCCCACTTGGAAAAAAGTTATTTTTTTGGCAGGGTATAATATACATACCTGGGAACTCTCCGAATTTGCCCCGGAGACTCCGGTTTTGACATAGCTTTACCGGGTCTCCGGGGCAGAAGCTGATTCCTCCAGATATGGGGAGTTTCTATTGAAACTCTGCCCACATCTGCTGTTTCTCCCGGTGATCCTCCTTCCCCAGCCTTCTGTGTGACACCTTTAAGCCCTGCCCCCTCAACTCGTGTCAAGCCCCGCCCATTTTTAACACAATTTGCTTCATTATTGTTACTCCCTGCTGCACCAGAGGACTCCCCTCTGGGTAGTTCCCAGGTATGATAATATATACATCATATCTATAGAAGATATGTCATCATACAACTAACACAGGACAATAGATGTTACACAGAAAGCAAAGTCTATAATTCAGTACTTGTTATGAATTACCATTACTTGATGAATCCTCTTTTTGACTGCAACTTTTACATCTCTGTTCCTTAGAGTGTATATAAAAGGGTTTAAAAGTGGAGTAATAACTGTGTACATGACAGCAATAACCCTGTCTCTATCCATTGCATAGCTTGATCTTGGTCTGATATACATAAACATCCCAGAACTATAAAATATAGTAACAACTATGAAGTGAGAGGTACAGGTGGAGAATGCATTCTTCCGGCCTGTAGTGGAATGGATATGTAGAATAGTTGAGATGATCTTTGTATATGAACTCATTGTTAATATGAATGAGCCAAAAATAACACTGCCAGCAATGACGAAAACACCAAGTTCATTGATCCAGGTGTCTTTGCATGCCAGGTTCAGTAAAGGTGGGACATCACAAATGAAATGATGAATCTTGTTAGCACAGAAAGGCAAAGAAAATGTAAGAACAGTGTGTACTAAAGAGTTCACTGACCCAATGATCCATGATCCAGCTATAAGCTGAAAACGAGCTCTTTTATTCATAATGATGCTATATAAGAGTGGCTGACATATGGCATTGTACCTATCATAAGCCATGACTGCTAGCATATAGAATTCTGCACCACCCAAAAGCAAAAAAAAGTACATCTGTACAGCACAATTAGAGTAAGAGATAGTATCATTATCTGTAAGTAAGATTGTCAACAGTTTGGGAACAGTCGATAAAACATAACATATTTCTAGAAAAGAGAAGTTGGCTAAAAAAAAGTACATAGGAGTGTGAAGATCTGAAATAAATATGTATGCAAAAATGATAACTGTATTTCCAAGCAGTGTTATTACAAATATACATAAAAACACAATAAACAATAAAACCTGAATATCAGGATTCTCTGAAAGTCCAACAAGAATAAATTCCTTTATTGTAGTATCATTATTTCTGTACATTTTATATCTGATTTCGGTATAAAAGAAATGATAAATTGATTCAGTGGAACAAAGCAACATACTTCAATCATTACAGAATAAACAACGAACATATATACTGCACTACAAGGCAAATCATAGACACACACATATACAATGCATTGCTCACCTCTCTGGTCCTCATAGGTTTAAAACGAAACTGTTCCCCTAGAAATTTCCCATTCTTGAAAGTGATAGTAACACTTAATACTGAAAATAATATATAACTTTATTCCACTGAGTAAAACAAGGGTACTCCCACTGTTGAGAGATGTAGTATTCAAAAATTATTGAAGCTCAAATAATTTTTAGGTGCACTACCTTACTGGCCTGAAAATTTTCCATGGCGCTGTTCCTACAATTGTTTATGGTCAGAAATGATCAGTTGACAGTAGGATAGTGTAAAATTTCAACTCATGGAGGTACTGAACACAAACAAAAATGTACAGTTCTTAGGAGTCAGCACTAACCAACACGTGACAGGGAAAGTGTTGATTTATATATATCTTAGGAGCACAACCTCTACATCAATAGCTTTAAAGGTATAACCATGTATATCATACATAGGGTGCTCATAGTCCTTAAAAAGTTGATAATTAATAAATAAACAAAAGATAGAGATAGGACTTATATAGGCACTCAACCTTCATTCAAAAAAATCAATTCAATATCATTAATTCTTTCCAAAACTATTTATTGAACAGTATCCCTGATAAAATAAAAATGAAATAGGACATGACACCATCCAAAACCCACAAAATCCCACTGCGCTTCCCACCTCCCCAATGAATCCCCACACAATAAAAAAGGGAAAAATCACATAAAATCAAATGTATGCTGGCGCCAGCACCTAAAAGATTGTAATAGGGAAGGAAAAACAGAAAAATCATATGGGAATGTTCACATATCCAGATGAAGTAGTCAAACAGATCCCTTAGTCTGAATTAGTGCCATTATCTTATTCAGTAGATCTCCAAACAGTTAATATACTTCCTCATGTTATGTACATAACTTCATCCAAGTCATTGTCAGATGTCACATATAACAATGGAGGTCATGATGAAATCGTTGTTAGTATAATGAACACAATGAGCACATATGCATGATGGATTAGCAGTTCAAATTAGCACATATAAATGATGGATAGGCAACTGAGTCTAGCGTCACACAAAGTTGGTATATATTGCTATTCACAATAGCTTTAAAGCTACTCCTGATAACAATGATATTCATATATCCGTTCGTCAAATACTTTCCAGCTCCCCTCTTCGGAGCTTACCGCCACTGTAATCACTGTCTCTGGATCTCGTGGTGAAACGTTAAGTTCTCCAGGTAAAGTGAAAATAGAAATACAGTGGCTATCTTAATGTTGTATGAGGCTCACACACTGCAGTAGCATACCTCCTCAGGCAGGTGGCCTCAGTGAGCCAATGCAGTGTGCACACACTGGCACAGCATAGTAAGAAAAGAATGACAGCAGTCATTAAGTGGGCACTTGAGGATCGGTAGGAGCGGAGTAGAGAACTTGTACACCACTGTAGTCCAGCCAGTTTTGGTAAGTGTATTATTCTTTTTTTCATTTAACCCTTTGAGTGCCAGTGGGGTAGGCAAAGAAATGCATTGTGTACCCTTTTGGCAGTCAAATGGTTAATAACACAAAGATCTCTGGGTGACCCTAGTATAAAAGTTCCCAGCTATGCTAGGGCTTTCCCTGTCACGCGTTGGTTAGCGCTGACTCCTCAGAGGTGTGTGTTCGTATCAAGATTGTGGGAGTGGGTGGACACTGAAAGGAATGGTAACAGCAGAACCGAGCATACAGTGGTTAAACGTCCGTATGGTAAGAACCGCCCTTAAAAAGTACCGTTGTATTTGAGAGCCTTCTGTTTCTGTAACTCAACAAACACAAATGTATATATGAGCTGTAAAACGTTATGAGTAAAACATCTCTCAGCAGTGCAAGTACTCTTGTTCACTTTGCCTTGTAATGTATATTTTCCATATTAAGTGCTATTATCCCTTTAATTTATTTAACACATTGTGGCTTATGTACTGGGAAGAACTGAGTAATTCTAAGGCAAACTAATTATATCATAGAGGCAAATAAATGCTACATTAATTTAAATTGAGAAGCAATGCTTTGGAGTCCTTTCTTGCATACAAATGTTTAAATGCCTCATTTAAATCAATAAGAATTAGAGGAATATTAATTTGTCATTCAGTTGTATAGATTCAGTATTACTCCAGTTGTGCTTTGTATATCAGCATCCTTGACTAAACTAGGTTGAGGTTTTATATATATATATATATATATATATATATATATATATATATATATAGTTATATATAGTTATATATAGTTATCTCTATTAAAATACTGCTTCTTGAAAAAAACAAAATCACAGCAAACAATGACAGACAGGCCTGAATGGCTGGTAAGGGTCAATTGTCTTTATTAGATTGTAATTGGAAACAATTAACAGTAGAATTCAATTGAGCTGAAATGCGAATAAAAGTAAATGACTTTTGTTTGAAGGACACCTACCAAGGTAATACCTACAAGAGACAAGAAGTCAGAGGGCCCCTACAGAGCATTATTAATGTGGAACCATATATTGAGTATATTAGTAATCGAGCTATAGTCACATTCAGTCTTGGTCAGGGTGAGTTAATGAAAAACATAGATAAAATTATCTCTCATGCTCACCTGAGATGTTCTGTGTCATCAGACGTATCACATGGAAAGCAGAGTGAGAGATAATCTCTGTATATTGGTGTTTGGCATAATCTCACATTGAACAAGATTGAATGTTGGTGCATTTTCATTACCAATATACTAAATATATGGTCCCATTTTAATAAGGCACTATATTGTATTTTGTATGTACTGCCATGGATGGTGAGCAACAGCTACCAGTACACAGTAACCTAAATGTGTAGGGGCAGTTATTATGGCAGTGTCTAACTGAAGAATGTGCAAACACTGCCCTAGCCAACATTTATGTGAGTGTCTGTCCATTGAACAATGGAGAAGGTTGTTTCTTATTCTCTGTTTTGAAATATATATACTGCCCTAGATCTAACCCCTTTTATTTTTATGTATTTATATTGGCAAGTCATCCAGATAAATTAAAAAAAAAAACAATTTTTTTAGGCATAGATCCTCATTTCCATGAGATGACTCCTAAATTGCTCTCTAAATGTCTCTGCTTTCATTTATTTCCACTCTAAACCTTGATGTTTGGCCCTCAAAGGCTGTAAACCGTCCAGAGGTGACACAGTGGTTACCCACCTGTGCTCAAGCAGGGAAATAATTAAATACTGGTCTGTTCCCAAACCTTGAGGGCTGAACATCAACATCCCCGGTCTAAGCCTATGGGGCATATTTAGAAAGGTGGCAGTGGACAATTCTGGGGCAACCCAATGGTGCTATAGGAAACAAATAAAAAACCTTGTTTATTTAAAATGGGCATTTAACACCTTGAATACTGGAGAGGTGTCCAAGACATTGCCTCTAACATTTAACTTTCTGCCTTTATTAATTTTCCCTCTTCACTTTCTAAACATAACAAGAACAGATACATTTTCTTTAGAGGCAGCTAATAGCTAGAATCTCCAGTTTGTTACAATTAATATTTTGTTGATCAATCATCAGAGAAGCTAAAGGGATAATAATGTTTCATAATAAAAGCAGCTCTAATTAATCATCATAGTATTTGGGCCTTGGAGAGTGTTATTTCAATTCTGTCAGAGTTGTAGTTCAAGAGTAATTCAATGACAAAGTATCCCCCTCCCGCCCCTTTTACTGATGTAACACTGCTCAGCCAGAGCAGAAGGGAGGTGTCCAGGTAGACTGCAGAGAGGGACAGTCTGCAATTAAGATAAGGGAAAACGCTGAAAAAGCTGTCAAGGGGGCAGGGTTTTCCTTATGCTCACAGTAAGAAGATTGTCCCTTGCTGTTAACTGTCTGGTCAAGCAACCAAATTCCACATCTGAGGTAAGCAGTTTTACACTAGGTAAAAGGGGTGGGAGGGGATATTTTATCATTCAATTACTCTTGAACTACAGCTATGACAGTATGGAAATACCACTCTCTATGGCTTAAATACTATGAAGCTGTTTTTTTTGTGAAACATTACTATCCCTTTAACATCGCTGCACCTCCAGTGTTCTCAGATGTTACTACTTCATCTGTACAGTTGTCTCATTCCCCTACGAAGTATAAAAGACTGAGAGGGGTATGTGTGAATAGGCCTGCCAAACACTTGTGTACTAAACTATTTATGCAAAAAAAGGTTTGCTTTGCTGTGCTTGCAGAATAAGATGGGAAATGGGCATTTCAGGGCTATAAAATGCACTGGGGACTTCTCTAACATTCAAAAAAGTCAACATTTTAATCATGAAACATGTTCTTCTCACATAGTAACATAGTTGATGAGGCTGAATAAAGATGTGTCCATCAAGTCCATCTCATGCCAAAAACACCCCTGTTGATCCAGAGGAAGGCAAAAAAAAAACCCTCTGGAGCAATTTCGAATTTAGCCCCAAGTGGGTAAAAAAATTCCTTCCTGACTCCAAATGACAGTCAGATATAACCCTGGATCAACATCCTATCTGCTTTGAAACCATCTGTCATCATTTTCAGTATTGTTATGTGCCAGATAGGCATCCATTGCTCTCCATTTTTTTATAGAAACCCTAATGATACAGGACTTTTTCTACTGAGCAAAACAAGGGTACTCCCACCACAGGCAATTGTTTTATTCCAAAGTTCAAAACTGTTATACTCTCTGTTATACACATATCACAGGAGTTTACTTCCTGAAAGTTCAAACTGACAGGAAGTGACTCAACAGTTACCATCACATTATATGCAGAATATTTGTCAGAGGCTCACCTCTTCTATAGAATTCAACACAATAACTATTTGAAATCTGGATACTAGAGTGCAATGTTAATTTAAAAAAACAACAGTTTTAACTGTAATAAATCTGAGAAGATATATCTCTTAGCAGTGAGAGTACCTTGTTTTATTCAGCAGGAAAATCCAAACTATAAATGCTTTATTTTTGTGTGTAGTGTTCCTTTAAATTAACCCAATCATATTTTGTTAATACAGCATTAATTGTCATCTCTGGCATGCCCACAAATGTGTATATACAAAAGACAAAAACAACAATAAGCAAAAAGACAAAAAATCCCCATCAAACCAAACAGATGCAATTATGGAGCAAGTAAAGTGCACCACAGGTGGAAGTGAACATTCCCTTTAACTTAAATGGGGAATTTAACCTCTTGGATGACAATGAGGTTCCATATACATTGCAAAGCAAAGCACTGGACCATCTACTATTCAAGGGGTTAAAAACCCCATTTAAGTCAATATGGATTTGGGAATGTTTAACACTGTGTTGCCATTCATTTGTTTTAGGACTGCATCTTTTTAGCTTGATGAAAATGCCCCACAGAGTAGGCCGACCAGATCTCACCTTTAACCGAGGACACATAAGAAATAGCCATTTTTCAGTACTCCACTGAAATCGAAGCATCGTGCAGTATGCATTTTTCCTATGTGTCCCCGGTTAAAGGTGAGGTCTGGTCAGCCTACCATAGAGTATCATGCACATGAGGTTATTTTCCCCCAGATGGACAGCTGCTTAGTCCCATAACTGGCCTTGTGTTTTGTGCATATGACCCTAATGTGCAAAATCAAGAGATTTGTTTACTTACATGTGCTTCCTTATTGGGTTTTGTTCAGAATGTTTCTCCTCTGATGCTGGTTGATTTTCCAGAGCACTGTCTTACTGAAAGTAGTTTGATAACATTGTTATTCACACTTCTCAGTAATTTGATCATTAAGGAACAGATCTCAGGCCTTTGTTCTTTTAGAAGTAAATGCTGCTAGTTCTGGACTTAAAATGAAGAACAGCCTAAATTATCTGATGAACACGATGGAACAGATAAACTGTTAGAAAGGCTAACTCTTCATGTCCATTGCTACTGTTTATCTGACAAAACTTGTTATTGCAATAAGTCTCAAGATCTCTTATCCATCAGCGTGAATTGTAACAATACATATATTGACAAGAAAAACACATTATATAAATGATAAAGTTGAAAACGAAATCTGCTCATTGTTAAACATTTCTGACCAGCGTCACAGAGAACCTGTGTTATATTGCTTTGTAAACCACTGAGGGCAAGTCCCAAAAGTGTTATCACAAATTAGAAGCAAGTCTACATCTGACTTTTATTAAATTGAAAATGTTATTTGTAATTCTCAAGATACAGTGCACTTCTCATTTGTTTTAATTGTCTATTAATTAATGATGTGTAGAGCACTGATACATTACAAAATAAAGTTTTGACATAATTCTAGGTAAAATATTGCATTTATAGATAACTTTTTCTCATCCTATATAATAATTCGCTAGATGTTTGTCACGATGCAGTCATGCTCAGTAGAGACTACTCTCGTTCAGGCAGTCTCTACGGCGCTGGATTGCATCGCGTTAATGAGGCGACACAAGATTGCATCGTGCGGAGCACTGAGGTAGTGGCCTCTTAACTTTCTGAGTGCCAGAGGGTACGCAACGCATTGCTTTGCAATGTGTTGCGTACCCCTCTGGCACTCAAAGGGTTTACATTACCCAGACCTTGGCCCGTGTACACGGGCTTTTACACTAGTTGTTATATATTTATTTTTGATGAAAGTATAGGATTTTATATAAACACTGTCAAACCTAATTAACCCTTTAAGGATCAGAGAGGTATGAAACACGTTGGGGGTTATGCACTAAGGCATGATAAAGATGTGATAAAGAGGAAATTACTTTTCCAGTGATATCAGTTCTCCAATTCCTATGTTATTCTATGGAGTCTATGCACTAACATCTCTCTCACTTGAAACAATTTAGTACATAGTCTCTATAGAACAACACTGGAACCGGAGAAGTGATATCACTGGAAAAAAGCTGAACAGGGAATTTTTGGGGGTTGTTGACTAGGATTGGGAGCAGGTAATACTAAATAAATTATAATAATGATTAAAAAAAAAATAAAAAAAAAATATATATATATATATATATATATATATATATATATATATACATACATGAAATTGGTACATAACGTGACAGAGACATGGACTTCTTGATGTAAGCTGTGACTGGGGCTGATACTTGACAGAATCTTAGAGAATGATTAGTAGGACTTAAACTAGTTAGAGGCACAAGCCTTGAAGAAACATTGATTTATAGGACTTACACTTGTTTGGCACAGACCTTTAGGAAACATTAATTTGTAATACTTAAACTTGTGTTAGGCCCAAGCCCTGAGGAAACTTTGATTTATATGACTTGGACTTTTTAGGCCCAAACCCCATGGAAACATTGGTTTGTAGGATTTTAGCTTGTTAGAGTCACAAGCCCTGAGGAATCAGTAATGCTTTTTGTACTCAGGCTTGTTAGAGTCACAAGCCCTGAGGAATCAGTTATACATTTTGCCTCTCAAGTTTGTTAGGGTTGCAAGCCCTAAGGAATCAGTAGTGATTTTTTGGCACTCAGGCTTGTTACCGTCACAAGCCCTGAGAAATCAGTAATACTTTTTGGCACTCAGGCTTGTTAGAGTCACAAACCCTGAGGAATCAGTGATCATTTTTGGCACTCAGCTTGTTAGAGTCACAAGCCCTGAGGAATCAGTAATTATTTCTTGCACTCAGGATTTTTAGTGTAACAAGCCCTGAGGGATCAGGGATTTTGTAGGCCTCTGGGTAATGCTTAAAGTGATAGTAATGTTTCACAAAAACAGCAGCTTTAATTAATCTTCATAGTATTTGAGCCATAGAGAGTGTTATTTCATTACTGTGAGCGTTGTAGTTCAGGAGTAATTGAATGATAAAGTTTCCCCCTCCCGACCCTTTTACCTAGTGTAAGCCCCCACTCCTCAGATGGAAACTGGCCATTGGCAAATCTCACAATGTCATTGTGGCATTTGAGACTGCTGTCCTTGCTGATGTTTCTGAGTTGTTTAATTAGGCAGCTCCAAGTGAATGGGATCAACAACAGCAGTGATTTTGGTGATGATGAACATGATTCTACTCGCTGCTAGCTCCAGTGATGCACCTGAGGCAGTAGCAGCACCACAATAAGCCCCAGCCACTTCTGGTATATGTGGAGAAAAGTTGACCAATAATGCTTTTCCTCCTGCCCCTCCTCCTAAATCATGGAAGTGTTGGAATACTGAATTTTCCCTTGATAGCAGAAAGGAACTGTGCCTTTCATCAGCAACTGCAATGTGCATTCACATCAAACAACTGCCACAACTGTAAACAAACACCATGATGCTACGATGCCATGATCATACCCCCCCTATAAAGCAAATACTGCTGTGTCACTATGTCCTTTGTCATCTCCACTAAGGACACCTGAGAACTAGAAGACTTAATAGAAATGATAAACCCTCTCTGTCACCAGCTTAGCATATTCTGGGGAATGAAACAACCAGCGCTTTGCCTGTCTCAAGAGAAAAATAGTCCCACATCCAGGACTTCAGGGGGGAGGGGAAAGGTGGCGATGAATGGCCTCTTTCTTCATCTCCTCCACAATCCCCTTCACTGGCTGGGGCAGAGGATTATGCTCTACAGCACAGCACTACAACTAGGATCAGGAGGTGTACTACAAGCAAGTGGAACCTGTCCCAGTCCCACATCTCTAATGCTGGACCCCATTCCCCCTGTTTCCACTGTAGTCTGTGGCACACTATCCTACTAATAATCATCCTGCTGCAATTGCAACTCAGCTGCACAGGAATTACAGCAGCAATGTCTTCACTGCTGCTACTGGTGATGATGTCCATCCCATGTGTATACTGGTCTCCCATTCCTTCTGGCTTTGGACTAAAAAGGCCATTAATGTCTCTTTCACCCCAGCAGCACCACCATCAACCTCATCACCACTACCACCACCACTACCAGTCCCTCCTTGCTGCTGCTCTATGAGAGAGGGCGATGATGACAAAATGTGATAGTGTCCCCTGCCTTCACACTTGTCCTCTCTACAGGTGAAGAAGACAGACTAGCAGCGCCAGCAGCAGGCAAAGGCAGCTGATCTATGCTGATGGTATTACTGCTGCTAGCCAGTTCAACCATCCTCAGTTTCATGTCCCAGAGGCACAATGCTAGGTGAAAGGGAATCATAGGGTCAGGGGAATGTTGTGGACTCCCTTGACCACTAGTCTGGCTGCTTGGCATCATGTTCACTTACCCTTCCCCCTCAGCAGGAGGATATAGTGTGGTCACACTAGTCACACCACAAGCTGCTTCACTCACATCACCATCACCCCAACACTCTGAGTCTCTAGCTGCTGTGTGGTAGTAGTAGTGGGACTGCTTGGGGATGGCAAGTGTGACTTGCTGTCACACTTGCCATCATTCTCCCCTCCATCCTGAGTATCACAAGGTACACTGGCAGCACTAGCAGAGGGCCCAGGTAGCAGACATATCCTGCTCACACTGCTACACACTTCTTCCTGTGCATGTGAGACTATTTTCCCTCAAATCCCAAGGAATGATTTAGGGGATCTGGGTATCATTGGGTCTGGGGAATCGGGTGTTCTAGAACCTTCAGTGCTGGTGGAGGTTACTTCTTCCTCCTCCTCAGACTCACTGGGTGCATCATGGTCCTTCCCTCTCCTGTTTTTCTTTCTAATCTAAGTGCTCAGAGTGATAGCAAACACTATGAGCCACTGCTGCCTTAATTTTTCCAAATAAATTCCTGCAAAACAGCCTAGCACCTTTGCTCTCTAGCTGCTTCTGTTTCACTTCCTGGAAATGTTAATTTTTTGACGTGAAAGTACATGTAAATAAAGGGGTGGAAAGTTTGTAGCCATTTTAAAAAAAATAGCTAAAATATTTTGGCAATAGACAAAAATGGTGAAGATTTTAAGGGCTTTTTTTCCTGCAAAAAAGGTGGACAACCACGTGGTGTTCATGTATTATTTTGTAGGATCACAATGAGTCCTTTTCCCACCCCTACCTGTCAAAGAGCACCTCTCCATCAATGAGTAAAGATGGCAAAAGATTCAGCTCTCTAGATAAAGTACATTAAGGCTAGAAAATGAGAACTGAAGGAGAGATTCAACTCATATGACAAAGGATTTGCCTAAAATCCGGTACATTGGCTGGGCTGCAGTCTTTGCATGATATGGCTTATGTTACTAAAATCTCATCTTTAATATAGGGGTGACAAGCAGTCAACATGCTGCAGAGTAAAGGAGTAAAACTGATTAAATATGGATGTGCACCAATATTTTGTGTTTTTATTCAGAAAAAACAAGTTGTACCAAAACAGTCAACACGATAATACATCAGACAACAAAAAATATAGATTCTATTGTACATTAATTGATATATGTAGATATTGTTTTTATTTTCTTTAACTTAACATCTGAACAATCCCTACCACAAAGACCCTTCCCTATTATAGAGCAATAAGAACCTAAAACTCCACCCCTCCCTGCAGGCTAGGAACTCAACCCCCATAGTTATGATTCAGAGAGACAAAAAAAAAGAAAAATAGCCATATAATGTCAATGCATAGAGAGATAAATTAAAATAACATTACAGTATACATGATCAGTTAGAACCTAAAAGTGTGTGTACTAGTGTTTTCTAACCATGGGCCCAATATGTTGCCAGATCTCTGAGGAGATCCTCTATGTGCATATACCAGCTTACAATAATGTACATATCAGGAGACTTAGAGAATCCTTGTGTGTGGGAGTCAGGAGGCATCCACACCATCACCACTGTCATATCCTCAGGGTCTCAAAAATAAGCTGTTTAGTGGAATAACTGTTATACACAAGATAGATGGTAAACCCAGTTTCAGTGCTATTTAGAGCTGAGTGAGTACAGAATATCTGGTACCAAAATGAGTCCACTTCCAGGGAATCCTAGTGCAAATGCAACAGAGTACAACCTTAAGACCCATTTCTAGGACATTTGTCATCGGGGCCCCATGTAGAACAGTCTCCTCAGTAAATAGTAAACTCTATGTTGAATTACAAGTTGAAAGATCTGATGCCTAGTATACATGGACACCCATGGGAGCTAGGAGCTAAGGAGCTAGGTCCATTATTCCTAGATCTCACTCCTACTTCTGTCTCAGATAAGGGTCATTCACACTGCCATGTTTGATCAACCATTTATATATGAAGGAGACAGCCTTAGTTGGTCTTCTGGTAACTAGCATAAAAGATTAAACCCGTTAAGGCCACCTGAAGACCAACTCAATGAGCGTGCAGAGTATGTCTAACCTGCAAGTATGAGTAAAAGGTAGCATTGGGGAGGATACCATCTTCCGCTTGAATCTGATCAAAGAACTTAATATTAGTACCATCATACAAATATTGAAGTTTAGAAGTTTAGAAATGCCATGTTGCTTTTAAATAGATCCAAAGTTCAAGTTCAAGTATTGAAGCTGATTCATATTAGTTTTTGTCTTCCGTGCCTGTAAAACAGAATTAATCATTGTGTCATTTGAAGTATCTCAGTGCCAAAAGTCAGTATGTCTTCCCACTGCCGGTTGCCTGAGCCTTTCCAGCTTACATCTAGCCCTCTTCCTCTCCCAAAGAAATCAGTTCATAATACAGTCAAATTCATTAAAATAACATATCAATTTATCAGAGCGGGATGTGTGAAGGCATGAGTAATACTTGGCAAAGTGTTCGTTAGTGTCATCTTTGCCAACTAGCATCTCTCCCTGTTTATCTCGTGTACTAGATATACAATGTGTACTCTGATCATTTCTAACAAGATTATCCAACATTTTATCTGCTTTCTCAACATGTTCCTAGTATTATCATCAGAGATGTACATGTTAAGGTTCATATTTGCTGTAGCAAGAGGGGTTTTCCGATTCAGATAACACCTTCTCCTCCTCCACCCTCAGTCCACATTACAGACTCTCCCTCTCCTCAGCCTTCTTACTATATAAGAATAAATATGTCAAAGAAGAGAAACACCACCTTCCCAGCCTCCAAAACGCTTATCTGTCCTGTAGTGTTTGCCTTAACCTCAAAGTAGGTCGACAAGTCTATACAGTAATTGTCTTAGATTGTTGGCTTTGTTAGAGAAAGTGGATTAAGACAACAAAATATAGGGTGATATTTATCACTCATGCATACACTGAAGGAAAACGGGGTGTGATTGGAGGCCACTCGGGGCATAAAAAGACAGTCCTGAGTATACTGCAGACTGATTTAGAGACAAAGGCATAATCTATACAAGAGAGAGTGCAATGTGCGGCAGAATGGTAAGCATCAACCCATATCCCTGATAACACCTCTCTCTGACAATGTATTAATAGTGGCAGAGGATGTACCTATTCAATCAAGAGTACCATCCAGTATCATGTTAAAGTCACAAATGCAGATTACCCAGTGGTCAGGTCTAAGTGATAAAAATTTAAGAGCCTTCTGTAACATGTGAAGGGGAAATGGGGCAGGAATATATATATGTTAAATAATATAGTAGGGATCCTTGCTAATTTTCAAGAAAGAAATATGTATCTCCCTTTTTCATCTGTTTTTATGTCTATGAATTCAAAGTTGCACTGAATTAACAAATTAAGATTGACAGTACACGAGAATAGGTTGAGAATGAGGAATGATAATGGTAGCCCACCCATAGGTTCTTGAGAGAGAATGTAGCTACCACATACATTGGCCTCCTGGAGGAAAGGCACATCCGGGGAATATTTGTAAGATGGTTTAAAATTAATAATCACTTTTTTGGGTAATTCAGGCATCTAATATTCCAGGATAAGAAAGTGTATGTTTTGTCATTCAACATTGAATTGATAGTCTGAGATATAATGAAGCCAGGAAGAGTAACCCACTTGAAGAGGGGGGGTGCCACCTGTGATAGAGGCCTAACAATCCCAGGTGATGAAATCAAAAACAGCCCCCATCCTGTCTCCATCGCACACAAACATTAAAGGAGATACAGCCCCCTTAGGAAAATACAACATTTTGCTAAATAATAAACATTCTGCAAGCAGACAGAAACAGTCCTGTTTAAGAGAAGATATACGGTAGGTTAGCCAAGAGTCACGTGTGTATTCGTGGTGGACGATGCTGAGGATGACCTAATTACTGAAAATGATGTTGATTTAGAATATATCCCTCCAATTCTTCAGATACAGATGGAGTTGAGAGTGAGAGAGATGATAAAATGGCCAAAATATTAGCTTAAAGGCAAAGGTTCAGTCTTCCACCACTGGAAAGGAGCACTGTGTATGTTTGTAATTGCTTTTGATACACCAATTGGAAAGTCTGACTCTGGACAACTAAAAATGCCAAAAATACACAATCATTCTGTCATTCATCATTAGCATTATCACAGCTTCCAAGTCCAACCCCCCTCCCCAGCCACAAACATTAGTTTTTAGTAACCACCATCAACATCTGATCCAACCCTAGTTATGAGGATTGCTTCTGCTGCTGCTGTTGGAAGTGCACACCTTTGACACCAAATAGTACTCTGGCCCCAGTAGTAGTAATAGTAGTCCCTCAGGAATCCCTCAGACTATGAAGTCTACAGTATGGAGATATATCACTAATGATCCAAAAGCTGAACATGTTGCTGTCTGTTGTCTGTGTCCGACTCTGAAGCAAGTGAGCAGGGGAAAAGCAGGAACAAACCTAGGCACCTACTCACTGAGATCCTACCTAACGCCCAACTAGCTGCAAAGTATGGTCTCATTTATCGATTGATTTCATGGTTGTTTCTGAGGGCTACACAGTCATCCTGTTGATAGTGGATCGTTTTTCCAAAATGACTCATTTTATACCACTCAAGGGTCTACCTTCTGCCCAGGAATTCGCCATGGTTTTTGCCAAGGAGGTTTTTGTCTCCACGGGGTGTCTAAGGTTATTATCTCGAATCATGGCAGCCAGTTTGTGTCTCGCTTTTGGAGGGCTTTTTGCGCTCAGTTGGGTATCCAGCTCTCGTTCTCCTTGGCCTATCTCTCACAATCTAACAGGGCTGCAGAGAGGTCTAATCAAGCCTTGGAACAGTTGTTTCGTTGCTATATTTTGGACCACCACGATAATTGGGCCAACCTGTTGCTAGGAATTGTTCTGTGAATTCTTCATCCCGGAGCTCCCCGTTCCTGATAAACTATGGGTTCCAACCTTCCTTACTCCCTGAGTCCCTTGAAGCACAGAATATTCCAGCTCTGGAGGAGCACTTGAGGGAACTCTGTTCCACATGGGTGAGGGTTCAGAGTACTGTACGTGGTTCTGCGCAATGACAAAAACCATACGTGTTCAACTGATTCTTTCCCCACACTCCACCAACACAGGCCAAGCAGGGCATAACAATTCTATAGATGCAAGTATGTGGCAGTTTGTGTCCACCCATTGCACATTCTGTGGTGCTCAAACCACACATGGCAATGTAGTGGAGTATAATGACAGGCATGAAATAAAGCAGCATCTGAGGAGATTCCACCCTGCAGTATATGCTAAACTGGTGTTAGGGAAGGTTGATCATTATTATTTAGACTGCAAATTGACAGCTGTCATTAGCAGGGAGAGGATAGTGGGCATAGTGACAACAGTAGACCTTGGTTTCTGTGAGATTATTGATTTTACATTGCAGATCTAAGCATCAAGGGTTTTGCTTTCAGTTGTGACAGTTGTTGTATGTGAGTTCAGATGTGTCCATTGTTCCCAGTCCTTTCACTACACATACTATGCACATTGACGTTGCTGATGAAAGGCAAAGTTCCTACTCTCAAGGGAAAATGTTACATTCCAACAACACACCCATGATTTTGAAGGGGAAGCTGGAGGAGAAGCATTATTGGCAAACTTCTTTTCTTCACATATAGCTGAAGTGGTGGGGGCTAGTTATAGAGCTGCTACTACCTCAGACACAACACTGGAGCTAGTAGTCAGAAGTGTAGCCATGATTATCATCACCCATATCTCTGCTGTTGTTGATCCCATTCCCTTGGAACTACCTAATCATCCTGCTGCTAAACAACTCAGCAGGAACAGCAGCCACAAATCCCACAATGACACCGCAGCATTTGCCAGTGGCCACCATAACATAACCTGCTGTCTCTAGGCTACTTGGGCATATTTTTTTTTATCAGGGCTTGTTCTTTATATAAACCAGAGGCCTGTAAAAAAATTGAGGGGCTTGTTACTAAGAATCCTAAGTCCTACAAATCACTTATCCTCAGGGCTTGTGACTCTAACAGTCCTGAGTGCAAATGATCATCACTTATTCCTCAGGGCTTTTGACTAGGGATGGGCCTCAAACCAAAATCGGTGACTAATGGCATGGAAAGTGTAGTTTTCCTGCTTTTTTCACCTAGCTCATTGCATTGAAATCAGAGGAAAGGCTACATTTTTCCTCATCACATGGGAGTTTTCTCTACTTTTTCTGCAAGCATATGAAAGGGTGTCTGGCTCTCACAGTATGCCATTCTGTGTCTGTGAGAGGAGAAAACAGCAAGTTTTTGAGCCAGAGAAGATAGGCAAATCAAGGGCAATTGAAACTTATTTCAGGGAGTCTTTTAGGCAGGAAATGTGTTCTCTGTATTAGGGGAGACTGGGTGCAGTCTGGGGGAGATAGAGTTTGACCCAAAATACCAGAATATTCAGTGTGACTGACTGGCAAAACCCTGGTATCTGGGGTCCAATTTGCTTGCTGATCTTGCTATTATTGTTTCTATGTCTGGGGATGTGAGAAGGTAAAAAAGGAGGTTGACCCCAAATACCTCAACATTCTGTCTAACTGATTTGATTTGAAAGCTGCTGCGGCCCAAGCAATGTCCTTACTGATATTGCTGTTATTGTCTATGTGCTGGGGAAGTGTGGGGAAAGAAGTTGTTGATTTTTTTTTTTTTTTTAGTTATAATTTCTTTTTTTGAACAGCGATAAGTTGATGAGAAAGGGTGGACAAAAAAAAAAATTATATATATTTGGCAGTGGCACTCAGTCGCAGATAAATAACCAAATAGTGATGAACGTCCCATATGGTATATACAAATGTGTACTTAGCTGTCAAATATCAGTCTGCCCCAGGCAAAGCTTAAGTCAGTGGGGTCCCTGTCTCTGTCATGTTATGTACAAATTTATTTTATTTTTTATTTTTTTATTGACTGTCCACCGCCAATCCCAGTCAACATCCCCACCAAAAAAAAATTCCCTGTTAAACTGATTCTTTTCCCAGACTCCACCAACACAGACCACCTCAGATCCCTTTTATACCATGCCTGTGGGAAATAAAGTAAGATTTGCTATGCATTCATTTCAAGAGGCATATATAGTTTTTGATACCTTTTATTGGCTAACTCAGCAGATTTAGAATGCAAGTTTTCAAGACCTTAAGTCTCTTCCTCAGGCATGTTATACAGACAAATATGAAAACATCTCTCTTAAATACAAGTACACATTGCATTGTGTAGCAAGGAAAATCAGATAAGAGAACTCAGTCCAGATACAGATAATTTGATCAGTCAGTGGTAAATTGCACTCTTCCTCTGAGGCTTTAGTGGTATTTACGATGCTCTTGGGTGCAATGAGCTAGGTGAATAAAGTGGAAAAATGGCATATTTCTCAGGAAATCTTCCACTGGGTGATTTTGGTTTGAGGCAAACATTTCTGCCCATTCCTACTCTCTACCAGTATTAATTCCCCCAAAATATATTTTCTAAATCAAGATAATATACCTGAATTCATCAATGCAACAGATATCTGTTAAAAGAGGATAATGATACAAATACTAAAACTGATAACGTAGTTCACAATGTCGCTATAACAGAGGAGAAAAAAGAAGAACATCAAATGGAAATTACATCTGTTATAGATGTATCTACTATGGAGAAAAAAAATTCAGACTTTCGTATGGATAGGGGTGGGCGAAAAGTGTGAAAAATTTCCCACATGACTTTTCGCGAAAACTTGGCCATTTGTCGCTATTTCCACAAAAGATTTCTCCTTTCCACTTATGCAAAAATGTCCTCCTTTTGCCTATTTTAACACATTTTTTGCCTATTTTAACACATCTTTTTTACTATATTTCCTGTACGTATTACATTTCCCACTGTATTACTACTTCTTCTGAGGGCTGTAGTGTAGAAATAAGTGTCTGAAAGTCAAAGTTGTGAGTCCTACAGCAACATACGCCTTAAAAAATGTGTTAGCATGCAGAATGCATTTGTCCGTTGCCCACAACACTAACTTCCTGCTTAAGTGACACTGGCACATTTTTATGGTAATGTCAAGTAATAGAACAAAAAGTACACAATGTGGCAGATGTGAATTGTAGTGGTGGTGGTGGGGGACTGGCTGGTGTGATTGGTGTATGTATATAGTTCTTACTATTGTCATGTTTGCGTCAAATCTCTATTCTCCATCTCAGATTATTGACACATATTACTTGACGCTCATAACAGTGGTTCCAAGTGGGGTAGATGATGGAAACCCTTCTTCACATCCCTCCTCCAACTCCTCATCTGTGCTGCTGTTAATATATTTGTCCTGGCTTTGTCTGTCATACTCCTCTGCAGCAGGAGCCATAGGTGTTTTTTGGACTGAACTAACTGTTGGCACTGGCAGTAGCACACGCTCTGAAACATAAATAACTTTACTACTTTTGCCCTAGAACCCTGGGAACTTTTTAAAGTGCTTCTTCTGCTGCTAGTTGCTGCACCTTTGCCATGCTGATAGTGTGTCTCCAAGTCAGACCTGTAGTTGTGCTTCATGTGAGATCTCATAGAGTAGGTGCCTAGGTATGAGCCTGCTTTCCCCCTGCTGAGGTGTTCTTTGCACAGACAACAGAAAGCAACATGCTTAGCTTGAGGATCCTGATTGAAGTATCTCCATACTGTGGACTTCATGGAATGAGGGGTTCCTGAGGTGATGCTGCTGCTACTACTACTACTGGGGCTAGATGTTGATGCAGTTCTTTTGCCACTACTACTACTAGGTGTCAATGGTGCAGTACTTACAGCAGCAGCAGAGGAACTTGTCATATGTAACATTGTGGATGTTAATAACCTGTGTTGCTGTTGCTAAGTACTCAAAAGACGGGTGTGTGGCTGAGTGGGACTTGGATTTTGAAGAGACAATGATGCTGATGATGACTGATAGGGTGACTGTGTGCTTTTTGACATCTGTGTTTGTCCAGGGTAAGACCTTCCAGTGGTTTTCTCAAACAGTTTATAGACAGGCACAGTGTTCCTTAAAAGTGGTGGAAGAGCCATCCTTTGACTTTCTGCTAACCTTATATCCCTGTCATCACCCTTACTCTCAACTTCATCTGTATCTGAACAAGAGAACGATGCTGGAGGGATATATTCTAGATCTGCATCATCATCAGTCATCATCAACAGCATCAGCATCGCCTGACAATTCCTGCCCACTACCCTTATATTCCTCTAAGCTTTTGGAGGTCTCAAACAATTTATTTTTACTTTTACTGTAACAAAGTTCCCTACTACCTTGAGGATGGGTGTTTTGGTGCTTGTTTTTCACACTATCTAATGCAGCAGGTGGTTCAGCTGCTACACCTTCCTCTATTATGCTACTGCCAGCATCATCAACACTTGCATGCAACTTGTTGTCATCTTAAGTGTTCTTATATGGTTCTTTATTTCTAATGGAACTGGTGGTGCTGGAACTAGTTTTGTGGGACCATGACAAACTGCATCCTACCTTGGAGTAGAGGGATCATCATCATTTATTGCACACACTGCAGCAACCATTGCTGCAGTCAGTTTTGAACTACTACTTTACTTTCACATTCCTTCACTGCTCAACCCCTCCCCCTTCCCCTTGTGTGTTTGCTGGACATTGCTCAACTACACTGTGTTTTTTTACTGTACGGGACACAACACAACTGTGATGCCTTGCCTAAGCTCAGTCAGCTGTCTGTCACTATCATCTAATATATTTAGTTCTTTATTAAGTTGTCCACCCTGTTGTCTTACCACAGTCTGTCCAAAAAAAAATTATAGCTGAAAAACAAAATCAACAACTTCTTTCCCCAGACTCTCCCACCCAGCACAGAGACAATAAAAGTAAGAGCATCAAGCAAATAGGTCCCTAGCTGACTGTGTCTTGCCAGTCGGTCACATGGAATTTTGGAGTATTTGGTATGAACCTTCTTCTCCCCTAATACACACTTACCCAGAACAAATTCCCTACTAAAAGAATCCCTAAACTAAACTTCAATTCCCCTCTCTGTCTTCTCTAGCTCAAACAAGGTGCTACTCTCACAAACACAGAATGTCATGCTGTGAGAGCCTGACAGCCTTTTATATGGCTGTAGACAACTTTAGTGTGGTAGAGAAAACTTTTTCTTCCCATTGATTTCAATGGGTGAAAAAGGTGGGGAAAAGTAGAAAAACGGTGCCATTTTTCGCCAATTTCAGTCTGATGCGAAAATGTACGCCCACCCCTAGTTATGGACACATGAATGCCTTTAATTGAATCTCATACAACCTGTACACATGTATAAATTGAAGAACTGATAAAAGTTCATAGAATTTGAGTCCTCTTTCGCTACTATAGTTTGTCCCATATGGTGGATATAACAATGAAAAGTTCCAGTTCATACTTTACAAAAAAGTGTGTAAGGATCCTTCTTGTTTAAATTGACACGCATTTGTTGTATAGGAAAGTCAACCCACATTAAGAAGAATTGCTGATGCTTCCATATTATTAAGCAGGTCCAACTTCAAAAAAGTACATGAAATTAACAACATTTTAGGACTACAAAAATATCACCAGCAACATTTTACAGATACAAAAAAAAAAAAAATACTTATATGGGATAATTTATTGTCACTGGAAGATGAAACACTCCAAAGTACTGGAGGACACTGGAGATCATCCTATTGATCTTGGTGGAGACTGGCAAAGCAACAATCCTGGCCACTCAGCAAAATATTGTGCATGTGCCATGACTGATTTGTCCTCAAAGAAAATTGTGGATTTTGAAGTTGAACAGGACTCATGTTGTTCATCATCAGCTGCTATGGAAAAGATCAAGTATTTTTATTGTATACCAATAATGTGACAGTAAAATTTGTGGCTACCGATCGGACTGATAGTATTCGGAAACACCCAGACATTAATTACCTATTTGATGTTCGGAATTATACTAAAAGTTTGAAGAAAAAATTAGTGACAGTGTCTTCCAAAAAAACAGTTCTTCACTTAGAAACTGTATTCCAAATATGATCAATAATGTTTGATAAGATATTAAATCTCAAAAGGGAGATTTAAAAGAAATAAGAGAACATTGGCAATCTGTCTTCTACGATATAACGAATCAACATACCTGGACAAATTGTGAAATGTGTCAAAGATGTTAGAAAAGCTATCGTCTGTGGACAAAATTACTTCCACCAAGTGAATGAAGAACAACTGCATAAAATAGTGATGGACACTAAATTGGACCAGGACCTTAAATACCTTGTCAAGTACTGTCACACAAGATGTAGTAAGTTCTATCATAGTCTGATGTTAAATTACAGACCAAAGAGAACACACTTTTACATGGACTGTATGGTGATAAAAACTGATTAGGAGCTTTAGCACACAATAACAACTTAAACATGTCTTGAACAATGGTAAAAGTTCAAAGAAAAGGCACAGCTGCAGTGGGTTCTGAAAGAACTAAATTGGAATGCCCTAGATCAAGAAATACATGGATTGTTAAGAACATTTTTAAACCTATGTCCAATAATCATCTATATATCATGTTAATAGATCTCCTGAAATGCTGTGATAAAAAATTACATAATCACTTACAACTGAGATCAGCAGAACTCCCAAGACATATTGCAAAACATCCTAGACCCAAAATCAGTAAGGCCGTGAAGGAACACAGATCAAGGTTTCCAAAAAAAATGACCACAATGTAAGACATGTAAGCTATTTCAACAGGGAAACAGATAAGTATATGTACTGTATCAATATACTTACATTCATTTGAGATTAACTGTTGGCATGTATATATAATTTTAATGTTCTTATGCATCAATTAAAAAAATAATTCCACTTCCACTACCAATGATCTCAGTTACACTTCAGTTCAGGTGAGAAATAAAATGACTGGCAAATCCATTGACAATAAATGAAAATAAGGTGTGTATTAATTAATGGGTGAAAAAATGCACACCTTAAGGAAATTATAGTTGATAAATTGATTCCATTCCTGGTAAACATGACTGATGTCTTTAGGATGTAAAACCCCTTGAGTCTGCAATATGTAAGGTACCAGAAGGGTAAATACTTATAATTGTTTTTCTTTACAAAATAAAATGGATATAAAGGAAAAAACACAATATGCATTACTTAAAATTAAATTTGTATTGTCATATTTATTTAAATATTACTCTATTTCAATAATTTTAGTCTCTTTCTTGGTGTTGTGTTGTCCCAATAGAATTTTATTTTTCTGAACATGTATATCACAGAATATTGCTACTGTTCAATAAATGTTTTAAAATCAAACATAAGATCTAAATATATATTCTATATAAAAAATGAACCATTACTCCTTGTCATTCTCTCATGTGGATTTAACTCCCTCTTTAACCCAATGATCTGGAGAGGTATCGCCTTCTAATTTCTTTGTTCTTTTTATAAGATTGTAAAAGGTTGTTCCTATCATATACTGTCTGTCAATCTTTACGAATCTTTTTTTTTACCTTGTTCTGTGTTTGTAAGGTTTTTGGTTTTTTTTTTCTACATTTGTTCCATTCTTCTATTGTATTTAATAATGACATTAGGAATTATATTCTTATGATACACATATATATTTTCTTTATCTTATGATTTAACACTTTATGTGTAAGAAACATTTTTGTTACATTTTCGTTTACATAATATAATTAATTAATTCCATAAAGGTTATAATATTAACTAATATTTACTTTTTACTCTATAGTCCCTCCTAGACCTATACAATAAAAAAACTACATATATCTGAATATCTGTTGCTTTTATCCTCTAACCTGTTAGTGAACAGTTTAATAAGATAAAAGGAAAGAAAAAAGCATACAAGGAGAGTGCAAGATATTCTGAATAATGTATTTAATTTATAACAAAAGCATAATAAAATGCATCTACAAACTAACATGCATATTTAAAATGTATAGTATTAGCAGTTTTACACCTGGAGTATGTATAATTATTTCACATTCGGAAATTGCTCACAATTATAGGATTCAGGTGTAAAGCTGCTAATACTATACATTATAAATATTTATGTTTATTCTGTAGATACATTACTGTACAGAGCTATTCACAGTGTGGCCACGCTGTATGTATTTTTATATTTTATATGCTTTTATTATAAATTCAATGCATTATTCATAATCTAAAGAGCTCTCCTTATATGCTTTCTTCTTTGTATCTATCTATCTATATATATATATCTATATATATATATATATATATATATATATATATATATATATATATATATGTATATATATATATATATATATATGTGAGACAGTGAGTTCTTATTTTTCCTAACATTAGTATAATACATTTTTTTAAGTGTGATTTAATATTATAAATAATTATATTTATATAATATACATAAATTATATTGTTAAAAAAAGTTGAACACAAATACATATTTGAATTAAAATACACCTTTTGTCGGTCAATTATTTGATGCATTTTTTAATATTTACCATTAAAATAGGTACATGCACTTACAGTATGTGCAAACATGCTATTTTCAAGCTTACATACAATGTGAAACCAATTCTTATAGTCTGGGTAAGATGACTTATTGAAACAAGGAATTAGATCAATAGTGACATAGTGTAATATATGTATGTGAGATCACCAATATGTTATAATTCATCTTGTTCACAAAAGCATTTGTAACTGTTTTGCAGAAACTCATATTTCACATAAAATATTTGTAAATATGCAAACCCCCAGTTTAATATAAACCTTGAAATACTTGTAATATAAAGCATTTAATAAAGTAATTAAATACAGTGTCACTGCTATTTAAAATATGTAATACAAAATTACAAATGTAACTTTTTAAGAAAATAAATTCAACACATTAGTAATTTTTGAAATCATTGTTTTTTATTTTTTGTGTTTTTTTAAAAACCAAAAACAAAATACAGCACAATTATTAGAACAATGAATTTAAAAGTGAATTTATATATGTAAAACAAAAATAGAGATTTATTAGCCAGAATATAGAAATATTTATTTAAATATGTAACAATTTAAATAACTAATAATCAAATAAAAAACAAATATAGCTAAACTTGACTCATGCCTAGTGTAAAACAAGAAGAATACTAGCATACTTCATTGTTTCCCTGTAAACATAGTGAGCATTGAAACTATGTAAAGGTAACCATGGCAGCATAATCATGGAAAGAAATGAACCCTGTATATGATCACTCAGGAACAGGGAAGTGATATCTGATAATGGCAGCACCACATACAGGATTTGACCATTTATTTCATGGTCCCAGGTAACCATGTATCCAACAAGTACAGGATCTGTGTACCACCTATCGTAATTGCCTGTTTATGAGGTATGAGGTATAACTATACATATGTAAAACAATACATATGAAAAAAAATATAATATATATATATATATATATATATATAATTATACAAAATACTTATATTTTATATATAGAGAGAGAGGGAGAAAGAGAGAGAGAGAGAGAAAGAGACAGAGAGAGCTAAATAGATATTATGGTCCGTATTTTATATAAATATAAATAATAATTATAAAAAAAAAATATATATATATATATATATCACAATCAGAAGATGTCCATCAGCTCCGAATTGGCAGAAACCAGTGGGATCCTGGTAAACCCATCTACTGCCCTGAGAAGTCTGGTCTGAAGTGATCATGGAAGACTTGAGGCCAAAAAGCCATCCCTCCAACGTGGAAACAAGGCCAACCGACTCATCTATGCATGAAAACACAGGAACTGGGGTGCAGAAAAATGACAGCAGGTTCTCTGGACTGATGCGTCAAAATTTGAAATATTTGGCTATAATCAAAGGCAGTTTGTTTGCTAAAAGGCTGAAGAGCAGTACAAGAATGAGAGTCTGCAGGCAACAGGGAAGCATGATGGAGGCTCGTTGCAAGTTTGAGGCTGCATTTCTGCAAATGGAGTTGAGGATTTGGTCAGAATTAATTGCCCCCTGAATGCTGAGTATAGGCAGATACTTATCCATCATGGAATACCATCAGGGAGGCATTTGATTGGCACCAAATTTATTCTGTAGCATGACATTGGCCTCAAACATAAAGCCAAAGTAATTAAGAACTATCTTCAGCGTCAAGAAGAACAAGGAGTCCTGAAAGTGATGATATGGCCCCACAGAGCCCTGATCTCAACAAAATTGAGTCTGGGATTGAACAAAGAGAGAGAGATAAACAACTAAGGCTGCCTAAATCCACAGTGGTTAGTTCTCCAAGAATTTTGGAGCAACCTACCTGATGAAATCCTTAGCAAACTGTGTGCAAGTGTACCTAGAAGAATTTATGTTGTTTTAAAAGCAAAGGGTGGTCACACCAAATTTTGTTTGATTTTAATTCTGTCCACTTACTATCATTTTGTTAACTGATAAAAATAAACTAGTAATATTATATTTTTTATAAAGCATTCATCTATCTATCTATCTATCTATCTATCTATCTATCTATCTATCTATCTATCTATCTATCTTATCATGGCCAAAGAAAGCATATGCAGAAATTTCAAAGTTCTTGTGGAATGGAATTATGGATTTTCTAACTATGCAAATTTCAGAAAAATTTGACTTTTATTTTTTTTGGTGAAAACTCCCACAAAAAGTCATTATATAGAATTGCAATCATAAGGATTTTAATGTGCAAAGAAGACCTGCAGTTATTCTGGGGAGAGCCAATTATTCCAGAGCGGCAAAAACAAATCTCTATTTATTTAAATAGGACCTTCAACCCCTCAAATGCTATAGATCAATACAGTGCTCTTAGAATCAGAATTTTGAGAATGTCTACCTGTCCTCATGGTTCAGTTCGCTTGTCCAAAATTACTCCAGTCCAGTCAGATCCAGTCCATATATAAAAACTTTTATTACTGAATTATCTAAGTAATACCTTCATTACTAGGGAGGGGTGAAAAGTCAGAGAAATTTCCTGCAGAACTTTTCACGAAAAAAAAACCCCAAATATTTTTCACAAACGTTTTGCTCATAGACAATACATAATATGTTCTACTAATAAATGTACAGCCCGAATAATATGTTGCCTACATTTTCTATGACTGCAGTGTTTCCCACCACAATAACACTTGTTCTGAAGCATGAAGTAGAGAAATAAAAAAAAAATTGTTAGCATGCTGAGTACCATTGTCCTTTGCACAACACTCGCTTCCTGCTGAAGTAACATTGTCACAGCAATCATTAAGAAAATAATTGTGGCTTGGCATTTTGCACACAGTTCCTGAGAGGCTGCTACTACTACTACTGGGGCTAGATGTTGCTGAATTTGTACTACTACTAGGTGGCTCAGGTGATTTTAAAGGTCTCAAAAAATGTATTTTTACCTTTCCCCTTTTAGAGAGTTTCAAGTTTGTTACTACTTTCAGGATAGGCATTTTGTGCTTGTTTGTATCATTGTCAGATGCAGCAGATGGTTGAGCTGTGAAACCTCCTTGCATTATGCTATAAACAATGGAATGTAAATCATTGTAGTCTTCAGTGTTTTTATATGTTTACTAGTGATGAGCGAGCACCCCAATGCTCGGGTGTTCGGGTGCTCTGACCGAGCGCCCCCGGAGGCTCGAGTGCTCGGCCGAGCACCCGAGCCCCATTGAAGTCAATGGGAGGACTCGAGCATTACACCAGGCACCCCCTGCTCTGATGAGGGGAGGGTGCCTGGTCCATAGGAAAATGGCAGAAAAGGATGGAAACACCACAGAAATGATTCAGGGACAGCATAGGGAGGATGTCTGGATGCATCTTGGACTCCAACATCGCTGCTGGGAACGATCTTTCGCCCGTAGTACGCCATTTTTACAGACTGACCATAAAACACACAAAAAGGAAAATAAAAACGACTTTAGGCGAAAAATTGTTACCAAACAATATTTGCTGTATATTTACTTGTATATCATCTGCAAATTCTCCCAAAAATTTCCTTGATTTTCTGAAGTGAGGCCATGATTAAGAGGGAAACGTGCGCAGAGGCAAATTCTCCCAAAAATTTCCTTGATTTTCAGAACTGAGGCCATGATTAAGAGGGAAACGTGCGCAGAGGCAAATTCTCCCAAAAATTTCCTTGATTTTCAGAACTGAGGCCATGATTAAGAGGGAAACGTGCGCAGAGGCAAATTCTCCCAAAAATTTCCTTGATTTTCAGAACTGAGGCCATGATTAAGAGGGAAACGTGCGCAGAGGCAAATTCTCCCAAAAATTTCCTTGATTTTCAGAACTGAGGCCATGATTAAGAGGGAAACGTGCGCTGAGCTGACCATCTAAAACATTATGGGTGAGGGTCTGCTGCAGAGCTGACCATCCTAAACATTATATGCGAAGGCCCGCTAGTGAGCTGACGCTATAAAACATTATATGAGAGGGCCCGCTAGAGAGCTGACCCAATAAAACATTATATGAGAAGGCCCGCTGGTGAGCTGACCTATATAAAAATTGTCAAACAGGGCCCGCTGGTGAGCTGGCCCTATATAAAAATTATATCACAGGGCCCGCTGGTGAGCTGGCCCTATATAAAAATTATATCACAGGGCCCGCTGGTGAGCTGGCCCTATATAAAAATTATATCCCAGGGCATATGGAAGAGGAGGAGGAGGATGAGAAGATTAAGAGTCAACCATATACCCGTTTTTTGGGTGGAAGGGGTGAATGGGAATACAGAGTATTCCCATCATTGTAAATAACATATATAAAGTGACTTTATGTTCCCCCGGGGCTTTCCTCCAGTGGAGTGGAGAAGTCAGGGGAAATCCAGGCCTTGTTCATTTTTATAAGTGTCAACCTATCAGCATTGTCGGTGGAAAGGCGGATACGCTTATCTGTTATGATGCCACCAGCAGCACTAAATACCCGCTCAGACAGAACGCTGGCGGCAGGGCAGGCCAGCACCTCCAAGACGTAGAGTGCCAGTTCATACCACGTGTCCAGCTTGGACACCCAGTAGTTGTAAGGCACAGAGGGATCATTGAGGACGCTGACACGGTCTGCTATGTACTCCTTCACCATCTTCCAAAACTTTTCCCTCCTTGTGACACTAGGCTGCGCATCAGGGTGAGGGTGCTGGCGGGGTGTCATGAAGGTGTCCCACGCCTTGGAGAGTGTTGCCCTGCCTTTGTCGGAACTGCTGTGTGCTCCCCTTTTCTCCCCTTCTCGGTTGGCCAAGGTAGCACGTACTCTGCCGCCAGCGTTGTCAGATGGAAAATTTTGGAGCAATTTTTCAACAAGAACCTTCTGGTATTGCACCATTTTGCTTGTCCTCTCCACCGGAGGAATGAGAGATGAGAAATTCTCTTTGTAGCGGGGGTCCAGAAGGGTGAACACCCAGTAATCCGTGTTGTTTAAAATGCGTATAACGCGTGGGTCACGGGAAAGGCAGCCTAACATAAAGTCAGCCATGTGTGCCAGAGTACCAACAGTCAAGATTTCGCTGTCCTCACCAGGAGGATGACTCTCAATATCCTCATCCTCTTCCTCCTCTTCTGCCCACCCACGCTGAAGAGATGGAACTAAAGTTCCATGGCTACCCTCTGTAGCGGAGGCAACCGTGTCTTCCTCCTCCTCCTCCTCCTCCTCCGCCTCCTCCAATTGTCGCTGAGAAGACGAAGTGAGGGTGCTCTGGCTATCACATTGTGTAAGCTCTTCCTCCCCCATTTCCACCTCTTCCACATGCAAAGCGTCGGTTTTAATTGTGAGCAGCGAGCGTTTCAGTAGACACAGAAGTGGGATGGTTACACTGATAATAGCGTTATCGCCGCTCACCATCTGTGTCGATTCCTCAAAATTGCGTAAAACCTCGCAGAGGTCTGACATCCATTCCCACTCCTCACTTCTGATTACAGGAAGTTGAACGGAGAGGCGACGACCGTGTAACAGCTGGTACTCCACTACTGCCCTCTGCTGCTCACAAAGCCGGGCCAACATGTGGAAGGTGGAGTTCCAGCGCGTGCTCACGTCACACAGCAGCCGGTGAGCTGGCAATTGTAAGCGCTGCTGCAGCTTCAACAGGCCGGCCGAAGCTGTAGATGACTTACGGAAATGTGCACACACGCGGCGCACCTTGGTCAAGAGATCATGCACATTGGGGTAGGTTTTTAGAAATCGCTGAACCACTAAATTAAATACATGCGCTAGGCATGGTACGTGTGTGAGCTTGCCGAGCTCCAAAGCCGCCACCAAGTTACGCCCATTATCACACACAACCATGCCTGGTTGCAGGTTGAGTGGCGAGAGCCACTGCTCGGTCTGGTGACTAATCCCCTGCAACAGCTCTGAGGCCGTGTGCTGTTTGTCCCCAAGGCAGATCAGCTTCAGCACGGCCTGTTGACGCTTCCCCACTGCAGTGCTACACTGCTTCCAGCTACTGGCTGATGGGGGAGTGGCGCTGCGTGTAGAGAATTCGGAGGTGGAAACGGAGGAGGAGGAGCCAATAACGTAGGTGCTGGCGGAAACCCTGATGGAGGTAGGGCCCGCAATCCTCGGCGTGGGTAGCACCTGTGCCATCCCAGGGTCCGAGTCGCTCCCAGCCTCCACGACATTCACCCAGTGTGCCGTCAGGGAAATGTAGCGTCCCTGGCCACAAGCACTTGTCCATGTGTCAGTCGTTAAGTGGACCTTCCCAGTAACTGCGTTGGTCAGGGCACGGGTGATGTTACGGGACACATGGTGGTGTAATGCGGGGATGGCACACCGGGAAAAGTAGTGGCGGCTGGGGACCGCGTACCGAGGGACAGCTGCTGCCATCAGGCTGCGGAAGGACTCAGTGTCCACAAGCCTAAATGGCAGCATTTCGATGGCCAGTAATTTGGAAAGGTGTGAGGTTAGTGCTATGGCCTGTGGGTGGGTGGCTGGGTACTTTCTCTTGCGCTCAAATGCCTGGGGTAACGACATTTGGACGCTGCGCTGGGACAAGGAAGTGGATGTGGTCGCTGATGGTGCTTCAGATGGTACAGGTGCAGGGCGGGAGGTATGCGGGCCTGCGCCTTCGACAGGCGATTGGCCGGCACCGAAAACAGGGGAAGAGGAGGCAGTGGTGTGGCCTGCAGACACAGATGGGCGATCCAGGCGTTCCTCCCACTTACTACGGTGCTTGGATGCCATGTGTCGGATCATGCTGGTGGTGGTGAGGTTTCTAGTGTTCATGCCTCGGCTCATTCTAGTGTGGCACAGGTTGCAAACTACAATTCTTTTGTCGTCTGCACTTTCCTTAAAAAAACGCCATACCGCGGAACACCTACCCTTTGGCAAGGTAGATTTACGCAAGGGGGTGCTCCGTGGAACATTTGCGGGCCGGTTTGGTGTGGTCCGCCTTCTTTCTGTAGCCACACCACTGCCTCTTCCAGCCTGTTGCGGTGCTGCAGATGGCTCACCCTCAGGACTGCTGTCATCGCTCGGCTCTACACCTTCCCAGGTGGGGTCAGTCACCTCATCGTCCACCAAGTCCTCCTCCACTTCCTCACTCTGATCATCCTCCTCAAGTCTTGATCCCACCACATACTCAGTCATTGACAACTGTATAACATTCTCCTCAACAAGGTCTTGAGACGGAAATAGTGGTTGATTTAATGGCAACTGTGTCTCATCATCATCATCATCATCCACTACTTCCTTTGACCTTAAATGCCGTTCACATCTGTCATCTTCTTGTGATTGGGTACCCTCTAGAGGTTGTGAATCAGGGCACAAGATGTCATGTTCCTCTGCAAGCGTGCTTGGAGAGAGGGTCAAATGAAGGATTGGTGATGAGACGAGCTCCTCACTATATCCCAGTGTGGGATCACTTCTTTGACCAGACGGTGTATGGTGGGAGGAAGGATGATCAGAGTGAGGATTATGTTGACCAGACTCTTGGCTACTGAGAGTGGACTTGGTGGAAGACAGGGTGGTGCTTAACCGACTGGAAGCAGTATCAGCTGTCATCCAACCGACCACCTGTTCGCAGTGGTCTGACCTCGAGAGTGATGTCCTGCGACGCCCTGTAAAATTAGACATGAAGCTAGGTATGGTGGATGTCTTTCTTTCTTGTGCTCTGGCACCAGGCACAGTTTCTCCGCGTCCTGACCCGCGCCCTGAACTATCAGGATCACGTCCACTTCCCCGTCCCTTTTTACCCGCCTTCTTCATCTTACACGGAATATGTGACTTTAATATTTGAGTTTGAAAACTTAACAGTATTTCTTCCTAGTCTGCAACTGTGCAGAGTACACAGAATAGGCTGCTAAACGGCGGTGACACACACTGAATGGAATATGTGACTTTAATATTTGAGTTTGAAAACTTAACAGTATTTCTTCCTAGTCTGCAACGGTGCAGAGTACACAGAATAGGCTGCTAAACTGCGGTGACACACACTGAATGGAATAAGTGACTTTAATATTTGAGTTTGAAAACTTAACAGTATTTCTTCCTAGTCTGCAACTGTGCAGAGTACACAGAATAGGCTGCTAAACTGCGGTGACACACACTGAATGGAATATGTGACTTTAATATTTGAGTTTGAAAACTTAACAGTATTTCTTCCTAGTCTGCAACGGTGCAGAGTACACAGAATAGGCTGCTAAACTGCGGTGACACACACTGAATGGAATAAGTGACTTTAATATTTGAGTTTGAAAACTTAACAGTATTTCTTCCTAGTCTGCAACGGTGCAGAGTACACAGAATAGGCTGCTAAACTGCGGTGACACACACTGAATGGAATAAGTGACTTTAATATTTGAGTTTGAAAACTTAACAGTATTTCTTCCTAGTCTGCAACGGTGCAGAGTACACAGAATAGGCTGCTAAACTGCGGTGACACACACTGAATGGAATATGTGACTTTAATATTTGAGTTTGAAAACTTAACAGTATTTCTTCCTAGTCTGCAACGGTGCAGAGTACACAGAATAGGCTGCTAAACTGCGGTGACACACACTGAATGGAATAAGTGACTTTAATATTTGAGTTTGAAAACTTAACAGTATTTCTTCCTAGTCTGCAACTGTGCAGAGTACACAGAATAGGCTGCTAAACTGCGGTGACACACACTGAATGGAATATGTGACTTTAATATTTGAGTTTGAAAACTTAACAGTATTTCTTCCTAGTCTGCAACGGTGCAGAGTACACAGAATAGGCTGCTAAACTGCGGTGACACACACTGAATGGAATAAGTGACTTTAATATTTGAGTTTGAAAACTTAACAGTATTTCTTCCTAGTCTGCAACTGTGCAGAGTACACAGAATAGGCTGCTAAACTGCGGTGACACACACTGAATGGAATATGTGACTTTAATATTTGAGTTTGAAAACTTAACAGTATTTCTTCCTAGTCTGCAACTGTGCAGAGTACACAGAATAGGCTGCTAAACGGCGGTGACACACACTGAATGGAATATGTGACTTTAATATTTGAGTTTGAAAACTTAACAGTATTTCTTCCTAGTCTGCAACGGTGCAGAGTACACAGAATAGGCTGCTAAACGGCGGTGACACACACTGAATGGAATATGTGACTTTAATATTTGAGTTTGAAAACTTAACAGTATTTCTTCCTAGTCTGCAACGGTGCAGAGTACACAGAATAGGCTGCTAAACGGCGGTGACACACACTGAATGGAATATGTGACTTTAATATTTGAGTTTGAAAACTTAACAGTATTTCTTCCTAGTCTGCAACTGTGCAGAGTACACAGAATAGGCTGCTAAACGGCGGTGACACACACTGAATGGAATATGTGACTTTAATATTTGAGTTTGAAAACTTAACAGTATTTCTTCCTAGTCTGCAAGTGTGCAGAGTACACAGAATAGGCTGCTAAACTGCGGTGACACACACTGAATGGAATAAGTGACTTTAATATTTGAGTTTGAAAACTTAACAGTATTTCTTCCTAGTCTGCAACGGTGCAGAGTACACAGAATAGGCTGCTAAACTGCGGTGACACACACTGAATGGAATATGTGACTTTAATATTTGAGTTTGAAAACTTAACAGTATTTCTTCCTAGTCTGCAACGGTGCAGAGTACACAGAATAGGCTGCTAAACTGCGGTGACACACACTGAATGGAATATGTGACTTTAATATTTGAGTTTGAAAACTTAACAGTATTTCTTCCTAGTCTGCAACTGTGCAGAGTACACAGAATAGGCTGCTAAACTGCGGTGACACACACTGAATGGAATATGTGACTTTAATATTTGAGTTTGAAAACTTAACAGTATTTCTTCCTAGTCTGCAACGGTGCAGAGTACACAGAATAGGCTGCTAAACTGCGGTGACACACACTGAATGGAATAAGTGACTTTAATATTTGAGTTTGAAAACTTAACAGTATTTCTTCCTAGTCTGCAACTGTGCAGAGTACACAGAATAGGCTGCTAAACTGCGGTGACACACACTGAATGGAATATGTGACTTTAATATTTGAGTTTGAAAACTTAACAGTATTTCTTCCTAGTCTGCAACTGTGCAGAGTACACAGAATAGGCTGCTAAACGGCGGTGACACACACTGAATGGAATATGTGACTTTAATTTTTGAGTTTGAAAACTTAACAGTATTTCTTCCTAGTCTGCAACGGTGCAGAGTACACAGAATAGGCTGCTAAACGGCGGTGACACACACTGAATGGAATATGTGACTTTAATATTTGAGTTTGAAAACTTAACAGTATTTCTTCCTAGTCTGCAACGGTGCAGAGTACACAGAATAGGCTGCTAAACTGCGGTGACACACACTGAATGGAATAAGTGACTTTAATATTTGAGTTTGAAAACTTAACAGTATTTCTTCCTAGTCTGCAACTGTGCAGAGTACACAGAATAGGCTGCTAAACTGCGGTGACACACACTGAATGGAATATGTGACTTTAATATTTGAGTTTGAAAACTTAACAGTATTTCTTCCTAGTCTGCAACTGTGCAGAGTACACAGAATAGGCTGCTAAACGGCGGTGACACACACTGAATGGAATATGTGACTTTAATATTTGAGTTTGAAAACTTAACAGTATTTCTTCCTAGTCTGCAACGGTGCAGAGTACACAGAATAGGCTGCTAAACGGCGGTGACACACACTGAATGGAATATGTGACTTTAATATTTGAGTTTGAAAACTTAACAGTATTTCTTCCTAGTCTGCAACGGTGCAGAGTACACAGAATAGGCTGCTAAACGGCGGTGACACACACTGAATGGAATATGTGACTTTAATATTTGAGTTTGAAAACTTAACAGTATTTCTTCCTAGTCTGCAATGGTGCAGAGTACACAGAATAGGCTGCTAAACGGCGGTGACACACACTGAATGGAATATGTGACTTTAATATTTGAGTTTGAAAACTTAACAGTATTTCTTCCTAGTCTGCAACGGTGCAGAGTACACAGAATAGGCTGCTAAACGGCGGTGACACACACTGAATGGAATATGTGACTTTAATATTTTAGTTTGAAGACTTAACAGTATTTCTTCCTATTCTGCAACTCTGCACAGTACACAGAATGTGCTGCTACACTGCGGCGAAGCACACTGAATGGAATATGTGACTTTGATATTTTAGTTTGAAGACTTAACAGTATTTCTTCCTATTCTGCAACTCTGCACAGTACACAGAATGTGTTGCTACACTGCGGCGAAGCACACTGAATGGAATATGTGACTTTGATATTTTAGTTTGAAGACTTAACAGTATTTCTTCCTATTCTGCAACTCTGCACAGTACACAGAATGTGCTGCTAAACTGCAGCGAAGCACACTGAATGGAATATGTGACTTTGATATTTTAGTTTGAAGACTTAACAGTATTTCTTCCTATTCTGCAACTCTGCACAGTACACAGAATGTGCTGCTAAACTGCGGCGAAGCACACTGAATGGAATATGTGACTTTGATATTTTAGTTTGAAGACTTAACAGTATTTCTTCCTATTCTGCAACTCTGCACAGTACACAGAATGTGCTGCTAAACTGCGGCGAAGCACACTGAATGGAATATGTGACTTTGATATTTTACTTTGAAGACTTAACAGTATTTCTTCCTATTCTGCAACTCTGCACAGTACACAGAATGTGCTGCTAAACTGCGGCGAAGCACACTGAATGGAATATGTGACTTTGATATTTTAGTTTGAAGACTTAACAGTATTTCTTCCTATTCTGCAACTCTGCACAGTACACAGAATGTGCTGCTAAACTGCGGCGAAGCACACTGAATGGAATATGTGACTTTGATATTTTACTTTGAAGACTTAACAGTATTTCTTCCTATTCTGCAACTCTGCACAGTACACAGAATGTGCTGCTAAACTGCGGCGACGCACACTGAATGGAATATGTGACTTTGATATTTTAGTTTGAAGACTTAACAGAATGTGCTCTAATCTGCAACTTTGCACACTACACAGAATGTGCTCTAATCTTCAACTTTGCACACTAAACAGAATGTGCTCTAATCTGCAACTTTGCACACTAAACAGAATGTGCTCTAATCTGCAACTGTGCACACTAAACAGAATGTGCTCTAATCTGCAACTTTGCACACTAAACAGAATATATATTTTTTTTTTTTTCCCCCACACAAAATAACCTGCTGCCCCCACACACAGTAGTCCTAAAAAGGACTTTTGGTTCTTTTTTTTCACAATTTTGGTTTTTTTCCTCCCTACACTGCCTTTCCCTTCCTATCCTCAGCTCTCCCTGGCTAAGACTGAGCCGAACTCGATGGTCAGGTGCTATACAGCACCCGACCACGGGTTCTGGCCAGCCAATCAGTGTAATGCCAGCAGCCAACATGGCTGCTGGCATTACACCGATGTCAGATCCTCCCTGCACGTTTATTGGCTGCGCAGCAGCCGCAAAACGTGCGGGGAGGAGACCCGAACATGGCGGGCGAGCACATGCGGTACTCGTACGAGTACCGCCATGTGCCGAGCAGAGCGATGCTCGAGCCGATCCGAGCATCGGCTGAGCATGCTCGCTCAACACTAATGTTTACTAAAAGTACTTGTTGGTGGTGGTGGAACATTTGGTGGGACTTTATCAAACTGCATCCTCTTCGGGAGGAAAGGAATAACCATCTTTTACTACACACGCTGCAGCAACCATGACTACAGTCAGTTTTTGGACTACCGCTTTACTCCCATGTCCCTGCACAGCTTCTATTCCTTTCACCCTACCCCTCCTGCATTTAATGGCCATTACTCAACTACTGTGTATGTTTTTACTGTATAGTACACAATAGAACTGTTTGTGTGTGATGTCTTGCCTTGGATCTCTAAAAGATAATTTATCTTGTATAATATCAGCCTGACTCAGTCACAGATCACACCAGGGTCCCTGTCTCTGTCACCTATCAATTTTTTAATGTTTTATTTATTTATTTTAATTTAATGTCTCCCCTATCCTTATCACTGTGAAAAAACAAAAAAAACATGCTTCCTGTTCAACTGCTTCTTTCCTCAGACTCTCCGAGGACAGAGACAACAGCCAGATCAGGGAGAAACTTGGATCATGGATGCCTGTATCTTCCCAGTCAGTCACATATAATTGTGGGGTTTTGGGAGTAAAACAACTTCGCTCCCTTCTCACACTCCTAGACTCCCCTAGGACAGAGATAACAGCCAGATCATGAATGAACTTCACCTAGCTCATTGCATTGAAATCAATGGCTAGAAATATTTTTCTCCACCACACAAGTGTACTACAGCAGTATAAAAGGATGTCTATTAGGCATTATTTTGCAGTCAACCAACTGGAAGATTTGTCACCTCTCACAATGTGGGAAGCACATAAATGTGTAATCAGAGGAGAACTACTCAAATTTGTGCTGCGTAGAAAGAAGGCTAGGGAGGTGTAGATCTCGGAAGCTCTCTGTAAAATCCAGGAATTGAAATCTGCACAAAAGGTCCCTGGTGATTCATCTTTATTGACTGAGTTGACGCACTGCAGATTTACTTTTAAAGCTTTTCTGGGAGTTCTGATTGAAAAACTTTTTTTGAATACACGGCAATCGTTTTATGAACGTAGGAATAGGGTGAGAGCTTTGCTGGCTCTGCGTTTGCGGCATAAACAGGGTTCCATGTATATTGCCCATTTGGTGGATAGCTCCAGTCACCGTGTTCATACCCCCGATAAAATTGCTGAGTTGTTTCAGAAATTCTATTCCAGGCTGTACAATTTGCATAGCTCGGATACTAGACAGCCTGATTATGATGCCCGTGTTCGCGCTTATTTTAGACTGCCCTTCCTAGGATTTTGGTGGAGACACTTGCGTTACTAGATGCTCTACTGACATTGCCAGAAGTACTGGGGGCTATTTCATCCCTTCCAAAAGGAAAAAGCCTGGGACAGGATGGTTTCACCAGCGCATATTACTCTACCATTTGTGACCTTCTAGCACCTGGACTTTTGAAAGCATTTGAGATCATGCCGGCTGACATTCATAGACACCCTTGCACCTCTGTAGCGCACATAACGGTTCTTCCGAAGCCTGGGAAGGATAGCTCCAAGTGTAAGAGTTATAGACAAATCTCCTTGCTAAACTTGGATTTCAAGATGTACGCAAAGATCTTAGCTTCCCGATTTAAAACTCTTCTGCCGTCCTTGATACATGAGGACCAGGCCGGTTTTACTCCTGGCCGTGAAGCCAGGGACAATACAAGGAAAGTACTTTCCCTCATTCACTACATTAATTTGAAGCATCTTCCTGCGGTCCTTATTTCTACGGACGCAGAGAAGGCGTTCAACAGGGTGAGTTGACCGTTTTTATTTCAGGTTCTTCATTCTTAGGCTTTGGTTCTAAGTTTATTGAGTGGATCTCAGCTCTCTACTCTAACCCTTCTGCCAAGGTTTGTGCCGAAGGTTGTTTCTCTACGTTCCTATCCATTTCCAATGGTACACGGCAGGGCTGCCCTCTTTCTCCTCTTTTATTTATTTTAGTGTTGGAACCATTCACATTAGGCAGGATACAAGGGTGACTGGCATACGTTTGGCAGACGAAGAGTCCAAGATGTAAATTTTTGCAGACAACGTCTTGCTAACTCTTTTTGACCCATTGAACTCCATAGGCACAGTGATGGATCACAACTGAGGAATTTGCTTCCCTGTTGTATTTCAAGGTAAATTTGTCTAATTCTGAAGCTCTTTTATTAAATGCATCACAATCTGTTTGCAATTTGCATTGTTCTTACCCCTTTAAATGGACCCCTAAAGGTATCAAATACTTTGGAGTGTGGTAAGCAGCGGATATACATACTACATTTACAATGAACTACCCTCCCCTTCCTTGGCAAGATTGACAAGATTTAAACAAATGTAGCTCCCTCTATTTATCTTGGTTTGGTAGGATGAACTCTATTAAAATGAACATCTTACCTCATGTTTTATCCTTTCCAGACCCTACCTATCCGACTACCCCATTGTTTTCTCACTCAGCTTACCAGGCTCATGACTAATTATGTATGGGATTCGAGACGACCTTGTTTAAAGAGGCTTCTCTTGACCCGGTGGCGGAGGAGGGCAGATTGGGTATCCCTGATTTCTATCGCTATTACAGAGTGATTTTGCTTGCTTCTTTGCTTGACAGGAGACATAATGGGAAGTCAAAGTTATGGGTTCGTATCGAACGGTTCTTTTATGCTGATACTGATACACTTTCTGAGGTTTTTCTTCCTCCTGCTTCTCGAGACTCGAGGTTTAGTTCTCATCCGGTTCTGGGTGCTGTCTTTGCTGCTTGGTCAGGACTGGCACTATGTGCTTCTTTGACTTCTTTTCCATCTCCCTTTTCTTCGGTCTTCTACTCCAGGGAGGCCTTGCACACCCTTTTGTTACACAACTTTCCTAAATGGCCATTGGACTCTTTACTTCATGTTACAGATTTTGTCCAGATGGCAAGGTGATCCCCTTCCCATTGCTCCAAGAGACATATCATTTGTCTCCGAGTGAGATGTGGAAATTTTTTCATGTTCGACATCTCTTGGAATCTTGTTTGGTCCATTCCGCCTGGTCTCGACAGTTCACCCCTTTTGAATCTCTTATGCACAAACTGCCACTTTGTGTTCCTTTGCTCAGCAGGATGGATAGGCTGTTAGGTTGCAATGTTGCTTGACTGAAACCACCCTATACTTCAGCTTGGGAAACTGAGCTGGGTACTGAGCTTCAGCTGGAGGATTGGAGGGGGACTTGGAGAACTGCAAACCGATGGTCAATTTCCACTCTTCTTCAGGAATCTCACTAAGTTTTTGTCTCATTGGTATTATATACCACCAAGATTACATAAAATGTTCCCTTCTGTGTCCCTTGACTGTTGGCACTGTGCTCAACACAGGGGCACTTTCTTGCACTTGTGGTGGTCTTGTCCTTTGTTGCAGGACTTCTGGACAGCCTGCTTGACCTGCATAGAATGGAGCTTGGGTGTCAAGCTTTGGAGGGATCCGTAGCAAATTTTGTTCTACAAGGAACTCCCACGCTTACCTCCACTATCTAGGATGCTTTTGTTGACCGTGTTGGGTCTGGCTAAAGCCATGGTGCCATCAAACTGGAAGTCTGTCGCCCCTCCGGATTATGGTGTCTGGGTGACCAGAGGGCAAGAGGCAGCAACTATGCTGCAGATTTCTGTGCTTCTCCATGGTGGTAATCCTGAGCAAGTGACCTCCTTTCTTCACTCTGGTTTTAAGCCATGATTTGGAGGGACTGGGATGGGATGAGAGGTTGGCATACGGACCTCTTCTTTTCGCTTCGTTTTTTCTTTCTGTCTTTCTTTCTCTCTCTTTACCTCATCCTTTTCTTTTTTTCTCTATTCTTTTCTTATTCTCCTTTCTTTTTGCTCTCCTTTCTCTGCCTGGCTTCCTATTGTGTACTATTTGCTCTTCCTTTTCTAGTCTCCTTCTCTTTTGTTTTCTTCTGTCTTTTTCTTAACCAAATTAGTTTGCCTGAACTTTATCAGGCTGTTCTATTAGGTGTATTCATATAAGGTGGTTCTGATTGGTGGGCTATGTGCCCAATCCCTGGGACACAGATTTTATGCTCCCTGTTTCATGGACTCCAGTGCGATTTGTGCCTTCTACCCATATCCTATTGTGTCTCTTTTCTTTTTTTAAATGTATTCTGTATGTTTTGCACCAATGTTTGCTTCTTCTTCTGTGTTTGTACTATTTTGTATGATTTACAATAAAATCTTTCAAAAACAAAACAACAAAAAAAACATAGAGTGGACAACTTTAAAAAAAAAACATAAATAATTAAAAATATAAAACACACACAGTAGTTGAGTAATGTCTAGCAAATACACAAGTAGGAGGGGAAAGGTGGAGCAGTGCAGGGATGTGGGAGTAAAGTGGTAGTACAAAAACTGATTGCAGCAACTGTTTCTGCAGCATGTGGAATAAATGATGATGAACCCTCTTCTCCCGGGGTGGATGTAGTTTGTCAAGGTCCCACCAATCACACCACGATAGTCCCCCATCACCACTACCATACACATCTGCCACATCGTAGGTTGAACTTTATTTTTTTCATGCTTGATATCATCATGAATATGTGCCAGTGTCACTTAAGCAAGAAGTAAGTGTTATGGGAAAAGGACAAAGTCACTCTCCATGATAACACACTTTTCATGGTATATGTTGCTGTAGGACTCACAACTTTGACTTCCAGCTACTTATTTCTCCACTATAGCCCTCAGAAGAAGTAATATTGTGCTGGAAAATGTCACACCATATTAAACATAGGAGAAAAATGTGTTGGAATAGAAAAAAATGTGTTGGAATTGGAGAAAAATGTGTTAGAATAGGAGAAAAATGCGTTGAATAGGCGAAAAATATGTTAGAATATGAGAATAATGAGTTGGAATAGGCGAAACTTGTTAGAACAGGAGAAAAATGCTGTGGAATAGGCAACGAATTTGCTGGAATAGGCGAAATGGAGGAAAATTTAGCATTGGAGAATAGGAGAAAACGTTCATGAAAAAAGAGAAAAATCGTCCGTTTTTCGCGAAAAATCATTTAAGAAATTTCTCACTTTTCACCCACCCCTATTCCCTGATACAAAGAACAAATTTCCTGCCTACAAGAGTCCCTAAACTAAGATTCAAGTCCACTTTATTAGCTTTCCTTCTTTAACTCAAAAATGTTCTGCTTTCGCTTCCTCTCACAAACACAGAATGGCATACTGTGAGACTGACTCCCTTTTATATGCCTGCAGGAAAAGAAGAGAAACTTGTCATATGGTGGGGAGAAATTCTGCCTTTCCACTGATTTCAATGCAAGGAGAAAAAAGCAGATAAACAGCACTTTTCACAAAATATTTCCCACTTGGAAAAAAGTTATTTTTTGGCAGGGTATAATATACATACCTGGGAACTCTCTGAATTTGCCCCGGAGACTCCGGTTTTGACATAGCTTTACCGGGTCTCCGGGGCAGAAGCTGATTCCTCCAGATATGGGGAGTTTCTATTGAAACTCTGCCCACATCTGCTGTTTCTCCCGGTGATCCTCCTTCCCCAGCCTTCTGTGTGACACCTTTAAGCCCTGCCCCCTCAACTCGTGTCAAGCCCCGCCCATTTTTAACACAATTTGCTTCATTATTGTTACTCCCTGCTGCACCAGAGGACTCCCCTCTGGGTAGTTCCCAGGTATGATAATATATACATCATATCTATAGAAGATATGTCATCATACAACTAACACAGTACAACAGATGTTACACAGAAAGCAAAGTCAATAATTCAGTACTTGTTATGAATTACCATTACTTGATGAATCCTCTTTTTGACTGCAACTTTTACATCTCTGTTCTTTAGAGTGTATATAAAAGGGTTTAAAAGTGGAGTAATAACTGTGTACATGACAGCAATAACCCTGTCTCTATCCATTGCATAGCTTGATCTTGGTCTGATATACATAAACATCCCAGAACTATAAAATATAGTAACAACTATGAAGTGAGAGGTACAGGTGGAGAATGCATTCTTCCGGCCTGTAGTGGAATGGATATGTAGAATAGTTGAGATGATCTTTGTATATGAACTCATTGTTAATATGAATGAGCCAAAAATAACACTGCCAGCAATGACGAAAACACCAAGTTCATTGATCCAGGTGTCTTTGCATGCCAGGTTCAGTAAAGGAGGGACATCACAAATGAAATGATGAATCTTGTTAGCACAGAAAGGCAAAGAAAATGTAAGAACAGTGTGTACTAAAGAGTTCACTGACCCAATGATCCATGATCCAGCTATAAGCTGAAAACGAGCTCTTTTATTCATAATGATGCTATATAAGAGTGGCTGACATATGGCATTGTACCGATCATAAGCCATGACTGCTAGCATATAGAATTCTGCACCACCCAAAAGCAAAAAAAAGTACATCTGTACAGCACAATTAGAGTAAGAGATAGTATCATTATCTGTAAGTAAGATTGTCAACAGTTTGGGAACAGTCGATAAAACATAACATATTTCTAGAAAAGAGAAGTTGGCTAAAAAAAAGTACATAGGAGTGTGAAGATCTGAAATAAATATGTATGCAAAAATGATAACTGTATTTCCAAGCAGTGTTATTACAAATATACATAAAAACACAATAAACAATAAAACCTGAATATCAGGATTCTCTGAAAGTCCAACAAGAATAAATTCCTTTATTGTAGTATCATTATTTCTGTACATTTTATATCTGATTTCGGTATAAAAGAAATGATAAATTGATTCAGTGGAACAAAGCAACATACTTCAATCATTACAGAATAAACAACGAACATATATACTGCACTACAAGGCAAATCATAGACACACACATATACAATGCATTGCTCACCTCTCTGGTCCTCATAGGTTTAAAACGAAACTGTTCCCCTAGAAATTTCCCATTCTTGAAAGTGATAGTAACACTTAATACTGAAAATAATATATAACTTTATTCCACTGAGTAAAACAAGGGTACTCCCACTGTTGAGAGATGTAGTATTCAAAAATTATTGAAGCTCAAATAATTTTTAGGTGCACTACCTTACTGGCCTGAAAATTTTCCATGGCGCTGTTCCTACAATTGTTTATGGTCAGAAATGATCAGTTGACAGTAGGATAGTGTAAAATTTCAACTCATGGAGGTACTGAACACAAACAAAAATGTACAGTTCTTAGGAGTCAGCACTAACCAACACGTGACAGGGAAAGTGTTGATTTATATATATCTTAGGAGCACAACCTCTACATCAATAGCTTTAAAGGTATAACCATGTATATCATACATAGGGTGCTCATAGTCCTTAAAAAGTTGATAATTAATAAATAAACAAAAGATAGAGATAGGACTTATATAGGCACTCAACCTTCATTCAAAAAAATCAATTCAATATCATTAATTCTTTCCAAAACTATTTATTGAACAGTATCCCTGATAAAATAAAAATGAAATAGGACATGACACCATCCAAAACCCACAAAATCCCACTGCGCTTCCCACCTCCCCAATGAATCCCCACACAATAAAAAAGGGAAAAATCACATAAAATCAAATGTATGCTGGCGCCAGCACCTAAAAGATTGTAATAGGGAAGGAAAAACAGAAAAATCATATGGGAATGTTCACATATCCAGATGAAGTAGTCAAACAGATCCCTTAGTCTGAATTAGTGCCATTATCTTATTCAGTAGATCTCCAAACAGTTAATATACTTCCTCATGTTATGTACATAACTTCATCCAAGTCATTGTCAGATGTCACATATAACAATGGAGGTCATGATGAAATCGTTGTTAGTATAATGAACACAATGAGCACATATGCATGATGGATTAGCAGTTCAAATTAGCACATATAAATGATGGATAGGCAACTGAGTCTAGCGTCACACAAAGTTGGTATATATTGCTATTCACAATAGCTTTAAAGCTACTCCTGATAACAATGATATTCATATATCCGTTCGTCAAATACTTTCCAGCTCCCCTCTTCGGAGCTTACCGCCACTGTAATCACTGTCTCTGGATCTCGTGGTGAAACGTTAAGTTCTCCAGGTAAAGTGAAAATAGAAATACAGTGGCTATCTTAATGTTGTATGAGGCTCACACACTGCAGTAGCATACCTCCTCAGGCAGGTGGCCTCAGTGAGCCAATGCAGTGTGCACACACTGGCACAGCATAGTAAGAAAAGAATGACAGCAGTCATTAAGTGGGCACTTGAGGATCGGTAGGAGCAGAGTAGAGAACTTGTACACCACTGTAGTCCAGCCAGTTTTGGTAAGTGTATTCTTCTTTTTTTCATTTAACCCTTTGAGTGCCAGTGGGGTAGGCAAAGAAATGCATTGTGTACCCTTTTGGCAGTCAAATGGTTAATAACACAAAGATCTCTGGGTGACCCTAGTATAAAAGTTCCCAGCTATGCTAGGGCTTTCCCTGTCACGCGTTGGTTAGCGCTGACTCCTCAGAGGTGTGTGTTCGTATCAAGATTGTGGGAGTGGGTGGACTCTGAAAGGAATGGTAACAGCAGAACCGAGCATACAGTGGTTAAACGTCCGTATGGTAAGAACCGCCCTTAAAAAGTACCGTTGTATTTGAGAGCCTTCTGTTTCTGTAACTCAACAAACACAAATGTATATATGAGCTGTAAAACGTTATGAGTAAAACATCTCTCAGCAGTGCAAGTACTCTTGTTTCACTTTGCCTTGTAATGTATATTTTCCATATTAAGTGCTATTATCCCTTTAATTTATTTAACACATTGTGGCTTATGTACTGGGAAGAACTGAGTAATTCTAAGGCAAACTAATTATATCATAGAGGCAAATAAATGCTACATTAATTTAAATTGAGAAGCAATGCTTTGAAGTACTTTCTTGCATACAAATGTTTAAAAGCCTCATTTAAATCAATAAGAATTAGAGGAATATTAATTTGTCATTCAGTTGTATAGATTCAGTATTACTCCAGTTGTGCTTTGTATATCAGCATCCTTGACTAAACTAGGTTGAGGTTTTATATATATATATATATATATATATATATATATATATATATATATATATAGTTATATATAGTTATCTCTATTAAAATACTGCTTCTTGAAAAAAACAAAATCACAGCAAACAATGACAGACAGGCCTGAATGGCTGGTAAGGGTCAATTGTCTTTATTAGATTGTAATTGGAAACAATTAACAGTAGAATTCAATTGAGCTGAAATGCAAATAAAAGTAAATGACTTTTGTTTGAAGGACACCTACCAAGGTAATACCTACAAGAGACAAGAAGTCAGAGGGCCCCTACGGAGCATTATTAATGTGGAACCATATATTGAGTATATTAGTAATCGATCTATAGTCACATTCAGTCTTGGTCAGGGTGAGTTAATGAAAAACATAGATAAAATTATCTCTCATGCTCACCTGAGATGTTCTGTGTCATCAGACGTATCACATGGAAAGCAGAGTGAGAGATAATCTCTGTATATTGGTGTTTGGCATAATCTCACATTGAACAAGATTGAATGTTGGTGCATTTTCATTACCAATATACTAAATATATGGTCCCATTTTAATAAGGCACTATATTGTATTTTGTATGTACTGCCATGGATGGTGAGCAACAGCTACCAGTACACAGTAACCTAATTGTGTAGGGGCAGTTATTATGGCAGTGTCTAACTGAAGAATGTGCAAACACTGCCCTAGCCTACATTTATGTGAGTGTCTGTCCATTGAACAATGGAGAAGGTTGTTTCTTATTCTCTGTTTTGAAATATATATACTGCCCTAGATCTAACCCCTTTTATTTTTATGTATTTATATTGGCAAGTCATCCAGATAAATTAAAAAAAAAACAATTTTTTTAGGCATAGATCCTCATTTCCATGAGATGACTCCTAAATTGCTCTCTAAATGTCTCTGCTTTCATTTATTTCCACTCTAAACCTTGATGTTTGGTCCTCAAAGGCTGTAAACCGTCCAGAGGTGACACAGTGGTTACCCACCTGTGCTCAAGCAGGGAAATAATTAAATACTGGTCTGTTCCCAAACCTTGAGGGCTGAACATCAACATCCCCGGTCTAAGCCTATGGGGCATATTTAGAAAGGCGGCAGTGGACAATTCTGGGGCAACCCAATGGTGCTATAGGAAACAAATAAAAATCCTTGTTTATTTAAAATGGGCATTTAACACCTTGAATACTGGAGAGGTCTCCAAGACATTGCCTCTAACATTTAACTTTCTGCCTTTATTAATTTTCCCTCTTCACTTTCTAAACATAACAAGAACAGATACATTTTCTTTAGAAGCAGCTAATAGCTAGAATCTCCAGTTTGTTACAATTAATATTTTGTTGAGCAATCATCAGAGAAGCTAAAGGGATAATAATGTTTCATAATAAAAGCAGCTCTAATTAATCATCATAGTATTTGGGCCTTGGAGAGTGTTATTTCAATTCTGTCAGAGTTGTAGTTCAAGAGTAATTCAATGACAAAGTATCCCCCTCCCGCCCCTTTTACTGATGTAACACTGCTCAGCCAGAGCAGAAGGGAGGTGTCCAGGTAGACTGCAGAGAGGGACAGTCTGCAAATTAAGATAAGGGAAAACGCTGAAAAAGCTGTCAAGGTGCAGGGTTTTCCTTATGCTCACAGTAAGAAGATTGTCCCTTGCTGTTAACTGTCTGGTCAAGCAACCAAATTCCACATCTGAGGTAAGCAGTTTTACACTAGGTAAAAGGGGTGGGAGGGGATATTTTATCATTCAATTACTCTTGAACTACAGCTATGACAGTATGGAAATACCACTCTCTATGGCTTAAATACTATGAAGCTGTTTTTTTTGTGAAACATTACTATCCCTTTAACATCGCTGCACCTCCAGTGTTCTCAGATGTTACTACTTCATCTGTACAGTTGTCTCATTCCCCTACGAAGTATAAAAGACTGAGAGGGGTATGTGTGAATAGGCCTGCCAAACACTTGTGTACTAAACTATTTATGCAAAAAAAGGTTTGCTTTGCTGTGCTTGCAGAATAAGATGGGAAATGGGCATTTCAGGGCTATAAAATGCACTGGGGACTTCTCTAACATTCAAAAAAGTCAACATTTTAATCATGAAACATGTTCTTCTCACATAGTAACATAGTTGATGAGGCTGAATAAAGACGTGTCCATCAAGTCCATCTCATGCCAAAAACACCCCTGTTGATCCAGAGGAAGGCAAAAAAAAAACCCTCTGGAGCAATTTCGAATTTAGCCCCAAGTGGGTAAAAAAATTCCTTCCTGACTCCAAATGACAGTCAGATATAACCCTGGATCAACATCCTATCTGCTTTGAAACCATCTGTCATCATTTTCAGTATTGTTATGTGCCAGATAGGCATCCATTGCTCTCCATTTTTTTATAGAAACCCTAATGATACAGGACTTTTTCTACTGAGCAAAACAAGGGTACTCCCACCACAGGCAATTGTTTTATTCCAAAGTTCAAAACTGTTATACTCTCTGTTATACACATATCACAGGAGTTTACTTCCTGAAAGTTCAAACTGACAGGAAGTGACTCAACAGTTACCATCACATTATATGCAGAATATTTGTCAGAGGCTCACCTCTTCTATAGAATTCAACACAATAACTATTTGAAATCTGGATACTAGAGGGCAATGTTAATTTAAAAAAACAACAGTTTTAACTGTAATAAATCTGAGAAGATATATCTCTTAGCAGTGAGAGTACCTTGTTTTATTCAGCAGGAAAATCCAAACTATAAATGCTTTATTTTTGTGTGTAGTGTTCCTTTAAATTAACCCAATCATATTTTGTTAATACAGCATTAATTGTCATCTCTGGCATGCCCACAAATGTGTATATACAAAAGACAAAAACAACAATAAGCAAAAAGACAAAAAATCCCCATCAAACCAAACAGATGCAATTATGGAGCAAGTAAAGTGCACCACAGGTGGAAGTGAACATTCCCTTTAACTTAAATGGGGAATTTAACCTCTTGGATGACAATGAGGTTCCATATACATTGCAAAGCAAAGCACTGGACCATCTACTATTCAAGGGGTTAAAAACCCCATTTAAGTCAATATGGATTTGGGAATGTTTAACACTGTGTTGCCATTCATTTGTTTTAGGACTGCATCTTTTTAGCTTGATGAAAATGCCCCACAGAGTAGGCCGACCAGATCTCACCTTTAACCGAGGACACATAAGAAATAGCCATTTTTCAGTACTCCACTGAAATCGAAGCAGTCCTGCAGTATGCATTTTTCCTATGTGTCCCCGGTTAAAGGTGAGGTCTGGTCAGCCTACCAAAGAGTATCATGCACATGAGGTTATTTTCCCCCAGATGGACAGCTGCTTAGTCCCATAACTGGCCTTGTGTTTTGTGCATATGACCCTAATGTGCAAAATCAAGAGATTTGTTTACTTACATGTGCTTCCTTATTGGGTTTTGTTCAGAATGTTTCTCCTCTGATGCTGGTTGATTTTCCAGAGCACTGTCTTACTGAAAGTAGTTTGATAACATTGTTATTCACACTTCTCAGTAATTTGATCATTAAGGAACAGATCTCAGGCCTTCGTTCTTTTAGAAGTAAATGCTGCTAGTTCTGGACTTAAAATGAAGAACAGCCTAAATTATCTGATGAACACGATGGAACAGATAAACTGTTAGAAAGGCTAACTCTTCATGTCCATTGCTACTGTTTATCTGACAAAACTTGTTATTGCAATAAGTCTCAAGATCTCTTATCCATCAGCGTGAATTGTAACAATACATATATTGACAAGAAAAACACATTATATAAATGATAAAGTTGAAAACGAAATCTGCTCATTGTTAAACATTTCTGACCAGCGTCACAGAGAACCTGTGTTATATTGCTATGTAAACCACTGAGGGCAAGTCCCAAAAGTGCTATCACAAATTAGAAGCAAGTCTACATCTGACTTTTATTAAATTGAAAATGTTATTTGTAATTCTCAAGATACAGTGCACTTCTCATTTGTTTTAATTGTCTATTAATTAATGATGTGTACAGCACTGATACATTACAAAATAAAGTTTTGACATAATTCTAGGTAAAATATTGCATTTATAGATAACTTTTTCTCATCCTATATAATAATTCGCTAGATGTTTGTCACGATGCAGTCATGCTCAGTAGAGACTACTCTCGTTCAGGCAGTCTCTACGGCGCTGGATTGCATCGCGTTAATGAGGCGACACAAGATTGCATCGTGCGGAGCACTGAGGTAGTGGCCTCTTAACTTTCTGAGTGCCAGAGGGTACGCAACGCATTGCTTTGCAATGTGTTGCGTACCCCTCTGGCACTCAAAGGGTTTACATTACCCAGACCTTGGCCCGTGTACACGGGCTTTTACACTAGTTGTTATATATTTATTTTTGATGAAAGTATAGGATTTTATATAAACACTGTCAAACCTAATTAACCCTTTAAGGATCAGAGAGGTGTTCTGCCTCTCCAGTCTAAGCACTGAAAGTGTGATCTCTGTAACTTACAGTTGTGATGAGATAGCGGTAACCTTCAGTCCTAGGTGAATTGGCTGACAGTGACTCGATCCAAAAGACACCTTGTAGATTGTGAAGGAGTTTATTTAAACTGCAAACCATACACTGATGAACAGATGGATAGGTCAAAAGATTATGCTGTAAGGAGGTAAACAGCTAAGATGTGACTGGAATGGAGGATGAGAAGCAAGTGAGTGAAGAGGGGAGGAGCAATACTGAAGACAGGAAGAAGGGGAGAGGAAAGGGACAAACAGAATAAAAAAAGCAAACCATGCATGTGTAACATGACACTCCCCGTCGAAATCTATGATTTCTAATAACAATATTAACGTTAGTTAAGTCCATATATAATAATGTCTCTTTTCTGAAACATCTCTCTTGGCATCAGGTCGGTGGGAGGAGTTCATCTTCCTTTTTAGGCAGAAGAAGTACCAGCTCATTTATGGGTCTAAAGTAGTGCCTTGCAGAACCTTCTTTCACTACCTTAACTTCTACTTTCCGCACCTTGCCGTCATTACTTGAAATAGTCTTTGTAATAAGACCCTTAGGCCAATTGTTACGATGAGCATCCGTTTCTTTGAGGAGAACTACGTCCCCGGCTTGCAGGTCGGGTTTGCTAACTTGCCATTTCCGTCGACCTTGAAGACTGCAAAGGTACTCCATTTTCCAACGGCTCCAAAACGCATTAGCAAGATGTTGGACACATTGAATGATGAGTCTTTCGGCCTTAATAATCTCTGCAATTGTGGGGGGCCCTTTACAGATATGCCACTTACGACACTCTTGATTAGTGTCACCGCTGTTTGCAAAGTGATGAGCAACATGAATAAGACGTGCAGTAGCTCGTACGGCAGAAGACCACTTAGAAAAACGTTCAAAACGGTGGGTTTTTAGTTTTACCTTTGCCTCAACGGAGGTATTAAGAATAACTGCAGTGGTCTTGATTTCGTTATCTGCATCCGGATAGATAAGTTCAAAGGTAGACTTTACAGTGCTTGAGAAGAATTTCTCATTCAAGAGTACTGGTGGAGATATCCACGATGTATCCAGAAAAGCATTAGCAGGTATTGCAGGACTGCCTAAGTCGGCAGGGTTAAGATCAGTGGGCACATAGTGCCATTGTGCTGGAATGGAGAATTTCCTAATGCGTTCCACTCGATTGCCAACATACACATGGAATTGTCTTGTTTGATTGTGTATGTATCCTAGCACAATTCTGCTGTCTGTGTAAAAGTCAAAGGAGTCAATATGGAAGTCTATTTCGTGCTTTATAATCTCAGCAATTTCAACAGCTAACACGGCTGCACAGAGTTCTAGCCTTGGAATAGTATGTGCAGGTTTTGGAGTTAGCTTTGCCTTGCCCATGACAAATCCCACACTGGTTTCACCGTGGGAGTTTACAACTCGGAGATAGGCTACAGCAGCTATAGCTTCCATGGATGCGTCAGAGAAGACATGGATCTCTAATCTAGTGGCATTCTTCATAGACACAAGAGTGTAAGAACGTGATATTTTAAACTGTTCCAATGCCTGAAGAGACTGCTTCCAGGATTCCCACCTTTGTTGTTTCTCTTTGGGTAAAGGGGTGTCCCAGTCAGTGTTCTCCGAAGTAAGTTGTCTGAGTAATATCTTGCCCTGAATAGTAAAGGGTGTAATAAATCCCAAGGGATCGTAGATACTGTTTACTGCGGACAGTACTCCACGTTTTGTGAAGGGCTTGTCACAGACTGATGTCCGAAATGTGAACACATCTTGTTTAACATTCCATAGCAACCCAAGGCTGCGTTGAGTGAGGGTAAGGTCAGACCCTAGTTGGAACTCCTTAGCACTGATGGTGTGATCATCAGAAGGAAATGCTCTCATAACCTCATTGCTATTGGAGATGATTTTGTGTAGTCGGAGGTTGGCTGTAGCAAGCATGTTCTGAGTTCTGGTGAGAAGGTCAATGGCTTCTTCCTCCGTAGGTAGAGACTTGAGACCGTCGTCTACGTAGAAGTTCCTTTCCACAAACTGACGTGCATCAGACCTGAACTCTTGTTCGCCTATTTGGGCTGTCTTCCTCAATCCAAAAATGGCAACTGCCGGTGAGGGACTATTACCAAACACATGAACTTTCATCCGATAGTCTACAGCCTCATCATTGACATCATTATTGCGGTACCATCGGAACCTGAGGAAGTTTCTATTGTCTTCCCGGACGATGAAACAATGAAACATTTGTTGGATGTCGGCCATAATAGCAATTGGCTCTTGTCTAAAGCGGAGTAAGACTCCTAGGAGGTTGTTGTTCAGGTTAGGCCCAGTGAGAAGATTGTCATTGAGAGAAACGCCTTCATAACGAGCACTTGAGTCGAAGACCACCCTAATTTGGTCAGGTTTGCGAGGATGGTAGACGCCAAAACACGGTAGGTACCAGCATTCTTCTCCATGTGTAAGAGGGGGTGCAGGCTCGGCATGATCTCTCTCAAATACCTTCTGCATGAAGTCAACGAAATGTTTCTTCATCTCCGGTTTCCGGTTTAGGCTGCGTTCTAAAGAGATGAACCGTGAATTTGCATATTGCATATTGTTTGGAATCCTCTTCCTTGGGGTGCGAAAGGTAGTGGTGCCACCCAGCTGTTGGAATCGTCTTGGTAGAACTCTTTACTCATTGTTTTCAAGAATTCCTTGTTTTCCATTGTGGCTGCCAACTCATTGTCTCTTGTGGTCACTTCAAACACTGTGCTACCGATGTTGTCATCCCGAAAGACAAATGCTTTGCTGTCATCAAGTATGATGCGTTCTTGTGTACCTTTGTTACACAGCTTTTCTTTGACACTGTAGCGATGTTGTCGTTGTGGGAAACAAGTAATGCGTCCATTTGGCAGAACGTGTGTTTTAAAGGAAGAGACTGAAAATGGTTTCTTGACGTTGCTAAGGCAGACGTTGCCTATGATAACCCAGCCTAGATCCAGACGCTGGGCGTAAGGTGCATCATGTGGGCCGTTGATTTGCTGGCGAACCTTATGCACTCTAAGAATGTCTCTCCCAAGTAACAGCAGGATATCAGCATTTTCATCAAAGGCTGGTATTTGGTCAGCTATGTCCTTCAAGTGAGAATGGTGCAGGGCAGCTTCAGGAGTGGGAATCTCATCCTTGTTAGTTGGGATCTGATTACACTCGATGATAGTCGACAAAGGTATTTCTTTGTTGCTATTAAGTGGAGCAACTATGAGGCCACTGGCTCTTCTACCCAAGACTTCTGTAATGCCTGCACAAGTACCGAGGGTATAAGGTAGAGCATCTCCTGCTATGCCCAACAGATCAAAGAACCTTGTGCTTGCAAGAGATCGGTTACTCTGATCGTCGAGAATGGTATACAGTCTTATGGCCTTTTCAGGTTGGCCCTTAAAATATACACGAACCAAGCATATCTTCGCACAGGATTTCTCACAAAGTCCTTCCCCACAGACTTCCGTGCATGTAGAGAATACTGGTGTGGAGGTAGCTGCTTGTTCAGTGTGCTCCCCGCCATGCTTTGCCACAGGAGGGATGTCTGTGGATGGAGTAGAGCTTTGTTGGTACAGATGAAGGGCTTGCACGTGGTTGTCGCTACCACATTCCATGCATTTAATGTTAGCCTTACAGTCTTTTGCAAGGTGTTCTGTGGAGGCACAGCATCTGAAACAAATTCCAAATTCCTTTAAAAGTTCCTTACGTTCTTGTAGAGGTTTCTTTCTAAAGCCGATGCATTTCTTAAGTGGATGTGGCTTGTTATGTATGGGACATTGGCGATTTGGATCCTCAAGTTTCTTGCTTTGCCCAGTCTTTTGAAGAACCTTAGCGGGTGCAGGTTGGACATCAGTCCTTTTCACTGATACTGGGCCCCTGCGGCCTCTGTGTGTTATACATGCGTTTGCAAGTCCTGGAGAAGGTGAATTGAGTGGATTACAGTCGCTGTAGAAGAAACTTGGGTCATTCTTAGAGTCCGCGATTTCCTTTATGAAGTCACAGAAGAAGGAAAGGGGAGGAAAGGCAACTCCATGTTTTTTCTTGTAAGTTGATCCCCGACTAACCCATTTTTCTTGAATGCTATATGGTAGCTTAAGGACAATAGGATTAATTCCACGAGGGGTGTCGAGGTAACTGAGTCCTGGTAAGAGGCTATCAGCTTTAGCAAGTTGAAGCTCTAGTAGAAGATCACTGAGTTCTTGAAGCTTCAGATTTTCTTTAGCTGTAATTCTTGGGAAGCCTTGCAACCTTTTAAATAAAGCATCTTCGATGGCCTCAGAGCTGCCAAAGCTATGTTCAAGTCTGTCCCAAGCAGCATCAAGACCTGCAGCAGGGTTGGAAGTATAAACGGTCTTGAGTCTTTTGATACGTTCAGCAGACTGTGGACCTAGCCACCTGATGAGCAGATCCAGTTCTTCTGCAGCGGTGATGTCTAGCTCGCTGATGGTGGCCTTAAAGGTGAATTTCCAGCCTCTGTAATTTTCAGGTTTGTCATCAAACGTGGTGAGGCCTGTCCTAGTGAGTTCTCTGCGAAGCATATATTTAGCGAACTGTGACATGTCTGTGCTTTCAGACTTTGGGTATACGGTTGTAGGTGGAACAGAGTTAGTTGCAGTTACCGGTACACTGATGTTAAGTGACTTGGGAACATAAGATGGTGCTAAGACGTTCAACACTGGATCTGGCTTACAGTCCAAGGGTGTGTTGGTTTGTAGCTGTATAGTAGTGGGTGTGCTAAGAGGTAACTGGTTAGTGCCATAAGAAGGTAGAAAGTCTTTTCTGTCCATGCCAGTTTCCGCTGCTTGAGTAAGTGCAGTAGGTGCAGAGAAAACTCCTTGGTTGAGTGCCTTGGGTGCTATGACAGAGTGATGGAGTTCTGAAGTGTACGATATAACAGAGTGACTACTACTCCAAGATTTCTCATTGTCACTAGCAGCCTGCTCTAAGACTCTCAGTCTTGCCATGTCTTTGGCATGCTCACATTGTTTTTCCAAAACTTCCATCTCTGCTTTCTTCCTTGCAGCTTCAGCTTCCATCTCTGCTTTCTTCTTTGCAGCTTCAGCTTCCATCTCTGCTTTCTTCTTTGCAGCTTCAGCTTCCATCTCTGCTTTCTCTTGGGCGAAAGCTGCCTGGATTTTAGACACTTCTGCATCAGCGCGGGCTTTGATGAGTTGCTGGCTGAGTGTAGAAGATTTTGATAGTGAGGATCTGGAAGATCTTGTGGAGCGCCTAGAAGATGTGGAGAGATGGGATCTGGATTCATGGAGATGTGCGATTTTTACTTCTGCCTTTGTTTTTGTTTGTAATACTAAATCATCTCTTGCAAGATTGAGCTCATTCCATTCCTTTAATTCTTGTAAGGAATCTTCTGTGTTGTACCGCTTTAAGAGATCAGCATATTTGGCAGACAGTCTTTGATAGTTCTCATAAGCAGCATTCAATTGGTTAACTAGGTCTTCTAGGTGCAGTACCTCACGTGTAGGGTGAGACAGAGCTGACATGCATTCAATAGTCCTGGACCATAAGTGTTTGAGGTTACACAGGAGTTCCTCTCTGTCAGCTTCATAGTTTTGTTGAATCTTCCAAGTTGGTTTTGTTAAACGCTTTTGTTTTATGGGGCTTGTAGGATCTAACTCCTGTTCTGGAAGAAGTTTAGGTTCTTCAGATTGCATTGTGATGACAAGCAGAGGGTTAAATTACACAGTAGTGTGTGTTGTAGATAACTGTCTCTATCTTCTGTATACTCTGTTTTATATTTTCCCCGGGGACCTTGGACTCCCACACTGTTCCTCCGAGATATCCTAAGTCGCAGGCCTGGGGATAAGAAATGAATACACGCAGACACGAATCTTGTGCTATAACTTCTTATCCAATTTATTAAGCGAAATTCACCAGTTTATATAATGCAAAATCATTGGGTGGTATGCATGTTAATTAAGGGGAGATAGACCCGGACAGATCATCTACTCTGTCCCATACATATATCAAGGGGACAGTTTAGAATGAACTATATGGTCTAACCCCGTAAAATTATCTGGAGACAAAGTTATTGTTATTCTTATTTTTTTTTTGTGAAACAAACAATTTACTTATGGGCAGATTATCAGGTACATTCTGTACAGAAGAATTATTAGTGAATAACAATTATTATAACGGCATAGTATCCAGATATTGTTACCAGAAAAAGGAACCTTCTCATGCAGACTTAAACATATGCATTCAAGTTACATTAATAAGTATTATATGAAAGTGCAGGGAAATGTAATGCCATATACATAACATGAAAAATGGTTAGTAACAGTTATATAACAAACAAGGACTGAAATACATATAATTCTGTTAGTATAACAATATGACTTATTCAATCTCGAGGAAGGGTGTGTGTCCGTATTTTACAGGAGCCTGGTTACCCTGTAAACACTATTTCACTATATTGAGGTCAGGACTCGAACCTGCCTCTTAACCAGGTGCCTAAACCACCTGGTTACGTTGGGCCTGGTTACCCAACTAAAATACTTATTGAGGTCAGGACTCGAACCTGCCTCCTAACCAGGTGCCTAAACTACCTGGTTACGTTGGGCCTGGTTACCCAACTAAAATACAGACCAATCAGGTGCCTAAAACTACCCTATCAACCCACACATGACACTTTAAAACACAAAAAAAATCCTAAAATCATGTGTGTCACCTGATTAAGTTGGGCCTGGTTACCCAACTTCAATACAGACCAGTCATCCACAAATAATAATAATAATATCCTCAGAGACAAGTGAGCAGACCATATGTATAACAGCATATATATGAAAACACATATATATAAAAAAAAATATAGTCAACTCACCGTCTGTGAAGATGCTGCCGACTACAGCCAAAATTGTTGTAGATAACTGTCTCTATCTTCTGTATACTCTGTTTTATATTTTCCCCGGGGACCTTGGACTCCCACACTGTTCCTCCGAGATATCCTAAGTCGCAGGCCTGGGGATAAGAAATGAATACACGCAGACACGAATCTTGTGCTATAACTTCTTATCCAATTTATTAAGCGAAATTCACCAGTTTATATAATGCAAAATCATTGGGTGGTATGCATGTTAATTAAGGGGAGAGATTTCCCCTCCCAGGATATATGAACAGATATGGACATTGTCGGTCATTTAACCAATGGGAATACAGAGGGAAGTTAAGTGTTAAAAGGCTTCGGACATGTTTACACCTACAAATTACTTCATTATTGGCAGAATGCCCCTTACCGCAATAAGACAAAACAAGTTATAAAAAGAATTGTTCTGGACATGTTGTTCACAAATTCAAATGTCACAAGTAGATATAGTTTACTAAATTAGTGCTTATCAAATTATAACTAACAGAACAAACCATAGCTAGAAATATTATATTTTGAGCAGAGCATAGCTAATGCGCATCTGTAGGCCTTGCAGAAGCAAAAGATTTTCCCTTACAGTGTGTTTGCATAGAAATGTATCAAAGTTCTGGCCAGGGGATCAGGTTTCCTAGGCAACCAGTGGTGAGAGGAGCCAGAGAGGTCAGCATACAGGGCTTACATTCACTTGTAGGTAGAAGAAATGCATGTGGTAATACACAGACTGTATAGAAGCTGATGTATAACAGTTGTATGGACAGTTCTTACAATAAACTGAGCTATAACAGATGAATCCTGAGCTGAGACTCACTGCTGGCTGGAGGATGCAGTCTGCACTGTTTGCTACTATAATCCAGTGTCCATATACATCTCAGTATACATGCTTAGCTAGCAAAGATCCTTTACAAGATATTTGTCTGATCTTCTAAGATCCCCTCACTAATCTTTTGACTGTTCTGCCTCTCCAGTCTAAGCACTGAAAGTGTGATCTCTGTAACTTACAGTTGTGATGAGATAGCGGTAACCTTCAGTCCTAGGTGAATTGGCTGACAGTGACTCGATCCAAAAGACACCTTGTAGATTGTGAAGGAGTTTATTTAAACTGCAAACCATACACTGATGAACAGATGGATAGGTCAAAAGATTATGCTGTAAGGAGGTAAGCAGCTAAGATGTGACTGGAATGGAGGATGAGAAGCAAGTGAGTGAAGAGGGGAGGAGCAATACTGAAGACAGGAAGAAGGGGAGAGGAAAGGGACAAACAGAATAAAAAAGCAAACCATGCATGTGTAACATGACAAGAGGTATGAAACACGTTGGGGGTTATGCACTAAGGCATGATAAAGATGTGATAAAGAGGAAATTACTTTTCCAGTGATATCAGTTCTCCAATTCCTATGTTATTCTATGGAGTCTATGCACTAACATCTCTCTCACTTGAAACAATTTAGTACATAGTCTCTATAGAACAACATCGGAACCGGAGAAGTGATATCACTGGAAAAAAGAATAAGTTGAACAGGGAATTTTTGGGGGTTTGTTGACTGGGATTGGAAGCAGGTAATAATAAATACATTATAATAATAATAAAAAATAAATAAATAAATAAAATTTTATATATATATATATATATATATATATATATACACGAAATTGGTACATAACATGACAGAGACATGGACTTCTTGATATAAGCTGTGACAGGGGCAGGCTGATACTTGACAGAATCTTAGAGAATCATTAGTAGGACTTAAACTAGTTAGAGGCACAAGCCTTGAAGAAACATTGATTTATAGGACTTACACTTGTTTGGCACAGACCTTTAGGAAACATTAATTTGTAGTACTTAAACTTGTGTTAGGCCCAAGCCCTGAGGAAACTTTGATTTATATGACTTGGACTTTTCAGGCCCAAGCCCCAAGGAAACATCGGTTTGTAGGATTTTAGCTTGTTAAAGTCACAAGCCCTGATGAATCAGTTATACATTTTGCCTCTCAGGTTTGTTAAAGTTGCAAGCCCTAAGGAATCAGTAGTGATTTTTTTGCACTCAGGCTTGTTACCGTCACAAGCCCTGAGAAATCAGTGATACTTTTTGGCACTCAGGCTTGTTAGAGTCACAAGCCCTGAGGAATCAGTGATCATTTTTGGCACTCAGCTTGTTAGAGTCACAAGCCCTGAGGAGTCAGTAATTATTTCTTGCACTCAGGCTTTTTAGTGTAACAAGCCCTGAGGGATCAGGGATTTTGTAGGCCTCTGGGTAATGCTTAAAGTGATAGTAATGTTTCACAAAAACAGCAGCTTTAATTAATCTTCATAGTATTTGAGTCATAGAGAGTGTTATTTCATTACTGTGAGCGTTGAAGTTCAAGAGTAATTGAATGATAAAGTTTCCCCCTCCCGCCCCTTTTACCTAGTGTAAGCCCCCACTCCTCAGATGTGGAATCTAGTCCATAGACCAGACAGCTCACATCAAGGGTCAATATTCTTACTGTGAGAACAAGAAAACCCTGACCCCCTTGACAGATTTTTCAGCTTTTTCCCTTATCCTAATTGAAGATTGTCCCTCTCTGCAATCTAACTGGACACTCCCTGCTGCTCTAAGCTGAGCAGTGTTACATCAGTAGAAGGGGCGGGAGACTGATACTTTATCATTCAATTATTCTTGAACTACAACTCTGACAGAATTGAAATAACACTCTCCAAGGCCCAAATACTATGATGATTTAGAGCTGCTTTTATTATGAAACATTAATATCCCTTTAAAGCCCTGAGGAAAAAAAATACATGCCCTGCTGACCTAGTGCCAGCAGGTCATGTTATGATGGAGTGGCCACTAGCCATTGGCAAATCTCACAATGTCATTGTGGCATTTGAGACTGCTGTCCTTGCTGATGTTTCTGAGTTGTTTAATTAGGCAGCTCCAAGTGAATGGGATTAACAACAGCAGTGATATTGGTGATGATGAACATGATTCTACTCGCCGCTAGCTCCAGTGATGCACCTGAGGCAGTAGCAGCACCACAACAAGCCCCAGCCACTTCTGGTATATTTGGAGAAATGTTGACCAATAATGCTTTTCCTCCTGCCCCTCCTCCTAAATCATGGAAGTGTTGGAATACTGAATTTTCCCTTGATAGCAGGAAGGAACTGTGCCTTTCATCAGCAACTGCAATGTGCACTCACATCAAACAACTGCCACAACTGTAAAAAAACACCATGATGCATGTCTGCAATGTCAAATCATACCCCCCCCCCCATAAAGCAAGTACTGCTGTGTCACTATGTCCCTTGTCATCCCCATTAAGGACACCTGAGATCTAGAAGACTTAATAGAAATGATGAACCCTCTCTGTCACCAGCTTATCATATTCTGGGGAATGAAACAACCAGCACTGTGCCTGTCTGAAGAGAAAAATAGTCCCATACCCAGGACTTCAGGGGGAAAGGTGGCGATGAATGGCCTCTTTCTTCATCTCCTCCACAATCCCCTTCACTGGCTGGGGCAGAGGATGATGCTCTACAGCACTACAACTAGGACCAGGAGGTGTACTGCAGGCAAGTGGAACCTGTCCCTGTCCCACATCACTAATGCTGGACCCCATTCCCCCTGTTTCCACTGTAGTCTGTGGCACACTATCCTACTCATAATCATCCTGCTGCAATTGCAACTCAACTGCAGCAGGAATTACAGCAACAATGTCTTCACTGCTGCTACTGGTGGTGATGTCCATCCCATGTGTATATTGGTCTCCCATTCCTTCTGGCTTTGGACTAAAAAGGCCATTAATGTCTCTTCCACCCCAGCAGCACCACCATCAACCTTATCACCACTACCACCACCACTACCAGTACCTCCTTGCTGCTGCTCTATGAGAGATGGCAATGATGACAAAATGTGATAGTGTCCCCTGCCTTCACACTTGTCATCTCTACAGGTGAAGAAGACAGACTTGCAGAACTAGCAGCAGGCAAAGGCAGCTGATCTATGCTGATGGTATTACTGCTGCTAGCCAGTTCTACTATCCTCAGTATCATGTCCCAGAGGCACAATGCCAGGTGAAAGGGAATCATAGGGTCAGGGGAATGTTGTGGGCTCCCTTGACCACTAGTCTGGCTGCTTGGCATCATGTTCTCTTACCCTTCCCCCTCAGCAGGAGGATCTAGTGTGGTCATGCTAGTCACACCACAAGCTGTTTCACTAACATCACCATCACCCCAACACTCTGAGTCTATAGCTGCTGTGTGGTAGTAGTAGTGGGACTGCTTGGGGAAGGCAAGTGTGACTTAGGGACCCCTGCTGTCACACTTGCCATCCTGAGTATCACAAGGTACACTGGCAGCACTAGCAGAGGGCCCAGGTAGCAGACATATCCTGCTCACACTGCTACACACTTCTTCCTCTGCATGTGAGCCTATTTTCCCTCAAATACCAAGGAATGGTTTAGGGGATCTGGGTATCATTGGGTCTGGGGAATCGAGTGTTCTAGAACCTTCAGTGCTGGTGGAGGTTACTTCTTCCTCCTCCTCAGACTCACTGGGTGCATCATGGTCCTTCCCTCTCCTGCTTTTCTTTCTAATCTAAGTGCTCAGAGTGATAGCAAACACTATGAGCCACTGCTGCCTTAATTTTTCCAAATAAATCCCTGCAAAACAGCCTAGCACCCTTGTTCTCTAGCTGCTTCTGTTTCACTTCCTGGAAATGGTAATTTTTTGACGTGAAAGTACATGTAAGAAAAGGTGTGGAAAGTTTGTAGCCATTTTAAAAAAATAGCTAAAACATTTTGGCAATAGACAAAAATGGTGAAGATTTTAAGGGCTTTTTTTCCTGCAAAAAGGTGGACAACCACGTGGTGTTCATGTATTATTTTGTAGGATCACAATGAGGCCTTTTCCCACCCCTACCTGTCAGAGAGCACCTCTCCATCAATGAGTAAAGATGGCAAAAGATTCAGCTCTCTAGATAAAGTACATTAAGGCTAGAAAATGAGAACTGAAGGAGAGATTCAACTCATATGACAAAGGATATTACAGTTATGATTTGCCTAAAATCCGGTACATTGGCTGGGCTGCAGTCTTTGCATGATATGGCTTATGTTACTAAAATCTCATCTTTAATATAGGGTTGACAAGCAGGCAACATGCTGCAGAGTAAAGGAGTAATACTGATTAAATATGGATGTGCACCAATATTTTGTGTTTTTATTCAGAAAAACAAGTTGTACCAAAGCAGTCAACGCGATAATACATCAGACAACAAAAAATATAAGTTCTATTGTATATTAATTGATATATGTAGATAGTTTTTATTTTCCTTAACACAACATAACATCTGAACAATCTCTACCACAAAGACCCTTCCCATAGAGAGATAAATTAAAATAACATTAGAGTATACATGATCAGTTAGAACCTAAAAGTGTGTGTACTAGTGTTTTCTAACCATTGGCCCAATATGTTGCCAGATCTCTGAGGAGATCTATGTGCATATGCCAGCTTACAATGATGTACATATAAGGAGACTCAGAGAATCCTTGTGTGTGGGAGTCAGGAGTCATCCACACCATCACCGCCGCCATATCCTCAGGGTCTCAAAAATAAGCTGTTTAGTGGAATAAATGGTATACACAAGATAGATGGTAAACCCAGTTTCAGTGCTATTTAGAGCTGAGTGAGTACAGAATATCTGGTACCAAAATGAGTCCACTTCCAGGGAATCCTAGGGCAAATGCAACAGAGTACAACCTTAAGACCCATTTCTAGGACATTTGTCATCGGGGCCCCATGTAGAACAGTCTTCTCAGTAAACAGTAAACTCTATGTTGAATTATAAGTTGAAAGATCTGATGACTAGTATGCATGGATACCCCTAAGGAGCTAGGTCCATTATTCCTAGATCTCGCTCCCACTTCTATCTCAGATAAGGGTCATTCACACCGCCATTTTTGATCAACCATTTATATATGAAGGAGACAGCCTTAGTTGGTCTTCTGGTTACTAGCATAAAAGATTAAACCTGTTAAGGCCACCTGGAGACCAACTCAATGAGCACGTAGAGTATGTCTAACCTGCAAGTATGAGTAAAAGGTAGCATTGGGGAGGATACCATCTTCCGCTTGAATCTAATCAAAGAACTTAATATTAGTACCATCATACAAATATTGAAGTTTAGAAGTTTAGAAATGCCATGTTGCTTTTAAATAGATCCAAAGTTCAAGTTCAAGTATTGAAGCTGATACATATTAGTTTTGTCCTCCCCAGCCTCCCAAACACTTATATGTCCTGTAGTGTTTGCCTTAACCTCAAAGTAGGTTGACAAGTCTATACAGTAATTGTCTAAGATTGTTGGCTTTGTTAGAGAAAGTGGATTAAGACAACAAAATGTAGGGTGATATTTATCACTCATGCATACACTGAAGGAAAATGGGGTGTGATTGGAGGCCACTCAGGGCATAAAAAGACAGTCCTGAGTATACTGCAGACTGATTTAGAGACAAAGGCATAATCTATACAAGAGAGAGTGCAATGTGCGGCAGAATGGTAAGCATCAACCCATATCCCTGATAACACCTCTCTCTGACAATGTATTAATAGTGGCAGAGGATGTACCTATTCAATCAAGGGTACCATCCAGTATCATGTTAAAGTCACAAATGCAGATTACCCAGTGGTCAGGTCTAAGTGATAAAAATTTAAGGGCCTTCTGTAACATGTGAAGGGGAAATGGGGCAGGAATATATATATGTTAAATAATATAGTAGGGATCCTTGCTAATTTTCAAGGAAGAAATATGTATCTCCCTTTTTCATCTGTTTTTATGTCTATGAATTCAAAGTTGCACTGAATTAATGAATTAAGATTGACAGTACACGAGAATAGGTTGAGAATGAGGAATGATAATGGTAGCCCACCCATAGGTTCTTGAGAGAGAATGTAGCTACCACGTAAGTGGGTCTCCTGGAGGAAAGGCACATCCGGGGAATATCTGTAAGATGGTTTAGAATTAATAATAACTTTTTTGGGTAATTCAGGCATCTAATATTCCAGGATAAGTGTATGTTTTGTCATTCACCATTGAATTGATACTCTGAGATATAATGAAGCCAGGAAGAGTAACCCACTTGAAGAGGGGGGGGGGGGGGTGCCACCTGTGATAGAGGTCTAACAATCCCAGGTGATGAAACCAAAAACAGCCCCCATCCTGTCTCCACCGCACACAAACATTAAAGGAGATACAGCCCTGTTACGGTTTTCTGACACTCAGACAAGGTTTAAGTAAAAACACAGTTTTATTGTAATGTAAACCAGGTATAGCGCCCCTTGGGGCCAGGTATGGCATAGACAGACAGAAGTACAACAGGAGTAGGTACAATAACATGCAGTAAGCACAGATGAACTGGGTAAACAAGGGTTAATGTGTAAACCTCTGATCAGTCACACTGATGGTAAGCAGACAACGCCCAGCTGAACCTATGAGTCTCTGAAGGTGCTCTCGGTAGTTAGCAGGCTTGTACAAATCACTCTCATATAGCTGATCACGAGGACTCCCAAGTGAGACTGCACAATATAACCAGAGCTGAGTAATAACTCCTTGAGGAGTGTGATGGACAACCGCAACTGCAGAGCAAGAGAACAGAACCTGTATCGCCCTTCTAACATGCAACAGGAATACTTCTGTGTGCCCAAATGAGATGAGAGCCAGGCCACCCACAGGGTACCAATCGGTGTCAACACTGCACCAGCTGCAACGAGCCACGCACAGGTAGTGCGATGGATAACAATACACTTAGAGCAACGACCAGAGCCCAGGCACCCTTCCGGTGCCGTTACGGAACCACACTGCGAGAGCACACGGGAAGACCATCAGCACCGGGAGGTGCAACCACGGTACAGGCACGTACCGGAATGGAACAGTTCTGCTGTGTACTGGATAGGCTAGGTCACAAGGCACGGCTCAGTACGTGTAAATGGCTCGGATAGAATGCGTTAGCTTTAGCAAGTATCATGAGGCTCATAAACGGAGGCAACACACACAGTGAAGCATAGGGCAGGTTCGGGCACGGAGAAGTCGCTCAGCAAGGCTACTACAGCTCGGTAAACTAACAGCACAGCTCAACTGAGAGTGATTGAACAGCGCACCACTAGATACAGTTCAGAATGTCGCGGGCAGGCGACCAGGATACACCGGAGCTCAGGAAGCCAATGATGAACAGGAAGCATCCACCGGAATCAGGACAATCACGGATCAGGAACGTCAGGCGAGCCGGGTCATACACGGGAGCAGGAACGTCAGCCAAGCCGGGTCAATCACGGAGCAGGAACGTCAGGCAAACCGGGTCGATCAACGGAACAGGAACATCAGTCAGAGCAAGGTCCAATCACAGGGCAGAAATGGAGAATGGTCAGACAAGCCGAGTCGGTACACGGGAATGCAGAAACACAGCGAGAAGGCTTAACCACAGGAACACCACGAAAGGGCATCAGGCAGCTGTCATAGGCCCAGTATATAAAGGAACATCCTGGGTGGGTCAATAGTCTGCTCCAATGCACAGGTACCATCCGTGTGACTGACAGGGGATCATGGGCACCGTGATAGTACCCTCCTCTCAAAGACCCCCTCTCCTGCCCGCTGGTTTGGGTTTGTGAGGATATTTAGAGTGAAAATTGCGCAATAAACGTGGAGCATATAGGTCCTTTTGGTCAGCCCATGAACGTTCCTCAGGCCCGTAGCCTCTCCAGTTGTCGGGCTATTTATATGAAGGTATCCAAAGGGTTAAAACAAAGAACCACTCAGATTGGATTTCTTCACTTAAATAGGCAAATGACAATATAAAATAATTCGAGAACTTTATCTTTAATATGTATTGACACGCTACTTCACAGTAACGAATTGATCACAAGAATCAATCCTTCATATTTGTGCAAAAATATATATATTTTATTAAAATACAATATATATACAAGTATCAGCAACTATGAAATATATAAGTGACCAGCAATTATAATAGGTACACAGAAAATCAAACCACACTTATTTATCATAAAGATTACCAGCGGTGCAAGTGTTAACCACGCATAGGTATATTCAGAGGTATAATAACAATAATTGCATTCAGCAGCATAGAATAGGTTAATTGATTGTTACAATTAATATAATACAGTTGGCTGCAGGGTCTCTTAATACCTCTGCCCCAGAAACTGTACAGACTATGCCAATTATGATGTAAGGGGTATTGTGAGATGAATTAAATAATTCCTCTAACAATTCCTTGTATCATATATCAATAATATTTAAATTTAGGGAATGACTGGAATAGAATCCCAGATTTAAATCTCTATAATTTAATTATCTACTGAATTCAATATTGAATACCTCTGAATAAAATATATAAATTGCAATTAATATAGTCAAACAAAGATTATATAAATAATCTACCAGAATTAATCCAGTAACATATGTCTATAAAGTAACCAACTTCAGGCAACATATATTATGACAATAGCAACCTATATAAAACCTATAGGCACTCCAAGGGTTAATCCACACGTTTAAAACAGATGCCACACCCAGCAGTTATTTTGTCTATTGAGATAATACCTTCAATTACAAAATATAAGCCTGGCACATATACAAAGAACTTTAGAATGCACACCACAAATAAATAGACAAACAGCAGTTAGAGAGTTAATAATGAATTCCAAGAATTCCCTTGATTAAATATCAGCTATTATAATTTTACCAGAAACACAATATTCTAGACATACTCAAAATTATATTAACCAATATAAACAAGGATAAATATATCTCACTGCTATTTCTATTTTATGATCTCTCTGGTAAATTATAACAATAAATTAATTAATTAATTCTGCATAATTTCCTAATGACTATGCTAAATATATAGCAGATTATAATATTTTCCATAAAACTGGCCAGGCTTCTATGGACAAATATGTATATATATAATTTTCCTCAATTATCGAGGAAATGTACTTATTTTGAAATTAGGCAGAATTAGAATAAATAAAATATAATTACCAGGTCAATCAGTGTGGATTCTTGAAGTTATAAGGTGTGGTCAGGAATTTGATCATCAGCCAAGAGAGCCCAGGAACTTCTTTTGTCAGGAATCACCCAGGAGTTCTTATTCAGGAAGTCACAAAGAGACCCCTTAACCAAGAGTATTTGCATTATATTGACAAATTTTTCCTTATCAGTTATCCCCACCTTTTTCCAATGATTAGACAAAGATCCATCTCATTATACCGTGACATCACCGGTCTACCCTGATTGGATATTAATATATCCCTAATTATTCAAGGAATGTGGATAATCCCAGTCATAATGCTCTCAAGACTCTAGGTGGAGCTCTTACTCTGCTTAATTTCTTACATATAATCAGCTTTTATGTCATCAATGATGTATGTAAGAGGGCATTAAACGTCATATAAATTTGTCAGTTTTCCCAGACGTTTTCATAGGGGAGGATTTTTCTCATAAGATAAGACACTAAGAATGTCTGGCAAAACCCACTTTATCACCATAAATGTCATTTAGTTATTTTTCCCTCATAGAGGCCCCTGGAGATAATATGAACACATTTTAAACAGAATTTCAGCTAATTTCTACAATTAGAATTAACCCTGTATGCTCCCCCAGGACAAAGTCTCTGACATAATCCCCCTTTTAGCAAAAGATTTTCTAACTTGATAAAAGTTCTAAAATATTATTGCTAAACTGGAGGAGACTGTTGTCATCTTCTTCCTGTAACTGAGATCGTCTCTGAAGTTAATACAGTTCGCTTCAGTTCATCAACTACTTAATGACATCGGCTCGTTCCCAAAAAACTAGGAACTTATTGTTCTCTTCAATAGATGGAACAATCTCTCTGATTAGGGAATTCATATACCAATTTTGTTGATAGGAAGACATTGTGTCTAATACGAATAGTTGCTTGGCCTACTCAAGGATCTCCATTGTTTTGGCTTGAGCTGACAAGGCATGCAGATCATATCAGACTCCCAGTTTTGGAACAGGTGGTGGGAGAAATAGCAAATTCTTCTTGGATGGTGATTTATGGGAGCAGGTTGGCAGAACTCCTCTAGGATCCAAATTCTCCTCTGTTAGGATGGCCTCCGGCATCTCTTGCCCAATGGTTCTTGATAAAAACACTGGAACCACGCTTGGCTGTGTCCGGAACTCCTGTCACAGAAGAAGGATGATTCACATCATGGCTTTGGCTTTGGCTGGAGCTCCTGCAATTGAAGGAGGATGATCCACATCACGGCCTTGGTCTTGACGTCCATAACCATGGCAACTGTCAATTGACCTCTTTTAAGAACTCTTTGGTCTAAAAGAAATGACACATGAATTACCTCATATTGATACATTTGTTGCATGCATACATACATGACAATACAGTTTCAAACAGTATCTCTATGACCATGGTACTGTTATGATTACTGTATATTACTTTGCACCAGTTTGCTTGTAGCCCTTGCTAGCCTTAAGCTAAACTATCATAAACTAACACTCTCAGTCTCTACTCTTCCCCCTTTTACAGAGGAATGATCCTCAGGTGTATGCTACAAACAAAACCTTGTCACAAGGAAAAATAAAATTAGCATAACAACATTTTCAGAGAATCATAGCGCACCAAACCATTTGTTGACGATATATGTTAGAGTGTTAGTGGGGAACATACATGCCACACAGACAGACAAAAGAGAGAGCGACTTTTCACTGAAACAAAAGAAGACAAGAGAACAAGATATGACGATGTCATTTGTACAATCAAGGATACTCATCCATCCAATGATTAATTAGGATCCTTGTTCTTCTTCCGCTTCTCCTTCTATGATCTGTAACTGAGATTTAGGGTGACAAGCACGCAATTGGTTTATATGAACCCACTTCTCTACAATTTGGTGGTTTTTAGATCATAGTAAGTTTTATTACTTACCACTGCTTTCTCCAGATTTTTCTGTGCAAACGCAAATGCATGTTGTAAATGCTTGCGTAACTGGTCTATGTATTGGTGTGTTGTGGAGGCATTAATTAGATTTTGATCGGACGTACGGTATAGCAAGTGTTGGGGTAGGACCATCTTTCTACCTGTCATTAATTCAAATGGTGACATTTTCATGGCTGCACTAGGAGTAGCCCGAATAGCCATGAGAACTAGGGGTAGTTTAAGATCCCAATCCTTACCTGATTCCTTAACAAACTTCTTGAGAATGTTAACAATGGATTGATTATATCGCTCCACCCCACCACTGGATGCAGGACGGTAAGCAATATGTAATTTACGTTTTACCCCCAATATTTTACAGAGCTTGTTCATCACTTCGCCGGTGAAATGACTACCTCTGTCAGATTCAATCCTCTGCGGTAGGCCAAACCTGGAGAACACATGGTTAATTAACAAAGCAGCGGCGGTTTCTGCCGTATTATTGTTTGCGAGTAAACATTCAACCCATTTGGTGAACAGACAAGTAACCGTTAGCATATACTTGTTCCCCCTTGCTGTCCTAGTAACCGGTCCTATAAAATCTGTTTGAATATCCGACCATGGTAATGACATCCCCCTCTTCTGTAGTGGTGCACAATGAGTGGGGCCAGATGGTTGGAATTGGGAACACACCAAACAACCTTGACAATAGGTTTGTACATCTTTAAGCATATGAGGCCAATAGGCATAATCACGGAGAATCTCATATGTGATTTTGTCACCGCCATGACCTGAAGTAGGTGCATCATGAGCATGTTGAAGCATTAAACCTCTAAATGCAGTAGGTACAACCCATTGTTGTATTCCATTTTTAGAAGTTCTGATTAACAGACCATCTTGTATATGGAATTGGGCCTTGGACCTCATCAAGATCCTTAAGTCTTCTTTTCCCACCCAGTCCTCCTCAGAAATTGGGTGGTTTAGGGGGTCTTCTATGTGCTTATAGAATAGCCCTATGATAGGGTCCCCCTTTTGACTTGTAATCAAGTCCTCACTAGGTGAGTCTTGAATCCACTGTGCTACCGGGGTGTCTGCTTCGTTACGGGCTTGTTGCCTAGTAACGGCATTTACCTGTACAGGACCCAATAGATGGGATATATCTAAGGCCTCTCCCTTAAGGGCGCCTTCTTTAGCCAATAGATCGGCTAGATCATTACCTTGTTTTTCAGGGCCTAGGACCTTAGAATGCCCCTTGGTCTTTTTCCAATAAATGGTAAGGCCATTTGATGTTACAAGATTGTCAACCTCACAAAACAATTTACCATGTTTCACTGGTTTATTATTGGATCGGAGCATATGGCTTCTTTTCCAACCTGGGAGGTATTCTACAAAGCTATGGCAAACATAATTAGAATCAGTTATAATGACAAACTCCTTTATGTTCTACTCAATAGCTAAGAGGACTGTCTTATAGACCGCACAGAGCTCTGCCACTTGGCTACTCTGTGGTCCTAGACTATACCCTTTAGATATAATAGGGCACTCACCTGTCCAGGTAATCCCGATACCTGCCACCAGTTTTCTTTCAGTGCCAGTAGTGACATGGTAGGAACATCCGTCAATGTATGCGGTTGGTAAGGTTGTACAATAATTCTCGTCAAATGCCTTATAGGGGGAAAGCAATTGTTCCTCAAGGTAATCGTCTCCAATGGTAGCAATCTCCGTGGGAGGTGCTGAACAATCATGGAGCTCGGCGAGTCCTTGAGCTACAGGATTCTTCCTGTTTTGCTTATACCTAATTTCTAATGGCCATCCTTGTAGGGATAAAGTCCAAGCAGTGATCCTACTATTGGAGAGGTGTCCTTCCTTTATCCGGTCACTTTGCAAATACTGCAAAGGCTGATGAGCGGTTTCAATGATGATCTTCTCACCCTGAATAAAACTCCGAAAGTTCTGTAATGCCCAAACAGTAGCCAAAAAAGCTTTTTCACAGTCATTAAATTTAATTTCCATGGAAGACAGGGATTTGCTAGCATATGCGATAACCTTATTCAGGTTTTCCTGCTTTTGATACAAAACCCCGCTGAGACTAAGATTAGTGAATCCTGTCTCAAGAAAAAATGGCTTACCCCCTTCTGGATAAGCCAGACAAGGAGCCTGGGTGAGTTTACTCTTGAGATCAGATACGGCATGTTCCTGAGCTTCACCCCAGATCCACGGTTGATCTTTCTTCAATAATAACAACAATGGTTTAGTTATTTCTGAATAATTATCAATAAACTTCCGGGAATAATTCATCATGCCTAGGAAGGATCTCAATTCATGGAGATTAGTTGGTGTTTTAGATTTAACTAACGCTTCCACCTTCTTTCTTTGTGGGTTTAACCCTTCGGTGGTCACCTCATGACCAAGAAAGTTAACTTTGGTGCGGCACATCTGTGCCTTTTTGAGCGACAGTTTAACACCAGCTTCCTTTAGCTGATTAAATACATATTTAATCTCTGTGATATGCTTTTGGAAGGTAGTACTTTTAATCAGGACATCATCCACATAGCAGAGAGTCCCCCTAGCCATAGCATCAGGCATAGCCTTGTGCATAAAAACGGCAAATTCATGACCTGAGTTGATATACCCAAAAGGCATTCTAACACAGGCGTATTGTACTCCTCCAAAAGTGAAAGCTAGCTTATATTGGTCTTCCTCACTGACTTTAATGGTCCAGTACCCTTGGGCACAGTCAATTGCTGTAAAAATTTTGGACCCTTGCATCTGAGCCAAACATTGATCTATATACCGCACCGGCCAGCCGGACATATATACACGTTTGTTCAGTTGCCTTAAGTCAGCACACAAACGCCATTGACCATTGGGTTTAAGGATTCCCAAGATTGGGTTATTATAAGAGCTGTGCACTGGCCGTATAATACCCCTCTCTCTGAGGTTCCTTATAATTTCTGCTAATGAGTCATAGGACGCAAGTGGAAGACGGTACTGTTTGACATATACAGGAGGTAATTTAGGGTCAGTTTGTATGCGGGCGACGTGTAGGTTTGTTAAACCACAATCATAAGAATCCTTGGCAAACAGCTCTTGGAATTCCATAAGTATTTCCCTTAGCTGTTGGCGTTCAGAATCATCAGAGCATGCATTGGCTAGAGAGATTTGCTCTTCTACTAGCTCATTAAAACCTGGAAATGCTTCAGGCTTACCTAACTCATAGGTTTCCTCCAGCTGTGTAGATAAATCATGAGCATTTACTCTTACCTTATCCACAGCCTCCTGATACTCTTGGGCCTCTGGTTCCTCCATCTGGTGTTCAAATACCAGAGAGGATTCTTCAATCCGGCATGTACCTGTATCAGGGCTATATGGATACACAGATTGAACGGAAAACAGTCCCTCTGGAAGGGAGTAAAACAGTTGGTCAACAAGTTGCTCCTCAGACAGATAATTATCAGGTAGTAGGCCTATTACTTGGTTCTGAAACCCAAATGTATAGTATTCTGAATCCAGAGCATAACATATTACAGTTCCTTTCTCCAAGGTAATACTGTGTGGGGTTATGTTATTTACCACTATGTGGACTGGTGTTCTACGAATACTCACCATAGGGGTGTATGATACAGAAATTCCTAATTGTTGAATCCTATTTGAGAGGCATATTAATGCATCAGGATTCTCAAGGTTCTGACCACTACGAACCTGCAAGGATATGGGGACCTGACTTGCCCCACCAGGTAAAGTGACCTTATTAGCTACCTGTAACTTTACTGCATATGGCAACAGTTGGCATGACTTCAGGGCTTTTAAGTCATCCTGAAATCCACAAGGGTTCCCTTCTAACCTAGTCCATAGGTTGTTATTCACCAGATCAATCTGGGCGGCAAAACGATGCATTAAATCGTTGCCTATATAGATCTGGTGTTGAGGTTTCTCCACTACAAGAAAAACATGTTTGGCGGACCTGTCACCTAGAGATATAGATAACAGACACCTCGCAACAATGTTATAACTCATAGCATCGTCATCTAGGTCATGTACCAAATTATCATATGGCGCCAGATACTTAATATGGATAGGATCTCTTACCTCCATCAGTAGGCTGTTACTAACTGTTTTCCAATTTCAGATTCAGTTTGGCCTGTTTGATCCTCCCCAAGTCTTTAACCTGTAAGGAAACAAACAACTCACCCCCTGTATTGGCAATAGACGTCAGATATTGAGAATGATTCTCTGGATCTGCTGGTTCAGAGGGCGATCTGTGAAGAGCCTTCTAGCTTCACATTCTGAATCTGTTCTGGTAACGCCTTGATGGAGATATCACCTTCCATATACTCAGTATCAGTATTAGGTATCTGTAAAACAGTGAGGTTAGGCTTCTGGCTATTGACAAAGTGAATTTCAATAGTATCCCTATTTTCCTCTACCACATGATCATTTCTATGGGGGCGTTGCAATGCCCACTCATAATTGATTGGGGTTTTAACCTGCAACCAGATGACATTATTCACACAGTCTACGACGGGACTTAATCGCCGCAGTAGATCGGCACCTATAATTAACCTGTTATAGGGAACTTCAACTACTATGACCTTATGTGTGAATGATTTGTTACCGATTTTAAAATGTAACCATGTGGTTCCCAATACGTTTAAGGGGTTACCTCCTACGCTTATTAGGGATCCATCAAATGCCTTTAACACTGGCTTTACAGAAGCTTCCTCCATAATTTGATGGAAATGGGAGCTAGATAAGATGGTAGCTTGTGACCCTGTATCCAGGAGACTGGAAATGATTAGGTCATCAAGCCCCTGCAATGTAACATCAATAAAATATCTTCCTTCATATTCATGCATTTTACATAAATAATTACGATGTAAAATCGTCTTATAATCCCTCCACTGCCTGCAAGGGTTAATTCCTGAATTTACAGGAGCAGACTTGCTGACCACTGGGTCATGTCGTACAGCTGCAGCATCCTCCTTCACTCCTCCTTCTCCTTCAACCTGTTCTGAAGGAATGCAGGGAAAAGAAGTGACATCATCAGGGATGGACTTATGTGTACCTGGCTGTGGGTGAGATAAGGAAGAAATGTTAGAGTCACACAAAGCATTTACATCCTGTAAAGAAAATGTGTTAGCATTCCTGTTGGTTAAAACATTATAGGTTATTATAGGACTTACATAGGGTAAAGCAATGTTATTCTTTTCCCCTAAGGCCTGGCTACCATTACCCTGTTCTGTTATTGAGTGGCAGTTGCCACTCCTGGAGCTGTCCCTAAAAAAGAGTTAGATCCCTGCTGGGTATCAGAACTGGGACTTTGGCCTAGCTGTGCCATAGTAGTCATCATTTTGGCCATCATATCTGTTAGGTTGTTAACCTGGACCTTAAGACTTACTTGCTTCTGACCTTGGTTCCCAGAATCAGACTTATTATTTTGCTGATTTTGCTGGGCCCCCTGATTATTAGAGTTTTTACTCTTTTTGAACCTCCTGGGAAACTTAGATCTATTTTGGTTTCTGTTGTATCCCTGGGATTTCTTGAAAAATGTTTTCTGACCATTTGAATTATTAGACCCCTGGGAACTAACAGAGGTGGGTCCCTTCTGTTCTGGTGCCTGTTTATGAACCTGTGGAGATTTTAACACCTCTGCATAGGTTCTCTTACCAGATTCAAAGGGCAAACTATCCTCAACCGATGTTTCTGCTACACACTGGGAGGCAGGCTTCTTGTCCCTAGCTGGGGTATTCTCACTCTGCTGGGCATTATACAGCTTAATAGCTTGAGTGAGTAACCAATCTAGTGATAATAGGGGTGAATAATCCCTAGCTAGATTAGTTTTCATGTACCTAGGCAGAGCATTAAAGAACAGTTCCCTGAACTCATATGAATGAAAATCTGCATCCCTATCTGCAAGGATATATGCACATTTAAGCTCTGACAAGAATTGCCTGGGGTCCTGGTCTGGCCTACATTTTAGTGCATATATAGCACATTTAGCCTCATGACGAGTTTTATAAGGACCAAACGCTAGGATTATCTGTTCCACTGTTTCCTCCCAGGTATTGATATTCATCTCAGCTAAAGAACTGAAAAAGAAATTCTCTGCAACATCAAAAACCCAAGGCACATAATCCATTTTATGACGGTCAGAATGAAGGCCTAGAGATGCAAGTGTTTCAGTATAACGGTCTAAATGACTCACAATGGATATTTTAGATTTTCTGTGGAAAACTGGCACGGTATCCCTCAGAAATCTGATTATCTTAGTTCCTTCAACTAAAGGTGACTGTTCCTCCTGTTCAAACCTACTCAGTGTGGGCATTGTCCTCCTGTTAGGTTTGAACATTGACTCCCTGTTAGAGGGTAATCTGTGGCCTGTTAAAAGGCTCCGTGGTGCAGGGTGTGTGGCTTGCTCTGGGATGTTACCCTCATCATCACACTTCAGCAAGAAGTGTGACTTCTGAGGACTAACATCCCCCTCCTTCCCAGGTGAGTAATCCTGATGACTACTATAGCTGGTTGGTTCTGAACTACCTTATCAGGACTAATATCCTGTCCCATCTCAGAGGGGGTATGGTCAGAATCAGAAGCAGTAAGGGCCTGCATTCTTTCTGACAATTCCTGGATCCGGCTGGACAAGACATTAAACATATCTAGATCCACTGATTTATCCCCCTTAGGGGCATTATCACTGGTCTGATATACCAGCACTTGCTCTCGCAATTTTATATTCTCCTGAACCCGCTTGTCTAAATGGGATTGGAGTTGCCTAATGTGTTCTTGCAAAATGTCTATCTCACCTTGTAGAGCATACATTTTAGCACTAATGACGGTGTTTTGTTCTTTTGTGGACCACGTTTCCTCAAGAGCTGTTTTACGCCTACTCTCTAGCCCATTTACCTGGTGCTGGAGATACTTAATCTGCTCTTCTTGTGCATGTGCAAGTTGAACATATTTACGCACCTCTTCCTCTAACTCAGAAATCTTTTCAGTCTGAGCCTTTAGTGCCTGTTTTAGTGGCTCTACACCCTTTTGATGAGCCTCCAATTTGTTTCTCTGGAAGCCTATAATAGTTAACAATTCAGGCACAATTAATAAAATCTGGATGTCCAAATCCCTTGCCTTAGTTTGATCTATGCACCTATTCAATGCTCGATAATAGAAGCTATCAGGCTGCCACATTTTATCAAATTGGGATACTACTCTTAGCTCTATGTCATTGCACCATTGTTGGGCATCACTTTTAATTTTGAGGCGAGAATGGATGGCATAAATTAACCTCCCTTCTACAGCCCATTTCATGTCTTCTTCTGGTCTCTGTTCCATTGGATCAGACACTGAAGAAGTTGCCTGAGACATGTTTAAGCTCAAATATGTTACTGTGTAATATATCTGCCAATAAAATTATTTGACAAATGTGTCAATCCTATATAAAGATCTCGGTGGGACCTCCAAAAATCTGTCGGGCTATTTATATGAAGATATCCAAAGGGTTAAAACAAAGAACCACTCAGATTGGATTTCTTCACTTAAATAGGCAAATGACAATATAAAATAATTCGAGAACTTTATCTTTAATATGTATTGACACGCTACTTCACAGTAACAAATTGATCACAAGAATCAATCCTTCATATTTGAGCAAAAATATATATATTTTATTAAAATACAATATATATACAAGTATCAGCAACTATGAAATATATAAGTGACCAGCAATTATAATAGGTACACAGAAAATCAAACCACACTTATTTATCATAAAGATTACCAGCGGTGCAAGTGTTAACCACGGATAGGTATATTCAGAGGTATAATAACAATAATTGCATTCAGCAGCATAGAATAGGTTAATTGATTGTTACAATTAATATAATACAGTTGGCTGCAGGGTCTCTTAATACCTCTGCCCCAGAAACTGTACAGACTATGCCAATTATGATGTAAGGGGTATTGTGAGATGAATTAAATAATTCCTCTAACAATTCCTTGTATCATATATCAATAATATTTAAATTTAGGGAATGACTGGAATAGAATCCCAGATTTAAATCTCTATAATTTAATTATCTACTGAATTCAATATTGAATACCTCTGAATAAAATATATAAATTGCAATTAATATAGTCAAACAAAGATTATATAAATAATCTACCAGAATTAATCCAGTAACATATGTCTATAAAGTAACCAACTTCAGGCAACATATATTATGACAATAGCAACCTATATAAAACCTATAGGCACTCCAAGGGTTAATCCACAAGTTTAAAACAGATGCCACACCCAGCAGTTATTTTGTCTATTGAGATAATACCTTCAATTACAAAATATAAGCCTGGCACATATACAAAGAACTTTAGAATGCACACCACAAATAAACAGACAAACAGCAGTTAGAGAGTTAATAATGAATTCCAAGAATTCCCTTGATTAAATATCAGTTATTAAAATGTTACCAGAAACACAATATTCTAGACATACTCAAAATTATATTAACCAATATAAACAAGGATAAATATATCTCACTGCTATTTCTATTTTATGATCTCTCTGGTAAATTATAACAATAAATTAATTAATTCATTCTGCATAATTTCTGAATGACTATGCTAAATATATAGCAGATTATAATATTTTCCATAAAACTGGCCAGGCTTCTATGGACAAATATGTATATATATAATTTTCCTCAATTATCGAGGAAATGTACTTATTTTGAAATTAGGCAGAATTAGAATAAATAAAATATAATTACCAGGTCAATCAGTGTGGATTCTTGAAGTTATAAGCTGTGGTCAGGAATTTGATCATCAGCCAAGAGAGCCCAGGAACTTCTTTTGTCAGGAATAACCCAGGAGTTCTTATTCAGGAAGTCACAAAGAGACCCCTTAACCAAGAGTATTTGCATTATATTGACAAATTTTTCCTTATCAGTTATCCCCACCTTTTTCCAATGATTGGACAAAGAGCCATCTCATTATACTGTGACATCACCGGTCTACCCTGATTGGATATTAATATATCCTAATTATTCAAGGAATGTGGATAATCCCAGTCATAATGCTCTCAAGACTCTAGGTGGAGCTCTTACTCTACTTAATTTCTTACATATAATCAGCTTTTATGTTATCAATGATGTATGTAAGAGGGCATTAAACGTCATATAAATTTGTCAGTTTTCCCAGACGTTTTCATAGGGGAGGATTTTTCTCATAAGATAAGACACTAAGAATATCTGGCAAAACCCACTTTATCACCATAAATGTCATTTAGTTATTTTTCCCTCATAGAGGCCCCTGGAGATAATATGAACACATTTTAAACAGAATTTCTGTTTAAGTCTCTGACACAGTGGACCAAATATTGCAATTTGCCTCTAAATCTCCTGGAGTCAATAATACTCTGTACTTCGTATTCCTCTTGGCCCTGAACATCCACCGGCCCAGGAACCACCGGAGTGGTAGTATAGCGGTTGCATACCAAGGGCTTCAGTAGTGACACATGGAACACATTGTGAATATGCATAGATGTAGGGAGTTCCAGTGCGTATGCCACGGGGTTAACCTTACGGATAATTTTAAACGGACCAATGAACCGGGGAGCCAATTTGTTGGATGGGACTTGCAAACTGAGATTCCTGGAGGAGAGCCATACCCTGTCCCCAACCTGAAATGAGACCGCTGGTAACCGTCTGCGATTGGTATGCCACTGGTGTCGCTGGAAGGACTGGCTGAGGGACCTTTGCACCTGTGCCCATGTGGAGCGGAGCTGCTCAATGTGCTAATCCAGAGCCGGAATCTGTTGTGACTGAAACGAGTCTGGGAGCAGACAAGGCTGGAACCCATAATTAACAAGAAATGGGGAGCTCCCAGACGATGAATTAACAGCACAGTTCTTGGCGAACTCTGCCCACGGCAACAGGTCGGCCCAATTGTCATGATGATCAATCACAAAGCAACGCAGAAACTGCTCCAGTCCCTGATTGGCACGCTCAGCGGCCCCGTTGGTCTGGGGATGGTAGGCGGAGGAGAAGGACAATTGTATGCTCATTTGGCTACAGAATGCCCTCCAGAATCTCGACACAAATTGACTCCCTCGGTCCGACACTATTACTCTGGGAACCCCATGCAAGCGAAATACCTCTCTGGCAAAAACTATTGCCAGTTCCTGGGCCGAGGGAAGACCAGAGCCCTCTTTGTCAAGCGCCTTTTGCGCATGCGAGTGTCAATGAGCAATACATAATCGATGTACTCATCCAAATCGGTAGGTACCTCTCTGGCCGCAATTTCATCTTTAATAGCGTCTGATAATCCCTGGGAAAAAGCCGCCACTAGTGCCTCATTATTCCACCCTACCTCTGCTGCCAGTATGCGAAATTCTATAGCGTACTCGCCTACAGTACGTTCGCCCATCTGAATTTCCATCAATCTTTTGGCAGCAGAGGAGGCTCTCCCAGGCAGCTCGAAGACTCTCCGGAACTGCTTGACAAATTCGTCTAAGTCAAAAGTACATGGTTTGGCCTTCTCCCATAGTGGGCTAGCCCATGCCAGGGCTTTACCCGTTAATAGAGATATCATGAACCTCACCTTGCTATGGTCGTTCGAAAATGCATGAGGTGTCAGTTCTAAAAATATCTCTAGTTGGTTAATAAACTCTCTACACAGGGTGGGATCGCCATTGTATCTTAATGGTAACGGCGCTGCCGCCGTTAAACTTCTGGGGAACGCAACCATTTGCCCAGCAACGTGATCCGGTGTCATAACTGGGGGGACCACCGGATTTTGGTTAGGTTTATCAAGGTGTACCGTACGTTCTAGCAAGGTTTGCATGGCCAGTGCCAACTTGTGCAAGCGCTGCTCGTGCATATCCATCCTCCAGTGGAGGTTCTGTGTATTACTGTCACCTTTGCCATCAGAGGTCATGGCCCTTTCGTACTGTTACGGTTTTCTGACACTCAGACAAGGTTTAAGTAAAAACACAGTTTTATTGTAATGAAAACCAGGTATAGCGCCCCTTGGGGCCAGGTATGGCATAGACAGACAGAAGTACAACAGGAGTAGGTACAATAACATGCAGTAAGCACAGATGAACTGGGTAAACAAGGGTTAATGTGTAAACCTCTGATCAGTCACACTGATGGTAAGCAGACAACGCCCAGCTGAACCTATGAGTCTCTGAAGGTGCTCTCGGTAGTTAGCAGGCTTGTACAAATCACTCTAACATAGCTGATTACGAGGACGCCCAAGTGAGACTGCACAATATAACCAGAGCTGAGTAATAACTCCTTGAGGAGTGTGATGGATAACCGCCACTGCAGAGCAAGAGAACAGAACCTGTATCGCCCTTCTAACATGCAACCGGAATACTTCTGTGTGCCCAAATGAGATGAGAGCCAGGCCACCCACAGGGTACCAATCGGAGTCGACACTGCACCAGCTGCAACAAGCCACGCACAGGTAGTGTGATGGATAACAATACACTTAGAGCAACGACCAGAGCCCAGGCACCCTTCCGGTGCTGTTACGGAACCACACTGCGAGAGCACACGGGAAGACCATCAGCACCGAGAGGTGCAACCACGGTACAGGCATGTACCGGAACGGAACAGCTCTGCTGTGTACTGGATAGGCTAGGTCACAAGGCACGGCTCAGTACGTGTAAATGGCTCGGATAGAATGTGTTAGCTTTGGCAAGTATCATGAGGCTCATAAACGGAGGCAACACACACAGTGAAGCATAGGGCAGGTTCGGGCACGGAGAAGTCGCTCAGCAAGGCTACTACAGCTCGGTAAACTAACAGCACAGCTCAAATGAGAGTGATTGAACAGCGCACCACTAGATACAGTTCAGAATGTCGCGGGCAGGCGACCAGGATACACCGGAGCTCAGGAAGCCAATGATGAACAGGAAGCATCCACCGGAATCAGGACAATCACGGATCAGGAACGTCAGGCGAGCCGGGTCGTACACGGGAGCAGGAACGTCAGCCAAGCCGGGTCAATCACGGAGCAGGAGCGTCAGCCAAAGTCGGGTCAATCACGGAGCAGGAACGTCAGCCAAAGCCGGGTCAATCACGGAGCAGGAACGTCAGGCAAACCGGGTCGATCAACGGAACAGGAACGTCAGCCAGAGCAAGGTCCAATCACAGGGCAGGAATGGAGAATGGTCAGACAAGCCGAGTCGGTACACGGGAATGCAGAAACACAGCGAGAAGGCTTAACCACAGGATCACCACGAAAGGGCATCAGGCAGCTGTCATAGGCCCAGTATATAAAGGAACATCTTGGGCGGGTCAATAGTCTGCTCCAATGCACAGGTACCATCCGTGTGACTGACAGGGGATCACGGGCACCGTGATACAGTCCTGTTTAAGAGAATATATACGGTAGGTTAGCCAAGAGTCATGTGTGTATACGTGGTGGACGATGCTGAGGATGACCTAATTACTGAAAATGATGTTGATTTAGAATATATCCCTCCAATTCTTCAGATACAGATGGAGTTGAGAGTGAGAGAGATGATAAAATGGCCAAAATATTAGCTTAAAGACAAAGGCTCAATCTTCCACCACTGAAAAGGAGCACTGTGTATGTTTGTAATTGCTTTTGATACACCAATTGGAAAGTCTGACTCTGGACAACTAAAAATGCCTAAAAATACACAATCATTCTGTCATTCATCATTAGCATTATCACAGCTTCCATGTCCAACCCCCCTCCCCAGCCACAAACATTAGTTTTTAGTAACCACCATCAACATCTGATCCAACCCTAGTTATGAGGATTGCTTCTGCTGCTGCTGTTGGAAGTGCACACCTTTGATACCAAATAGTACTCTGGCCCCAGTAGTAGTAATAGTAGGCCCTCAGGACCCCCTCAGTCTATGAAGTCTACAGTATGGAGATATTTCACTAATGATCCAAAAGCTGAACATGTTGCTGTCTGTTGTCTGTGTCCGACTCTGAAGCAAGTGAGCAGGGGAAAAGCAGGATCAAACCTAGGCACCTCCTCACTGAGATCCCACCTAACGCCCAACTAGCTGCAAAGTATGGTCTCACTTATCGATTGATTTCATGGTTGTATCTGAGGGCTACATGGTCATCCTGTTGATAGTGGATTGTTTTTCCAAAATGACTCATTTTGTACCACTCAAGGGTCTACCTTCTGCCCAGGAATTCGCCGTGGTTTTGCCATGGAGGTTTTTGTCTCCACGGGGTGTCTAAGGTTATTATCTCGAATCATGGCAGCCAGTTTCTGTCTCGCTTTTGGAGGGCTTTTTGCGCTCAGTTGGGTATCCAGCTCTCGTTCTCCTTGGCCTATCTCTCACAATCTAACAGGGCTGCAGAGAGGTCTAATCAAGCCTTAGAATAGTTCCTTCGTTGCTATATTTTGGACCACCATGATAATTGGGCCAACCTGTTGCTAGGAATTGTTCTGTGAATTCTTTATACCGGAGCACCCCGTTCCTGATAAACTATGGATTCCAACCTTCCTTACTCCCTGAGTCCTTTGAGGCACAGAATATTCCAGCTCTGGAGGAGCACTTGAGGGAACTCTGTTCCACATGGGTGAGGGTTCAGAGTACTCTACGTTGTTCTGCGCAATGACAAAAACCATACGTGTTCAACTGATTCTTTCCCCACACTCCACCAACACAGGCCAAGCAGGGCATAACAATTCTATAGATGCAAGTATGTGGCAGTTTGTGTCCACCCATTGCAAATTGTGTGGTTCTCAAACCACACATGGCGATGTAGTGGAGTATAATGACAGGCATGAAATAAAGCAGCATCTGAAGAGATTCCACCCTGCAGTATATGCTAAACTGGTGTTAGGGAAGGTTGATCATTATTATTTAGACTGCAAATTGACAGATGTCATTAGCAGGTAGAGGATAGTGGGCATAGTGACAACAGCAGACCTTGGTTTCTGTGAGATTATTGATTTTACATTGCAGGTCTAAGCATCAAGGGTTTTGCTTTCAGTTGTGACAGCTGTTGTATGTGAGTTCAGATGTGTCCATTGTTCCCAGTCCTTCCACTACACATACTATGCACATTGACGTTGCTGATGAGAGGCAAAGTTCCTGCTCTCAAGGGAAAATGATACATTCCAACAACACACCCATGATTTTGAAGGGGAAGCTGGAGGAGAAGTATTATTGGCAAACTTCTTTTCTTCACATATAGCTGAAGTGGTGGGGGCTAATTATAGAGCTGCTACTGCCTCAGACACAACACTGGAGCTAGTAGTCAGAAGTGTAGCCATGATTATCATCACCCATATCACTGCTATTGTTGATCCCATTCCCTTGGAACTACCTAATCATCCTGCTGTTAAACAACTCAGCAGGAACAGCAGCCACAAATCCCACAATGACACCGCGGCATTTGCCAGTGGCTCTAGGCTAGTTGGGCATATTTTTTTTTTCTCAGGGCTTGTTCTTTATATAAACCAGAGGCCTGCAAAAAAATTGAGGGGCTTGTTACTAAGAAGCGTAAGTCCTACAAATCACTTATTCCTCGGGGCTTGTGACTCTAACAGTCCTGAGTGCAAATGATCATCACTTATTCCTCAGGGCTTTTGACTAGGGATGGGCCTCAAACCAAAATCGGTGACTAATGGCATGAAAAGTGCAGTTTTCCTGCTTTATTCACCTAGCTCATTGCATTGAAATCAGTGGAAAGGCTACATTTTTCCTCATCACATGGGAGTTTTCTCTACTTTTCCTGCAAGCATATGAAAGGATGTCTGGCTCCCACAGTATGCCATTCTGTGTCTGTGAGAGGAGAAAACAGCATGTTTTTGAGCCATAGAAGATAGACAAATAAAGGGCAATTGAAACTTAGTTCAGGGAGTCTTTAAGGCAGGAAATGTGATCTCTGTATTAGGGGAGACTGGGTGCAGTCTGGGGGAGATAGAGTTTAACCCAAAATACCAGAATATTCAGTGTGACTGACTGGCAAAACACTGGTATCTGGGGTCCAATTTGCTTGCTGATCTTGCTATTATTGTTTATATGTCTGACATGTCTGGGGATGTGAGAAGGTAAAAAAGGAGGTTGACCCCAAATACCTCAACATTCTGTCTGACTGATTTGATTTGAAAGCTGCTGCGGCCCAAGCAATGTCCTTACTGATATTGCTGTTATTGTCTCTGTGCTGGGGAAGTGTGGGGAAAGAATTTGTTGATTTTTTTTTTTTTTTTTTAGTTATAATTTCTTTTTTTGGACAGTGATACAATGATGAGAAAGGGTGGACAAAAAAAAATTATATATATTTGGCAGTGGCACTCAGTCGCAGATAAATAACCAAATAGTGATGAACGTCCCATATGGTATATACAAAAGTGTACTTAGCTGTCAAATATCAGTCTGCCCCAGTCAAAGCTTAAGTCAGTGGGGTCCCTGTCTCTGTCATGTTATGTACAAATTTATTTTATTTTTTATTTTTTTATTGACTGTCCACCCCCAATCCCAGTCAACATCCCCTCACCAAAAAAAAATTCCCCGTTAAACTGATTCTTTCCCCAGGCTCCACCAACACAGACCACCTCAGATCCCTTTTATACCATGCCTGTGTGTAATGGTTTTTTAAGACACTCAGACCTGGGGTGAGATAAAACACAGTTTTATTAAAAGAAAAATCAGGCAAATGATCGCCCTCTACAGGCAACACAAAATAATAGCAAGACAATAACGGATATGCCCCCCACAGGCCCACAGAAATAAGAGTATTACATATACTGTCTCAGGACAGGCACATGAGAGAAACCCCGATAAGGGTTAAATGTACAAATGAACAGTCTCAGTTGTGGAGTTCGGCACGCCCACGGTGTTAATTGGAAGCAGTAAGTGTAGCTGGAATCACGCTTAGAGTACTGAGAGATGCTACTGCTAGGACCTGCGTGACCAGAGGTAAAATCAGCAGCACAGTACCCAGAATAGCCCCCACGGGCGTAACCAAGGGTACGACTGACACTGCAAGTGCTTGAGTAGTTAGCCCCCACGGGCGTCACCACAGTATGACCTGAATTGCAAGAGCTGCAAATAGCCCCCACGGGCGTACAATGGAGACCAGCGGAACAGAGGTAATGAGCCAATAGCCCCCACGGACGTAACCTAGTCAACCTGCAAGAACTTTGAGCCAATAGCCCCCACGGGAGTAACAACGGACCACATATGCTGTAACGGAGAAGCCAATAGCCCTTCACCCTCAGTACATTAGCTTGTGCCTTCAGCCTCAATGGTGTTAATGTAAACGTTAGAGCCAAATAGCGCCCTACCGGAACCGTTACCGACAGCACTACTCTGCAATGGTGTATTGAGCTGCCGACCAACCAGAGCATAAGCGACCAGCTCAGCAGAAGTAATGCAAGAGGGAGACTCTATACCAGTGAAAGAGGCTAGCGAAAGGTAATGCGGCACAGCTAGGGTTAAATGCAGTTTTTACAGATCGGAGGCTCAGAGAAGCGTGTAAGTTCTGCAATCGATACGGAGGCTAAGGACAGCAACAGAACTCTGCAGTCAGGTAATACTCAGCACTGGGAGCAAGCAAGCCTGGACAGGAGCAGGTCACACGATCAGCCATGCAAGCGGCGGATGCAGGAGTCAGAATGTCGCCGCAGCGACAGCCGGAGAGGAGAGCAGGAACTAGCTGGACACCGGAACAGTCCGTTAACAGGTCACGTAGCAGGAAGTCAGCCAAGCCGGGTCGGATCACGGAGAGGGTACTCATTCAAGCCGGGTCAATCACGAGCAGGAACGTCAGCCAAGCCGGGTCGGATCACGGAGCGGGTAGTCAGACGAGCCGGGTCAATCACGAGCAGGAACACAGGAACATAGTCAAGACGGGCCAATTCTGTACACGGAAAACCGGAACACAGGAACTCAGCAACAGCAACACTGGCTCTGAAACACCACGAAAGGGCACCTGACAAGTGTCACGGCCAGGCATAAAAAGGTCACCAGGGGCGGGCCAAACCAGTAGAGTGAATCAGCATACACCACAAGCGAGAGCGACAGAAAAGATCACAGGCACTGTGATATTGAGGGAAATAAAGTAAGATTTGCTATATATTGTGTGTCCTCATTCATTTCAAGAGGCATATATAGTTTTTGATACCTTTTATTGGCTAACTAAGCAGATTTAGAATGCAAGTTTTCAAGACCTTAGGTCTCTTCCTCAGGCATGTTATACAGATAAATATGAAAACATCTCTCTTAAATACAAGTACACATTGCATTGTGTAGCAAGGAAATCAGATAAGAGAACTCAGTCCAGATCCAGATACTTTGATCAGTCAGTGGTAAATTGCACTCTTCCTCTGAGGCTTTAGTGGTATTTACGATGCTCTTGGGTGCAATGAGCTAGGTGAATAAAATGGAAAAATGGCATATTTCTCAGGAAATCTTCCACTGGGTGATTTTGGTTTGAGGCAAACATTTTTGCCCATTCCTACTCTCTACCAGTCTTATTTCCCCCAAAATATATTTTCTAAATCAAGATAATATACCTGAATTCATCAATGCAACAGATATCTGTGAAAAGAGGATAATGATACAAATACTAAAACTGATAACGTAGTTCACAATGTCGCTATAACAGAGGAGAAAAAAGAAGAACATCAAATGGAAATTACATCTGTTATAGATGTATCAACTATGGAGAAAAAAAATTCAGACTTTCTTATGGATAGGGGTGGGCGAAAAGTGTGAAAAATTTCCCACATGACTTTTCGTGAAAACTTGGTGATTTGTCGCTATTTCCACAAAAGATTTCACCTTTCCACTTATGCAAAAATGTCCTCCTTTTGCCTATTTAAACAAATGTTTTGCCTATTTTAACACATTTTTTGACTATATTTCCTGTACGTATTACATTTCCCACTGTATTACTACTTCTTCTGAGGGCTGTAGTGTAGAAATAAGTGTCTGAAAGTCAAAGTTGTGAGTCCTACAGCAACATATGCCTTAAAAAATGTGTTAGCATGCAGAATGCATTTGTCCGTTGCCCTCAACACTAACTTCCTGCTTAAGTGACACTGGCACATTTTTATGATAATGTCAAGTAATAAAACAAAAAAGTACACAATGTGGCAGATGTGTATTGTAGTGGGGGGGGACTGGCTGGTGTGATTTGTGTATGTATATAGTTTTTACTATTGTCATGTTTGCGTCAAATCTCTATTCTCCATCTCAGATTATTGACACATATTACTTGACGCTCATAACAGTGCTTCCAAGTGGGGTAGATGATGGAAACCCTTCTTCACATTCCTCCTCCAACTCCTCATCTGTGCTGCTGTTAATATATTTGTCCTGGCTTTGTCTGTCATACTCCTCTGCAGCAGGAGCCATAGGTGTTTTTTGGACTGAACTAACTGTTGGCACTGGCAGTAGCACATTCTCTGAAACATAAATAAATTTACTACTTTTGCCCTAGAACCCTGGGAACTTTTTAAAGTGCTTCTACTGCTGCTAGTTGCTGCACCTTTGCCCTGCTGATAGTGTGTCTCCAAGTCAGACCTGTAGTTGCGCTTCCTGTGGGATCTCATAGAGTAGGTGCCTAGGTATGAGCCTGCTTTCCCCCTGCTCAGGTGCTCTTTGCACAGACAACAGATAGCAACATGCTTAGCTTGAGGATCCTGATTGAAGTATCGCCATACTGTGGACTTCATGGAATGAGGGGTTCCTGAGGTGATGCTGCTGCTACTACTACTACTGGGGCTAGATGTTGATGCAGTTCTATTGCCACTACTACTAGGTGTCAAAGGTGCAGTGCTTAGAGCAGCAGCAGAGGAACTTGTCATATGTAACATTGTGGATGTTAATAACCTGTGTTGCTGTTGCTAGGTACTCAAAAGACGGGTGTGTGGCTGAGTGGGACTTGGACTTTGAAGAGACGATGATGCTGATGATGACTGATAGGGTGACTGTGTGCTTTTTGACATCTGTGTTTGTCCAGGGTAAGACCTTCCAGTGGCTTTCTTAAACAGTTTATAGACAGGCACAATGTTCCTTAAAAGTGGTGGAAGAGCCATCCTTTGACTTTCTTCTAACCTTATATCCCTGTCATCACCCTTACTCTCAACTTCATCTGTATCTGAACAAGAGAAGGATGCTGGAGGGATATATTCTAGATCTGCATCATCATCAGTCATCATTAGTCATCATCAACAGCATCAGCATCGCCTGACAATTCCTGCCCACTACCCTTATATTCCTCTAAGCTTTTGGAGGTCTCAAACAATTTATTTTTTCTTTTACTGTAACAAAGTTCCCTACTACTTTGAGGATGGGTGTTTTGGTGCTTGTTTTTCTCACTATCTAATGCAGCAGGCGGTTCAGCTGCTACACCTTTCTCTATTATGCTACTGCCAGCATCATCAACACTTGCATGCGACTTGTTGTCGTCTTAAGTGTACTTATATGGTTCTTTATTTCTAATAGAACTGGTGGTGCTGGAACTAGTTTTGTGGGACCATGACAAACTGCATCCTCCCTTGGAGTAAAGGGATCATCATCATTGATTGCACACGCTGCAGCAACCATTGCTGCAGTCAGTTTTGAACTACTACTTTACTCTCACATCCCTTCACTGCTCAACCCCTCCCCCTTCCCCTTGTGTGTTTGCTGGACATTGCTCAACTACACTGTGTTTTTTTTACTGTACGGGACACAACACAACTGTGATGCCTTGCCTAAGCTCAGTCAGCTGTCTGTCACTGTCACCTAATATATTTAGTTCTTTATTAAGTTGTCCACCCTGTTGTCTTACCACAGTCTGTCCAAAAAAAATTATAGCTGAAAAACAAAATCAACAACTTCTTTCCCCAGACTCTCCCACCCAACACAGAGACAATAAAAGCAAGAGCATCAAGCAAATAGGTCCCTAGCTGACTGTGTCTTGCCAGTCGGTCACATGGAATTTTGGAGTATTTGGTATGAACCTTCTTCTCCCCTAATACACACTTACCCAGAACAAATCCCCTACTAAAAGATTCCCTAAACTAAACTTCAATTCCCCTCTCTGTCTTCTCTAGCTCAAACAAGGTGCTACTCTCACAAACACAGAATGTCATGCTGTGAGAACCTGACAGCCTTTTATATGGCTGTAGACAACTTTAGTGTGGTAGAGAAAACTTTTTCTTCCCATTGATTTCAATGGGCGAAAAAGGTGGGAAAAAGTAGAAAAACGGTGTCATTTTTCGCCAATTTCAGTCTGATGTGAAAATGTACGCCCATCCCTAGTTATGGACACATGAATGCCTTTAATTGAATCTCATACAACCTGTACACATGTATAAATTGAAGAACTGATAAAAGTTCATAGAATTTGAGTCCTCTTTCGCTACTACAGTTTGTCCCATATGGTGGATATAACAATGAAAAGTTCCAGTTCATACTTTACAAAAAAGTGTGTAAGGATCCTTCTTGTTTAAATTGACACGCATTTGTTGTATAGGAAAGTCAACCCACGTTAAGAAGAATTGCTGATGCTTCCATATTATTAAGCAGGTCCAACTTCAAAAAAGTACATGAAATTAACAACATTTTAGGACTACAAAAAAATATCACCAGCAACATTTTACAGATAAAAAAAAAAATACTTATATGGTATAATTTATTGTCACTGGAAGATGAAACACTCCAAAGTACTGGAGGACACTGGAGATCATCCTATTGATCTTGGTGGAGACTGGCAAAGCAACAATCCTGGCCACTCAGCAAAATATTGTGCATGTGCCATGACTGATTTGTCCTCAAAGAAAATTGTGGATTTTGAAGTTGAACAGGAGTCATGTTGTTCATCATCAGCTGCTATGGAAAAGATCAAGTATTTTGATTGTATACCAATAATGTGATAGTAAAATTTGTGGCTACCGATCGGACTGATAGTATTCGGAAACACCCAGACATTAATCACCTATTTGATGTTCGGAATTATACTAAAAGTTTGAAGAAAAAATTAGTGACAGTGTCTTCCAAAACAGTTCTTCACTTAGAAACTGTATTCCAAATATGATCAATAATGTTTGATAAGATATTAAATCTCAAAAGGGAGATTTAAAAGAAATAAGAGAACATTGACAATCTGTCTTCTACGATATAACGAATCAATATACCTGGACAAATTGTGAAATGTGTCAAAGATGTTAGAAAAACTATCGTCTGTGGACAAAATTACTTCCACCAAGTGAATAAAGAACAACTGCATAAAATAGTGATGGACACTAAATTGGACCAGGACGTTAAATACCTTGTCAAGTACTGTCACACAAGATGTAGTAAGTGCTATCATAGTCCGATGTTTAATTACAGACCAAAAAGAACACACTTTTACATGGACTGTATGGTGATAAAAACTGATTAGGAGCTTTAGCACACAATAACAACTTAAACATGTCTTGAACAATGGTAAAAGTTCAAAGAAAAGGCACAGCTGCAGTGGGTTCTGAAAGAACTAAATTGGAATGCCCTAGATCAAGAAATACATGGATTGTTAAGAACATTTTTAAACCTATGTCCAATAATCATCTATATATCATGTTAATAGATCTCCTGAAATGCTGTGATTAAAAATTACATATTCACTTACAACTGAGATCAGCAGAACTCCCAAGACATATTGCAAAACATCCTAGACCCAAAATCAGTAAGGCCGTGAAGGAACACAGATCAAGGTTTCCAAAAAAAATGACTACAATGTAAGACATGTAAGCTATTTGAACAGGGAAACAGATAAGTATATGTACTGTATCAATATACTTACATTCATTTGAGATTAACTGTTGGAATGTATATATAATTTTAATGTTCTTATGCATCAATTAAAAAAATAATTCCACTTCCACTACCAATGATCTCAGTTACACTTCAGTTCAGGTGAGAAATAAAATGACTGGCAAATCCATTGACAATAAATGAAAATAAGCTGTGTATTAATTAATGGGTGAAAAAATGCACACCTTAAGGAAATTATAGTTGATAAATTGATTCCATTCCTGGTAAACATGACTGATGTCTTTAGGATGTAAAACCCCTTGAGTCTGCAATATGTAAGGTACCAGAAGGGTAAATACTTATAATTGTTTTTCTTTACAAAATAAAATGGATATAAAGGAAAAAACACAATATGCATTACTTAAAATTAAATTTGTATTGTCATATTTATTTAAATATTACTCTATTTCAATAATTTTAGTCTCTTTCTTGGTGTTGTGTTGTCCCAATAGAATTTTATTTTTCTGAACATGTATATCACAGAATATTGCTACTGTTCAATAAATGTTTTAAAATCAAACATAAGATCTAAATATATATTCTATATAAAAAATGAACCATTACTCCTTGTCATTCTCTCATGTGGATTTAACTCCCTCTTTAACCCAATGATCTGGAGAGGTATCGCCTTCTAATTTCTTTGTTCTTTTTATAAGATTGTAAAAGGTTGTTCCTATCATATACTGTCTGTCAATCTTTACGAATCTTTTTTTTTACCTTGTTCTGTGTTTTAAAAGGTTTTTTTTTTTTTTTCTACATTTATTCCATTCTTCTATTGTATTTAATAATGACATTAGGAATTATATTCTTATGATACACATATATATTTTCTTTATCTTATGATTTAACACTTTATGTGTAAGAAACATTTTTGTTACATTTTCATTTACATAATATAATTAATTAATTCCATAAAGGTTATAATATTAACTAATATTTACTTTTTACTCTATAGTCCCTCCTAGACCTATACAATAAAAAAACTACATATATCTGAATATCTGTTGCTTCTATCCTCTAACCTGTTAGTGAACAGTTTAATAAGATAAAAGGAAAGAAAAAAGCATACAAGGAGAGTGCAAGATATTCTGAATAATGTATTTAATTTATAACAAAAGCATAATAAAATGCATCTACAAACTAACATGCATATTTAAAATGTATAGTATTAGCAGTTTTACACCTGGAGTATGTATAATTATTTCACATTCGGAAATTGCTCACAATTATAGGATTCAGGTGTAAAGCTGCTAATACTATACATTATAAATATTTATGTTTATTCTGTAGATACATTACTGTACAGAGCTATTCACAGTGTGGCCACGCTGTATGTATTTTTATATTTTATATGCTTTTATTATAAATTCAATGCATTATTCATAATCTAAAGAGCTCTCCTTATATGCTTTCTTCTTTGTATCTATCTATCTATATATATATCTATATATATATATCTATATATATATATATATATATATATATATGTGAGACAGTGAGTTCTTATTTTTCCTAACATTAGTATAATACATTTTTTTAAGTGTGATTTAATATTATAAATAATTATATTTATATAATATACATAAATTATATTGCTAAAAAAAGTTGAACACAAATACATATTTGAATTAAAATACACCTTTTGTCGGTCAATTATTTGATGCATTTTTTAATATTTACCATTAAAATAGGTACATGCACTTACAGTATGTGCAAACATACTATTTTCAAGCTTACATACAATGTGAAACCAATTCTTATAGTCTGGGTAAGATGACTTACTGAAACAAGGAATTAGATCAATAGTGACATAGTGTAATATATGTATGTGAGATCACCAATATGTTATAATACATCTTGTTCACAAAAGCATTTGTAACTGTTTTGCAGAAACTCATATTTCACATAAAATATTTGTAAATATGCAAACCCCCAGTTTAATATAAACCTTTAAATACTTGTAATATAAAGCATTTAATAAAGTAATTAAATACAGTGTCACTGCTATTTAAAATATGTAATACAAAATTACAAATGTAACTTTTTAAGAAAATAAATTCAACACATTAGTAATTTTTGAAATCATTGTTTTTTATTTTTTGTGTTTTTTTAAAAACCAAAAACAAAATACAGCACAATTATTAGAACAATGAATTTAAAAGTGAATTTATATATGTAAAACAAAAATAGAGATTTATTAGCCAGAATATAGAAATATTTATTTAAATATGTAACAATTTAAATAACTAATAATCAAATAAAAAACAAATATAGCTAAACTGACTCATGCCTAGTGTAAAACAAGAAGAATACTAGCATACTTCATTGTTTCCCTGTAAACATAGTGAGCATTGAAACTATGTAAAGGTAACCATGGCAGCATAATCGTGGAAAGAAATGAACCCTATATATGATCACTCAGGGACAGGGAAGTGATATCTGATAATGGCAGCACCACATACAGGATTTGACCATTTATTTCATGGTCCCAGGTAACCATGTATCCAACAAGTACAGGATCTGTGTACCACCTATCGTAATTGCCTGTTTATGAGGTATGAGGTATAACTATACATATGTAAAACAATACATATGAAAAAAATATAATATATATATATATATATATATATATATATATATATATATATAATTATACAAAATACTTATATTTTATATATAGAGAGAGGGAGAAAGAGAGAGAGAGAGAAAGAGACAGAGAGAGCTAAATAGATATTATGGTCCGTATTTTATATAAATATAAATAATAATTATAAAAAATATATATATATATATATATATATATATATCACAATCAGAAGATGTCCATCAGCTCCGAATTGGCAGAAACCAGTGGGATCCTGGTAAACCCATCTACTGCCCTGAGAAGTCTGGTCTGAAGTGATCATGGAAGACTTGAGGCCAAAAAGCCATCCCTCCAACGTGGAAACAAGGCCAACCGACTAATCTATGCATGAAAACACAGAAACTGGGGTGCAGAAAAATGACAGCAGGTTCTCTGGACTGATGCGTCAAAATTTGAAATATTTGGCTATAATCAAAGGCAGTTTGTTTGCTAAAAGGCTGGAGAGCAGTACAAGAATGAATGTCTGCAGGCAACAGGGAAGCATGATGGAGGCTCGTTGCAAGTTTGAGGCTGCATTTCTGCAAATGGAGTTGAGGATTTGGTCAGAATTAATTGCCCCCTGAATGCTGAGTATAGGCAGATACTTATCCATCATGGAATACCATCAGGGAGGCATTTGATTGGCACGAAATTTATTCTGTAGCATGACATTGGCCTCAAACATAAAGCCAAAGTAATTAAGAACTATCTTCAGTGTCAAGAAGAACAAGGAGTCCTGAAAGTGATGATATGGCCCCACAGAGCCCTGATCTCAACAAAATTGAGTCTGGGATTAAACAAAGAGAGAGAGAGAAACAACTAAGGCTGCCTAAATCCACAGTGGTTAGTTCTCCAAGAATTTTGGAGCAACCTACCTGATGAAATCCTTGCAAACTGTGTGCAAGTGTACCTAGAAGAATTTATGTTGTTTTAAAAGCAAAGGGTGGTCACACCAAATTTTGTTTGATTTTAATTCTGTCCACTTACTATCATTTTGTTAACTGATAAAAATAAACTAGTAATATTATATTTTTTATAAAGCATTCATCTATCTATCTATCTATCTATCTATCTATCTATCTATCTATCTATCTATCTATCTATCTTCTCATGGCCAAAGAAAGCATATGCAAAAATTTCAAAGTTCTTGTGGAATGGAATTATGGATTTTCTAAGTATGCAAATTTCAGAAAAATTTGACTTTTATTTTTTTTGGTGAAAACTCCCACAAAAAGTCATTATATAGAATTGCAATCATAAGGATTTTAATGTGCAAAGAAGACCTGCAGTTATTCTGGGGAGAGCCAATTATTCCAGAGCGGCAAAAACAAATCTCTATTTATTTAAATAGGACCTTCATCCCCTCAAATGCTATAGGTCAATACAGTGCTCTTAGAATCAGAATTTTGAGAATGTCTACCTGTCCTCATGGTTCAGTTCGCTTGTCCAAAATTACTCCAGTCCAGTCAGATCCAGTCCATATATAAAAACCTTTATTACTGAATTATCTAAGTAATACCTTCATTACTAGGGAGGGGTGAAAAGTCAGAGAAATTTCCTGCAGAACTTTTCACGAAAAAAAACCCCCAAATATTTTTCACAAACGTTTTGCTCATAGACAATACATAATATGTTCTACTAATAAATGTACAGCCCGAATAATATGCTGCCTACATTTTCTATGACTGCAGTGTTTCCCACCACAATAACGCTTGTTCTGAAGCATGAAGTAGAGAAATAAAAAAAAATTGTTAGCATGCTGAGTACCATTGTCCTTTGCACAACACTCGCTTCCTGCTGAAGTAACATTGTCACAGCAATCATTAAGAAAATAATTGTGGCTTGGGATTTTGCACACAGTTCCTGAGAGGCTGCTACTACTACTACTGGGGCTAGATGTTGCTGAATTTGTACTACTACTAGGTGGCTCAGGTGATTTTAGAGGTCTCAAAAAATGTATTTTTACCTTTCCCCTTTTAGAGAGTTTCAAGTTTGTTACTACTTTCAGGATAGACATTTTGTGCTTGTTTGTATCATTGTCAGATGCAGCAGTTGGTTGAGCTGTGAAACCTCCTTGCATTATGCTATAAACAATGGAATGTAAATCATTGTAGTCTTCAGTGTTTTTAGATGTTTACTAAAAGTACTTGTTGGTGGTGGTGGAACATTTGGTGGGACTTTATCAAACTGCATCCTCTTCGGGAGGAAAGGAATAACCATCTTTTACTACACACGCTGCAGCAACCATGACTACAGTCAGTTTTTGGACTACTGCTTTACTCCCATGTCCCTGCACAGCTTCTATTCCTTTCACCCTACCCCTCCTGCATTTAATGGCCATTACTCAACTACTGTGTATGTTTTTACTGTATAGTACACAATAGAACTGTTTGTGTGTGATGTCTTGCCTTGGATCTCTACAAGATAATTTATCTTGTATAGTATCAGCCTGACTCAGTCACAGATCACACCAGGGTCCCTGTCTCTGTCACCTATCAATTTTTTTATGTTTTATTTATTTATTTTAATTAAATGTCTCCCCTATAGTTATCACTGTAAAAAAAAAAAAACATGCTCCCTGTTCAACTGCTTCTTTCCTCAGACTTTCCGAGGACAGAGACAACAGCCAGATCAGGGAGAAACTTGGACATTGGATGCCTGTATCTTCCCAGTCAGTCACATATAATTGTGGGGTATTGGAAGTAAAACAACTTCGCTCCCTTCTCACACTCCTAGACTCCCCTAGGACAAAGATAACAGCCAGATCATGAATGAACTTCACCTAGCTCATTGCATTGAAATCAATGGCTAGAAATATTTTTCTCCACCACACAAAAGTGTACTACAGCAGTATAAAAGGATGTCTATTAGGCATTATTTTGCAGTCAACCAACTGGAAGATTTGTCACCTCTCACAATGTGGAAAGCACATAAATGTGTAATCAGAGGAGAACTACTCAAATTTGTGGTGCGTAGAAAGAAGGCGAGGGAGGTGTAGATCTCGGAAGCTCTCTGTAAAATCCAGGAATTGAAATCTGCACAAAAGGTCCCTGGTGATTCATCTTTATTGACTGAGTTGACGCATTGCAGATTTGCTCTTAAATCTTTTCTGGGAGTTCTGATTGAAAAACTTTTTTTGAATACACGGCAATCGTTTTATGAACGTAGGAATAGGGTGGGAGCTTTGCTGGCTCTCCGTTTGCGGCATAAACAGGGTTCCACGTTAGTGATGATCGAGCACCCCAATGCTCGGGTGTTCGGGTGCTCTGGCCGAGCGCCCGCGGAGGCTCGAGTGCTCGGCCGAGCACCCAAGCCCCATTGAAGTCAATGGGAGGACTTGAGCATTACACCAGGCATCCCCTGCTCTGATGAGGGGAGGGTGCCTGGTTCATAGGAAAAGGTCAGAAAATGATGGAAACACCACAGAAATTGTTCAGGGACAGCATAGGGAGGATGTCTGGATGCATCTTGGACTCCAACGTCGCTGCTGGGAACGATGTTTCGCCCGTAGTACGCCATTTTTACAGACTGACCGTAAAACACACAAAAAGGAACACACTTCCCCGTCCATTTTTACCCGCCTTCTTCATATTACACGGAATATATGCCGGTAATCTGCGGCTAGGCACACTAAACAGAATGTGACGCTAATCTGCAGCTAGGGACAGTGAACGGAATATGTGACGTTAATTTGTGAATTTGCACACTAAACAATATGTGCCGCTAATATGCGGCTAGGCACACTAAACAGAATGTGACGCTAATCTGCGGCTAGGCACACGAAACAGAATGTGACTAGTGATGAGCGAGCATGCTCGGCCGAAGCTCGGTTCGGCTGGAGCATCGCTCTGCTCGGCACATGGCGGTACTCGTACGAGTACCGCATGTGCTCGCCCGCCATGTTCGGGTCTCCTCCCCGCACGTTTCGCGGCTGCTGCGCATTACACTGATTGGCTGGCCAGAACCCGTGATCGGGTGCTGTATAGCACCTGACCAGCGAGTTCGGCTCAGTCTTAGCCAGGGAGAGATGAGGATAGGAAGGGAAAGTCAGTGTAGGGAGAAGAAAAGTGTGTTTGAACAACATATAAAGACCCAAAAGTCCTTTTTAGGACTATTGTGTGTGGGGGCAGCAGTTATATTTTGTTAGGGGGGGGCACAGATTTAAAAAAAAAAGTCACATATTCCGTTCACTGTGCCTAGCCGCAGATTAGCAGCACATTCTGTTTAGTGTGCAAAGTTGCAGATTAGCAGCACATTCTGTTTAGTGTGCAAAGTTGCAGATTAGCAGCACATTCTTTTTAGTGTGCAAAGTTGCAGATTAGCAGCACATTCTGTTTAGTGTGCAAAGTTGCAGATTAGCAGCACATTCTGTTTAGTGTGGAAAGTGTAAAAAATAAACGTCACATATTCCGTTCACTGTGCCTAGCCGCAGATTAGCAGCACATTCTGTTTAGTGTGCAAAGTTGCAGATTAGCAGCACATTCTGTTTAGTGTGCAAAGTGTAAAAAATAAACGTCACATATTCCTTTCACTGTGCGTAGCCGCAGATTAGCAGCACATTCTGTTTAGTGTGCAAAGTTTAAAAAATAAACGTCACATATTCCTTTCACTGTGCCTAGCCGCAGATTAGCAGCACATTCTTTTTAGTGTGCAAAGTTGCAGATTAGCAGCACATTCTGTTTAGTGTGCAAAGTTGCAGATTAGCAGCACATTCTGTTTAGTGTGGAAAGTGTAAAAAATAAACGTCACATATTCCGTTCACTGTGCCTAGCCGCAGATTAGCAGCACATTCTGTTTAGTGTGCAAAGTTGCAGATTAGCAGCACATTCTGTTTAGTGTGCAAAGTTGCAGATTAGCAGCACATTCTGTTTAGTGTGCAAAGTTGCAGATTAGCAGCACATTCTGTTTAGTGTGCAAAGTGTAAAAAATAAACGTCACATATTCCGTTCACTGTGCCTAGCCGCAGATTAGCAGCACATTCTGTTTAGTGTGCAAAGTTGCAGATTAGCACCACATTCTGTTTAGTGTGCAAAGTTTAAAAAATAAACGTCACATATTCCTTTCACTGTGCCTAGCCGCAGATTAGCAGCACATTCTGTTTAGTGTGCAAAGTGTAAAAAATAAACGTCACATATTCCTTTCACTGTGCCTAGCCGCAGATTAGCAGCACATTCTGTTTAGTGTGCAAAGTTGCAGATTAGCAGAACATTCTGTTTAGTGTGCAAAGTGTAAAAAATAAACGTCACATATTCCTTTCACTGTGCCTAGCCGCAGATTAGCAGCACATTCTGTTTAGTGTGCAAAGTTGCAGATTAGCAGCACATTCTGTTTAGTGTGCAAAGTGTAAAAAATAAACGTCACATATTCCGTTCACTGTGCCTAGCCGCAGATTAGCAGCACATTCTGTTTAGTGTGCAAAGTTGCAGATTAGCAGCACATTCTGTTTAGTGTGCAAAGTGTAAAAAATAAACGTCACATATTCCTTTCACTGTGCCTAGCCGCAGATTAGCAGCACATTCTGTTTAGTGTGCAAAGTGTAAAAAATAAACGTCACATATTCCTTTCACTGTGCCTAGCCGCAGATTAGCAGCACATTCTGTTTAGTGTGCAAAGTGTAAAAAATAAACGTCACATATTCCTTTCACTGTGCCAAGCCGCAGATTAGCAGCACATTCTGTTTAGTGTGCAAAGTTGCAGATTAGCAGCACATTCTGTTTAGTGTGCAAAGTTGCAGATTAGCAGCACATTCTGTTTAGTGTGCAAAGTTGCAGATTAGCAGCACATATTCCGTGTAATATGAAGAAGGCGGGTAAAAAGGGACGGGGAAGTGGACGTGATCCTGATAGTTCAGGGCGCGGGTCAGGACGCGTAGAAACTGTGCCTGGTGCCAGAGCACAAGAAAGAAAGACATCCACCATACCTAGCTTCATGTCTCAGTTTACAGGGCGTCGCAGGACATCACTCTCGAGGTCAGACCACTGCGAACAGGTGGTCGGTTGGATTTCATCTGATACTGCTTCCAGTCGGTTAAGCACCACCCTGTCTTCCACCAAGTCCACTCTCAGTAGCCAAGAGTCTGGTCGACATAATCCTCACCCTGATCATCCTTCCTCCCACCATAGAGGGTCTGGCCAAAGAAGTGATCCCACACTGGGATATAGTGAGGAGCTCGTCTCATCACCAATCCTTCATTTGAACCTCTCTCCAAGCACGCTTGCAGAGGAACGTGAGATCTTGTGCCCTGATTCACAACCTCTAGAGGGTACCCAATCACAAGAAGATGACAGAGGGGAACGGCATTTAAGGTCAAAGGAAGTGGATGATGATGATGAGACACAGTTGCCATCAAATCAACCACTATTACTGTCTCAAGACCTTGATGAGGAGGATGATACACAGTTGTCAATGACTGAGTATGTGGTGGGATCAAGATATGAGGAGGATGATCAGAGTGAGGAAGTGGAGGAGGACTTGGTGGACAATGAGGTGACTGACCCCACCTGGGAAGGTGGAGAGCCGAGCGATGACAGCAGTCCTGAGGGTGAGCCATCTGCAGCACCGCAACAGGCTGGAAGAGGCAGTGGTGTGGCTAAAGAAAGAAGGCGGACCGCACCAAACCGGCCCGCAAATGTTCCACGGAGCACCCCCTTGCGTAAATCTCCCTTGCCAAGGGCTAGGTGTTCCGCGGTATGGCGTTTTTTTAAGGAAAGTGCGGACGACAAAAGAATTGTAGTTTGCAACCTGTGCCACACCAGAATGAGCCGAGGCATAAACACTAGCAACCTCACCACCACCAGCATGATCCGACACATGGCATCCAAGCACCGTAATAAGTGGGAGGAACGCCCGGATCGCCAGTCTGTGTCTGCAGGCCACACCACTGCCTCCTCTTCCTCTGTTTTAAGTGCCGGCCAATCGCCTGTCGAAGGCGCAGGCCCGCATACCTCCCGCCCTGCACCTGTACCATCTGAAGCACCATCAGCGACCACATCCACTTCCCTGTCCCAGCGCAGCGTCCAAATGTCGTTACCCCAGGCATTTGAGCGCAAGCGAAAATACCCAGCCACCCACCCACAGGCCATAGCACTAACCTCACACCTTTCCAAATTACTGGCCATCGAAATGCTGCCATTTAGGCTTGTGGAGACTGAGTCCTTCCGCAGCCTGATGGCAGCAGCTGTCCCTCGGTACGCAGTCCCCAGCCGCCACTACTTTTCCCGGTGTGCCGTCCCCGCCTTACACCACCATGTGTCCCGTAACATCACCAGTGCCCTGACCAACGCAGTTACTGGGAAGGTCCACTTAACGACTGACACATGGACAAGTGCTTGTGGCCAGGGACGCTACATTTCCCTGACGGCACACTGGGTGAATGTCGTGGAGGCTGGGAGCGACTCGGACCCTGGGATGGCACAGGTGCTACCCACGCCGAGGATTGCGGGCCCTACCTCCATCAGGGTTTCCACCAGCACCTACGTTATTGGCTCCTCCTCCTCCGTTTCCACCTCCGAATTCTCTGCGCGCAGCGCCAATCACCCATCAGCCGGTAGCTGGAAGCAGTGTAGCACTGCAGTGGGGAAGCGTCAACAGGCCGTGCTGAAGCTGATCTGCCTTGGGGACAAACAGCACACGGCCTCAGAGCTGTTGCAGGGGATTAGTCACCAGACCGAGCAGTGGCTCTCGCCACTCAACCTGCAACCAGGCATGGTTGTGTGTGATAATGGGCGTAACTTGGTGGCGGCTTTGGAGCTCGGCAAGCTCACACACGTACCATGCCTAGCGCATGTATTTAATTTAGTGGTTCAGCGATTTCTAAAAACCTACCCCAATTTGCATGATCTCTTGACCAAGGTGCGCCTCGTGTGTGCAGATTTCCGTAAGTCATCAACAGCTTCAGCCGTCCTGTTGAAGCTGCAGCAGCGCTTACAATTGCCAGCTCACCGGCTGCTGTGTGACGTGAGCACGCGCTGGAACTCCACCTTCCACATGTTGGCCCGGCTTTGTGAGCAGCAGAGGGCAGTAGTGGAGTACCAGCTGTTACACGGTCGTCGCCTCTCCGTTCAACTTCCTCTAATCAGAAGTGAGGAGTGGGAATGGATGTCAGACCTCTGTGAGGTTTTAAGCAATTCTGAGGAATCGACACAGATGGTGAGCGGCGATAACGCTATTATCAGTGTAACCATCCCACTTCTGTGTCTACTGAAACGCTCACTGCTCACAATTAAAACCGACGCTTTGCATGTGGAAGAGGTGGAAATGCGGGAGGAAGAGCTTACACAAGGTGATAGCCAGAGCACCCTCACTTCGTCTTCTCAGCGACAATTGGAGGAGGCGGAGGAGGAGGAGGAGGAGGAGGAAGACACGGTTGCCTCCGTTACAGAGGGTAGCCATGGAACTTTAGTTCCATCTCTTCAGCGTGGGTGGGCAGAAGAGGAGGAAGAGGATGAAGAGATTGAGAGTCATCCTCCTGGTGAAGACAGCGAAATCTTGCCTGTTGGTACTCTGGCACACATGGCTGACTTTATGTTAGGCTGCCTTTCCCGTGACCCACGTGTTATACGCATTTTAGACAACACGGATTACTGGGTGTTCACCCTTCTGGACCCCCGCTACAAAGAGAATTTCTCATCTCTCATTCCTCCGGTGGAGAGGACAAGCAAAATGGTGCAATACCAGAAGGTTCTTGTCGAAAAATTGCTCCAAAATTTTCCATCTGACAACGCTGGCGGCAGAGTACGTGCTACCTTGGCAAACCGAGAAGGGGAGAAAAGGGGAGCACACAGCAGTTCCGACAAAGGCAGGGCAACACTCTCCAAGGCGTGGGACACCTTCATGACACCCCGCCAGCACCCTCACCCTGATGCGCAGCCTAGTGTCACAAGGAGGGAAAAGTTTTGGAAGATGGTGAAGGAGTACGTAGCAGACCGTGTCAGCGTCCTCACTGATCCCTCTGTGCCTTACAACTACTGGGTGTCCAAGCTGGACACTTGGTATGAACTGGCACTCTACGCCTTGGAGGTGCTGGCCTGCCCTGCCACCAGCGTTCTGTCTGAGCGGGTATTTAGTGCTGCTGGTGGCATCATAACAGATAAGCGTATCCGCCTTTCCACCGAAAATGCTGATAGGTTGACACTTATAAAAATGAACAAGGCCTGGATTTCCCCTGACTTCTCCACTCCACTGGAGGAAAGCCCCGGGTGAACATAAAGTGACTTTATATATGTTATTGACAATGATGGGAATACTCTGTATTCCCATTCACCCCTTCCACCCAAAAAATGGGTATATGGTTGACTCTCTTCCATATACCCTGTGATATAATTTTTATATAGGGCCAGCTCACCAGCGGGCCCTGTGATATAATTTTTATACAGGGCCAGCTCACCAGCGGGCCCTGTTTGACAACTTTTTGTATAGGTCAGCTCACCAGCGGACCTTCTTATATAATGTTTTATTGGGTCAGCTCTCTAGCGGGCCCTCTCATATAATGTTTTATAGCGTCAGCTCACTAGCGGGCCTTCGCATATAATGTTTAGGATGGTCAGCTCCGCAGCAGACCCTCACCCATAATGTTTTAGATGGTCGGCTCAGCGCACGTTTCCCTCTTAATCATGTCCCCAGTTCAGAAAAATCGAGGAAATTTTTTGCAGAATTTGCCTCTGCGCACGTTTCCCTCTTAATCATGGCCCCAGTTCAGAAAAATCGAGGAAATTTTTTGCAGAATTTGCCTCTGCGCACGTTTCCCTCTTAATCATGGCCCCAGTTCAGAAAAATCGAGGAAATTTTTTGCAGAATTTGCCTCTGTGCACGTTTCCCTCTTAATCATGGCCCCAGTTCAGAAAAATCGATGAAATTTTTTGCAGAATTTGCCTCTGCGCACGTTTCCCTCTTAATCATGGCCCCAGTTCCGAAAAATCGATGAAATTTTTTGCAGAATTTGCAGATGATATACAAGTAAATATACAGCAAATACTGTTTGGTAACAATTTTTCGCCTAAAGTCGTTTTTATCTTCCTTTTTGTGTGTTTTACGGTCAGTCTGTAAAAATGGCGTACTACGGGCGAAACATAGTTCCCAGCAGCGACGTTGGAGTCCAAGATGCATCCAGACATCCTCCCTATGCTGTCCCTGAACCATTTCTGTGGTGTTTCCATCATTTTCTGCCCTTTTCCTATGGACCAGGCACCCTCCCCTCATCAGAGCAGGGAGTGTCTGGTGTAATGCTCGAGTCCTCCCATTGACTTCAATGGGGCTCGGGTGCTCTGCCGAGCACTCGAGCCTCCGCGGGTGCTCGGCCAGAGCACCCGAACACCCGAGCATTGGGGTGCTCGATCATCACTAAATGTGACGCTAATCTGCGGCTAGGCACAGTGAACGGAATATGTGACGTTAATTTGTGAATTTGCACACTAAACAGAATGTGACAATAATCTATGGCTAGGCACACGTTTAAAATGGCCCTTTTTGTCGCTGCGTTGTACAATATTTGTCCCTGTGCACCTAGTACAATGTCACCTTACTAATATCCCACCTTAAAAAAAAAAATGAAATTGTGCCCCCCCAAACAAAATATAAATGCTGCCCCCACACACAACAGTCCTAAAAAGGACTTTTCGGTCTTGAAATACTACCAACACTTTTATTCTCCCTACACTGACTTTCCCTGCCTGATCGCATCTCTCCCTGGCTGAGAATGAGCAGAACTCGCGAGTCGGGTGCTATACAGCACCCGATCACGAGTTCTGGCCAGCCAATCAGTGTAATGCCAGCAGCCGCGAAACGTGCGGGGAGGAGACCCGAACATGGCGGGCGAGCACATGCGGTACTCGTACGAGTACCGCCATGTGCCGAGCAGAGCGATGCTCGAGCCGAACCGAGCTTCGGCCGAGCATGCTCGCTCATCACTATTCCACGTATATTGCCCATTTGGTGGATAGCTCCAGTCACCGTGTTCATACCCCCGATAAAATTGCTGAGTTGTTTCAGAAATTCTATTCCAGGTTGTACAATTTGCATAGCTCGGATACTAGACAGTCTGATTATGATGCCCGTGTTCGCGCTTATTTTAGACTGCCCTTCCTAGGATTTTGGTGGAGACACTTGCGTTACTAGATGCTCTACTGACATTGCCAGAAGTACTGGGGGCTATTTCATCCCTTCCAAAAGGAAAAAGTCTGGGACAGGATGGTTTCACCAGCGCATATTACTCTACCATTTGTGACCTTCTAGCACCTGGACTTTTGAAAGCATTTGAGATCATGCCGGATGACATTCATAGACACCCTTGCACCTCTGTAGCGCACATAACGGTTCTTCCGAAGCCTGGGAAGAATAGCTCCAAGTGTAAGAGTTATAGACAAATCTCCTTGCTAAACTTGGATTTCAAGATGTACGCAAAGATCTTAGCTTCCCGATTTAAAACTCTTCTGCCGTCCTTGATACATGAGGACCAGGACGGTTTTACTCCTGGCCGTGAAGCCAGGGACAGTACAAGGAAAGTACTTTCCCTCATTCACTACATTAATTTGAAGCATCTTCCTGCGGTCCTTATTTCTACGGACGCAGAGAAGGCGTTCAACAGGGTGAGTTGACCGTGTTTATTTCAGGTTCTTCATTCTTAGGCTTTGGTTCTAAGTTTATTGAGTGGATCTCAGCTCTCTACTCTAACCCTTCTGCCAAGGTTTGTGCCGAAGGTTGTTTCTCTACGTCGCTATCCATTTCCAATGGTACACGGCAGGGCTGCCCTCTTTATCCTCTTTTATTTATTTTAGTGTTGGAACCATTCACATTAGGCAGGATACAAGGGTGACTGGCATACGTTTGGCAGACGAAGAGTCCAAGATGTAAATTTTTGCAGACAACGTCTTGCTAACTCTTTTTGACCCATTGAACTCCATAGGCACAGTGATGGATCACAACTGAGGAATTTGCTTCCCTGATGTATTTCAAGGTAAATTTGTCTAATTCTGAAGCTCTTTTATTAAATGCATCACAATCTGTTGTTTGCAATTTGCATTGTTCTTACCCCTTTAAATGGACCCCTAAAGGTATCAAATACTTTGGAGTGTGGTAAGCAGCGGATATACATACTACATTTACAATGAACTACCCTCCCCTTCCTTGGCAAGATTAGACAAGATTTAAACAAATGTATCTCCCTCTATTTATCTTGGTTTGGTAGGATGAACTCTATTAAAATGAACATCTTACCTCATGTTTTATCTTTTCCAGACCCTACCTATCCGACTACCCCGTTGTTTTCTCACTCAGCTTACCAGGCTCATGACTAATTATGTATGGGATTCGAGACGACCTTGTTTAAAGAGGCTTCTCTTGACCCGGTGGCGGAGGAGGGCAGATTGGGTATCCCTGATTTCTATCGCTATTACAGAGTGATTTTGCTTGCTTCTTTGCTTGACAGGAGACATAATGGGAAGTCAAAGTTATGGGTTCGTATCGAACGGTTCTTTTATGCTGATACTGATACACTTTCTGAGGTTTTTCTTCCTCCTGCTTCTCGAGACTCGAGGTTTAGTTCTCATCCGGTTCTGGGTGCTGTCTTTGCTGCTTGGTCAGGACTGGCACTATGTGCTTCTTTGACTTCTTTTCCATCTCCCTTTTCTTCGGTCTTCTACTCCAGGGAGGCCTTGCACACCCTTTTGTTACACAACTTTCCTAAATGGCCATTGGACTCTTTACTTCATGTTACAGATTTTGTCCAGATGGCAAGGTGATCCCCTTCCCATTGCTCCAAGAGACATATCATTTGTCTCCGAGTGAGATGTGGAAATTTTTTCATGTTCGGCATCTCTTGGAATCTTGTTTGGTCCATTCCGCCTGGTCTCGACAGTTCACCCCTTTTGAATCTCTTATGCACAAACTGCCACTTTGTGTTCCTTTGCTCAGCAGGATGGATAGGCTGTTAGGTTGCAATGTTGCTTGACTGAAACCGCCCTATACTTCAGCTTGGGAAACTGAGCTTGGTACTGAGCTTCAGCTGGAGGATTGGAGGGGGACTTGGAGAACTGCAAACCGATGGTCCATTTCCACTCTTCTTCAGGAATCTCACTTTAAGTTTTTGTCTCATTGGTATTATATACCACCAAGATTACATAAAATGTTCCTTTCTGTGTCCCTTGACTGTTGGCACTGTGCTCAACACAGGGGCACTTTCTTGCACTTGTGGTGGTCTTGTCCTTTGTTGCAGGACTTCTGGACAGCCTGCTTGACCTGCATAGAATGGAGCTTGGGTGTCAAGCTTTGGAGGGATCCGTAGCAAATTTTGTTCTACAAGGAACTCCCACACTTACCTCCACTATCTAGGATGCTTTTGTTGACCGTGTTGGGTCTGGCTAAAGCCATGGTGCCATCAAACTGGAAGTCTGTCGCCCCTCCGGATTATGGTGTCTGGGTGACCAGAGGGCAAGAGGCAGCAACTATGCTGCAGATTTCTGTGCTTCTCCATGGTGGTAATCCTGAGCAAGTGACCTCCTTTCTTCACTCTGGTTTTAAGCTATGATTTGGAGGGACTGGGATGGGATGAGAGGTTGGCATACGGACCTCTTCTTTTCTCTTCGTTTTTTCTTTCTGTCTTTCTTTCTCTCTCTTTACCTCATCCTTTTCTTTTTTTCTCTATTCTTTTCTTATTCTCCTTTCTTTTTGCTCTCCTTTCCCTGCCTAGCTTCCTATTGTGTACTATTTGCTCTTCCTTTTCTAGTCTCCTTCTCTTTTGTTTTCTTCTGTCTTTTTCTTAACCAAATTAGTTTGCCTGAACTTTATCAGGCTGTTCTATTAGGTGTATTCATATAAGGTGGTTCTGATTGGTGGGCTATGTGCCCAATCCCTGGGACACAGATTTTATGCTCCCTGTTTCATGGACTCCAGTGCGATTTGTGCCTTCTATCCATATCCTATTGTGTCTCTTTTTTTTTTTTTAAATATATTCTGTATGTTTTGCACCAATGTTTGCTTCTTCTTCTGTGTTTGTACTATTTTGTATGATTTACAATAAAATCTTTCAAAAACAAAACAACAAAAAAAACATAGAGTGGACAACTTTAAAAAACCCCCATAAATAATTAAAAATATAAAACACACAAAGTAGTTGAGTAATGTCTATCAAATAAACAAGTAGGAGGGGAAAGGTGGAGCAGTGCAGGGATGTGGGAGTAAAGTGGTAGTACAAAAACTGATTGCAGCAACTGTTTCTGCAGCATGTGCAATAAATGATGATGAACCCTCTTCTCCCGGGGTGGATGTAGTTTGTCAAGGTCCCACCAATCACACCACGATAGTCCCCCATCACCACTACCATACACATCTGCCACATCGTAGGTTGAACTTATTTCTCCACTATAGCCCTCAGAAGAAATAATATTGTGCTGGAAAATGTTGCACTATATTAAATATAGGAGAAAAATGTGTTGGAATAGAAAAAAATGTGTTGGAATCGGAGAAAAATGTGTTAGAATAGGAGAAAAATGCGTTGAATAGGCGAAAAATATGTTAGAATATGAGAATAATGAGTTGGAATAGGCGAAACTTGTTAGAACAGGAGAAAAATGCTGTGGAATAGGCAACGAATTTGCTGGAATAGGCGAAATGGAGGAAAATTTAGCATTGGAGAAAAGGAGAAAACGTTCATGAAAAAAGAGAAAAATCGTCCGTTTTTCGCGAAAAATCATGGAAGAAATTTCTCACTTTTCACCCACCCCTATTCCCTAATACAAAGAACAAATTTCCTGCCTACAAGAGTCCCTAAACTAAGCTTCAAGTCCACTTTATTAGCTTTCCTTCGTTAACTCAAAAATGTTCTGCTTTCGCTTCCTCTCACAAACACAGAATGGCATACTGTGAGACTCACCCCCTTTTATATGCCTGCAGGAAAAGAAGAGAAGCTTGCCATATGGTGGGGAGAAATTCTGCCTTTCCACTGATTTCAATGCAAGGAGAAAAACAGATAAACAGCACTTTTCACAAAATATTTCCCACTTGGAAAAAAGTAATTTTTTTGGCTGAGTATAAAATACATACCTGGGAACTCTCCGGATTTGCCCCGGAGACTCTGGTTTTGACAGAGCTTTACCGGGTCTCTGGGGCAGAAGCTGATTCCTCCGGATATGGGGAGTTTCTATTGAAACCGCCACATCTGCTGTTCCTCCTTCCCCAGCCTTCTGTGTGACACCTTTAAGCCCTGCCCCCTCAACTCATGTCAAGCTCCACCCTTTTTTAACTAGATTTGCTTCATTATTGTCACCCCCCTGCTGCACCAGAGGACTCCCCTCCGGGTAGACCTTAATTGGAAGTTCCCAGGTATGATAATGTATACATCATATCTATAGAAGATATCTCATCACACAGCTAACACAGGACAATAGATGTTACACAGAAAGCAAAGTATATAATTCAGTACTTGTTATGAATTGTCATTAGTTGTTGAATCTTCTTTATGACTGCAACTTTTACATCTCTGTTCCTGAGAGTGTATACAAAAGGGTTTAAAAGTGGAGTAATAACTGTGTACATGACAGCAATAACCCTGTCTCTACCCATTTCATAGCTTGTTCTTGGTCTGAAATACATAAAACTCGAAGAACTATAAAATGTAGTAACAACTATGAAGTGAGAAGTACAGGTGGAGAATGCATTCTTCCGGCCTGTAGTGGAATGGATATGTAGAATAGTTGTAATGATCTTTATATATGAACTCATTGTTAATATGAATGAGCCAAAAATAACACTGCCAGCAATGACGAAAACACCAAGTTCATTGATCCAGGTGTCTTTGCATGCCAGGTTCAGTAAAGGTGGGACATCACATATGAAATGATAAATCTGATTAGCACCACAGAAAGGCAAAGAAAATGTAAGAACAGTGTGTACTAAAGAGTTCACTGACCCAAGGATCCATGACCCAGCTATAAGTTGAAAACAAGTTCTTTTAGACATAATGGTGCTATATAAGAGTGGCTGACATATGGCATTGTACCGATCATAAGCCATGACTGCTAGCATATAGCATTCTGTACCACAGAAAAGCAAAAAAAAGTACATCTGTACAGCACAATTAGAGAAAGAGATAGTATTATTATCTGTAAGTAAGATTGTCAACAGTTTGGGAACAGTCGATACAACATAACATATTTCTAGAAAGGAGAAGTTGGCTAAAAAAAAGTACATAGGAGTGTGAAGATCTGAAATAAATATGTATGCAAAAATGATAGCTGTATTTCCAAGCAGTGTTATTACAAATATACATAAAAACACAATAAACAATAAAACCTGAATATCAGGATTATCTGAAAGTCCAACAAGGATAAATTCTGTAATTGTAGTATCGTTATTTCTGTACATTTTATATCTGATTTCTGTATAAAAGAAATGATACATTGATTCAGTGGAACAAAGCGACATACTTCAATCATTACAGGAAAAACAACGGACATATATACTGAACTACAAGGAAAATCAGAGACACACACATATACAATGCATTGCTCACCTCTCTGGTCCTCATAGGTTTAAAATGAAACTGTTCCCCTAGAAATTAGCCATTCTTGAAAGTGATAGTAACACATAAAGGGATAGTAATACTTTGTTTTATCTTTGTTTTATTTTGTAGGCATTAAAAAAAAAACTAGAAGAACTATATAAGTCTTATCTCTCAAAACTTTATGGTTTGAGAGATATTCACAATCAAAGTTTCCCCTCCCACCCCTTTTACCTAGTGTAAGCCACGTCTTCTCAGATGTGGAATCTGGTTGTAAGACCAGACAGATAACAGAAGGGGACAATCTTCTTCCTATGAGAACAATGAAAGCCCTGCCCCCTTGACAAGTTTTTCAGGTTTTTCCATATCTTAATTGAAGATTGTCCCTCTCTGCAGTCTACCTAGGCACCTCCCTTCTGATCTGGCTGAGCAGTGTTACATCAGTAAAAGGGGCAGGAGGGGGATACTTTGTTATTGAATTATTCTTGAACTACAACTCTGACAGAATTGAAATAACACTCACCAAAGTCCAAATACTATGATGATTAATTAGAGCTGCTTTTATTATGAAACATTACTATCCCTTTAATACTGAAAATAATATATAACTTTGGTCAAACTGAGTAAAACAAGGGTACTCCCACTGTTGACAGATGTAGTATTCAAAAATTATTGAAGCTCAAGTAATTTTTAGCTGCACTACCTTACTGTCCTGAAAATTTTCCATGGCGCTGTTCCTACAGTTGTTTATGGTCAGAAATGGTCAGTTGACAGTAGGATAGTGTAAAATTTCAACTCATGGAGGTACTGAGCACAAACAAAAATGTACACTTCTTAGGAGTCAGTGCTAACCAACACGTGACAGGGAAAGCCCTATAAGGATTAGTGATGAGCGAGCGTGCTCGGCCGATGCTCGGATCGGCTCGAGCATCGCTCTGCTCGGCACATGGCGGTACTCGTCGAGTACCGCCATGTGCTCTCCCGCCATGTTCGGGTGGCGGGGATCTGTGCCGGAAGAGGCACAGATCCGAAGAAGCTCCGCTGGACCACCAGGGACTGGAGGTACGGGGGCATTGCGGAGATGAAGGGGGCATTGCGGAGATGAAGGGGGACATTGTGGAAGAGGGGCATAGACTCTATGCCCCTCTTCCACAATGTCCCCCTTCATCTCCACTATGCCCGTCTTCCACAATGTCCCCCTTCATCTCCGCTATGCCCCTCTTCCACAATGTGCCCCTTCATCTCCGCTATGCCCCTCTTCCACAATGTCCCCCTTCATCTCCTCTATGGCATAGAGGAGATGAAGGGGAACATTGTGGAAGAGGGGCATAGCGGAGATGAAGGGGCACATTGTGGAAGAGGGGCATAGCGGAGATGAAGGGGCACATTGTGGAAGACGGGCAATTCGGAGATGAAGGGGGACATTGCGGAGATGAAGGGGGCATTCGGAGATGAAGGGGGCATAGCGGAGATGAAGGGGGCATTGACCAGGCACCCTCCCCTCATCAGAGCAGGGGGTGCCTGGTGTCGCCCCATTCATTTCAATGGGGCTCGGGTGCTCGGCCGAGCACTCGAGCCTCAGGGGGTGCTCGGTCAGAGTACCCGAGCACCCGAGCATCGGGGTGCTCGCTCAACACTAATAAGGATACATAAAAGAAAATATACACAGTATCCAGATGAACTTATGAATTTAAAATAAAATAATATACCTCTCTCCTCGCCTTTCTTAGTACACCAGAAAAATGTCAGAGAAATAAATCAAATACTGTATAGTAAAAAAGTATATATATATAAAACTTTTATGAAAAACCTCTTATACAAAAGTCAATATAACAGCATAAGATTTAAAAAACATGCACATGCATAGTCATAAACATGAAATACGTATAATATTCCGCAAACGTGTGTGTAGGTTGAATGCAACTAAATTTGTAAGTCCAACTGGCGACTGTGTATATTTCCTTTTGTGCATCCTTATAGGCATACCTGAGAACTTGCCGGGTTTAACCCGGAGACTTCGGATTTAGGTCACTGTCTTTGGATCTCCGGGTGAAACATTAAGTTCTCCAGGTAAAGTGAAAATAGAAATCCAGTGGCTATGGTAATGTTGTATGAGGCTCACACACTGCAGTAGCATACCTCCTCAGGCAGGTGGCCTCAGTGAGCCAATGCAGTGTGCACACACTGGCACAGATCAGTAAGAAAAGAATGACAGCAGTCATTACGTGGGCACTTAAGGATCGGTAGGAGCGGAGCAGAGAACTTGTACACCACTGTAGTCCAGCCAGTTTTGGCTGGTAAGTGTAGTCTTTTTTTTTTCATTTAACCCTTTGGGTGCCAGTGGGGTAGGCAAAGCAATGCATTGTGTACCCTTTTGGTAGTCAAATGGTTAATAACACAAAGATCTCTGGGTGACCCTAGTATAAAAGTTCCCAGCTATGCTAGGGCTTTCCCTGTCACGCGTTGGTTAACGCTGACTTCTCAGAAGTGTGTGTTCGTATCAAGATTGTGGGAGTGGGTGGACTCTGAAAGGAGTGGTAACAGCAGAACCGAGCGTACAGTGGTTAAACGTACGTCTGATCAGAACCGCCCTTAAAAAGTACCGTTGTATTTGAGAGCCCTCCGTTTCTGTAACTCAACAAACAAAAATGTATATATGAGCTGTAAAACGTTATGAGTAAAACATCTCTCAGCAGTGCAAGTACTCTTGTTTCACTTTGCCTTGTAATGTATATTTTCCATATTAAGTGCTATTATCCCTTTAATTTATTTAAAACATTGAGGCTTATGTACTGGGAAGAACTGAGTAATTCTAAGGCAAACTAATTTTATCATAGAGGCAAATAAATGCTACATTAATTTAAATTGTGAAGTAATGCTTTGGAGTCCTCTCTTGCATACAAATGTGTAAATGCCTCATTTAAATCAATGAGAATTAGAGGAATATCAATTTGTCATGCAGTTGAATAGATTCAGAATTTCTCCAGTTGTGCTTTGTATATCAGCATCCTTAACTAAACTAGGTTGAGGTTATATATATGTATATATATATATATATATATACTAGCAGTTTGGGACGGCGTTGCCCGTCATGTTATGCAGGAAATGTTTCTTTTTTTTAAAATAAATGTTATGATAGTGAATTATAGCGTAGGGTGTACGTGTCAGAAAGGTACACACAGTGATAGACAGAGACACATGCAACACACACATATACACACACATGCACTGACAACACAAACAGTGACACACAGCTGCAAATCAGAACATACATACATACAGTGTGAGCAGTGTAAGTAACATACCTCCCAACATTTCATATGGCCAAAGAGGGACACTTGTGTTTTCGGTGGTGTTACTGGGGGCGTGGCTGGTGGTGTATTTTAGAGAATTTTTAACCCTTTGAGTGCCAGGGGGTAAGCAATGCATTGCATCCCCTCTGGCATTGAAATGGTTAAGTTACTCTTTCTGTAAGTGAATGATTTAGAAGAAGATGAAAGTATTTTTTTTACACAGACTAATTTAACAGATATATACAGAAGTTTATTCCCACATTACTGTGGGTTTTATTGATGTGGAGCAATCTGATACACTGGTATATACATCACACAGTGTGATCTCCTAAATAGAGGAGCAGAGGGATTTGGGTGTCAAACAGGGACTGTCCCTCCTATACTGTATAGTGCCAGTCCTTATACACAGACACATGCAGACTGTATACTATACAGCAGAGGTTCTCAGCCCATGCCCTCAGTGGCCACTAACAGGCCAGGACTTAGGAATTTCACTGCTAGAACACAAGTGTGTTGATCAGAGGCTCAGTCATATTGATTAACTCACCTGTGCTCTTAAAAGGAAATTCTAAAATCCTGGCCTGTTAATAGCCACTGAGGGCACAGATTGAGAACCACTGCTATACAGTGCCAGACCATTGTAGAGAATTTTTAACCCTTTGAGTGCCAGGGGGTAAGCAATGCATTGCATCTCCTCTGGCACTGAAATGGTTAAGTTACTCTTTCTGTAAGTGAATGATTTAGAAGAAGATGAAAGTATTTTTTTTACACAGACTAATTTAACAGATATATACAGAAGTTTATACCCACATTACCGTGGGTTTTACTGATGTGAAGCAATCTGATACACTTGTACATTAGGCTGACCAGACCTCACCTTTAACCAGTGACACATATGAAAAATGCATACTGCAGGGCTGCTTTGATTTTGGTGCACTCCTGAAATATGCTTATTTCCTATGTGTCCCCGGTTAAAGGTGAGGTCTGGTCAGCCTACTGTATATACACCACACCGTGTGATCTCCTAAATAGAGGAGCAGAGGGATTTGGGTGTCAAACAGGGACTGTCCCTCCTATACTGTATAGTGCCAGTCCTTATACACAGACTGTATACTATACAATGCCAGACCATATATAAATAGTTTGTCATACATGCTATACAGTGAGCTATGTACAGCATGGAGATGATTGCAGGAACTGGCACCTCTACTTACAGACAGACTGACAAACAACCTGCTCTCTTTCTCTCTCTCTTTGTGCAATATATAAATACAGTCACATCCATGTCTCTGCCATTTACCAGCTCAGCTGAAGCCTTGCTCTGCACTGCCTGATCACCTCTCTGCCGTTGTTTCCACTTTCTCAGCAAGCCAGTATCCTCCTGCTGATTGTTTAGAAATCAGCTCACTTGTAGTAATTAGCAGAGCTGTGTAGGCTCAAAGACAGGGAATGAAGAAGCTGCATAATACAGATTGGACCATGGCCTTCCAGCTGTAGCTTGAACATTGTTCCCATCATCCTCAGCGTGCGTGTGTGTATATGTGTGTATGTGTCTGCTAGTGTGTGTGTGGGAGGGCATGTGCATGTGTCTGTGGTGTAGGAGTGTGTGGCAGCCATTTTTTTTTTCAGCCTTAGATAGTGGTGGGCGGGCTGGATAGTGGGGGCAGGCCAAAAATCACACTCCCACAGAATCACCCAATGGCAGCAGTAATCCTTTTTACTGCCGCCCCTGGGTGTGTTTTGCCAGGCACAAAGTCTTCTTTTATATATATAGATATATATATATATATATATATATATATAAAATAATAAGCCTCATTAAATAATTTATGGTACCTCACACACACAACATAATTTATGTCTCCTCAGAAAACAAACACACATTGAACAGAATGCCTCATTACATAATTTATGTCTCATTAGGAGACACAACTCCTATTGTGTGATTCAATGGGGACTTTACTGCTCCCATTGGGTGATTCAATGGGGGCATGTTTATCATACAGGGAGTTGGCCCGCCCCCTCCAGCCCGCCCACCACTATCCAACTGACAAAAAAAAAATATAGCTGCCACTCGCTCCTGAAGTAGGGGATATCAATAACGTCTCCTGGTCCACACACACTCTCACTCAGGATCCTGACTCCACAAACACAGTGTTTCACCTCCCACAGATAATTGTAACCCTCCATACACTGTTTCAGTACAAGGGTGTAATGTTTCTATAAAATAGAAACACATAGTAATATACTTAATAGCAACTCTTTTATTTAACGCTTTTCCTCTCTTCAGTCAGCCTCACTAACTGTCTATTTTCTACTGTCACTCCTCCACTTCCTGCTTCCTGATTTCTGCCCTTTCTCCTTAAAGGGAGAGAGAGACGCTTTGCTGTATGTTACAGAGGGCAAGCCTCAAACACCACTTTCTATTTGTTCCCTCAGCATATTGCTCCGCTGCCTAAACTGAAGAGCCACCGTGTGTTATATTGCTATGTTACCTCAACTTAACCCTTTGAGTGCCACATTCAGTATGCGTTGCGTACCCCTCTTGCACTCAAAGTGTTAAGTAAGGAGGAGTTACTGCTCCCATTGGGTGATTCAATGGGGTAGTGATTTAAATCATGCAGGGAGTTGGCCTGTCCCCACTATCCAGGCCGCCCACCACTATCCAAGTAACTGAAAAAACAAAATGGCTGCCACTCGCTCCTATACCACAGACACAAACACATCAGACAAAAAACACACACTCAATCATAAACACTCAATCATACACACTCTCTCTCACTCACACTCTCTCACTCACTCTCTCACTCTCATAAACCCGCTCACTCACACTCTCTCTCACTCAATCACACACACTCACTAACACACTCACACGCAATCACTCACACTCACTCACACCCCGGGAGCCAGCACGATCCACCTTCTACCATAGTATGTGCAATTTCCACATGCATTTCAACTACATGAATGAATGTCACTCACTCACATGCACACACACTCACTCTCACTCACTCACACCCCGGGAGCCAGCACGATCCACCTTCCACCATAGTATGTGCAATTACCTCATGCATTTCAACTATATGAATGAATGCCACAGTGGAGGCATAAGTACAAACACAAACTCATTACAATGACACATAAGTCACCCCCTTATGACTCACTTCTGTGTGTGTTTGTGTGTCTCTGTGTGTGCCTGTGTGTTCCTCACTTTGTGTGTTGCATGTCTGTATCACACTTTTTGTATCTGCATGTTGTGCATTGCATGTAAGTGTGTATGACTGTGTCTCATTGTGTGTGTGCATGCGTGTGCATTTGCGTGTGTGTCTCTGTGTGTGTGTGTGTGTGTGCCTTGCATCCGTGTGTGTGCATTAATTCCCTATATATCCTGACGGGCATCGCCATCGCACATTGCTAGTATATATATATAGTTATATATAGTGATCTCTATTAAAATACTGCTTCTTGAAAAAACAAAATCACAGCAAACAATGACAGACAGGCCTGAATGGCTGGTAAGGGTCAATTGTCTTTATCAGATTGTAATTGGAAACAATTAACAGTAGAATTCAATTGAGCTGAAATGCAAATAAAAGTAAATTACTTTTGTTTGAAGGACACCTACCAAGGTAATACCTACAAGAGACAAGAAGTCAGAGGGCCCCTACAGAGCATTATTAATGTGGAACCATATATTGAGTATATTAGTAATCGAGCTATAGTCACATTCAGTCTTGGTCAGGGTGAGTTAATGCAAAACATAAATAAAATTATCTCTCATGCTCACCTGAGATGTTCTGTGTCATCAGACGTATCACATGGAAAGCAGAGTGAGAGATCATCTCTGTACATTGGTGTTTGGCATAATCTCACATTGAAGAAGATTGAATGTTGGTGCATTTTCATTACCAATATACTAAATATATGGTCCCATTTTAATAAGGCACTATATTGTATTTTGTATGTACTGCCATGGATGGTGAGCAACAGCTACCAGTACACAGTAACCTAATTGTGTAGGGGCAGTTATTATGGCAGTGTCTAACTGAAGAACGTGCAAACACTACCCTAGCCAACATTTATGTGAGTGTCTGTCCATTGAACAATGGAGAAAGTTGTTTCTTATTCTATCTGTTTTGAAATATATATACTGCCCTAGATCTAACCCCTTTTATTTTTATGTATTTATATTGGCAAGTCATCCAGATAAATTTAAAAAAAAAACAATTTTTTTAGGCATAGATCCTCATTTCCATGAGATGACTCCTAAATTGCTCTCTAAATGTCTCTGCTTTCATTTATTTCCACTCTAAACCTTGATGTTTGGTCCTCAAGGCTGTAAACTGTCCAGAGGTGACACAGTGGTTACCCACCTGTGCTCAAGCAGGGAAATCATTAAATAATGGTCTGTTCCCAAACCTTTAGGGCTGAACATCAACATCCCTGTTCTAAGCCTATGGGACATATGTAGAAAGGCGTCAGTGGACAATTCTGGGGCAACCCAATGGTGCTATAGGAAACAAATAAAAATCCTTGTTTATTTAAAATGGGCATTTAACACCTTGAATACTGGAGAGGTCTCCAAGACATTGCCTCTAACATTTAACTTTCTGCCTTTATTATTTCTGCCTTGGAGAGTGTTATTTCAATTCTGTCAGAGTTTTGTTCAAGAGTAATTCAATGACAAAGTATCCCCCTCCCGCCACTTTTACTGATGTAACACTGCTCAGCCAGAGCAGATGGGAGGTGTCCAGGTAGACTGCAGAGAGGGACAGTCTGCAATTAAGATAAGGGAAAACGCTGAAAAAGCTGTCAAGGGGGCAGGGTTTTCCTTATGCTCACAGTAAGAAGATTGTCCCTTGCTGTTAACTGTCTGGTCAAGCAACCAAATTCCACATCTGAGGTAAGCAGTGTTACACTAGGTAAAAGGGGTGGGAGGGGATATTTTATCATTCAATTACTCTTGAACTACAGCTATGACAGTACTGAAATACCACTCTCTATGGCTCAAATATAATGAAGCTGTTTTTTTTGTGAAACATTACTATCCCTTTAACATCGCTACACCTCCAGTGTTCTCAGATGTTACTACTTCATCTGTACAGTTGTCTCATTCCCCTACGAAGTATAAAAGACTGAGAGGGGTGTGTGTGAATAGGCCTGCCAAACACTTGTGTGCTAAACTATTTATGCAAAAAAAGGTTTGCTTTGCTTTGCTTGCAGAATAAGATGGGAAATGGGCATTTCAGGGCTATAAAATGTACTGGGGACTTCTCTAACATTAAAAAAAGTCAACATTTTAATCATGAAACATGTTCTTCTCACATAGTAACATAGTTGATGAGGCTGAATAAAGACATGTCCATCAAGTCCATCTCATGCCAAAAACACCCCTGTTGATCCAGAGGAAGGCAAAAAAAAAAACCTCTGGAGCAATTTCGAATTTAGCCCCAAGTGGGTAAAAAAAATTCCTTCCTGACTCCAAATGACAGTCAGATATAACCCTGGATCAACATCCTATCTGCTTTGAAACCATCTGTCATCATTTTCAGTATTGTTATGTGCCAGATAGGCATCCATTGCTCTCCATTTTTTTATAGAAACCCTAATGATACAGGACTTTTTCTACTGAGCAAAACAAGGGTACTCCCACCACAGGCAATTTTTTTATTCCAAAGTTCAAAACTGTTATACTCTCTGTTATACACATATCACAGGAGTTTACTTCCTGAAAGTTCAAACTGACAGGAAGTGACTCAACAGTTACCATCACATTATATGCAGAATATTTGTCAGAGCCTCACCTGTTCTATAGAATTCAACAGAATAACTATTTGAAATCTGGATACTAGAGGGCAATGTTAATTTAAAAAAACAACAGTTTTAACTGTAATAAATCTGAGAAGACATATCTCTTAGCAGTGTGAGTACCTCGTTTTATTCAGCAGGAAAATCCAAACTATAAATGCTTTATTTTTGTGTGTAGTGTTCCTTTAAATTAACCGAATCATATTTTGTTAATACAGCATTAATTGTCATCTCTGGCATGCCCACAAATGTGTATATACAAAAGACAAAAACAACAAGCAAAAAGACAAAAAATCCCCATCAAACCAAACAGATGCAATTATGGAGCAAGTAAAGTGCACCACAGGTGGAAGTGAACATTCCCTTTAACTTAAATGGGGAATTTAACCTCTTGGATGACAACGAGGTTCCATATACATTGCAAAGCAAAGCACCGGACCATCTACTATTCAAGGGGTTAAAAACCCCATTTAAGTCAATATAGATTTGGGAATGTTTAACACTGTGTTGCCATTCATTTGTTTTAGGACTGCATCTTTTTAGCTTGATGAAAATGCCCCACACAGTAGGCTGACCAGATCTCACCTTTAACCGAGGACACATAAGAAATAGCCATTTTTCAGTACTCCACTGAAATCGAAGCAGTCCTGCAGTATGCATTTTTCCTATGTGTCCCCGGTTAAAGGAGAGGTCTGGTCAGCCTACCATAGAGTATCATGCACATGAGGTTATTTTCCCCCAGATGGACAGCTGCTTAGTCCCATAACTGGCCTTGTGTTTTGTGCATATGACCCTAATGTGCAAAATGAAGAGATTTGTTTACTTACATGTGCTTCCTTATTGGGTTTTGTTCAGAATGTTTCTCCTCTGATGCTGGTTGATTTTCCAGAGCACTGTCTTACTGAAAGTAGTTTGATAACATTGTTATTCACACTTCTCAGTAATTTGATCATTAAGGAACAGATCTCAGGCCTTTGTTCTTTTAGAAGTAAATGCTGCTAGTTGTTCTGGACTTAAAATGAAGAACAGCCTAAAGTATCTGATGAACATGATGGATCAGATAAACTGTTAGAAAGGCTAACTCTTCATGTCCATTGCTATTGTTTATCTGACACAACTTGTTATTGCAATAAGTCTCAAGATCTCTTATCCATCAGCGTGAATTGTAACAATACATATATTGACAAGAAAAACACATTATATAAATGATAAAGTTGAAAACGAAATCTGCTCATTGTTAAACATTTCTGACCAGCGTCACAGAGAACCTGTGTTATATTGCTTTGTAAACCATTGAGGGCAAGTCCCAAAAGTGTTATCATAAATTAGAAGCAAGTCTACATCTGACTTTTATTAAATTGAAAATGTTATTTGTAATCCTCAAGATACAATGCACTTCTCATTTGTTTTAATTGTCCATTAATTAAGGATGTGTAGAGCACTGATACATTACAAAACAAAGTTCTGACATAATTCTAGGTAAAATATTGCATTTATAGATAACTTTTTCTCCTCCTATATAATAATTCGCTAGAATGTTTGTCATGATGCAGTCATGCTCAGTAGAGACTGCTCTCGTTCAGGCAGTCTCTACGGCGCTTGATTGCATCGCATTAGTGAGGCGACACAAGACTGCATTGTGCGGAGCACTGAGGTAGTGGCCTCTTAACATTACCCAGACCTTGGCCCTTGTACACGGGCTTTTACACTAGTTGTTATATATTTATTTTTGATGAAAGTATAGGATTTTATATAAACACTGTCAAAACTAATTAACCCTTTAAGGATCAGAGAGGTATGAAACACGTTGGGAGTTATGCACTAAGGCATGATAAAGATGTGATAAAGAGGAAATTACTTTTCCAGTGATATCAGTTCTCCAGTTCCTATGTTATTCTATGGAGTCTATGCACTAACATCTCTCTCACTTGAAACAATTTAGCACATAGTCTCTATAGAACAACATTGGAACAGGAGAAGTGATATCACTGGAAAAAAGTTGAACAGGGAATTTTTGGAGGGTTGTTGGCTAGGATTGGGAGCAGGTAATAATAAATAAATTATAATAATAATTCAAAAAAAAAAAATAAAAATATATATATATATATACACGAAATTGGTACATAACGTGACAGAGACATGGACTCCTTGATGTAAGCTGTGACTGGGGCAGGCTGATACTTGACAGAATCTTAGAGAATGATTAGTAGGACTTAAACTAGTTAGAGGCACAAGCCTTGAAGAAACATTGATTTATAGGACTTACACTTGTTTGGCACAGACCTTTAGGAAACATTAATTTGTAATACTTAAACTTGTGTTAGGCCCAAGCCCTGAGGAAACTTTGATTTATATGACTTGGACTTTTTAGGCCCAAACCCCATGGAAACATTGGTTTGTAGGATTTTAGCTTGTTAGAATCACAAGCCCTGAGGAATCAGTAATGCTTTTTGTACTCAGGCTTGTTAGAGTCACAAGCCCTGAGGAATCAGTTATACATTTTGCCTCTCAAGTTTGTTAGGGTTGCAAGCCCTAAGGAATCAGTAGTGATTTTTTTGCACTCAGGCTTGTTACCGTCACAAGCCCTGAGAAATCAGTAATACTTTTTGGCACTCAGGCTTGTTAGAGTCACAAACCCTGAGGAATCAGTGATCATTTTTGGCACTCAGCTTGTTAGAGTCACAAGCCCTGAGGAATCAGTAATTATTTCTTGCACTCAGGATTTTTAGTGTAACAAGCCCTGAGGGATCAGTGATTTTGTAGGCCTCTGGGTAATGCTTAAAGTGATAGTAATGTTTCACAAAAACAGCAGCTTTAATTAATCTTCATAGTATTTGAGCCATAGAGAGTGTTATTTCATTACTGTGAGCGTTGTAGTTCAGGAGTAATTGAATGATAAAGTTTCCCCCTCCCGACCCTTTTACCTAGTGTAAGCCCCCACTCCTCAGATGGAAACTGGCCATTGGCAAATCTCACAATGTCATTGTGGCATTTGAGACTGCTGTCCTTGCTGATGTTTCTGAGTTGTTTAATTAGGCAGCTCCAAGTGAATGGGATCAACAACAGCAGTGATTTTGGTGATGATGAACATGATTCTACTCGCTGCTAGCTCCAGTGATGCACCTGAGGCAGTAGCAGCACCACAATAAGCCCCAGCCACTTCTGGTATATGTGGAGAAAAGTTGACCAATAATGATTTTCCTCCTGCCCCTCCTCCTAAATCATGGAAGTGTTGGAATACTGAATTTTCCCTTGATAGCAGAAAGGAACTGTGCCTTTCATCAGCAACTGCAATGTGCATTCACATCAAACAACTGCCACAACTGTAAACAAACACCATGATGCATGTCTGCAATGTCAAATCATACCCCCCCTATAAAGCAAATACTGCTGTGTCACTATGTCCTTTGTCATCTCCACTAAGGACACCTGAGAACTAGAAGACTTAATAGAAATGATAAACCCTCTCTGTCACCAGCTTAGCATATTCTGGGGAATGAAACAACCAGCGCTTTGCCTGTCTCAAGAGAAAAATAGTCCCACATCCAGGACTTCAGGGGGGAGGGGAAAGGTGGCGATGAATGGCCTCTTTCTTCATCTCCTCCACAATCCCCTTCACTGGCTGGGGCAGAGGATTATGCTCTACAGCACAGCACTACAACTAGGATCAGGAGGTGTACTACAAGCAAGTGGAACCTGTCCCAGTCCCACATCTCTAATGCTGGACCCCATTCCCCCTGTTTCCACTGTAGTCTGTGGCACACTATCCTACTAATAATCATCCTGCTGCAGTTGCAACTCAGCTGCACAGGAATTACAGCAGCAATGTCTTCACTGCTGCTACTGGTGATGATGTCCATCCCATGTGTATACTGGTCTCCCATTCCTTCTGGCTTTGGACTAAAAAGGCCATTAATGTCTCTTTCACCCCAGCAGCACCACCATCAACCTCATCACCACTACCACCACCACTACCAGTCCCTCCTTGCTGCTGCTCTATGAGAGAGGGCAATGATGACAAAATGTGATAGTGTCCCCTGCCTTCACACTTGTCCTCTCTACAGGTGAAGAAGACAGACTAGCAGCGCCAGCAGCAGGCAAAGGCAGCTGATCTATGCTGATGGTATTACTGCTGCTAGCCAGTTCAACCATCCTCAGTTTCATGTCCCAGAGGCACAATGCCAGGTGAAAGGGAATCATAGGGTCAGGGGAATGTTGTGGACTCCCTTGACCACTAGTCTGGCTGCTTGGCATCATGTTCACTTACCCTTCCCCCTCAACAGGAGGATATAGTGTGGTCACACTAGTCACACCACAAGCTGCTTCACTCACATCACCATCACCCCAACACTCTGAGTCTCTAGCTGCTGTGTGGTAGTAGTAGTGGGACTGCTTGGGGATGGCAAGTGTGACTTGCTGTCACAATTGCCATCATCCTCCCCTCCATCCTGAGTATCACAAGGTACACTGGCAGCACTAGCAAAGGGCCCAGGTAGCAGACATATCCTGCTCACACTGCTACACACTTCTTCCTGTGCATGTGAGACTATTTTCCCTCAAATCCCAAGGAATGATTTAGGGGATCTGGGTATCATTGGGTCTGGGGAATCGGGTGTTCTAGAACCTTCAGTGCTGGTGGAGGTTACTTCTTCCTCCTCCTCAGACTCACTGGGTGCATCATGGTCCTTCCCTCTCCTGTTTTTCTTTCTAATCTAAGTGCTCAGAGTGATAGCAAACACTATGAGCCACTGCTGCCTTAATTTTTCCAAATAAATTCCTGCAAAACAGCCTAGCACCCTTGCTCTCTAGCTGCTTCTGTTTCACTTCCTGGAAATGTTAATTTTTTGACGTGAAAGTACATGTAAATAAAGGGGTGGAAAGTTTGTAGCCATTTTAAAAAAAATAGCTAAAATATTTTGGCAATAGACAAAAATGGTGAAGATTTTAAGGGCTTTTTTTCCTGCAAAAAAGGTGGACAACCACGTGGTGTTCATGTATTATTTTGTAGGATCACAATGAGTCCTTTTCCCACCCCTACCTGTCAAAGAGCACCTCTCCATCAATGAGTAAAGATGGCAAAAGATTCAGCTCTCTAGATAAAGTACATTAAGGCTAGAAAATGAGAACTGAAGGAGAGATTCAACTCATATGACAAAGGATTTGCCTAAAATCCGGTACATTGGCTGGGCTGCAGTCTTTGCATGATATGGCTTATGTTACTAAAATCTCATCTTTAATATAGGGGTGACAAGCAGTCAACATGCTGCAGAGTAAAGGAGTAATACTGATTAAATATGGATGTGCACCAATATTTTGTGTTTTTATTCAGAAAAAACAAGTTGTACCAAAACAGTCAACGCGATAATACATCAGACAACAAAAAATATAGATTCTATTGTACATTAATTGATATATGTAGATATTGTTTTTATTTTCTTTAACTTAACATCTGAACAATCCCTACCACAAAGACCCTTCCCTATTATAGAGCAATAAGAACCTAAAACTCCACCCCTCCCTGCAGGCTAGGAACTCAACCCCCATAGTTCTGATTCAGAGAGACAAAAAAAAAGAAAAATAGCCATATAATGTCAATGCATAGAGAGATAAATTAAAATAACATTACAGTATACATGATCAGTTAGAACCTAAAAGTGTGTGTACTAGTGTTTTCTAACCATGGGCCCAATATGTTGCCAGATCTCTGAGGAGATCCTCTATGTGCATATACCAGCTTACAATAATGTACATATCAGGAGACTTAGAGAATCCTTGTGTGTGGGAGTTAGGAGGCATCCACACCATCACCACTGTCATATCCTCAGGGTCTCAAAAATAAGCTGTTTAGTGGAATAACTGTTATACACAAGATAGATGGTAAACCCAGTTTCAGTGCTATTTAGAGCTGAGTGAGTACAGAATATCTGGTACCAAAATGAGTCCACTTCCAGGGAATCCTAGTGCAAATGCAACAGAGTACAACCTTAAGACCCATTTCTAGGACATTTGTCATCGGGGCCCCATGTAGAACAGTCTCCTCAGTAAATAGTAAACTCTATGTTGAATTATAAGTTGAAAGATCTGATGCCTAGTATACATGGATACCCATGGGAGCTAGGAGCTAAGGAGCTAGGTCCATTATTCCTAGATCTCACTCCTACTTCTGTCTCAGATAAGGGTCATTCACACTGCCATGTTTGATCAACCATTTATATATGAAGGAGACAGCCTTAGTTGGTCTTCTGGTAACTAGCATAAAAGATTAAACCCGTTAAGGCCACCTGAAGACCAACTCAATGAGCGTGCAGAGTATGTCTAACCTGCAAGTATGAATAAAAGGTAGCATTGGGGAGGATACCATCTTCCGCTTGAATCTGATCAAAGAACTTAATATTAGTACCATCATACAAATATTGAAGTTTAGAAGTTTAGAAATGCCATGTTGCTTTTAAATAGATCCAAAGTTCAAGTTCAAGTATTGAAGCTGATTCATATTAGTTTTTGTCTTCCGTGCCTGTAAAACAGAATTAATCATTGTGTCATTTGAAGTATCTCAGTGCCAAAAGTCAGTATGTCTTCCCACTGCCGGTTGCCTGAGCCTTTCCAGCTTACATCTAGCCCTCTTCCTCTCCCAAAGAAATCAGTTCATAATACAGTCAAATTCATTAAAATAACATATCAATTTATCAGAGCGGGATGTGTGAAGGCATGAGTAATACTTGGCAAAGTGTTCGTTAGTGTCATCTTTGCCAACTAGCATCTCTCCCTGTTTATCTCGTGTACTAGATATACAATGTGTACTCTGATCATTTCTAACAAGATTATCCAACATTTTATCTGCTTTCTCAACATGTTCCTAGTATTATCATCAGAGATGTACATGTTAAGGTTCATATTTGCTGTAGCAAGAGGGGTTTTCCGATTCAGATAACACCTTCTCCTCCTCCTCCCTCAGTCCACATTACAGACTCTCCCTCTCCTCAGCCTTCTTACTATATAAGAATAAATATGTCAAAGAAGAGAAACACCACCTTCCCAGCCTCCAAAACGCTTATCTGTCCTGTAGTGTTTGCCTTAACCTCAAAGTAGGTCGACAAGTCTATACAGTAATTGTCTTAGATTGTTGGCTTTGTTAGAGAAAGTGGATTAAGACAACAAAATATAGGGTGATATTTATCACTCATGCATACACTGAAGGAAAATGGGGTGTGATTGGAGGCCACTCGGGGCATAAAAAGACAGTCCTGAGTATACTGCAGACTGATTTAGAGACAAAGGCATAATCTATACAAGAGAGAGTGCAATGTGCGGCAGAATGGTAAGCATCAACCCATATCCCTGATAACACCTCTCTCTGACAATGTATTAATAGTGGCAGAGGATGTACCTATTCAATCAAGAGTACCATCCAGTATCATGTTAAAGTCACAAATGCAGATTACCCAGTGGTCAGGTCTAAGTGATAAAAATTTAAGAGCCTTCTGTAACATGTGAAGGGGAAATGGGGCAGGAATATATATATGTTAAATAATATAGTAGGGATCCTTGCTAATTTTCAAGAAAGAAATATGTATCTCCCTTTTTCATCTGTTTTTATGTCTATGAATTCAAAGTTGCACTGAATTAACAAATTAAGATTGACAGTACACGAGAATAGGTTGAGAATGAGGAATGATAATGGTAGCCCACCCATAGGTTCTTGAGAGAGAATGTAGCTACCACATACATTGGCCTCCTGGAGGAAAGGCACATCCGGGGAATATTTGTAAGATGGTTTAAAATTAATAATCACTTTTTTGGGTAATTCAGGCATCTAATATTCCAGGATAAGAAAGTGTATGTTTTGTCATTCAACATTGAATTGATAGTCTGAGATATAATGAAGCCAGGAAGAGTAACCCACTTGAAGAGGGGGGGTGCCACCTGTGATAGAGGCCTAACAATCCCAGGTGATGAAATCAAAAACAGCCCCCATCCTGTCTCCATCGCACACAAACATTAAAGGAGATACAGCCCCCTTAGGAAAATACAACATTTTGCTAAATAATAAACATTCTGCAAGCAGACAGAAACAGTCCTGTTTAAGAGAAGATATACGGTAGGTTAGCCAAGAGTCACGTGTGTATTCGTGGTGGACGATGCTGAGGATGACCTAATTACTGAAAATGATGTTGATTTAGAATATATCCCTCCAATTCTTCAGATACAGATGGAGTTGAGAGTGAGAGATGATAAAATGGCCAAAATATTAGCTTAAAGGCAAAGGTTCAGTCTTCCACCACTGGAAAGGAGCACTGTGTATGTTTGTAATTGCTTTTGATACACCAATTGGAAAGTCTGACTCTGGACAACTAAAAATGCCAAAAATACACAATCATTCTGTCATTCATCATTAGCATTATCACAGCTTCCAAGTCCAACCCCCCTCCCCAGCCACAAACATTAGTTTTTAGTAACCACCATCAACATCTGATCCAACCCTAGTTATGAGGATTGCTTCTGCTGCTGCTGTTGGAAGTGCACACCTTTGACACCAAATAGTACTCTGGCCCCAGTAGTAGTAATAGTAGTCCCTCAGGAATCCCTCAGACTATGAAGTCTACAGTATGGAGATATATCACTAATGATCTAAAAGCTGAACATGTTGCTGTCTGTTGTCTGTGTCCGACTCTGAAGCAAGTGAGCAGGGGAAAAGCAGGAACAAACCTAGGCACCTACTCACTGAGATCCTACCTAACGCCCAACTAGCTGCAAAGTATGGTCTCATTTATCGATTGATTTCATGGTTGTATCTGAGGGCTACACGGTTATCCTGATGATAGTGGATCGTTTTTCCAAAATGACTCATTTTATACCACTCAAGGGTCTACCTTCTGCCCAGGAATTCGCCATGGTTTTTGCCAAGGAGGTTTTTGTCTCCACGGGGTGTCTAAGGTTATTATCTCGAATCATGGCAGCCAGTTTGTGTCTCGCTTTTGGAGGGCTTTTTGCGCTCAGTTGGGTATCCAGCTCTCGTTCTCCTTGGCCTATCTCTCACAATCTAACAGGGCTGCAGAGAGGTCTAATCAAGCCTTGGAACAGTTGTTTCGTTGCTTTATTTTGGACCACCACGATAATTGGGCCAACCTGTTGCTAGGAATTGTTCTGTGAATTCTTCATCCCGGAGCTCCCCGTTCCTGATAAACTATGGGTTCCAACCTTCCTTACTCCCTGAGTCCCTTGAAGCACAGAATATTCCAGCTCTGGAGGAGCACTTGAGGGAACTCTGTTCCACATGGGTGAGGGTTCAGAGTACTGTACGTGGTTCTGCGCAATGACAAAAACCATACGTGTTCAACTGATTCTTTCCCCACACTCCACCAACACAGGCCAAGCAGGGCATAACAATTCTATAGATGCAAGTATGTGGCAGTTTGTGTCCACCCATTGCACATTCTGTGGTGCTCAAACCACACATGGCAATGTAGTGGAGTATAATGACAGGCATGAAATAAAGCAGCATCTGAGGAGATTCCACCCTGCAGTATATGCTAAACTGGTGTTAGGGAAGGTTGATCATTATTATTTAGACTGCAAATTGACAGCTGTCATTAGCAGGGAGAGGATAGTGGGCATAGTGACAACAGTAGACCTTGGTTTCTGTGAGATTATTGATTTTACATTGCAGATCTAAGCATCAAGGGTTTTGCTTTCAGTTGTGACAGTTGTTGTATGTGAGTTCAGATGTGTCCATTGTTCCCAGTCCTTTCACTACACATACTATGCACATTGACGTTGCTGATGAAAGGCAAAGTTCCTACTCTCAAGGGAAAATGTTACATTCCAACAACACACCCATGATTTTGAAGGGGAAGCTGGAGGAGAAGCATTATTGGCAAACTTCTTTTCTTCACATATAGCTGAAGTGGTGGGGGCTAGTTATAGAGCTGCTACTACCTCAGACACAACACTGGAGCTAGTAGTCAGAAGTGTAGCCATGATTATCATCACCCATATCTCTGCTGTTGTTGATCCCATTCCCTTGGAACTACCTAATCATCCTGCTGCTAAACAACTCAGCAGGAACAGCAGCCACAAATCCCACAATGACACCGCAGCATTTGCCAGTGGCCACCATAACATAACCTGCTGTCTCTAGGCTACTTGGGCATATTTTTTTTTATCAGGGCTTGTTCTTTATATAAACCAGAGGCCTGTAAAAAAATTGAGGGGCTTGTTACTAAGAATCCTAAGTCCTACAAATCACTTATCCTCAGGGCTTGTGACTCTAACAGTCCTGAGTGCAAATGATCATCACTTATTCCTCAGGGCTTTTGACTAGGGATGGGCCTCAAACCAAAATCGGTGACTAATGGCATGGAAAGTGTAGTTTTCCTGCTTTTTTCACCTAGCTCATTGCATTGAAATCAGAGGAAAGGCTACATTTTTCCTCATCACATGGGAGTTTTCTCTACTTTTTCTGCAAGCATATGAAAGGGTGTCTGGCTCTCACAGTATGCCATTCTGTGTCTGTGAGAGGAGAAAACAGCAAGTTTTTGAGCCAGAGAAGATAGGCAAATCAAGGGCAATTGAAACTTATTTCAGGGAGTCTTTTAGGCAGGAAATGTGTTCTCTGTATTAGGGGAGACTGGGTGCAGTCTGGGGGAGATAGAGTTTGACCCAAAATACCAGAATATTCAGTGTGACTGACTGGCAAAACCCTGGTATCTGGGGTCCAATTTGCTTGCTGATCTTGCTATTATTGTTTCTATGTCTGACATGTCTGGGGATGTGAGAAGGTAAAAAAGGAGGTTGACCCCAAATACCTCAACATTCTGTCTAACTGATTTGATTTGAAAGCTGCTGCGGCCCAAGCAATGTCCTTACTGATATTGCTGTTATTGTCTATGTGCTGGGGAAGTGTGGGGAAAGAAGTTGTTGATTTTTTTTTTTTTTTTAGTTATAATTTCTTTTTTTGAACAGCGATAAGTTGATGAGAAAGGGTGGACAAAAAAAAAAATTATATATATTTGGCAGTGGCACTCAGTCGCAGATAAATAACCAAATAGTGATGAACGTCCCATATGGTATATACAAATGTGTACTTAGCTGTCAAATATCAGTCTGCCCCAGGCAAAGCTTAAGTCAGTGGGGTCCCTGTCTCTGTCATGTTATGTACAAATTTATTTTATTTTTTATTTTTTTATTGACTGTCCACCGCCAATCCCAGTCAACATCCCCACCAAAAAAAAATTCCCTGTTAAACTGATTCTTTTCCCAGACTCCACCAACACAGACCGCCTCAGATCCCTTTTATACCATGCCTGTGGGAAATAAAGTAAGATTTGCTATGTATTGTGTGTCCTCATTCATTTCAAGAGGCATATATAGTTTTTGATACCTTTTATTGGCTAACTCAGCAGATTTAGAATGCAAGTTTTCAAGACCTTAAGTCTCTTCCTCAGGCATGTTATACAGACAAATATGAAAACATCTCTCTTAAATACAAGTACACATTGCATTGTGTAGCAAGGAAATCAGATAAGAGAACTCAGTCCAGATACAGATAATTTGATCAGTCAGTGGTAAATTGCACTCTTCCTCTGAGGCTTTAGTGGTATTTACGATGCTCTTGGGTGCAATGAGCTAGGTGAATAAAGTGGAAAAATGGCATATTTCTCAGGAAATCTTCCACTGGGTGATTTTGGTTTGAGGCAAACATTTCTGCCCATTCCTACTCTCTACCAGTATTAATTCCCCCAAAATATATTTTCTAAATCAAGATAATATACCTGAATTCATCAATGCAACAGATATCTGTTAAAAGAGGATAATGATAGAAATACTAAAACTGATAACGTAGTTCACAATGTCGCTATAACAGAGGAGAAAAAAGAAGAACATCAAATGGAAATTACATCTGTTATAGATGTATCTACTATGGAGAAAAAAAATTCAGACTTTCGTATGGATAGGGGTGGGCGAAAAGTGTGAAAAATTTCCCACATGACTTTTCGCGAAAACTTGGCCATTTGTCGCTATTTCCACAAAAGATTTCTCCTTTCCACTTATGCAAAAATGTCCTCCTTTTGCCTATTTTAACACATTTTTTGCCTATTTTAACACATCTTTTTTACTATATTTCCTGTACGTATTACATTTCCCACTGTATTACTACTTCTTCTGAGGGCTGTAGTGTAGAAATAAGTGTCTGAAAGTCAAAGTTGTGAGTCCTACAGCAACATATGCCTTAAAAAATGTGTTAGCATGCAGAATGCATTTGTCCGTTGCCCACAACACTAACTTCCTGCTTAAGTGACACTGGCACATTTTTATGGTAATGTCAAGTAATAGAACAAAAAGTACACAATGTGGCAGATGTGAATTGTAGTGGTGGTGGTGGGGGACTGGCTGGTGTGATTGGTGTATGTATATAGTTCTTACTATTGTCATGTTTGCGTCAAATCTCTATTCTCCATCTCAGATTATTGACACATATTACTTGACGCTCATAACAGTGGTTCCAAGTGGGGTAGATGATGGAAACCCTTCTTCACATCCCTCCTCCAACTCCTCATCTGTGCTGCTGTTAATATATTTGTCCTGGCTTTGTCTGTCATACTCCTCTGCAGCAGGAGCCATAGGTGTTTTTTGGACTGAACTAACTGTTGGCACTGGCAGTAGCACACGCTCTGAAACATAAATAACTTTACTACTTTTGCCCTAGAACCCTGGGAACTTTTTAAAGTGCTTCTTCTGCTGCTAGTTGCTGCACCTTTGCCATGCTGATAGTGTGTCTCCAAGTCAGACCTGTAGTTGTGCTTCATGTGAGATCTCATAGAGTAGGTGCCTAGGTATGAGCCTGCTTTCCCCCTGCTGAGGTGTTCTTTGCACAGACAACAGAAAGCAACATGCTTAGCTTGAGGATCCTGATTGAAGTATCTCCATACTGTGGACTTCATGGAATGAGGGGTTCCTGAGGTGATGCTGCTGCTACTACTACTACTGGGGCTAGATGTTGATGCAGTTCTTTTGCCACTACTACTACTAGGTGTCAATGGTGCAGTACTTACAGCAGCAGCAGAGGAACTTGTCATATGTAACAATGTGGATGTTAATAACCTGTGTTGCTGTTGCTAAGTACTCAAAAGACGGGTGTGTGGCTGAGTGGGACTTGGATTTTGAAGAGACAATGATGCTGATGATGACTGATAGGGTGACTGTGTGCTTTTTGACATCTGTGTTTGTCCAGGGTAAGACCTTCCAGTGGTTTTCTCAAACAGTTTATAGACAGGCACAGTGTTCCTTAAAAGTGGTGGAAGAGCCATCCTTTGACTTTCTGCTAACCTTATATCCCTGTCATCACCCTTACTCTCAACTTCATCTGTATCTGAACAAGAGAACGATGCTGGAGGGATATATTCTAGATCTGCATCATCATCAGTCATCATCAACAGCATCAGCATCGCCTGACAATTCCTGCCCACTACCCTTATATTCCTCTAAGCTTTTGGAGGTCTCAAACAATTTATTTTTACTTTTACTGTAACAAAGTTCCCTACTACCTTGAGGATGGGTGTTTTGGTGCTTGTTTTTCACACTATCTAATGCAGCAGGTGGTTCAGCTGCTACACCTTCCTCTATTATGCTACTGCCAGCATCATCAACACTTGCATGCAACTTGTTGTCATCTTAAGTGTTCTTATATGGTTCTTTATTTCTAATGGAACTGGTGGTGCTGGAACTAGTTTTGTGGGACCATGACAAACTGCATCCTACCTTGGAGTAGAGGGATCATCATCATTTATTGCACACACTGCAGCAACCATTGCTGCAGTCAGTTTTGAACTACTACTTTACTTTCACATTCCTTCACTGCTCAACCCCTCCCCCTTCCCCTTGTGTGTTTGCTGGACATTGCTCAACTACACTGTGTTTTTTTACTGTACGGGACACAACACAACTGTGATGCCTTGCCTAAGCTCAGTCAGCTGTCTGTCACTATCATCTAATATATTTAGTTCTTTATTAAGTTGTCCACCCTGTTGTCTTACCACAGTCTGTCCAAAAAAAAATTATAGCTGAAAAACAAAATCAACAACTTCTTTCCCCAGACTCTCCCACCCAGCACAGAGACAATAAAAGTAAGAGCATCAAGCAAATAGGTCCCTAGCTGACTGTGTCTTGCCAGTCGGTCACATGGAATTTTGGAGTATTTGGTATGAACCTTCTTCTCCCCTAATACACACTTACCCAGAACAAATTCCCTACTAAAAGAATCCCTAAACTAAACTTCAATTCCCCTCTCTGTCTTCTCTAGCTCAAACAAGGTGCTACTCTCACAAACACAGAATGTCATGCTGTGAGAGCCTGACAGCCTTTTATATGGCTGTAGACAACTTTAGTGTGGTAGAGAAAACTTTTTCTTCCCATTGATTTCAATGGGTGAAAAAGGTGGGGAAAAGTAGAAAAACGGTGCCATTTTTCGCCAATTTCAGTCTGATGCGAAAATGTACGCCCACCCCTAGTTATGGACACATGAATGCCTTTAATTGAATCTCATACAACCTGTACACATGTATAAATTGAAGAACTGATAAAAGTTCATAGAATTTGAGTCCTCTTTCGCTACTATAGTTTGTCCCATATGGTGGATATAACAATGAAAAGTTCCAGTTCATACTTTACAAAAAAGTGTGTAAGGATCCTTCTTGTTTAAATTGACACGCATTTGTTGTATAGGAAAGTCAACCCACATTAAGAAGAATTGCTGATGCTTCCATATTATTAAGCAGGTCCAACTTCAAAAAAGTACATGAAATTAACAACATTTTAGGACTACAAAAATATCACCAGCAACATTTTACAGATACAAAAAAAAAAAAAAATACTTATATGGTATAATTTATTGTCACTGGAAGATGAAACACTCCAAAGTACTGGAGGACACTGGAGATCATCCTATTGATCTTGGTGGAGACTGGCAAAGCAACAATCCTGGCCACTCAGCAAAATATTGTGCATGTGCCATGACTGATTTGTCCTCAAAGAAAATTGTGGATTTTGAAGTTGAACAGGACTCATGTTGTTCATCATCAGCTGCTATGGAAAAGATCAAGTATTTTTATTGTATACCAATAATGTGACAGTAAAATTTGTGGCTACCGATCGGACTGATAGTATTCGGAAACACCCAGACATTAATTACCTATTTGATGTTCGGAATTATACTAAAAGTTTGAAGAAAAAATTAGTGACAGTGTCTTCCAAAAAAACAGTTCTTCACTTAGAAACTGTATTCCAAATATGATCAATAATGTTTGATAATATATTAAATCTCAAAAGGGAGATTTAAAAGAAATAAGAGAACATTGGCAATCTGTCTTCTACGATATAACGAATCAACATACCTGGACAAATTGTGAAATGTGTCAAAGATGTTAGAAAAGCTATCGTCTGTGGACAAAATTACTTCCACCAAGTGAATGAAGAACAACTGCATAAAATAGTGATGGACACTAAATTGGACCAGGACCTTAAATACCTTGTCAAGTACTGTCACACAAGATGTAGTAAGTTCTATCATAGTCTGATGTTAAATTACAGACCAAAGAGAACACACTTTTACATGGACTGTATGGTGATAAAAACTGATTAGGAGCTTTAGCACACAATAACAACTTAAACATGTCTTGAACAATGGTAAAAGTTCAAAGAAAAGGCACAGCTGCAGTGGGTTCTGAAAGAACTAAATTGGAATGCCCTAGATCAAGAAATACATGGATTGTTAAGAACATTTTTAAACCTATGTCCAATAATCATCTATATATCATGTTAATAGATCTCCTGAAATGCTGTGATAAAAAATTACATAATCACTTACAACTGAGATCAGCAGAACTCCCAAGACATATTGCAAAACATCCTAGACCCAAAATCAGTAAGGCCGTGAAGGAACACAGATCAAGGTTTCCAAAAAAAATGACCACAATGTAAGACATGTAAGCTATTTCAACAGGGAAACAGATAAGTATATGTACTGTATCAATATACTTACATTCATTTGAGATTAACTGTTGGCATGTATATATAATTTTAATGTTCTTATGCATCAATTAAAAAAATAATTCCACTTCCACTACCAATGATCTCAGTTACACTTCAGTTCAGGTGAGAAATAAAATGACTGGCAAATCCATTGACAATAAATGAAAATAAGGTGTGTATTAATTAATGGGTGAAAAAATGCACACCTTAAGGAAATTATAGTTGATAAATTGATTCCATTCCTGGTAAACATGACTGATGTCTTTAGGATGTAAAACCCCTTGAGTCTGCAATATGTAAGGTACCAGAAGGGTAAATACTTATAATTGTTTTTCTTTACAAAATAAAATGGATATAAAGGAAAAAACACAATATGCATTACTTAAAATTAAATTTGTATTGTCATATTTATTTAAATATTACTCTATTTCAATAATTTTAGTCTCTTTCTTGGTGTTGTGTTGTCCCAATAGAATTTTATTTTTCTGAACATGTATATCACAGAATATTGCTACTGTTCAATAAATGTTTTAAAATCAAACATAAGATCTAAATATATATTCTATATAAAAAATGAACCATTACTCCTTGTCATTCTCTCATGTGGATTTAACTCCCTCTTTAACCCAATGATCTGGAGAGGTATCGCCTTCTAATTTCTTTGTTCTTTTTATAAGATTGTAAAAGGTTGTTCCTATCATATACTGTCTGTCAATCTTTACGAATCTTTTTTTTTACCTTGTTCTGTGTTTGTAAGGTTTTTGGTTTTTTTTTTCTACATTTGTTCCATTCTTCTATTGTATTTAATAATGACATTAGGAATTATATTCTTATGATACACATATATATTTTCTTTATCTTATGATTTAACACTTTATGTGTAAGAAACATTTTTGTTACATTTTCGTTTACATAATATAATTAATTAATTCCATAAAGGTTATAATATTAACTAATATTTACTTTTTACTCTATAGTCCCTCCTAGACCTATACAATAAAAAAACTACATATATCTGAATATCTGTTGCTTTTATCCTCTAACCTGTTAGTGAACAGTTTAATAAGATAAAAGGAAAGAAAAAAGCATACAAGGAGAGTGCAAGATATTCTGAATAATGTATTTAATTTATAACAAAAGCATAATAAAATGCATCTACAAACTAACATGCATATTTAAAATGTATAGTATTAGCAGTTTTACACCTGGAGTATGTATAATTATTTCACATTCGGAAATTGCTCACAATTATAGGATTCAGGTGTAAAGCTGCTAATACTATACATTATAAATATTTATGTTTATTCTGTAGATACATTACTGTACAGAGCTATTCACAGTGTGGCCACGCTGTATGTATTTTTATATTTTATATGCTTTTATTATAAATTCAATGCATTATTCATAATCTAAAGAGCTCTCCTTATATGCTTTCTTCTTTGTATCTATCTATCTATATATATATATCTATATATATATATATATATATATCTATATATATATATATATGTGAGACAGTGAGTTCTTATTTTTCCTAACATTAGTATAATACATTTTTTTAAGTGTGATTTAATATTATAAATAATTATATTTATATAATATACATAAATTATATTGTTAAAAAAAGTTGAACACAAATACATATTTGAATTAAAATACACCTTTTGTCGGTCAATTATTTGATGCATTTTTTAATATTTACCATTAAAATAGGTACATGCACTTACAGTATGTGCAAACATACTATTTTCAAGCTTACATACAATGTGAAACCAATTCTTATAGTCTGGGTAAGATGACTTATTGAAACAAGGAATTAGATCAATAGTGACATAGTGTAATATATGTATGTGAGATCACCAATATGTTATAATTCATCTTGTTCACAAAAGCATTTGTAACTGTTTTGCAGAAACTCATATTTCACATAAAATATTTGTAAATATGCAAACCCCCAGTTTAATATAAACCTTGAAATACTTGTAATATAAAGCATTTAATAAAGTAATTAAATACAGTGTCACTGCTATTTAAAATATGTAATACAAAATTACAAATGTAACTTTTTAAGAAAATAAATTCAACACATTAGTAATTTTTGAAATCATTGTTTTTTATTTTTTGTGTTTTTTTAAAAACCAAAAACAAAATACAGCACAATTATTAGAACAATGAATTTAAAAGTGAATTTATATATGTAAAACAAAAATAGAGATTTATTAGCCAGAATATAGAAATATTTATTTAAATATGTAACAATTTAAATAACTAATAATCAAATAAAAAACAAATATAGCTAAACTTGACTCATGCCTAGTGTAAAACAAGAAGAATACTAGCATACTTCATTGTTTCCCTGTAAACATAGTGAGCATTGAAACTATGTAAAGGTAACCATGGCAGCATAATCATGGAAAGAAATGAACCCTGTATATGATCACTCAGGGACAGGGAAGTGATATCTGATAATGGCAGCACCACATACAGGATTTGACCATTTATTTCATGGTCCCAGGTAACCATGTATCCAACAAGTACAGGATCTGTGTACCACCTATCGTAATTGCCTGTTTATGAGGTATGAGGTATAACTATACATATGTAAAACAATACATATGAAAAAAAATATAATATATATATATATATATATATAATTATACAAAATACTTATATTTTATATATAGAGAGAGAGGGAGAAAGAGAGAGAGAGAGAGAAAGAGACAGAGAGAGCTAAATAGATATTATGGTCCGTATTTTATATAAATATAAATAATAATTATAAAAAAAAAATATATATATATATATATCACAATCAGAAGATGTCCATCAGCTCCGAATTGGCAGAAACCAGTGGGATCCTGGTAAACCCATCTACTGCCCTGAGAAGTCTGGTCTGAAGTGATCATGGAAGACTTGAGGCCAAAAAGCCATCCCTCCAACGTGGAAACAAGGCCAACCGACTCATCTATGCATGAAAACACAGGAACTGGGGTGCAGAAAAATGACAGCAGGTTCTCTGGACTGATGCGTCAAAATTTGAAATATTTGGCTATAATCAAAGGCAGTTTGTTTGCTAAAAGGCTGAAGAGCAGTACAAGAATGAGAGTCTGCAGGCAACAGGGAAGCATGATGGAGGCTCGTTGCAAGTTTGAGGCTGCATTTCTGCAAATGGAGTTGAGGATTTGGTCAGAATTAATTGCCCCCTGAATGCTGAGTATAGGCAGATACTTATCCATCATGGAATACCATCAGGGAGGCATTTGATTGGCACCAAATTTATTCTGTAGCATGACATTGGCCTCAAACATAAAGCCAAAGTAATTAAGAACTATCTTCAGCGTCAAGAAGAACAAGGAGTCCTGAAAGTGATGATATGGCCCCACAGAGCCCTGATCTCAACAAAATTGAGTCTGGGATTGAACAAAGAGAGAGAGATAAACAACTAAGGCTGCCTAAATCCACAGTGGTTAGTTCTCCAAGAATTTTGGAGCAACCTACCTGATGAAATCCTTAGCAAACTGTGTGCAAGTGTACCTAGAAGAATTTATGTTGTTTTAAAAACAAAGGGTGGTCACACCAAATTTTGTTTGATTTTAATTCTGTCCACTTACTATCATTTTGTTAACTGATAAAAATAAACTAGTAATATTATATTTTTTATAAAGCATTCATCTATCTATCTATCTATCTATCTATCTATCTATCTATCTATCTATCTATCTATCTATCTATATTATCATGGCCAAAGAAAGCATATGCAGAAATTTCAAAGTTCTTGTGGAATGGAATTATGGATTTTCTAACTATGCAAATTTCAGAAAAATTTGACTTTTATTTTTTTTTGGTGAAAACTCCCACAAAAAGTCATTATATAGAATTGCAATCATAAGGATTTTAATGTGCAAAGAAGACCTGCAGTTATTCTGGGGAGAGCCAATTATTCCAGAGCGGCAAAAACAAATCTCTATTTATTTAAATAGGACCTTCATCCCCTCAAATGCTATAGGTCAATACAGTGCTCTTAGAATCAGAATTTTGAGAATGTCTACCTGTCCTCATGGTTCAGTTCGCTTGTCCAAAATTACTCCAGTCCAGTCAGATCCAGTCCATATATAAAAACTTTTATTACTGAATTATCTAAGTAATACCTTCATTACTAGGGAGGGGTGAAAAGTCAGAGAAATTTCCTGCAGAACTTTTCACGAAAAAAAAAACCCAAATATTTTTCACAAACGTTTTGCTCATAGACAATACATAATATGTTCTACTAATAAATGTACAGCCCGAATAATATGTTGCCTACATTTTCTATGACTGCAGTGTTTCCCACCACAATAACACTTGTTCTGAAGCATGAAGTAGAGAAATAAAAAAAAAATTGTTAGCATGCTGAGTACCATTGTCCTTTGCACAACACTCGCTTCCTGCTGAAGTAACATTGTCACAGCAATCATTAAGAAAATAATTGTGGCTTGGCATTTTGCACACAGTTCCTGAGAGGCTGCTACTACTACTACTGGGGCTAGATGTTGCTGAATTTGTACTACTACTAGGTGGCTCAGGTGATTTTAAAGGTCTCAAAAAATGTATTTTTACCTTTCCCCTTTTAGAGAGTTTCAAGTTTGTTACTACTTTCAGGATAGGCATTTTGTGCTTGTTTGTATCATTGTCAGATGCAGCAGATGGTTGAGCTGTGAAACCTCCTTGCATTATGCTATAAACAATGGAATGTAAATCATTGTAGTCTTCAGTGTTTTTATATGTTTACTAGTGATGAGCGAGCACCCCAATGCTCGGGTGTTCGGGTGCTCTGACCGAGCGCCCCCGGAGGCTTGAGTGCTCGGCCGAGCACCCGAGCCCCATTGAAGTCAATGGGAGGACTCGAGCATTACACCAGGCACCCCCTGCTCTGATGAGGGGAGGGTGCCTGGTCCATAGGAAAATGGCAGAAAAGGATGGAAACACCACAGAAATGGTTCAGGGACAGCATAGGGAGGATGTCTGGATGCATCTTGGACTCCAACATCGCTGCTGGGAACGATCTTTCGCCCGTAGTACGCCATTTTTACAGACTGACCATAAAACACACAAAAAGGAAAATAAAAACGACTTGATTTTCAGAACTGAGGCCATGATTAAGAGGGAAACGTGCGCAGAGGCAAATTCTCCCAAAAATTTCCTTGATTTTCAGAACTGAGGCCATGATTAAGAGGGAAACGTGCGCTGAGCTGACCATCCAAAACATTATGGGTGAGGGTCTGCTGCAGAGCTGACCATCCTAAACATTATATGCGAAGGCCCGCTAGTGAGCTGACGCTATAAAACATTATATGAGAGGGCCCGCTAGAGAGCTGACCCAATAAAACATTATATGAGAAGGCCCGCTGGTGAGCTGACCTATATAAAAATTGTCAAACAGGGCCCGCTGGTGAGCTGGCCCTATATAAAAATTATATTACAGGGCCCGCTGGTGAGCTGGCCCTATATAAAAATTATATCACAGGGCCCGCTGGTGAGCTGGCCCTATATAAAAATTATATCCCAGGGCATATGGAAGAGGAGGAGGAGGATGAGAAGATTAAGAGTCAACCATATACCCGTTTTTTGGGTGGAAGGGGTGAATGGGAATACAGAGTATTCCCATCATTGTAAATAACATATATAAAGTGACTTTATGTTCCCCCGGGGCTTTCCTCCAGTGGAGTGGAGAAGTCAGGGGAAATCCAGGCCTTGTTCATTTTTATAAGTGTCAACCTATCAGCATTGTCGGTGGAAAGGCGGATACGCTTATCTGTTATGATGCCACCAGCAGCACTAAATACCCGCTCAGACAGAACGCTGACGGTAGGGCAGGCCAGCACCTCCAAGACGTAGAGTGCCAGTTCATACCACGTGTCCAGCTTGGACACCCAGTAGTTGTAAGGCACAGAGGGATCATTGAGGACGCTGACACGGTCTGCTATGTACTCCTTCACCATCTTCCAAAACTTTTCCCTCCTTGTGACACTAGGCTGCGCATCAGGGTGAGGGTGCTGGCGGGGTGTCATGAAGGTGTCCCACGCCTTGGAGAGTGTTGCCCTGCCTTTGTCGGAACTGCTGTGTGCTCCCCTTTTCTCCCCTTCTCGGTTGGCCAAGGTAGCACGTACTCTGCCGCCAGCGTTGTCAGATGGAAAATTTTGGAGCAATTTTTCAACAAGAACCTTCTGGTATTGCACCATTTTGCTTGTCCTCTCCACCGGAGGAATGAGAGATGAGAAATTCTCTTTGTAGCGGGGGTCCAGAAGGGTGAACACCCAGTAATCCGTGTTGTTTAAAATGCGTATAACGCGTGGGTCACGGGAAAGGCAGCCTAACATAAAGTCAGCCATGTGTGCCAGAGTACCAACAGTCAAGATTTCGCTGTCCTCACCAGGAGGATGACTCTCAATATCCTCATCCTCTTCCTCCTCTTCTGCCCACCCACGCTGAAGAGATGGAACTAAAGTTCCATGGCTACCCTCTGTAGCGGAGGCAACCGTGTCTTCCTCCTCCTCCTCCTCCTCCTCCGCCTCCTCCAATTGTCGCTGAGAAGACGAAGTGAGGGTGCTCTGGCTATCACCTTGTGTAAGCTCTTCCTCCCCCATTTCCACCTCTTCCACATGCAAAGCGTCGGTTTTAATTGTGAGCAGCGAGCGTTTCAGTAGACACAGAAGTGGGATGGTTACACTGATAATAGCGTTATCGCCGCTCACCATCTGTGTCGATTCCTCAAAATTGCGTAAAACCTCGCAGAGGTCTGACATCCATTCCCACTCCTCACTTCTGATTACAGGAAGTTGAACGGAGAGGCGACGACCGTGTAACAGCTGGTACTCCACTACTGCCCTCTGCTGCTCACAAAGCCGGGCCAACATGTGGAAGGTGGAGTTCCAGTGCGTGCTCACGTCACACAGCAGCCGGTGAGCTGGCAATTGTAAGCGCTGCTGCAGCTTCAACAGGCCGGCCGAAGCTGTAGATGACTTACGGAAATGTGCACACACGCGGCGCACCTTGGTCAAGAGATCATGCACATTGGGGTAGGTTTTTAGAAATCGCTGAACCACTAAATTAAATACATGCGCTAGGCATGGTACGTGTGTGAGCTTGCCGAGCTCCAAAGCCGCCACCAAGTTACGCCCATTATCACACACAACCATGCCTGGTTGCAGGTTGAGTGGCGAGAGCCACTGCTCGGTCTGGTGACTAATCCCCTGCAACAGCTCTGAGGCCGTGTGCTGTTTGTCCCCAAGGCAGATCAGCTTCAGCACGGCCTGTTGACGCTTCCCCACTGCAGTGCTACACTGCTTCCAGCTACTGGCTGATGGGGGAGTGGCGCTGCGTGTAGAGAATTCGGAGGTGGAAACGGAGGAGGAGGAGCCAATAACGTAGGTGCTGGCGGAAACCCTGATGGAGGTAGGGCCCGCAATCCTCGGCGTGGGTAGCACCCGTGCCATCCCAGGGTCCGAGTCGCTCCCAGCCTCCACGACATTCACCCAGTGTGCCGTCAGGGAAATGTAGCGTCCCTGGCCACAAGCACTTGTCCATGTGTCAGTCGTTAAGTGGACCTTCCCAGTAACTGCGTTGGTCAGGGCACGGGTGATGTTACGGGACACATGGTGGTGTAATGCGGGGATGGCACACCGGGAAAAGTAGTGGCGGCTGGGGACCGCGTACCGAGGGACAGCTGCTGCCATCAGGCTGCGGAAGGACTCAGTGTCCACAAGCCTAAATGGCAGCATTTCGATGGCCAGTAATTTGGAAAGGTGTGAGGTTAGTGCTATGGCCTGTGGGTGGGTGGCTGGGTACTTTCTCTTGCGCTCAAATGCCTGGGGTAACGACATTTGGATGCTGCGCTGGGACAGGGAAGTGGATGTGGTCGCTGATGGTGCTTCAGATGGTACAGGTGCAGGGCGGGAGGTATGCGGGCCTGCGCCTTCGACAGGCGATTGGCCGGCACCGAAAACAGGGGAAGAGGAGGCAGTGGTGTGGCCTGCAGACACAGATGGGCGATCCAGGCGTTCCTCCCACTTACTACGGTGCTTGGATGCCATGTGTCGGATCATGCTGGTGGTGGTGAGGTTTCTAGTGTTCATGCCTCGGCTCATTCTGGTGTGGCACAGGTTGCAAACTACAATTCTTTTGTCGTCCGCACTTTCCTTAAAAAAACGCCATACCGCGGAACACCTACCCTTTGGCAAGGTAGATTTACGCAAGGGGGTGCTCCGTGGAACATTTGCGGGCCGGTTTGGTGTGGTCCGCCTTCTTTCTGTAGCCACACCACTGCCTCTTCCAGCCTGTTGCGGTGCTGCAGATGGCTCACCCTCAGGACTGCTGTCATCGCTCGGCTCTACACCTTCCCAGGTGGGGTCAGTCACCTCATCGTCCACCAAGTCCTCCTCCACTTCCTCACTCTGATCATCCTCCTCAAGTCTTGATCCCACCACATACTCAGTCATTGACAACTGTATAACATTCTCCTCAACAAGGTCTTGAGACGGAAATAGTGGTTGATTTAATGGCAACTGTGTCTCATCATCATCATCATCATCCACTACTTCCTTTGACCTTAAATGTCGTTCACATCTGTCATCTTCTTGTGATTGGGTAGCCTCTAGAGGTTGTGAATCAGGGCACAAGATGTCATGTTCCTCTGCAAGCGTGCTTGGAGAGAGGGTCAAATGAAGGATTGGTGATGAGACGAGCTCCTCACTATATCCCAGTGTGGGATCACTTCTTTGACCAGACCGTGTATGGTGGGAGGAAGGATGATCAGAGTGAGGATTATGTTGACCAGACTCTTGGCTACTGAGAGTGGACTTGGTGGAAGACAGGGTGGTGCTTAACCGACTGGAAGCAATATCAGCTGTCATCCAACCGACCACCTGTTCGCAGTGGTCTGACCTCGAGAGTGATGTCCTGCGACGCCCTGTAAAATTAGACATGAAGCTAGGTATGGTGGATGTCTTTCTTTCTTGTGCTCTGGCACCAGGCACAGTTTCTCCGCGTCCTGACCCGCGCCCTGAACTATCAGGATCACGTCCACTTCCCCGTCCCTTTTTACCCGCCTTCTTCATCTTACACGGAATATGTGACTTTAATATTTGAGTTTGAAAACTTAACAGTATTTCTTCCTAGTCTGCAACTGTGCAGAGTACACAGAATAGGCTGCTAAACGGCGGTGAAACACACTGAATGGAATATGTGACTTTAATATTTGAGTTTGAAAACTTAACAGTATTTCTTCCTAGTCTGCAACTGTGCAGAGTACACAGAATAGGCTGCTAAACTGCGGTGACACACACTGAATGGAATAAGTGACTTTAATATTTGAGTTTGAAAACTTAACAGTATTTCTTCCTAGTCTGCAATGGTGCAGAGTACACAGAATAGGCTGCTAAACTGCGGTGACACACACTGAATGGAATATGTGACTTTAATATTTGAGTTTGAAAACTTAACAGTATTTCTTCCTAGTCTGCAACGGTGCAGAGTACACAGAATAGGCTGCTAAACTGCGGTGACACACACTGAATGGAATAAGTGACTTTAATATTTGAGTTTGAAAACTTAACAGTATTTCTTCCTAGTCTGCAACGGTGCAGAGTACACAGAATAGGCTGCTAAACTGCGGTGACACACACTGAATGGAATAAGTGACTTTAATATTTGAGTTTGAAAACTTAACAGTATTTCTTCCTAGTCTGCAACGGTGCAGAGTACACAGAATAGGCTGCTAAACTGCGGTGACACACACTGAATGGAATATGTGACTTTAATATTTGAGTTTGAAAACTTAACAGTATTTCTTCCTAGTCTGCAACGGTGCAGAGTACACAGAATAGGCTGCTAAACTGCGGTGACACACACTGAATGGAATAAGTGACTTTAATATTTGAGTTTGAAAACTTAACAGTATTTCTTCCTAGTCTGCAACTGTGCAGAGTACACAGAATAGGCTGCTAAACTGCGGTGACACACACTGAATGGAATATGTGACTTTAATATTTGAGTTTGAAAACTTAACAGTATTTCTTCCTAGTCTGCAACGGTGCAGAGTACACAGAATAGGCTGCTAAACTGCGGTGACACACACTGAATGGAATAAGTGACTTTAATATTTGAGTTTGAAAACTTAACAGCATTTCTTCCTAGTCTGCAACTGTGCAGAGTACACAGAATAGGCTGCTAAACTGCGGTGACACACACTGAATGGAATATGTGACTTTAATATTTGAGTTTGAAAACTTAACAGTATTTCTTCCTAGTCTGCAACTGTGCAGAGTACACAGAATAGGCTGCTAAACGGCGGTGACACACACTGAATGGAATATGTGACTTTAATATTTGAGTTTGAAAACTTAACAGTATTTCTTCCTAGTCTGCAACGGTGCAGAGTACACAGAATAGGCTGCTAAACGGCGGTGACACACATTGAATGGAATATGTGACTTTAATATTTGAGTTTGAAAACTTAACAGTATTTCTTCCTAGTCTGCAACGGTGCAGAGTACACAGAATAGGCTGCTAAACGGCGGTGACACACACTGAATGGAATATGTGACTTTAATATTTGAGTTTGAAAACTTAACAGTATTTCTTCCTAGTCTGCAACTGTGCAGAGTACACAGAATAGGCTGCTAAACGGCGGTGACACACACTGAATGGAATATGTGACTTTAATATTTGAGTTTGAAAACTTAACAGTATTTCTTCCTAGTCTGCAAGTGTGCAGAGTACACAGAATAGGCTGCTAAACTGCGGTGACACACACTGAATGGAATAAGTGACTTTAATATTTGAGTTTGAAAACTTAACAGTATTTCTTCCTAGTCTGCAACGGTGCAGAGTACACAGAATAGGCTGCTAAACTGCGGTGACACACACTGAATGGAATATGTGACTTTAATATTTGAGTTTGAAAACTTAACAGTATTTCTTCCTAGTCTGCAACGGTGCAGAGTACACAGAATAGGCTGCTAAACTGCGGTGACACACACTGAATGGAATAAGTGACTTTAATATTTGAGTTTGAAAACTTAACAGTATTTCTTCCTAGTCTGCAACTGTGCAGAGTACACAGAATAGGCTGCTAAACTGCGGTGACACACACTGAATGGAATATGTGACTTTATTATTTGAGTTTGAAAACTTAACAGTATTTCTTCCTAGTCTGCAACGGTGCAGAGTACACAGAATAGGCTGCTAAACTGCGGTGACACACACTGAATGGAATAAGTGACTTTAATATTTGAGTTTGAAAACTTAACAGTATTTCTTCCTAGTCTGCAACTGTGCAGAGTACACAGAATAGGCTGCTAAACTGCGGTGACACACACTGAATGGAATATGTGACTTTAATATTTGAGTTTGAAAACTTAACAGTATTTCTTCCTAGTCTGCAACTGTGCAGAGTACACAGAATAGGCTGCTAAACGGCGGTGACACACACTGAATGGAATATGTGACTTTAATATTTGAGTTTGAAAACTTAACAGTATTTCTTCCTAGTCTGCAACGGTGCAGAGTACACAGAATAGGCTGCTAAACGGCGGTGACACACACTGAATGGAATATGTGACTTTAATATTTGAGTTTGAAAACTTAACAGTATTTCTTCCTAGTCTGCAACGGTGCAGAGTACACAGAATAGGCTGCTAAACTGCGGTGACACACACTGAATGGAATATGTGACTTTAATATTTGAGTTTGAAAACTTAACAGTATTTCTTCCTAGTCTGCAACTGTGCAGAGTACACAGAATAGGCTGCTAAACGGCGGTGACACACACTGAATGGAATATGTGACTTTAATATTTGAGTTTGAAAACTTAACAGTATTTCTTCCTAGTCTGCAACGGTGCAGAGTACACAGAATAGGCTGCTAAACGGCGGTGACACACATTGAATGGAATATGTGACTTTAATATTTGAGTTTGAAAACTTAACAGTATTTCTTCCTAGTCTGCAACGGTGCAGAGTACACAGAATAGGCTGCTAAACGGCGGTGACACACACTGAATGGAATATGTGACTTTAATATTTGAGTTTGAAAACTTAACAGTATTTCTTCCTAGTCTGCAACTGTGCAGAGTACACAGAATAGGCTGCTAAACGGCGGTGACACACACTGAATGGAATATGTGACTTTAATATTTGAGTTTGAAAACTTAACAGTATTTCTTCCTAGTCTGCAAGTGTGCAGAGTACACAGAATAGGCTGCTAAACTGCGGTGACACACACTGAATGGAATAAGTGACTTTAATATTTGAGTTTGAAAACTTAACAGTATTTTTTCCTAGTCTTCAACGGTGCAGAGTACACAGAATAGGCTGCTAAACTGCGGTGACACACACTGAATGGAATATGTGACTTTAATATTTGAGTTTGAAAACTTAACAGTATTTCTTCCTAGTCTGCAACGGTGCAGAGTACACAGAATAGGCTGCTAAACTGCGGTGACACACACTGAATGGAATAAGTGACTTTAATATTTGAGTTTGAAAACTTAACAGTATTTCTTCCTAGTCTGCAACTGTGCAGAGTACACAGAATAGGCTGCTAAACTGCGGTGACACACACTGAATGGAATATGTGACTTTATTATTTCAGTTTGAAAACTTAACAGTATTTCTTCCTAGTCTGCAACGGTGCAGAGTACACAGAATAGGCTGCTAAACTGCGGTGACACACACTGAATGGAATAAGTGACTTTAATATTTGAGTTTGAAAACTTAACAGTATTTCTTCCTAGTCTGCAACTGTGCAGAGTACACAGAATAGGCTGCTAAACTGCGGTGACACACACTGAATGGAATATGTGACTTTAATATTTGAGTTTGAAAACTTAACAGTATTTCTTCCTAGTCTGCAACTGTGCAGAGTACACAGAATAGGCTGCTAAACGGCGGTGACACACACTGAATGGAATATGTGACTTTAATATTTGAGTTTGAAAACTTAACAGTATTTCTTCCTAGTCTGCAACGGTGCAGAGTACACAGAATAGGCTGCTAAACGGCGGTGACACACACTGAATGGAATATGTGACTTTAATATTTGAGTTTGAAAACTTAACAGTATTTCTTCCTAGTCTGCAACGGTGCAGAGTACACAGAATAGGCTGCTAAACTGCGGTGACACACACTGAATGGAATAAGTGACTTTAATATTTGAGTTTGAAAACTTAACAGTATTTCTTCCTAGTCTGCAACTGTGCAGAGTACACAGAATAGGCTGCTAAACTGCGGTGACACACACTGAATTGGAATATGTGACTTTAATATTTGAGTTTGAAAACTTAACAGTATTTCTTCCTAGTCTGCAACTGTGCAGAGTACACAGAATAGGCTGCTAAACGGCGGTGACACACACTGAATGGAATATGTGACTTTAATATTTGAGTTTGAAAACTTAACAGTATTTCTTCCTAGTCTGCAACGGTGCAGAGTACACAGAATAGGCTGCTAAACGGCGGTGACACACACTGAATGGAATATGTGACTTTAATATTTGAGTTTGAAAACTTAACAGTATTTCTTCCTAGTCTGCAACGGTGCAGAGTACACAGAATAGGCTGCTAAACGGCGGTGACACACACTGAATGGAATATGTGACTTTAATATTTGAGTTTGAAAACTTAACAGTATTTCTTCCTAGTCTGCAACGGTGCAGAGTACACAGAATAGGCTGCTAAACGGCGGTGACACACACTGAATGGAATATGTGACTTTAATATTTGAGTTTGAAAACTTAACAGTATTTCTTCCTAGTCTGCAACGGTGCAGAGTACACAGAATAGGCTGCTAAACGGCGGTGACACACACTGAATGGAATATGTGACTTTAATATTTTAGTTTGAAGACTTAACAGTATTTCTTCCTATTCTGCAACTCTGCACAGTACACAGAATGTGCTGCTACACTGCGGCGAAGCACACTGAATGGAATATGTGACTTTGATATTTTAGTTTGAAGACTTAACAGTATTTCTTCCTATTCTGCAACTCTGCACAGTACACAGAATGTGTTGCTACACTGCGGCGAAGCACACTGAATGGAATATGTGACTTTGATATTTTAGTTTGAAGACTTAACAGTATTTCTTCCTATTCTGCAACTCTGCACAGTACACAGAATGTGCTGCTAAACTGCAGCGAAGCACACTGAATGGAATATGTGACTTTGATATTTTAGTTTGAAGACTTAACAGTATTTCTTCCTATTCTGCAACTCTGCACAGTACACAGAATGTGCTGCTAAACTGCGGCGAAGCACACTGAATGGAATATGTGACTTTGATATTTTAGTTTGAAGACTTAACAGTATTTCTTCCTATTCTGCAACTCTGCACAGTACACAGAATGTGCTGCTAAACTGCGGCGAAGCACACTGAATGGAATATGTGACTTTGATATTTTACTTTGAAGACTTAACAGTATTTCTTCCTATTCTTCAACTCTGCACAGTACACAGAATGTGCTGCTAAACTGCGGCGAAGCACACTGAATGGAATATGTGACTTTGATATTTTACTTTGAAGACTTAACAGTATTTCTTCCTATTCTGCAACTCTGCACAGTACACAGAATGTGCTGCTAAACTGCGGCGAAGCACACTGAATGGAATATGTGACTTTGATATTTTACTTTGAAGACTTAACAGTATTTCTTCCTATTCTGCAACTCTGCACAGTACACAGAATGTGCTGCTAAACTGCGGCGACGCACACTGAATGGAATATGTGACTTTGATATTTTAGTTTGAAGACTTAACAGAATGTGCTCTAATCTGCAACTTTGCACACTACACAGAATGTGCTCTAATCTTCAACTTTGCACACTAAACAGAATGTGCTCTAATCTGCAACTTTGCACACTAAACAGAATGTGCTCTAATCTGCAACTGTGCACACTAAACAGAATGTGCTCTAATCTGCAACTTTGCACACTAAACAGAATATATTTTTTTTTTTTTTTCCCCCCACACAAAATAACCTGCTGCCCCCACACACAGTAGTCCTAAAAAGGACTTTTGGTTCTTTTTTTTCACAATTTTGGTTTTTTTCCTCCCTACACTGCCTTTCCCTTCCTATCCTCAGCTCTCCCTGGCTAAGACTGAGCCAAACTCGATGGTCAGGTGCTATACAGCACCCGACCACGGGTTCTGGCCAGCCAATCAGTGTAATGCCAGCAGCCAACATGGCTGCTGGCATTACACCGATGTCAGAGCCTCCCTGCACGTTTATTGGCTGCGCAGCAGCCGCAAAATGTGCGGGGAGGAGACCCGAACATGGCGGGCGAGCACATGCGGTACTCGTACGAGTACCGCCATGTGCCGAGCAGAGCGATGCTCGAGCCGATCCGAGCATCGGCCGAGCATGCTCGCTCAACACTAATGTTTACTAAAAGTACTTGTTGGTGGTGGTGGAACATTTGGTGGGACTTTATCAAACTGCATCCTCTTCGGGAGGAAAGGAATAACCATCTTTTACTACACACGCTGCAGCAACCATGACTACAGTCAGTTTTTGGACTACCGCTTTACTCCCATGTCCCTGCACAGCTTCTATTCCTTTCACCCTACCCCTCCTGCTTTTAATGGCCATTACTCAACTACTGTGTATGTTTTTACTGTATAGTACACAATAGAACTGTTTGTGTGTGATGTCTTGCCTTGGATCTCTACAAGATAATTTATCTTGTATAATATCAGCCTGACTCAGTCACAGATCACACCAGGGTCCCTGTCTCTGTCACCTATCAATTTTTTAATGTTTTATTTATTTATTTTAATTTAATGTCTCCCCTATCCTTATCACTGTGAAAAAACAAAAAAAACATGCTTCCTGTTCAACTGCTTCTTTCCTCAGACTCTCCGAGGACAGAGACAACAGCCAGATCAGGGAGAAACTTGGATCATGGATGCCTGTATCTTCCCAGTCAGTCACATATAATTGTGGGGTATTGGGAGTAAAACAACTTCGCTCCCTTCTCACACTCCTAGACTCCCCTAGGACAGAGATAACAGCCAGATCATGAATGAACTTCACCTAGCTCATTGCATTGAAATCAATGGCTAGAAATATTTTTCTCCACCACACAAGTGTACTACAGCAGTATAAAAGGATGTCTATTAGGCATTATTTTGCAGTCAACCAACTGGAAGATTTGTCACCTCTCACAATGTGGGAAGCACATAAATGTGTAATCAGAGGAGAACTACTCAAATTTGTGCTGCGTAGAAAGAAGGCTAGGGAGGTGTAGATCTCGGAAGCTCTCTGTAAAATCCAGGAATTGAAATCTGCACAAAAGGTCCCTGGTGATTCATCTTTATTGACTGAGTTGACGCACTGCAGATTTACTTTTAAAGCTTTTCTGGGAGTTCTGATTGAAAAACTTTTTTTGAATACACGGCAATCGTTTTATGAACGTAGGAATAGGGTGAGAGCTTTGCTGGCTCTGCGTTTGCGGCATAAACAGGGTTCCATGTATATTGCACATTTGGTGGATAGCTCCAGTCACCGTGTTCATACCCCCGATAAAATTGCTGAGTTGTTTCAGAAATTCTATTCCAGGCTGTACAATTTGCATAGCTCGGATACTAGACAGCCTGATTATGATGCCCGTGTTCGCGCTTATTTTAGACTGCCCTTCCTAGGATTTTGGTGGAGACACTTGCGTTACTAGATGCTCTACTGACATTGCCAGAAGTACTGGGGGCTATTTCATCCCTTCCAAAAGGAAAAAGCCTGGGACAGGATGGTTTCACCAGCGCATATTACTCTACCATTTGTGACCTTCTAGCACCTGGACTTTTGAAAGCATTTGAGATCATGCCGGCTGACATTCATAGACACCCTTGCACCTCTGTAGCGCACATAACGGTTCTTCCGAAGCCTGGGAAGGATAGCTCCAAGTGTAAGAGTTATAGACAAATCTCCTTGCTAAACTTGGATTTCAAGATGTACGCAAAGATCTTAGCTTCCCGATTTAAAACTCTTCTGCCGTCCTTGATACATGAGGACCAGGCCGGTTTTACTCCTGGCCGTGAAGCCAGGGACAATACAAGGAAAGTACTTTCCCTCATTCACTACATTAATTTGAAGCATCTTCCTGCGGTCCTTATTTCTACGGACGCAGAGAAGGCGTTCAACAGGGTGAGTTGACCGTTTTTATTTCAGGTTCTTCATTCTTAGGCTTTGGTTCTAAGTTTATTGAGTGGATCTCAGCTCTCTACTCTAACCCTTCTGCCAAGGTTTGTGCCGAAGGTTGTTTCTCTACGTTCCTATCCATTTCCAATGGTACACGGCAGGGCTGCCCTCTTTCTCCTCTTTTATTTATTTTAGTGTTGGAACCATTCACATTAGGCAGGATACAAGGGTGACTGGCATACGTTTGGCAGACGAAGAGTCCAAGATGTAAATTTTTGCAGACAACGTCTTGCTAACTCTTTTTGATCCATTGAACTCCATAGGCACAGTGATGGATCACAACTGAGGAATTTGCTTCCCTGTTGTATTTCAAGGTAAATTTGTCTAATTCTGAAGCTCTTTTATTAAATGCATCACAATCTGTTTGCAATTTGCATTGTTCTTACCCCTTTAAATGGACCCCTAAAGGTATCAAATACTTTGGAGTGTGGTAAGCAGCGGATATACATACTACATTTACAATGAACTACCCTCCCCTTCCTTGGCAAGATTGACAAGATTTAAACAAATGTAGCTCCCTCTATTTATCTTGGTTTGGTAGGATGAACTCTATTAAAATGAACATCTTACCTCATGTTTTATCCTTTCCAGACCCTACCTATCCGACTACCCCATTGTTTTCTCACTCAGCTTACCAGGCTCATGACTAATTATGTATGGGATTCGAGATGACCTTGTTTAAAGAGGCTTCTCTTGACCCGGTGGCGGAGGAGGGCAGATTGGGTATCCCTGATTTCTATCGCTATTACAGAGTGATTTTGCTTGCTTCTTTGCTTGACAGGAGACATAATGGGAAGTCAAAGTTATGGGTTCGAACGGTTCTTTTATGCTGATACTGATACACTTTCTGAGGTTTTTCTTCCTCCTGCTTCTCGAGACTCGAGGTTTAGTTCTCATCCGGTTCTGGGTGCTGTCTTTGCTGCTTGGTCAGGACTGGCACTAGGTGCTTCTTTGACTTCTTTTCCATCTCCCTTTTCTTCGGTCTTCTACTCCAGGGAGGCCTTGCACACCCTTTTGTTACACAACTTTCCTAAATGGCCATTGGACTCTTTACTTCATGTTACAGATTTTGTCCAGATGGCAAGGTGATCCCCTTCCCATTGCTCCAAGAGACATATCATTTGTCTCCGAGTGAGATGTGGAAATTTTTTCATGTTCGACATCTCTTGGAATCTTGTTTGGTCCATTCCGCCTGGTCTCGACAGTTCACCCCTTTTGAATCTCTTATGCACAAACTGCCACTTTGTGTTCCTTTGCTCAGCAGGATGGATAGGCTGTTAGGTTGCAATGTTGCTTGACTGAAACCACCCTATACTTCAGCTTGGGAAACTGAGCTGGGTACTGAGCTTCAGCTGGAGGATTGGAGGGGGACTTGGAGAACTGCAAACCGATGGTCAATTTCCACTCTTCTTCAGGAATCTCACTAAGTTTTTGTCTCATTGGTATTATATACCACCAAGATTACATAAAATGTTCCCTTCTGTGTCCCTTGACTGTTGGCACTGTGCTCAACACAGGGGCACTTTCTTGCACTTGTGGTGGTCTTGTCCTTTGTTGCAGGACTTCTGGACAGCCTGCTTGACCTGCATAGAATGGAGCTTGGGTGTCAAGCTTTGGAGGGATCCATAGCAAATTTTGTTCTACAAGGAACTCCCACGCTTACCTCCACTATCTAGGATGCTTTTGTTGACCGTGTTGGGTCTGGCTAAAGCCATGGTGCCATCAAACTGGAAGTCTGTCGCCCCTCCGGATTATGGTGTCTGGGTGACCAGAGGGCAAGAGGCAGCAACTATGCTGCAGATTTCTGTGCTTCTCAATGGTGGTAATCCTGAGCAAGTGACCTCCTTTCTTCACTCTGGCTTTAAGCCATGATTTGGAGGGACTGGGATGGGATGAGAGGTTGGCATACGGACCTCTTCTTTTCTCTTCGTTTTTTCTTTCTGTCTTTCTTTCTCTCTCTTTACCTCATCCTTTTCTTTTTTTCTCTATTCTTTTCTTATTCTCCTTTCTTTTTGCTCTCCTTTCCCTGCCTAGCTTCCTATTGTGTACTATTTGCTCTTCCTTTTCTAGTCTCCTTCTCTTTTGTTTTCTTCTGTCTTTTTCTTAACCAAATTAGTTTGCCTGAACTTTATCAGGCTGTTCTATTAGGTGTATTCATATAAGGTGGTTCTGATTGGTGGGCTATGTGCCCAATCCCTGGGACACAGATTTTATGCTCCCTGTATCATGGACTCCAGTGCGATTTGTGCCTTCTACCCATATCCTATTGTGTCTCTTTTTTTTTTTAAATATATTCTGTATGTTATGCACCAATGTTTGCTTCTTCTTCTGTGTTTGTACTATTTTGTATGATTTACAATAAAATCTTTCAAAAACAAAACAACAAAAAAAAACATAGAGTGGACAACTTTAAAAAAAAACATAAATAATTAAAAATATAAAACACACACAATAGTTGAGTAATGTCTAGCAAATACACAAGTAGGAGGGGAAAGGTGGAGCAGTGCAGGGATGTGGGAGTAAAGTGGTAGTACAAAAACTGTTTGCAGCAACTGTTTCTGCAGCGTGTGCAATAAATGATGATGAACCCTCTTCTCCCGGGGTGGATGTAGTTTGTCAAGGTCCCACCAATCACACCACGATAGTTCCCCATCACCACTACCATACACATCTGCCACATCGTAGGTTGAACTTTATTTTTTTCATGCTTGGTATCATCATGAATATGTGCCAGTGTCACTTAAGCAAGAAGTAAGTGCTCTGGGCAAAGGACAAAGTCACTCTCCATGATAACACACTTTTCATGGTATATGTTGCTATAGGACTCACAACTTTGACTTCCAGCTACTTATTTCTCCACTATAGCCCTCAGAAGAAGTAATATTGTGCTGGAAAATGTTGCACCATATTAAACATAGCAGAAAAATGTGTTGGAATAGAAAAAAATGTGTTGGAATTGGAGAACAATGTGTTAGAATAGGAGAAAAAATCGTTGAATAGGCAAAAAATATGTTAGAATATGAGAATAATGAGTTGGAATAGGCGAAACTTGTTAGAACAGGAGAAAAATGCTCTGGAATAGGCAACGAATTTGCTGGAATAGGCGAAATGGTGGAAAATTTAGCATTGGAGAAAAGGAGAAAACGTACGTGAAAACTCATGTAAGAAATTTCTCACTTTTCACCCACCCATATTCCCTAATACAAAGAACAAATTTCCTGCCTACAAGAGTCCCTAAACTAAGATTCAAGTCCACTTTATTAGCTTTCCTTCTTTAACTCAATAATGTTCTGCTTTCGCTTCCTCTCACAAACACAGAATGGCATACTGTGAGACTGACCCCCTTTTATATGCCTGCAGGAAAAGAAGAGAAACCTGCCATATAGTGAGGAGAAATTCTGCCTTTCCACTGATTTCAATGCAAGGAGAAAAAAGCAGATAAACAGCACTTTTCACAAAATATTTCCCACTTGGAAAAAAGTTATTTTTTTGGCAGGGTATAATATACATACCTGGGAACTCTCTGAATTTGCCCCGGAGACTCCGGTTTTGACATAGCTTTACCGGGTCTCCGGGGCAGAAGCTGATTCCTCCAGATATGGGGAGTTTCTATTGAAACTCTGCCCACATCTGCTGTTTCTCCCGGTGATCCTCCTTCCCCAGCCTTCTGTGTGACACCTTTAAGCCCTGCCCCCTCAACTTGTGTCAAGCCCCGCCCATTTTTAACACAATTTGCTTCATTATTGTTACTCCCTGCTGCACCAGAGGACTCCCCTCTGGGTAGTTCCCAGGTATGATAATATATACATCATATCTATAGAAGATATGTCATCATACAACTAACACAGGACAACAGATGTTACACAGAAAGCAAAGTCTATAATTCAGTACTTGTTATGAATTACCATTACTTGATGAATCCTCTTTTTGACTGCAACTTTTACATCTCTGTTCCTTAGAGTGTATATAAAAGGGTTTAAAAGTGGAGTAATAACTGTGTACATGACAGCAATAACCCTGTCTCTATCCATTGCATAGCTTGATCTTGGTCTGATATACATAAACATCCCAGAACTATAAAATATAGTAACAACTATGAAGTGAGAGGTACAGGTGGAGAATGCATTCTTCCGGCCTGTAGTGGAATGGATATGTAGAATAGTTGAGATGATCTTTGTATATGAACTCATTGTTAATATGAATGAGCCAAAAATAACACTGCCAGCAATGACGAAAACACCAAGTTCATTGATCCAGGTGTCTTTGCATGCCAGGTTCAGTAAAGGTGGGACATCACAAATGAAATGATGAATCTTGTTAGCACAGAAAGGCAAAGAAAATGTAAGAACAGTGTGTACTAAAGAGTTCACTGACCCAATGATCCATGATCCAGCTATAAGCTGAAAACGAGCTCTTTTATTCATAATGATGCTATATAAGAGTGGCTGACATATGGCATTGTACCGATCATAAGCCATGACTGCTAGCATATAGAATTCTGCACCACCCAAAAGCAAAAAAAAGTACATCTGTACAGCACAATTAGAGTAAGAGATAGTATCATTATCTGTAAGTAAGATTGTCAACAGTTTGGGAACAGTCGATAAAACATAACATATTTCTAGAAAAGAGAAGTTGGCTAAAAAAAAGTACATAGGAGTGTGAAGATCTGAAATAAATATGTATGCAAAAATGATAACTGTATTTCCAAGCAGTGTTATTACAAATATACATAAAAACACAATAAACAATAAAACCTGAATATCAGGATTCTCTGAAAGTCCAACAAGAATAAATTCCTTTATTGTAGTATCATTATTTCTGTACATTTTATATCTGATTTCGGTATAAAAGAAATGATAAATTGATTCAGTGGAACAAAGCAACATACTTCAATCATTACAGAATAAACAACGAACATATATACTGCACTACAAGGCAAATCATAGACACACACATATACAATGCATTGCTCACCTCTCTGGTCCTCATAGGTTTAAAACGAAACTGTTCCCCTAGAAATTTCCCATTCTTGAAAGTGATAGTAACACTTAATACTGAAAATAATATATAACTTTATTCCACTGAGTAAAACAAGGGTACTCCCACTGTTGAGAGATGTAGTATTCAAAAATTATTGAAGCTCAAATAATTTTTAGGTGCACTACCTTACTGGCCTGAAAATTTTCCATGGCGCTGTTCCTACAATTGTTTATGGTCAGAAATGATCAGTTGACAGTAGGATAGTGTAAAATTTCAACTCATGGAGGTACTGAACACAAACAAAAATGTACAGTTCTTAGGAGTCAGCACTAACCAACACGTGACAGGGAAAGTGTTGATTTATATATATCTTAGGAGCACAACCTCTACATCAATAGCTTTAAAGGTATAACCATGTATATCATACATAGGGTGCTCATAGTCCTTAAAAAGTTGATAATTAATAAATAAACAAAAGATAGAGATAGGACTTATATAGGCACTCAACCTTCATTCAAAAAAATCAATTCAATATCATTAATTCTTTCCAAAACTATTTATTGAACAGTATCCCTGATAAAATAAAAATGAAATAGGACATGACACCATCCAAAACCCACAAAATCCCACTGCGCTTCCCACCTCCCCAATGAATCCCCACACAATAAAAAAGGGAAAAATCACATAAAATCAAATGTATGTTGGCGCCAGCACCTAAAAGATTGTAATAGGGAAGGAAAAACAGAAAAATCATATGGGAATGTTCACATATCCAGATGAAGTAGTCAAACAGATCCCTTAGTCTGAATTAGTGCCATTATCTTATTCAGTAGATCTCCAAACAGTTAATATACTTCCTCATGTTATGTACATAACTTCATCCAAGTCATTGTCAGATGTCACATATAACAATGGAGGTCATGATGAAATCGTTGTTAGTATAATGAACACAATGAGCACATATGCATGATGGATTAGCAGTTCAAATTAGCACATATAAATGATGGATAGGCAACTGAGTCTAGCGTCACACAAAGCTGGTATATATTGCTATTCACAATAGCTTTAAAGCTACTCCTGATAACAATGATATTCATATATCCGTTCGTCAAATACTTTCCAGCTCCCCTCTTCGGAGCTTACCGCCACTGTAATCACTGTCTCTGGATCTCGTGGTGAAACGTTAAGTTCTCCAGGTAAAGTGAAAATAGAAATACAGTGGCTATCTTAATGTTGTATGAGGCTCACACACTGCAGTAGCATACCTCCTCAGGCAGGTGGCCTCAGTGAGCCAATGCAGTGTGCACACACTGGCACAGCATAGTAAGAAAAGAATGACAGCAGTCATTAAGTGGGCACTTGAGGATCGGTAGGAGCGGAGTAGAGAACTTGTACACCACTGTAGTCCAGCCAGTTTTGGTAAGTGTATTATTCTTTTTTTCATTTAACCCTTTGAGTGCCAGTGGGGTAGGCAAAGAAATGCATTGTGTACCCTTTTGGCAGTCAAATGGTTAATAACACAAAGATCTCTGGGTGACCCTAGTATAAAAGTTCCCAGCTATGCTAGGGCTTTCCCTGTCACGCGTTGGTTAGCGCTGACTCCTCAGAGGTGTGTGTTCGTATCAAGATTGTGGGAGTGGGTGGACACTGAAAGGAATGGTAACAGCAGAACCGAGCATACAGTGGTTAAACGTCCGTATGGTAAGAACCGCCCTTAAAAAGTACCGTTGTATTTGAGAGCCTTCTGTTTCTGTAACTCAACAAACACAAATGTATATATGAGCTGTAAAACGTTATGAGTAAAACATCTCTCAGCAGTGCAAGTACTCTTGTTTCACTTTGCCTTGTAATGTATATTTTCCATATTAAGTGCTATTATCCCTTTAATTTATTTAACACATTGTGGCTTATGTACTGGGAAGAACTGAGTAAATCTAAGGCAAACTAATTATATCATAGAGGCAAATAAATGCTACATTAATTTAAATTGAGAAGCTATGCTTTGGAGTCCTTTCTTGCATACAAATGTTTAAAAGCCTCATTTAAATCAATAAGAATTAGAGGAATATTAATTTGTCATTCAGTTGTATAGATTCAGTATTACTCCAGTTGTGCTTTGTATATCAGCATCCTTGACTAAACTAGGTTGAGGTTTTATATATATATATATATATATATATATATATATATATATATATATATAGTTATATATAGTTATCTCTATTAAAATACTGCTTCTTGAAAAAAACAAAATCACAGCAAACAATGACAGACAGGCCTGAATGGCTGGTAAGGGTCAATTGTCTTTATTAGATTGTAATTGGAAACAATTAACAGTAGAATTCAATTGAGCTGAAATGCAAATAAAAGTAAATGACTTTTGTTTGAAGGACACCTACCAAGGTAATACCTACAAGAGACAAGAAGTCAGAGGGCCCCTACGGAGCATTATTAATGTGGAACCATATATTGAGTATATTAGTAATCGAGCTATAGTCACATTCAGTCTTGGTCAGGGTGAATTAATGAAAAACATAGATAAAATTATCTCTCATGCTCACCTGAGATGTTCTGTGTCATCAGACGTATCACATGGAAAGCAGAGTGAGAGATAATCTCTGTATATTGGTGTTTGGAATAATCTCACATTGAACAAGATTGAATGTTGGTGCATTTTCATTACCAATATACTAAATATATGGTCCCATTTTAATAAGGCACTATATTGTATTTTGTATGTACTGCCATGGATGGTGAGCAACAGCTACCAGTACACAGTAACCTAATTGTGTAGGGGCAGTTATTATGGCAGTGTCTAACTGAAGAATGTGCAAACACTGCCCTAGCCAACATTTATGTGAGTGTCTGTCCATTGAACAATGGAGAAGGTTGTTTCTTATTCTATCTGTTTTGAAATATATATACTGCCCTAGATCTAACCCCTTTTATTTTTATGTATTTATATTGGCAAGTCATCCAGATAAATTAAAAAAAAAAAAAATTTTTTTAGGCATAGATCCTCATTTCCATGAGATGACTCCTAAATTGCTCTCTAAATGTCTCTGCTTTCATTTATTTCCACTCTAAACCTTGATGTTTGGTCCTCAAAGGCTGTAAACCGTCCAGAGGTGACACAGTGGTTACCCACCTGTGCTCAAGCAGGGAAATAATTAAATACTGGTCTGTTCCCAAACCTCGAGGGCTGAACATCAACATCCCCGGTCTAAGCCTATGGGGCATATTTAGAAAGGCGGCAGTGGACAATTCTGGGGCAACCCAATGGTGCTATAGGAAACAAATAAAAAACCTTGTTTATTTAAAATGGGCATTTAACACCTTGAATACTGGAGAGGTCTCCAAGACATTGCCTCTAACATTTAACTTTCTGCCTTTTTTAATTTTCCCTCTTCACTTTCTAAAAATAACAAGAACAGATACATTTTCTTTAGAAGCAGCTAATAGCTAGAATCTCCAGTTTGTTACAATTAATATTTTGTTGATCAATCATCAGAGAAGCTAAAGGGATAATAATGTTTCATAATAAAAGCAGCTCTAATTAATCATCATAGTATTTGGGCCTTGGAGAGTGTTATTTCAATTCTGTCAGAGTTGTAGTTCAAGAGTAATTCAATGACAAAGTATCCCCCTCCCGCCCCTTTTACTGATGTAACACTGCTCAGCCAGAGCAGAAGGGAGGTGTCCAGGTAGACTGCAGAGAGGGACAGTCTGCAATTAAGATAAGGGAAAACGCTGAAAAAGCTGTCAAGGGGGCAGGGTTTTCCTTATGCTCACAGTAAGAAGATTGTCCCTGGCTGTTAACTGTCTGGTCAAGCAACCAAATTCCACATCTGAGGTAAGCAGTTTTACACTAGGTAAAAGGGGTGGGAGGGGATATTTTATCATTCAATTACTCTTGAACTACAGCTATGACAGTATGGAAATACCACTCTCTATGGCTTAAATACTATGAAGCTGTTTTTTTTGTGAAACATTACTATCCCTTTAACATCGCTGCACCTCCAGTGTTCTCAGATGTTACTACTTCATCTGTACAGTTGTCTCATTCCCCTACGAAGTATAAAAGACTGAGAGGGGTATGTGTGAATAGGCCTGCCAAACACTTGTGTACTAAACTATTTATGCAAAAAAAGGTTTGCTTTGCTGTGCTTGCAGAATAAGATGGGAAATGGGCATTTCAGGGCTATAAAATGCACTGGGGACTTCTCTAACATTCAAAAAAGTCAACATTTTAATCATGAAACATGTTCTTCTCACATAGTAACATAGTTGATGAGGCTGAATAAAGACGTGTCCATCAAGTCCATCTCATGCCAAAAACACCCCTGTTGATCCAGAGGAAGGCAAAAAAAAAAACCCTCTGGAGCAATTTCGAATTTAGCCCCAAGTGGGTAAAAAAATTCCTTCCTGACTCTAAATGACAGTCAGATATAACCCTGGATCAACATCCTATCTGCTTTGAAACCATCTGTCATCATTTTCAGTATTGTTATGTGCCAGATAGGCATCCATTGCTCTCCATTTTTTTATAGAAACCCTAATGATACAGGACTTTTTCTACTGAGCAAAACAAGGGTACTCCCACCACAGGCAATTGTTTTATTCCAAAGTTCAAAACTGTTATACTCTCTGTTATACACATATCACAGGAGTTTACTTCCTGAAAGTTCAAACTGACATGTCTTATGCATGGGGTAATGGTTCAAGAAAAACACAGACAACTAATTATGGGTTTTAACTCAGGCCACAGCTTTATTTAAAATACACCTTTTACCATAAATTTTAACCTAGCCTTTAAGTCCTTGCCAATCCACCATTTGATAGGCCTTACCTGCCTATACCTCCTTTTGAGCCCCTAGGCTCACCCCAATCTTGTTTTACCTTACCGCACCCCATTAGCTGGTCAATGCAGCTCAATGAGGCCGGTGTCTAAACCCGCGACACAGTCCGGGTGTCATTGCCCCTAGGCCGCTGGCCTACCATCATCATGGAACCATATCCAACTTAATGACCTTCTCCACATTGGCAAGGGCCCAAAGCGCCCACAAGCTGTGACATAGAAAAACATACAGACCCCAACCAGTGAGAACGCAGAACAACCACCCCTATTACAGCCAGAAGGGAGGGAGGGAGGGAAGCTGTTCCATCTTGGCATTATAAAGGAAGTGACAACTTTCCAAACTCTATATATATTAACCCACCTCCTCCTCACCTCACTTCCTGTTCCTACCCTCTAACTTTTTTCTTGCCTCCCCCAGCTAAGACATGTCTCCCCTTCTTATTCTTCACGGGGAGTTCTTGTCTTATGCATGGGGTAATGGTTCAAGAAAAACACAGACAACTAATTATGGGTTTTAACTCAGGCCACAGCTTTATTTAAAATACACCTTTTACCATAAATTTTAACCTAGCCTTTAAGTCCTTGCCAATCCACCATTTGATAGGCCTTACCTGCCTATACCTCCTTTTGAGCCCCTAGGCTCACCCCAATCTTGTTTTACCTTACCGCACCCCATTAGCTGGTCAATGCAGCTCAATGAGGCCGGTGTCTAAACCCGCGACACAGTCCGGGTGTCATTGCCCCTAGGCCGCTGGCCTACCATCATCATGGAACCATATCCAACTTAATGACCTTCTCCACATTGGCAAGGGCCCAAAGCGCCACAAGGGCCTGATGAGTTTACCTACCCATACAGGCCCTTCCCCCCCAACCAAAGCTGTGGCCTGTACCCGCACCACTGACAATCCCAGGTCGAAGAAATCCATCCCAGGCACATGAAGTGAAACGCCCTTCAACCCTGAAAAATCGATGGCCAGAGCCCCCAACACCCTCCGCCCAATAGCCAAACACCCTCGCCTGGCAAAAGCTCCAACAACCACCGATGCAGAGGAATAAGACCACCGCTAAACATGATCAACTCCCTGGTCCCCACCCAGCACCGACCAGTGATTAATTCCACCTACACTATCCGAAAACTCGGAAAAACAAAACCACAAATTAAACACCACAACTTGCCCAGATTCCCGCGAATGTCCGTACCCAACAATGAAGACGGGAGAAAACCCCAAATCATTACCCCCCAATGGAACCACCAAAATGAGCGACACCACCCCAAAACACCCACCAGGCCCCAAAACTGCAAGGAAAAGCGGTGACCAATGAACACCTTGGAAACCAAACCAAGCAACCTGACAGAAATGAGCCAGCGCCATACATCGAAAAACCACGCACCCGGACCGCCGCCCACCTACCATCCAAAATACAGATGAATGGGCACTATCCCCCAATGCCGATACAAGCACCGGAAACACCGAACCAAACAAAGAATAACCAACAGAATGACCCCACACCACTAGCCAAGAAGCACTCTACCAGGCCAAACATAAGACTGAAATCTCACAGAGACCCACCGGGCCCATCCTCACAATGGACAACAACCCAAACCCATCCGCGCCGCCTACGTGTAAATTCCAAACCAAAAGTGAATGCCCACCAAAAGACAGCCAGAGGGATGACAAAGTCAAGAACCCCGCCGCAGGAACCCGCTAAACAGAAACCAACAAGAACCACTCCGCGGCGGTCACAAACAGAGCCCCATCAAAGACCGATGCCTACAGATAACGCCAGAGACAGCTACCGAGCACACAGCCACACCCCGGACAGAAAAGCGAACGGCTGCGGACCTCCACATCTGGAATCAGCGGACACACCCGAACATCACAGTAACAAACAGAAAGCCCCCTGGACGAGCTGGCACATGCCAACCCATAGCGATGCGCAACGGTCCCAAAAGGGGGAAGGTAAAGACCCACCGAGATAAGACGCCTCAGGCCAACTACTGAGAGGACCTGAACCTCCAACCGCCTACACCATAAAGGAAAGGAAATAGGAGGACAAAAACCCACTGCAAACCCCAAAGAACCAGGTAAACAGCAAAGGCCTTGGGACCTCGTACTACCCCAGAAGGAGAAAGCCCTAGGCTGAACCTGACATTACACCCGTACGAGCCGAGGAGGACAAGCCCCCCAGCATGACAATCCCACACCAACCACAATACCCCAGAACTCAGCTCAGCATCTGAGCCCAGACAGCCATCAACTCGTTCCCAGGAAGGCACAACCATTCAAGCCACAGAATACCGTGCCAACGAGGACGGCACCACTCCAGGAGCTGAGTCACAGCACCAATCCACCAAAGGTATGCCACTGGAATGAACCCCCCGAGGGCGCCCCCGAAACACCGCCAACCGGAAGCTAGCAAACACAGCAGCTGCAATACGACAAACACCATGGATCAGACACTCCAAAAAGACAGACAGACGTGAACAAGAGAAGGCTAGATGCCATAAAAGGGATAGAACCAGGGGGGCTAAAGCAGGGAGATAATATAACCAGGAACCCACAAGGGATCCGAAATTACCACCACCCGGGTACCCCTCCCATGTCACCCCTCCGAGTCCTTGTTACCACAACAATCAGTCCAGGACCAACATAATACACCTCAAACCCGCCTGTACCCAGAATACCAAGAGCACCGAACAATGACCCCAAACTTAACGATCCCGAAGCAACAGAGTGCAAACCCCCAGTCCACTCCAGACCACACAGACAAACGCAAGTAAGACCAGCTCCTGTGGCCACCAAGAACAACACCCAGTCTTGCACAGCGTCCCACAAAAGCAACGGAGTCTGAATGTTATGGTGAGGACATGAGACGCCCCCCAAGGCCCGCACTCAGACACCGGATGTCAACACCACCCATCTGAATAAATCGGTAGACAAACAGCGTGCCTACCATGACTAAAAACCGAAAAGGCCACGACTGAGCCGGACGTCAAGCAATCAAACCTCCTAAAAGGCACCGGAGATGGCATCTGCAGCCGACACCAAGGTGCCAAATCCGTATAATCGGTAGGAAGCACAGGGCAGTAGCCAGACGAACAGTCCTCCCCACTACACAGCAGAACCACAAAGTCCGAGCAAAACACTTGTAATGCGGGCCACAACCACCGGCACACCCAGCCCCCTGTATCCCACGCCGAGAAAATTGCATTGGAAACTAACAGGGTCCCCACATTAGCCATGCCGCTGCATAACCCCAGCAGACCCAGCTGACCCCGACTGGCGATGAGCGAGGCGGGAAACTGCAACCTCCCGGGTCGAGTAAAGAACCGCACGCCCACTGGAGAACCATCCGGAAGGCTCGGCATAGAAAGCCACTGACAGAAGACCAACCGGTCCGAGGATATAGTCATGGAACACCATCCACACTGCTCGACTGAATCCCCCCATGCCACCCCCCAGGATATACTGCTGGCGCCCAAATGGTGTCCCAGGGCATAATAACACGAAGCAGATCACAGGATAAGGTACCCTGAGGACACTGGGCAAGACAGAAAAAGCACGAACCCAAGTACCAAACAGCTGGAGTATCCTGAAAGCACAGGCTGTCACCTCTCGCATCCACGCCCTTCTCTGGTGGCGACCCCTCAAGCTGAATGAAGGAGAAATGGACCCCAAACTCATTACACCATATCACGTAAACATACACTGAGTTATCCCTCCAACACAAATGGATGCCTAGTGGACCTGCCAACCCCCCCCTAAGCGGCCCCCAAGGCAGCCGCAGACCCCTCCCGTGTAGCCATCCCCGGAAAAACTGCCCCACGCCCAGCCAGACCCCGATGAGGGAAGGGAGGGAGGGAAGACTCCAGTATCTGACCTCCGAACCCACCACAAACTTGCAACGGGGTAGCAGAAGCGTGCCCTTACCTGAAGGCCCAAAGTCCACCCCACTAACCTCCATCCCATTAAACCCAACCGTCCACAGGAAAGGTTCAACAATGCCGCTTGGAACAAGTGTCCCCCCCCACGCATGAAGACAGAACCCCTAGCCCGTCAACATCGGGGACCCCAGCGACTGACGCCAAGCCCCGCACCCCTAGCACACCACCAGACAATCCCGGAAACCCATCCACAGGTGGAGGAACCACCGAACCAGCCCCCAGGAACAGAAAACCCCCGGCTCCAGACAGTGAAGCCTCTCGCTCCCTGGCCGAAGTCAGCAACCAGCCCAGCCCCGAAAACGAGACTCACAGAAATCCACTGCGGTAGGCCGTCCTCCCGACCCAGCAGAGCCCAAGAACCCGGACAGCCCCATACCTGCCCCCGGCGAAGGAACAGCCGGTATGGACTGTGTCACAGCATCACCATCTGAGACATTGGCACGACCGCTGGTCCCCTGGACACCGTCCCTGATCAGCACAACCCGTCCATGACCTGAAGGAAAAAACCCACATGACAACACAAGCAGTACCAACCCACCAAACAGCCCACACACACCACCCAATAGGGAACCCCCAGGACCCCCAATAAAACAAAAACCCCCACAGCAGTTCACAAGTGTTGTGTCTTTTTGTGCTTAGAAAATTTTTTTTTTTTTTTTTTTTTTTTTGTGACTGAAAGCAAGATATACAAGTGACATTTAGCACCCTGCATCAGCAAGTCCATACGATCACAAGCCAGGTACTCATCACAGGGCAACTGGGGGCTCAACCTGACCCCAACCCCCCGCTGGAGGGAAGCCCCAGAAATCACCACCCCACCCCCTCGGGAATGGGAACCCAGGCCACACGGCAACCAGTACACCACCTGCAAAGAAACAGGGAGGGGAACCCAGGTCCCAGCCAGCCTCCAGGCCTCGTCCTGTAAAGAAAAGGGGGGGGGAGGGGTAAAGGGAACCAGGCCCCAGCCAACCACAAGGCCACAACCTGCAAAGGAACAGGGGATGATCAGAAAGGGGAAACCCAGGCCACTGACGGCCATCCGGCTACTACCTATAAAGAACCAGAGAGGGGGAAGGGAACCCAAGCCACCAGGACACCACCTGCAGGAAACAGAGGAAGGGGGGGGGGGGAGCAGATAGAGAACCAGGAGGACACTCCAAGACAGAGAGGTAGCAGTAGGAAGGGAGAAACAAGGAAAAGGTAGGCAATGGGAAGGGAAAGCGAAGGTGAAAAGAATCAGGGCCAACTGACACACATGGTCCAGACAGGAGCGACCCCGCAGCCACACACATACCACACAGTCACCTGGCAGGACGAGCAGAGAGACACCCAGCACACCATGCAGCACCGGACCCGTTGCACCTTCCTCCGGGCACCACTCCCGTCCCACACTGCTGGCTCCGAGTCCACGGAGATCCTCTCACCGGAAGGACACAACGACACTCCACTGGGCAGACATGGCCACTCCAAATCGCCGCACCACTGCACCCCACCGAGTCGGATCGACAAATCCCCCTCCTCCCATGAACAGCGGATGGGCCAACTCTGAAGAGGCTGTGCGCGTGGGCTGCGTACCGGCCGGACAGGAACACCCTGCACCTCACCCCTCCGCTGCCCCAGGAGATCACTGCGCTGGAAGGCTCCGCCACCACGAGCAGCCACCACACCTACAACAGCAACACATCCTCCAACATGAACAGACAAGCTAGGGGCCAAGAGCATATGCAACGCACGGCCAAGCTGTCCAATCTTGGCATTATAAAGGAAGTGACAACTTTCCAAACTCTATATATATTAACCCACCTCCTCCTCACCTCACTTCCTGTTCCTACCCTCTAACTTTTTTCTTGCCTCCCCCAGCTAAGACATGTCTCCCCTTCTTATTCTTCACGGGGAGTTCTGGAAGTGACTCAACAGTTACCATCACATTATATGCAGAATATTTGTCAGAGGCTCACCTCTTCTATAGAATTCAACACAATAACTATTTGAAATCTGGATACTAGAGTGCAATGTTAATTTAAAAAAACAACAGTTTTAACTGTAATAAATCTGAGAAGATATATCTCTTAGCAGTGAGAGTACCTTGTTTTATTCAGCAGGAAAATCCAAACTATAAATGCTTTATTTTTGTGTGTAGTGTTCCTTTAAATTAACCCAATCATATTTTGTTAATACAGCATTAATTGTCATCTCTGGCATGCCCACAAATGTGTATATACAAAAGACAAAAACAACAATAAGCAAAAAGACAAAAAATCCCCATCAAACCAAACAGATGCAATTATGGAGCAAGTAAAGTGCACCACAGGTGGAAGTGAACATTCCCTTTAACTTAAATGGGGAATTTAACCTCTTGGATGACAATGAGGTTCCATATACATTGCAAAGCAAAGTACTGGACCATCTACTATTCAAGGGGTTAAAAACCCCATTTAAGTCAATATGGATTTGGGAATGTTTAACACTGTGTTGCCATTCATTTGTTTTAGGACTGCATCTTTTTAGCTTGATGAAAATGCCCCATAGAGTAGTCTGACCAGATCTCACCTTTAACAGAGGACACATAAGAAATAGCCATTTTTCAGTACTCCACTGAAATCGAAGCAGTCCTGCAGTATGCATTTTTCCTATGTGTCCCCGGTTAAAGGTGAGGTCTGGTCAGCCTACCATAGAGTATCATGCACATGAGGTTATTTTCCCCCAGATGGACAGCTGCTTAGTCCCATAACTGGCCTTGTGTTTTGTGCATATGACCCTAATGTGCAAAATCAAGTGATTTGTTTACTTACATGTGCTTCCTTATTGGGTTTTGTTCAGAATGTTTCTCCTCTGATGCTGGTTGATTTTCCAGAGCACTGTCTTACTGAAAGTAGTTTGATAACATTGTTATTCACACTTCTCAGTAATTTGATCATTAAGGAACAGATCTCAGGCCTTTGTTCTTTTAGAAGTAAATGCTGCAAGTTGTTCTGGACTTAAAATTAAGAACAGCCTAAAGTATCTGATGAACATGATGGAACAGATAAACTGTTAGAAAGGCTAACTCTTCATGTCCATTGCTATTGTTTATCTGACAAAACTTTTTATTGCAATAAGTCTGAAGATCTCTTATCCATCAGCGTGAATTGTAACAATACATATATTGACAAGAAAAACACATTATATAAATGATAAAGTTGAAAACGAAATCTGCTCATTGTTAAACATTTCTGACCAGCGTCACAGAGAACCTGTGTTATATTGCTTTGTAAACCACTGAGGGCAAGTCCCAAAAGTGCTATCACAAATTAGAAGCAAGTCTACATCTGACTTTTATTAAATTGAAAATGTTATTTGTAATTCTCAAGATACAGTGCACTTCTCATTTGTTTTAATTGTCCATTAATTAATGATGTGTACAGCACTGATACATTACAAAATAAAGTTTTGACATAATTCTTGGTAAAATATTGCATTTATAGATAACTTTTTCTCATCCTATCCTATATAATAATTCGCTAGATGTTTGTCACGATGCAGTCATGCTCAGTAGAGACTACTCTCGTTCAGACAGTCTCTACGGCGCTGGATTGCATCGCGTTAATGAGGCGACACAAGACTGCATCGTGCGGAGCACTGAGGTAGTGGCCTCTTAACTTTTTGAGTGCCAGAGGGTACGCAACGCATTGCTTTGCAATGTGTTGCGTACCCCTCTGGCACTCAAAGGGTTTACATTACCCAGACCTTGGCCCGTGTACACGGGCTTTTACACTAGTTGTTATATATTTATTTTTGATGAAAGTATAGGATTTTATATAAACACTGTCAAACCTAATTAACCCTTTAAGGATCAGGGAGGTATGAAACACGTAGGGGGTTATGCACTAAGGCATGATAAAGATGTGATAAAGAGGAAATTACTTTTCCAGTGATATCAGTTCTCCAGTTCCTATGTTATTCTATGGAGTCTATGCACTAACATCTCTCTCACTTGAAACAATTTAGTACATAGTCTCTATAGAACAACATCGGAACCGGAGAAGTGATATCACTGGAAAAAAGAATAAGTTGAACAGGGAATTTTTGGGGGTTTGTTGACTGGGATTGGAAGCAGGTAATAATAAATACATTATAATAATAATTAAAAAAAAAAATTGATATTGGTACATAACATGACAGAGACATGGACTCCTTGATATAAGCTGTGACTGGGGCAGGCTGATACTTGACAGAATCTTAGAGAATGATTAGTAGGACTTAAACTAGTTAGAGGCACAAGCCTTGAAGAAACATTGATTTATAGGACTTACACTTGTTTGGCACAGACCTTTAGGAAACATTAATTTGTAGTACTTAAACTTGTGTTAGGCCCAAGCCCTGAGGAAACTTTGATTTATATGACTTGGACTTTTCAGGCCCAAGCCCCAAGGAAACATCGGTTTGTAGGATTTTAGCTTGTTAAAGTCACAAGCCCTGATGAATCAGTTATACATTTTGCCTCTCAGGTTTGTTAAAGTTGCAAGCCCTAAGGAATCAGTAGTGATTTTTTTGCACTCAGGCTTGTTACCGTCACAAGCCCTGAGAAATCAGTGATACTTTTTGGCACTCAGGCTTGTTAGAGTCACAAGCCCTGAGGAATCAGTGATCATTTTTTGCACTCAGCTTGTTAGAGTTACAAGCCCTGAGGAGTCAGTAATTATTTCTTGCACTCAGGCTTTTTAGTGTAACAAGCCCTGAGGGATCAGGGATTTTGTAGGCCTCTGGGTAATGCTTAAAGTGATAGTAATGTTTCACAAAAACAGCAGCTTTAATTAATCTTCATACTATTTGAGTCATAGAGAGTGTTATTTCATTACTGTGAGCGTTGAAGTTCAAGAGTAATTGAATGATAAAGTTTCCCCCTCCCGCCCCTTTTACCTAGTGTAAGCCCCCACTCCTCAGATGTGGAATCTAGTCCATAGACCAGACAGCTCACATCAAGGGTCAATATTCTTACTGTGAGAACAAGAAAACCCTGACCCCCTTGACAGATTTTTCAGCTTTTTCCCTTATCCTAATTGAAGATTGTCCCTCTCTGCAATCTAACTGGACACTCCCTGCTGCTCTAAGCTGAGCAGTGTTACATCAGTAGAAGGGGCGGGAGGGTGATACTTTATCATTCAATTATTTTTGAACTACAACTCTGACAGAATTGAAATAACACTCTCCAAGGCCCAAATACTATGATGATTTAGAGCTGCTTTTATTATGAAACATTAATATCCCTTTAAAGCCCTGAGGAAAAAAATACATGCCCTGCTGACCTAGTGCCAGCAAGTCATGTTATGATGGAGTGGCCACTGGCCACTGGCAAATCTCACAATGTCATTGTGGCATTTGAGACTGCTGTCCTTGCTGATGTTTCTGAGTTGTTTAATTAGGCAGCTCCAAGTGAATGGGATTAACAACAGCAGTGATATTGGTGATGATGAACATGATTCTACTCGCCGCTAGCTCCAGTGATGCACCTGAGGCAGTAGCAGCACCACAACAAGCCCCAGCCACTTCTGGTATATGTGTAGAAATGTTGACCAATAATGCTTTTCCTCCTGCCCCTCCTCCTAAATCATGGGAGTGTTGGAATACTGAATTTTCCCTTGATAGCAGGAAGGAACTGTGCCTTTCATCAGCAACTGCAATGTGCACTCACATCAAACAACTGCCACAACTGTAAACAAACACCATGATGCATGTCTGCAATGTCAAATCATACCCCCCTATAAAGCAAGTACTGCTGTGTCACTATGTCCCTTTTCATCCCCATTAAGGACACCTGAGGTCTAGAAAACTTAATAGAAATTATGAACCCTCTCTGTCACCAGCTTAGCATATTCTGTGGAATGAAACAACCAGCACTGTGCCTGTCTGAAGAGAAAATTAGTCCCACACCCAGGACTTCAGGGGGGAGGGGAAAGGTGGCGATGAATGGCCTCTTTCTTCATCTCCTCCACAATCCCCTTCACTGGCTGGGGCAGAGGATGAGGCTCTACAGCACTACAACTAGGACCAGGAGGTGCACTGCAGGCAAGTGGAACCTATCCCTGTCCCACATCACTAATCCTGGACCCCATCCCCCTGTTTCCACTGTAGTCTGTGGCACACTATCCTACTCATAATCATCCTGCTGCAATTGCAACTCAGCTGCAGCAGGAATTACAGCAACAATGTCTTCACTGCTGCTACTGGTGGTGATGTCCATCCCATGTGTATATTGGTCTCCCATTCCTTCTGGCTTTGGACTAAAAAGGCCATTAATGTCTCTTCCACCTCAGCAGCACCACCATCAACCTCATCACCACTACCACCACCACTACCAGTCCCTCCTTGCTGCTGCTCTGTGAGAGATGGCGATGATGACAAAATGTGATAGTGTCCCCTGCCTTAACACTTGTCATCTCTACAGGTGAAGAAGACACACTGGCAGAACTAGCAGCAGGCAAAGGCAGCTGATCTATGCTGATGGTATTACTGCTGCTAGCCAGTTCTACCATCCTCAGTATCATGTCCCAGAGGCACAATGCCAGGTGAAAGGGAATCATAGGGTCAGGGGAACGTTGTGGGCTCCCTTGACCACTAGTCTGGCTGCTTGGCATCATGTTCTCTTACCCTTCCCCCTCAGCAGGAGGATCTAGTGTGGTCACGCTAGTCACACCACAAGCTGCTTCACTCACATCACCATCACCCCAACACTCTGAGTCTATAGCTGCTGTGTGGTAGTAGTAGTGGGACTGCTTGGGGAAGGCAAGTGTGACTTAGGGACCCCTGCTGTCACAATTGCCATCATCCTCCCCTCCATCCTGAGTATCATTGGGTCTAGGGAATCGGGTGTTCTAGAACCTTCAGTGCTGGTGGAGGTTACTTCTTCCTCCTCCTCAGACTCACTGGGTGCATCATGGTCCTTCCCTCTCCTGCTTTTCTTTCTAATCTAAGTGCTCAGAGTGATAGCAAACACTATGAGCCACTGCTGCCTTAATTTTTCTAAATAAATCCCTGCAAAACAGCCTAGCACCCTTGTTCTCTAGCTGCTTCTGTTTCACTTCCTGGAAATGTTAATTTTTTGACGTGAAAGTACATGTAAGTAAAGGTGTGGAAAGTTTGTAGCCATTTTAAAAAAAATAGCTAAAACATTTTGGCAATAGACAAAAATGGTGAAGATTTTAAGGGCTTTTTTTCCTGCAAAAAGGTGGACAACCACATGGTGTTCATGTATTATTTTGTAGGATCACAATGAGGCCTTTTCCCACCCCTACCTGTCAGAGGGCACCTCTCCATCAATGAGTAAAGATGGCAAAAGATTCAGCTCTCTAGATAAACTACATTAAGGCTAGAAAATGAGAACTGAAGGAGAGATTCAACTCATATGACAAAGGATATTACAGTTATGATTTGCCTAAAATCCGGTACATTGGCTGGGCTGCAGTCTTTGCATGATATGGCTTATGTTACTAAAATCTCAACTTTAATATAGGGTTGACAAGCAGGCAACATGCTGCAGAGTAAAGGAGTAATACTGATTAAATATGGATGTGCACCAATATTTTGTGTTTTTATTCAGAAAAACAAGTTGTACCAAAGCAGTCAACGCGATAGTACATCAGACAACAAAAAATATAAGTTCTATTGTACATTAATTGATATATGTAGATATTGTTTTTATTTTCCTTAACATAACATAACATCTGAACAATCTCTACCACAAAGACCCTTCCCTATTATAGAGCAACAAGAACCTAAAACTCCACCCCTCCCTGCAGGCTAGGAACTCATCCCCCCATAGTTATGATTGAGAGAGACAAAAAAAAGAAAAATAGCCATATAATGTCAATGCATAGAGAGATAAATTAAAATAACATTAGAGTATACATGATCAGTTAGAACCTAAAAGTGTGTGTACTAGTGTTTTCTAACCATGGGCCCAATATGTTGCCAGATCTCTGAGGAGATCCTCTATGTGCATATACCAGCTTACAATGATGTACATATCAGGAGACTTAGAGAATCCTTGTGTGTGGGAGTCAGGAGTCATCCACACCATCACCACCGCCATATCCTCAGGGTCTCAAAAATAAGCTGTTTAGTGGAATAACTTGTATACACAAGATAGATGGTAAACCCAGTTTCAGTGTTATTTAGAGCTGAGTGAGTACAGAATATCTGGTACCAAAATGAGTCCACTTCCAGTGAATCCTAGTGCAAATGCAACAGAGTACAACCTTAAGACCCATTTCTAGGACATGTGTCATCGGGGCCCCATGTAGAACAGTCTTCTCAGTAAACTCTATGTTGAATTATAAGTTGAAAGATCTGATGCCTAGTATGCATGAATACCCCTAAGGAGCTAGGTCCATTATTCCTAGATCTCGCTCCCACTTCTATCTCAGATAAGGTTCATTCACACTGCCATGTTTGATCAACCATTTATACATGAAGGAGACAGCCTTAGTTGGTCTTCTGGTTCCTAGCATAAAATATTAAACCTGTTAAAGCCACCTGGAGACCAACTCAATGAGCGCGTAGAGTATGTCTAACCTGCAAGTATGAGTAAAAGGTAGCATTGGGGAGGATACCATCTTCCGCTTGAATCTGATCAAAGAACTTAATATTAGTACCATCATACAAATATTGAAGTTTAGAAGTTTAGAAATTCCATGTTGCTTTTAAATAGATCCAAAGTTCAAGTTCAAGTATTGAAGCTGATTCATATTAGTTTTTGTCTTCCGTGCCTGTAAAACAGAATTAATCATTGTGTCATTTGAAGTATCTCAGGGCCAAAAGTCAGTATGTCTTCCCACTGCCAGTTGACTGAGCCTTTCCAGCTTATATCTAGCCCTCTTCCTCTCCCAAAGAAATCAGTTCATAATACAGTCAAGTTCATTAAAATAACATATCAATTTATCACAGCGGGATGTGTGAAGGCACTTGGCAAAGTGTTTGTTAGTGTCATCTTTGCCATCTAGCATCTCTCCCTGTTTATCTTGTGTACTAGATTTACAATGTGTACTCTGATCATTTCTAACAAGATTATCCAACATTTTATCTGCTTTCTCAACATGTTCCTAGTATTATCATCAGAGATGTACATGTTAAGGTTCATATTTGCTGTAGCAAGAGTGGTTTTCCGATTCAGATAACACCTTCTCCTCCTCAACCCTCAGCCCACATTACAGACTCTCCCTCTCCTCAGCATTCTTACTATATAAGAATAAATGTGTCAAAGATGAGAAACACCACCACCCCAGCCTCCCAAACACTTATCTGTCCTGTAGTGTTTGCCTTAACCTCAAAGTAGGTTGACAAGTCTATACAGTAATTGTCTAAGATTGTTGGCTTTGTTAAAGAAAGTGGATTAAGACAACAAAATGTTGGGTGATATTTATCACTCATGCATACACTGAAGGAAAACGGGGTGTGATTGGAGGCCACTCGGGGCATAAAAAGACAGCCCTGAGTATACTGCAGACTGATTTAGAGACAAAGGCATAATCTATACAAGAGAGAGTGCAATGTGCGGCAGAATGGTAAGCATCAACCCATATCCCTGATAACACCTCTCTCTGACAATGTATTAATAGTGGCAGAGGATGTACCTATTCAATCAAGGGTACCATCCAGTATCATGTTAAAGTCACAAATGCAGATTACCCAGTGGTCAGGTCTAAGTGATAAAAATTTAAGGGCCTTCTGTAACATGTGAAGGGGAAATGGGGCAGGAATATATATATGTTAAATAATATAGTAGGGATCCTTGCTAATTTTCAAGAAAGAAATATGTATCTCCCTTTTTCGTCTGTTTTTATGTCTATGAATTCCAAGTTGCACTGAATTAATGAATTAAGATTGACAGTACACGAGAATAGGTTGAGAATGAGGAATGATAATGGTAGCCCACCCATAGGTTCTTGAGAGAGAATGTAGCTACCACATAAGTGGGTCTCCTGGAGGAAAGGCACATCCGGGGAATATTTGTAAGATGGTTTAGAATTAATAATCACTTTTTTGGGTAATTCAGGCATCTAATTTTCCAGGATAAGAAAGTGTATGTTTTGTCATTCACCATTGAATTGATACTCTGAGATATAATGAAGCCAGGAAGAGTAACCCACTTGAAGAGGGGGGGATGCCACCTGTGATAGAGGCCTAACAATCCCAGGTGATGAAACCAAAAACAGCCCCCATCCTGTCTCCACTGCACGCAAACATTAAAGGAGATACAGCCCCCTTAGGACTCATAACTCATAACTATTTTCTATTTGGGAGTGATTTCTTTCTGCAAATTAAAGGTATTGCGATGGGCACCAAGTTCGCGCCAAGCTATGCTAACCTTTTTTTGGGTTATCTTGAAGATCTTAAGATTTATCATAATTGTCCGTTTGGCGCAAACTTGGTGCTCTATCGCAGATATATAGACGATATTCTAATTGTCTGGAAAGGTGATCCTGATTTGATAGCTGATTTTGTAACATACATGAATGACAACCTATGGGATATTTCTTTTACAAGTACTTTCGATCCAAAGTGTATGCATTTTCTAGACTTAGAACTTATTGGTAAGGTTAATAATATTGTCCAGACACGTACCCATTTTAAAGAGGTAGATGCTAACAGTTATCTGGAGTATAATAGCTGCCATTATAAACCTTGGCTCAATAACGTGCCTTATGGACAATTCAGAAGAATAAAAAGAAACTGTACAGATATAAAAGATTTTGAACAACAATCCCTTTTTTTTAAAACAAAGGTTCAAGGAAAAAGGTTATGCCAATCAGTTGATAGAGGATTCTTTAATTAGAGCTAAGAATTACTGTGATGATGATAAGAATGTCGGTGATTCTACAGTTAACATCAAGAGAGGTAGTTTAGCCTTATCCTCTCAGGATAATAAACAGACATTTCCTAATTTTATAACTGATTATAGTTCCAAGGGCAAACAAGTTAGAACAATATTATCCAAACATTGGAATATTCTTAAAGAGGATCCTTTGTTGAAGAATTGCATTCCATGCAGACCTAAGGTTACCTTCAGAAGAGCCAAAACACTCAAAAATATCTTAGCTCCAACAGTTTGTAAAGCTAATTTAACTACTAAAAGCCCAATAAATTTAACAACTAATAGTCTAACAAACACATGGGGTCAATTGAAATTGAAAGATGGTTTTGATACAAATGGTGATAAACCGCCTAATGAAAAGGGAGTCTATAGATGTAGAGCACAGAGGTGCTTTACTTGTACCTTAATGTTGGATAAGACTCTAACCTTTACCTCTGTGGTTACAGAAGAAGTCTTTAAAATTAGAAATTATTTGGATTGTAACACCAAACATATTATATATCTTTTGAAATGTCCTTGTAATCTACAGTATGTGGGAAGAACCACACAAAGCTTTAAGGCTAGAATTATCCAACGTAGGTACAACATCCGTAGAGGTCATCTACTACATAGTGTTTCAAGGCACTTCTTAAGATATCACAATCAAGACCCAAATCTTTTACGTGTTCTTCCTATAGAACATGTTGTAGTTGAAGTTGGTCAGGATTCTCTTAAGAAATTAGTTATGAGGGAGGCGTATTGGATATTTAGACTCGGTACAATGATACCTAAAGGATTAAATGAAGCATGCGATGTTGCGTGGTGACAAAAACTTTTTTTTTTTTTTTTTTATATACTATATGTTTTTTATTTATTTTTTTTTATTTATGTTTTCATGATTGCAAGACATCCAGTCACATTTTCATTGAGTATTCACTTTTAAGGTATCTATATGTAAATTATACAGTACTAAACATTTCCCATCACAGAGTACATAGTTCACTTTTACACTTACACAATTTACATTTATTTTATTTAGAACATAGGGATATTACATAACACATTCAATTTAGTATCACAGTATTTAGTGTAGGTTAGTATAGATCTCATTAGTTTCATTAGTTTTATGCAGACATTATTATTTTACCAATCGAATTTTTCACTATGTTGACAGCACATTAAATATATAAATATAGGGACAATGTATAACACATTTAGTTTCACAGCATTTAGTATAGGTCAGTATAGACCTCATTAGTTTCACTAGTTTCATGTAGATATTATTATATTTATTAATGAAATTTTCACTATGCTGATAGCACACTAAATATATAAATATTTAAACAAAGTTTAAATATGGTTTAAAATATAAGGATATTGTACAACACATCTAACTTAGTTCCACAGTATTAAGTATAGGTTAGTATAGATCTTATTAGTTTCATGTAGACATTATTATATTTATTTATGGAATTTTTCACTTTGCTGATAGCACATTAAATATATAAATATTTAAATACGGTAGATGATTGTGGATCTTCGAACATATTGATGCCAATCCTTGGTTTGATCCACTCTGTCGACAGGTATTACGTTTGTTAATTCGTGTCCAATGTCGGTGTGCCAACTTCGTTCTTCTATGATTTGAGGTTGGACCCGACGGGACTTTGAAACGCAAACGTCACTTCCTTTATTTGGAACGCACATACTATTTTTCAACTAACTTTATTAAACAAATAAATATTTCTTTATATCTTTAGAATTTTTTATGATTATATTCTTTGATATATTCTTTGGTTTATACTAAGTCCAATTGTTCTTATGAATGCTAATTTTGTCCTGGGTTATATCAGTTTTTTTTTGTCAATAGAAAACATGTGGGCTTTGGAACGCAAACGTCACTTCCGGTTTCCATCTTTTAGGGATCCGTGGTGATTATGTTGTGTATGTGTATCCTACGTTACTCACATAAACTAATTATGTTTTAGGATATGTCCTTTACATTTACCCCGGATTACAAACATCATTCCTCCAAATAGGAACATCATTGTAATATGTATGAAAATAGATCACTTAATTAAATGCCTTTTTGGATGTTAGTGAAGTAAGTTTTTTCTTCTACAAATATCCTATAATGTTGTGAATTTTAATAATTACTTTTGGAGATCTGTTTATGTCTTTGAGAGATACATCTTTTGATAAACACATATATATATTTCTTGATAAGTAATCTTTGAAAGACAACATTTTAATGTGATAAGCTGGTTGGGTTGATTGATGGACTTGATGACAGTTTATTTTAGATAAGTTTTACAATAGATACGTCTAGATAAGTATATATAATCTTATGATTGCATATTTACAGTTTGAAAATGGAGATTGTTTTAATTGTGTATTTTGAATAATTTTTGGCTATTGATACATTTATATCTATCTATGTATATATGTTTATATTATTTTATCTTATGTTTATGTATTTGTAAACTTGGATTGGTTTAATCTTACACTTTGTCCTTTTAGTTTGGTCCTATCAGGGGACAGGGAGGGAAATTTAAATGGTGATCATGGCTGCTGTGTTTGCTTCTTTTGTTTGTACTGACCAGTTAGTTTGATAAAGCGGTTTAGGCCGCGAAACGTTACACTATTGTCCATACAATTGGTCTTTTTATATATATATTTTAATTTTAATAAACTTTACAAATTTTGGAAGATATTCAGCAGCCTTTATCCTTCTTTCTTAGATTTTCTACTGGAATAACAGCTTCAGAGAACAAGAATATACCTGAGTGAGGACAGGTTGATATTCCTCCCATGCGCTTATAGCTGGTTTAGATGTATGTCTATTTCCAGCCTTTATCTTTGTGAGTATACCTTTTCTGATTTTAACCAATTCTGGTATTGAATGAACTCAGGCACTATTGGGCACCCTCTTTCTTTTTTCTTTTCCTTTTCGGATAGAATGTGTTAGCTTTGGCAAGTATCCTGAGGCTCATAAACGGAGGCAACACACACAGTGAAGCATAGGGCAGTTTCGGGCACGGAGAAGTCGCTCAGCAAGGCTACTACAGCTTGGTAAACAAACAGCACAGCTCAACTGAGAGTGATTGAACAGCGCACCACTAGATACAGTTCAGAATGTCGCGGGCAGGCGACCAGGATACACCGGAGCTCAGTAAGCCAATGATGAACAGGAAGCATCCACCGGAATCAGGACAATCACGGATCAGGAAGTCAGGTGAGCCGGGTCGTACACGGGAGCAGGAACGTCAGCCAAGCCAGGTCAATCACGGAACAGGAGCGTCAGCCAAAGCCGGGTCAATCACGGAGCAGGAACGTCAGCCAAAGCCGGGTCAATCACGGAGCAGGAACGTCAGGCAAACCAGGTCGATCAACGGAACAGGAACGTCAGCCAGAGCAAGGTCCAATCACAGGGCAGGAATGGAGAATGGTCAGACAAGCCGAGTCGGTACACGGGAATGCAGAAACACAGCGAGAAGGCTTAACCACAGGAAAACCACGAAAGGGCATCAGGCAGCTGTCATAGGCCCAGTATATAAAGGAACATCCTGGGCGGGTCAATAGTCTGCTCCAATGCACAGGTACCATCCGTGTGACTGACAGGGGATCACGGGAACCATGATACAGTCCTGTTCAAGAGAATATATACGGTAGGTTAGCCAAGAGTCACGTTTGTATTTGTGGTGGACGAAGCTGAGGATGACCTAATTACTGAAAATGATGTTGATTTAGAATATATCTCTCCAATTCTTCAGATACAGATGGAGTTGAGAGTGAGAGAAATGATAAAATGGCCAAAATATTAGCTTAAAGACAAAGGCTCAATCTTCCACCACTGGAAAGGAGCACTGTGTATGTTTGTAATTGCTTTTGATACACCAGTTGGAAAGTCTGACTCTGGACAACTAAAAATGCCTAAAAATACACAATCATTCTGTCATTCATCATTAGCATTATCACAGCTTCCAAGTCCAACCCCCTTCCCAGCCACAAACATTAGTTTTTAGTAACCACCATCAACATCTGATCCAACCCTAGTTATGAGGATTGCTTCTGCTGCTGCTGTTGGAAGTGCACACCTTTGATACCAAATAGTACTCTGGCCCCAGTAGTAGTAATAGTAGTCCCTCAGGAACCCCTCAGTCTATGAAGTCTACAGTATGGAGATATTTCACTAATGATCCAAAAGCTGAACATGTTGCTGTCTGTTGTCTGTGTCCGACTCTAAAGCAAGTGAGCAGGGGAAAAGCAGGATCAAACCTAGGCACCTCCTCACTGAGATCCCAACTAACACCCAACTAGCTGCAAAATATGGTCTCACTTATCGATTGATTTCATGGTTGTATCTGAGGGCTACATGGTCATCCTGTTGATAGTGGATCGTTTTTCCAAAATGACTCATTTTACACCACTCAAGGGTCTACCTTCTGCCCAGGAATTCGCCGTGGTTTTTGCCAAGGAGGTTTTTGTCTCCACGGGGTGTCTAAGGTTATTATCTCGAATCATGGCAGCCAGTTTGTGTCTCGCTTTTGGAGGGCTTTTTGTGCTCAGTTGGGTATCCAGCTCTCGTTCTCCTTGGCTTATCTCTCACAATCTAACAGGTCTGCAGAGAGGTCTAATCAAGCCTTGGAACAGTTCCTTTGTTGCTGTATTTTGGACCACCACGATAATTGGGCCAACCTGTTGTTAGGAATTGTTCTGTGAATTCTTCATCCCAGAGCTCCCCATTCCTGATAAACTATGGATTCCAACCTTCCTTACTCCCTGAGTCCTTTGAGGCACAGAATATTCCAGCTCTGGAGGAGCACTTGAGGGAACTCTGTTCCACATGGGTGAGGGTTCAGAATACTCTACGTGGCTCTGCGCAATGACAAAAACCATACGTGTTCAACTGATTCTTTCCCCACACTCCACCAACACAGGCCAAGCAGGGCATAACAATTCTATAGATGCAAGTATGTGGCAGTTTGTGTCCACCCATTGCACATTGTGTGGTGCTCAAACCACACATGGCGATGTAGTGGAGTATAATGACAGGCATGAAATAAAGCAGCATCTGAAGTGATTCCACCCTGGAGTATATGCTAAACTGGTGTTAGAGAAGGTTGATCATTATTATTTAGACTGCAAATTGACAGATGTCAATAGCAGGGAGCGGATAGTGGGCATAGTGACAACAGCAGACCTTGGTTTCTGTGAGATTATTGATTTTACATTGCAGACCTAAGCATCAAGGGTTTTGCTTTCAGTTGAGACAGTTGTTGTATGAGAGTTCAGATGTGTCCATTGTTCCCAGTCCTTCCACTACACATACTATGCACATTGACGTTACTGATGAGAGGCAAAGTTCCTGCTCTCAAGGGAAAATGTTACATTCCAACAACACACCCACGATTTTGAAGGGGAAGCTGGAGGAGAAGTATTATTGGCAAACTTCTTTTCTTCACATATAGCTGAAGTGGTGGGGGCTAGTTATAGAGCTGCTACTGCCTCAGACACAACACTGGAGCTATATCACAGTGCCTGTGATTATTCTGTCACTCTCATCTATGGCAGACTATGATTTGTTCACTTGGTTTGGCCCGCCCCTTGGTGACCTTTTTATACCTGACTCTTACATCTGTCAGATGCCCTTTTGTGGTGTTTCTGAGCCAGACTTGCTGTTGCTGTGTTCCAGTATCTGATTCCTGTGTACCGACTTTGGCCTGTCCTGACTACTCTCCAGTGTTCCTGATTGTGTATGACCCGGCCTGTCTGAGAATCTTCTACGTGCTATGACCCGGCTTGTCTGAGAATCCTCTACGTGCTATGACCCGGCTTGTCTGAGAATCCTCTAAGTGCTACGACCCGGCTTGTCAGAGTACCCTCTAAGTGCTACGATCCGGCTGGCCGACTTCCTGCTTCAAGATCATCGCGGCCTGCTTGGTTGTTGTCGCCGCCGCGACATTCTGAATCCTGCATCGCTGTGCCGATCAAGTGTGACCATTACCCTCCTGGTTAACCCATCCATCAGTGCAGAGTCCCTTGCTGACTTGCGTAAGCTGTGCCTCTTGTACCGAGCCTATACACGCTGCAGAGCTAAGCTACCATACCGAGCCTGGGAGATTCAAACGTACCTTTTAACCCTTGCACTGCCACTGCTCTCTGACCGGACCTCCTTTCTAAATACAGAACCGTTGCCTTTTAAGTCTACTGCTGCTGAGTTGGCCGCTACTTGGACGGCGACTCCTGATTACCCTTTCAGAGTAGTCTATCCTGTTAGGCCGGTTGGGCATCTTTGGCTCTTGGTCTCACGGTTATCAACGGAGGTGTCCGGTGCGGCTATTGGTGGCAAGGTTAGGCTCCAAGCTCTTGCTAGATCCGTAGGTAAACGCCCATGGGGGCTATTGACTCGTGTTGTGCTCACATTGGTCTCCGGTTATATGCCCGTGGGGGCTAAAACGCCAGCTTCGCATCTCAGACTAGTCTCGATCACGCCCGTGGGGGCTACATACTCTCGCACTTGCAGGCTCAGTGGTCTACTGACGAATGCCCGTGGGGTCTATTTTGGGTTACTGTGCTGCTATCACTCACATTGGTCACTGAACATCTACGACCCATCTTTATATGAACTCTGTGCTGTGCACATTTGCTCGCTTGATCAATACACCACACGGGCGTGCCAAACCCCACAGCTGAGACTGACAATTTACTCTCATTCACCCTTTAGGGGCCAGTTCCCCATTCGCTGTTCCTATGTTGGGTGCCTTCTATCCATATTATTAAAGCTATGTGTACTGTGTTATAGCTTGCAATTGTTGCTGTCAACTGTAGAGGGCAATCATTTGTATTTATTTTCTTTCAATAAAAGATTGTTTTATTTTACCTATTGGTCTGAGTGTCAAAACAAACCGTTACAAGCTAGTAGTCAGAAGTGTAGCCATGATTATCATCACCCATATCACTGCTGTTGTTGATCCCATTCCCTTGGAGCTACCTAATCATCCTGCTGCTAAACAACTCAGCAAGAACAGCAGTCACAAATCCCACAATGACACCGCGGCGTTTGCCAGTGGCCACCATAACATAAGCTGCTGTGTCTAGGCTAGTTGGGCATATTTTTTTTCCTCAGGGCTTGTTCTTTATGTAAACCAGAGGCCTGCAAAAAAATTGAGGGGCTTGTTATTAAGAAGCGTAAGTCCTACAAATCACTTATTCCTCAGGGCTTGTGACTAGGGATGGGCCTCAAACCAAAATCGGCGACTAATGGCATAAAAAGTGCAGTTTTCCTGCTTTATTCACCTAACTCATTGCATTGAAATCAGTGGAAAGGCTACATTTTTCCTCATCACATGGGAGTTTTCTCTACTTTTCCTGCAAGCATATGAAAGGGTGTCTGGCTGTCACAGTATGCCATTCTGTGTCTGTGAGAGGAGAAAACAACATGTTTTTGAGCCAGTGAAGGTAGGCAAATAAAGGGCAATTGAAACTTAGTTCAGGGAGTCTTTTAGGCAGGAAATGTGTTCTCTGTATTAGGGAAGACTGGGTGCAGTCTGGGGGAAATAGAGTTTGACCCAAAATACCAGAATATTCAGTGTGACTGACTGGCAAAACACTGGTATCTGGGGTCCAATTTGCTTGCTGATCTTGCTATTATTGTTTCTATGTCTGACATGTCTGGGGATGTGAGAAGGTAAAAAAGGAGGTTGACCCCAAATACCTCAACATTCTGTCTAACTGATTTGATTTGAAAGCTGCTGCGGCCCAATCAATGTCCTTACTGATATTGCTGTTATTGTCTCTGTGCTGGGGAAGTGTTGGGAAAGAAGTTGTTGATTTGGGTTTTTTTTTTTGCGTTATAATTTCTTTTTTTGGACAGTGATAAGATGATGAGAAAGGGTGGACAAAAAAAAAAATTATACATATTTGGCAGTGGCACTCAGTCGCAGATAAATAACCAAATAGTGATGAACGTCCCATATGGTATATACAAAAGTGTACTTAGCTGTCAAATATCTGTCTGCCCCAGTCAAAGCTTAAGTCAGTGGGGTCCCTGTCTCTGTCATGTTATGTACAAATTTATTTTATTTTTAATTTTTTTATTGACTGTCCACCCCCAATCCCAGTCAACATCCCCTCACCAAAAAAAAATTCCCTGTTAAACTGATTCTTTCCCCAGGCTCCACCAACACAGACCACCTCAGATCCCTTTTATACCATGCCTGTGTGTAACGGTTTTTTAAGACACTCAGACCCGGGGTGAGATAAAACACAGTTTTATTAAAAGAAAAGCCAGGCAAATGACCGCCCTCTACAGGCAACACAAAATAATAGCAAGACAATAACGGATATGCCCCCCATAGACCCAGTATACAGAAATAAGAGTATTACATATACTGTCTCAGGACAGGCACATGAGAGAAACCCCCCGATAAGGGTTAAATGTACAAATGATCAGTCTCAGTTGTGGAGTTTGGCATGCCCAAGGTGTTAATTGGAAGCAGTAAGTGTAGCTGGAATTACACTTAGAGTACTGAGAGATGCTACTGCTAGGCCCTGCGTGACCAGAGGTAAAATCAGCAGCACAGTACCCAGAATAGCCCCCACGGGCGTAACCAAGGGTACGACTGACACTGCAAGTCTTGAGTAGTTAGCCCCCACGGGCGTCACCACATTATGACCTGAATTGCAAGAGCTGCAAATAGCCCCCATGGGCGTACAACGGAGACCAGCGGAACAGAGGTAATGAGCCAATAGCCCCCATGGGCGTAACCTAGTCAACCTGCAAGAACTTTGAGCCAATAGCCCCCACGGGCGTAACAACGGACCACATATGCTGTAACAGAGAAGCCAAAAGCCCTTCACCCTCAGTACATTAGCTTTTGCCTTCAGCCTCAATGGTGTTAATGTAAACGTTTGAGCCAAATAGCGCCCTACCGGAACCGTTACCGACAGCACAACTCTGCAATGGTGTATTGAGCCGCCGACCAACCAGAGCATAAGTGACCAGCTCAGCAGAAGTAATGCAAGAGGGAGGCTCTATACCAGTGAAAGAGGCTAGCAAAAGGTAATGCGGCACAGCTAGGGTTAAATGCAGCTTTTACGTATCGGAGGCTCAGAGAAGCGTGTAAGTTCTGCAAGCGATACGGATGCTCAGGACAGCAACAGAACTCTGCAGTCAGGTAATACTCAGCACTGGAAGCAAGCAAGCCCAGACAGGAGCAGGTGACACGATCAGCCTTGCAAGCAGCGGATGCAGGAGTCAGAATGTCGCCACAGCGACAGCCGGAGAGGAGAGCAGGAACTAGCTGGACACCGGAACAGTCCGTTAACAGGTCACGAAGCAGGAAGTCAGCCAAGCCGGGTCGGATCACGGAGAGGGTACTCATACAAGCCGGGTCAATCATGAGCAGGAACGTCAGCCAAGCCGGGTCGGATCACGGAGCGGGTAGTCAGACGAGCCGGGTCAATCACGAGCAGGAACACAGGAAGACAGTCAAGACGGGCCAATTCGGTACACGGAAAACCGGAACACAGGAACTCAGCAACAGCAACACTGGCTCTGAAACACCACGAAAGGGAACCTGACAAGTGTCACGGCCAGGCATAAAAAGGTCACCAGGGGCGGGCCAAACCAGTATAGCGAATCAGCATACAACACAAGCGAGAGTGACAGAAAGGATCACAGGCACTGTGATATTGTGGGAAATAAAATAAGATTTGCTATGTATTTTGTGTCCTCATTCATTTCAAGAGGCATATATAGTTTTTGATACCTTTTATTGGCTAATTAAGCAGATTTAGAATGCAAGTTTTCAAGACCTTAGGTCTCTTCCTCAGGCATGTTATACAGATAAATATGAAAACATCTCTCTTAAATACAAGTACACGTTGCATTGTGTAGCAAGGAAATCAGATAAGATAACTCAGTCCAGATCCAGATTATTTGATCAGTCAGTGGTAAATTGCACTCTTCCTCTGAGGCTTTAGTCATACTTACGATGCTCTTGGGTGCAATGAGCTAGGTGAATAAAGTGGAAAAATGGCATATTTCTCAGGAAATCTTCCACTGGGTGATTTTGGTTTGAGGCAAACATTTTTGCCCATTCCTACTCTCTACCAGTCTTATTTCCCCCAAAATATATTTTCTAAATCAAGATAATATACCTTAATTCATCAATGCAACATATATCTGTGAAAAGAGGATAATGATAGAAATACTAAAACTGATAAAGTAGTTCACAATGTCGCTATAACAGAGGAGAAAAAAGAAGAACATCAAATGGAAATTGCATCTGTTATAGATGTATCTACTATGGAGAAAAAAAATTCAGACTTTCTTATGGATAGGGGTGGGCGAAAAGTGTGAAAAATTTCCCACATGACTTTTCGTGAAAACTTGGTGATTTGTCGCTATTTCCACAAAAGATTTCACCTTTCCACTTATGCAAAAATGTCCTCCTTTTGCCTATTTAAACAAATGTTTTGCCTATTTTAACACATTTTTTGACTATATTTCCTGTACGTATTACATTTCCCACTGTATTACTACTTCTTCTGAGGGCTGTAGTGTAGAAATAAGTGTCTGAAAGTCAAAGTTGTGAGTCCTACAGCAACATATGCCTTAAAAAATGTGTTAGCATGCAGAATGCATTTGTCCGTTGCCCACAACACTAACTTCCTGCTTAAGTGACACTGGCACATTTTTATGATAATGTCAAGTAATAAAACAAAAAAGTACACAATGTGGCAGATGTGTATTGTAGTGTGGGGAGGGACTGGCTGGTGTGATTTGTGTATGTATATAGTTTTTACTATTGTCATGTTTGCGTCAAATCTCTATTCTCCATCTCAGATTATTGACACATATTACTTGACGCTCATAACAGTGGTTCCAAGTGGGGTAGATGATGGAAACCCTTCTTCACATTCCTCCTCCAACTCCTCATCTGTGCTGCTGTTAATATATTTGTCCTGGCTTTGTCTGTCATACTCCTCTGCAGCAGGAGCCATAGGTGTTTTTTGGACTGAACTAACTGTTGGCACTGGCAGTAGCACATTCTCTGAAACATAAATAACTTTACTACTTTTGCCCTAGAACCCTGGGAACTTTTTAAAGTGCTTCGACTGCTGCTAGTTGCTGCACCTTTGCCCTGCTGATAGTGTGTCTCCAAGTCAGACCTGTAGTTGTGCTTCATGTGGGATCTCATAGAGTAGGTGCCTAGGTATGAGCCTGCTTTCCCCCTACTCAGGTGCTCTTTGCACAGACAACAGATAGCAACATGCTTAGCTTGAGGATCCTGATTGAAGTATCGCCATACTGTGGACTTCATGGAATGAGGGGTTCCTGAGGTGATGCTGCTGCTGCTACTACTACTACTGGGGCTAGATGTTGATGCAGTTCTATTGCCACTACTACTAGGTGTCAAAGGTGCAGTGCTTAGAGCAGCAGCAGAGGAACTTGTCATATGTAACATTGTGGATGTTAATAACCTGTGTTGCTGTTGCTAGGTACTCAAAAGACGGGTTTGTGGCTGAGTGGGACTTGGACTTTGAAGAGACGATGATGCTGATGATGACTGATAGGGTGACTGTGTGCTTTTTAACATCTGTGTTTGTCCAGGGTAAGACCTTCCAGTGGCTTTCTCAAACAGTTTATAGACAGGCACAATGTTCCTTAAAAGTGGTGGAAGAGCCATCCTTTGACTTTCTGCTAACCTTATATCCCTGTCATCACCCTTACTCTCAACTTCATCTGTATCTGAACAAGAGAAGGATGCTAGAGGGATATATTCTAGATCTGCATCATCATCAGTCATCATTAGTCATCATCAACAGCATCAGCATCGCCTGACAGATCCTGCCCACTACCCTTATATTCCTCTAAGCTTTTGGAGGTCTCAAACAATTTATTTTTTCTTTTACTGTAACAAAGTTCCCTACTACTTTGAGGATGGGTGTTTTGGTGCTTGTTTTTCTCACTATCTAATGCAGCAGGCGGTTTAGCAGCTACACCTTCCTCTATTATGCTACTGCCAGCAACATCAACACTTGCATGTGACTTGTTGTCGTCTTAAGTGTTCTTATATGGTTCTTTATTTCTAATGGAACTGGTAGTGCTGGAACTAGTTTTGTGGGACCTTGACAAACTGCATCCTCCTTTGGAGTAGAGGGATCATCATCATTGATTGCACACGCTGCAGCAACCATTGCTGCAGTCAGTTTTGAACTACTACTTTACTCTCACATCCCTGCACTGCTCAACCCCTCCCCCTTCCCCTTGTGTGTTTGCTGGACATTGCTCAACTACACTGTGTTTTTTTACTGTACGGGACACAACACAACTGTGATGCCTTGCCTAAGCTCAGTCAGCTGTCTGTCACTGTCACCTAATATATTTAGTTCTTTATTAAGTTGTCCACCCTGTTGTCTTACCACAGTCTGTCCAAAAAAATTATAGCTGAAAAACAAAATCAACAACTTCTTTCCCCAGACTCTCCCACCCAACACAGAGACAATAAAAGCAAGAGCATCAAGCAAATAGGTCCCTAGCTGACTGTGTCTTGCCAGTGAGTCACATGGAATTTTGGAGTATTTGGGGTAAACCTTCTTCTCCCCTAATACACACTTACCCAGAACAAATCCCCTACTAAAAGATTCCCTAAACTAAACTTCAATTCCCCTCTCTGTCTTCTCTACCTCAAACAAGGTGCTGTTCTCTACTCTCACAAACACAGAATGTCATGCTGTGAGAGCCTGACAGCCTTTTATATGGCTGTAGACAACTTTAGTGTGGTGGAGAAAACTTTTTCTTCCCATTCATTTCAATGGGCGAAAAAGGTGGGAAAAAGTAGAAAAACGGTGTCATTTTTCGCCAATTTCAGTCTGACGTGAAAATGTACGCCCATCCCTTGTTATGGACACATGAATGCCTTTAATTGAATCTCATACAACCTGTACACATGTATAAATTTAAGAACTGAAAAAAGTTCATAGAATTTGAGTCCTCTTTCGCTACTACAGTTTGTCCCATATGGTGGATATAACAATGAAAAGTTCCAGTTCATACTTTACAAAAAAGTGTGTAAGGATCCTTCTTGTTTAAATTGACACGCATTTGTTGTATTGGAAAGTCAACCCACGTTAAGAAGAATTGCTGATGCTTCCATATTATTAAGCAGGTCCAACTTCAAAAAAGTACATGAAATTAACAACATTTTAGGACTACAAAAAAATATCACCAGCAACATTTTACAGATAAAAAAAAAAATACTTATATGGTATAATTTATTGTCACTGGAAGATGAAACACTCCAAAGTACTGGAGGACACTGGAGATCATCCTATTGATCTTGGTGGAGACTGGCAAAGCAACAATCCTGGCCACTCAGCAAAATATTGTGCATGTGCCATGACTGATTTGTCCTCAAAGAAAATTGTGGATTTTGAAGTTGAACAGGACTCATGTTGTTCATCATCAGCTGCTATGGAAAAGATCAAGTATTTTGATTGTATACCAATAATGTGACAGTAAAATTTGTGGCTACCGATTGGACTGATAGTATTCGGAAACACCCATACATTAATCACCTATTTGATGTTCGGAATTATTCTAAAAGTTTGAAGAAAAAATTAGTGACAGTATCTTCCAAAACAGTTCTTCACTTAGAAACTGTATTCCAAATATGATCAATAATGTTTGATAAGATATTAAATCTCAAAAGGGAGATTTAAAAGAAATAAGAGAACATTGGCAATCTGTCTTCTATGATATAACGAATCAACATACCTGGACAAATTGTGAAATGTGTCAAAGATGTTAGAAAAGCTATCGTCTGTGGACAAAATTACTTCCACCAAGTGGATAAAGAACAACTGCATAAAATAGTGATGGACACTAAATTGGACCAGGACCTTAAATACCTTGTCAAGTACTGTCACAGAAGATATAGTAAGTTCTATCATAGTCTGATGTTAAATTACAGACCAAAGAGAACACACTTTTACATGGACTGTATGGTGATAAAAACTGATTAGGAGCTTTAGCACACAATAACAACTTAAACATGTCTTGAACAATGGTAAAAGTTCAAAGAAAAGGCACAGCTGCAGTGGGTTCTGAAAGAACTAAATTGGAATGCCCTAGATCAAGAAATACATGGATTGTTAAGAACATTTTTAAACCTATGTCCAATAATCATCTATATATCATGTTAATAGATCTCCTGAAATATTTTGATTAAAAATTACATATTCACTGCCAACTGAGATCAGCAGAACTCCCAAGACATATTGCAAAACATCCTAGACCCAAAATCAGTAAGGCCGTGAAGGAACACAGATCAAGGTTTCCAAAACAAATGACCACAATGTAAGACATGTAAGCAATTTCAACAGGGAAACAGATAAGTATATGTACTCTATTAATATACTTATATTCATTTGAGATTAACTGTTGGCATGTATATTCAATTTCAATGTTCTTATGCATCAATTAAAAAAATAATTCCACTTCCACTACCAATTATCTCAGTTATACTACAGTTCAAGTCAGAAATAAAATGACTGGCAAATCCATTGACAATAAATAAAAATAAGGTGTGTATTAATTAATGGGTGAAAAAATGCACACCTTAAGGAAATTACAGTTTATAAATTGATTCCATTCCTGGTAAACATGACTGATGTCTTTAGGATGTAAAACCCCTTGAGTTTGCAATATGTAAGGTACCAGAAGGGTAAATACTTATAATTGTTTTGCTTTATAAAACAAAATGGATAAGGAATAAACCACAATATGCAATACTTAAAATTAAATCTGTATTGTCATATTTATTTAAATATTACTCTATTTCAATAATTTTAGTGTCTTTCTTGGTGTTGTGTTGTCACAATATAATTTTATTTTTCTGAACATGTATATCACAGAATATTGCTACTGTTCAATAAATGTTTTAAAATCAAACATAAGATCTAACCCTTTGAGTGCCAGAGTGTTACGCAACGCATTGCAAAGCAATGCGTTGCATACCACTCTGGCACCCAAAGGGCTAAATATATATTCTATATAAAAAAAGAACCATTATGCCTTGTCATTCTCTCATGTGGATTTAATTCCCTCTTTAACCCAATGATCTGGAGAGGTATCGCCTTCTAATTTCTTTGTTCTTTTTATAAGATTGTAAAAGGTTGTTCCTATCATATATTGTCTGTCAATCTTTATGAATCTTTTTTTTCCCTTGTTCTGTGTTTGTAAGGTTTTTGTGTTTTTTTTCTACATTTGTTCCATTCTTCTATTGTATTTAATAATGACATTAGGAATTATATTCTTATGATACACATTAGTGATGATCGAGCACCCCAATGCTCGGGTGTTCGGGTGCTCTGACCGAGCGCCCCCGGAGGCTTGAGTGCTCGGCCGAGCACCCGAGCCCCATTGAAGTCAATGGGAGGACTTGAGCATTACAACAGGCACCCCCTGCTCTGATGAGGGGAGGGTGCCTGGTCCATAGGAAAAGGGCAGAAAATGATGGAAACACCACAGATATGGTTCAGGGACAGCATAGGGAGGATGTCTGGATGCATCTTGGACTCCAACGTCGCTGCTGGGAACGATCTTTCGCCCGTAGTATGCCATTTTTACAGACTGACCGTAAAACACACAAAAAGGCAGATAAAAACGACTTTAGGCGAAAAATTGTTACCAAACAGTATTTGATGTATATTTACTTGTATATCATCTGCAAATTCTGCAAAAAATTTCATCGATTTTTCTGAACTGGGGCCATGATTAAGAGGGAAACATGCGCAGAGGCAAATTCTCCCAAAAATTTCCTCGATTTTTCTGAACTGAGGCCATGATTAAGAGGGAAACGTGCGCAGAGGCAAATTCTCCCAAAAATTTCCTCGATTTTTCTGAACTGAGGCCATGATTAAGAGGGAAACGTGCGCAGAGGCAAATTCTCCCAAAAATGTCCTCGATTTTTCTGAACTGGGGCCATGATTAAGAGGGAAATGTGCGCTGAGCCGACCATCTAAAACATTATGGGTGAGGGTCTGCTGCGGAGCTGACCATCCTAAACATTATATGCGAAGGCCCGCTAGTGAGCTGACGCTATAAAACATTATATGAGAGGGCCCGCTAGAGAGCTGACCCAATAAAACATTATATGAGAAGGCCCGCTGGTGAGCTGACCTATACAAAAATTGTCAAACAGGGCCCGCTGCTGAGCTGGCCCTATATAAAAATTATATCACAGGGCCCGCTGGTGAGCTGGCCCTATATAAAAATTATATCACAGGGCATATGGAAGAGGAGGAGGAGGATGAGAAGATTAAGAGTCAACCATATACCCGTTTTTTGGGTGGAAGGGGTGAATGGGAATACAGAGTATTCCCATCATTGTAAATAACATATCTAAAGTGACTTTATGTTCCCCCGGGGCTTTCCTCCAGTGGAGTGGAGAAGTCAGGGGAAATTCAGGCCTTGTTCATTTTTATAAGTGTCAACCTATCAGCATTTTCGGTGGAAAGGCGGATACGCTTATCTGTTATGATGCCACCAGCAGCACTAAATACCCGCTCAGACAGAACGCTGGCGGCAGGGCAGGCCAGCACCTCCAAGGCGTAGAGTGCCAGTTCATACCACGTGTCCAGCTTGGACACCCAGTAGTTGTAAGGCACAGAGGGATCATTGAGGACACTGACACGGTCTGCTACGTACTCCTTCACCATCTTCCAAAACTTTTCCCTCCTTGTGACACTAGGCTGCGCATCAGGGTGAGGGTGCTGGAGGGGTGTCATGAAGGTGTCCCACGCTTTGGAGAGTGTTGCCCTGCCTTTGTCGGAACTGCTGTGTGCTCCCCTTTTCTCCCCTTCTCGGTTGGCCAAGGTAGCACGTACTCTGCCGCCAGCGTTGTCAGATGGAAAATTTTGGAGCAATTTTTCAACAAGAACCTTCTGGTATTGCACCATTTTGCTTGTCCTCTCCACCGGAGGAATGAGAGATGAGAAATTCTCTTTGTAGCGGGGGTCCAGAAGGGTGAACACCCAGTAATCCGTGTTGTCTAAAATGCGTATAACGCGTGGGTCACGGGAAAGGCAGCCTAACATAAAGTCAGCCATGTGTGCCAGAGTACCAACAGGCAAGATTTCGCTGTCCTCACCAGGAGGATGACTCTCAATCTCCTCATCCTCTTCCTCCTCTTCTGCCCACCCACGCTGAAGAGATGGAACTAAAGTTCCATGGCTACCCTCTGTAGCGGAGGCAACCGTGTCTTCCTCCTCCTCCTCCTCCTCCTCCGCCTCCTCCAATTGTCGCTGAGAAGACGAAGTGAGGGTGCTCTGGCTATCACCTTGTGTAAGCTCTTCCTCCCGCATTTCCACCTCTTCCACATGCAAAGCGTCGGTTTTAATTGTGAGCAGCGAGCGTTTCAGTAGACACAGAAGTGGGATGGTTACACTGATAATAGCGTTATCGCCGCTCACCATCTGTGTCGATTCCTCAAAATTGCGTAAAACCTCACAGAGGTCTGACATCCATTCCCACTCCTCACTTCTGATTAGAGGAAGTTGAGTGGAGAGGCGACGACCGTGTAACAGCTGGTACTCCACTACTGCCCTCTGCTGCTCACAAAGCCGGGCCAACATGTGGAAGGTGGAGTTCCAGCGCGTGCTCACGTCACACAGCAGCCGGTGAGCTGGCAATTGTAAGCGCTGCTGCAGCTTCAACAGGCCGGCTGAAGCTGTAGATGACTTACGGAAATGTGCACACACGCGGCGCACCTTGGTCAAGAGATCATGCAAATTGGGGTAGGTTTTTAGAAATCGCTGAACCACTAAATTAAATACATGCGCTAGGCATGGTATGTGTGTGAGCTTGCCGAGCTCCAAAGCCGCCACCAAGTTACGCCCATTATCACACACAACCATGCCTGGTTGCAGGTTGAGTGGCGAGAGCCACTGCTCGGTCTGGTGACTAATCCCCTGCAACAGCTCTGAGGCCGTGTGCTGTTTGTCCCCAAGGCAGATCAGCTTCAGCACGGCCTGTTGATGCTTCCCCACTGCAGTGCTACACTGCTTCCAGCTACCGGCTGATGGGTGAGTGGTGCTGCGCGCAGAGAATTCGGAGGTGGAAACGGAGGAGGAGGAGCCAATAACGTAGGTGCTGGCGGAAACCCTGATGGAGGTAGGGCCCGCAATCCTCGGCGTGGGTAGCACCTGTGCCATCCCAGGGTCCGAGTCGCTCCCAGCCTCCACAACATTCACCCAGTGTGCCGTCAGGGAAATGTAGCGTCCCTGGCCACAAGCACTTGTCCATGAGTCAGTCGTTAAGTGGACCTTCCCAGTAACTGCGTTGGTCAGGGCACGGGTGATGTTACGGGACACATGGTGGTGTAAGGCGGGGACGGCACACCGGGAAAAGTAGTGGCGGCTGGGGACTGCGTACCGAGGGACAGCTGCTGCCATCAGGCTGCGGAAGGACTCAGTCTCCACAAGCCTAAATGGCAGCATTTCGATGGCCAGTAATTTGGAAAGGTGTGAGGTTAGTGCTATGGCCTGTGGGTGGGTGGCTGGGTATTTTCGCTTGCGCTCAAATGCCTGGGGTAACGACATTTGGACACTGTGCTGGGACAGGGAAGTGGATGTGGTCGCTGATGGTGCTTCAGATGGTACAGGTGCAGGGCGGGAGGTATGCGGGCCTGCGCCTTCGACAGGCGATTGGCCGGCACCGAAAACAGGGGAAGAGGAGGCAGTGGTGTGGTCTGCAGACACAGATTGGCGATCCGGGCATTTCTCCCACTTATTACGGTGCTTGGATGCCATGTGTCGGATCATGCTGGTGGTGGTGAGGTTTCTAGTGTTCATGCCTCGGCTCATTCTGGTGTGGCACAGGTTGCAAACTACAATTCTTTTGTCGTCCGCACTTTCCTTAAAAAAACGCCATACCGCGGAACACCTACCCCTTGGCAAGGGAGATTTACGCAAGGGGGTGCTCCGTGGAACATTTGCGGGCCGGTTTGGTGCGGTCCGCCTTCTTTCTGTAGCCACACCACTGCCTCTTCCAGCCTGTTGCGGTGCTGCAGATGGCTCACCCTCAGGACTGCTGTCATCGCTCGACTCTACACCTTCCCAGGTGGGGTCAGTCACCTCATCGTCCACCAAGTCCTCCTCCACTTTCTCACTCTGATCATCCTCCTCATGTCTTGATCCCACCACATACTCAGTCATTGACAACTGTATATCATCCTCCTCATCAAGGTCTTGAGACAGTAATAGTGGTTGATTTAATGGCAACTGTGTCTCATCATCATCATCATCCACTTCCTTTGACCTTAAATGCCGTTCACCTCTGTCATCTTCTTGTGATTGGGTACCCTCTAGAGGTTGTGAATCAGGGCACAAGATGTCATGTTCCTCTGCAAGCGTGCTTGGAGAGAGGTTCAAATTAAGGATTGGTGATGAGACGAGCTCCTCACTATATCCCTGTGTGGGATCACTTCTTTGACCAGATCCTCTATGGTGGGAGGAAGGATGATCAGGGTGAGGATTATGTTGACCAGACTCTTGGCTACTGAGAGTGGACTTGGTGGAAGACAGGGTGGTGCTTAACCGACTGGAAGCAGTATCAGCTGACATCCAACCGACCACCTGTTCGCAGTGGTCGGACCTCGAGAGTGATGTCTTGCGACGCCCTGTAAACTGAGACATGAAGCTAGGTATGGTGGATGTCTTTCTGTCTTGTGCTCTGGCACCAGGCACAGTTTCTACGCGTCCTGACCCGCGCCCTGAACTATCAGGATCACGTCCACTTCCCCGTCCCTTTTTACCCGCCTTCTTCATATTACACGGAATATGTGCTGCAAATCTGCAACTTTGCACAGTAAACAGAATGTTCTCCTAATATGCAATTTTGCACACTAAACAGAATGTGCTTCTTATCTGCGGCTACGCACAGTGAATGGAATATGTGACTTTGATATTTTACACTTTGCACAGTAAACAGAATGTTCTCCTAATACGCAACTTTGCACACTAAACAGAATGTGCTTCTTATCTGCGGCTAGGCACAGTGAATGGAATATGTGACTTTGATATTTTACAGTTTGCACAGTTAACAGAATGTTCTCCTAATATGCAACTTTGCACACTAAACAGAATGTGCTTCTTAACTGCGGCTCGGCACAGTGAATGGAATATGTGACTTTGATATTTTACAGTTTGCACAGTTAACAGAATGTTCTCCTAATATGCAACTTTGCACACTAAACAGAATGTGCTTCTTAACTGCGGCACGGCACAGTGAATGGAATATGTGACTTTGATATTTTACAGTTTGCACAGTTAACAGAATGTTCTCCTAATATGCAACTTTGCACACTAAACAGAATGTGCTTCTTAACTGCGGCTACGCACAGTGAATGGAATATGTGACTTTGATATTTTACAGTTTGCACAGTTAACAGAATGTTCTCCTAATATGCAACTTTGCACACTAAACAGAATGTGCTTCTTATCTGCGGCTAGGCACAGTTAATGGAATATGTGACTTTGATATTTTACAGTTTGCACAGTTAACAGAATGTTCTCCTAATATGCAACTTTGCACACTAAACAGAATGTGCTTCTTAACTGCGGCTCGGCACAGTGAATGGAATATGTGACTTTGATATTTTACAGTTTGCACAGTTAACAGAATGTTCTCCTAATATGCAACTTTGCACACTAAACAGAATGTGCTTCTTAACTGCGGCTCGGCACAGTGAATGGAATATGTGACTTTGATATTTTACAGTTTGCACAGTTAACAGAATGTTCTCCTAATATGCAACTTTGCACACTAAACAGAATGTGCTTCTTAACTGCGGCTACGCACAGTGAATGGAATATGTGACTTTGATATTTTACAGTTTGCACAGTTAACAGAATGTTCTCCTAATATGCAACTTTGCACACTAAACAGAATGTGCTTCTTAACTGCGGCTCGGCACAGTGAATGGAATATGTGACTTTGATATTTTACAGTTTGCACAGTTAACAGAATGTTCTCCTAATATGCAACTTTGCACACTAAACAGAATGTGCTTCTTATCTGCGGCTACACACAGTGAATGGAATATGAGACTTTGATATTTTACAGTTTGCACAGTTAACAGAATGTTCTCCTAATATGCAACTTTGCACACTAAACAGAATGTGCTTCTTATCTGCGGCTAGGCACAGTGAATGGAATATGTGACTTTGATATTTTACAGTTTGCACAGTTAACAGAATGTTCTCCTAATATGCAACTTTGCACACTAAACAGAATGTGCTTCTTAACTGCGGCTACACACAGTGAATGGAATATGTGACTTTGATATTTTACAGTTTGCACAGTTAACAGAATGTTCTCCTAATATGCAACTTTGCACACTAAACAGAATGTGCTTCTTATCTGCGGCTAGGCACAGTGAATGGAATATGTGACTTTGATATTTTACAGTTTGCACAGTTAACAGAATGTTCTCCTAATATGCAACTTTGCACACTAAACAGAATGTGCTTCTTAACTGCGGCTCGGCACAGTGAATGGAATATGTGACTTTGATGTTTTACAGTTTGCACAGTTAACAGAATGTTCTCCTAATACGCAACTTTGCACACTAAACAGAATGTGCTTCTTATCTGCGGCTACGCACAGTGAATGGAATATGTGACTTTGATATTTTACACTTTGCACACTAAACAGAATGTTCTGCTAATCTGAAACTTTGCACACTAAACAGAATGTGCTGCTAATCTGAAACTTTGCACACTAAAAAGAATGTGCTGCTAATCTGCGGCTAGGCACAGTGAACAGAATATGTGAAGTTTTTTTTTTTATATCTCTGCCCCCCCAAACAAAATAAACTGCTGCCCCCACACACAGTAGTCCTAAAAAGGACTTTTGGGTCTTTTTTTTTTACAAATTCGCTTTTCTTCTCCCTACACTGACTTTCCCTTCCTATCCTCATCTCTCCCTGGCTAAGACTGAGCCGAACTCGCTGGTCAGGTGCTATACAGCACCCGATCACGGGTTCTGGCCAGCCAATCAGTGTAATGCCAGCAGCCAACATGGCTGCTGGCATTACACTGATGCCAGAGCCTCCTTGCACGTTTATTGGCTGCGCAGCAGCCGCGAAACGTGCGGGGAGGAGACCCGAACATGGCGGGCGAGCACATGCGGTACTCGTACGAGTACCGCCATGTGCCGAGCAGAGCGATGCTCGAGCCGAACCGAGCTTCGGCCGAGCATGCTCGCTCATCACTAATACACATATATATTTTCTTTATCTTATGATTTAACACTTTATGTGTAAGAAACATTTTTGTTACATTTTCATTTACATAATATAATTAATTAATTCCATAAAGGTTATAATATTAACTAATATTTACTTTTTACTCTATAGTCCCCCCTAGACCTATACAATAAAAAAACTACATATATCTGAATATCTGTTGCTTCTATCCTCCAACCTGTTAGTGAACAGTTTAATAAGATAAAAGGAAAGAAAAAAGCATACAAGGAGAGTGCAAGATATTCTGAATAATGTATTTAATTTATAACAAAAGCATAATAAAATGCATCTACAAAATAACATGCATATTTAAAAGGTATAGTATTAGCAGTTTTACACCTGGAGTATGTATAATTATTTCACATTCGGAAATTGCTCACAATTATAGGATTCAGGTGTAAAGCTGCTAATACTATACATTATAAATATTCATGTTTATTCTGTAGATACATTACTGTACAGAGCTATTCACAGTGTGGCACGCTGTATGTATTTTTATATTTTATATGCTTTTATTATAAATTCAATACATTATTCATAATCTCAAAAGCTCTCCTTATATACTTTTTTCTTTGTATCTATCTATCTATCTATCTATCTATCTATCTATCTATCTATATATATGTGTGAGACAGTGAGTTCTTATTTTTCCTAACATTAGTATAATAAAAAATTTTAAGTGTGATTTAATATTATAAATAATTATATTTATATAATATAAATAAATTATATTGTTAAAAAAAGTTGAACACAAATACATATTTGAATTAAAATACACCTTTTGTCGGTCAATTATTTGATGCATTTTTTAATATTTACCATTAAAATAGGTACATGCACTTACAGTATGTGCAAACATACTATTTTCAAGCTTACATACAATGTGAAACCAATTCATATAGTCTGGGTAAGATGACTTAGTGAAACAAGGAATTAGATCATTAGTGATATAGTGTAATATATGTATGTGAGATCACCAATATGTTATAATACATCTTGTTCACAAAAGCATTTGTAACTGTTTTGCAGAAACTCATATTTCACATAAAATATTTCTAAAGATGCAAACCCCCAGTTTAATATAAACCTTGAAATACTTGTAACATAAAGCATTTAATAAAGTAATTAAATACAGTGTCACTGCTATTTAAAATATGTAATACAAAATTACAAATGTAACTTTTTAAGAAAATAAATTCAACACATTAGCACTTTTTGAAATCATTGTTTTTTATTTTTTGTGTTTTTTTAAAAACCAAAAACAAAATACAGCACAATTATTAGAACAATGAATTTAAAAGTGAATTTATATATGTAAAACAAAAATAGAGATTTATTAGCCAGAATATAGAAATATTTATTTAAATATGTAACAATTTAAATAACTAATAATCAAATAAAAAACAAATATAGCTAAACTGACTCATGCCTAGTGTAAAACAAGAAGAATACTAGCATACTTCATTGTTTCCCTGTAAACATAGTGAGCATTGAAACTATGTAAAGGTAACCATGGCAGCATAATCGTGGAAAGAAATGAACCCTGTATATGATCACTCAGGGACAGGGAAGTGATATCTGATAATGGCAGCACCACATACAGGATTTGACCATTTATTTCATGGTCCCAGGTAACCATGTATCCAACAAGTACAGGATCTGTGTACCACCTATTGTAATTGCCTATTTATGAGGTATGAGATATAACTATACATATGTCAAACAATACATATGAAAAAAAAATATTATATATATATATATATATATATATATATATATATATATATATATATATTATATATATATATAATTATACAAAATACTTATATTTTATATATAGAGAGAGGGAGAAAGAGAGAGAGAGAAAGAGACAGAGAGAGCTAAATAGATATTACGGTCCGTATTTTATATAAATATAAATAATAATTATAAAAAAAAAAATATATATATATATATCACAATCAGAAGATGTCCATCAGCTCCGAACTGGCAGAAACCAGTGGGATCCTGGTACACCCATCTACTGCCCTGAGAAGTCTGGTCTGAAGTGATCATGGAAGACTTGAGGCCAAAAAGCCATCCCTCCAACGTGGAAACAAGGCCAACCGACTCATCTATGCATGAAAACACAGGAACTGGGGTGCAGAAAAATGACAGCAGGTTCTCTGGACTGATGCGTCAAAATTTGAAATATTTGGCTATAATCAAAGGCAGTTTGTTAGCTAAAAGGCTGGAGAGCAGTACAAGAATGAGTGTCTGCAGGCAACAGGGAAGCATGATGGAGGCTCGCTGCAAGTTTGAGGCTGCATTTCAGCAAATGGAGTTGAGGATTTGGTCAGAATTAATTGCCTCCTGAATGCTGAGTATAGGCAGATACTTATCCATCATGGAATACCATCAGGGAGGCATTTGATTGGCAACAAATTTATTCTGTAGCATGACATTGGCCCCAAACATAAAGCCAAAGTAATTAAGAACTATCTTCAGCGTCAAGAAGAACAAGGAGTCCTGGAAGTGATGATATGGCCCCACAGAGCCCTGATCTCAACAAAATTGAGTCTGGGATTAAACAGAGAGAGAGAGATAAACAAGTAAGGCTGCCTAAATCCATAGTGGTTAGTTCTCCAAGAATTTTGGAGCAACCTACCTGATGAAATCCTTAGCAAACTGTGTGCAAGTGTACCTAGAAGAATTTATGTTGTTTTAAAAGCAAAGGGTGGTCACACCAAATTTTGTTTGATTTTAATTCTGTCCACTTCTATCATTTTGTTAACTGATAAAAATAAACTAGTAATATTTTTTTTTAAAGCATTCATATATCTATCTATCTATCTATCTATCTATCTATCTATCTATCTATCTATCTATCTATCTCTATTGTCATTGCCAAAGAAAGCATATGCAGAAATTTCAAAGTTCTTGTGGAATGGATTTATGGATTTTCTAACTATGCAAATTTCAGAAAAATTTGACTTTTATTTTTTTTGGTGAAAACTCCCACAAAAAGTCGTTATATAGAATTGCAATCATAAGGATTTTAATGTGCAAAGAAGATCTGCAGTTATTCTGGGGAGAGCCAATTATTCCAGAGCGGCAAAAACAAATCCCTATTTATTTAAATAGGACCTTCAACCCCTCAAATGCTATAGGTCAATACAGTGCTCTTAGAATCAGAATTTTGAGAATGTCTACCTGTCCTCATGGTTCAGTTCGCTTGTCCGAAATTACTCCAGTCCAGTCAGATCCAGTCCATATATAAAAACCTTTATTACTGAATTATCTAAGTAATACCTTCATTACTAGGGAGGGGTGAAACGTCAGAGAAATTTCCTGCAGAACTTTTCACAAAAAAAAAAACCCAAATATTTTTCACAAACGTTTTGCTCATAGATAATACATAATATGTTTTGCTAATAAATGTACAGCCCGAATAATATGTTGCCTACATTTTCTATGACTGCAGTGTTTCCCACCATAATAACACTTGTTCTGAAGCATGAAGTAGAGAAATAAAAAAAAAAAATTGTTAGCATGCTGAGTACCATTGTCCTTTGCACAACACTCGCTTCCTGCTGAAGTAACATTGTCACAGCAATCATTAAGAAAATAATTGTGGCTTGGGATTTTGCACATAGACTGTGCAGTTCCTGAGAGGCTGCTACTACTACTACTACTGGGGCTAGATGTTGCTGAATTTGTACTACTACTAGGTGGCTCAGGTGATTTTAAAGGTCTCAAAAAATGTATTTTTACCTTTCCCCTTTTAGAGAGTTTCAAATTTGTTACTACTTTCAGGATAGGCATTTTTGTGCTTGTTTGTATCATTGTCAGATGCAGCAGTTGGTTGAGCTGCGAAACCTCCTTGCATTATGCTATCAACACTGGAATGTAAATCATTGTATTCTTCAGTGTTTTTAGATGTTTACTAAAAGTACTTGTTGGTGGTGGTGGAACATTTGGTGGGACTTTGACAAACTGCATCCTCTTCGGGAGGAAAGGAATAACCATAATTTACTACACATGCTGCAGCAACCATGACTACAGTCAGTTTTTGGAGTACCGCTTTACTCCCATGTCCCTGCACAGCTTCTATTCCTTTCACCCTACCCCTCCTGCATTTAATGGCCATTACTCAACTACTGTGTATGTTTTTACTGTATAGTACACAATAGAACTGTTTGTGTGTGATGTCTTGCCTTGGATCTCTACAAAATAATTTATCTTGTATAGTATGAGCCTGACTCAGTCACAGATCACACCAGGGTCCCTGTCTCTGTCACCTATCAATTTTTTTTAATGTTTTATTTATTTATTTTAATTAAATGTCTCCCCTATCCTTATCACTGTAAAAAAAAAAACATGCTCCCAGTTCAACTGCTTCTTTCCTCAGACTCTCCGAGGACAGAGACAACAGCCAGATCAGGGAGAAACTTGGATCATGGATGCATGTATCTTCCCAGTCAGTCACATATAATTGTGGGGTATTGGGAGTAAAACAACTTTGCTCCCTTCTCACACTCCCCTAGACTCCCCTAGGACAGAGATAACAGCCAGATCATGAATGAACTTGGATCATAGCTGTCTGTGTCTACTTGGTCACACCAATTTTGGGGTATTTGGGATAAACTTCCTTTGCCCACTTCTCACACATGCAGACTCCCCTAGGATAGATATTACAGTCAGTGCAGGATGAAACATGGATCCTCTGCCTGTGTGTTCCCAGTCAGTCACACAAAATTTTGAGGTATTTGGGGTAATTCTCCATTGCTCCCTTGTGACACACCCAGATGTCCCTGACAGAAATAATAGCAAGATCAAAAAGGTACTTGGATCACAGCTGCCTGTGTCTACTTGATCACACACAATTTAGAGGGTATTGGGTATTAAAACAACTTTGCTTCTTTCTCACACCCCTAGACTCCCCTAGGACAGATATATCAGCCAGATCAGGAAGGAACTTGGGTGACATCTGCTTATGTTTACTTGGTCACACAAACTTTTGGGATATATGGGGTAAACCTCCTTTGTTTCCTTCTCACACCCACAGACTCCTGCAGGACAGAGATAACAGCTAGTGATGAGCGAGCACCCCAATGCTCGGATGTTCGGGTGCTCTGACCGAGCACCCCCTGAGGCTCGAGTGCTCGGCCGAGCATCCGAGCCCCATTGAAGTCAATGGGAGGACTCGAGCATTACACCAGGCACCCCCTGCTCTGATGAGGGGAGGGTGCCTGGTCCATAGGAAAAGGGCAGAAAAAGATGGAAACACTACAGAAATGGTTCAGGGACAGCATAGGGAGGATGTCTGGATGCACCTTGGACTCCAACATCGCTGCTGGGAACGATCTTTCGCCCGTAGTACGCCATTTTTACAGACTGACCATAAAACACACAAAAAGGAAAATAAAAACGACTTTAGGCGAAAAATTGTTACCAAACAGTATTTGCTGTATATTTACTTGTATATCATCTGCAAATTCTCCCAAAAATTTCCTTGATTTTCAGAACTGAGGCCATGATTAAGAGGGAAACGTGCGCAGAGGCAAATTATCCCAAAAATTTCCTTGATTTTCAGAACTGAGGCCATGATTAAGAGGGAAACGTGCGCAGAGGCAAATTCTCCCAAAAATTTCCTTGATTTTCAGAACTGAGGCCATGATTAAGAGGGAAACGTGCGCAGAGGCAAATTCTCCCAAAAATTTCCTTGATTTTCAGAACTGAGGCCATGATTAAGATGGAAACGTGCGCTGAGCTGACCATCTAAAACATTATGGGTGAGGGTCTGCTGCAGAGCTGACCATCCTAAACATTATATGCGAAGGCCCGCTAGTGAGCTGACGCTATAAAACATTATATGAGAGGGCCCGCTAGAGAGCTGACCCAATAAAACATTATATGAGAAGGCCCGCTGGTGAGCTGACCTATATAAAAATTGTCAAACAGGGCCCGCTGGTGAGCTGGCCCTATATAAAAATTATATCACAGGGCCCGCTGGTGAGCTGGCCCTATATAAAAATTATATCCCAGGGCACGCTGGTGAGCTGGCCCTATATAAAAATTATATCCCAGGGCATATGGAAGAGGAGGAGGAGGATGAGAAGATTAAGAGTCAACCATATACCCGTTTTTTGGGTGGAAGGGGTGAATGGGAATACAGAGTATTCCCATCATTGTAAATAACATATATAAAGTGAGTTTATGTTCCCCCGGGGCTTTCCTCCAGTGGAGTGGAGAAGTCAGGGGAAATCCAGGCCTTGTTAATTTTTATAAGTGTCAACCTATCAGCATTGTCGGTGGAAAGGCGGATACGCTTATCTGTTATGATGCCACCAGCAGCACTAAATACCCGCTCAGACAGAACGCTGGCGGCAGGGCAGGCCAGCACCTCCAAGGCGTAGAGTGCCAGTTCATACCACGTGTCCAGCTTGGACACCCAGTAGTTGTAAGGCACAGAGGGATCATTGAGGACGCTGACACGGTCTGCTACGTACTCCTTCACCATCTTCCAAAACTTTTCCCTCCTTGTGACACTAGGCTGCGCATCAGGGTGAGGGTGCTGGCGGGGTGTCATGAAGGTGTCCCACGCCTTGGAGAGTGTTGCCCTGCCTTTCTCGGAACTGCTGTGTGCTCCCCTTTTCTCCTCTTCTCGGTTGGCCAAGGTAGCACGTACTCTGCCGCCAGCGTTGTCAGATGGAAAATTTTGGAGCAATTTTTCGACAAGAACCTTCTGGTATTGCAACATTTTGCTTGTCCTCTCCACCGGAGGAATGAGAGATGAGAAATTCTCTTTGTAGCGGGGGTCCAGAAGGGTGAACACCCAGTAATCCGTGTTGTCTAAAATGCGTACAACGCGTGGGTCACGGGAAAGGCAGCCTAACATAAAGTCAGCCATGTGTGCCAGAGTACCAACAGTCAAGATTTCGCTGTCCTCACCAGGAGGATGACTCTCAATCTCCTCATCCTCTTCCTCCTCTTCTGCCCACCCACGCTGAAGAGATGGAACTAAAGTTCCATGGCTACCCTCTGTAGCGGAGGCAACCGTGTCTTCCTCCTCCTCCTCCTCCTCCTCCTCCGCCTCCTCCAATTGTCGCTGAGAAGACGAAGTGAGGGTGCTCTGGCTATCACCTTGTGTAAGCTCTTCCTCCCCCATTTCCACCTCTTCCACATGCAAAGCGTCGGTTTTAATTGTGAGCAGCGAGCGTTTCAGTAGACACAGAAGTGGGATGGTTACACTGATAATAGCGTTATCGCCGCTCACCATCTGTGTCGATTCCTCAAAATTGCGTAAAACCTCACAGAGGTCTGACATCCATTCCCACTCCTCACTTCTGATTACAGGAAGTTGAACGGAGAGGCGACGACCGTGTAACAGCTGGTACTCCACTACTGCCCTCTGCTGCTCACAAAGCCGGGCCAACATGTGGAAGGTGGAGTTCCAGCGCGTGCTCACGTCACACAGCAGCCGGTGAGCTGGCAATTGTAAGCGCTGCTGCAGCTTCAACAGGCCGGCTGAAGCTGTTGATGACTTACGGAAATGTGCACACACGCGGCGCACCTTGGTCAAGAGATCATGCACATTGGGGTAGGTTTTTAGAAATCGCTGCACCACTAAATTAAATACATGCGCTAGGCATGGTACGTGTGTGAGCTTGCCGAGCTCCAAAGCCGCCACCAAGTTACGCCCATTATCACACACAACCATGCCTGCTTGCAGGTTGAGTGGCGAGAGCCACTGCTCGGTCTGGTGACTAATCCCCTGCAACAGCTCTGAGGCCGTGTGCTGTTTGTCCCCAAGGCAGATCAGCTTCAGCACGGCCTGTTGACGCTTCCCCACTGCAGTGCTACACTGCTTCCAGCTACTGGCTGATGGGGGAGTGGCGGTGTGTGTAGAGAATTCGGAGGTGGAAACGGAGGAGGAGGAGCCAATAACGTAGGTGCTGGTGGAAACCCTGATGGAGGTAGGGCCCGCAATCCTCGGCGTGGGTAGCACCCGTGCCATCCCAGGGTCCGAGTCGCTCCCAGCCTCCACGACATTCACCCAGTGTGCCGTCAGGGAAATGTAGCGTCCCTGGCCACAAGCACTTGTCCATGTGTCAGTCGTTAAGTGGACCTTCCCAGTAACTGCGTTGGTCAGGGCACGGGTGATGTTACGGGACACATGGTGGTGTAATGCGGGGATGGCACACCGGGAAAAGTAGTGGCGGCTGGGGACCGCGTACCGAGGGACAGCTGCTGCCATCAGGCTGCGGAAGGACTCAGTGTCCACAAGCCTAAATGGCAGCATTTCGATGGCCAGTAATTTTGAAAGGTGTGAGGTTAGTGCTATGGCCTGTGGGTGGGTGGCTGGGTACTTTCTCTTGCGCTCAAATGCCTGGGGTAACGACATTTGGACGCTGTGCTGGGACAGGGAAGTGGATGTGGTCGCTGATGGTGCTTCAGATGCTACAGGTGCAGGGCGGGAGGTATGCGGGCCTGCGCCTTCGACAGGCGATTGGCCGGCACCGAAAACAGGGGAAGAGGAGGCAGTGGTGTGGCCTGCAGACACAGATGGGCGATCCAGGCGTTCCTCCCACTTACTACGGTGCTTGGATGCCATGTGTCGGATCATGCTGGTGGTGGTGAGGTTTCTAGTGTTCATGCCTCGGCTCATTCTGGTGTGGCACAGGTTGCAAACTACAATTCTTTTGTCGTCCGCACTTTCCTTAAAAAAACGCCATACCGCGGAACACCTACCCCTTGGCAAGGTAGATTTACGCAAGGGGGTGCTCCGTGGAACATTTGCGGGCCGGTTTGGTGCGGTCCGCCTTCTTTCTGTAGCCACACCACTGCCTCTTCCAGCCTGTTGCGGTGCTGCAGATGGCTCACCCTCAGGACTGCTGTCATCGCTCGGCTCTACACCTTCCCAGGTGGGGTCAGTCACCTCATCGTCCACCAAGTCCTCCTCCACTTCCTCACTCTGATCATCCTCCTCAAGTCTTGATCCCACCACATACTCAGTCATTGACAACTGTATAACATTCTCCTCAACAAGGTCTTGAGACGGAAATAGTGGTTGATTTAATGGCAACTGTGTCTCATCATCATCATCATCATCCACTACTTCCTTTGACCTTAAATGCCGTTCACATCTGTCATCTTCTTGAGATTGGGTAGCCTCTAGAGGTTGTGAATCAGGGCACAAGATGTCATGTTCCTCTGCAAGCGTGCTTGGAGAGAGGGTCAAATGAAGGATTGGTGATGAGACGAGCTCCTCACTATATCCCAGTGTGGGATCACTTCTTTGACCAGACCGTGTATGGTGGGAGGAAGGATGATCAGAGTGAGGATTATGTTGACCAGACTCTTGGCTACTGAGAGTGGACTTGGTGGAAGACAGGGTGGTGCTTAACCGACTGGAAGCAGTATCAGCTGTCATCCAACCGACCACCTGTTCGCAGTGGTCGGACCTCGAGAGTGATGTCCTGCGACGCCCTGTAAAATTACACATGAAGCTAGGTATGGTGGATGTCTTTCTTTCTTGTGCTCTGGCACCAGGCACAGTTTCTCCGCGTCCTGACCCGCGCCCTGAACTTTCAGGATCACGTCCACTTCCCCGTCCCTTTTTACCCGCCTTCTTCATCTTACACAGAATATGTGACTTTAATATTTGAGTTTGAAAACTTAACAGTATTTCTTATTATTCTGCAACTGTAAAGAGTACACAGAATAGGCTGTTAAACGGCGGTGAAACACACTGAATGGAATATGTGACTTTAATATTTGAGTTTGAAAACTTAACAGTATTTCTTATTATTCTGCAACTCTGCAGAGTACACAGAATAGGCTGTTAAACGGCGGTGAAACACACTGAATGGAATATGTGACTTTAATATTTGAGTTTGAAAACTTAACAGTATTTCTTATTATTCTGCAACTCTGCAGAGTACACAGAATAGGCTGTTAAACGGCGGTGAAACACACTGAATGGAATATGTGACTTTAATATTTGAGTTTGAAAACTTAACAGTATTTCTTATTATTCTGCAACTGTACAGAGTACACAGAATAGGCTGTTAAACGGCGGTGAAACACACTGAATGGAATATGTGACTTTAATATTTGAGTTTGAAAACTTAACAGTATTTCTTATTATTCTGCAACTCTGCAGAGTACACAGAATAGGCTGTTAAACGGCGGTGAAACACACTGAATGGAATATGTGACTTTAATATTTGAGTTTGAAAACTTAACAGTATTTCTTATTATTCTGCAACTCTGCAGAGTACACAGAATAGGCTGTTAAACGGCGGTGAAACACACTGAATGGAATATGTGACTTTAATATTTGAGTTTGAAAACTTAACAGTATTTCTTATTATTCTGCAACTCTGCAGAGTACACAGAATAGGCTGTTAAACGGCGGTGAAACACACTGAATGGAATATGTGACTTTAATATTTGAGTTTGAAAACTTAACAGTATTTCTTATTATTCTGCAACTGTACAGAGTACACAGAATAGGCTGTTAAACGGCGGTGAAACACACTGAATGGAATATGTGACTTTAATATTTGAGTTTGAAAACTTAACAGTATTTCTTATTATTCTGCAACTGTACAGAGTACACAGAATAGGCTGTTAAACAGCGGTGAAACACACTGAATGGAATATGTGACTTTAATATTTGAGTTTGAAAACTTAACAGTATTTCTTATTATTCTGCAACTGTACAGAGTACACAGAATAGGCTGTTAAACGGCGGTGAAACACACTGAATGGAATATGTGACTTTAATATTTGAGTTTGAAAACTTAACAGTATTTCTTATTATTCTGCAACTCTGCAGAGTACACAGAATAGGCTGTTAAACGGCGGTGAAACACACTGAATGGAATATGTGACTTTAATATTTGAGTTTGAAAACTTAACAGTATTTCTTATTATTCTGCAACTCTGCAGAGTACACAGAATAGGCTGTTAAACGGCGGTGAAACACACTGAATGGAATATGTGACTTTAATATTTGAGTTTGAAAACTTAACAGTATTTCTTATTATTCTGCAACTGTACAGAGTACACAGAATAGGCTGTTAAACGGCGGTGAAACACACTGAATGGAATATGTGACTTTAATATTTGAGTTTGAAAACTTAACAGTATTTCTTATTATTCTGCAACTGTACAGAGTACACAGAATAGGCTGTTAAACAGCGGTGAAACACACTGAATGGAATATGTGACTTTAATATTTGAGTTTGAAAACTTAACAGTATTTCTTATTATTCTGCAACTCTGCAGAGTACACAGAATAGGCTGTTAAACGGCGGTGAAACACACTGAATGGAATATGTGACTTTAATATTTGAGTTTGAAAACTTAACAGTATTTCTTATTATTCTGCAACTGTACAGAGTACACAGAATAGGCTGTTAAACGGCGGTGAAACACACTGAATGGAATATGTGACTTTAATATTTGAGTTTGAAAACTTAACAGTATTTCTTATTATTCTGCAACTCTGCAGAGTACACAGAATAGGCTGTTAAACGGCGGTGAAACACACTGAATGGAATATGTGACTTTAATATTTGAGTTTGAAAACTTAACAGTATTTCTTATTATTCTGCAACTGTACAGAGTACACAGAATAGGCTGTTAAACGGCGGTGAAACACACTGAATGGAATATGTGACTTTAATATTTGAGTTTGAAAACTTAACAGTATTTCTTATTATTCTGCAACTCTGCAGAGTACACAGAAAAGGCTGCTAAACTGCGGTGAAACACACTGAATGGAATATGTGACTTTGATATTTTAGTTTGAAGACTTAACAGTATTTCTTCCTATTCTGCAACTCTGCACAGTACACAGAATAGGCTGCTAAACTGCGGCGAAGCACACTGAATGGAATATGTGACTTTGATATTTTAGTTTGAAGACTTAACAGTATTTCTTCCTATTCTGCAACTCTGCACAGTACACAGAATAGGCTGCTAAACTGCGGCGAAGCACACTGAATGGAATATGTGACTTTGATATTTTAGTTTGAAGACTTAACAGTATTTCTTCCTATTCTGCAACTCTGCACAGTACACAGAATGTGCTGCTAAACTGCGGCGAAGCACACTGAATGGAATATGTGACTTTGATATTTTAGTTTGAAGACTTAACAGTATTTCTTCCTATTCTGCAACTCTGCACAGTACTCAGAATGTGCTGCTAAACTGCGGCGACGCACACTGAATGGAATACATGACTTTGATATTTTAGTTTGAAGACTTAACAGAATGTGCTCTAATCTGCAACTTTGCACACTAAACAGAATGTGCTCTAATCTGCAACTTTGCACACTAAACAGAATGTGCTCTAATCTGCAACTTTGCACACTAAACAGAATGTGCTCTAATCTGCAACTGTGCACACTAAACAGAATGTGCTCTAATCTGCAACTTTTCACACTAAACAGAATATTTTTTTTTTTTTTTTTTGTTTTTTTCCCCCCACACAAAATAACCTGCTGCCCCCACACACAGTAGTCCTAAAAAGGACTTTTGGTTCTTTTTTTTTCACAATTTTGCTTTTTTTCTCCCTACACTGACTTTCCCTTCCTATCCTCATCTCTCCCTGGCTAAGACTGAGCCGAACTCGCTGGTCAGGTGCTATACAGCACCCGACCACGGGTTCTGGCCAGCCAATCAGTGTAATGCCAGCAGCCAACATGGCTGCTGGCATTACACCGATGTCAGAGCCTCCCTGCACGTTTATTGGCTGCGCAGCAGCCGCAAAACGTGCGGGGAGGAGACCCGAACATGGCGGGCGAGCACATGCGGTACTCGTACGAGTACCGCCATGTGCCGAGCAGAGCGATGCTCGAGCCGATCCGAGCATCGGCCGAGCATGCTCGCTCAACACTAATAACAGCCACATCAGGAAGAAACTTGGAAGACAGTTGCCTCTGACTTCCCAGTCAGTCACACTGAATTTTACAGTATTTGTGGTCAAACTCCTTTTCCCCTTCCTGTTCTCACAGATTCCCCCAGACTTCCTAATAGGGATGGGCAAACATTTTCGCCTCAAACTGAAATCTGTGAAAAATGGTACTTTCCACTTGGCAAAAAACTTCCAGGGGAAAGTGCAGCTTTTCCTGCTTTTTTTTACCTAGCTCATTGCATTAAAATCAAAGGCTAGAAATTTTTTTCTACAGCAGTATAAGGCATTAGGCATTATTTTGCAGTCAACCAATTGGAAGATTTGTCACATCTCACAATGTGGGAAGCACATAAATGTGTAATCAGAGGAGAACTACTCAAATTTGTGGTGCGTAGAAAGAAGGCTAGGGAGATGTAGATTTCGAAGCTCTCTGTAAAATCCAGGAGTTGCAATCTGCACACAAGGTCCCTGGTGATTCATCTTTATTGACTGAGTTGACGCATTGCAGACTTGCTCTTAAAGCTTTTCTGGGAGTTTTGATTGAAAAACTGTTTTTGAATACACGGCAGTCGTTTTATGAACGTGGGAATAGGGTGGGAGCTTTGCTGGCTCTGCTTTTGCGGCATAAACAGGGTTCCACGTATATTGCCCATTTGGTGCATAGCTCCAGTCACCGCGTTCATGCCCCTGATAAAACTGCTGAGTTGTTTCAGAATTTCTATTCCAGGCTGTACAATTTGCATAGCTCGGATACTAGACAGCCTGTTTATCATGCCCGTGTTCGCTCTTATTTTAGACTGCACTTCCTAGAATTTCGGTGGAGACACTTGCATTACTTGATGCTCTACTGACATTGCCAGAAGTACTGGGGGCTATTTCATCCCTCCCAAAAGGAAAAAGCCCGGGACAGGATGGTTTCACTATCACATATTACTCTGCCATTTGCGACCTTCTAGCGCCTGGACTTTTGAAAGCATTTGAGATCATGCCGGATGACATTCATAGACACCCTTGCACCTCTGTAGTGCACATAATGGTTCTTATGAAGCCTGGGAAGGATAGCTCCAAGTGTAAGAGTTATAGACCAATCTCCTTGCTAAACTTGGATTTCAAGATGTACGCAAAGATCTTAGCTTCCCGATTTAAAACTCTGCTGCCGTCCTTGATACATGAGGACCAGGCAGGTTTTACTTCAGGGACAATACAAGGAAAGTACTTTCCCTCATTCACTACATCAATTTGAAGCATCTTCCTGCGGTCCTTCTTTCTACGGACGCAGAGAAGGCGTTCAACAGGGTGAGTTGGCCGTTTTTATTTCAGGTTCTTCATTCTTAGGCTTTGGTTCTAAGTGTATTGAGTGGATCTCAGCTCTCTACTCTAACCCTTTCGCCAAGGTTTGTGCCAACAGTTGTCTTTCTACGTTGCTATCCATTTCCAATGGTACACGGCAGGGCTACCCTCTTTTATTTATTTACTGTTGGAACCATTCGCATTAGACAGGATACTAGGGTGACTGGCATACGTTTGGCAGACGAAGAGTACAAGCTGTCAATTTTTGCAGACAACGTCTTGCTAACACTTTTTGACCCATTGAACTCCATGGGCACAGTGATGGATCACAACTGAGGAATTGGCTTCCCTGTTGTATTTCAAGGTAGATTTGTCTAATTCTGAAGCTCTTTTATTAAATGCATCACAATCTGTTATTTGCAATTTGCATTGTTCTTACCCCTTTAAATGGACCCCTAAAGGTATCAAATACTTTGGAGTGTGGTTAGCAGCGGATATACATACTACATTTACGATGAACTACCCTCCCCTTCCTTGGCAAGATTAGACAAGATTTAAACAAATGTAGCTCCCTCTATTTATCTTGGTTTGGTAGGATCAAATCTATTAAAATGAACATCTTACCTCATGTTTTATCTTTTCCAGACCCTACCTATCCGACTACCCGATTCGTTTCTCACTCAGCTTACCAGGCTCATGACTAATTATGTATGGGATTCGAGACAACCTTGTTTAAAGAGGCTTCTCTTGACCCGGCGGCAGAGGAGGTCTGATTGGGTATCCCTGATTTCTATAGCTATTACAGAGTGATTTTGCTTGCTTCTTTGCTTGACAGGAGACATAATGGGAAGTCAAAGTTATGGGTTCGTATTGAACTGTTCTTTTATGCTGATACTGATACACTTTCTGAGGTTTTCCTTCCACCTGCTTCTCGAGACTCGAGGTTTAGTTCTCATCCGGTTCTGGGTGCTGTTGTTGCTGCTTGGTCAGGACTGGCACTAGGTGCTTCTTTGACTTCTTTTCCATCTCCCTTTTCTTCGATCTTCTACTCCAGGGAGGCCTTGCACACCCTTTTGTTACACAACTTTCCTAAATGGCCATTGGACTCTTTACTTCATGTTATAGATTTTGTCCAGATGGCAAGGGGATCCCCTTCCCATTGCTCCAAGAGACATATCATTTGTCTCCGAGTGAGATGTGGAAATTTTTTCATGTTCGGCATCTCTTGGAATCTTGTTTGGTCCATTCCGCCTGGTCTCGACAATTCACCCCTTTTGAATCTCTTATGCACAAACTGCCGCTTTGTGTTCCTTTGCTCAGCAGGATGGATAGGTTGTTAGGTTGCTTGACTGAAACCACCCTATACTTCGGCTTGGAAAACTGAGCTGGGTACTGAGCTTCAGTTGGAGGATTGGTGGGGGACTTGGAGAACTGCAGACCAATGTTCCATTTCCACTCTTCTTCAGGAATCTCACTTTAAGTTTTTGTCTCATTGGTATTATATACCACCAAGATTACATAAAATGTTCCTTTCTGTGTCCCTTGACTGTTGTCACTGTGCTCAACACAGGGACACTTTCTTGCACATGTGGTGGTCTTGTCCTTTGTTGCAGGACTTCTGGACGGCCTGCTTGACCTGCATAGAATGGAGCTTGGGTGTCAAGCTTTGGAGGGATCCATAGCAAATTTTGTTCTACAAGGAACTCCCACGCTTACCTCCACTATCTAGGATGCTTTTGTTGACCGTGTTGGGTCTGGCTAAAGCCATGGTGCCATCAAACTGGAAGTCTGTCGCCCCTCCGGATTATGGTGTCTGGGTGACCAGAGAGCAAGAGGCAGCAACTATGCTGCAGATTTCTGTGCTTCTCCATGGAGGTGATCCTGAGCAAGTGACCTCCTTTCTTCACTCTGGTTTTAAGCCATAATTTGGAGGGACTGGGATGGGATGGGAGGTTGGCATACGGACCTCTTCTTTTCTCTTTGTTTTTTCTTTCTGTCTTTCTTTCTCTCTCTTTACCTCATCCTTTTCTTTTTTTCTCTATTTTTTTCTTATTCTCCTTTCATTTTGCTCTCCTTTCTCTGCCTAGCTTCCTATTGTGTACTATTTGCTCTTCCTTTTCTAGTCTCCTTCTCTTTTGTTTTCTTCTGTCTTTTTCTTAACCAAACTAGTTTGCCTGAACTTTATCAGGCTGTTCTATTAGGTGTATTCATATAAGGTGGTTCTGATTGGTGGGCTATGTGCCCAATCCCTGGGACACAGATTTTATGCTCCCTGTATCATGGACTCCAGTGCGATTTGTGCCTTCTACCCATACCCTATGGTGTCTCTTTTTTTTTTAAGATATTCTGTATGTTTTGTACCAATGTTTGCTGCTTCTTCTGTGTTTGTACTATTTTGTATGATTTACAATAAAATCTTTCAAAAACAAAACAACAACAAAAAAAAACAAAGAGTGGACAACTTTAAAAAAACCCCATAAATAATTAAAAAAATAAAACACACACAGTAGTTGAGTAATGTCTAGCAAATACACAAGCAGGAGGGGGAAAGGTGGAGCAGTGTAGGGATGTGGGAGTAAAGTGGTAGTACAAAAACTGATTGCAGTAACTGTTTCTGCAGCGTGTGCTATAAATAATGATGATCCCTCTTCTCCCGGGGTGGATGTAGTTTGTCAAGGTCCCACCAATCACATCACGCCAGACCCCCATCACCACTACCATACACATCTGCCACATCGTAGGTTGAACTTTAGTTTTTTCATGCTTGGTATCATCATGAATATGTGCCAGTGTCACTTAAGCAGGAAGTAAGTGTTCTGGGCAAAGGACAAAGTCACTCTGCATGATAACACACTTTTCATGGTATATATTGCTGTAGGACTCACAACTTTGACTTCCAGCTACTTATTTCTCCACTATAGCCCTCAGAAGAAGTAATATTGTGCTGGAAAATGTCGCACCATATTAAACATAGCAGAAAAATGTGTTGAAATAGAAAAAAATGTGTTGGAATTGGAGAACAATGTGTTAGAATAGGAGAAAAAAAGGTTGAATAGGCGAAAAATATGTTAGAATATGAGAATAATGAGTTGGAATAGGCGAAACTTGTTAGAACAGGAGAAAAATGCTCTGGAATAGGCAACGAATTTGCTGGAATAGGCGAAATGGAGGAAAATTTAGCATTGGAGAAAAGGAGAAAACGTTCGTGAAAAAAGAGAAAAATCATCCGTTTTTCGTGAAAACTCATGTAAGAAATTTCTCACTTTTCACCCACCCTATTCCCTAATACAAAGAACAAATTTCCTGCCTACAAGAGTCCCTAAACTAAGATTCAAATCCACTTTATTAGCTTTCCTTCTTTAACTCAAAAATGTTCTGCTTTCGCTTCCTCTCACAAACACAGAATGGCATACTGTGAGACTGACTCCCTTTTATATGCCTGCAGGAAAAGAAGATAAACTTGCCATATGGTGGGGAGAAATTCTGCCTTTCCACTGATTTCAATGCAAGGAGAAAAAAGCAGATAAACAGCACTTTTCACAAAATATTTCCCACTTGGAAAAAAGTTATTTTTTTGGCAGAATATAATATACATACCTGGGAACTCTCCGAATTTGCCCCGGAGACTCTGGTTTTGACATAGCTTTACCGGGTCTCCGGGGCAGAAGCTGATTCCTCCAGATATGGGGAGTTTCTATTGAAACACTGTCCACATCTGCTGTTTCTCCCGGTGATCCTCATTCCCCAGCCTTCTGTGTGACACCTTTAAACCCTGCCCCCCCAACTCATGTCAAGACCCGCCCATTTTTAACACAATTTGCTTCATTATTGTTACCCCCTGCTGCACCAGAGGACTCCCCTCTGGGTAGTTCCCAGGTATGATAATATATACATCATATCTATAGAAGATATGTCATCACACAACTAACACAGGACAATAGATGTTACACAGAAAGCAAAGTATATAATTCAGTACTTGTTATGAATTAGCATTACTTGATGAATCCTCTTTTTGACTGCAACTTTTACATCTCTGTTCCTTAGAGTGTATATAAAAGGGTTTAAAAGTGGAGTAATAACTGTGTACATGACAGCAATAACCCTGTCTCTATCCATTGCATAGCTTGATCTTGGTCTGATATACATAAACATCCCAGAACTATAAAATATAGTAACAACAATGAAGTGAGAAGTACAGGTCGAGAATGCATTCTTCCGGCCTGTAGTGGAATGGATATGTAGAATAGTTGAGATGATCTTTGTATAAGAGCTCATTGTTAATATGAATGAGCCAAAAATAACACTGCCAGCAATGACGAAAACACCAAGTTCATTGATCCAGGTGTCTTTGCATGCCAGGTTCAGTAAAGGTGGGACATCACAAATGAAATGATGAATCTTGTTAACACAGAAAGGCAAAGAAAATGTAAGAACAGTGTGTACTAAAGAGTTCACTGACCCAATGATCCATGATCCAGCTATAAGTTGAAAACGAGCTCTTTTATTCATAATGATGCTATATAAGAGTGGCTGACATATGGCATTGTACCGATCATAATCCATGACTGCTAGCATATAGAATTCTGCACCACCCAAAAGCAAAAAAAAGTACATCTGTACAGCACAATTAGAGTAAGAGATAGTATCATTATCTGTAAGTAAGATTGTCAACAGTTTGGGAACAGTCGATAAAACATAACATATTTCTAGAAAAGAGAAGTTGGCTAAAAAAAAGTACATAGGAGTGTGAAGATCTGAAATAAATATGTATGCAAAAATGATAACTGTATTTCCAAGCAGTGTTATTACAAATATACATAAAAACACAAAAAACAATAAAACCTGAATATCAGGATTCTCTGAAAGTCCAACAAGAATAAATTCCTTTATTGTAGTATCATTATTTCTGTACATTTTATATCTGATTTCGGTATAAAAGAAATGATAAATTGATTCAGTGGAACAAAGCAACATTCTTCAATCATTACAGAAAAAACAACGGACATATATACTGCACTACAAGGCAAATCAGAGACACACACATATACAATGCATTGCTCACCTCTCTGGTCCTCATAGGTTTAAAACGAAACTGTTCCCCTACAAATTACCCATTCTTGAAAGTGATAGTAACACTTAATACTAAAAATAATATATAACTTTATTCCACTGAGTAAAACAAGGGTAATCCCACTGTTGAGAGATATAGTATCCAAAAATTATTGAAGCTCAAATAATTTTTAGGTGCACTACCTTACTGGCCTGAAAATTTTCCATGGCGCTGTTCCTACAATTGTTTATGGTCAGAAATGATCAGTTGACAGTAGGATAGTGTAAAATTTCAACTCATGGAGGTACTGAACACAAACAAAAATGTACAGTTCTTAGGAGTCAGCACTAACCAACACGTGACAGGGAAAGTGTTGATTTATGTATATCTTAGGAGCACAACCTCTACATCAATAGCTTTAAAGGTATAACCATGTATATCATACATAGGGTGCTCATAGTCCTTAAAAAGTTGATAATTAATAAATAAAGAAAAGATAGAGATAGGACTTATATAGGCACTCAACCTTCATTCAAAAAAATCAATTCAATATCAATAATTCTTTCCAAAACTATTTATTGAATAGTATCCTTGATCAAATAAAAATGAAATAGGACATGTGTCACGAAAACCAACTCTGGGACTGAAGGGACGGACTAAGTGGAGAAACCCTCACAAAAAACAGTCGAAGGTCAGCCTCCTCCAACAAAGGATTGGGGAGCGAGAAGCTGGAGTGCGACGCTAGCGGGCGTAGCTCGGGCGCGGTGGTTGACTGTACAGTGTTGTGCTGCGGCAAATGCCGGATAAAGGTGCTGGCCACGAAGCCAGATTGGTCCCCTTCGGTTGAGCCAAAGGGGGCCCGCGATAACACTGTACAGCCAAGCTCTACTACCCAATCCCCAGGGAGGAATGAATCTCCAACAGGAAAACAGGGTACTCACTCAGGTAGTCTCAGGAAGACAGGAGCAGAAGACTGTAACAGGATCCCAGAAGGCTGGCAGTTACCCAAACAGGAGACAGACCGGAGTCAGGTAAGCAGAGACTTGACAGGAGACCAGGATGAATCCAGGAAACCCAGATATACCGGTAGAGAAGAACTAGGCAGGCAGGAACAACTGGGCACAAACAGGATCCCTAGGCGCCGGAGTAGATAGCAAGGACAACAGACTATGGATAAAGAATGCTCTAAAACAGGAGACAAGAGCATTAAGCGTAGGCACACAAGACTGGAACTAGATTCAGGATGCTATACTAACGCATCCGACAAAGAATGCAGGCATGCTAAATACCTGCCAAGCGGAAGTAACTGGAGCGTCCCTGGCAACGGCACCGCAACCCAGCGCAACGTCACATCCGGCCAGACGACGGAGCAGCAGGAAGCTGTGAACCAGGCGGTGAAGAAGCGAGAGACCCGGTCATGACAACATGACACCATCCAAAACCCACAAAATCCCACTGCGCTTCCCACCTCCCCAATGAATCCCCACACAATAAAAAAGGGAAAAATCACATAAAATCAAATGTATGCTGGCGCCAGCACCTAAAAGATTGTAATAGGGAAGGAAAAACAGAAAAATCATATGGGAATGTTCACATATCCAGATGAAGTAGTCAAACAGATCCCTTCATTTGAATTGGTACCATTATCTTATTCAATAGATCTCCAAACAGTTAATATACTTCCTCATGTTATGTAAATAACTTCATCCAAGTCATTGTCAGATGTCACATATAACAATGGAGGTCATGATGAAATCGTTGTTAGTATAATGAACACAATGAGCACATATGCATGATGGATTAGCAGTTCAAATTAGCACATATGCATGATGGATAGGCAACTGAGTCTGGCGTCACACAACGTTGGTATATATTGCTATTCACAATAGCTTTATAGCTACTCCTGATAACAATGATATTCATATATCCATTCGTCAAATACCTTCCAGCTCCCCTCTTCGGAGCTTACCGCCACTGTAATCACTGTCTCTGGATCTCCTGGGGAAATGTTAAGTTCTCCAGGTAAAGTGAAAATAGAAATCCAGTGGCTATCGTAATGTTGTATGAGGCTCACACACTGCAGTAGCATACCTCCTCAGGCAGGTGGCCTCAGTGAGCCAATGCAGTGTGCACACACTGGCACAGATCAGTAAGAAAAGAATGACAGCAGTCATTACGTGGGAACTTGAGGATCGGTAGGAGCGGAGCAGAGAACTTGTACACCACTGTAGTCGAGCTAGTTTTGGTAAGTGTATTCTTCTTTTTTCATTTAACCCTTTGAGTGCCTGTGGGGTAGGCAAAACAATGCATTGTGTACCCTTTTGGCAGTCAAATGGTTAATAACACAAAGATCTCCGGGTGACCCTAGTATAAAAGTTCCCAGCTATGCTAGGGCTTTCCCTGTCACGTGTTGGTTAGCGCTGACTCCTCAGAGGTGTGTGTTCGTATCAAGATTGTGGGAGTGGGTGGACTCTGAAAGGAATGGTAACAGCAGAACCGGGCGTACAGTGGTTAAACGTCCGTATGGTAAGAACCGCCCTTAAAAAGTACCGTTGCATTTGAGAGCCTTCCGTTTCTGTAACTCAACAAATAAAAATGTATATATGAGCTGTAAAACATTATGAGTAAAACATCTCTCAGCAGTGCAAGTAGTCTTGTTTCACTTTGCCTTGTAATGTATATTTTCCATATTAAGTGCTATTATCCCTTTAATTTATTTAACACATTGTGGCTTATGTACTGGGAAGAACTGAGTAATTCTAAGGCAAAGTAATTATATCATAGAGGCAAATAAATGCTACATTAATTTAAATTGAGAAGCAATGCTTTGGAGTCCTCTCTTGCATACAAATGTTTAAAGGCCTCATTTAAATCAATAAGAATTAGAGGAATATTAATTTGTCATGCAGTTGGATAGATTCAGTATTACTCCAGTTGTGCTTTGTATATCAGCATCCTTGACTAAACTAGGTTGAGGTTTTATATATATATATATAGTTATATATAGTTATATATAGTGATCTCAATTAAAATACTGCTTCTTGAAAAAAAACAAAATCACAGCAAACAATGACAGACAGGCCTGAATTGCTGGTAAGGGTCAATTGCCTTTATTAGATTGTAATTGGAAACAATTAACAGTAGAATTCAATTGAGCTGAAATGCAAATAAAAGTAAATGACTTTTGTTTGAAGGACACCTACCAAGGTAATACCTACAAGAGACAAGAAGTCAGAGGGCCCCTACGGAGCATTATTAATGTGGAACCATATATTGAGTATATTAGTAATCGAGCTATAGTCACATTCAGTCTTGCTCAGGGTGAGTTAATGAAAAACATAAATAAAATTATCTCTCATGCTCACCTGAGGTGTTCTGTGTCATCAGACGTATCACATGGAAAGCAGAGTGAGAGATAATCTCTGTACATTGGTGTTTGGCATAATCTCACATTGAAGAAGATTGAATGTTGGTGCATTTTCATTACCAATATACTAAATATATGGTCCCATTTTAATAAGGCACTATATTGTATTTTGTATGTACTGCCATGGATGGTGAGCAACAGCTACCAGTACACAGTAACCTAATTGTGTAGGGTCAGTTATTATGGCAGTGTCTAACTGAAAAATGTGCAAACACTGCCCTAGCCAACATTTATGTGAGTGTCTGTCCATTGAACAATGGAGAAGGTTGTTTCTTATTCTATCTGTTTTGAAATATATATACTGCCCTAGATCTAACCCCATTTATTTTTATGTATTTATATTGGCAAGTCATCCAGATAAATTAAAAAAAAAACAATTTTTTTAGGCATAGCTCCTTCTCTAAATGTCTCTGCTTTCATTTATTTCCACTCTAAACCTTTATTGTTTGGTCCTCAAGGGCTGTAAACTGTACAGAGGTGACACAGTGGTTACCCACCTGTGCTCAAGCAGGGAAATAATTAAATACTGGTCTGTTCCCAAACCTTGAGGGCTGAACATCAACATCCCCGTTCTAAGCCTATGGGACATATGTAGAAAGGTGGCAGTGGACAATTCTGGGGCAACCCAATGGTGCTATAGGAAACAAATAAAAATCCTTGTTTATTTAAAACGGGCATATAACACCTTGAATGCTGGAGAGGTCTCCAAGACATTGCCTCTAACATTTAACTTTCTGCCTTTATTAATTTTCCCTCTTGACTTTCTAAACATAACAAGAACAGATACATTTTCTTTAGAAGCAGCTAATAGCTAGAATCTCCTGTTTGTTACAATTAATATTTTGTTGATCAATCATCAGAACAGAAGCTTTAAAGGGATAATAATGTTTTATAGTAAAAGCAGTTCTAATTAATCTCCATAGTACTTGGGCCTTGGAGAGTGTTATTTCAATTCTCTCAGAGTCATAGTTCAAGAGTAATTGAAGTATCCCCCTCCCGCCCCTTTTACTGATGTAACACTGCTCACCTCAGAGCAGCAAGGAGGTGCCCAGGTAGATTGCAGAGAGGGACAATCTTCAGTTAAGATAAGGGAAAACGCTGAAAAACCAGTCAAGGGGGCAGGGTTTTCCTTATGCTCACTGTAAGAAGATTGTCCCTTGCTGTTATCTGTCTGGTCAAGCAACCAAATTCCACATCTGAGGCAGGCAGTGTTACACTAGGTAAAAGGGGTGGGAGGGGATACTTTATCATTCAGTTACTCTTAAACTACAGCTATGACAGTATTGAAATACCACTCTCTATGGCTCAAATACAGTGAAGCTGTTTTTTTTGTGAAACATTACTATCCCTTTAACATCGCTGCACCTCCAGTGTTCTCAGATGTTACTACTTCATCTGTACAGTTGTCTCATTCCCCTACGAAGTATAAAAGACTGAGAGGGGTGTGTGTGAATAGGCCTGCCAAACACTTGTGTACTAAACTATTTATGCAAAAAAAGGTTTGCTTTGCTGTGCTTGCAGAATAAGATGGGAACTGGGCATTTCAAGGCTATAAAATGCACTGGGGACTTCTCTAACATTCAAAAAAGTCAACATTTTAATCCTGAAACATGTTCTTCTCACATAGTAACATAGTTGATGAGGCTGAATAAAGACGTGTCTATCAAGTCCATCTCATGCCAAAAACACCCCTGTTGATCCAGGGGAAGGCAGAATAAACCCTCTGGAGCAATTTCGAATTTAGCCCCAAGTGGGTAAAAAAAATTCCTTCCTGACTCCAAATGGCAGTCAGATATAACCCTGGATCAACATCCTATCTGCTTTGAAACCATCTGTCATAATTTTCAGTATTGTTCTGTGCCATTGCTCTCCCTTTTTTCTAGAAACCCTAATGATACAGGACTTTTTCTACTGAGCAAAACAAGGGTACTCCCACCGCAGGCAATTGTTTTATTCAAAAGTTCAAAACTGTTATACTCTCTGTTATACACATATCATAGGAGTTTACTTCCTGAAAGTTCAAACTGACAGGAAGTGACTCAACAGTTACCATCACATTATATGCAGAATATTTGTAAGAGGCTCGCCTCTTCTATAGAATTCAACACAATAAATATCTGAAATCTGGATACTAGAGGGCAATGTTAATTTAAAAAAACAACAGTTTTAACTGTAATAAATCTGAGAAGACATATCTCTTAGCAGTGTGAGTACCTCGTTTTATTCAGCAGGAAAATACAAACTATAAATGCTTTATTTTTGTGTGTAGTGTTCCTTTAAATTAACCCAATCATATTTTGTTAATACAGCATTAATTGTCATCTCTGGCATGCCCACAAATGTGTATATACAAAAGACAAAAACAACAATAAGCAAAAAGACAAAAAATCCCCATCAAACCAAACAGATGCAATTATGGAGCAAGTAAAGTGCACCACAGGTGGAAGTGAACATTCCCTTTAACTTAAATGGGGAATTTAACCTCTTGGATGACAATGAGGTTCCATATACATTGCAAAGCAAAGCACTGGACCATCTACTATTCAAGGGGTTAAAAACCCCATTTAAGTCAATATGGATTTGGGAATGTTTAACACTGTGTTGCCGTTCATTTGTTTTAGGACTGCATCTTTTTAGCTTGATGAAAATGCCCCACAGAGTAGTCTGACCAGATCTCACCTTTAACCGAGGACACATAAGAAATAGCCATTTTTCAGTACTCCACTGAAATCGAAGCATCGTGCAGTATGCATTTTTCCTATGCGTCCCCGGTTAAAGGAGAGGTCTGGTCAGCCTACCATAGAGTATCATGCACATGAGGTTATTTTCCCCGATGGACAGCTGCTTAGTCCCATAACTGGCCTTGTGTTTTGTGCATATGACCCTAATGTGCAAAATCAAGAGATTTGTTTACTTACATGTGCTTCCTTATTGGGTTTTGTTCAGATTGTTTCTCCTCTGATGCTGGTTGATTTTCCAGAGCACTGTCTTACTGAAAGTAGTTTGATAACATTGTTATTCACACTTCTCAGTAATTTGATCATTAAGGAACAGATCTCAGGCCTTTGTTCTTTTAGAAGTAAATGCTGCTAGTTCTGGACTTAAAATTAAGAACAGCCTAAAGTATCTGATGAACACGATGGATCAGATAAACTGTTAGAAAGGCTAACTCTTCATGTCCATTGCTACTGTTTATCTGACAAAACTTTTTATTGCAATAAGTCTGAAGATCTCTTATCCATCAGCGTGAATTGTAACAATACATATATTGACAAGAAAAACACATTATATAAATGATAACGTTGAAAACGAAATCTGCTCATTGTTAAACATTTCTGACCAGCGTCACAGAGAACCTGTGTTATATTGCTTTGTAAACCACTGAGGGCAAGTCCCAAAAGTGCTATCACAAATTAGAAGCAAGTCTACATCTGACTTTTATTAAATTGAAAATGTTATTTGTAATTCTCAAGATACAGTGCACTTCTGATTTGTTTTAATTGTCTATTAATTAATGATGTGTACAGCACTGATACATTACAAAATAAAGTTTTGACATAATTCTTGGTAAAATATTGCATTTATAGATAACTTTTTCTCCTCCTATATAATAATTCGCTAAGATGTTTGTCACGATGCAGTCATGCTCAGTAGAGACTACTCTCGTTCAGGCAGTCTCTACGGCGATTGATTGCATCGCGTTAGAGGGGCGACACAAGACTGCATCGTGCGGAGCACTGAGGTAGTGGCCTCTTAACATTACCCAGACCTTGGCCCTTGTACACGGGCTTTTACACTAGTTGTTATATATTTATTTTTAATGAAAGTATAGGATTTTATATAAACACTGTCAAAACCAATTAACCCTTTAAGGATCAGAGAGGTATGAAACACGTTGGGAGTTATGCACTAAGGCATGATAAAGATGTGATAAAGAGGAAATTACTTTTCCAGTGATATCAGTTCTCCAGTTCCTATGTTTTTCTATGGAGTCTATGCACTAACATCTCTCCCACTTGAAACAATTTAGTACATAGTCTCTATAGAACAACATTGGAACTGGAGAAGTGATATCACTGGAAAAAAGTTGAACCGGGAATTTTTGGGGGTTGTTGACTGGGATTGGGAGCAGGTAATAATAAATAAATTATAATAATAATTAAAAAAAAATAAAAAATAAATATATATATATATATATATATATATATATATATATATATATATATATGTACACAAAATTGGTACATAATGTGACAGAAACATGGACTCCTTGATGTAAGCTGTGACTGGGGCAGGCTGATACTTGACAGAATCTTAGAGAATGATTAGTAGGACTTAAACTAGTTAGAGGCACAAGCCTTGAAGAACCATTGATTTATAGGACTTACACTTGTTTGGCACAGACCTTTAGGAAAAATGAATTTGTAATACTTAAACTTGTGTTAGGCCCAAGCCCTGAGGAAACTTTGATTTATATGACTTGGACTTTTTAGGCCCAAACCCCAAGGAAACATTGGTTTGTAGGATTTTAGCTTGTTAGAGTCACAAGCCCTGAGGAATCAGTAATGCTTTTTGTACTCAGGCTTGTTAGAGTCACAAGCCCTGAGGAATCAGTTATACATTTTGCCTCTCAGGTTTGTTAGAGTTGCAAGCCCTAAGGAATCAGTAGTGATTTTTTTGCACTCAGGCTTGTTACCGTCACAAGCCCTGAGAAATCAGTGATACTTTTTGGCACTCAGGCTTGTTAGAGTCACAAGCCCTGAGGAATCAGTGATCATTTTTGGCACTCAGGCTTTTTGGTGTAACAAGCCCTGAGGGATCAGGGATTTTGTAGGCCTCTGGGTAATGCTTAAAGTGATAGTAATGTTTCACAAAAAAAGCAACTTTAATTAATCTTCATAGTATTTGAGCCATAGAGAGTGTTATTTCATTACTGTGAGCGTTGTAGTTCAAGAGTAATTGAATGATAAAGTTTCCCCCTCCCGACCCTTTTACCTAGTGTAAGCCCCCACTCCTCAGATGTGGAATCTAGTCCATAGACGAGAAAGCTCACATCAAGGGTCAATATTCTTACTGTGAGAACAAGAAAACCCTGACCCCCTTGACAGATTTTTCAGCTTTTTCCCTTATTGTAATTGAAGATTGTCTCTCTCTGCAATCTACCTGGACACTCCCTGCTGCTTTAAGCTGAGCAGTGTTACATCAGTAGAAGGGGCGGGAGGGTGATACTTTATCATTCAATTATTCTTGAACTACAACTCTGACAGAATTGAAATAACACTCTCCAAGGCCCAAAAACTACGATGATTTAGAGCTGCTTTTATTATGAAACATTAATATCCCTTTAAGCCCTGAGGAAAAAAATCCATGCCCTACTGACCTAGTGCCAGCAGGTCATGTTATGATGGCGTGGCCACTGGCCATTGGCAAATCTCACAATGTCATTGTGGCATTTGAGACTGCTGTCCTTGCTGATGTTTCTGGGTTGTTTAATTAGGCAGCTCCTAGTGAATGGAATCAACAACAGCAGTGATATTGTTGATGATGAACATGATTCTACTCGCCGCTAGCTCCAGTGATGCACCTGAGGCAGTAGCAGCACCACAACAAGCCCCAGCCACTTCTGGTATATGTGGAGAAAAGGTGAGCAATAATGCTTTTCCTCCTGCCCCTCCTCCTAAATCATGGGAGTGTTGGAATACTGAATTTTCCCTTGATAGCAGGAAGGAACTGTGCCTTTCATCAGCAACTGCAATGTGCACTCACATCAAACAACTGCCACAACTGTAAACAAACACCATGATGCATGTCTGCAATGTCAAATCATACCCCCCCCCCATAAAACAAGTACTGCTGTGTCACTATGTCCCTTGTCATCTCCACTAAGGACACCTGAGATCTAGAAGACTTAATAGAAATGATGAACCCTCTCTGTCACCAGCTTATCATATTCTGGGGAATGAAACAACCAGCACTGTGCCTGTCTGAAGAGAAAAATAGTCCCACACCCAGGACTTCAGGGGGAGGGGAAAGGTGGCGATGAATGGCCTCTTTCTTCATCTCCTCCACAATCCCCTTCACTGGCTGGGGCAGAGGATGATGCTCTACAGCACTACAACTAGGACCAGGAGGTGTACTGCAGGGAAGTGGAACCTGTCCCTGTCCCACATCACTAATGCTGGACCCCATTCCCCCTGTTTCCACAGGTGTGGCACACTATCCTACTCATAATCATCCTGCTGCAATTGCAACTCAACTGCAGCAGGAATTACAGCAACAATGTCTTCACTGCTGCTACTGGTGGTGATGTCCATCCCATGTGTATATTGGTCTCCCATTCCTTTTGGCTTTGGACTAAAAAGGCCATTAATGTCTCTTCCACCCCAGCAGCACCACCATCAACCTCATCACCACTACCACCACCACTACCAGTCCCTCCTTGCTGCTGCTCTATGAGAGAGGGCGATGATGACAAAATGTGATAGTGTCCCCTGCCTTCACACTTGTCCTCTCTACAGGTGAAGAAGACAGACTAGCAGCGCCAGCAGCAGGCAAAGGCAGCTGATCTATGCTGATGGTATTACTGCTGCTAGCCAGTTCTACCATCCTCAGTATCATGTCCCAGAGGCACAATGCCAGGTGAAAGGGAATCACAGGGTCAGGGGAATGTTGTGGGCTCCCTTGACCACTAGTCTGGCTGCTTGGCATCATGTTCACTTACCCTTCCCCCTCAGCAGGAGGATCTAGTGTGGTCACGCTAGTCACACCACAAGCTGCTTCACTCACATCACCATCACCCCAACACTCTGAGTCTCTAGCTGCTGTGTGGTAGTAGTAGTGGGACTGCTTGGGGATGGCAAGTGTGACTTAGGGACCCCTGCTGTCACACTTTCCATCATTCTCCCCTCCATCCTGAGTATCACAAGGTACACTGGCAGCACTAGCAGAGGGCCCAGGTAGCAGACATATCCTGCTCACACTGCTACACACTTCTTCCTGTGCATGTGAGACTATTTTCCCTCAAATCCCAAGGAATGATTTAGAGTATCATTGGGTCTGGGGAATTGGATGTTCTAGAACCTTCAGTGCTGGTGGAGGTTACTTCTTCCTCCTCCTCAGACTCACTGGGTGCATCATGGTTCTTCCCTCTCCTGCTTTTCTTTCTAATCTAAGTGCTCAGAGTGATAGCAAACACTATGAGCCACTGCTGCCTTAATTTTTCCAAATAAATCCCTGCAAAACAGCCTAGCACCCTTGCTCTCTAGCTGCTTCTGTTTCACTTCCTGGAAATGTTAATTTTTTGACGTGAAAGTACATGTAAGTAAAGGGGTGGAAAGTTTGTAGCCATTTTAAAAAAATAGCTAAAACATTTTGGCAATAGACAAAAATGGTGAAGATTTTAAGGGCTTTTTTCCTGCAAAAAGGTGGACAACCACGTGGTGTTCATGTATTATTTTGTAGGATCACAATGAGGCCTTTTCCCACCCCTACCTGTCAGAGGGCACCTCTCCATCAATGAGTAAAGATGGCAAAAGATTCAGCTCTCTAGATAAACTACATTAAGGCTAGAAAATGAGAACTGAAGGAGAGATTCAACTCATATGACAAAGGATATTACAGTTATGATTTGCCTAAAATCCGGTACATTGGCTGGGCTGCAGTCTTTGCATGATATGGCTTATGTTACTAAAATCTCATCTTTAATATAGGGTTGACAAGCAGGCAACATGCTGCAGAGTAAAGGAGTAATACTGATTAAATATGGATGTGCACCAATATTTTGTGTTTTTATTAAAAAAAAACAAGTTGTACTAAAGCAGTCAATGCGATAATACATCAGACAACAAAAAAATATAGATTCTATTGTATATTAATTGATATATGTAGATATTGTTTTTATTTTCCTTAACATAACATCTGAACAATCCCTACAACAAAGACCCTTCCCTATTATAGAGCAATAAGAACCTAAAACTCCACCCCTCCCTGCAGGCTAAGAACTCATCCCCCCATAGTTATGATTCAGTATACATGATCAGGTTGAACCTAAAAGTGTGTGTACTAGTGTTTTCTAACTATGGGCCCAATATGTTGCCAGATCTCTGAGGAGATCCTCTATGTGCATATACCAGCTTACAATGATGTACATATAAGGAGACTCAGAGAATCCTTGTCTGTGGGAGTCAGGAGGCATCCACACCATCACCACCGCCAAGCTGTTTAGTGGAATAACTTGTATACACAAGATAGATGGTAAACCCAGTTTCAGTGCTCTTTAGAGCTGAGTGAGTACAGAATATCTGGTACCAAAATGAGTCCACTTCCAGTGAATCCTAGTGCAAATGCGACAGAGTACAACCTTAAGACCCATTTCTAGGACATTTGTCATCGGGGCCCCATGTAGAACAGTCTCCTCGGTAAATAGTAAACTCTATGTTGAATTATAAGTTGAATGATCTGATGCCTAGTATGCATGGATACCCCTAAGAAGCTAGGTCCATTATTCCTAGATCTCGCTCCCACTTCTATCTCAGATAAGGGTCATTCACACTGCCATGTTTGATCAACCATTTATATATGAAGAAGACAGCCTTAGTTGGTCTTCTGGTAACTAGCATAAAAGATTAAACCCGTTAAGGCCACCTGGAGACCAACTCAATGAGCGTAGAGTATGTCTAACCTGCAAGTATGAGTAAAAGATAGCATTGGGGAGGATACCATCTTCTGCTTGAATCTGATCAAAGAACTTAATATTAGTACCATCATACAAATATTGAAGTTTAGAAGTTTAGAAATGCCATGTTGCTTGTAAATAGATCCAAAGTTCAAGTTCAAGTATTGAAGCTGATTCATATTAGTTTTTGTCTTCCGTGCCTGTAAAACAGAATTAATCATTATGTCATTTGAAGTATCTCAGGGCCAAAAGTCAGTATGTCTTCCCACTGCCAGTTGACTGAGCCTTTCCAGCTTATATCTAGCCCTCTTCCTCTCCCAAAGAAATCAGTTCATAATACAGTCAAGTTTATTAAAATAACATATCAATTTATCACAGCGGGATGTGTGAAGACATGAGTAATACTTGGCAAAGTGTTCGTTAGTGTAATCTTTGCCAACTAGCATCTCTCCCTGTTTATCTCGTGTACTAGATATACAATGTGTACTCTGATCATTTCTAACAAGATTATCCAACGTTTTATCTGCTTTCTCAACATGTTCCTAGTATTATCATCAGAGATGTACATGTTAAGGTTCATATTTGCTGTAGCAAGAGGGGTTTTCCGATTCAGATAACACCTTCTCCTCCTCCACCCTCAGCCCACATTACAGACTCTCCCTCTACTCAGCCTTCTTACTATATAAGAATAAATATGTCAAAGAAGAGAAACACCACCTTCCCAGCCTCCCAAACACTTATCTGTCCTGTAGTATTTGCCTTAACCTCAAAGTAGTTGACAAGTCTATACAGTAATTGTCTAAGATTGTTGGCTTTGTTAGAGAAAGTGGATTAAGACAACAAAATGTAGGGTGATATTTATCACTCATGCATACACTGAAGGAAAATGGGGTGTGATTGGAGGCCACTCGGGGCATAAAAAGACAGTCCTGAGTATACTGCAGAGTGATTTAGAGACAAAGGCATAATCTATACAAGAGAGAGTGCAATGTGCGGCAGAATGGTAAGCATCAACCCATATCCCTGATAACACCTCTCTCTGACAATGTATTAATAGTGGCAGAGGATGTACCTATTCAATCAAGGATACCATCCAGTATCATGTTAAAGTCACAAATGCAGATTACCCAGTGGTCAGGTCTAAGTGATAAAAATGTAAGGGCCTTCTGTAACATGTGAAGGGGAAATGGGGCAGGAATATATCTGTTAAATAATATAGTAGGGATCCTTGCTAATTTTCAAGAAAGAAATATGTATCTCCCTTTTTTGTCTGTTTTTATGTCTATGAATTCAAAGTTGCACTGAATTAATGAATTAAGATTGACAGTACACGAGAATAGGTTGAGAATGAGGAATGATAATGGTAGCCCACCCATAGGTTCTTCAGAGAGAATGTAGCTACCACGTAAGTGGGTCTCCTGGAGGAATGGCACATCCGGGGAATATTTGTAAGATGGTTTAGAATTAATAATCACTTTTGTGGGTAATTTAGGCATCTAATATTCCAGGATAAGTGTATGTTTTGTCATTCACCATTGAATTGATACTCTGCGATATAATGAAGCCAGGAAGAGTAACCCACTTGAAGGGGGGGGTGCCACCTGTGATAGAGGCCTAACAATCCCAGGTGATGAAACCAAAAACAGCCCCCATCCTGTCTCCACCGCACGCAAACATTAAAGAAGATACAGCCCCCTTAGGAAAATACAACATTTTGCTAAATAATAAACATTCAGCAAGCAGACAGAAACAGTCCTGTTTAAGAGAAGATATACGGTAGGTTAGCCAAGAGTCACGTGTGTATTCATGGTGGACGATGCTGAGGATGACCTAATTACTGAAAATGATGTTGATTTAGAATATATCCCTCCAATTCTTCAGATACAGATGGAGTTGAGAGTGAGAGAGATGATAAAATGGCCAAAATATTAACTTAAAGGCAAAGGCTCAATCTTCCACCACTGGAAAGGAGCACTGTGTAAGTTTGTAATTGCTTTTGATACACCAATTGGAAAGTCTGACTCTGGACAACTAAAAATGCCTAAAAATACACAATCATTCTGTCATTCATCATTAGCATTATCACAGCTTCCAAGTCCAACCCCCTCCCCAGCCACAAACATTAGTTTTTAGTAACCACCATCAACATCTGATCCAACCCTAGTTATGAGGATTGCTTCTGCTGCTGCTGTTGGAAGTGCACACCTTTGACACCAAATAGTACTTTGGCCCCAGTAGTAGTAATAGTAGCCCCTCAGGAACCCCTCAGTCTATGAAGTCTACAGTATGGAGATATTTCACTAATGATCCAAAAGCTGAACATGTTGCTGTCTGTTGTCTGTGTCCGACTCTGAAGCAAGTGAGCAGGGGAAAAGCAGGATCAAACCTAGGCACCTCCTCACTGAGATCCCACCTAATGCCCAACTAGCTGCAAAGTATGACTCAGTGTCTGTTGTAGGAGATGACAAGAGTTATAGACTGCCTACACATGTGCCCGCCTACACATGCAGCCACCCAACTTTTCACAAAAAAATGATTTCCCAGTTTATTACCCATAAACAATACATTTCCACTGCTAATAAATTTCCCATCAGAACTCCTTTTCACAATTGCCAATAAATTTCCCAACAAATATTTGCCATATTTCACCAATTTTTTCTATCTCACTACAATATTATGTTTCTGAGGGCGGAAGTGAAGATATAAATAACTGAAAGTCAAAGTGAGTACTACAGCAGCATAAGCCTTTAAAAAATTGTTAGCAGGCAGAGTGCCTTTGTTCTTTACACACAAAGCTAACTTCTTGTAACATTGGCACAATAACTGTGGTTTGGTATATTCCAGCAGGGTGCAACACATGACATCAGTTTTTTAAAGCCTATGTTTTCAACAAAAGAAAAGAGATGCATGTCAAGAGTAGGGAATAGGGATGGGAACATTTTTTCACCTCAAACCAAAGTAGACAAAAAATAGCACTTCCTGCATTGTGAAAAATGTCCAGCAAAAAGTGTTGTTTTCCTATTTTTTTTCACCTAGCTAAATGTATTAAAATCTATCAGCTCAAGCCTGCCCACCCACCTTATCCAATTGGCTATGCATCACTGTTGGGGCCCTGTAAGCTCCACACCTGCCACAAATAGAGGGGACTCCTAACTCTTTAACCTTTATGCCCCCCTCCCCTGCTTTGACCCCATACAAACCCTTAGGGCATTCTTAAATGCCTCTGTAAACACCTGCAGCACCCTGTCGTGTTGGTGTACACCATCTTCCCTGTGCCAACCTTCCTCCTCCATTTTAATCTTAGTATGACTAATGTCACCTCCACAAGAGACCATGAACCTAGCTATGGAGTGGTTCAACTTACGCCTGGACTTTTCTATGGCTCTGAGTGACAGTGCCTCCTTTCATGAACATCTGGGCATAATCTGTGACCAGATGACCTTCATCCAAGGGCAGATGGAGATCTACTCTCTGCATGTGGCATTAATTTGCTCAATTAATTCAACTGATACTGTGGAAGTAAGGTTATTACCATCAGCATGCACCATTAAGATATCTGGGATCCCCCACCTCCAGCAGGTGTACCCTGAAACAGTGTCTCAATCTGCCCCCATGCCAGACCCCTCTTACCAAGCAATAAGATTTTCAAGTCCTCTTGCCGTATCCCTAGATTCACCATCTGCTGTGCCCAATAGATCAATGAAAGGCCTAGGACAAACACTTTCATCTGCCTTCCTATCACGGTCTCCGTGATTCCCTGTCAATCTGGCTGGGTGTACCTGTGCATTGGAGGAGACTGATTGGCCCACCCAGGATGTGCCTTTATATACTGGGGTCACAGCATCTGTCGTATGCCCTTTCGTGGTGTTCCTGATCCTGCGCCTCTTTGCTGTGTTCCTGTGTTTCCTGTGTAACGATCCGGCTTGTCTGACTACTCTCCTGTTCCTGCTCCGTGATTGACCCGGTTCTGGCTGACGATCCTGCTCCGTGATTGACCCGGTTCTGGCTGACTATCCTGCTCCGTGATTGACCCGGTTCTGGCTGACGACCCTGCTCTATGATTGACCCGGTTCTGGCTGACGATCCTGCTCCGTGATTGACCTGGTTCTGGCTGACGACCCTGCTCCATGATTGACCGATTCTGCCTGACGTTCCTGCTTCGTGTATTGATCTGGTTCCGGTTGTCACTCCGGCTCAGTGTACTGCTCCTGTGTTCCTGTGTGGCTCCGGCCGCTCCCGTCGACATTCTGAACTGTCCTGTGTCACTCTGATGAATCATCTCTCTATACCGAGCTGTTGCCTGAGGTTGCAGTAGTCTATCCGCTTTCACTGCTGAGCTGTTCACTCCTGTACCAAACCTTCTTTAACCCGTGCTGTGCCTGTTGCCTCCGTTTATGAGCCCATCCTATACACTTGCCAAGCCTGTGGTTTTCGTGCGAGCCATTTCCCTTCCTGAGCCGGTGCTGTAGACCTAGCCTATCTATCACACTTGCAGAGCTGTGTTCGTTCCGGTGCTCGGTACTCACGGTGGTTGCGCTGGTTGGTGCTGGTAGCCCAGTCCACTCTAGCAGTGTGTGTTCTGTGCGGCAGCAGAAGGGTGTCCTGGCTCAGGTTTCCAAGTGCTCTAAGGGTTACGTTATCCTCCGCACTACCTAGTGCTCCGGCTCTTGAATAGCTTGTGCAGTGTCGCTCCACCTTGGCACCCTAGGGGTGTTTTGGATGTATCCCGTTGGCACACTCAGGGTTATTACCGAGTGTAGTTAAAGGGCGATTCAGGTTCTGTTCTCGTCAGCTCTTGCAGTGCTATCCTCCGAACATCCCACTGTGGTGGTATTGGCTCAGCTCTGGTCTGTTGGTGCGCTCCATTATACTACCTTTGAGAGTGATTCAGTGCAGACACTATACTCCAGCTCCTCACCATCAAGAGACTATTATCATATCCTGGGCGTTGGCTAATCAAGGACTGAGTGTGTCCAGTTTCTCCTCTTTAACCCTGTATGAGTTTTTCCTGTCTATATATATATATATATATATATATATATATATATATATATATATACTACATTATCCTTACTGGGTCTGTATTATCATTCCCAACTATACCTGTACTGGCCTCTAGGGGCATTGTTCCTTTATCATTCTATCAAATAAAACTGTGTTTTTACTTTCTACCGTGGTGTCAGAAAACCGTAACACTTCCCTTGTTTCCTTCTGCAACAGAAACAACCTGTTTTTCTTTCCCACCTTTATGTATTTCTTGTATGCATTTGATTGCCAGTGCCCTTGCCTCTTAATTTCCCCTTCACTGCATCCTTTCTGGGTATCCACTGTTGCTACTCCTATCCTAAAAAAAGTGGGTGCCACAGCTTTATGGCTCACCTCCCAACTTTTCCAGTACCCTATACATCACCACCCTGAACTGGTACCTGGAGAGTATGCTGCCATCCTGGTGAATCAAAAAAGCACCTTGTTCCAGGGGCTTTCTTTTAAAAAAATCTTTCACCACCCACACTGGGCACTTCAAATCACCACTCTTGGTGAGTAATACCCATTGGTCCCCACCATCCTGGATGTTTTTTGCCTTAGCCAGACAGCAGTGCAATACCTCCTTTGACCATTCCAGAATTTCTCTTTGTAAGCCAGTTTCCTTGTTCTGCCAACAATTTGCTTATCCTAAAAGCCCCTTTATAAGCCATTACAAAAGCTGTCTTAAATAAAATCAGTTTGTAGTCTTCCTTACATATGCCCTGCAGTGTCTTACACGTTTGACACAATTTCATCAGGTCTATTGGCCTCCTTCCATCTGTCACTTTCTCCTGCTTCCTCCCCCAACCATTCATCACCCTCCTAACTGCAAAATTATCCAACCAAACTTCTATCCGCTTACCTCTGCAAAAAAATTAAATGGCTGCCAATGTTGTTACTGTTCTCCTGCTTGAAACACCCTTCCTCCACAGATATTTCAAGTAAGCCAACAACACTCTCCCATTAATAATTCCACTGTTCCCCACACTTGTTGCCCCCCAAAACCATGTCCCATTCTGCCCCCACGCCAGTCCCCTCTTACAGAGACCCCAGTTCTCAGATTATAGATACACATTACTTATCTGTCATAGCAGTGGTCCCTAGTGGGGTAGATGGTAGCAACCCTTCTTTAACTCCCTCCTCATCATCATCTGTGCTGCTGTTAATATATTTGTCCTGGCTTTCTTTGTCATGTGTAGTTTCTGCTCCCTTATACTCAGATGGTATGAGACCTTGGTTCATTTTTAAGAATGTTAGTCTCCCAACATTGCTGATTAGCCGTGTCCTGCGGTCATTGACATTGTAACCAGCTGCAATGAAAACCCTCTCAGACGCAACACTTGCTGGAGGACAACTAAGGGTTTCCGCTGCAGTATGTGTGAATGCTGGCCACACACACTGCTTTGTTTGCCAGTAGTCCATGGGGTCATTTTTTTTGCCTAGAACATAGATATCCTGAAAGTATGCAGAAACCATCTCAACATGCAGTGAGACCATTTCTAGGAGCTACATAGTGTTCTTGTGTGTCAGTTACCAACCCATATTCAGGGAGCAAGTCCCAAAGAGATGTGCTTCCATCACCACCACCATCAATGTTGGGTTTTTGCCACCCCTGCTGAGATCCATGAATTGCCCTGTGTTCAGAATAGGAATTTCTGGTTGATGATGTAGCTGCTTCTGCTGGCTGAAATGCTCTGCAGCCTTCATTTCCACTATGCTGTCTAGATGTTTTTTGTGTCCTCACTTTTTCCCTCTAAGCTTCCACAATGCAACTCTCCACTAGATCAATAAGCATATCTCGATATGCTTTGACAGAATCCAATTCTGCTGCTGATCATCATGACTCTTTGCTATGACAAACTACTGATGGCTCTTTGGTAGAAATTCTAAAATTTTGTGTTTGAAGCGGGGTTCCTGCAAACTGGCAAGAATGTATTCCTCGTAGCTTTTAATGGACACTATGAGAGGATCTTGTTCAAAGCATGCAAACATGTCATGTACCAGCCGGTGCATGTCTGTGTTGTTATTATGGTAAGATTCTTCAGCCATACTCCTCATTTTTTCTGCAATAAAAATATCAGTGGTAGAATTTCATTAATTCCTGGTTTCAGCAGCTCGCATACATCGCACATTAGTTGCCATTGGCCAGGTAACAAAGAGGCTTCCTTCAAAGTCTTCCAGTTTTGCATGGTTTACTCACTAATGGCCTTATTCTGCTCATACAAATGCTCTAGCATGCACATTGTGGAATTCCACCTGGTAGGGACCTCCATTTTCATCTGGTGATGGGGCAGGTTGTTATTCTCTTGTATGGAATATAGAGCATTGCGTGCACTGTAGGAGCAACTAAAATTGGCACAGATTTTGCAGGCAATAGTAAGCAACTCTTACTTCGTGTTCTACCAGGAATCTGGTCACAACTAAATTTAGCACATGGGCAAAGCAGAGCACATGCACCATATCAACTATTATCAAAGCATGGATTATGTTAGAGCTGTTATCAGCAAACACAAAAACCAGTTTTCAAGGTGCAGGGTACAAGCCATTCCTCTATCAGTAATCTAACGTACTTAAAACATCTACGGCTTTGTGAGACTATCTCTCAAGACTCTGCATGCAAAAGGTGGCGTGATGATGCTATGGGCTATTGTGTTGCTGCTGCCTTTTAATCACACTGCCAGAACCAGAAGCATGATTACTGGCTGTCACCTGATGCTGTCAGCTAGTGTTGTCCACTGTATGTATCTGTTGGCAGGCGGGTTTTCTTGCCATACACATTTTTCATCCCTCTGCCCTCCACACTAACTACCTGCTTGTACAATTAAGGCACTGCTGTCCTGGAAAAATAACTGCAGCTTGGGATATTCCAGCGTGGAGCTAAGCATGATATCAGTTCACTGAAACCTCGGTTTTCTACAAAAGAATACGGCAGCATGTCCACTGCCCACATCTTGGCAACTTTGCCATTCCACAGGAGTACTTTGGAATTGTTTTTGTTATGTTTCCCAGGAACTCTGTCAGTGTGGGTTGGCAGGACATGGTACAAGAACCCTGGAACTTTATTGCTTTAACAACATGACTAGAGGAGGTGGTGAGCAGTCTATGACTCTTGCCATCTCCTAAAGCATAGCCAGAGTCATAATACTCCTCTGCAGCAGGAGCCATAGGTGTTATTTAAAGTGAACTAACTGTTGGCAGTAGCACACTCTCTAACACATAAATAACTTCACTAATTCTTTTTTTTCTACCCCAGAGCCCTGGGAACTTTTTAGAGTGCTTCTGCTGCTGCTTGTTGTGGCACCTTTGACCTGCTGATAGTGTTTCTACCAGTCAGACCCATGGCTGTGCTTCAGGTGGTATCTCATAGAGGAGGTGCCTAAGTGTGAGCCTGCTTTCCCCCTGCCACATGCTTTTTTGCACAGATAACAACATGCTTAGCATTTGTATCCTGAGTGAAGTATCTCCATACTGTGGTCTTCATGGACTTAGGGGTTTCTGAGGTGCTGCTACTACTTTTACTGGGGCTAGGTGTTGATGCAATTCTACTGCTACTACTACTAGGTATCAAAGGTGCAGCACTTCTAACAGCAGCAGAGGCACTCATCATATTTGTGGATGTTCACCTGTGTTGCTGTTGTTGTTGCTGCTGGATACTCAACACATGTGTGGCTGAGTGGGACTTAGACTTGGAAGTGGTGTCGATGCTGATGATGACCAACAAGATGAAGGTACATTTTTAATTATCTTTGCTTGTCCAGGGTCAGACTTTCCAATGGTTTTCTCTAACAGTTTATAGACAGGCACAGTGCTCCTTTTCAGTGGTGGAAGATTCAGTATTTGCCTTTCTGCTAACTTTATGGCCATGTCATCATCATCCTCATTGTCAGCTTCATCTGTATCTGAACAAGAGAAGGATTCTGGAGGGAAATATTCTAGATCTGCATTATCATCAGTCATCATTAGGTCATCTTCAGCAGTATCAGCATCACCTGCCACTTTTTGGCCACTACCCTTACATTACTATAAGCTTTAAAGGTCTTAGAAATTCCTTTTTACTTTTACTGTAATAAAGTTTGCTGCTACTTTCAGATAAGTGTTTTGGTACTTGTTTTTCTCACTATCTGATGCAACACACGGTTCAAATTCTACACCTTCCTCTATTATGCTATTGCCATCATCAACACTTGAATGCGACTTGTGGTCTCTTGACTTCAATGGTCTTCTCATTTGTCTTCTTATATGATTTTTTTTGTATTGGAACTGGTGGTGCTGGAAGTGTTGTTGGGACCTTGACAAACTGCATGTTCCCTTGGAGGAGAAGCATCATCATCATAATTTCTTGTACAGGCTGCAGCAGCCATTTCTGCAATCAGTTTTTGAACTACTACTTTACTGTCACATCCCTGCACTGCTACGCCACCTGCACCTTGTGTCTCTGCTTGACATTACTCAACTACTGAGTGTGTTTTTACTCTGCAACTGAGAGAATGTGATGTCTTGCCTTAGCCCAGTCAGCTGTCTGACTCTTCTAATACAGAGAACAAATGTCCAACCTAAAAGACTCCCTAAACCAAACGTCAGTTACCCTTTATTTGCCTGTCTTCTCTGCCTCAAAAAACACACTGCTCTCTCCTCTCATAAACACAGAATGGCATGCTGTGAAATCCTGACACCCCTGTATATGGCTGTAGAAAAATAGAGACAACTTTTGTGTGATGGGGAAAAAAAAATTTCCCATTGATTTCAATGCAATGAACTAGGCGAGAAAAGTTGGAAAAAGCAGAAAAACTGCACTTTTTGCTGGAAATTATTTGCCAGGCAGGAAGTACCAATTTCAGTGTAAGGTGAATATTTTTCGCCCATCCTTAGTCATGACTAGGGATGGGTGAAACTTTCCGCCTCAAACTGAAATCGGCGAAAAATGGCACTTTCCGCTTGGTGAAAATTTTCCCACAAACAGTGCTGATTTTTCAGTTTTTCACCCATTGAAATCAATGGGATCATAGAAGTTACACACAACACATTACAAATAATATTTTATTTCCCAAAGGCATTGTATAAAAGGGGCATGAGGGTGCCTGTGTTGGTGGGTTGGGGGGAAAGAATCGGTTGAACAGGGCATGATTTTTGGGGCAATGTTTACTGGGATTAGGGGTCACTTAATAAAAAAGAAATCCTAAATAAAATAAAAACCATAAGACATGGAATAAAGGGGTCTCAGGAGGGTGCCTGTGTTGGTGAATGAATCATTTGAATAGGGAATTTGTTTTGGGGGTTTCTTGATTGCTATTGGGGGGACAGTTAATAACAAAATAAATCAATAAAATAAAATAAGACATATGTATTTAAAGTGACAGAGACAGGAACCCCCTGACATAAGCTGCCATTGAATGAGGCGGATTAGCAGAAGATGTACTAGTTAACCTAGAAGGTGATGGCGAGCTAGTTGTTTCACTTGTCATGTAACTTCCAGTCTCTGCCTGGGTTACTCTATTCTTTCTCCTCTTTGATCTATGCCTCACCTCTTGTTGCCTTTCTGGAGATTTAGGGGGTACAGCAACAGACGTGCTTGATTTCCTTGGTGGTGTTTGGCTTTAACATGTTTGACATAAATGTCATGGTGTTTGTGTTTCATGCTTGATATCAGGGTGCTTGTGCCAAGATATGTTCCCTCCTTTCCTTTTCTCACTGGCAACTGCACTGTGCCTGCCCCAAGAGAAAAATAGTCCTACACCCATGACTTCAGGGGGGAGAGAACAGGTGGAAAAGAGTGGCTTCTTTCTTCTTGATCTCCGCATTCCCCTTCACTGTCTGTGGCAGCGGATAATGTTGCTGCTGTTGCTGGTAGACTTGTGCACGGGCAAAATTTTCGGTAAAATTCGAATTCGGACGAATTTTTTTTTTCTAATTCGAATGATCCTGATTTCGGACCGGGCCTATTCGATTCGGACGAAATTCTGATCCATTCCGAATTATTCGGCCGAATTTAACATGGGTTAAATTATAGCAGTGCGCCTCCGTGCACGCTGCTATCATTCTTTGCAGACAGGGTGTGCATTTAGAAAAAGATCCATCCAAAAAACGGACATTGTCGTACATTGCCAGTCTGTGCATGTCGCCTCTACTCCAGCATGGGATGCCAGTCACAATGCAAACGTCGAACATCGAGAACCCATGCCTGTCATTCAATTTAGCATGTTCGAACATCGAAATCCCATGCCTGTCCTTCAATATAGCATATGCTCGAACATCGAAAACCCATGCCTGTCACATCTTACTCAACATAAGTGGTCGACTCGAACATGGACAAACTACATGTCACATTCTATGTTAGTACATGGGTAAAGATTAAGGTTTCATTTTCTGGTACCAGCCTCCTACCCTACTGTCCCTCTTTAGTACCCAAATTCCTCTCTCTCGTTTTCCTACCCTGATTTCCCCTCATATCAGATAACTCTATGTGTATATACATTGTAGTGTTTCATACTACATCAAGAATAAACATCAATGATTGTAATGTGATAGATGTAATGTGTTAAAAAGAAAAATTGAGACATTCTGTTGTGAACAAACTGCAACACAGGAGAGAAATAAAAAAAATGCTTGACATCTATTCTGAAGAGGGGTCCACAGCATTGTCTTAGTATAGCAATATCACCGTTTTCCGTGAGTGTGCAATACAGGGCTCTACGGTAATTGCTGGGCATTTCCCAACATCATAATCAGGGGATGATGGGAGTTGTATTCTAACTACTGTTAGGAAACACATAAGTGATGCACATTCATCTCCCACCTAGAAATTATTTACACACGAGGCAACTCCCCCAAGTAATACCTAGCCCCTTTGCAAGTGAAAGGACTTCCAGAAAGGCTTCAGATCTCTTAGCGACTCACCTGTTATTGCCAGTCAGCGGGACCCGGAGAGTAGGAGGGGGTGATGCTATGGCTGCAGATTAATTCTGGCACGGTGCTCTTAGTTGGTCACTCATCACAATGTTGAAGCTCAGCCCGGCCAGCACCTTCTGGGTGGAGACACCTCACAGCAATCCTGTTCAGGACACATCATGCACTGTTGTGCACTCATACTAGGGATCCCAAATGTTTAGACTCATTTCGTACAGGGGGCACCCTCCTATATTAGTAAAACCTCTCTAGTAAATCTGGGACGGTAGACCTATTTACTCAAGTCTTGACTTTAGGTGGGTGATAAACAATACAAAATAGGCATAATGTTTCACTATCACATAATTCACATCACTGAAGCAGCCAGCAGGCATCGCCACTGAGTGAGCATAGGGCTGCCCGGCTGCTGACAGTCACACTGATGGGACACCCTGCAACACAGAACTGGCGGAAGAGCACAAAATAAACATGCTATGGGACGGCAAATTGCCGCCCCTGTCAAAGTGCCGCCTGGGTCCATGGACCCACTGGGACCCGTGTAAGGGCCGGCCCTGTATTCGAACAAATACCTAATTTTTTTAATATTTTGCACAGGAACAAATATTACTCGCTCTTACAGTGGCAATAACTGGAACTAATGCTGGCTGCCTACCTATGCCTAGCCTAATGCTACCTGCCTGCCTACACAACAACTGGACACTCTCTAATCTCTTCTTCTCTCTCTGAGCTCCAACAACGCAATGAGGAAATGCAGGCTGTCTGTCTGTGTGACTGTGTCATTAGTCCAACCCCCATCATGAAACGAAGAAGGCTATTCGAATACAGACAAAAGAGGGAAGTAGTGCATGAAACAGAGAATGGAATTGGACTAGAGACATGGAGGGAAAATTATGGAGGGAAAGTAATTGAGCACGCACAGGAAGTACAAAAAAGTCCTGGTCAAAAGTAGTCAAAACTTTTGGAAATGTGTAGATTGCCGAAACTTCCGAAAGTTTCGACGAATTTCGGATCTGGGCTGTTCAGAGTCGGATCATTTTTTCCGAATGACCCTTGAGTTTCAGATTGGCCGAATGTCTCCGAATGACCCAATTTTTGACGAAATTCGAATGTCTCCGAATGAATTTGCACATGTCTAGTTGCTGGTACTGCCTCAAATTCAGCAGTGCAGCTAAGACCAGGAGTATTGCTGGTGCTGGCAAGTGGAACGTATCCTAGTTGTTAACACCATTCCCACTGTGTCCATGGTGGTCTGTGACATGCTAGCTTGCCCCTCAGCATCTTGCTGCCCTTGCATCTCAGCAGCAGCAGGAATTAGAGCAGTTGTAAATGCCTCAAATTTCAAAATGTCACTGCTAGTGGTGGTGGTAATGCCCATACTCATCCCTGTTTCCCATTCTTTCTGAGTTTCTGCTAAAAAGGCCATCAATGTCTCTTCCACCCCAGCTTCTCCACTATCATCATCACCAACACCACTAGTCCCTACATGCTCCTGCTGCTCTATTACAGATATCTCACTGCTGCTTGAAGGAAGTGATGAGCAATGTGACAGAGGGCCCCTTAATGCCACACTTGGCATTTCCTGCACATCTGACAGCAGGTACAGGAATAGTGGCAGCAGGGGCAGCAATGGTGGCAGCAGGTACTGCAATGGTGGCACTGGCAGCACATCTTGCAGCAGACACAGGCACCTGTTCTGCTCTCACTAGTACTACCCTTCTCTTTCTCCCTTCCCATTAAGTTCCCCAAGCTCCCTAGGGGTGAATTAGGGGGACTTTGACAGCATTGGTTCAGTACTGCTCACTCCCTCTTCAGACTCAGTGGACACATAATAAGGGTCCTTCCAGTTCCTCTTTTTACTGCTCATAGTGATAGCAGTCACTATGATCCTCTCCTGCCTCAATTTACAAAACAAATAACAGTAGAACAGCACAGCACGTCTACCTCGCTCTATAGCTGTGAAGTCGTTGATTTTGTTTTTAATAATTTAAAGAAAATTAGGTGACAGACAGCTGACTGGGACCTGACATGAGCTGTGTGACTGAGGCAGACTTGATAGATAGCAGATGAGATTGAAAGTTTTCTTGAGGGACAATGCAAGACATTACACTGTATCAGTTCTGTTGTGTACTTCAGAGTAAAAAGAGATACAGTACTTGATAGACTTGTGCGAATTCATTTGGAGACATTCGGATTTCGTCGAAAATGGGGTCATTCGTAGACATTCGACCAATCCGAAACTCAAGGGTCATTCAGAAAAAATGATCCGACTCCGAACAGCCCAGGACCGAAATCTGTCGAAACTTTCAGAAGTTTCAGCAATCGACACATTTCCAAAAGTTTTGACTACTTTTGACCACGACTTTTTTGTACTTCCTGTGCGCGCTCAATTACTTTCCCTCCATGCCTCTAGTCCAATTCCATTCTCTGTTTCATGCACTACTTCCCTCTTTTGTCTGTATTCGAATAGCCTTCTTCGTTTCATGATGGGGGTTGGACTAATGACACAGTCACACAGACAGACAGCCTGCATTTCCTCATTGCGTTGTTGGAGCTCAGAGAGAGAAGAAGAGATTAGAGAGTGTCCAGTTGTTGTGTAGGCAGGCAGGTAGCATTAGGCTAGGCATAGGTAGGCAGCCAGCATTAGTTCCAGTTATTGCCACTGCAAGAGCGAATAATATTTGTTCCTGTGAAAAAATATAAAAAAATATTAGGTATTTGTTCAAATACAGTGCCGGCCCTTCCATGGGTCCCAGTGGGTCCATGGACCCAGGCGGCACTTTGACAGGGGTGACAATTTGCCATCCCATAGCATGTTTATTTTGTGCGCTTTCACCAGTTCTGTGTTGCAGGGTGTCCCATCAGTGTGACTGTCAGCAGCCGGGCAGCCCTATGCTCACTCAGTGGCGATGCCTGCTGGCTGCTTCAGTGACGTGAATTATGTGATAGTGAAACATTATGCCTATTTTGTATTGTTTATCGCCCACCTAAAGTCAAGACTTGAGTAAATAGGTCTACTGTCCCAGATTTGCTAGAGAGGTTTTACAAATACAGGAGGGTGCCCCCTGTACGAAATGAGTCTAAACATTTGGGATCCCTAGTATGAGTGCACGACAGTGCATGATGTGTCCTGAACAGGATTGCTGTGAGGTGTCTCCACCCGGAAGGTGCTGGCTGGGCTGAGCTTCAATATTGTGACGAGTGACCAACTAAGAGCACAGTGCCAGACTTAATCTGCAGCCATACCATCACCCCCTCCTACTCTCTGGGTCCCGCTGACTGGCAATAACAGGTGAGTCACTAAGAGATCTGAAGCCTTTCTGGAAGTCCTTTCACTTGGAAAGGGGCTAGGTATTACTTGGGGGAGTTGCCTCGTGTGTAAATATTTTCTAGGTGGGAGATGAATGTGCATCACTTATGCGTTTCCTAACAGTAGTTAGAATACAACTCCCATCATCCCCTGATTATGACGTTGGGAAATGCCCAGCAATTACCATAGAGCCCTGTATTGCACACTACGGAAAATGGTGATATTGCTATACTAAGACAATGCTGTGGACCCCTCTTCAGTATAGATGTCAAGCATTTTTTTTTTCTCCTGTGTTGCAGTTCGTTCACAACAGAATGTCTCAATTTTTCTTTTTAACACATTACATCTATCACATTACAATCACTGATGTTTATTCTCGATGTAGTATGAAACACTACAATGTATATACACATAGAGTTATCTGATATGAGGGGAAATCAGGATAGGAAAACGAGAGAGAGGAATTTGGGTACTAAAGAGGGACAGTAGGGTAGGAGGCTGGTACCAGAAAATGAAACCTTAATCTTTACCCATGTACTAACATAGAATGTGACATGTAGTTTGTCCATGTTCGAGTCGACCACTTATGTTGAGTAGGATGTGACAGGCATGGGTTTTCGATGTTCGAGCATATGCTAAATTGAGTGACAGGCATGAGTTTTCGATGTTCGAGCATATGCTATATTGAAGGACAGGCATGGGGTTTCGATGTTCGAACATATGCTAAATTGAATGACAGGCATGGGTTCTCGATGTTCGACGTTTGCATTGTGACTGGCATCCCATGCTGGAGTAGAGGTGACATGCACAGACTCGCAATGTACGACAATGTCCGTTTTTGGGATGGATCTTTTTCTAAATGCACACCCTGTCTGCAAAGAATGATAGTAGCGTGCACGGAGGCGCACTGCTATAAATTAACCCATGTTAAATTCGGCCGAATAATTCGGAATGGATCAGAATTTCGTTGGAATCGAATAGGCCCGGTCCGAAATTAGGATAATTCGAATTAGAAAAAAAAAATTTCGTCCGAATTCGAATTTTACCGAAAATTTTGCCCGTGCACAAGTCTAGTACTTGAGTAATGTTCACCAAAAGCTCAAGGTACAGGGAGAGGGGGAAAGGAGGAGCAGTGCAGGAACGTGGGAGTAAAATGGTAGTTCAAAAATTGACTGCAGCACTGGTTGCTCCAGCGTGTGCAATAAATGATAATGATCCCTCTCCTCCCGGGGAGGAAGCAGTTTGTCAAGGTCCCACTAAAAGTTCCACCACTGACACTACTACCACCAGAGCCAGTAATATAAAAAAAAAATCCATATAAGAAGGATACTGAAGATGACAAAGAGTTGCATTGTAGTGTTGATAATGGCAATAGCATAACGGAGGAAGTTGTAGTAGCTGAACCAACTGTTGCATTTGACAGTGAGACAAACAAAGACCCAAAACACGATCCTCAAAGTAGTAGCAAACTTTGTGAAAGTAAAAGTAGAAAAAGAATGTTTTCCACCTTTGCAAGCTTAGAGGAATGTAAGGGTAGTGAGCAAGAACCTGAGGGTGATGCTGAGGATGACCTAATGATAAATGATGATAATGATGATGATTATGTAGCTCTAGAAAGTTAACTGAAAGAAGGCTGAATCTTCCACCACTGAAAAGGAGCATTATGCCTGTCTATAATCTGTTTGAGAAAAGCAATTGCAATGTCTGACTCTGGACAAGCAAAGATGCCTAAAAATACACAGTCATCCTGTCAATCATCATTGGCATCGTCACCACTTCCACGTCCAAGCCCCAGTAAGCCACACACATTTGTGTTGAGTAACCAGCAGCAACAACAACAACAACACAGTTTATTAACACCCACAAGCTTAGCTATGATGTCTCTGCTTCTGCTGGTGGAAGTGCTGCACTTTTGACACCTACAAGTAGTAGCAGTAGAATTAAACCAACATCTAGCCCCAGTAGTAGTAGCAGCCCCTCAGGAACCCCACACTCCATGAAGTCCAGAGTATGGAAATACTTCACTCAGGATCCAAAAGCTAAGCACGTTGCTATCTGTTGTCTGGGCAAAAAGCACATGAGCAGGGGGAAAGTAGGCTCACATCTAGGCACCTCCTCAAAGAGATCCCACCTGAAGTACAACCGCAGGTCTGACTGGGAGACACGAGATCAACAGGTCAGAGGTTCTACAACTAGCTGCAGTAGAAGCATTCCTAAAGGTTCACAGGGCTCTGGGGCACATAAGAGAAGTAGTGATATTACTGTTGAGTCAGATAGTGTGCCTACAGTTAGTTTGTTGCAAATAACACCTATGGCTCCTGTTGTAGAGGAGTATGATGACTCTGAGTTTTCTGTAGGAGATGGCAAGAGTTATAGATTGCCTACAAATGCTGAATCCACCTCTACCACCAGCTCTAGTCATGCTGTTAAAGCTATCAAGTTGAATGGTTCTTCTGTCATTTATGTCAACCCACACTTACGGAATTATTTGGAAGGAGTCAAAAACTTCACAAAAACAGTCGCAAAGTGCATCTGTGGAATGGAAAGGTTGTCAAGCTGTTCTTTTGTAGAAAAACAAGGATTTTGAGAATTGGTGTCATGTGTAGCTCTTCGCTGGCATATTTCAATTTGCAGTTACTTTCCAATAGGTCAGAGGTGCTGCAGCAGAAGCACTTCAAAAATTTCCCAGGTCTCTGGGGCAGATAATTGTTGCGCACTCTCTGATATTGATGTATCAGAGAGTGCGCCACTGCCAACAGTTAGTTCTTTCCAAATAACACCTATGGCTCCTGCTGCAAAGGAGTATGATGTCTATGGGTTTGCCATAGGAAATGACAAGAGTGATACACAGAGTGCCTACACATACTGCCTACATATACCGCCACCACCCCTATCTCCACAAATTATAGGATTAAAGCAATAAAGTAACACAGTTCTTCTACTATGTACTGCCACACTTACTAAGTTCTTAGAAAGACATCAAAACCTTCACAATCATAATGCAAACGTATGCCTATGGAATAGTAAACCTGCCAAAATGTTGGTGGTTGACATGTTGCCCTTTTTTTTTTGTTGAAAAAAGAACTGATGTTATGTGTTGTCCCCTGCTACAATATCCCAAGCTTCAACTATTTTTCAATAATGTTACATAAGCAGGAAGTTACTGTTGTGGACAAAGGACAAAGCACTCACCCTGCTAACAACTTTTTCAAAGCCTATGTTGTTGTTGTTGGCCATTTGTTTCTCAGCTTCAGCCCTCAGAAGTATTATTGTTGTGTGGAATGTTGCAGTCATAGGAAGCATAGGTGAAAAATGATTGACAATAGTGAAAAAGGAGAAAACGTTTGCAACAAGAAGCAAAAAATGTTTTTTTTTTTTTTAAAGTCATGCAGAAACTTTTTCTGGCTTTTTGCCCACTCCTAACTGTGATTTCTGGTGACTTTATCCAGAAAAAAAAAACAATAAAGTGAGATGTTTGTGAAGATGTTAGAGGAATGATGGGGAGACAATGCCTGCTGTTTTATGGGTGTGGGTGAGAAGAAGGGAGATTTAATCCTCCACTAAAAAAGTGTTAGCTTGAGTGACAACAAGTAACCAGACAACCTGAGACTGAATGACATGACACTGACAGATACCACCAGACAATATGTTAGACGTGACAATGAAGACAAATATAGACAAGGGGTTCAGCTTGACTGAGTGCACCATCCATACACAGCTGCACTCCAATACATATAAAATAATTATAAGGGTTAGGATTGCTATGTGCTTTATGCATTTACTGCAAGCTGTAGAGATTGTATTTTCTGAAGCTAACCCAAGTCTATCATGTACAATACTGTAAAAATACCCCTGCAGTAGTTATTGGGAGAGAGAAAGAGAATTGTGGAACTATCTATTAGTCTAGAGGCAAGGAGGGGAGCTAGTTGCTCGCAGCTGGACTGTGGATATGTGCAAGTGAGTTGCATATACTATGAAAGACAGGGACAATTAAAAAATAACGCAATTATAAAAACGTTGACTATTGCTATGTTCACCATGCCCACCATGGGTGCAAGTTTTGGTGGGGAGAGTAGTGGTGAAGAAGCTGATGATGGATTTCCACCTAGTGGTGAGAAGTGACATGGGGCAGGCAGTGGTAGAAGAAGTTGTTTCAGTTCCTAGAACTAGCAGTAGTACTGGTGAGGCAGCAGCAGACTCAGCAGGCACTTCAGGTGATAACAGTCATCAGCCCAATACCTCTCCATCTATACCTGCCAGGAAATCATTGGTTTGGAATTATTTTTCTTTGGGGACAAGGACTTTTGAAAACTCAACATCATTTTTATGCACAATGTTCATGACCACACATGGCAATTTTGTAGAGAGCAATAAAACGCAGGGCATACGAGAGCATCTGCAGATAGCACACACTCTCACTCTCCCCTTTTCTCTGTCTTTACATTTGCCTATATGGCATTATGGAACTCTGAACATTGTTCAGCTAAAAAGGGAAGTTCAGTTTTTTTCTTCTATGATAGCAGAAAATCACATCCATTGAGAAACATAGGTTTAAAATGTCAAACTTCTTGTGAGAATATTTAAAGCATTAACAGACTAGTGGTAAAAGAATAGTTTTCTGCGGGTGGAATTTCCCCCAGAAAAGCAAAAAAAAAAAAAAAATTGTTGAATTTCCAGTGGGTTGAAAATATGACTTTTTGCCCATCCCTAGTGTCGGGTAAACAGATTTAACTACTGATCTCAGAAAGGGACTTCAGGTTCTCACATAATGATGCTAGTATAACAGTTATACTAGCATGCAATGGCCCAAATAGGATTAGACATATTCATTTTCATTGATAACATGTAGTTGTATGCAAATTATTCTCATAGTGGAAAGGGGAGAATTAGCTGATCACTACTCTGTTAATTTCTCTGTGCAGAATGATACTGTTACGATAAATATCTCTATCCACATTCCACGGCACTCATTAACCCCTTGGATAACACTGATGCAAGAAAAGCGTTAAGGGAACATTTAATATTTCTTACAAATATCACTTAAATATACATATACAAATAATCAAATAAAAGGAACAATGCTAAAATATGAGAGAAACTGTTCTCTAATGTAAAAAAAAAATATTATTAAAAGTATTATGTCCAGCAGAAAGTGAATACACGGAATATGGTAAAACTTTGAATACTGCATGTTTATAGATGATATAAGTTTGGAATGCCTCTTTTTATAAAATTAATGATAGCAATATAATGGTAATACTATTCATCATCAGTGCTTATTCAGAAGCCTAGCCATAGGGACCAGGTAGCTATGAAATTGAAATGTACATCTTTATGTTCTTCTATTATGTGTGGTGGCTGTTCTGTCAATAAGAAGTGGATCACTGGTTCTTGACGTCATCATCAGAAGGAAGTGTGATCGTCGAAACAGGAGCTGCAGCATTAACAGCAGCACTTTGATATATTACCACAGACTGGAAAACAACAGAGATGCAATCAGCAGACATAAATTATAAGCACATATATAATCTTTCTTTAATTCTGGAGCTTTTTTCTATTCTAGCCATCACATATATTGTTAGGGTAACTTTGGAACATAATGGGAGCTTATCAAATCATCCACCAGCCATTAAAGGGATTACATTACAGCTGAATGTTTTTTTCAAAGCAATGTTGGCTCCCAATTTAACAAATTAGGCTACTGCCGATCAAGGTTGTACAAGCAGCAAAATGTGCTGTATCAAAAGCCAAAGACTGCCCCCGAAGTATCCTCATGTACCTTCAAACACACTTCCCACTCACAAAAACCCACCATAACACCTCCATTACTAAGCAAGTTCACAAAATACTGCTATGCAAAGGTGTCCATAACAATGACATTAGGAAAAAAATCCTCACCCTACACTATCCTAACTTTATCTGCAATTAACCCATCCATTGCAATCAAGGCATTCCAGTTGCTTGATGAGATCAGGATGGAGAGTATTCATAATTAATGTGGGCTGAGACCAAACAATATTTGGGGATAAAAGGAAGCAACTAATTTAACAAAATAAAAATAAATAAATAAGTTGGGGTCCATTAACCCAATCTTATTTTTCATATTTTCAGAAAATGGAAAATAAAAATAATATTAGGTCTATCGATCATATGTTAATTTATTCTGACCTCCTTACAAACTAAATAAAATTATATGGGTAAGCCCCCCTACAAAACATAGGAAATTAATATGGGGACCATAGACTTCATATTAATTATATAAAGCAAGGGAGGGGTCATCTAACTCTCCCTCTTCATCTCTCTCATATTTTAAAGCCACACAACTGGATTCTGTGCCAAAAAACACCCCATGGTAGACATAGGACCAAATAATGCATGCTTGCCTTACTCTAGCCTTTGCCAGATATACCCGTTATTAATACACATAAGTGCACAAAGGACAATAATGGTTGGACTAATTTATATGAGGCAAAGCAAGAATTTGTTCAAGGCTCCCAGATGGAGCTGAGATGTTGGTCTAATTGAAGTCACATGACCAAACTGAAAAACCCTGAGTGCTGGTCTCTCCTCACACGTAAATGTATAATGTATAATGCGTGACATGAAAAGCATTCTTACCGTTTCAGTGAAGGACGTTCGACAAACAACTTTGCATGCAAATGCTGATGTAGATATACTGATGCAAAGCTCCAGTATTGTAAAGATAATCAGTAGTGACATTACACCTGTCACCAAAGTCTAGAATCAAAAATAAAATGGTAGATAATTAACACTGACTTTTAAATTGGACCTGTTGCCATCTTAAGAGTAAGTTAATCAATTTAAAGACCATTAAAAACTGCATACAAGTGTTGTTCTAGCAGTTTATTAGCAATAGTTATTGGAAAAAATTAATTTCTTGGTGGATCAGTGTGGCATTTTATGTTAATTTGTGCAATTACCATACATACTGTGCTATGAATTAATCTAGGTAGATCCCAAACACTCAGGTACTTTAGCCATTGAACATAGCTAATTAATATACTGTACAGATAATTAGCATAAAGTACCACAATGTGCCAGCAAAACATGAAGGCTAATTTCTCAAAATCTATTTTACAGAAAAATGTCTGGTACAACTAACAGGCATATTATACATCTCAGTAAAACAAACAACTATTTATAGATGGCTTTTGGAATTGTTAATATTATTCTTCTTGAAATAATTATATGTATATAAATAACATTTAACATTCTTATAGATTGTTGCAAGATATCATTTGTTCACCTAATTACTCTATGTTGCAAATCAGTGTGGGAGAAATGAATTGGATACCTCTTTGGCATTCTCTGGGTCTAAACAGTGGTAGCAATGTTTGGCTCTCCATTTATTGGCTGACCACAACTTCCACCATTCCCAACCAGCATTTGACTAGTTGATGGGAGTTGTAGTCTTGGAGACGCCCCCCAAAAAAAGTTTGACAAAGGTGAGATATAAGTAAAAAAATAAGTCATTGCATGAACGACATATTTTCTATAGAATAGACAACAAAAACTAGTAGGGAGTTATTCACTAAGGCCTGATAAAGAGGTGAGAAAATGGAGATGACTTCTCCAGTGATATCACATCTCCAGTTCCTATGTTATTCTATGGAGCCAATTCACTAACATTTCTTAACTCCCTCTACAACACTTCCTACACAAATAGTCTCCATTTTGGCTCCTGACTCTCCTTACTCCCCATACCTACGCGATTAGTGTAATTTTCTCTTTGGCCCTTCAGGCCTTTTGTCACAATCCGTTTCAAACTAACGGTACATCCTTCTTGACTATTACCTTATGCATGTCCTATGGAGTGCCTAATGCTCCTTCCTCTCCTTTTTCCTCTGTCTTCTCTTAATTTCCTCTTATCATTTATCTTTCTCTGCTTCCTCTCTCTGTTTTCTCCTCTTCTCTCCCCTTAGGTGTGGTGACCCCAGGGGATCATGGAGACCTCTGCTTCAATGTCTAGTATCAATGTTCTTATGCCTCAGACTAATATAGCTTCACTAAATGTCAAGGGGCTCAACTCTCCAACTAAACACTCCATTGCATTGTGAGAGTTTGAGAGATTTAAAGCAGACATAATCTTTGTACAGGAAACCCACTTCACTTCTTCTGCTCAGCCTAAATTTCATAGTCGTAAACACTCAACCTCCTACTTTTCCTCAGCTTCAGAGAAAAAATGAGGAGTAGCTATTCTTATTAAAACAGACCTTCCTTGGTCATTAACCTACCTTAAATCTGACCCTGATGGCCGTTTTTTACTCTTACAAGGTCTCCTATATGATAAACCTGTGGCCCTCCTCAGTATATACTGTCCTAACGCGAACACAATCTCATATCTCAAAAAACTCTTTTTGATGTTAGAGGAGGAGACTAGTGTTGAGCGAGCGTGCTCGGATCGGCTCGAGCATCGCTCGGATCGGCACATGGCGGTACTCGTACGAGTACCGCCATGTGCTCGCCCGACATGTTCGGGTGAAGAGGATCTGTGCCGGAAGAGGCACAGATCCGAAGACGCTCCGCTGGACCACCAGGGAATGGAGGTACGGGGGCATTGCGGAGATGAAGGGGGCATTGCGGAGATGAAGGGGGACATTGTGGAAGAGGGGCATAGACTCTATGCCCCTCTTCCACAATGTCCCCCTTCATCTCCGCTATGCCCGTCTTCCACAATGTGCCCCTTCATCTCCGCTATGCCCCTCTTCCACAATGTCCCCCTTCATCTCCTATGCCATAGAGGAGATGAAGGGGGACATTGTGGAAGAGGGGCATAGCGGAGATGAAGGGGGACATTGTGGAAGAGGGGCATAGACTCTATGCCCCTCTTCCACAATGTCCCCCTTCATCTCCGCTATGCCCCTCTTCCACAATGTCCCCCTTCATCTCCGCTATGGCATAGGAGATGAAGGGGGACATTGTGGAAGAGGGGCATAGCGGAGATGAAGGGGGACATTGACCAGGCACCCTCCGCTCATCAGAGCAGGGGGTGCCTGGTTTAATGCTCGAGTGCTCCCATTCATTTGAATGGGGCTCGGGTGCTCGGCCGAGCACTCGAGCATCAGGGGGTGCTCGGTCAGAGCACCCGAGCACCCGAGCATCGGGGTGCTCGCTCATCCCTAGAGGAGACTGATGGTAGAAAGATTTGGGGAGGGGACTTCAACATTGCGCTTGAGCCAGCATTAGACTCTTCAACTGGTAAATCTTATTTTAAATACTCACAAAGGAAAAACTTACCTCACAAATTTGATGAACTCCATCTAAATGACTCATGGAGGATTCTTCATCCCAATGATAAGGACTACACCTTTTTCTCATACCCTAATAATAGTTACAGTAGGATAGATTATAGTTTTATCTCTCAGTTCCTTTTGCAGTCACTCTCCTCTTGCTCGATTGAAAATGTAGCTTGGACAGACCACTCTCTTGTGTCAGTCTCATTAGATTTATATCCTCTTCAGAAGACTTCTCATGTATGGAGACTAAATAAGTCCCTGCTATCTGATAATACAACTAGTGACTCTGTTGCTTCTCATTTAGCAGACTTCTTCTCTCTTAATGATACTCTAGATGTAGGTCCTCCAACATTATGGTAAACACACAAATGTTACATAAGAGGCATATTTCTCAGCTTAAATGCCCACTCTCGTCATGAAAAATTGAAAAACACGAACCATCTAATTGACAAGATTCAATCTCAATCCAGGAAACATAAAGCGACATTGAAAGCCAAAGATCTTATAGAGCTTGATAATGCTAAGTCTAGTCTAAAAGACCTGCTTCAATGACAAGCTATTAAATCTCACATGTGGATTAAATTCCAACAACATATATCTGGGAACAAATGTGGTAAATCTCTAGCACTTCTAGTCAAAACCCGTAGGCATTCCAACGGGGTCTCTCAGATTCGAGATGCTGCTAACTCCTCCATTAAAACATATTCGGGTATTGCTCTGGCTTTTAGACATTTTAATCAAGATTTATATAAAATACCTCCTATCTCTCAAATGTCCCCTTCCAAACATTAAAAACGTTTTAACAAAAGCTAATTTCCCTAAATTAAGTAGCGAACACATTAATTCATTGGAGGTCATGATTTCCAGTGAAGAAATTATAGCTGCTATTAAATCTATGAAAACAGGTAAGAGTCCAGGACCTGACGGCCTATCACTTACCTATTATCGCACATTCCTGTCTTCTCTTCTCCCTTTTATGATGAGAGCCTTCAGTCCTGTTCTTTCAGGGACTCCATTTCCCAAACAAGTGCTTGCATCACACATCACAGTAATTCACAAATCTAATAAAGACCCAACATTATGCAATAATTATCGCCCAATATCTCTATTGAATTTGGATTTGAAAGTTTTTGCAAAGATTTTAGCGTCCCGATTGAAACATCTTCTATCTTCATTAATACATCCAGACCAGTCAGGTTTTGCCCCTAGTAGGGAAGCTAGACATAACACTGCTACAGTAATCTCCCTGATTCATATTGCTAAAAAGAAAAGGATACCTACTGTGTTTTTGTCCACAGATGCAGAAAAAGCCTTTGATAGAGTTGATTGGTGCTATATCTGTGAGGTCTTAAAATATATAGGTATGGGATCTATTATGCATACGGTATTATGAGTTTGTATTCTGCTCCCTCCGCATCAGTAGTTGTCAATGGTACAATCTCTCAACAATTTGACGTCACAAATGGTACTCGTCAGGGGTGTCCCCTCTCTCCCCTTACTTTTATTTTAACCCTAGAACCTCTTCTCAATTTAATTAGAAATTATGAAGATATTCAAGGCTTGCAATCAGGTCCTTACTCCTTTAAAGTTGTTGCATTCGTGGATGAGGTCATAAATTTCATTTCCAACCCTGGTTCTTCGTACCACATCTCCTCTCGAATTTAGAGGAATACTGCTCCCTTTCCCAGGCTAAATGAATTACAATAAATCCGAAATCCTCAATGTTAACCGACCAGATGTAGAAGTCAAGCATTACGTAAATACTATCATTTTCTTTGGGCTCAATCGCATATCACCTACTTAGGTTTACATATATTTCATTGGTTCTTCATACTCTACCTGATATTAATATAACTCCCCTCATATCTTCCTTTTTGGATGACTTCAAAAGATGGGATGGTCTTTCTGTCTCTTGGAGGGGACGTATTAACGTTGTCAAGATGATGGCCCTTCCTAGAGTATTATATATCTTTAAAGCCTTTCCGATGAAAATTCCTGTCCATTTTATAAATCAATTATCATCTCTTATTTCTTCCTTTATTTGGTCTCACAAAAAAGAAGATTGAGCCTATCTATTTTAAAAGAACCTATAGATCGGGGTGGTCTAGGCTTACGCAGTCTGCTTAAATATTATCACACTTCTGCATTGGCCAAAGTCTTCAACTTCAATCTCTCTTACCCCCCTAGATGGTTGCACACTTTATCAACAGACGTTGATCATTTGAATCTTGCTCAGCTTCTTTAGATCTCTTTTCCACATCTAATTCCAGAGTGCTTCTCTTATCCAATTTTGAATCATATTTTGTCAGCTTGAATGTCAATCAATGATTCTTTACACCTAGCTCCTTATCCTTCTCCCCTTAAATCAATTGTCGATAATTGTGATTTTCCACATGGTATTAACAACTTGAATCTACGGACTTGGAAACTTAAGAACGTTGATAAGATTATGGATTTAGTGAATGTTAGAGGTCTATTTGATTTGGATCATGTTTGTTCTTCTTTGGGTGTCACTTCTCTTGATTGACTCCTTATCGGTCAGATTTCCCATTGGCTCAACTGAATGAATAAAGGGTTCTTATACAGTATGAGAGGCCTGACCATCTGTCATATCAGCAAAATGGGGAAAAATCTGTGGATTTATTAATGAGCAGTTATTCCTGTGAAAATTTGAAAATCTGGCTTTTTTCGTGAAAATTCCCGCAGGAACCTATCACGGTGCCCGTGCTTTTCCTGTCAGTCTCTGTGTGTTGTGCTCCCATTGGCTGAGCTTGGTGTGGCCCGCCCAGTATGGCCTTTTTATACTGGGCCTCTGGCACCAGTCGGGTGCCCTTTCGTGGTGTTCCTGTACCAGTGCTTACTTGAGTTGCTGTGTTCCCGTGTACCGACTTGGCCCATTTGACTACTCTGCTTCTGGTCCCTACTCCGTGATTCAACGTGGCCTGGCTGACGTTTCTGCTCCGTGACCTGACCCGGCTTGTCTGACGTTCCTGCTCCGTGATTCGACCCAGCCTGGCTGATGTTCCTGCTCCATGACCTGACCCGGCTTGTCTGACGTTCCTGCTCCGAGATCCAGCCCAGCTCTCCAGTTCCTGCTCATCGTGTTGCTGGGCGACATTCTGACTTCCGCCTAGCTTGGGCCTGCCAGACAGCGCGTCACTGTTGCCTCCCTTACTGCTCCGGCAGTGTCCATTCCACTGAGCATTCCGTTAACTCTTGCAGAGCTACTGTTGCCTCCATTACTGCTGAGCTTTCCGTTAACTCTTGCAGAGCCACTGTTGTCTCCGTTACTGCTGAGCCTTCTGTAAACTCTTGCAGAGCCACTGTTGCCTCCATTACTGCTGAGCCTTCCATTAACTCTTGCAGAGCTATTGTTGCCTCCGTTACTGCTCCAGCAGTGTGCCCGTGGTTGCGTTTCTGTTCAGCTCTTGCAGAGTACTGTTGCCTCCGTTACTGCACTGGCAGGGTGCCATTGGCTCATTTCAAATCTACTCTTGCAGAGTACTGTTGCCTCCGTGACAGCACCGGCCGGGTGCCATTGGCTCAATCTATTTAGCTCGTGCAGAGTACTGTTGCCTCCGTTACTGCTACGGCAGAGGGTATAAGTCTCAGCTATGCTCTGCAGATCTAAGGTGCTTGTCTCCATTCTAGCACCTCAGTCTCCTGATAGCTGTTTATCCATCATACTGGGCGTTACTGAACACACCACATCAGAGACTGATTATATCTCTGGACTTTAACCCATACTGTGCTGAGTCCTCCATGTTATGCCTGACCTGTGACAGTATATGTACCATCCATCTCATTGTTATACTGGGTCTGTGTGGGCATATGTCTATGACCTATATTCACCTGTCTATTCTGCTGTGATAAGCTATAGCTCGCTAATGGTATTTTCATTGTGTCTTTTAATAAAACTGTGTTTTATTCTAACCTACTGTGTCAGAGTGTCGAACAAACCGTTATAGTACGAAAGGGCCATGACCTCAGACAGTAAAGGTGAAGGTAATTCACAGAACACCCACTGGAGGATGGATGTGCATGAGCAGCACCTGGACCAGTTGGCACTGGCCTTGCAGACATTACTTGAGCGTACGGTACACTTTGGTAAACCCAGTCAGAATCAGGTGGTCCCCCCAGTTTTGACACCGGAGAATAATTCGGTGAATTCTGTGGCAGCGCCGTTACCGCTCAAATATGATGGCGAACCTACCCTATGCAAAGGGTTTATTAATCAATTAGAGATATTCTTGGAACTAACGCCTCATGCCTTCCCAAATGACCGGAGCAAGGTTGGGTTCATGATATCATTACTAACAGGCAGAGCCCCAGCTTGGGCCAATCCTCTGTGGGAGAATGCCAAACCCTGCACTCAGGACTTCAGGGAGTTTGTACGAATGTTCCGGAGAGTGTTTGAAGTTCCTGGTAGAGCCGCCTCTGCTGCCAAGAGATTGATGGAGGCACAACAGGGTAATCGTACTGTGGGCAATTATGCTATAGAATTTCGTACATTGGCAGCAGAGGTAGGATGGAATAACGAGGCGTTAGTGGCAGCTTTTGCCCAAGGTCTGGCTGACCATATCAAAGATGAAATAGCTGCGAGAGATGTACCCAGTGACTTGGACGAATACATTGATTATGTCATGCTAATTGATTCTCGTATTCGTGAAAGACGCATGGCTAAAGATCGGAGGCCTCGGTTTAGAAACTATTGGCAAAGCAGCCTTTTGAACCCACCCATGCCTCCCTCGCCTCCCATGCCTCCTGACCGCTTACCCGAGTCCAGCAAACCAATGCAACTCGGGTTCACCAAACTCACAAGGGAGGAACGGGCACACCACAAGAAGCAGGGCCTATGTTTATACTGTGGCAAGGCTGGGCACCTACTACGCACTTGTCCTGTACGGCCGGGAAACTGTCACGGTTTTAAAGACTCTCAGACCAGTATGTAAAATAAAACACAGTTTTATTTAGCAATAATAACACATAAGGTCGCCCTCTAGTGGTGGTTGGGTGTACATAAACGATAGTGACTGGAAAATACAAAGGTAGATGCACAAACGGAATACAAGTACAACTGTACCACACAGGAAGGGGTATAACCCCAGAGGGTTAAGTCCTTGATAACTAATAGTTTCACAAGGAATTGTTTGGCACGCCCTGGGTATAAGGAAGCTGAGCTTAAGGTAACCACAGAGGGTTAAGTCCTTGATTATGATCAGTCTCTTAAGTGGATATTTTGGCACGCCCGAGGTGTAGATAAGCTGTGCTGAAGAAATGTTCACCAACAGGTGGATAAGGACTGTCTCGCCACGGTGTGTAGTAAAGCAGAGCCCAATAGCCCCCACGGGCGTACCTTCTGGAATGGCTACTGCTAGTGCAAGTGACCTTAGCCCCACGGGCCTGTATCGAACCGGCCTGCAATGCAAGAGCTCCCAAGCCTCCTCAGACTCTACCGGACTGAGTATAACGAAACTGGGCCCAGAGCCCAACTGAAGTAGTACCGGAATGCTAGTGCAAGGCCTGTGCCCATCGCCACTCGGTATAACGGAATCGCCCAGTGTATACAACGAGAGAGAGAGAGAGCCAAAGCGCCCAACCGGCTTAATCGGAAGTGAATACTCTACTGGGATGGTATCGAGTTGCCGACGGAGAGCGGCCAACTCAGCAGGAGTATCACTATGAACGAGGCTCACACTGGAGTAAGGAGAGTGGGACCGAGGCAGCACTGGTAGGGTTAAAAGGCACGTTTACACAAGGCTTTTCTGCATTAGCACAGCACTGCTGTCTGAGTGAGGCGTACACGGCTCTGCACGATTGTAACACTGCGCTGCACGAAGTGACACCAGGCAAGACAGCCACACAAGTACTGGAACAGTGGATGATAACGTCGCGACGGCGACAACCGGAACGTAGGTCTTCTGGAACACGCTGTAGGTTGATCTTGCAGGGGGAAGTCAGCCGGGCCGGGTCGGAGCACGTAGGAGGTAGTCGTACAAGCAGGATCATACACAAGCAGGAACGTCAGCCAAGCAGAGTCGAGATCCGGAGGAGGTAGTCAGACGAGCCGGGTCATACACAAGCAGGAACGTCAGCCAAGCAGAGTCGAGATCCGGAGGAGGTAGTCAGATGAGCCGGGTCATACACAAGCAGGAACACTGGAGAATGGTCAGGCAAACCAAATCGGTACACAGGAATCAGGAACGCAGCAACAGAACAACTGGCTCAGAAACACCACGAAAGGGCACCTGACAGATGGAATAGTCAGGTATAAAAAGGAAACCAAGGGGCGGGCCAAACCAAGTGAACAAATCACCCTCAACCATAGAAGAGAGTGACAGCTAGATCACAGGCACTGTGATAGTACCCCCCCCTCAAAGACCCCCTCTCCCCACTGGAGGCCTGGGTTTCTGAGGGTACTTGGAGTGGAAGTTGCGCACCAGTCTGGGCGCATGAAGGTCCTTCTGATCAACCCAAGAGCGCTCCTCCGGGCCAAATCCCCTCCAATGGACCAGGTATTGCAACTTCCCTCTAAGTCGCCTAGAATCCACAATGCTCTGCACCTCGTATTCCTCTTGACCCTGGACGTCCACCGGCCCAGGAACCACCGGGGTGGTCGTGTAACGATTGCAAACCAGAGGTTTTAACAGAGATACATGGAAGACATTGTGAATACGCATAGATGGTGGAAGTTCCAATGCATAGGAGACAGGATTAATTTTGCGGATAATTTTAAATGGACCAATAAACCGGGGAGCCAACTTATTCGAAGGGACTTGCAGGTTAAGGTTTCTAGACGAGAGCCATACCCTGTCCCCAACCTGGAAAGAGACCGCTGGCAGCCGTTTACGATTGGAATATCTCTGATGTTGCTGGAATGACTGACTGAGGGTCCTTTGTACCTGTGCCCATGTGGAACGGAGCTGCTCCATATGCTCATCCAAAGCCAGAATCTGCTGAGACTGAAACGAATCCGGGAGCAAACCTGGCTGAAATCCATAATTGATTAAGAATGGGGAGCTCCCGGATGATGAGTTAACTGCACAGTTCCTGGCAAACTCCGCCCATGGCAACAGGTCAGCCCAATTGTCATGATGATCAGTAATAAAACAGCGCAGGAACTGTTCCAATCCCTGGTTGGCACGCTCTGCGGCTCCGTTGGTCTGGGGATGGTAGGCGGAAGAGAAGGACAATTGAATGCCCATCATGCCACAGAATGCCCTCCAGAACCTGGACACGAATTGACTCCCACGGTCAGAGACCACCACTCTGGGTACCCCATGCAAACGAAACACTTCACTAGCAAACACCTTAGCTAGTTCCTGAGCCGATGGAAGCCCTCTGAGTGGCACAAAGTGAGCCATTTTGGAGAACCGATCAACCACCATAAGTATAAAAGTAAACCCCCTCGAATTAGGCTATTCTCCCATAAAATCAATAGAAATGTGGGACCAGGGCCGTTCTCCATTAGGCACAGGTTGGAGCAAACCCACTGGAAGATGCCTGGGGGTCTTAGCACGGGCACATGTGGCACAGGCGGCAGTAAATGCGGAACAATCGGCTCTGAGCGTCGGCCACCAGAATAATTGCGAAAGAGACCATACCAGTTGATCCCTGCCAATGTGCCCGGCAGCCCTAGAGGAATGATAGGTCTCCAAAAGGCGAGTGCGAAAAGGCTCCTCCACAAAGCATTTGCCAACTGGAGTCTCAGGTGGAGCCCTAGCTTGAGACCCCAGAATCTCCTCACCCCTGCATAATCCTCAGTTTGACTGGCAGAGATGTGAGGTCAGATCGTGGTCTGAGTATTGTATGGAGCATTGTTTGCACCCAGTTAAGATTTTATGTACCTCTCCCTCCGTGCCAGCTGAATACCGCAAATACATTGACATATTCAGTAAGGGAGAGGCTAGCTCATTGCCTCAGCACAGAACTTATGACTGCGCTATTGATTTACCTCTGGGCGTAGTGCCTCCCAGGGGTCGCATGTACCCACTGTCGTGCGATGAGAATAAGGCTATGGAAGATTACATCGATGACTCCCTTAAAAGAGGGATCATACGCAAGTCTACTTCTCCGGCTGGCGCCGGTTTCTTTTTTGTGAAAAAGAAAAATGGCGAATTAAGACCTTGTATTGACTACCGCGGGCTGAATAAACTCATTTCTAAGAATGCCTACCCTATACCACTTATTACGGAACTATTTGACAGGTTAAAAGGTTCCTCCATTTTTACGAAACTTGATCTACGGGCCGCTTATAACCTGATCAGAATTAAGGCTGGGGATGAGAGGAAAACTGCATTTAATACCAGGTCTGGGCATTATAAATACCTAGTTATGCCTTTTGGCCTCTGTAATGCAGCTGTGGTATTTCAAGAGTTTATTAATGACATCCTCCGTGACATGCTTCAGTTCTGTGTTGTCGTATACCTTGAATACATACTTATACATTCTGCTAATCTAGCCCAACACATCAAGGATGTGTCCGAGGTCTTGCTTCATTTACGCAAAAATAAACTATTCTGTAAATTGGAAAAATGCGAGTTTCACAGGTCCAAAGTGCCTTTCCTGGGTTTCGTTATCTCTAAAGATGGCATTGCCATGGACCAGGAGAAACTCGCAGCTGTGTTACAATGGCCACGACCCAAGGGGTTAAAAGCTATTCAACGCTTTCTTGGCTTTGCCAATTATTATAGGAAATTTATCCAGAACTTTTCCACGATTGTTAAACCCCTGTCTGACCTTACGCACAAGGGCGCTAATCCATCTCAATGGTCTGAGGCAGCTGAAAATGCTTTTGAGACATTGAAGTCTGCTTTTGCATCTGCTCCTGTACTGTCCCACCCCAACCCTGCTCGGCTGTTTTCATTGGAAGTTGATGCCTCCGAAATACGGGTAGGGGCAGTACTGTCCCAGCACCCAGTTGCGGGTGGCACCTTGAGACCTTGTGGGTTCTTCTCAAAGAAACTTTCGAGTGCCCAAAGCCATTATAAAATTGGTGACAGAGAACTCCTGGCTATTATTCTCGTGTTGAAGGAATTGCGTCACCTACTGGAGGGCACTAGAACTCCTGTGTTAATTTTAACTGACCACAAGAATCTGACTTATCTCTCAGAAGCAAAATGGTTGTCCTCTCGCCAGGCTAGATGGGCACTGTTTCTATCCCGATTTAATTTTATAGTATCCTACCTGCCAGGCTCAAAAAACGTTAGGGTGGATGCCCTGTCTAGACAATTCGGGCCAGAGGAAGAGAAGGATGAGCCTCCCGTGCCTATCATTCAGCCTAATCGTATTCTGGCTACTGTACATACTAGTATCACTTCGCCACTGGGGGAAGAGATTTTGGCTAGCCAGGCTACGGCACCTCCAGAAACCCCAGTAGGCAAGTGTTTTGTGGATGAGCCATTCCGTACCCGTCTGCTTGAGACATATTACTCGTCTAAGGCTGCTAGGCATATTGGGAGGGATCAATTAATATGGTCTCTCTCACAAATATTTTGGTGGCCCTCCCTTAGAGCCGATTGCTCCACATTCACTGCAGCCTGTGCCACCTGTGCTCATGCCAAAACCCCCAGACACCTCCCAGTGGGCTTACTTCAACCTGTGCCTAATGGCGAATGCCCATGGTCCCATATATCAATTGATTTCCTGGGAGAACTGCCAGTGTCCAGGGGGTATACATTTATATTGATGGTGGTTGAAAGATTTTCTAAGATGGCTCATTTCGTACCCCTTTCTGGTCTTCCTTCAGCCCAGGAACTGGCAGTGGTTTTTGCTAGAGAAGTGTTCCGCTTGCATGGGGTTCCTAGAGTCGTGGTGTCTGACCGGGGCAGCCAATTCGTATCTAGGTTTTGCAGAGCATTCTGTAGCCAGATGGGCATCCAATTGTCCTTTTCTGCCTACCATCCCCAGACCAATGGGGCCGCTGAGTGTGCCAATCAGGGACTGGAGCAGTTCCTGCGCTGTTTTGTGACTGATCATCACGACAATTGGGCTGACCTGTTGTCATGGGCAGAGTTCGCCAGGAATTGTGCAGTTAATTCATCATCCGGGAGCTCCCCATTCCTCATCAACTACGGGTTTCAGCCATGCCTGCTCCTGGACTCATTCCAGTCGCAGCAGATTCCAGCTCTGGACGAGCATATTGAGCAACTCCACTCCACTTGGGCACAGGTTCAAAGGACCCTCAGACAGTCATTTCAACGACATCAGCGACATGCCAATCGTAGACGGCTGCCAGCGGTCTCCTTCCAGGTTGGGGACAGGGTATGGATCTCCTCCAGAAACCTTAATTTGCAAGTTCCATCCAATAAGATGGCTCCCCGGTTCATTGGTCCCTTCAGGGTGATCCGCAAAGTTAATCCTGTTTCATGTGCATTGGAACTCCCAGCATTTATGCGCATACATATTGTGGCCATGTGTCCCTGTTAAAGCCTTTGGTATGCAACCGCTACACTACCACTCCGGTGGTTCCTGGGCCTGTGGATGTTCAAGGCCAAGAGGAGTATGAAGTTCAAAGCATAATTGATTCACAGAGATTTAGAGGAAAATTGCAATATTTGGTCCATTGGAAAGGCTATGGCCCTGAAGAGCGTTCATGGGTCGATCAGAAGGACCTTCATGCCCCTAGGTTATTGCGCAATTTTCACTCTAAATATCCCCAGAAACCAGGACCCTCTGCCAGGAGAGGGGGTCTTTGAGAGGGGGGTACTATCACGGTGCCTGTGCTTTTCCTGTCAGTCTCTGTGTGTTGCGCTTCCATTGGCTGAGCTTGGTTTGGCCCGCCTAGTATGGCCTTTTTATACTGGGCCTCTGGCACCAGTCGGGTGCCCTTTCGTGGTGTTCCTGTACCAGTGCTTACTTGAGTTGCTGTGTTCCCGTGTACCGACTTGGCCCGTTTGACTACTCCGCTTCTGGTTCCTGCTCCATGATTCGATCCAGCCTGGCTGACGTTCCTGCTCCGTGACCTGACCCAGCTTGTCTGACGTTCCTGCTCCGTGATTCGACCCGGCCTGCCTGACGTTCCTGCTATGTGACCTGACCCGGCTTGTCTGACGTTTCTGCTCCGAGATCCGGCCCAGCTCTCCAGTTCCTGCTCATCGTGTCGCTGGGTGACATTCTGACTTCCGCCTAGTCTGGGCCTGCCAGACAGTGTGTCACTGTTGCCTCCCTTACTACTCCGGCAGTGTCCATTCCGCTGAGCATCCCGTTAACTCTTGCAGAGCTAATGTTGCCTCCATTACTGCTGAGCTTTCCGTTAACTCTTGCAGAGCTACTGTTGTCTCCGTTACTGCTGAGCCTTCCGTTAACTCTTGCAGAGCTATTGTTGCCTCCGTTACTGCTCCGGCAGTGTGCCCGTGGTTGCGTTTCCGTTCAGCTCTTGCAGAGAACTGTTGCCTCCGTTACTGCACCGGCAGGGTGCCATTGGCTCATTTCAAATCTACTCTTGCAGAGTACTGTTGCCTCCGTGAAGGCACCGGCCGGGTGCCATTGGCTCAATCTATTTAGCTCGTGCAGAGTACTGTTGCCTCCGTTACTGCTACGGCAGAGGGTATAAGTCTCAGCTCTGCTCTGCAGATCTAAGGTGCTTGTCTCCATTCTAGCACCACAGTCTCCTGATAGCTGTTTATCCATCATACTGGGCGTTACTGAACACACCACATCAGAGACTGATTACATCACTGGACTTTAACCCATGCTGTGCTGAGTCCTCCTTGTTATGCCTGACCTGTGACAATATATGTACCATCCATCTCATTGTTATACTAGGTCTGTGTGGGCATATGTCTATGACCTATATTCACCTGTCTATTCTGCTGTGATAAGCTATAGCCCACTAAGGGTATTTTCATTGTGTCTTTTAATAAAACTGTGTTTTATTCTAACCTACTGTGTCTGAGTGTCGAACAAACCATTACAGAACAAAATGGGACTTATTGCCCATACCTATTACGGACTGCACTTTATATATATCACAATAATTAATCAAGACATTTTAACATTTTAGACACACTTTATTGATGTGTTAGTAATAGACTTTTACTTCAATCAGTTTATCCTTTTTCAAGCATTTCCCTAACCTGTACATCAAAATTAAAGCGCTTACCTCTATATGAAAAGACCCTTCACATTTTGGGACTGGTGCATAAACTGCACAGAAAACAGAACGTCTATGCCAATAAAAGGAGTGTGAAAAAAGTAATTCTAGTACAAATATTATACAGGCAACACCAGCTGCTATTGAACTGAGTATGTTGAGAATCAAACTTGCTCTAATCTGGAATGAAAAAGGAAAATAATTTTTTAGTATCTTATATATTAGGAAGATTTAGGGCAGAAGACTGCAAGTTTATGTAACACTATTGCATTACTATACAGTTTTACCTTCTATCCTATATACTAAATCGCTAAAACGTGTGTAACGACACAGTCATGCACAGTAGAGACTGCTGTGCATGCTGCAGTCATGCGCAGTAGAGATTGTCCGCGCTGCGGCTGATACAGAGCTGTATCAGCAGCGGCACGGGCAGTCTCTACTACACATGACTGCCCCACTACCGGCTGGCACGGTATCAGCCATGGCACGGGCAGTCTCTGCTGCGCATGACTGCCCCACTACTGGCTGACAACTCTGTCCTATCACTCTTGTTGATCCAGGGGAAAGAAAAAAACATATTGAATTAAATTCCAATTAAATCTTAAGTGTGTAAAAAAAATCCTTTCTGACTCCAAATAAGGCAGCTGGAAATCTCCCTGAATCAACATCCTATCTCTATCCAAAACTATTGTCATAATTCACTATATTGGTTTGAGCTAGAAAGTTACCTTGCTATTGCTTAACCCTTGGAGTGCCAAGGCAATGTGTTGAATGCCTCTTTTGGGAAAAGGGCAATTGTCATGTGGATAAGGTGGTATTGACAAATCTGCTTCCCTGGAAGCAGATCTGAAGATGAATGAAGCATGTGCTGCAATGTGAGCCTCCTCATTGGTTGTGTGAAAATAGACTGAATTGCAAGTTTAAATGATTACAGTTCAGTCTTGAGGATCTGTGTGATGCAATCTCCTCTCCATAAACCATATGTGTCTTGCTTGAAAGCCCAATAGAAGGTCTATAGAGGTTGTGACCACAACACAGGGAGTTTGTGGCTCAGAGCCACCGACTTCTCCATAGTGATCCAGTTTTATGTCCCCTGAATGATTGATAGGAGCTGTACAGTGCAGTGCAAAACTATTTACATTGTCTGCACCAATAGGAATAGACATTAACATGATCATTTCCACTGGGTAAGTGCTGACCTTAAATCAGAAAAAAAAATACAAAAATCAGGCAGAAGTCTATTCTAACCTAGATATAGATAAATATATATATACTAGCAGTATGGAACAGCGATGCCCATTTGTTTTTTGAGGGGTATTCTCGTTTTCAGTTATGTTTGGTGCAACACAGACTCACACACATATTATCACACATACATACATACATATATACATACATCCACATTCATACATCGATAAATACATATACACACACACACGTAGATATTGTTATACAGAGATGCACAGACATATACATAAATACACACACACAGATACATACATACACACAGATACATACACACACACATACACCCATCATACTGCAAAAATGAAGGAAATTGTCATGTGGCTCAGAAGCAATGTCAAAGCAATGCAGAATTAAATCACATACAGTGTGTTAAAAACACAGGCTACTTTTGCTGCTGACCAAGCATGTCCAAAATACAAGTACACAGTGACATATAAAGTTCACTATAATCATGTGGATGGACAAAAAATTATGAATGAATTGTGATTATACTGTAAGTTGGTGTAAGGTTGCTGCCACCTACAGGTCAATGTATGTCAATAGCATTGTTTCTGTATTTGTGTTTGGTGTAAAGCAGATACAACGTATAAGGGTTGCAACAATTGTAGCAACACCAGATTAGCCACATTGTATTCAATCAGCCACTTCAGAGAATAGGAGTGTTGCAGTGCTATGATGACCTGAAATAAATAAGAGATAAATGTAGTGTAGTGCTAAGCAGTTGTATGATGTAGTAGGATGTAAGGGTGTTAGTAGCTATTCTGATAAGCCAAAATAATGGAAAAAGTATGGTGCGGTCTGCTGAGCGATGCACTGGAGACCTGCTGCGCTGAACAAATACTGTCTGTGTATATATCTACAAAGTGATGTCAAATTAGTACTGTACCCTATGTCAGTAGCATATCCTATATAATAATTCACTAAAACGTGTGTAACGACACAGTCTTGCGCAGTAGAGTCTGCTGCGCGTGCTGCAGTCATGCTCAGTAGAGACTTTGTGCACCATGGCTGATACCGTCCAGCTCTGTATCAGCCGTGGTGCGGGCAGTCTCTACTGTGCATGACTGCCCAGCGACCGGCTGGCAGTGGCACTGTGGCCCGTGTAACGGGCTCTTCAACTAGTACGTGAATAAAATGTCAGAGATACTGTATTTAGGAAAAAAAATGGATGGAAGTAGAGGATATCAACAGGAGTGTTGAGGAGACCCACAATGTCAAGGATCCACATACAAATATAGCATAACCTAAAGTCTTACGTGAAAATAGAGATATTAGTGCCCATACTCTCAGGGTCACCTTAGATAAATATACTAGCGCTATGTGGGGCAATTGGGTGCAGCACCTGTATATATACTACTGTAATAAACGTACACACAGAGAGCAGCACAAGTCGTCCGATGTAGACAGGGGTCAAATCAGGTAACCGAAAGAAAAAAAGTTGGGTTAACAATGATGATGGTTAAATGGGAAGCCTAGTGGTGAGCGTAAGATCTAATGTATCATGTATCAATCTGTAACATGAGAAGAGGAGGATCTAGTGGCTACTGTGGAGAGCTATAGCGCTACACATGCAAATACAGCAAATGAACGTTTAAAGAGACAGTAATGTTTCATAATAAAAGCAGCTCTAATTAATAATCATAGTATTTGGACTTTGGAGAGTGTTATTTCAATTCTGTCAAAGTTGTAGTTCAAGAGTAATTCAGTGACAAAGTATCCCCCTCCCACCCCTTTTATTGATGTAACATTGCTCAGCCAGAGCAGAAGGGAGGTGCCCAGGTAGATTGCGGAGAGGGACAATCTTCAATTAAGATAAGGGAAAAACCTGAAAAACTTGTCAAGGGGGGCAGGGTTTTCATTGTTCTCATAGGAAGAAGATTGTCCCCTGATATTATCTGTCTGGTGTATGGACTGCATTCCACATCTGAGAAGAGATGGCTTACACTAGGTAAAAGGGGCGGGAGGGGAAACTTTGCTTGTGAATATCTCTCAAACCATAAAGGTTTGAGAGATAAGACTTATATCTTCTTCATGTTTTCTTAATGCCTACAAAATAAAATAAAGATAAAACGAAGTATTACTATCCTTTTAAAGCACCCATCCCAAATGGAGGAAACAATGTAGATCTTGTATACAATGTGTTGGATAAAGAAATAGACAAACCATAGTGTACATATAATTGTTTGAGGGATACGTGTCTCAGGAACAAATACATTAATTGATGTTATTTTTTGGTTGACATTGTGAATATATTACTGCATTTACTGTATTTCTATTTGGTTATTAATGCGTTGCGTAGAGGACTGGGAGTGAAAGGGTTGACATGATTGCTTGGGCTGCTTTGGTCTTAGTTCATATGGCTGCTACTTTGGTTATTTTGTAAGCAATGCTTAACAGTTTCAGTGGCAGTGGGTATGCAATGCATTGTAATGCATTACATACCCCTCTGGCACTGAAAGGGTTAATGTGAGTCTCACTGTGGAATGTATACATAATGTAAATTAATGTACAGGCTGTACAATCCTGTGTACATGAATATACATTATATATACATACACACTTTCTCACTGAGGCGCATATTAACCCTTTCAGTGCCAGAGGGGAATGCAATGTATCAGAATGTGTTGCTTATCCCTCTGACACTTAAACAGTTAAGCACTGCTCACAAAATAACCAAAGAGACGGGCAATGCCGTCCCACACTGCCAGTATATGTTTGCTACTTTAGTTGCCACCAATGTATCAGTCCAGCAATGCTAATGTCTTGATACTATTGGTGCGTTGCAAGAAACGTTCATATTGGATAAAGGCATTTTTGCGCGCAGATAGATTTTGCGCATGTTCTAATCCAGGAAGTTAAATACCAAACGCTTCTTGAATTGTGCATAAAAAATTCCATTTTACGACAACACTGCACAGACGTAGAAATTCAATCGCAATAGCAGTTCCTGCATTAGGCGCATTCGCTATTCCACTCACACAGATTCGTTAATCTTAGCCACGCCCACAAAAAAAATAAATATACGCAGCTGTTCGCTAATCTTAAATTTTCATGTGCAATTCAACAAAATCATGTGCAAACCTATTCCCTACTGGTTTTCACACGGGAAATAGCGATTGCGCACGTTTCCTGCATCCCGCCATATGTGACATGTTTAACAGACCAGTGATTGTTGGAGGACTCTTCTTTCAAATCCTTTGTTGCTGGTTCTTTACACTTGATAGGTAGTGGAACATGCAGCATACCACTGTAACTTGGGCTATATTTGCACTTGGATTGAGTTGTGGAATCCACGGTTCCTAATCATATTTTTGGACATTTATTTCCAAACTAATCACCTAGCTCACACTCTTGGGGTATGTTCATGAAAGATAATCTAGGGGGACACGTGTTAGGAATTAGCCGATTGATATGGTATAACATGCCCTCATATGCTGTGCAATGTAGTGGTGTCCTGTTTGGGATTTCGCAGAGTTCAGTGGGGTATTTCAGCACATCAAGGTACCTTCAGTGCTTTATGTTATCATTTCCTTTCTTTAAATTGTGTGGTTGTTTTTATTAAATGTATAGGACTTATTTCTGTTTTAACCAATGTAATTTCAAAGTGTATTTTACTTAAAGTGATAGTAATACTTAACATGTAAAAAAATATATGTTGTAGGGTTTATCACTCAGAGTAAAACAAGGGTACTCCCACTGCTGAATTTTTTAGGTGCAATATCGCAGTGACCTGAAAATTTACAGTGGCGCTGTTGATACACCATCCTATAGACTGCTCTGGTCCATAGACCATAAATCTACTTAGGATGGTGTAGCAACAGCACCACTGTAAATTTTCAGGTCACTGTGATATTGCACCTAAAAAAAATCAAGTCTGAGCTGTTATAATGTTTGAATAAAACATCTCTCAGCAGTGGGAGTACCCTTGTTTTATTCTGGGACATAAACCCTACAACATATATTTTTTTACATCTTAAGTATTACTATCCCTTTAAAATGTAGTAGCAGCTGGAGTGCCTTCATGTGCTGCATAGGAAATAGTTTTGCTTTGATGTATCCAGTCCTAGTGGTGATCAGAATCCCCCAATCTGTGGTTAATTTCCAAAGTAGTGACCTGTGTCCTCATGTGGTACAATACAGGGGTTACATGAGGACACAGTTTGCTACTTTGTAAATGAAGCAGGGATTGGGGGATGTGACGTGCGCTTGTTTATACGCTCTGAGCATATTCGCCTGATTGGTTCCCGCCTTGTGTGTACCTATTTGAACGCCTCTGGGCCTAGCACCAGTTGTCCTTACATGGTGTTCCTGTTAGTCTCGTTTGTCTGCTCCATTTCACTGTGACTCTTACTTGGCCTCCGATCTCGCTCTGTGTATGACCCCGGCTTGTCTGACTATCCACATCGGTACTACCCGTGGCTTTGACTGATCTTGCTCCGTGTATGACCCTGGCTTGTCTGACTACCGGCTTGTCTGACTATCCACATCGGTACTACCTGTGACTCTGGCTGATTACGCTCCGTGTATGACCCTGTCTTGTCTGACTATCCACATCAATAGTACCTGTGGACCTGTGGCTCTGGCTGATTCTGTTCCGTGTATGATCCCATCTTGTCTGACTATCCACATTGGTACTGACCTGTGGCCCTGGCTGACTACTCGCTCCTTGTTGTCCCCAGTTGTCTGACTATCCACTTGGTTCTGGCCTGTGGCTCTAGCCAACTACTAGCTCCTTGTTGCTAGTTGTCTGACTATCCTCTCATTACAGAACTGGGTACAGGCTGACTACTCGTTCCTTGTGACCTATGCCAGTCCGGCTATTCGTAGTACGGTACTGTGGCTGTGTATCACAGTGCCTGTGATTCCTGTCACTGTCATCTGTGGCAGACACTGATTTGCTAAGTTGGTTTGGCCCACCCCCTGGTGACCTTTTTATACCTGGCTATCACATCTGTCAGATGCCCTTTCGTGGTGTTTCTGAGCCAGTTGTACTGTTGCTGTGTTCCTGTGTTCCGGATTCCTGTGTACCGAATCGGCTTGTCCTGGCTATTCTCCAGTGTTCCTGCTTGTGTATGATCCGGCCCGTCTGACTACCACCCTTGGATCCTGACCCGGTTTGGCTGACGTTTCTGCTTGTGTATGACCCGGCTTGTATGACTACCTCCTACGTGCTCCGACGCGGCCTGGCTGACTTCCTGCTCCGAAGATCGACTTCCAGCTTGTTCCAGTGACCTGCGTTCCAGTTGTCGCCGCCGCAACATTATTACCTACTGTTCCAGTCTTTGTGTGGCTGCCTTGCCTGGTGTTACCCCGATCATTGCAGTGTTTCTACCTGTGCAGAGCTGTGTGTTTGTACGCCTCCCTCATACTGCAGAGCCTTGCTGTACCGCTGAAAAGCCTCGAGTAAACGTGCTTTTTAACCCTAGCAGTGCTGCCTTGGTCCCACTTTCTCTACTCCAGTGCGAGCCTCGTTCTCGGTGATACTCCTGCTGAGTTGGCCGCTCTCCGTCGGCAACTCTGTACATCTTTGCAGAGTATTCACATCCGTTGGGCCGGTTGGGCGCCTAAGGCTCTCTCTCATTGCTATACTGGGCGATTCCGTTATACCGAGTGGTGGCAGGCAAAGGCTTCAGCGCTAGCAATCCGTTAACTACGCCCGTGGGGCTATTGGCTCTTGCACGTCATATCCCAGTGTCCGGTTAAGTCTGAGGAGGCTTGACAGCTCTTGCATTGCAGGCCGGTTCCAGCTACGCCCGTGGGGGCTATTTTCACTTGCACTAGCAGAAGCAGTTCCAGTAGGTACGCCCGAGGGGGCTAAGTGGATTCGTGTTCTGCTTGTTACTGAACACCGTGGCGAGGCAGTCCTGTATCCAGTTTATGGTGAACATTGTCTTCAGCACAGCCTTATGACACCCAGGGCATGCCAAACATCCACATCTGAGACTGACCGTTATCAAGGACTTAACCCTCTGTGGTTATATTCCATTCTACTGCTGTGTATTTGTACATGTAATACGTTTGTGCATTTACATTTGTATCTATCAGTCTTCACTGTTGGTGTATATCAACCGCCACTAGAGGGCGGACCTTTGCCTTACCTTACTCTAAATAAATTGTGTTTTTATTTCACACACTGGTCTGAGAGTCTTTAAAAATCGTTACACTGTGCTGCCCTTCCTCCGACTGCCACTATCTGCATTTAGTACCGTACGGTAGAAGGCACATATCTCTGGGCGCTTGGTCTTTCCTAAAGATAGAACCATAGGCTAGGTCCTATATTTTGCTTCTACTTCGAGTAGTGCAGGCCTCTACCTAGTGTCAGTCTGGGTAGTAGACTGTGGTCTATTGTTATACTGTTTGGTGATATTACAAGGGTATTGCCTATGATATATGTATTCTAAATAAAGGTTGTTTTATTTCAAAATCACTTGTGTCTGACTTCCAGCATGTCCAGTAAGCTCCTCTCATAGGCTCTGCTCACACACACTAATTCACATTTATAAGTCCCCCGTAGGGATGGGCAAAAGTTGTCTCCGTGTTCCCGCAAGAAATTTCATGAAAACCACGTAGTTATCTGCTTTTTCGTGGGAAAATCCGCTTTAAAACTAGCGGTTAAAATTTTCTCATCTTTTGCCCATTGGCCAAAATCTTTCGCCATGTTTTCAATGGTTAGAAAGTTTCTGCCTGTTGCTTTACATTGTTTTCGCACTTCCTCTATAAAAAAGTGATGTTTTCGCTGAAGGCAGACACAATAGAAGCAGCTACAGAGTGAGATAGACGTGCTGTGCTGTTCTACTGTGATATTTTGCAACAATTGAGGCAGGAGAGGCTCATAGTGACTCCTATCAATGCCCACCATGAATTGGTACTGCTTGGCAGGGATGGGGGAAGAGTGAGAATATCCCGCATGACTTTTCTGAAAAACGTACAATTTTTCTGGAAAGTTTTATCCAGTGCAAAATGTTCCTCCTTTTTGCCTATTCCAGCAATTTTTTTTCCTATTCCAACACATTTTTCTCCTAGTCTATCATGATTCTCTGGGTTTTCCTGGCTTTACCAGGTATTCTGAATCTCCTACCTGTCTCTTGTTTCCCCGCCTTGTTCTAGCATAGCCCTTGTTTGGGCCTATATCAAGCACTGACACCCTTGAGTCAGTGTGTGATCAAAGCGTTCTGAGTATCTAGTGCTGAAGTTATAGTTCCTAGTGTTTACAGTGTTTGACCTGGCTTTCCTACATCTCTTGTCTCCTGATTCTGTACAACTCCTGTGCTGGTTTTGACCTCTGCCTGTTATTTGACTATTCTTCTGCCTGCTGATCTTGTACCGTGCTGCTCGACTGGTTTTGCCCCTGGCTCGTTTGACTATCCTTCTGTCTCATTCTAGGTACTGTCTTTGCCCGCTGGTTGCTGACCTGGCTTGTCGACTTCTCTCCTTTCGACAAGATCCCTGTGCCCAGTGTGTCACATTCGACGTTGTCGACTATCCAGTCAAGTTTGTCGAGATCAACTATCCTAGGTTTGACCTCCCATCGCACAGTAACCTTGAGACTACCCAGGTCTGCTGATCCAATGTTCGAAAGAGGCAACTATACTTCTGGTAGGTACATTGATTCCAGACCTGATGAGTAGCTGTGTGTGTGTGTCCCAGGTGGTTATCCTGCAATCAGGCTTCTCGGACTGCACCTCTACCCAGCTTCATCTGTAGCAAGACCCCCTGGGAGCAGCCATTGACCACTAGCACTGTTCTCAAGCCTGCAAACTCTAGCTCCTGGCTCACTGGGGGCTACCTAGTAAGTATCCTGTCTTGTCATCTGTTGTTGTATATGTATTATCCATATCAAATCAGCAGTCATCTACTTACTGTGGGGATTCTCCTCTGCAGGGATTTCTCAGGCAACTTACATTGGGCGCTCCAGTCAGATCATTACATATTCTAACACATTTTTCGCCTATTCAACTAATTTTTCTCCTATTGTAACACATTTTTCTCCTATCCCAACATATTATTTCCTATTCCAACACATTTTTCTCCTATGTTTAATATGGTGCAACATTTTCCAGCACACTGTAGTGGAGAAATTATCATTTTTGCAGCAGTGCAATTACCCTTACTCATCAGGATAAAACCTTCAATATGTATTTTTTTCAGTATTATGTGTTACGATCCCTTTATTTGTAAATTCAGTCCTAACTATAATGTAAGTATAGCATCATATTTTGAAATTGTAATGTTAAAAAGCAAAACTCCACTTCGAAATTTTGATGACAATAGCGTAATTGTGCCAGGTAATGAAGGAAAAAAAACATTATTTGAAAAAAATAAATAAATACATTTATATATATATATATATATATATATATATATATATATATATATACAGTCACACACTAGCAGGTATGTAGCATGGCTACTGTTTGAGTGCCAGAGAGGTATCCAATGCATTGCAATGTATTGGACAGCTCTGTGACACTCAAAGAGTTAGCTTTTATTAAAAATCAGACCTCACTGTGGGGCATCGGACCCCTACTGATGCCCTCAACTACTGATTTCCCAGCCAATTCAGCTGGGAGATCTATAATGGCATTGCAGGGAAGCAAGAGAGCTCCCACAGTTCCATGAGGCTTTCCCTCATTGACGTGAATTTTTTTCTCAATCCTGCGCACTCCCACCCGGGTGCTCTGTGTAGAATGGAAGCAGGGAAGCACTCTTGCTCCCTTGCATTACGTCTATTGATCTCCCACCCAAATTGTCTGGGAGATCACTAGCTGTGATGTATCAAGAATGGTCCAGGTGTGTAAGCTGTTGATTGAGGAGGCAGTGGCTAAATGTTTTTTTTTTTTTTTTTTTTAAACGGTGGCAGTGGTGGTTAGTTGAGGAGGTAGGGGGCTATGTCCCTTGCCTTCTCCTCAACCAATCAGTATTTTCCACCCACCTCCTCTGACAGTGAGCCAAATGCACTTAGATTTTATATCTATCTATCTATCTATCTATCTATCTATCTATCTATCTATCTATCTGTCTATGTATCTATCTAGCTCTCTATCTATATACACACATGCAACAAAGAGTGTGAAATACTCATTGGGGGTTATGCACTTAAGTGTGATAAAGTGGTGATAACACAGAGATGACTTTTCCAGTGATATCACCTCTCCAGTTCCTATATTATTCTATAGAGCCTAAGCACGCTCCAAATCTGAAGAAACATTAGTGCATTGACTCCATAGAATAACACAGGAACTGGAGAAGTGAAATCACTGGAGAAGTTATCTCTGTGTTATCACCACTTTATGACACCCTAGAGCATAACCCCCAGTGAGAGCAAACAAAAGCACAGTCTGCTTGTTCTATGGCTAGTTACTGCTCAGGAGCTCTATGTTTTAGCTATATATTGTCATTACAGAGGAGAAATTTCCATATTCTAATCAGAGTAATTACATTAAAAAAAATCGGTCTAGTTCTGATATGTCAGGTATACCAGTGAAGCTGGTTCCCTTAGGCACTGAGAGAAATGGTTTTCAAATGATTTCCTCTCTTTGATTAGGGAAACCAGCTGCCCTTCACTGACAAGGTCCAAGAAGGCCAACAAATGTATCTTGGGTTAGCTACTATTCAGAGGAAAATTACCTGTCAATTCAGAACTGGGTCACCCTTTTGAGTGGGGTTTCAGATATACACATGAAAAATGGCACATTCTGCTGTGAAATAAAATGATGTGAGAACTGTCCACACATCCAATGTACAACAAAGATAAGAATACCAAATACACAGCAATACTATGAAATTAACAGTTCCTTCACTTGCTCCTCATCAAATGTATTATACCTCATAACCTGTACACAATGCCCCACAGGAGGGTACTACATTGAGGAAACAGGACAGACATTGAGGAAAAGAATGAACCTTCATCGCCACACAATAAACAGAAAAAAGGTTGACACACCAGGTGGAATGCATTTTTGTGGTCCAAATCATACTCTACAAAATATGAAGGTCACCATACTCAAAGGGAAATATAGAACACAAAGTGAAAGAATATGGGAATTTAAATGGTTATATTTGACACATTAAAAACAGGCCTGAACCTGGGGATGAGGTTCATGTCTCATTATAATCGATAGAACATCTTGGTGTAGAGACTGTATATAGATGGATCTTGTCAACTCCCAGACTAACAGGCTCTTCACACCTCTGTGTTAATGAACTTTTCCTTGTTCCCAGGATTTTTATCTAACTCTATACATATTTCATATCTACACAGACCGTATGTTGACCCCCCCCCGTTGTGTACTCATATAATTGGTTTCAAATGTATATCATACTCTGTAAATATAAATGCAGTGTTATTCCAGCTTCATTTGTTAACCCGTGTCTGAAAAAGGGACCTAGTGTCCTGAAAGCTTGTTCTCAGTTAGCTATTAAAAAGTATCACCTTTATATCACTCTTGTGAGTTTCATTTGCTAAAGTAGACTGAATCCCATCTGCTCTACTGGCTAATACCAGTACCACCTTTTTTCTGATGTACACATGGAAATATCCCCTCTGCAATTCTACAAGAGACTTAGACAGGAACCCCAATGGGGAGGGTTTCCATATGCTTTTTTCATTCTCCATGGGCATTTTATACCTTTTGGTTACAGTATTTAATTTTTATAGATTTTTTAATATCAGGATTTTTTGCTGCAATATTTGGAGTCAAAACTGGAGTGAAAACCGTCATTTTATAAAAATGCCCACTTTGAAGACAATTTCTTCAGCAATTTTTCATAGTTTTAACTTAAAAGAGACATTATCTCTGAACATTTACTGTAAAATATTTTCTTGTTAATAATGACATTTTCTTTTGCAGATTGGAGCAATAGACAAGAAATAAAAGTAGAGCAGGTCTCCAGCTAACCAGCTGCATCATGGGGAACACGTACAAATTCTCATTAATTTAAATGAGGCTTCTAACCTCGAATACCTGAATTGCTTTGTGATGCACCGGAAAACTCTCTAAATGTTGAAGGGGTTAAGAGTCCATTTTAAATCAATGGTAATTTGATGAACGATTATTTGTCCCTATGGTGCAGATGATTTGCATCAGAATTGCTCGTATTTTTTGAATGTCACCCAATGGCCAAACGTATTTACATTTTATAGCTTACTTTTCCTAATGCTGGTTTGCAAGAAGCAGCAACTGAGAGAGATCCAGAAATGGTGTACTGTTGGGATAAAAAGAAAGTTGATATTAGAAGAATGCATGAGATCTCAAACAGCTTCTCACAGTGATGTTTACCCTCTGAAAATGATAACACCAGTCAGGGAATTATTTACCTTTAATAAAGATATGTTTTTTAGTTTTTCTTTTGAACCACCTAATTCCTGTTGTATATCTGTTAACCATCTTAACTGGCATGTCTCACTAGTAGCACTTGTTGTAAGGGATGGTTTTTGGTGTTCTCCTCACGGTCAGTTGGGGGTTAATGCTCTGCATTAGTTTAGCAACAGCAGAGGGGCAGGCACTGTGAGGCCATGTGATGTTTGTGAGAGTAATTTGGAGATGTCTCCTATACTCAGTGTTATATAACCAAGCACATACGCATGCGTAGTTTTAGACATCTTAGGGCGTAGCCTGTATTTTAACCTGTAATCAAGACAACAGTGTTTAGAGCCATTGGAGACTTAGGGAGTGTGTACCTGGTCTCAAGTCGGAGAGGTAGAGATTATTACCTCATCCAAACTTGTGTGTTGCTGTTTAGCCATTTGGGACGTCAGGTCTGTCGGGCTATTCACCTGTGTAACGATCCTACGGAGTTAGGGTGGAAAGGCTCTCCCACACTGATGTTTTTCTCCAGTGGATAGATAAGTAACTTGTTTGTTTTGTATGTCTCTTTGTTAACCCCAGAGCCGTGTGTCTCTCATACGGATGAAACTCTGGCATATCTCTTGTAAACATCAGAGCCGTGTGTCTATCATACGGAGGAACCTCTGGCAGATCTCTCTTTCATACTTGTGTGAACTCTGGCCATAACCTGTTTAATCACTGCATGTTTAAATAAACTGCATTTCACTTTAGTGTTTGTCTTTATTCTGAAATTCCAAACTTCTATTTGTAACACTTGTAATAAGAGGAATTCGAAGGATTTGCATGTGGAGATAGCTACCAGAGCGACCACATACAGTCATGCAGCCTAAACTTCCAGAGGACCAGAAGAGTTCCATTCCACATAAGGAGATCCAATGAGATGTTACTCAGGTGATTACACTAGTCATTGTTTAAGAATTGCAGGGAACCTGCATGTTTAACAACCATGAGACAGTGACGTACTCCTTATAGGAAATTCTTAAGTAGCATTATAAAATATAATAAAAACTCAACCTAAATTTTCCAGGGGTGTTACACCTGGGAGTGAGGGACAGAATATGTATTCACCCATTAAAGATTAAATATTGAGTATCAAAAACATTAGACTGGTTCCAAGGTGCTGTAATAACTCAACCAGGACACCAACTGGTTATAGTGAAGTAGGAGGGAAGGCTTAGTCTGTCTTCTTGAATAAAGGATGCAGTGTGTGGAAGCCCTGAGCATGCTCATTTATTTTATCTCTGATCTCCACCTTGCAGCAGGGTCATGTCTAACACTGGAAACCAGATGACAAAACAAAAGGAGGAAGTGAGGATGAGATTCGGAATGAAACGTATGAACATGCTCAGTACCATATATATATATATATATATATATATATATATATATATATATATAGGCCTGTCCTGGAAAGTGGTCACCCTAAGTTTAGGGACTATAAAGGTGTATGAGTGAGCTCTCTATGCTGTTTACTGATTGCCTGACCCAGGGTTAAAGGGACATCAAAATATGAAACAGCTAATAAAACATTAAATACCATGTACTTAGAACTAGAATATGCAAAAATAAATTTTTCATTTTACATTCCTAAGCTTGCTTTTTAACATGAAAATTGTCCTTTTCATAGAACATTGATTTAATAGTTTTTGTGATGTTTGTATTGAAAGATAAGTGCTAATGTCAGGTGGATTAGTGTCCACTGTTCTTCTATTGTAATCTTACATCAGTTCAGTCATAGACAATCCTTGACAATCAGTAGGCAGGAATGGCTGCTCCCTCAGAGTCTATGTAAAACTAGATTTTAGGCCTCCGGGGTCTATTGGATCGAGCCCTTAGTATCAACATGTAAAGCTGGTTTTCCTCTGTGCTACCATGGGTAGATGTACTGGATTACACCCCTGTTCCTCACATGGCCCAACCCCAAGACGCATCCACTATTTCCTGACAGAAAATATCCTTCACCTATGACAAGCAAGGATAAAAAAGGCTTTAACCCCTTGGTTGTTAAAGAGATCTTGAAAGCATTGCAAAGAAATGAGTTAGAGATCTCTTTAGCATCCAATGGGTTAAATATTAGCATGTAACGAGCTATAAAACTGGCCACTGAGATTAATCTGGCCACATCAACAATTCAGAATTTGGGTGTGGCCAGGACAGTTGAGACACCCCTAAAATTTGCAGCTCTAGATAGCTGCTTGCTCTGCTTATTGGGAAATATGGCCCTGTGTACCACCCTTAAAAACTGCAAACTGAAGGCAATGTCCTTAGTTCAGGTAACCTGTATCATTTCTTATATGAAGTTTAATCCAATAAGAACTACACGGTCTGGGGGTGAAGTGCCCTAGAGAACCACTGCACTTTTTTTTTCACTACTGCATTCTGGGATCGTGTTCCCACAATTCCATGATGAGCCAGGACCGTCACCAGTCCTTAACATTTGGACAGGCGTGACGGTCCTGGCACCAGTTGTTAAGATGTTACCTATAGGTTCAATATAATACATTATTGTAACTGTCAGGTGATTTTCCTGTATTTGGGAATTCTTTCTATTGTTGCTCTTTCTATTTGTTAACCCATTAAGGACCAGTAGGGTGTGCAATGCATTTCTTTGCAATGTCTTGCACCCCTTTGGAAATTCTTTTTGCCCTCCTTCCGTCCTTCTGATCTTTATATGCCTGAAGAGTTTACTTTCATTGACTATAGTCAATAATTTACATGTGATTCATAGGTGAGTACAGTTGTCTTGCCTAAAATATAATTTTTCAAATTATTTGTAAAATAGCAATTCATTAATAAAATGACTCACCTGAATTATCATATAGATAGAAGAAGTCAGAGATGCTCAGCTAGGCTCACGAGCTTGCAAGGGCGTGCAAAAGCTCACTGGGACTGTGTCCTCTCACCCAGGGTGCAATCTCTTTTAGCTCACAAATGCCATACACAGAGAAGAAATATTCAGAAGCATATCATAGAGGTCCTGCCAAAAGACAGTCCAGCGATGAAATGCCAGACAATTCCTCTCTGAAAAGGGGAAGCAGCTAACCCCAGACATAGGTTTTGGCCTTGTTGGGCCTTGTTGGTGAGGTGCAGCTGATCCCTCTAGGCATTTGTGAGCTAAAAGAGATTGCACCCTGGGTGTGAGGACACAGTCACAGTGAGATTTTGCATACCCTTGCAAGCTCATGAGTCTAGTTGAGCATCTCTGACTTCTTCTATTTCTATGCAAATTGCTCTTAGGGTTAGTTACCCTAAGGGTAATGGGGGAATCCAGACATGGACCCCTTGCTCACTAGGACCTGGAGAGATCAGCTGCACCTCACCGACAAGGCCAAAACGTAAGTCTGAGGTTAGCTGTTTCCCTTGTTCAGAGAAGAATTGTCTGGCATTTCATGGCTAGACTGTCATTTTGGCACAACCTGTATGATATGCTTCAGAATATTTCTTCTCTGTGTATGGCATTTGTGAGCTAAGAGAGATTGCACCCTGGGCATGAGGACACAGCGCCAAGGAGCTTTTGTACACCCTTGCAAGTTCATGAGTCTAGTTGAGCATATCTGACTTCTTCTATTTCTAAATTATCATACAATTCTGAAGAACCTTTATAAATTCAAGATTGATACCGTAATCTTAATTTTTAAACTAAATTATTACATGTATCAATTGCCTGATGCTTATAATAGTATCAACATATTTTACTAGGAAGGATGCATTGAGATTATCTCTAATTATCAAGCACATCCTGGGTTATACAGTAGATGTCATTTTTACCCAATTTAACCCCTTAAGGACCGGGAAAATCTGAGGTCGTTTTCCCTTAAGGACCGGAGCAATTCTGACCTTTTCGACTATGTCTTTGTTCAACAGTGTTTTCCCTCTTAGGATTTTATCCCACCCTCATAAATTATATACTGCTTTTTTAAGCACAAATAGGGCTTTCATTTGATACCCCACATATATGGATAACCCACCATTTACTTTATGAAAACTGAAAAAAAAGTAAAAAAAACACCATTTTTGAATTTCTCTTGGGATCAATTGGTCACAAAGGGTTAAATTTTTATGGAGACTGCATTAAAAGTATGACTGGTCAGTCATACCTACAAAATGCGCAGTTTAAAGTGGCCACTGTCCCCCCTGGGTGAAAATCCCCATGTCCCTTTTTCCCACCCTATTTTGACACTTTTTTATCCCTGACATTTGGTGGTGTATATAAGTGTATTACATAGCTCCACAAGAATCACACTTGCAATATTGTTTAATTATGTTTTTTTTTTTTTTTTTAAATAACATTTTTTTTTTGTAAAAAAAAAAAAAAGTGTGTTGTGTTTTTTTTTTTGTTTTTTTTTTTTAAAATAAGTAAATAATTGCAGGTCAAAAATTGACCTGCATTTAGCCAGCCTCATGCACCAGCAGTGAAGGGGTTAATACCCCTAGCTGCTGTATTTTATTTTGCCACTAGGTGTCTCCTCTCTACTTCTCTCTCCCTTACTTTGATAGTAAGGGAGACAGACGTAGACTAGACACTCGGGAGTCAGCATGCTTTGCATGCTGACTCTGTTTGTCAGAATGCCGGTACATGTGATCGCTGCTACAGCGATCGTATGAACCAGCAAAGGCAAGAAGTGATGAGACTGAACGTCCCAGTCTCGGAGCGTTCAGTCTCAGCCTGGAATTCATGATAGCAGCGTGCACGGAGGCACGCTGCTATCATTTAAGCCATGACGGACCTGGTCCGTCATAGGTCCTTAAGTGGATTGCAACCCATGACGGTCCAGGTCCGTCATGGGTCCTTAAGGGGTTAAGGGCATTCATTCTATCTACACCAGAAGGATGAGTTGACCCTTCCAGGAATAGAACCTGAAGTTTGAACAGATTCTTCAGCTCTTTCATTAACCAAATGAGCTATCTCACCAATATAGTTGAACAAAATCTGTTACCACAACTGGAAATTAATGAGACAAATAAACACATTTAAACATAAACAAATGCTTACCATTATCCCAGACCAAAAAGGCAAACCAGTATAAATCAGAAAATCCCAATGTCTTCCTGTAGATGAGACTGTTATAGCAATGCCAAGTATAATATGAAGTATTCCTATAAATAGCTGTGTCATCTGTAAAACAGAAATACAATAGCTAAAAATCACATAGCACTTGGGAAACAGTTACACTAAACACAGTATTTCATATTGTACAATTCTGAATACTATGTAGGATTTTTGAACATTCTCTTGTATCATAGAGGGATGCAGAAAACTTGGGAACAGAGCTCCTCCCACTAGGAGGCAGGGCACTCTGAACTCATACTCCTTCCACTCCTGACGCCATACCCTATCATCACTAATAGCAGTAGGAGAAAGTTCCACAAAAATAATGTCGTTGTCCGCTTCTTTGTGGGGAAAAAAATATCTTGCTCTATAGTTGCTTCTATTGTGTCTGCCTTCAGCAAAAACGTCAAGTTTTTATAGCGGAAGTGCGAAAACAACATAAATCAATGGGTGGAAACTTTCTAGCCATTGAAAAAATGGCAAAAGATTTTGGCCAATGGGCCAAAATGGGCCGCTAATATTAAAGAGGATTTCCCTGTGAAAAAGCGAGTAACTACGTGGTTTTCGCGAAATTTCTCGTGGGAACACAGCAACATCTTTCGCCCATCCCTACTCAAGACACAGTCTCTGTCTCATGATTTTGCTCTTATTTGTCTTACTGGGTGACGTCGGCTCATCTCAAGTACCCAGATTCCTCGCTCCTGTACCCTTTGGCCTGACCTTTACTGATCTCCTTCTCTCTGTCTTAGCCTTCCCTCTATTTCTCTCTCTTTTTCTCTTGTCTTCTGCAATCTTCCTCCTCATTCTACCTGGTCCTGACTCTACTCTTGGCTATTCTTTCTCACTTTGTCTTACCTCAAATACTCGCTCTCAGTTCTGCCTCTTCAGTTTTCCCTCACTCTGAATGCATCCTTAGTCTTTACTCAGTCTGCCTCCTGGTACACTCTCTCTCTCTTGTCTTTTTCTTTCTCTCCAGATTCTCTTCTCGGACTTCCATCTCGTTTCCTCCTCAGTATACCTTAAGTCCCTCTCTTTATTTCCCATCTTCTGCTGAGTTCCCTAGTTCTAGGGAGGAGAAGGAATTCACTAACATAAGTAGTGACATCACTGATAAAGGGACTGGGAGCCCCCATTCCTCAGACCCAATAAGGAAAAGTCAACATCATACCTCCCTTGTGATCTAGGGGTGGCAGATTTGTTTCATCTGTCAAAGCAGCAGGATGGTGATGAGAGTGCTAGTATGTTACAGTCTGAGCACCATGGCCACCACTGGACTAGTTTCTGAAAGCAGCAATAATGAACAAGGACCTGCTCCACTTACCACCAATAATCCTGTTCCTATTCCAGCCATGATGTTGAGGCAGCATTACCTACCCCAACCAGTAAACGTGTTTATGGTTTGTGATTAGGGCAAGTTTGTGAAAAAGGGAAAGGAGGGGACAAATCAAGATGGCACAGCACAAGCTCTGAGTCCTGCAAAAAATATTTACTTTTTGACTGGCCTGGCTGTTCTCTGTGTATGCCTGCTGTTATGCTGGCTAACTATTTTAGGAGATTAAGAAGAAAAAAACAGATACAACCAACAATGTGGCAGATGTGTATGGTGGTCGTAGACTGCTGTGGTGTGACTGATATATATATAGAATACTACATCAGCTATTACCATTATCTTGTTTGTGTCAAATGTAAGCTATCCTTATTCTCAGATTATTGACTCGCATTATTTCTACCTGATTCTCAGATGGTATTAGATGTTGATTCATTTTTAAGAATGTTAGTCCCCAACATTGCTGCTTGATAAGCGCATCCTATTTTGTTTACCAGTAATCCATAAGATCATTGTTTCTGCCTATAAAGTGGCTATCCAGTATGCTGAATTCATATCACATGCAGTGTTACCACTCCTAGAACTACACTGTGTTCCTATGTATCAGTAACCAAACTCAGGGAGCAAGTCCCACAGAGATATTCGGGTACCAGTGCCACCACCAATGCTGGATATTTGTTGCCACTTCTGAGACCCATGAATTGCCTTGTGTTAATAATGGGATGTTCTGGTTGATGATGTAGCTGCTTCTGCTGCTGGTCTAAATACTTTGCTGCCTTCTTTTTCACTATGCTCTAGATGTTTTTGGGCCCTTTCTCCCTCTCATCCTCCAAAATGCAACCCTCCACTTGATCCGTAAGCATATCTATATTCCTTGACAGAATCTGATTCCTCAAAAGAGATGCTGCTGATCATCAGGACTCTTTGTTGTCACAAACAACTTATGATGCTTTGGCTGATATTTTGGAATTTTGGGTTTATAGCGGGGGACCAGCAAACTGGAAAGAATGTATTCCTTATTGCTTTTAATGGACATTATTAAAGGATCTTGTTTAAAGTATGCTAACATGTCCTTGATCAGCTGGTGCATGTCTGTGTTGTTGTTATGGTACGATTCCTCAGTCATGCTCCTCAGTTTTTTCTGCTATAAATATATCAATGGTAGAATTTTACTAATTCCTGCCTCAATGTGACTAACCAGCATGGTTGCCTTGCCTCCATAAAGGGTTTCAGCAGCTCACATACATTGCACATTAGTTGCCATTGGTCAGGTGACAAAGAAGATCCCTATAAATCCTTCCAGTTTTGCATGGTGTACTCGCAAATTGCCCCGAGCCCTGGGAACTCCTGCAGCTAGTTGTGGCACCTCTGACCTGTTGATACTTTGTCTCCTAGTCAGACCTGTGGTTGTGCTTCAAGCAGAACTACCACCTCACCCCATCTGGTGACTAGCTGCTCAGTAGCGGTAGTCGCCAGAATTATTACCTTGTTAAATAGAATTAACCATTGTTCCCAGGCTGACAGGCAGGACGGAGCGCAGACATCTTTCCATAGGGAATTATTGGAGCTCAAGTTTTTTAGCAGTAGTAGTTCCGCTTTCAGGTGGGACCTCATTGAGAAGGTGCCTAGATGCGAGCCTGTTTTCTCCTGCTCATGTGTTTTTTGCAGAGACAATAGGTAACAATGTGCTTAGCTTTTGGATCATGAGTGAAGTATCTTGACACTGTGAACTTAATGGACTGCAGGGTTCCCAAGGGGCAGCTACTACTTCAATGGCTAGATGTTGATGCAATTCTACTACTACTACTACTGCGTGTCAAAGGTACTGCATGTCCAGCAGCAGCAGAGGCACTCATCGAATGTCAGGTTGAGGATGTTCATAACCTGTGTTGTTGTTGCCGCTGGTTACTCAAAACTAGTAGTGTGTATGTGTGTGTGTGTGTGTGTATGGCTGGGTAGAGCTTGGACTTCCAAGTCCAAGTTCCACCCAGTATCAGTTGATACAGTATCAGATGATACTGACGATGACTGACAGGAAGACTGTGTATTTCTGGGCATCTTTGCTTGTACAAGTTCAGAGTTTCCAATTGATTTCTCAAACAGTTTATAGACAGACACAGTGCTCCTTTTCAGTGGTGGAAGATTGAGCCTTTCAGATAAATTTTTGGCCATGTCATCATCTCATTCACCCTCAACTTCATCTGTATCTGAAGAAGAGGAGGATGCTGAAGGGATATATTCTAGATCTATAGCATCATTTTCATCATCATCATCATCATCATCATGGTCAGTCATCATTGTGTCATCCTCAGAATTTCCTGCCACTTCTTACCCATGCCATATATATTCCTTTAAGCTGTTAGAGGTCTCTAACAATTTATTTTCTTTCACAAAGGTCACTACTACTTTAAGGACAGGGGTTTCTCACTGCCAGATGTAGGAGTTGGTTGAGCTGCTACACCTTCTTTCATTATGACATCAATTCTAGAATGCAACTTGTTGTTTTCTTCAGTGTTCTTATATGTTTTTTATAGTACTCAATCTGGTGATGGTGGAGGGTTTTGGTGGGACCTTGACAACCTGCATCCTCTGAGGGAGAATAGGGATCCCCATTATTTACTGCACACTCTACAGCAACCATAGCTGCAGTCTATTTTTGAAGTGCCACTTTAATCACGTGTCCCTGCACTTCTCCTACTCATTTCCCTCTCCCCCCCACCCCCTTGTTCATTTGCTGGATATTACTCAACTACTGTGTGTGTTTTTCTGTTAAGTACATAACAGAACTGGTGGAGTGTGATGTCTTGCCTTAGCCCTCAACAAAATACTCAATCACATCTGATATCAATCAAGTCTGCCTCAGTCACACAGCTCTCTTCAGGGTCCCTGTCAACTGTCACCTATATATATTTATTTTTAATCTATATAAAAACTGTTTGTCCCCCCCAAACCTGTAAAACAACTTCTTTCCCCAGACTCCCCCAGCACAGAGATAATCACAGCAAAACCAGCAAGGAACTTGAAATGCAGCTTCCTGTGTCTTTCAAATCAAATCGGTCAGACAGAATGTTGGAGTATTTGGGGGTCAATCTCTTTTGTTCCTTTCTCATACCCTCAGACACATATAACACAAAGATAATAACATCAAGATCAGCAAGGAACTTGGACCACAGCTGTCTGTGTCTTTCAAATCAATTTTGTCAAACAGAATGTTGGGGTATTTGAGGTCAAACTCTTTTACTCCCTTTTCACAACCCTCAGACATGTTTAACTCAGAAATAATAACAGTAAGATCAGTAAGGAAATTGGACCACAGCTGCCTGTTACTTTCTAATCAAATCCATCAGACAGCATTTTGGGGTACTTGAGGTCAACTCTTTTTGCTCCCTTTCTGCTCTCCTGACTCCCCTAATAACGAGAACAAATGTCCGACCTACAAAATTCCCTAAGTTAAGGGTAAACTCCACATGGAATGGCACACTGTGGTCAGCAGAAATACAGTATTGTCATTGATTTCAATGCAACAAGCTAAGCAAAAAAAAACAGGAAAACAACATTTTTAAAAAAAAAAGTTTTGCTTCTGAGGTGAAAACTTCGGTCCATCCCTAGTCATAGGGTCATACATTTCTTAAGTTCTACAAAGTTAGAATTTTTGTGTATCTCAGGGGTAAAGTTTTGGAGGCATGTGTTTTGAAGACCACTGTTCTATAGGTTTATTTCCCTCCCTAAAATTACATTGGTACCTGTCAAAGGTTCTTACATCTCTTAATGATGCAAGAGAAAAGGGAATTTTTATACTTCCCCATGAATCCTTTTTCCTTTAGTCCATTGAAGGATACAGGGCATACCACCCAGAGAAAACTAGAAGAGTTTGGGATTCACTGCTGATTTTTGGATTTCTGGCCTGGTAATGTTTTCCATTGCTTGGCTATATGTAAACTGGCAGTTGACTCATGATGACAGGAATATAGAGGCAGGAGTGGGTGGAGTTTGAATTCAGAGTTCACTGCCTCCTAGTGGGAGGAGCTCTATACCCAAGGTCCATGCATCCCTCATTGGACTAAGGATTTATGGGAAAGAATAAAAATCCCCTTTATATTCATCATCTACATTCAACAAGCTGCACCGCCACAACACGATTGCCTGAGATTTGAAAGGTTGTTTATAAGCCAAGGACAAGATTATGAGGTGTGTATTAATAAGAAAGTTCTTTCCACCCTAGAGTCAGAGAAAAATAAAAATTCCACAAATCGCCAATAATTAAATTTTTTTAATCCCTTGAATGCTTGAGAGGCAATGAGTTGGATACCTCTCTAACATTCAAGGGGTTAAAAGACACATTACTCTGAACAATTTTGGAGCTATAGTTAGAATATAAATGCTAAAACAGAAGAAAAGGAATGCTTTATATGGAGTCAACACACCATCCACAGTATCAAGAAATAAGCAGGGTTTCAGAGCTTCTCCTGCAGAAAACCCTCCACTCTAAGGATAAAATGAAAGATTTAAAAAAATCCACAAATCTAAGCTCTATTGACAGCCCAATAAACCAAATAGATACTCAAAAATTAAAACTTTTATTCAAAAATAATATAGAGAAGTGGTTTCATCCAACAACAATGGAAACAAAATATATCTATCACACAGTCCAGTACATACATGGAAAGTACAAAAGTGTACCTTGAAGAATTATATATATAATCAGGGCTCAAAATTTCCACTCACCTCCTCGCTTTTGGCGAAGAGAAATTGAGTGAGGGCGAGTGGAAATTGAAGCCCCTGCTGTTCCGGTTTCCTGGCCTGTTCCTTGTTTTCCCCATACACACTACCTCTCCAGCAGCCTAAGACGCACTGCACATATAGTAACATAGTAAAATAGTAATTTAGGTTGAAAAAAGACTTGCGTCCATCTAGTTCAACCCTTTTCCTATTCCTGTTTACCATCGTTGATCCAAAAGAAGGCAAAAAAAAACAAAAAAAACACAATATAGCAATTTCAAATTCTACCCTGAATGGGGGGGGGGAATCCTTCTTGATACCAAATGGCAATCAGATTTCTCCTTGGATCAACAAGCCCTAACTAAATATTAATCCCCAAACTAACTTACATAGCCCTCTATGTTATGCTCTTTTAAATAAGTATCCAGGCCCTTTTTAAAGGCATCTAATGTATCCAATAGCACCACCTCCTCAGGTAGTGAATTCCATACCTTTATTGTCCTTACTGTTAAGAAACCCTTCCGCTGTTGTAGATGAAATCTCCTTTCCTCAAGTCTAAGCAGGTGGCCGCTTGTCCTTTGTACTGTTCTGTTAATGAACAGGTCTTTGGAGATCCCTTTGTATGAGCCCTGAACATATTTATATAGTGTTATCATATGCCCTATAAGACGCCGTTTCTCTAGTGCGTACAAGTTTAACTTTTCTAGCCTTTCTTCATAACTAAAACTTTCCATTCCCCTTACTAGTTTTGTAGTCCTCCTCTGCACTCTCTCTAGTTCCATAATGTCCTTTTTCAGAAAGGGCGCCCAGAATTGAACAGGATATTCTAGGTGGGGTCTTATCATGGACCTATAAAGAGGCATAATTATATCTTCCTCTCTTGAGTCAATACCCCTTTTAATACATGCCAATATATTTTTGGCCTTTGCAGCTGCCAGCTGGCACTGCATGCTACTGCTAAGTCTATTGTCTACCATTACTCCCAAATCCTTTTCATTAGTAGATTTCCTCAGAGAAACATAATTTAAACTATATGTTGCATTTTTATTATTATACCTAAAATGCATAACTTTATACTTGTCTATATTGAATCTCATTTGCCATTTACCTGTCCAGTTACTCAATTTGTCCAAATCCTCTTGCAATGAAGACACATCCAGTTCAGACTTTATTACCTTAATTAATTTTGTGTCATTGGCAAACACTGATACATGGTTCCCTATGCCCTCTGGGAGGTCATTAATAAACAAATTAAAAAGAAGAGGACCCAGGACAGATCCCTGTGGTACTCCACTTATCACGTTTATCCAACTGGAGAAATTGCCATTTACTACCACTCTTTGCATTCTATCTTTCAGACAATTTCTAATCCATGTACAAACGTTTTCGCCTAGGCCTATTTCATTCAATTTGTACAGTAACTTTTTGTGTGGAACCGTATACTTCTACTCATTCCAATGTGGCCACATACAATTGCTTTAATGTCCTAATTTAACCCACTTCCCTAGCAGACTAACTTAATAGGAAATACTTCACTATGAACCTTTGAATCTAAATGTTGCAGCCAGGGAATTCCTAAACCACGTATGTGTGGTTCAACAGGAACATCACAGTTTTTCATTTGACTTGTAACTGAATGAGCCGGCACATACTCCGGGACACCAGCACATCTCGCAGCAATCCCCGCTTTAGCTTTGATGTTGTCTCAGACCTGAGGGTCATGCAGATTATCCATAAACCCATCACAATCTGCTCTAAACAATTTTGACAGTGATTTAAGCACTATTCTTAGTCCTCTTCTCACTCAAACCATCGGAGTTCAATGGGACCGGCTTGATGACAGCTGCATGTCTCCAGCGTATTCCGCAGCACATTTAAATGTGATCTACTAAGTGATCATGCTATCATCATCTTTCACACCCTGTGCAGTCCCTACTCTCACCCTTAACCCTTTCAGTGATAGAGAGAAGTGTAATGCATTGCAAAGCAATGCATCCCGTAGCCCTCTGCCACTCAAATGATTAAAACTTTTGTCTCAAGTGCCATGTCCTTCTACTTATATTCCGCCGCTCAGCTGGAGCCCCGCTGAAACACCATGAACTTGCACTGGCTTCATGTAAAACAATGCTTCACTGCATGTCTGAGGTTCACTTCTAATTCAAAGCCTTTTGGCAGAGCCTTCACTCTTTCCTCACAAAGGTGGAAGTCTCCTCCGAAATGCACTGAATTAGAAGTGAACTTCACACATCCAGTCAAACACACTTGGTTTACATCAAGCCAGCACAAGTTTGATGGTGATGCATTGGCCTCCAGCTGAGCTGCGGAATGTACATATAACGGATTGCAGAGATTTACATCCACTCCAGAGCCGGCCCTTTGACGCTGCTGCCAATTTGCCACCCCCGCCACTCTCCTATATCCCCTCGCTCTTGCCATCTACCAGTCCTTCTCACCCAGCAACCTCCCTTCCATCCACTTGCTCTTCCACAATTCACAGGCTTATTCCTAGTCTTCTTACCTCCCATCCACATATTATCACAAAGTCCCGGTTTTTCAACTTGCTGCCCCATTATCTGTCCTACTGGCCCACTTACTCCTACACATTGTGTTGCATTGCTCAATTTCCTTCCATTCCACTGGCCCACTCTTCTTTAAGCTCTTCACTTGTATCGCCCTCACTTCCTTCTGCCTTTACGTTATTTTACTAGCATATTCACTGTCCAGGTTGCATAGCAATCTTTCACATGGCACACAACTTTAACCCTTTCATAACCAGGGTTTTCTGCTCCTGTACTCAAAGGCTTATAATTTATAACCCTTTGCGTACAGGAGCAGAAAATCGTAACCCTGTCAGTACAGGAGCAAACATCCCTGCTTATGAAAGTGGTGTCGTATGTGAAAGATCGCTGTGTAACAGTGGTGCAAATGTACAAAATGGCCAATAAGAAAATATAATATAAAATGCGTAATTCTTCCATTTCTGCAAGGGAATCTAACCAGGGGAGTTGCTTGCCTTTGAAAGACCTGGGTCTTAACCCTTACAGTGCCAGAGGGTGCAGTGTATTGGTGAGCAATGTGTTGCATACCCTGCTGGCACTCAAAGGGTTAATTGTGCATACAGCAGCCATTGCCCATGGGGATTAAGGGCTCGATCCAATTGTTGGCATCGGCAGAAAGAACTGTCGACAGTGGTTTTTGTACGTCAAGTAAGCAATGCAAATGTTCCCACTAGTAAGAAATAACAGCAGTTCTGAAACACACGACTCCCGTTGCCAGAACATCAAGATCTCGCCCATTGAGGACAATGTAGAAGCGAAGCCCAGAGCCATTCAAATGTTGGAGTTAGGGCTAACGCGAGTTAAATTGCAACATTTTCCTCCAGAAATCTAACACCCATTTTTTTTGGCGAACATCACACAACAAGTAGAAAACCACCGTTGAGGAAAATAAAACAAAGAAGCAGGTCATTCAAGGACATAACCCAAGCATACCAAGGTCAGATATTAACCCCTGCAATGCCTAGCAAATAAAACAACAAGGCCTACAACAGTGGTTCACAACCCCTCCACCTAAGACACCCCTAACATGAAATCCTGATGTTCCAGGCCACCCCTTGAGGGCACAAGGAAATTCCCAAATAAAAATAGCATATGCCTAACATCAGGTCCCACTGTGTCAATGGCAATGAGGAGAATATAGTGCATCATATGTCCCATACACACATCTCCCCAAAAAATGTGTACAGTTAATATTACCAATCACTAATGCAGAACATAGCAACATGGGAAAAGTGACACACCCTGAGCTGGTGCACATGGCACACCAACATGACATGACACCCTGGTTGTGAACCACTGGCCTACACCAGACAAACAAGTCACAGACAAACAATAAGAATTCAGCAACCCCACAGGGAAAAGGGGAACACAAAGCAGCACAACATAAGCCATTCCAACACACCTTTGAACAACAGGGGTTAACACACAACACGACATACACACCTGTCACACCAACAACAAACCAAGCTCACCAATGTAACCTCAGCAGTCTATGGAGACAAACCATACACCTTACAGATATATACCAATTACAAATAATCACACCTCTAACCACAGACACACCAGAAAACAATTACCTGAATAACACACACCTTACCATTAGTCCAGCTCTGTATCAGCCACGGCACGGGCAGTCTGTACTGCGCATGACTGCAGCATGCTGAGCAGTGTCTACTGCACATGTTGCGGCGTTACACAGGATTTAGCGAATTATTATATAGGATGATACAGAAAAAAGGGAAGAAAGGAAGGGGTTAACCAACCGGAGGAGAACCACCAGGCGGTGCCCCCCCTCCCCCCAAAAAAAGAAACCTAATAACTGACGCACACTCCAGGAGTATACCAAACCAAGCCAAAGCTTCATCAGACAATACAAAATTAATCAAGTTAATACATCAAATCAATTAAAAAACATCCAGCACAGGAATATGGAGTCATGAAGATATTCCAAAATTAAATAATGCCTCTATAGACTGAGAGCAAGTATATTTAAAGCAAACGTGCAATACCAAGTATCCACAAACAATTCAAAGTGGCCCATTAGCAATGTGCAATATTATCATACATATAAAGTGCAACGTGATAATAATAAACAAAGTATGAATACACATCATATACTTATCTCTATGACTTCAGGAGTCACACAGTTTGATCTTTCCCTTGTGCTCTTACTTATATTCATAGAGATAGGTATAGTGTATTCATACTTTTTTGATTATTATCACGTTGCACTTTATATGTATGATAATATTGCACATTGCTTATGGGCCCCAGTGACATCTTATAATGTGCAATACACGGGATACCATCAAGACAGGGAAATAAATTTCCCTATCCAAGTAGGTCCCGTATTGTATAAAATACTCCTGTTAGTCCCCAAAAAATTCCAAAAATATAAAAATATACAAAAATAAAAAATCCAAAATAAAAAATCAAAAATAAAATCAATGCCAAGGCAATACAAACAATTCTAAAAATGTATCCACAGACTGTCTTAAACGTCTCTGTCCTTAAACCGTAAAGTATCCCTTTTCTTCCATCCAAAGCAATTGTCCGAATACTTAGTAACAGATTGAAAAATGTATACAATAGTATCATAGTAACATAGTAGATAGTAACATAGTAGATAAGGCTGAAAAAAGACATGCGTCCATCAAGTCCAGCCCATGCCAATAACACCCCTGTTGATCCAGAGGAAGGCAACAAAAAAGCCCTCTGGAGCAATTTCCAATGTAGGTGTGTGTGTGTGAGTGTGTCAAATAGTTCCCCGGCTCAATATCCTATTTGCTTTGAAGCCATCTGTCATAACTGTCAATATTGTTCTGTGCTAGATAGGCATCCATTGCTTTTTTGAATGCAGTTACATTATCTGCAAGCACAGCATCCCGAGGCAAAGAATTCCATAGCCTTACCGCCCTTACTGTAAAGAATCCCTGCCTGTGTTTTAGTCGAAATCGCCTTTCCTCAAGTCTTAATGGATGACCTCTTGTTCTTAGCTCAGCTCTTTGCATAAATAATTCATTGGATAGTTCTTTGTATTGGCCTTGAATGTATTTGTAAATGGTAATCATATCACCCCTTAGACGTCTCTTTTCTAATGTAAACAAACCCAGTTTGGCTAGTCTCTCTTCGTAACTCAGATCCTCCAATCCCTTTATCAGTTTTGTTGCACGTCTCTGCACCTTTTCCAGTTCAGTAATGTCTTTTTTTAGAACAGGCGCCCAAAATTGTACTCCATATTCTAGATGAGGCCTAACCAATGATTTATACAGAGGTAGGATAATATTAGCATCCCTTGCTTCTACACCTCTTTTTATGCAGGCTAGTACTCTATTTGCTCTTGCAGCAGCTGAGTGACTCTGCACACTGCTGTGAAGACTATTGTCTATCAGTACACCTAAATCTTTCTCTAATGAGGATTTCCCAAGTTGTTTCCCATTTAGAGTATATGTAGCAAGTTTGTTTCTACAACCCAAATGCATAACCTTACATTTATCTACATTAAATGACATCTGCCACTTTTCTGCCCATTCACTTAGTTTATCTAAATCCTTCTGTAGGGAAAAAACATCGAGCTCTGTATGTATTTCCTTACATAGCTTAGTGTCATCAGCAAAGATTGAGATGCTACTTTCAATTCCCACTTCTAGATCATTAATAAACAAATTAAAAAGCATTGGGCCCAGGACTGAACCCTGCGGTACCCCACTTATAACCCTAGACCAGTTTGAAAAAGTTCCATTTACAACAACTCTCTGCCATCTATCATTTAACCAGTTCTCAATCCATGTACAGATACCACCACCCAAACCGAAGCCTTTTAATTTATGCAGTAACCTGTTGTGAGGCACTGTGTCAAAGGCTTTTGCAAAATCCAAGTATACTACATCAACAGCAATTCCCCTGTCCAAATTACTACTCACTCTTTCATAAAATGCAAGTAAATTAGTCTGACATGATCTGTTCTTCATGAAACCATGCTGATTCCTACTAATGATATTGTTTGTCTTCACATAGTTCTGAATACTGTCAGTTAATAACCCTTCTAGTATCTTACCCACTATGGAAGTCAAGCTCACAGGTCTATAATTTCCTGGTTTGGATCTTGCTCCCTTTTTAAACAATGGAACTACATCAGCTTTCCTCCAATCACAGGGCACTATGCCTGATGAAAGTGAATCAATAAATATTAAGTATAATGGTTTTGCTATTACTGAACTAAGTTCCTTAAGTACCCTTGGGTGTATACCGTCCGGTCCAGGCGCTTTATTCACTATAACCCTTTCCAGTCTCTTTTGGACCTTGTCCTCAGTAAGCCATGTAGATGTTGGAGGAAATTCCATGGTTTTGTCTGTTTGCCCATAGCTTGTCATTTCTGCTTCCTTTGTATATACTGAAGCAAAGAACGTATTTAGGGTCTCAGCCATAGCTTTATCCTCACTAATCAATTCACCTGTTTCAGTCCTAAGAGGACCAATATCAACCTTAACTTTTTTGTTGTTAATATACTTGTAGAATTGTTTAGGGTTTTTCTTGCTCTCGTTTGCAATGTTTCGCTCATTTTCTATTTTAGCTAGCTTAATTGCTTGTTTGCAGATTTTATTACATTCTTTATATTTTTTAAATGATGCATCTGACGCATTTGACTTAAACACCTTAAAAGCCTGCTTTTTATTTCTCATTTCCCTGCTAACCACATTATTAATCCACATTGGTTTTGCTTTACTTCTCTTGTGCTTTTTCCCCAATGGTATATATTGACGTGTATATTTGCCCAAGAGCATTTTAAATACATTCCATGACTCTTGTGCATTTTTATCTTTGAAAATTACATCCCACTGGATATCCTTTAAAGCTTCTTTTAACTTTGTAAAATTAGCCTTTTTGAAATTGAATGTTTTGGTTAAACTCTTGCTATTGGGTTTCTCATAACAAACTTCAAAGGATACAATATTATGGTCACTGCTGCCCAAATGTTCCCTTACCTGCACACTGTTTACAATGTCAGAATCGTTTGAGAGCACTAGGTCAAGCAAGGCCTCTTTTCTAGTTGGCTCCTCTACTAGTTGGGACATAAAATTATCATTTATCATACTTAGAAAAATATTTCCCTTTGTTGTGCCTGAAGTCATATTGCTCCAGTCAATTTCAGGGTAGTTGAAATCTCCCATTATAATTACCTTTGCTGACCTAGCAGCCTTTTCCATTTGCAGTAAAAGCTGGGCTTCCTCCAACTCCCCAACATTAGGTGGCTTGTAGCAAACCCCCACCAATATCTTTTTATTATGTGTGCCCCCAGTGTGTATTTCAACCCACAAGGCCTCTACCTTTTCATTGGACCCTTCATTTATATCTTCCCTTAAACTAGGTTTTAAGGCCTGCTTTACACATACGCATACCCCTCCTCCCCTTTTATTAACCCTGTCCCTCCTAAAAAGTGAATAACCCTCTAGATTGACTGCCAAGTCATACGTATCATCTAACCAGGTTTCAGACACTCCAATCAGATCATACTGCTCATGTACTGCAATCATTTCTAGTTCCCCCATCTTACCAGCCAGACTGCGAGCATTTGCATGCATACATTTTATCTTTTTGCCATTCTTAAAGATTTCATTCTTTTTCAGATGTATTTGTCTTTTATCAGGCTGTAACAATGGCAACTCCCTATTAGCTGAACTAGCCCATTCCCCCTCTCCACCCCCATGACCCTTCTCTAATCCCATTCCCTCAATTATACTATCTTCCCCAGCCTGTGTTGCAGCTCCCTCCCCCCACTTTCTAGTTTAAAGTCTCCTCCAGCCTTCTAACCATCCTATCACCCAGCACCGTGGCCCCCCTTCCACTAAGGTGCAATCCATCACTACTATAAAGATTGCTCCCAAGGGAAAAGACTGACCAGTGCTCTAGGAACCCAAACCCCTCCTGCTTACACCAAGTCTTTATCCACGCATTTAACTCCCTAATCTCCCGTTGCCTTTCTAATGTAGCGCGTGGCACAGGTAGAATTTCAGAAAATACTACCTTAGAGGTCCTCTGCTTAAGCTTATATCCTAGGTCCCTGAAATCCTTCTTAACGGACCTCCATTTTCCACTGACTTTGTCATTAGTACCAACATGTACCATGACAGCCGGGTCATGCCCAGCCCCTCCCAACAATCTATCAACCCGATCAGCCACATGTCGAACCCGAGCTCCCGGGAGACAGCAAACTGTACGATTGTGGCGATCTTGGCGACAGATTACCCTGTCTGTCTTCCTAATAATAGAATCCCCTACCACCACCATCTGTCTAGGTCTGCCTGAGTCCTGGATCCCATCCGTGCTAGAGGGGCTGTTCACTCGGCTGTTAGAGAGAACAGTCCTCTCCAGCAAAGACCTTCCTGTGTCAGCATCCCCAACATCATTACTTAATGTAGCAAATCTGTTAGGATTAGTAAACACAGGAGTGTCCTCCCTATTTCTCTGTCCACCCCCCTTGCTATGTCTAACTGTAACCCATCTGGCTACCTGCTCTTTCTTTGTGCAGTCTCCACCCCCAGAACTACCTACCACCGCTTCCTGCTGCTCAGTCAGCAGACCCCTCTCAAGATTGTCTGTCTTTCTCAATGTTGCAACCTGCCCCTCCAGATCTCTAATACGAGCTTCCAGAGAGACCACTTGCTCACATCTGCCACAGTGGTATGCACCCTGGAACGATTGTTCCAGGTGTGCAAACATATGGCAGTTTGTGCACTGAGTTAAATGGACAATCATGCTACCACTCATATGTGCCAGTTACCACAAGATAAAAAGGCAGGCAGGCAAAAATAGCTGCACAATAAGTTTGATAAATGTGCTCCCCTGTGTAACCCCCTGTCTTTGAATTCCCCTGTTTTAAATTCCCACACTTACCACACCTCTGCACTTGAATTCCCGTTTTAAATTCCCACAATTACCACACCTCTGCACTTACACACTGAGGCAAGATTCACACGTTCAAGTATTCACTATGTATCTGCTATATAAGCCAGGAATCCACCAATTACAAACACAGCAATTAGTCACTCCCACCACACCAGACTTCAATTATTTATCACAGCAAAGAGGGAAAACAAAACTCAGAGAGATTTGCTTTTAACCTCTCCCTTACCACACCACACAATATTCTTATGCTATTATTCCAGCAAGTATCCAATCTCAGTCTCACAGGGCACAGGGCACTGATGAACTTACAGAGCTCTCTCACTCCTTGCTATATAAGCCAGGAATCCACCAATTACAAACACAGCAATTAGTCACTCCCACCACACCATATATCAATCGATATATCTCATGACGCCACTTTATCAATTCCGTAAAACTTTCTCCCAATCAACATATGACTGTTTTGCAATTCGGTTGCCAAACTTCAGTTAATACCACTCTAGCAAGTGTATATGAAAATTGCTAGAGAAATATATTACCCTTCTTCACTGGCTACTCGATATATACATAAAAAGGAACTCTCTCACCCATATATTCTTCTTTTCTCCACACTTTCTCCCGCCAGACTGGTATTCACAGGCACTTCTATTTAGGTGGTTTGCTCCACTTTTATCTTCATACGCCGTGTGTCTCTATTTCTTCCCTGAGGAAGAAGTCGGTGTGGACTTTGAAACGCGTTGGAGGTTGTCCTTGAACGGTAGAATACATGTTGTATTTACATCCATAAGACGATATATCTAAAGCAGCCGCGCAACTTTCTCGATGCTCGAGGTATATGACGCTGGTAATGAGCACCTGCACGTGAAAAGAAACAGTTGCAAGAGTCTGGGCAGAGTCTCGGATGCCGAGAGATACATCTCGTGAGAATCAGGAGAGACGGTGGAGCGAGGATAGAGAAATAGAGACACACGGTGTATGAAGATAAAAGTGGAGCAAACCACCTAAATAGAAGTGCCTGTGAATACCAGTCTGGCGGGAGAAAGTGTGGAGAAAAGAAGAATATATGGGTGAGAGAGTTCCCTTTTATGTATATATCGAGTAGCCAGTGAAGAAGGGTAATATATTTCTCTAGCAATTTTCATATACACTTGCTAGAGTGGTATTAACTGAAGTTTGGCAACCGAATTGCAAAACAGTCATATGTTGATTGGGAGAAAGTTTTACGGAATTGATAAAGTGGCGTCATGAGATATATCAATTGATACTATTGTATACATTTTTCAATTTGTTACTAAGTATTCGGACAATTGCTTTGGATGGAAGAAAAGGGATACTTTACGGCTTAAGGACAGAGACGTTTAAGACAGTCTGTGGATACATTTTTAGAATTCTTTGTATTGCCTTGGCATTGATTTTATTTTTGATTTTTTATTTTGGATTTTTTATTTTTGTATATTTTTATATTTTTGGAATTTTTTTGGGACTAACAGGAGTATTTTATACAATACAGGACCCACTAGGGTAGGGAAATTTATTTCCCTGTCTTGGTGGTATCCCGTGTATTGCACATTATAAGATGTCACTGGGGGCCAATATTAGAGAGAGGATATCGATTCGTATGATGTTTTATGTGGAGATATCTTTTTTATAGTATTGTTTGGGAATTGTTGCAATCTTTCTTCCTAGTAGTGGACTTAGGGTTGCGATATTTTATTTCCCATGATTTAGCAGTATTTTGAATTGTAGGTTGTTTTATTGTATCTCACAACATTGTTCCTGTGGATATTTGTTATTGATACTCTTCTGTTTTTTAAGATTGTGCTCGTGGACGCGCAAAGCACAACTAATTAAAAGAAGTTCATGTGATGAGGTTGTAAGAGTCCTTCTCTCTTTCTCCACTGTGGAGATATTTCAGATTGCAAACACAGTGTGATATAGTGTGTCATCCAGGAGTATTAGTTTCAGTTATCTAAGCGCCGATTGTGTAAGTGTCTAAATTACTATGTTACTATGTTACCTTGGCCTTTCAGTCTGTCCACCTTTTCTTGATGGACTCCAGCGACCGGCTGCAGCTGGACACAGCATTCACCACAGCCAGGACCTCCTTCCATGCAGCCTTTCTCTTTAACCCCATCCCAACGACCTTCCCTTTGGAGAACAGGAGCCTTTCCCTGGTGATCACCGCCTCACAGAGGATGAGGTTCTCCTCCTCGGAGAACTTGGGGTCTCTTGCCCTATCCTCCTCCTCACCCTTGGAGGTTCTTTGAGAGCCTTGGCTCTCAGGCCCTGGCTGGGTGTGGTGCTCCTCATGTCATACCCCTCGTCCCACTGCCATCTCTTGCCCTACACTCTGTGTGCCTCTTCTACTGGAGGTCCCCCTCCTCCCCAGGGCTCTCCCTCCCCTACTCTGACCGGGGATGCCCACCTGCACCTCTTTCTCCTCTCCTCCTACACTCCCCATCCCTCTCACCTGTCCTCCTCTCCTCTCCATGCCACTCACCTATTCACACCCAGGCACTTACTCAGGCCCTCACACACACTCACTCTCTGTCACTCACTTGCACTCACAGACTCACATTGACAAATAAAAGATATAAAATATGTGGGCTATGTGTGTTTGTGTATGTGTGTTTGAATGTGTGTATTTGGTATGTACAAAGGTGTATTATGTGTCACAATGTGTGCTGCAATTTCTCCAACTGCTTCTACCTGTGTGTGATGTGCCTCAACTACCTGTCTCTTTAACTAACCTCCGCTCCTTGGGTCCTGAGATGTAACTCTGTGAACTCGATAACAGACAAAGGTGCCTAGGTGAATTTGGGTCTATTTATAGTTTATTTGACTCAACTTGATACTTTGGGGTGCTGTGATTGACTGGGGCACTAAGTAACGTTTTTTTTTTTATTGGGATGTTTCTCACGTTTGTCGTGTGTTATGCGGCGAAGATGAGGTCAGGTTTTAGGCCACTCCAGTTTTGTACTTTTCGTGTGTTTTGTAGGCCGTTGTGCGTTAATATTTGAATCTCTTGTTACCCAGTCTTGGTTAACTCGTGAAGGCAGTTATTTCTTCACGCTGGTTTAAACTCCAACGTTTGGATCGAGCCCTAAGTCCTTTCACTGCTTCAGGGGTATTGAACACAGTAATTGACAATGTTTTCACTACATTTCCACCAGTCAAAGGGTTAAGTCTTTCACAGACAAAGACGTATCCGTGCAGTGTAATGTGTTACATACCTCTTTACAACTGAAGGAACCAAACGCATTGCCCATTTTCATGCTTTTCATTAAACCCCTTCGGTGCCAAACAGCTATCCAACACATTCCTCTGCATGGATACCTCTTTGCTTCTGAAACACTGAAGCCTTTCACTGGTGCAAAAGTACACAAACCATAGTCAAGCAATGCGTTAAATACCCTGAAGCACTCAAAGGACTTTATCACCATGGTCAATGCTGTGCTCCTTTTGATAAATTATGTGTGTACATTGTTTGTTTATTGAATATTTTAGTTAATTTTATTCTGAATAAAACATATAACAACAGTGTTATTTCATCAAAGAGAACTTGAGATGGGTGGTCTTTAAGGTGGGAATATGGGTGGGGTTAAGGGCAGGGATATGGGTGGGGTTAATCATGGAAACTGGTGGCGAGTAACTTTTCAGGCCTGGCTAGTAGCTCAGGACTTGAAATTTTGAGCCCTGATTTAATCATATAAAAATGACAATATACGAAGAATTATATATATCCTGTAAATTCTCAGGTATAATACGCACCTGTGTATAAAACACAGGTGTACATTATACCGGTTCACTTTTGAAAGGCTGCACACAAAAGAGCGTGCAACCATTTAAGACGTTAACCATGTTGTCTGTATTAAAATAGCGACTGTCATGCTGCTCCTGACTGCTCCTCCTACCTATAATCCTATTGGCGGCTGTAGGCTTTATGTACCTGGATCTTCCATCAACCCTTGCTCGATTTTAGCGCCAAAAGTCTGAAAGAAACCTTTGTCGTTGAGTTCCTGTGTTAGCTGATTCCGTGTACCGAACCCTGCTTGAATACCGACCTATTCTTGTCTCCTGCCCGTGGATCTTGACCCAGCTTTGCCTGACCACGTCTCTGTCTGCCCCTTTGGTCCCTGATTCGATTCCGGCCTGACCCAGTATTCTCGGACTACGCTTCCCATTCGGAACTTTCTGCCTCGCAACGAGAGTCCCTCCAGCTGCTCTCAAGGTTTGGTTCCAGTCTACCGTTCCTTCACCTCTGGGGCTCCAACTGGTTTGGGTTGCCATCACCGGCCGCTCCGGTGACTGCCCCGGCCAGTCGAGGGTGTAGGAACTCGTATTCCCCTTACCTGCTTCCAGTTTCCTGGGCCTCGAGTCCAAACTCGATTCAGCAGAGAATAGAGGATTCGTAGTCCATAAACCTCGAACCTGCCTCGAACCTTATCGATACCCCAAGACCTCGAACCTGCCTCGAACCTTATCGATACCCCAAGACCTCGAACCTGCCTCGAACCTCATCGATACCCCAAGACCTCGAACCTGCCTCGAACCTCATCGATACCCCAAGACCTCGAACCTGCCTCGAACCTTATCTTAACCTCGAGACCTTCGATTAAAGGGAACTCTGTCCTGCAGTCTGACTACGGTCTTGAACCTTCCCGAGCCTCCTAGTACCTGCTGATCCAGTCTCGAACTCAGAGGAACTGTGAACTGGTTAACCTGAGTCCTTTACCTTGCTAATCTCACTTGACCCTACTCAGAGACTGACATTAAAATCGAGCCAGTAAAATGGATGCTACTGAGGCTTCCCTCATAGCCTCCAGACAGGAACAACAGGAGCAAGTTCTGTCTACCCATGCAGCACAACTACAAACCCTCAATCATAAGCTGGATGCTATGATGGAAATGTTGCGAACATTCTCTCCATCTACCCCTGCTCAAGCTCCACCACAGCCCCCTGGGGCCACAGGGTCTACAGGAGCCACCTCAGGGTACAAGCCACCCAAGATACCCTTACCAGAGAGATACTCTGGCCGACCTGAACATTGTTGTGGATTCTTGAACCAGTGCCAGTTACATTTTCAGACCTTGCCTCATTCGTTTAACTCTCATTCTACTAGGGTGGCATTCATAATCTCTCTATTGACTGACAAGGCCCTCGCTTGGGCTTCCCCTCTGGTGGAGAACAGATCTTCTCTTCTTGATGACTCCAATGCATTTATCGCTGCCTTTAAGACCGTATTTGATCTACCTGGAAGACAGGCATCTGCTGAAGCCAGTATACTGGGCCTAAAACAGGGCACTCGCACGGTGGCTGAATATGCAGTGGAGTTCAGAACCCTTTCCTACGAAACCGACTGGAACAATGGAGCTTTGCGAGCTGCCTTTCGTAGGGGTTTGAGTGAGCGTATCAAAGACGCCCTAGTTAATCAAGAGATACCGGATGATCTGTAAGGCCTGATTTCCATCTGCTTAGAATTGGATCGTCGGCAAATAGAGCGACAGCTTGAGAAAGATCGCTTTCGCAGTCATAAATCTGAGTTTGTTCCACGTTCATCTTCTTCCACCGAGACACCACAGACTTCTGTTGAACCCATGGATGTTGGGTCTGTGACTAAACTCCCCGAGGAGGAGAAACGTCGGCGAAGAAGTCAGGGACTTTGTCTTTATTGTTGACTCAAGGGCCACCTCCTACGCCAGTGTCCGACCCGTCCGGGAAACTTCTAAGCTTAGGGAACCATGGAGACGACTCCCTAAGCATAAGAAACGTAACCTCCTTGTCTAACCTAAACCGTATGATGGTTCCAGTTCGGTTAAGTTGGGCAGGAGGCTCGGTCTCCACCAAAGCCTTCTTGGACTCCGGTGCGGCTGGAGTTTTCCTTGATGCTGGGTTTGCTTCCAAGCACTCGATCCCACTAGTCCAGAAAGCCAAACCCTTGCGCGTCTCTACTGTGGATGGGGCTCCTTTGGGAAAGGGCTTCGTTACCCATGAGACTCAGCTACTACTTCTTCAGACCGGCATTCTTCATTCCGAGACTATTCACCTTGATGTCATACAGTGCCCTTCCTCTCCGGTGATTTTGGGACTTCCTTGGCTTCGCCTCCACAACCCAGTAATTAACTGGAGTTCTGAGCAAATAACAAACTGGAGTTCTTCCTGTTTTTCGAACTGCCTTTCTGAGATACCTGTACCTGGCCTTGTGGGTGGCATAGGAACCCCTGAGAATTCTATTCCTAAATCCTACAGAGACTTTTCCGATGTATTCTCTAAACAAAAGGCAGCAGAGCTACCTCCACACAGATTATTTGACTGTTCAATTGATTTATTGCCCGGAACCATGCCTCCTAGAGGAAGAACTTTTCTCCTGTCAGAACCAGAAAATAAGGCCCTGTTGGAATATATACAAGAAAACCTGGCCAGGGGTTTCATTAGACATTCATCCTCGCCAGCAGGTGCCGGCTTCTTTTTTGTCTCAAAAAAAGATGGAACCTTGAGACCCTGTATAGATTATAGGGGTCTAAACAAGGTGACTATTAAAAATAGATACCCTCTACCCCTGATTCCAGAACTCTTTGATGCTCTGAAAGACGCCAAGATCTTCACTAAGTTTGATTTACGTGGGGCATATAACTTGATTCGCATCAAAGACGGCGACGAGTGGAAGACGGCCTTCAACACCAGGTACGGCCACTACGAGTACCTCGTCATGCCCTTTGGGCTCTGCAATGCCCCCGCCACATTCCAACACTTTGTCAACGAGATCTTCAAGGATGTTTTGCTCTCCTATGTGGTGGTGTATCTTGATGATATATTGATCTTTTCATCCTCGCTCCACGAACACAGAGAACACGTCCGTACCGTGTTACATCGCCTGAGAGAAAATCATCTTTAAGCTAAATTGGAAAAATGCATCTTTGAAACCTCCCAGCTCCCTTTCCTGGGATATATAGTTTCTGACTCAGGACTACGGATGGACCCTTCTAAAGTAGAGTCCGTTTCTCAATGGCCACGACCAATCACTCTGAGAGCGGTACAACGTTTCTTAGGATTTGCAAATTACTATAGAAGATTCATTAAAAATTTCGCTGCTATAGTTGCTCCTCTGGTAGCCTTCACCAAGAAAAACGCAAATCCCAAGGTCTGGTCCACTGAGGCAGTAGAGCCCTTTGAACGTTTAAAAAGACTATTTGTGTCCGCACCATTGTTACGCTACCCTGATCCTACACAACCCTTCCTCATTGAGGTTGACGCCTCTGAATTAGGAGCTGGAGCTGTCCTGTCTCAGAGGGACGAGGTCACTAACCGCCTTCATCCTTGTTCTTACTTTTCCAAACAATTCAGTTCTGCAGAAAAGAACTATGATACCGGAAATCGAGAACTATTGGCCATTAAAATGGCACTAGAAGAATGGCGACATCTCTTGGAGGGTCCCAAGTTCCAGTCATAATCCAGACTGACCACAAGAATCTTCAATTCCTGGAACAAGCACAACGCCTGAATCCAAGGCAGGCCCGATGGGCTCTTTTCTTTACCCGTTTTAATTTCATTATCACATACATTCCAGGATCTAAGAATCTGAAGGCGGATGCCCTGTCCCGACTCTTCACTACAGAGCCAGACCCTCCTCCTGAACCCATAATTCCTTCTAATCATATTGTGGCCTCTCTATCATTGTCCATAGTACAAAGGATCAAGTCCCTTCAACATCATTTCAGTGGACGTTTTCAAGGGAAACCCGCTCATCTGCTGTTTGTCCCCAAGCGATTTCGTTCCTCTCTTCTAAAATGGTCACACCGTTCTACTATGGCCGGTCACCCAGGCATTACAAAGAATACGGAATTTCTTCTTAGACGCTTCTGGTGGCCTTCCTTGAAACAAGATGTGGAAGCCTACGTCAAAGCTTGCACGCTTTTCACACAAAATAAACCATCCAATCAGAGACCTGTTGGGCTTCTTCAACCTTTGCCAATTCCTCAGTCTCCATGGACTCCCTGGCTATGGATTTTATCATGGACTTGCCACCTTCAGACCATTGTACTGTGATTTGGGTGGTAGTTGATCGCTTCTCTAAACAAGCCCATTTCGTTCCCCTCCGGGGATTGCCTAATTCTTAAACTCTGGCAGATGTCTTCATCAAAGAAATTTTCAGTATTCATGGAGTCCCTGCTCAAATTGTCTCCGATAGAGGTACTCAATTTACCTCCAAATTCTGGAAGGCTTTTTGCTCTCGCCTAGGGATTCAATTAAACTTTTCTTCCTCATACCATCCTCAGTCCAATGGCCAGACTGAAAGAACTAATCAGACCCTAGAAATCTACCTCCGTCATTATGTCAACTCACATCATGATAACTGGGCATCATTGCTTCCTCTGGCCGAATTCGCCTTCAATAACCGTTACCATTCCGCTTTAAAGTGTTCTCCTTTCTATGCCGCTCTAGGCTATCACCCTCAGACATTGCCCAACCTCCCGGTATCCGATGTTCCCGAAGCTGATAATAGAGTACGAAATCTCCGTCTTCATTGGGCTTCTGTTCATCGCTCTTTGACAGCCGCTTCTTCCAGTTATAAGTCCACAGCGGATAAGAAAAGGCAACCTGCTCCTTCATACCAGACTGGTGACCAGGTCTGGCTCTCCACCCAACACCTTCGCTTGAAGCAGCCCTCTGGTAAATTGGGTCCCAGGTTCATTGGACCTTTTCCTATCAAGACTCAGCTCACTCCTGTCACCTATTCTCTTGATTTACCATCCACCATGAAGGTGGCCAATTCCTTTCATGTCTCAATTCTACGTCCCTTGGTCAAGAACCGTTTCTACCAACCGGCCACTCCTCCTGCTTCTGTTTTGGTGGACGGTCATCCAGAATATGAGGTCAGCAAGATTCTGGATTCTCGGCTATCTCGGGGCCGATTACACTATTTGGTCGACTGGAAGGGCTATGGTCCTGCTGATCGTTCCTGGGTGCCAGCTACTGAGGTCCATGCTCTGGTCCTTGTACGGACCTTTCATCGCTTGCATCCTGATGCTCCAGGCCGTCCGGAGGTCGGCCGTTGAAGGGGGGGCATTGTCATGCTGCTCCTGACTGCTCCTCCTACCTATAATCCTATTGGCGGCTGTAGGCTTTATGTACCTGGATCTTCCATCAACCCTTGCTCGATTCTAGCGCCAAAAGTCTGAGAGAAACCTTTGTCGTTGAGTTCCTGTGTTTGCTGATTCCGTGTACCGAACCCTGCTTGAATACCGACCTAGTCTTGTCTCCTGCCCGTGGATCTTGACCCAGCTTTGCCTGACCACGTCTCTGTCTGCCCCTTTGGTCCCTGATTCGATTCCGGCCTGACCCAGTATTCTCGGACTACGCTTCCCATTCGGAACTTTCTGCCTCGCAACGAGAGTCCCTCCAGCTGCTCTCAAGCTTTGGTTCCAGTCTACCGTTCCTTCACCTCTGGGGCTCCGACTGGTTTGGGTTGCCATCACCGGCCGCTCCGGTGACTGCCCCGGCCAGTCGAGGGTGTAGGAACTCGCATTCCCCTTACCTGCTTCCAGTTTCCTGGGCCTCGAGTCCAAACTCGATTCAGCAGAGAATAGAGGATTCGTAGTCCATAAACCTCGAACCTGCCTCGAACCTTATCGATACCCCAAGACCTCGAACCTGCCTCGAACCTTATCGATACCCCAAGACCTCGAACCTGCCTCGAACCTCATCGATACCCCAAGACCTCGAACCTGCCTCGAACCTTATCTTAACCTCGAGACCTTCGATTAAAGGGAACTCTGTCCTGCAGTCTGACTACGGTCTTGAACCTTCCCGAGCCTCCTAGTACCTGCTGATCCAGTCTCGAACTCAGAGGAACTGTGAACTGGTTAACCTGAGTCCTTTACCTTGCTAATCTCACTTGACCCTACTCAGAGACTGACAGCGACATGACGATCTCGCAGTACATGACAGCGCAAGATTGTCATGTAACCTAGTCAATGGTCGTGCACAGCCAGTGTTCAGAATTTTTGTCTGCCATAATGCAGTTTGTTTGTCCCAAAATTGCCTTTATATTTGTATTCCAATGTATAATGTGCACATGGCAGCCTTAGTTATATGATCAACAGCCAGGACACCAGATGACTGCAAATTGCTAGATAATCAATAAATTGCATGTGCAAACAAATAGTAATACCCAGAAAATATTTACCATAAATGTCTACTGTATTGCGCAGGTAACAGCATGGCCAGAAAGAGTTAACACTTTTTTTTCTTTTCTGCCAGGGCAGCCTCCTTCCGCAGTGTTAGAAACAGGCTCAGGGGGAGAGAGGCAGGATCCGCTCACATATGTATCGCTGCGGAAGGAGGCTGCTGACGTCTTGGCTTTTGATCATGTAATAAAGCTGCCGTGTGCACATCATACATTGGAATAAAAATATAAAGGCAATTTTGGGACAAACAAACTGCATTACTGCAGACAAAAATTCCCATCACCAGCTGTGAGCGACCATTGACTAGGTGACATGACAATCTGCTCTGTTATGCACTACGAGATTGTCATGTCGTTATTTTAATCCAGAAGACAGTCATGGTAGTCAGGCAAAGAAGGACTGTTGCCTCCGTTGCTGCTCCGGCAGCCAGTTACTGTGACCCAATCAGTATTGTGCCTCGTGATACGACATCCGGTGTTGTAGTGTCCTTCGGTAGCACCACTGTACACTTGACCTATACTGCTCTAGCTGAGGTTGGTCTTTCCTGGGCACCTCAAGCTTTCTCCATACTGGTAATCAATTCTAGGTCTGAGCGTTCATTAACCCCTTGTAGGTTGGTGCCCGGCACATTGGGTACAGTCATTACAGTCGCTGATTGGCGTTACTCCGTGCCTCTGTGGCAGTCCTCCTTTGGCAGCTCCGGTAGTCTACCGTTTGTCCAGGTCCTTCATTGCTGTCGCTGCCTTTGTCGCCATTGTGTCACTCTCTGCGTAGAGAGTGTATTAAGGGCCATCGTACTATTAGGGCCTGCCCGTCCTCCTGGCCTAATAGTAATCACACTATCCGTATTTCGTTTGGATTCACACGAATTGTGCCTGACTTGTGTCAGTATAATATTGTATATAAATATACTGGACCTGTGTGGATACTAATAACTGTACTGCTACCTGTCCTGTGTCAGTAATATACTGTTGCATACATACTGGACCCGAGAGGGTTATTCTATTACTATGGTTCTTCAATAAAATTGCATTTTACCTAAACCTTCCGTGTCTGAGTGTCCATAAAACCATTACAGAACACCAGTGTATAATCTTGTAAAACCCAATAGGATACTCTGGTATTGTCTTCAGTCTCCTCTTTATTGCATATCTACATACAAACTCACCTGTGTCTGGTTCTTTGTTCAGTGTTGACCAGGATAAATATTTGGTTTGCACCTTGGAAGTATCCTTGCTTAGTAGCACTTATCAATGCTCCTATTCCTTTATGATTTTACACGTCATCAATAAACTCCATCATGTTTCTGGTTAACTGCTCACGTGCAATTATCAAGGGACATAGGGACCACATTATGTACAGACAAGATTGGAAGCCTTGACATATATTGCAGGATGGCCATGGTTCTGGAAGTCCATCAGGGCACATCCCTGGCTAATAATAGTAGTCATACTGGTTATTTGAAAAGTGAGATCTGGGTAAATATATAACTATTATATACTCAATTAGCTGTAAGTAATCTTCTCAACCAGTAGAAATATCAGCACCCTACGGTAGGTATGTGTGGAGGTAAGCATGAATGGCCTTAGTCATCAAGCTGGAGATGTACATTTCTGGACCAAACCTATTGCACCATAAGTTGTAATGAAAATTCCCATTGATTCAAAAGGAACCTTTAACCACATGAATACCAAAGCATTGCTGCGTGGAGGTCTCCCTAGTATTTATGCACTTAAAAGCTCATTTAAATCAAAAGGAATTTTTCCAGACTTTTCAGTTCAACCCTATGGTGCAGTCAAGGATTTCAAGACTTTAAACTTATAAATATGGCTCCAAGTGAGAAAGAGACCTTGGGATGGAACCAATTATAATCCTATATGTCTTATCCTCATTAACTTTTGCATCAAATATTGAACAACTGATTGAGCAATGCTTTGGAGACCTCACTGGTATTTGTGTGGTTAAATGTTACTTTTGAATCAATAGAAATTTTCATTACAACTTATGGTGCAGTAGGTCTACAATAGATCTACAGTGGTCAATCAATTTAATGAGTGTTGTCATTTATAAAGAATATGGAATCACTTGTGAATGATTTCTCTGTTTAGATATGTGTCTGTTCTTTACTGCCTCCTTACTCACATGTTTACAGGTAAATAATAAAATCTGTAGGTATACTATGCAACACTAAGGGGAGAGTTTCCTTTATTAAAGGGATAGTAATACCTAAAATGTAAAAAAAAATATGTTGTAGGGTTTATCCCCCCTGAGTAAAACAAGAGCACTCCCACTGCTGAAAGATGTTTCATTCAAAAGTTATTAATTTTCAAAGTTGGATTTTTTAGGTGCAATATCACAGTGGCCTGAAATTGTAGAGTGGCGCTGTTGCTACACGATCCTATGAACAGCTCTGGTCTCAGGACCATAAATCTCCATAGGATGGTGTAGCAACAGCGCCACTCTACAATTTCAGGCCACTGTGATATTGCACCTAAAAAATTCAACTTTGAAAATTAATAACTTTTGAATGAAACATCTTTCAGCAGTGGCAGTACTCTTGTTTTACTCAGGGGGATAAACCCTACAACACATTTTTTTTTACATTTTAGGTATTACTATCCCTTTAACATTGAATCAAGCTTATGATAAACAATATTCACTGGAGGACTGGTTGCTAAAGGAGCATTCAAACATAAACAACTGAAGCTCAGTGTTACATTTGAGTCACTAACTCACTGTAGAATATTGTTATCCAGCTGGCTGCAAATAAAAAGTCCTATTGATTTCAATGGGGCTGTTATTATACTATGCAACACTAAGGGAAGAGTTTCCTTTATTAATATTGAATCAGGATTTTGATGAAGAATATTCATTGGAAGGTTATTAACCCCTTGAATGTTATAGAGGTATCCAACTCATTGCTTCACAATGTGATGGCGACCTCTCTAGAATTCAATGGGTTAAATCAGGATTTAAATTAAGGGGAATGTTTAACCCCTGTAGTGCAGCTGCTTTGCCTCAGTTGTGTTTGTCTTTTTAACCAACTGCATGCCAGAGAGTTATTCAGTGCATTGCTTTGAAATGTGTTGAAAATCTCACTGACACTCAAAGGGTTAAATAAAGCTAATATAAGCTAATTTACCCTATTCACTAAAGGTGTCCACTACAATATACAATGATGATAAAGTACAAGCACACGCTCATTTGAATTTTTAATTGAAAGTAGTTTTATGTTGTTTTTTTTGTTCTCCAATTTAAATAAAATAAAAACTTTAAAGGGATAGTAATGTTTCATAATAAAAGAAGCTCTAATTAATCATCATAGTATTTGGACTTCGTTGAGTGTTATTTCAATTCTGTCAGAGTTGTAGTTCAAGAGTAATTGAATGATAAAGTATCCCCCTCCCACCCCTTTTACTGATGTAACACTACTCACTTCAGAGCAGCAGGAAGGTGCCCAGGTAGACTGCAGAGAGCAGGACTATCACTCAAATTAAAGTGCTCCCCAAATCATTATACACATAGCGATACGCTGTTATCCTGTATTATCCTGAATAAGTCTAGAGCTACTGAGAAATCCAACTTGTGCTAAGAGACACAGGCAGGCATCAGAGCAGACATCTTGCAGAAGAGGCATCTGTGCGTCTGCACTGTCCGTCCCGGTCTCCTCTAGGATTGGTGAGTGGGACTTGCATTGTACTTTAGGGTATATGAAGGGACTGACTGCCCAGGTACACTGATTCCTCTACAGCAAGCTGCCTGTTTGTGCTTCTCAGAACAAGTTGGATTTCTCAATAACGCTGGACTTATTTAGAATAATACTAGTATTTATTAGATTATTGCTATGTGCATAATGATTTGGAGGTGCATTTGAGTGAATGTTAAGCTTTAAAGTGATATCAGTGAGACTAGAGAGACCCCAGATCCCCCTCTTTCAGTTTTCAATAATACAGTATTAGTTGCTGCCACATGGAGAGCCTATGATCCACAATCTCTATCTCTCTATCAATACTTCATCCCACAGTCATGTAACCCAACATAGAAATGTGTTGATGAACTCTCCAATACATTCAGTGGGTCATGTCCCATTTAAATCAGCAGGCTTTAGATGATATTTTATTGCTTTTGGTCTTCTTAGTATCTCTGCCTCATTATGATCTCAATTCAGAATGAATGTACTTACCGCAAGAGCCAAAGGTTCTCCTTTGTAAAATTTAATAAGCGGCTTAGGAACTGTGCTTTTTGGATTAGGACATTCAGTAGAGGTGTCAGCTTGCGCTCTTTGTGGACTCACTTGAGAAATAATCACAAAACTACCTGCGTCAGATTGAAATGTCGTCATGTTTCTTCAACCTAGGAATGAGAAGAAGGCTTTAGAATTCAACTATGATCTGCATTCCATTAAAGATGGACATATTTGCTGCAAGCAGTTATTTCCATATACTCAGTTCTGCAATCACATTTTGACCCTTGATTAGCCCCTCAGTAAAAGCACATACTCAAAATAAAAAAATTAAATACGTAAAAACCCACCACTGTCAACACCGCTAAAAAGTAAAGGAACGATCAAATCCCCCTTGACAATGTTGTTTGGACTATTGCTCAAGCCACTGTGAAAATAAAAAATAAAAAAAGAAACAAACAGGCATTGGCTTATATACAGATAGTCACTACTTAATTTTTTCATGTGCTCCCATTGTCTGGAAGGAGTTACATGAAAATTCAGTGGAGTAACTTAGGGGTAGATTTAAAGCTAGGAGTTAAAATAGCCGGTAGGGCCAAAGTGAATACCGGCTGTTAAACTAACATGTTTAACGCGGTATTTAAAGACCCTACCAGCTAGAACTCCAAAAGACGTTAAACCACAAAAACAGGCTGAACGTCCGTTTTGTGACAAACAATTAACTATTAGTGCCTGACATACTGCCAAGCACCGATCGTTAACTGATCCATGTTACACTTACCTGTCATCCACTGTCCTTCTGTCTTCTTTCTTTAAATGGCAAAACGGAGCGTTTTTTTTTTTATTTATGGGCCAAAACACACTTTAGTTTTGCGGCTGGCATACTGGATGAACTGCCGTTAACAGTTCATTACATGGCCCTTTGTATGGTTTCCTACATGTTAAAACACCCGTTGGTGTTTTTTTAACTTAACGGCTGGCTTTAAATCTACCCCTTAATCTCCAAGCTAGGAGTGTGAGAAAAGTCCTGCCGTGTTCTCGCCAAAGAATCAACGAAAACCACGTTGTTGTCCACCTTTTCACTGGAAAATCCTTTTTAAAAACATTGATTAAAATCTTCCTATTTTTCACCCATTGGCCAAAATTCTTTGCCATTTTTTCAATGGCTAGAAAGTTTCAAAACATTGATTTATCTGTTTTTTGCCTATTTTCTATAAAAACGTGACGTATTCACTGAAGTGGAACACAATAGAAGGAGCTACAGAGCGAGGTACATGTGCTGTGCTGTCCTGCTGTAATCTTTTTGCAAAATTGAGGCAGGAGAGGCTCATAGTGACTGCTATCACTATGAGAAAGCTTAAAACAAATAAAAAGAGGAACTTGAAGGACCCTTACATGTCCATTGAGTCGGAGGAGGAGGAAGTGAGCACTATAGAACCAATGCTGGCCAGTCCCCTAAATCACCCCTAGGATCTTGGGGAAATGAATGTCAAGGGAGGAAGAAGAATGTAGTGTGAGAATAGGACAGGTCAGCTGCCTGTATCTGCTGCCAGACGTGATGCACCTGCTGCCACCATTGCTGTGCCTGCTGTCAGATGCGCTGCCCCTGCTGCCACCAGTGCTGTGCCTGATGCCAGTGCTTCCCCTGCTACCACTAGTGCTGTGCCTGCTGCCAGTGCTGAACCTGCTGCCAGCATATCTTGTAATATTCAGGGCCGGGGGAGAAGAAGATGATGTCAAGTGTGATAGCACCAGAGTCTAAGTCACACTTGCCATTCCCAAGCGGTCCCGCCAGTTCTAGTACTACTACTACTAAGAAGGTCCAGCAGTTTCTTAGTGTTAGGAGTGAAGGACAGGGTAATCATAATATTACTAGTGACTGAAAGGGAGAAGACTGAAATTGATGTGGTTGGTGTTAGTAGTAGTAACAGTAATGGTGAAGCAGCTGGTGGGAATAGCGTTAGGGGAGTGGTAAGCAATTGAGAGTATCCAGGCTAGCGGTTAAGGGAGCCCACACCATTCCCCGGACCATGGGAGTCCCCACCCCCCATGGCATTGCCCAGGTGGCACATGATCCTAAAGAAGCCAGAACTGGGGGATAGCAGGTACAACAATAATACTACCACTACTACCAGGAGCACAGATCAGCTGCCTGTACTTGCAGCCAGTCTGACTTCTTTATGTCACCAAGAAATGGCAAGTGTGATATTAGGGGACCGTCTGTCATATTTTTCATCACCTCCTCCAACCAGCAGTGAGAGGTCTGTTATAGAGCAGTAGCAGCATGGAGGGACTAGTGGTTTTGATGATGATGATGGTGGAGATGCTGGGGTGTAAGAGACATTGATGGTCTTTTTAGCATAAAACTGAGAAGGAATGGGAGATAGGGATGAGGATCATCACTGCTAGGGGTGGGCAAAAAGTGTGAAAAGTTTCCCGCGTGACTTTTCGCAAAAACTTGCAGATTTTTTGCTTTTCCCGCAAAAGATTTTGCCTTTCCGCCTTTGCAAAAATGTCCTCCTTTTCACCTATTTAAAACATTTTTAGCCTATATTTCCTATAGGTACTAAATTTACTAATGTAATATTACTTCTTCTGAGGGCTGTAGTTTAGAAGTACCGTAAAATCTCATGTATAATACGCACAGTTTTGCCCCTTTTCACCTTACGTGAAGTGGGGGATGTATTATATATGAGAAATAATTTTATAAAAAAAAAAAAAAAAATGTCAAATTTTCCCTTCCTCCCTCCCCGCTTACCCATCGCTGCCTCTCCTGCATGGAAATTCAAACTGCACCATCCTGACAGGGTCCCAGCGGGCGGCATGCTTGCATCCCCCATCCGCTTCCAGCATGGCCCTATCAGGACCTCATCTTCCCAGCCAATGGTAGTGTCTTGCGAGGATTGCAAGGTCCTCGCAGGGCAATACCATATATCCAATGTGCATAGCTATATAAAAGCTTACACTGAAGTTTAAATAGACATTAATGTGAGTTGTGTTGCTGTGGTGTAATGTAATACACTTACATGCACACCACACTAATCTACTAAAAAGTACAACATCAGGGAGGGAAAGAGGGACATAGGGATTTTCACCTCAGAGGGACAGTACCCCGCTAAAACTGGAAGGTATGAATGACTCTTCATACTGTTCATCCAGTCTCCATAAAAAAATAACTAATTATTCACAAATTATCACAGGAGAACTGACAATTTTTCTATATGGTTTTCTTTATTATTATTATTATTTTTATTATTTTAATTTTATAAATCTTTATTGAAAAGATGAAAAATTTAAAAGCAGAGGAAATTCATATGACTTATTATCACAAGAAGTACAATAATGAAATTACATAACAGAAAAGTACATTTCAGTGATATGCAAGTGGACTGGAAGGGATATTCCGTTGCTCGGAATTATAGATGAAGAGTGATAAGTAAGAAAGGGTCCAGGAACTAAGGCGTCCTGAGAACAAGTAAGTCAATTAAATTGGTGTTAGAGAAGTCATGTGTAACGGTTTTTTAAGACACTCAGACTAGCTGGTTAGAATAAAACACAGTTTTATTAAAAGAAAAATTAAGAGGAAAGATCGCCCTCTACAGGCAACACCAAATAATAGCGAATATTGACAGATATGCCCACACAAGCCCAGTAAACAGAAACAGAGTTATCGTATATACTGTCTCAGGACAGGCACACAGCAGTGAAGCAAATCAAGGGTTAAATGCAATAATCAGTCAGTCTCTGTTGTGGTGTTTGGCACGCCCAAGGTGGTGATCAAGCAGCTATTGTTGTAGATGGTGTAACACCTTAAGTTCTTAAGGCTGGGAAGCTGCTAGGCAGTACTGACTAGAGGTAGAATCAGCAGAAAAGTTGCACAGAATAGCCCCCACGGGCAACTTAATCTGCAAGTGCGTGAGTCGGTAGCCCCCACGGGCGTAACAATGGTAGTAGCTTGCACTGCAAGAGCTTGCAAATGGCCCCCACGGGCGTAATAACAGAGACCAACTGCACAGGAGTAGTTTGAGCCAATAGCCCCCACGGGCGTATACCGGAGACAACCTGCAAGAGCTTGAGCCAGTAGCCCCAACGGGCGTAACAACAGAGACCACAATGCGCTGCAAGTGATGGAGCCAATAGCCCCCACGGGCGTATACCGGAGACAACCCTGTGCTGCAAGAGCTAGAGCCAATAGCCTTCACGGGCGTAAACCAGAGAGATCCCCGATTGAGCAAGAGCCAATAGCACCTCTACCGGGTGCGTTAACGAACTCGAATACTCTGCGGGTGACAAGATGAGCTGCCGACCAGACCAGGCATATATGCGGCCGGCTCAGCAGAAGTAGTGAAACAACAGTGTAGACTCTGCACAGGTATTAGAAGGCTCAGCTGAGGAGACGGCAGCACGGCAAGGGTTAAATGCAGCTTTAAGGATCGAAGGCTCAGTACTAGAGGGTATTGCTCTGCAAGTACGAAGGCGGGCTCAGTAACGGAAGCACAGCTCTGCAAGTGAGAACGGAGACTCAGCACTGGAGACTAGGAACTGCAAGGGTTAAGGAGGCAACACGATCAGCCCGGTAGGTGAGCACAGCGGAAGTCAGAATGTCGCTACGGCAACAACAGGAGCAGGAAGCAGGAACAAAGCAGGTCACTGGAACAAGCTGGTTCAGGTCACGGAGCAGGAAGTCAGCCAGGCTGGGTCGGGTCACGGAGATGGTTCGCAGACAAGCTGGGTCAATCATGAGCAGGAATGTCAGCCAAGCCGGGTCAGATCACAGAGGTGGTTCTCAGACAAGCCGGGTCAATCAGGAGCAGGAACACAGGAGAGTAGTCAAAACAGGCCAAATCGGTACACAGGAATCAGGAACACAGCAACAGCAACACTGGCTCTGAAACACCACGAAAGGGCACCTGACAGGTGTCACGACCAGGCATAAAAAGGTCACCAGGGGCAGGCCAAACTGACTCAGCAAATCAGAGCCCACCACAAGCGAGAGTGACAGAGGAGGATCACAGGCACTGTGATATCATATCAGGGCACATAGCGGCCTAAAGAACATCAAGATGTGCAGTGAAGAAGTATGAACAATCCATGTCATGGTGAGTAGAGGAGAGGAAGAAAGAAAAAAAAAAAAAAGAGGTGATGGCGATGGGGGCAGGAGAGGGGTTTCGGCATGCCACCAACCATCAGGCACCGGGCTAGTCAGGACCAAATGGAAAGGGGGTCCCAGACGCTCCCCCGGGAAGATATAAATGAAGCTGACATAGTACTATTGATCAAAAAGGTGGCAGGATCCAGAAAAGGAAATTACAGACCAATGACCTTGACGTCCATAGTGGGTAAAATATAGAAGGGTCAACTAACTGTATTCAGAACTAAGGGAATATAAACAATATTATTAGTAGGAGCCAGCATGGTTTTATGAAGACTAATTTACTTGCATTTTAGTAAAGGGTAAGTAGTAAGCTGGACAAAGAAATTGCTGTTGATGTAGTATACTTGGATTTTGCAAAAGCCTTTGATACGGTGCCTCACAACAGGTTACTGCATAAATTAAAAGGCTTTCGTTTGGGAGGTGATGTCTGTGCATGGATAGAGACAGGGCCGGCCCAAGACATTGTGCTGCCTGGGTCCAAAGATGAAATGCTACCCTTTCCACAGCATAACCACACACACTAAATATCAATTACACATGCTCTTACACTTGGTAGGTGTCTACAGGCATATTGCATATTTACAGCCCTGGTGACTTGAGCTCTGTCTATGGACACAAGACCCCACCATCATATTTACTGGCTGAAATGATTTCAGCCAGTAAATATGAGGGTGGGCTCTTGAAATAATTTCAGCCAGTAAATATGATGCTGGGGTCTTGTGTCCATAGGTGGAGCTCAAGTCACCAGTACTGTAAATTATGCATTCTGATTTACAGTACATCTGTAGACTAAATATCAGTTATGCTCTTATACTTGATTGGTGTCTACAGACATATTGTAAATCAGATTGCATATTTACAGCACTGGTGACTTCAGATGGAAGAAGATAGGACGAGGAGGGATAAAATAAATAATCAATAGTCACAGACATAGAGCGTCCTACCCTGGTTGGGTCCACTCACTCACATTCTCAGAACTCAGGTGTCGCATGTGCACAATGAAATGCCGATGTCCCTGCTGTCTCACACCACACTCACCCCAACCAGCCAATGGGGGCAGAATAAATTGCGCAAATACGCTCCTGTTTAATTGGCTGGTGCTGGTGCATGTAAGGAGGCTGTGACTGAGCAGCACAGAGTGGATTCCGTGGCACTGTCTAGACTGAATGACACTGACGCTGTCAGTACCATAGAGTGATCCTGAGGCTAAGCCAGATTAACACTTTATACAGCACTGAGCTACAGCACAGGAGCAGATGGGAGTCAGGACTCTATTATCCTGACTGGGGGGGGTGACGCGGGCAGGGCCGGTGCTAGACTATTTTGCGCCCTAGGTAAGACCAGCTACTTGCACCCCCAAAACAAAAAAATGCCAACCAGCCCCTTTGTGTATCTATTTTTCCCCTTCCCCAGCCCCTCTGTATGTCTCCACCCCAGCACCTTTGTGGGTCTCTTTCTACCCCCCAGGCCCACTGTGTGTGTCTCCCCCAGACCATTTTTGTGTCTCCTTCTCCCCCAGCCCCATTGTGTGTCTCTTTCTTCCTCGTAGCCCCTTTGCATGTCTCTTTCTCCCCCCAGCCCCTTTGTGTGTCTCTTCCCCCAGTCTCTTTATGCACCTCTCCCAACCCAGCCCTTTTCCATGTCTCTTTTTCCACTTCCCCTCTGTGTTTGTCATTGTCCTTTTCTCCAGCCCCTCTGTGTGCATCATTGTCCCCTTCCCCATCCCCTCTGTGTGTCACTGTCCCCTTCCCCAGCCCTTCTGAGTGTCTCTGTGTCCCCTTCCCTAGCCCCTTTGTGTGTCATTGTCCCCTTCCCCCCTGTGTGTGTCACTGTCCCCTTCCCCAGCCCCTCTGTGTGTGCCTCTGTCCCCTTCCCCAGCCCCTCTGAGTGTGTCTCTGTCCCCTTCCCCAGCTTCTCTGTGATTGTCACTGTCCCCTTCCCCAGGCCCTTTTGTGTGTCTCTTTCCCCCTTGTGCTCCTGCTCACCTCCCTCCTTGTAGCATGGCTGAGTGAACCGCGGTAGAGGATCTTCTGTATCCTCTATCCGGTCTGACATGAAGCTGCTCATTACTCCTAGTGAGCACTTCCTGTCAGGCTGAGTAGAGGATACAGAAGATTCTCAACCCGCGGTCTGTGTGGCCATGCTTCAAGAAGTGATTGGCAGGAGGGGGAGCGCTGTGCTGTGTGCTCCCCTCCTACCAGTTACCTGGAGCCCAGACATCGTGCCCCCTGGGTTGGTTCACCCTAGGCAGCTGCCTAGTTTGCTTAATGGTAGTGCCGGCTCTGGATGCAGGACCAGTGCCGGCTGGTGCCCAAAATAGCATGCCTTAGGGCGGCAAATTGCCGTCCCTGTCAAAGTGCCACCTGGGTCCCATGGACCCATCAGGCCCCATATAAGGGCCTGCTCTGGACAGAGAACTGGTTGAATGATATATGGCAGAGAGCTGTTGTAACTGGAACTTTTTCAAGTTGGTCTAAAGTTGTATGTGGGGTGCCACATGGTTCAGTTCTAGGCCCATTGCTTTTTAATTGTTTATAATGACTTATAAGTGGGAACTGAAAGTAGTGTCTCAATCTTTGTGGATGACACTAGGCTATGTAAGGAAATATATACAGGGCTGGATGTTTTTTTCTCTGCAGAAGGATTAGATGAACTGAGTGAATGGGCAGAAAAGTGTTAAATGACATTTAATGTAGATAAAAGATAAAATGTTTGAGCTGTAGAAACAAACATTCCACATATACAGTAAATGGCAAACAACTTGGGGAATCCTCATTAGAGATAGATCTTGGAGTACTGATAGACTATAGACTTCACAGTATATATATATATATATATATATATATATATATATATATATATATATTTTTTTTTTTTTATTATTTTTTTTAAATCAAATATATGGCTGGCACAGACTGTTGTTTCAGGTACTAACATTGTACTCTAGCTCCCAGCTGCCAGGAAGTATTATCTACCTTGCATAAATTGTCAAATAATCAAAGTTAAATATCTCATAAACTATAGTTTTAAATAAAGAATGAGTAACATAAATACAGGTGATTTTATAAGTTCTTTCAAAATCATCCAAGTCATTATAATTTATCTTTAAGTGAGACACAAAATTCAACTAATTCTACACATGGAGGAAAAGGTATTACCTCTTTGAATTCACAAGTTGTGCCCTGGCAAATTTCCTTCTTAATACTAATACTTTGACTGCTGAATTGCTGGATCAGCATTCTGACAGGCAAAAATACTCCCAAACAACCTCTAGACTGAATCCTCACTTATTTGGGGCTATTGAAAATTAAGGCCATTGTTCTTAAATAAAGCTGGGGAAAGATGGGGCAATAGTTATAGGGTGACCACATGTCCCTGTGCCTGGGCAGCCTCCTTCCGGGGTAATACAATGTCCCTGAAAATCAACTGTGTGCACCTCATGGTGTCAGGCAGTGCAACGAACAATTCGATGATGTGGGAGATGAGGCGGCAAAGCCATCCAACATACAGACCATCTCCTAAGTGGGCCAGTTGATCACCATGGGATCCACGGGGTCAGGCTGTCTGGCTGGGCTGAAGGAATGCATCCCATAGCACCACTAGCCAGCCAATGAAAGAAGAGAACTGTTGTGTCATACTCTTCTCTTACTGGCTGGCTGGAGGCGGTGTGTGTGTGTGTGTGTGTGTGTGTGTGTGTGTGTGTAACGGCCAGACTGATGGCACATGGAAGGGCAGCAAGACAAATGTGGAAGTCCAATAGTGTACCCACTGCAGCACATAACTCTGACCAGTGTGCCAGTGCCATAGCTTATCTTTCAATAACTCTGATAGCATGCATGCCCGCCTCATCCTCCTCACTCCTTTTCTCCATTGGCATGCAATGACTCTGATAGCATGCATGCCAGCCTCAATATCCTCACACCCCTTCTGTGTATGGGTAAATGAAACCCATTGGCAAAGCTCTGAGAGGTTGGGGGCTGCAGAACTCTGGATTCCTCCTGGTCTAAAATCTGCACACAGAGACACACACACACACACACACACTCATACCCCCCCTCCCTTCCTTTGATTATGCTGGAAGGCACTGAAGAATTGTCTAGTATTACAAGGGGTTAAAGGTGCATTTCAAATCAGTGTGACATAACCAACTGCACAGTTAATTTATATATTACTTTCATATCTTGATACCTTGAGGTCTCCAGTGTATTGTAATGCATATCACTCATAATCACTGGTATACAGTCTATCACAATCACTGGTATACACTCTATCAATCATAATCACTGGTATACAGTCTATCACAATCACTGGTATACACTCTATCAATCATAATCACTGGTATACAGTCTGTCAGAATCCCTTGTATATAATCTATAAATCATAATCACTGGTATACATTCTATCAATCACAATCCCCGGTATACAGTCTATCAGAATCCCTTGTATATAATCTATAAATCATAATCACTGGTATACACTCTATCAATCATAATCACTGGTATACAGCCTGTCAGAATCCCTGGTATACAGTTTATCAGAATCCCTTGTATATAATCTATAAATCATAATCACTGGTATACATTCTATCAATCACAATCCCTGGTATACAGTCTATCACAATCACTGGTATAAAGTCTATCAATCATAAGAAGTGGGCAGAGCAGGGTGGGAAGGAGAAAAAGGTTTTCAGGAAACTCACCATAGCCAGAGAATCAGCCTCTGGCCCCAGAGACCCGGTAATTAATACGAAGTCTCTGGAGCAGATCCGGAAAGATTTAGTACTCTGTGCTGCTCATGCAAAGGCATAACTTTTGAACTGATGTCCTGTGACATCACCATGGTGTCCCACCCATACTACTGCACTAGGAGCCAAGTACTCTGGTGCTCTTGTCCCTGTGCCTTCCCTGAATGAAGAAAGTGAGATGTGGTCATCCTAAATAGCTCTCCTGTGTCTAAGCTTATAACGGTTCTCCCCATTTCCAGTGGTGTAACTAATGAGTGAGTGGCCTAGGTGCAAGAGAAAATCACCCCCAAAATAAATAAATATGTGAGGATATGCAGTGCATGTTCACTTTTATTTTACACAGGCCATGTATTTACTGATCTGAATGGACCTTTAACCCTTTGGGTGTCAGAGGGGTGTGTATTGCTTTGCAACTCCTAGAGACACCCTCACTACTTCTACACTTTCCTCATGTTAACCTCTCCATATCTGAATTAGCACAGTCACATACCCCAAAGTGTCCCTCTTTAGGAAGGGCAGTCCCTCTTTGAAAGCCAAATCCCTATGTCCCTCTTTCCTACCCTGGTGCCCCTGTGTTTAGGAGATCAGACTGTGTGGTGTGTATATAAGTGTATCACCCTGGTGTCCCATGTTTAGGAGATCAGACTGTGTGATGTGTATAGAAGTGTATCACCCTGGTGTCCCTGTGTTTAGGAGATCAGACTGTGTGATGTGTATAGAAGTGTATCACCCTGGTGTCCCTGTGTTTAGGAGATCAGACTGTGTGGTGTGTATAGAAGTGTATCACCCTGGTCTCCCTGTGTTTAGGAGTTCAGACTGTGTGGTGTGTGTATAAGTGTATCACCCTGGTGTCCCTGTGTTTAGGAGACCAGACTGTGTGGTGTGTATATAAGTGTATCACCCTGGTGTCCCTGTGTTTAGGAGATCAGACTGTGTGGTGTGTATAGAAGTGTATCACCCTGGTGTCCCTGTGTTTAGGAGAACAGACTGTGTGGTGTGTATAGAAGTGTATCACCCTGGTGTCCCTGTGTTTAGGAGATCAGACTGTGTGGTGTGTATATAAGTGTATCACCCTGGTGTCCATGTGTTTAGGAGATCAGACTGTGTGGTGTGTATATAACTGTATCACCCTGGTGTCCCTGTGTTTAGGAGATCAGACTGCGTGGTGTGTATAGAAGTGTATCACCCTGGTGTCCCTGTGTTTAGGAGATCAGACTGTGTGGTGTGTATATAAGTGTATCACCCTGGTGTCCCTGTGTTTAGGAGATCAAACTGTGTGGTGTGTATATAAGTGTATCACCCTGGTGTCCCTGTGTTTAGGGTATCAGACTGTGTGGTGTGTATATAAGTGTATCACTCTGATGTCCCTGTGTTTAGGGGATCAGACTGTTTGGTGTGTATATAAGTGTATCACCCCGGTGTTCCTGTGTTTAGGAGATTAGACTGTGTGGTGTGTATATAAGTGTATCATCCTGGTGTCTCTGTGTTTAGGAGATCAGACTGTGTCGTGTGTATAGAAGTGTATCACCCTGGTGTCCCTGTGTTTAGGAGATCAGACTGTGTGGTGTGTATAGAAGTGTATCACCCTGGTGTCCCTGTGTTTAGGAGATCAGACTGCGTGGTGTGTATATAAGTGTATCACCCTGGTGTCCCTGTGTTTAGGAGATCAGACTGCGTGGTGTGTATAGAAGTGTATCACCCTGGTGTCCCTGTGTTTAGGAGATCAGACTGCGTGGTGTGTATATAAGTGTATCACCCTGGTGTCCCTGTGTTTAGGAGATCAGACTGTGTGGTGTGTATATAAGTGTATCATTCTGGTGTCCCTGTGTTTAGGAGATCAGACTGTGTGGTGTGTATATAAGTGTATCACCCTGGTTTCCCTGTGTTTAGGGGATCAGACTGTGTGGTGTGTATAGAAGTGTATCACCCTGGTATCCAAGTGTTTAGGAGATCAGACTGTGTGATGTGTATATAAGTGTATCACCCTGGTGTCCCTGTGTTTAGGGGATCAGACTGTGTGGTGTGTATATAAGTGTATCACCCTGGTGTCCCTGTGTTTAGGAGATCAGACTGTGTGATGTGTATATAAGTGTATCACCCTGGTGTCCCTGAGTTTAGGAGATCAGACTGTGTGGTGTGTATGTAAGTATATCACATTGCTCCACAGCAATAAAATTCACATAAATGTGTGTTTAAATTTTGGTATGTGTCCATACCTCCAAACATTTCAAATCACCAAAGAGCGACACTTTTGTTTTCAGGTGGTGGGGCTGGAGCATTACAGAGAAAATTTAGGTCATCTCATGACCTACTGACACCTCTTTGTGTAACTGAATAAATGACTTAGAGTATTTTTATTTACACAGTCTCATGTATAAACACATATATAAAAGTTCAAACAAACATTAATATGAGTTTTATTGCTGCTGAGCAATGCGATACACTTATATACACCACACAGTCTAATCTCCTAAATAGAGGGACAACAGGATGGGAAAGAGGGATTTGGGTCTCAAAGTGGAACACTTGGGAGGTATGTGATTACACTTTTTTTAAATTTGCCATAATAGAAATGAAATTATGCTTCATTTAGCCTTTAACCCCTTTGGTACTAGAGATAACCAAAGTAATAATTTCCAAATACTGCCCTCCCTACCATTGCTTCGCAATGTGCTGGATACCCCCTGGCACTCAAATGGTTAAGAGTTCAACATAGAAAAAAACTAAAAGTGTAACTGAATATTACTTGTAACATGACAACGAATAAGCTACTGCCCCATAAAAGGGTTAAAGTGTATCAGAACATGCAAATGAACCCTTTGAGTGCCAGAGGGTTAGCATACATATAGTGTCACTCAAAGGGTTAATTTACATGTTCAACTACATTCCCTGAAGAAAGAAACTGACCAGCTATCATCTACCAAGTCCATCAACTTGCTGAACGAGATTATTAACCCCCTGATGATTTTACTTGGAGGGATCTGGAAGTTGGCAGGTAATTGGATTATTGTAATTTAAGGTGCCTTGGTGGGCTCTGGTTGCAGTGGTAATGTCACCCTGGGGTCACTAGTCACTTTCACAGAAAGCACAGAGCCAGTTGGGAGGCAGGTCCTTGCTTACTAAGACTTTCATTGGAACAAACAACTCCCAGTATCAACATTACAATCAACGATTGTCTGTCTGACACAGCATTCATTGATGACTGGGTGCCTGTAATGGTGATATTGGAGTTGACAGTCCTAATGAAAGTCTCAGTAAGCAAGGATGGAGGTGCTGGAACCCCATGCACAAATGGGACTGAATGCTGGCTTTGGTTGGCCATGCATACATCACTCTAGCAGTATTCCGGAAAAAGCCTGTGGTAATCACAATCAGGGGCACTGCATCTCCATAAGGCAACCTGCAAAGCTCATCAGAGGTTGCAAGGGTGGACATTTCATGACAAAGGCACTTGTACAGCCAATCGGCTTATTCAGCATCTCACCGCCGAGTGAGCAGGTATTTGACATCAGGTGCAGGCAACCTCCTGGCTTCTGACACAGGGACCTAGGGTATAACTAGTGTGGCTGAAGGGCGCTATGGGGGAGATGAATGGGAATCACCTAGCACCTCCAGAGTAGTGAAAACAAGCTGGGCATAACCCTGGGAAGAGGGACACTGGCTTAATGTGGTGGGACAGCGGGATTGGGCCCCAAAATCAGGGTTGTCCTACGTAAATCGGGACAGTTCACAGCTATAACGTTATGTCTAGTCTGTATAAATAAAATACTTTAACCTTGTTCTAAATCATGTATTCACTTATGTAAAAAACTGTCAATATGCGATGAAGTAACCTAAAAGTTCTCTGTTATGTAACGCCCACCAGCCATGCCCCCAGCAACATCAACATCACCTAAAACAAAAGTGTCCCATTACAGGGTTCATCCTGCTGGATAAAACAAAATAACTCCCTCTGCTAAGAGATATTTTATTCAAAAGTTATTGCTAGAGATGCACCGATACCAATTTTTTAAGACCGAGTACAAGTACCGATACTTTTTTCAAGTACTCACCGATACCAATTACCGATACCTTTTTTTTTGAGGTTATTTGCCAGTTTTCTAAGTACCTACATGTTTTAGGTACTTGGAAAACTGGCAAATGAAAAAAAAAAAAAAAAAAAAGTATTGGTAATTTGTATTGGTGAGTACTTGAAAAATATTATAATTATATATATATATATATATATATATATATATATATATATATATATACACACATACACACACACCACCTCTTGACTCTTGATTCTCCCTTTTTGACTCTTTCTCCCACCTTTTGCTTCATTCTACCCCTCTTGAGCCCCCTTCTTTTGTCTTGGCTTTTGATCCCCCTTTCTCCCACCCCTCCTTGACTCACCTTTTTGCCTCTCTCTCCCTCCTGATCACCCCTCCTTTTGCCTCTTCTTGGCCCCCCTCCTTTGGTCTCCTGATCCTTCCTCCTTCTGACTTTTTCTCCCTCTTCACCCCACTGTCTGCCTCTTTCACCACCCCCTGCCCCATCCGGCCTCCTTTACTCTCCTCTGCCGGGTGCTCGCTGTTCTCTCGCGAGCCCCGGCAGAGGTCAGCGTCGGAGCGTTGCCATGGTAACCCGCGGCAATGCTCCGACGCTGTAGGAGTGAGAGAGGTGACCGGGGAATATTGTGAGCAGCTCCCCAGGCTCCCTCTCTGCAGCACCGACCCTGACACAGGGTAGCGGTGCTGGCATCGGCCGCATTTGCGCGAGTACAAGTACTCGCGCAAATGCTGGTATCGGCACCGATACCAGTATCGGTATCGGTGCAACCCTAGTTATTGCAGCTCAAACTTTGATTTCTTTGGGAGCAGTACCTTCATGGCCTGAAATCTTATGTTGGCGCTGTTGCTAGAGCAGTCTATGGACAGCTCTGGTCAGTTGACCAGGAACCTCCATATGATTCTTTTGCAAAAGCAGCACTTAACAATTTCAGGCCATGAGGTATTGCATCCAAACAAATACAAATTTCAGCTGCAATAACTTTTGAATAAAACATTTCTCAGCAGTGGGAGTGCTCTTGTTATACTCATCGGGATAAACTGTGCAATATTTATTTTTCTATATTAAGTGCTACTGTCTTTAAATACAAATGAAACATGTTTGATTTGCAATGCATTCCAAAAATCTGGAAATGGAGGGTTAAAAAGACTTACGTTTAGGATAGTTAGGTAAAAGTAGTTATGTTATTGTAAGTTAAATCCTCTTTCTGTTACAATGTAATAGCTTGAATGACCATTTCAATTTGGTGTCCTTTGGGTGGTTTGATCAGCTCCTTTTCACCCCAAAGTCATCTAAAGGAGAAGCCTGATTGGCTAAAGGTAAAGACATGAATGTAAACGTTTGTCACATTGCCACTACCAGCCTTTAATGTAAGAATAGCACTTAGTGAGCCCCTTCAATTTCCTCCTTTAACCCTCTGAACACCAGATAGGTGTCCAGTACATGGCAGTAGTGTGTGATTGAAGGATGCCCCAGGACTTACAATAAGGTCTGCTTTAAGAGCCTTATTCAGACTTGCTCCAAACCATGTGGATGGGAAACCCCAGGGTTCATTAGGTACTAGTTATGCCCCTAGTTACATTGAATAGTTTAGGACTAGATCTAATATGAATAAAGAGTTAATTTCAGACAAATCCTCTAATAAACCATATATTCAGAATGGACTTATTTACCAACCAGTTGCAGGCACACAAGGCGGATTGTATGCTGATTGTGATTGCTGTATCTCGAATTAGAGCAGAAATCACACATCTGGAAATACTGCACCAAGGCAGATACTCAAATCATAAAGACGGGGCCAGATTTCCCAATAGGCAGATTATGCAACTGTATAGGGCTCCAAAGTTTTAGGGGGTGCTTCAACTGTGCTGGCCACACCCACATTCTGAAATGTGGGTGTGGCCAGTGCTGTTTCAATGTCCCTGTTCCAGTTTTATTCCACGTTGCAGGATATCATTTAACCCCTTGGATGCTAGTGAGATCTCCAACTCATTGCAAAACAATGGGGTGCAAAGCTCTCTAGCAACCATGGGGATTACATCTTTATTTGTCCTTGCTTGTTATAGGCCAAAGGTATTTTCTGTCCCAGGAAATAGTGGGTGAGACTGGGGGTGGGGACATGTGAGGAATGGGGGTGTGGCTATGGGTGGAGCTAAGGGTGCCTAGAATTCTTTTCCTAGGGGAGCCTTGTATGTAAATCTGGCCCTAAAGACTGATATTAAGAAAAACTGGAGCAAACTAAGTGCACTATAGCAGACAGATTCCACAAAGTCCATTTATTAAATGTGGCTTCTAACCCCTTACATGCTAGAAAGGTCTCCAGTGACCTTTCTGGCATTCGAGGAGTTAAAATCCCCATTGAAATCAAAGGAAAGTTTTATTTGTCCTGTAACCCTTTGGATATCTCGCTGGCCCTCGAAGAGTTAAAGATGAAGGGTCACTTTGTAAAAAAAAAAAATACATGATTTTGAAACAGCTTTCAATATCACTGATTTGTTACAAAGTGACAGCTCCACTTTAACCCTTCAAGTATCAAGAGGATACGCAATGCATTGCTCTGCAATGCGTTGTATACCCCTCTGGCACTCAAAGAGTTAACATATAAGCCTCGTAATGTGCACATCAACAGAAAGCGTTGTTGGTTTTTTTTAAGGAAGTAAAATTATTTAACTGTCAGAACATCTGTTAGTTATGTTCTAAGAAACAGCAGCTGCATAGACCCACAACTATAAGTGGTAATAATCAGGTCTCTGAACACAATAGAATATTTTTACAGAGGCTAGCATCAAATTCCTGGTATTTTACCCTCTGTATTCCATTCCATTCACGTTGCTTTGCAATACATTATACACCCCTCTGGCAGGCAAAGGGTGAAGTGGATTTAACCCTAGTTACATTATAGGTATTGTGTTTCTTTAACCCAGGCTTGTGAAACTCAAACACAGTCAAGAGGGGTTATGCATTAAGGTGTGATAAAGAGGTGATAAAGCAGAGATGACTTCTCCAGCAATATCACTTCTCCAATTCCTGTATTATTCTATGGAGCCTATGCACTAAGATCTCTTCTACTTGAGAAATCTTAGTGCATAGGCTTCATAGAACAACACAGAAGTTGGGGAAGTGATGTCACTGGATAAGTTATCTCCGCTTTATCATCTGTTTATCACACCTTGGTGCATCTTCCCCACAGTTTCATACATAATAATTCCCTCCAAGGAGGTCCATAACATTGGCTCCTAGGGTTGTGTGTCTTTGTGTGTGTTTGTGTGTCTAGTTTTTCCATACAGATTCCTGTTGAAGGTTATGTGGAAATTTGTAGCTAAAGCCAATGATAAATGTATCAATTACAATGGAATCCAGGTCAAAATATCACCTAATCACAGTTGTTCTACTGTTTGTTAAACTGCATATTAATTCTGAACATTTAAAGAGGAAACACAAACTAATCTAAAAGTACATATATTTATTATTTTAATACATTATGTTAACTCATCGAGCACCAGTGGGTTGTCCAATGCATTGCTTCATAAATGGGTCAAACGCAATTATAATTTGAGTTCCAAATGAGTCAGAAAAGTTTCTGTCGGTGGCAATCTCATCTGGTAATCAAAGACTTCATTGAATGGAAAACATTGTGACATTTTGTAACTAAACTAATGTAAAAGCTCGTGTACACGGGCCAAGGACTGGGTAATGTTAACCCTTTGAGTGCCAGAGGGGTACGCAACGCATTGCTTTGCAATGCGTTGCATACCCCTCTGGCACTCAAAGGGTTAAGCAGCCACTACCTCATTGATCCACGCAATGCAATCATGCGCAGTAGAGACTGCCCGAATGCGAGCAGTCTCTACTGCGCGTGATTGCATCGTGACAAACATCCTAGCGAATTATTATATAGGATATCCTTTAATCACATAAAGGAGGACTGGAGTGGTTCTGGAGTGAAACAATTACCACACAGAGGACAAACACACGTTCCCTGGATTACCGTTTATTTCGATAGGGCTTTTAAACACGTGAATGCTAGAGAAGTCATCAGTTCATCGTGAAGCAACATGTTGGAGACCTCTCTAGCATTCAAGGGGTTAAAAATGTAATTTAAATTAATGCTAATATATTTTTCCCCTAGGGTGCACTTGCTTTGCTCCAGAATCTCTCAATTTCTTTTTGGAACATCAGTCTCAAAATTCTCTCTCCTTGTTATTGTTTCTTGTTCAGCTTCCAGCCCCCTATACTTCTACATTCTGGGTACCTTGTTTGCTTTCCGTCCTGCTGTTTTCCAAACGGTTTTACAACTTGTAATCTCCCCTTTTCTTTCCCAAGCTGCACAGGGTAAATCTGAACGTTGTTTACAAGAATGGAAATAAAATCCTGATGTCTTTCAATGGGGAGGAGTTCTTTCTTTTCTGAGTTGTTCTGGAACTTTGCCAGTTAAACATGGAGAAGTTTAAAGGAGAACTAACACTACACAATGATATTCTCCCACTTGAATTACTATGACCAGAAAATCCTAATGGACCCTATGAATTTTGTCCTTGCACCTCTTTTCAACCAATAACTTATTCAATCAGACCTGGATGAGTTTTCAATAGAGATGGACGTGACTGTTACTCACCTCCCAACATCTGAACTAAGGAGGGACAGCTCTATATTTGACTAATGCACTATGCACAGTGCAATGCTCAGCACCAAAACAGTTCTATTCATTTAAATGTGTTACATCAAAAAGAATTACCAGCCCTCCCCTTCAATGCAGGAAACCTATGTAAATCTCATATGCAGTATACTGTCCAAAATGGATGAATGAAAAGCATGGCATTATGGGTACAAACTGAAATCCTTATTCTCACTGATTCCTGGCTGAGCCCTAAAATACCTGATACTGCCATTGGGAAAGACAGAGCAAGGAAAGGAAGTGGCATATTCATAATCACACACAAGTCTTTAAACTTTACACTTTTAAATTACTCTTGTAACTCTACCACATATGAATACATTGCTGGCAAAATTGTTCTTCCCTCCTCAAAACGATTCATATATTTTTTTTTTATTTCAAAGAGCTTTATTGAAATAATATTCTTATATACATGAAATAAATAAATCAGAACAAATAAGAAAATAAACATTACCATCTTTTAACATATCATATTAGCTTAAAGGGATAGTAATGTCAGAAAAAAAATATTAACTATATGGTAGATACAATTAAAAGAGAGTACTTGCACTTATTCGTATCTCTCAGAGCATTATGGTTTGAGAGATATAGGAAAATAAAGTTCTCCGCTCCCTCCCCTTTCTGCTTGACAAGCTGTAAAGCTGTCAGAAGCAGATTCTGGTCTCTTGACCAGATGTGGCTCTTCAGCAGCGCCGATATAACGATATCTAAAGATAAGTATTAATTTGGAACAGGTTACAAAGTGTGCCTGGCTTGCAAGCACACTTTGTGGACCGTTCCAATGAAGTATTTATTTCTAAATAGCGTGATTTCAGCTCTGCTGAAGAGCCTCTGTCTGATCAAATGACTGGAATCTGCAGCTGTCAGCTAGATGGCAGACTTGAGTGAAACAGCCAGGAAAAGGTAACTTTAGCAAGTTATATCTCTCAAACCATAAAGATTTGAGAGATAAGTCATCATTGTTAATCTTTTTTTAATGTCTACAATATTAAATCAACTTAAAATTAACCATTACTATCCTTTTAAGAATGGATATGAATATTTATACTCTAGTATAAATGTAATATAATGAAATTCCCATTACGGGATTAACTTTGAAATTAGTAGTTTGGTTTAAAACATCATAAAGAAGGTATGGGGAAATGTATCTGATTATGCTACTCTGCAGAAGAGAGAGAGAGAGAAGAAGGGATAAATAAAAGGGGAGGGAAGTATCATCAGATCAGTAAGATTTAAAGAAAAAAATGAAAAACACTGTATATATCATAGCTGATGTATATATCGAATTAAGAGATTGTCACTCAAATTATCAACCGAACATGGTCCAACAAACATATATATTGAACTAGAAGACTCAGTTGGAACTCAGCTGAAACTTATGCTTGTTTATCCAAACCAACCATAAATTATAGAAGTCTGATACAGTATCCGAAACCAGAGCATGTCTGTATTCCATCCTGATACATTCATCTACCACATTTTGCCATTGCGAAAAATAGCGAGAATAGTGTTTCTTCCATAATATTAATGTAATCAAAGATTTTGCTGCATTAAACAGAATTGGAAGACATTTCCAATCTTGCTTCCTTTTAATTGGTGGCAAATGAGAAGCAGTGAGGAATAAGCATAACCCAGAATCTTGAGGAATACAAAGTTATAAAGTTTTATTTATATATTTAAAGGAGCAGTAAACTTTTTTTAATGAAAACACATATTTTACAGAGCTTTTCCTGCTGTATAAAATAAGGTCACTCCCATCGCTGTCAGATGTTTTATTAAAAAATTATAGCAGTTTAAATAATCAGGAAGTGAATTTACTGTGTTTACTTCCTGATAGTTCTAACTGACAGGAAGTGACAGGCAGTTTCTATCACATTCTATGGAGAACTGTATGTCTCTGACTTTTCTGACTTTCCTCTCCATTAGAATGTAAAGGAAATCTAATTAGAATTTGACCACTAGAGGGCACTGCTAATGTAAAAAAACATGGGTTTAAACTGTAATAACTCTGGAAATATAAATCTCTCTTGAGTACCCTTATTTTACTCAATAGGAAAATCCCTACAATATATATTTTTTCATAAAACAAGTTTACTGCTCCTTTAATCAAAGTGTACTAAAATGTGTATATAATAGGACAAGACCACCAAATATGTATCATAGAACCTTCTTGAGAACTGCATTTCCTACACAATTTTGAAACATTAGAAGAATATCTAGCTAATCGAGTTGGGGTTAAGTACCACCTTCAAACAAGCTTGTAGTTCATCTCCCTAGTTTTCATATCCCTTGCAGATTTGATTAATGACCTAAGAATCAACATCCATTGTGTCATATTTAAATGCCAATTCAAATCTAACTCCCATTCAGACAGAAAATAAGGCTTCATATTATATGCTATGTCCAAAAAGAGTTGAATAAGCAAAAGAAAGGGGGAGTATGGATAAACGCGGGTTTTGAATCATCAATTCAAATGGAGTCATATCTCTAACAGGAGATGTGTGATGTCGAAATTGTATAAATGTCACGGTTTATTATGACTCTCAGACACAAGTTTTAGGTAAAAAAAATCAATTTTATTGAAATAATAAATGATAACTTAGGATGGCAATAACATACATATATATATATACAGAATATAGCACAGACAGAAGGCAGACTCTACCGGTCCTGTCAATATACCGGACAGGACAGTCTTTAGGCTCTACCGGCCTTGCCAATACCGGGTAAGGCAACCTGCAGATGGAATAGCATAACGGTTTTACCGGCCTTACCAAATTACCGGGCAAGGCAGCCTCAATAGATACACAATGTAGGCTCTACCGGCCCTGCCAATACCGGGTAAGGCAACCTCAGATGGAATGTGGTAAAAGGTTCTACCGGCCTTACCAATACCGGGCAGGGCAGCCCAGAGATAATAGCAGCAGTCAGATGGAACTGGCAAATTAGCAGAATCGTTAAGCAGCAAGGCTTTGGAGCAAACCAGCGTCCGCACGCTGGAAACAACACTGAATAGAATAGCCGTTAGGCTTAGCGAGCAAACCAGTGACCGCACACTGGAGTAACAAGCGAGTAGTATAGCCGCAAGGCTTAGGAGCAAACCAGCGTCCGCACGCTGGGACCAACACAGATTAGTATAGCTGATAGGCTTTGGAGCAAACCAGTGACCGCACACTGGCGTAACAAGCGAGTTTGTATAGCCGCAAGGCTTAGGAGCAAACCAGCGTCCGCACGCTGGGACCAACACAGATTTGTATAGCTGAAAGGCTTTGGAGCAAACCAGTGACCGCACACTGGTGTAACAAGTGAGTTTGTATAGCCGCAAGGCTTAGGAGCAAACCAGCGTCCGCACGCTGGGACCAACACAGATTTGTATAGCTGATAGGCTTTGGAGCAAACCAGTGACCGCACACTGGTGTAACAAGCGAGTTTGTATAGCCGCAAGGCTTAGGAGCAAACCAGCGTCCGCACGCTGGGACCAACACAGATTTGTATAGCTGATAGGCTTTGGAGCAAACCAGTGACCGCACACTGGTGTAACAAGCGAGTTTGTATAGCCGCAAGGCTTAGGAGCAAACCAGCGTCCGCACGCTGGGACCAACACAGATTTGTATAGCTGAAAGGCTTTGGAGCAAACCAGTGACCGCACACTGGTGTAACAAGTGAGTTTGAATAGCCGCAAGGCTTAGGAGCAAACCAGCGTCCGCACGCTGGGACCAACACAGATCTGTATAGCTGATAGGCTTTGGAGCAAACCAGTGACCGCACACTGGTGATGAGATGACAGGAACCAGCAACGATCAGTCAGGTCAGAAAACAGCAGAGAAGTTCAGCAGGAACTGCAACACCAGAGACTAGGCCGGAACCAGGACTGGAAGTACTTCAGCATGCAGGAAAACACTGGAACAGTAGAGATCAGGAACTCAGGAACACATGAGATCAGGAACTCAGGAACACTGGAACAGAGGCCCAGCTATCACTAGCATAGTGATAGCAAGAAGGTCAGAAACAACACGAAAGGGCACTCAAAGGGTGCCCAATCCAGGTTTAAATAGTCAATAAGAGGCGGGCTATCTGCAGACAGCCAATAGAAGCCCCCTACTGGTGACAGACAAGTAACTGCAGCAAATCACGGGCACCGTGATAGTACCCCCCTTTCAAAGACCCCCTCTCCTAGAATAGGGTTTAGGTTTCTGCGGGTAATTGGCATGAAAGGCCCTAGTTAACCTAGGTGCATGAAGGTCCGTACTATCCACCCATGACCGATCCTCAGGACCATACCCTTTCCAATGTACCAGGTACTGTACCCTTCCTCTAAGCCTACGGGAATCAATAATGCTCTGAACCTCGTACTCCTCCTGGCCCTCGACCTCAACAGGTCCTGGCACCACAGGTGTGGTAGTATAGCGATTGCAAACCAGAGGCTTAAGAAGGGACACATGGAACACATTATGGATACGCATGGATGCAGGTAGGTCTAGTGCATAGGAGACAGGGTTAATTTTGCGAATAACTCTGTATGGACCAATAAACCGAGGAGCCAACTTATTAGACGGAACCTGCAGCTTGAGATTTCTGGAGGAAAGCCATACTCTATCCCCAACCTGAAAGGAAACCGCTGGAAGCCTTCTGCGATTAGCATGGCGCTGATGACGCTGAAATGACTGACCAAGTGCCCTCTGAACTTGTGCCCATGTGGAACGGAGTTGCTCGATATGCTCATCCAGAGCTGGAATCTGTTGCGTCTGAAATGAGTCTGGAAGCAAACAGGGCTGGAACCCATAATTAATCAGAAACGGAGAGCTCCCAGATGAAGAATTGACCGCACAGTTCCTGGCGAACTCTGCCCAAGGCAACAAGTCGGACCAATTATCATGATGGTCAGTAACGAAACAACGGAGAAATTGATCCAAGCCCTGATTAGCTCGTTCAGCGGCTCCATTGGTCTGGGGATGGTAGGCAGAGGAGAAGGACAGCTGTATGCCCATCTGTTGGCAAAATGCCCTCCAAAATCTAGACACAAACTGGCTCCCCCTGTCAGACACCAGTACCCTAGGCACTCCATGCAACCGGAATACTTCTCTGGCGAACACCATTGCCAATTCCTTCGCTGAAGGAAGACCACGGAGGGGCACGAAATGAGCCATTTTAGAAAACCTGTCCACCACCATGAATATAAAGGAGTACCCCTTCGACATAGGCAACTCTCCCATAAAATCAATGGAAACATGAGACCAGGGGCGTTCGCCATTAGGCACCGGTTGAAGCAAGCCCACAGGGAGATGTCTCGGGGTCTTAGCGCGGGCGCAGGTGGCACAGGCATTCGTAAATTCGGCACAATCGTTTCTCATGGAAGGCCACCAAAATAACTGAGAAAGGGACCATAACAATTGGTCTCTACCAATATGTCCCGCAGCCTTAGAGGAATGGTAGGTTTCGAGCAGCCTAGTACGAAATGATTCAGCGACAAAACATTTGCCCACTGGGGTTTCATGGGGAGCGGACCCCTGAGAGGCCAGGATCTCCTCCCCTAGAGGAGAAGTGATACTCGTGCGTATAGTAGCCAGTATTCTATCAGGTTGGATGATAGGAGCTGGTGCTTCCACTCTGTCACTGTCGGACTCAAATTGTCTTGACAGTGCATCAGCCCTGATATTTTTTGACCCTGGCAAATATGATACAATGAAATTAAATCGAGACAGGAACAGTGCCCACCTGGCCTGACGAGAGGACAATCTCTTGGCCTCCGAGAGATAGGTCAGATTCTTATGATCTGTTAGGATTAAGACAGGATTCTTAGTACCTTCAAGCAAATGACGCCATTCCTTAAGAGCAAGGATAATGGCCAATAATTCTCTGTCACCTATCTCATAGTGGCTTTGAGTGACAGTCAACTTTTTAGAGAAAAACCCACAAGGTCTGAGAGTTCCACCTTTCTCGTGTCGCTGCGAAAGTACTGCCCCGACCCCAATATCTGAGGCATCAACCTCTAACGTAAATGGAAGTAAAGGATTGGGGTGGGATAACACAGGAGCCGCAGCAAATGCCAGCTTCAAAGTCTCAAAGGCTTTCTCAGCAGATACCGGCCAACAAGAAGGATTAGCACCCTTGTGCGTAAGATCGGACAGAGGTTTGACAATGGAAGAAAAGTTCTTAATAAACCTCCTATAATAATTAGCGAAACCCAGGAAACGCTGTATGGCTTTAAGACCCTTGGGTTTTGGCCATTGTAGGACAGCTGACAACTTTTCTTTGTCCATGGCAATACCATCATTGCCAATTATGAACCCCAAGAATGGCACACTGGTTCTATGAAACTCACATTTTTCCATTTTACAAAATAATTTGTTCTCACGGAGTCGTAGCAATACTGCGGATACATCTTTGATGTGCTGTGCCATGTTTTGGGAGTAAATCAGTATATCGTCGAGGTACACCACAACACATGTCTGTAACATATCTCTCAGAACATCATTTATCAGTTCCTGGAAAACTGCGGGTGCATTACACAGCCCAAAAGGCATTACTAGATACTCGTAGTGCCCAGCTCGAGTATTAAAGGCAGTTTTCCACTCATCACCTGCTCGAATGCGAACCAGATTGTAAGCGGCCCGTAGGTCCAACTTGGTAAATATCGAAGCGCCCTTAAGCCTGTCAAAAAGCTCGGTGATGAGTGGTATTGGGTATGCGTTTTTAGCCATTAGTTTATTCAAGCCCCGGTAGTCAATGCATGGTCTTAATTCGCCATTTTTCTTTTTTACAAAAAAGAACCCAGCCCCAGCTGGAGAGGTAGATTTACGTATGATCCCTCTAGCAAGGGCATCAGAAATGTAATCCTCCATAGCCTTATTTTCATCACAAGATAATGGATAAGTGCGTCCTTTCGGAGGTACTGCACCAGGCTGCAATTCAATGCAACAATCATAAGGTCTATGCTGGGGTAGCATACTAGCCTCTCCTTTGCTAAAAACATCGCCAAACTGTTGGTACACATCCGGCATAGCAGAGGAGGTGCACATGACCTTAATAGGCTGGATGACGCACTTGTCCATACAAAACTGGGACCAAGCAGCAATTTCACACTTTTTCCAATCGAATTGTGGGTTATGTAACTGTAACCACGGAAATCCCAATATCACCGCATGGTGCGGGGAATTAATCAGTTGAAACTGCTGCTCTTCTCTGTGAAGTGCCCCAATAGTCATAGACAATGGCATAGTTTCAAATATAACCTGAGGCGGTTCTAAGGGTCTACCATCAATCGCTTCAATAGTCAAGGGGTTTTCTCTTTCAATGCGTGGAACTCCGTGCAATTCAGCAAAGGTATTATCCATAAAATACCCTGCTGCACCGGAGTCAACCAAGGCCAAAACCTCCACAGAGCGTTGTGCCCAAGACAATACCACCTGTATGGTGGGTTTCATTATGCCCGACACTGGGGACGATTGTACACCACCTAGGGCCTGTCCCCCAAGATACCCTAGGTGTGTGCGTTTCCCGGACGTACCGGACAGGAATTTAGCAAGTGCCCTTTTTTACCGCAGTATAAACATAACCCTTGTTTTTTGCGATATAGTCTCTCTGCCTTGGATAGTCTAGTGAAGCCTATTTCCATAGGTTCACTTGTTTCCCGTACTGGTTCACTAGACTTCAATGCCAAGGGAGGGATGGGTGGGCAAAACATGCTACTAGGCTCATTATTTTTTGACCGTAACTTACGATCTCTGGCAATTGATCTCTCACGTATTCTGGAGTCAATTATCATAACATACTCAATGTAATCATCTAGATCAATAGGTAGATCTTTAGCAGCGATTTCGTCTTTAATGTGGTCATTCAGGCCTTGAGAGAAGGCTGCCAATAATGCCTCGTTATTCCAACCTACCTCTGCTGCCAATGTGCGGAATTCGATGGCATAGTCGCCCACTGTACGCCTGCCCTGTTGTATCTCCATAAGGCGTTTGGCAGCAGAGGTGGTTCTACCAGGAGGCTCAAACACTCTTCGAAAGGAACGCACAAATTCACTAAAGTTCTTAGTACAAGGTTTAGCATTCTCCCACAAGGGGTTAGCCCAGGCCAATGCTCTGCCAGTGAGCAGTGATATCGTGAACCCCACTTTACTACGATCATTGGGAAATGCGTGTGCCGTCAATTCCATAAAGATTTCGAGTTGATTGATGAACCCTCTGCAGAGACTAGGGTCACCATCATATCTTAGCGGCAAGGGTGCAGAAGCCGTTAACCCTTTAGCAGTACCCCCTAGGGGTCTGGTATCACTTTCCGGTGTCTGACTTGGCGAGACCACCGGGCTAGAGCTAGATTGGTCAGCAGGTACCGTGCGTTCAAGGATCGTTTGAATTGCAACTGCCAACTGATCCAAACGTTGCTCGAGCACATCCATCCTCCAATGGATATTCTGTGCGTTACCTTGACCCTTGCTGTCTGAGGTCATGGCCCTTTCGTACTGTCACGGTTTATTATGACTCTCAGACACAAGTTTTAGGTAAAAAAAATCAATTTTATTGAAATAATAAATGATAACTTAGGATGGCAATAACATACATATATATATATACAGAATATAGCACAGACAGAAGGCAGACTCTACCGGTCCTGTCAATATACCGGACAGGACAGTCTTTAGGCTCTACCGGCCTTGCCAATACCGGGTAAGGCAACCTGCAGATGGAATAGCATAACGGTTTTACCGGCCTTACCAAATTACCGGGCAAGGCAGCCTCAATAGATACACAATGTAGGCTCTACCGGCCCTGCCAATACCGGGTAAGGCAACCTCAGATGGAATGTGGTAAAAGGTTCTACCGGCCTTACCAATACCGGGCAGGGCAGCCCAGAGATAATAGCAGCAGTCAGATGGAACTGGCAAATTAGCAGAATCGTTAAGCAGCAAGGCTTTGGAGCAAACCAGCGTCCGCACGCTGGAAACAACACTGAATAGAATAGCCGTTAGGCTTAGCGAGCAAACCAGTGACCGCACACTGGAGTAACAAGCGAGTAGTATAGCCGCAAGGCTTAGGAGCAAACCAGCGTCCGCACGCTGGGACCAACACAGATTAGTATAGCTGATAGGCTTTGGAGCAAACCAGTGACCGCACACTGGCGTAACAAGCGAGTTTGTATAGCCGCAAGGCTTAGGAGCAAACCAGCGTCCGCACGCTGGGACCAACACAGATTTGTATAGCTGAAAGGCTTTGGAGCAAACCAGTGACCGCACACTGGTGTAACAAGTGAGTTTGTATAGCCGCAAGGCTTAGGAGCAAACCAGCGTCCGCACGCTGGGACCAACACAGATTTGTATAGCTGATAGGCTTTGGAGCAAACCAGTGACCGCACACTGGTGTAACAAGCGAGTTTGTATAGCCGCAAGGCTTAGGAGCAAACCAGCGTCCGCACGCTGGGACCAACACAGATTTGTATAGCTGATAGGCTTTGGAGCAAACCAGTGACCGCACACTGGTGTAACAAGCGAGTTTGTATAGCCGCAAGGCTTAGGAGCAAACCAGCGTCCGCACGCTGGGACCAACACAGATTTGTATAGCTGAAAGGCTTTGGAGCAAACCAGTGACCGCACACTGGTGTAACAAGTGAGTTTGAATAGCCGCAAGGCTTAGGAGCAAACCAGCGTCCGCACGCTGGGACCAACACAGATCTGTATAGCTGATAGGCTTTGGAGCAAACCAGTGACCGCACACTGGTGATGAGATGACAGGAACCAGCAACGATCAGTCAGGTCAGAAAACAGCAGAGAAGTTCAGCAGGAACTGCAACACCAGAGACTAGGCCGGAACCAGGACTGGAAGTACTTCAGCATGCAGGAAAACACTGGAACAGTAGAGATCAGGAACTCAGGAACACATGAGATCAGGAACTCAGGAACACTGGAACAGAGGCCCAGCTATCACTAGCATAGTGATAGCAAGAAGGTCAGAAACAACACGAAAGGGCACTCAAAGGGTGCCCAATCCAGGTTTAAATAGTCAATAAGAGGCGGGCTATCTGCAGACAGCCAATAGAAGCCCCCTACTGGTGACAGACAAGTAACTGCAGCAAATCACGGGCACCGTGATAATAAACCTGTGCCTCAGTTGGAACAACTGCCACCAAGAGATCTGCTCTGAACCATATTTAGTTTGTGTAAGAATAGAAGTATTCTTAAAATCTAATGCATCTAAACTTTGTAGAGTATCTAATGACTTATCTTTCCAAAATCTGAAATTCTGATTTCCTACCTGTCACAGGAACCACCGGGCCTTTGGCTTTTGAGGGGGCCTGGGGGCCAGCCACTTCCTACAGACTCTGTGGACTGTTTTAACCAGTTTTAAGACTATTGGAGTTAATAGTGCTATGTAGAACTTTTGGACGTTATATTGGCGGACAACTATGCTAAAAGAACTAAAAATAATAACCTGCTTTCAGAGGACTGGGCCGTTAGGGGTTAATTACTTGAGTTTACCTAAAGTTACTTGCAATGTGTATTGTAGTCACTCAAGCCAGTGTATTGTGAACTGTACTGACACCCCCTGATGTGTGTTAATTCATTCAAGCCCCTCAAGTCTTTGTGTCTACTGTCTGAGTTCAGCAACCCTTTTGTGTGTGAAATGTAATCATGTCTATGTCATTGTACTTGTTAGACCATCTGTTTACTGTATGGTGATTGGATTATGTCCATATTTTATCTGCTTTGTCCAGGTATTTGAATGTAAGGTTTGAATATAAATATGTGTGGTTTGTTTCAATAAAGAGAGTTCTTGTCTTACCTACACTGGTGCTGTCTGGTGGGGTAAGTTTGCTGCATCCAGAGTGTGGTTCTGGTTACTCTGACACTGGTTCGGCCTGGTGATTCAGAATACATTGCGGTATGCTGCAGGAGCCTTTGCTGGTGGATTCTGGGAAGAAGTGATCCTTGACGGTGACACCAACGCTGGGTGTCCGCTGGTACTGTCACACTACCCCCTCAGGGAAATCAGTACTATTCACAAATGATTTTAGTTGGGAAGGGTATGGAGCCAAGGAGTACAACTCATTCGCCTTCTTCCACATAGAAAGTAAATGACCCAGTACCGGATGTTCAAAAAAGGACGAAGGAATCAATTCACTTGAAGTCCAGAATAGTTGTATTGGATCTAGGTGGTCTATGAGATATACTAATGTTCCTGACCATCGTTTGGGAGGATGAGATACAAGTCAAAAAGTTTTGCTAAGGCCTCTGCATTATAGTACATTATAAAGTTAGGAACTCCCAATCCACCATTATCAATTTTTCGAGAGAGGGTGGTCAAATTTATTCTAGGTTTTTATCTAACCAAATAAACTTCCTGACTAAAGAATTCAAAGAATCTAAGAAATGTCTAGGAACTGTTATGGGAAGAGCATTTATAATATATAGTACTTTAGGTAAGATAATCATTTTCAATAAATGTATTCTCCGTGTCCAAGAAAAAAAAACTGCCTTCCAAGAGTCAAGGGCTAGTTTAATAGACTGGAGCAGAGGGGTTCAATTTAGTTCAGATAAAGTATCAACTGTATGTGATATTTGAATACCTAAATATGTAATTAAGGAGGTATTCCATTTGGATTTATAAGATTGTTGTATGAAATTAATAAAATGTCTTGGGGTCCCTATATTCAAGATTTCTGATTTGATATAATTGATCCTTGCCTGAGAAAGAAAACTATATTCTTCCAGAAGATCAGTTAAAGGTGGGATGGATGATTTAGGATTAGTCAAAAATATCAGAACATCATCATCATGCTGCTAATTTGTAGTTCTCAGATCCACTATTCAAACCTTGTGTCAAAGAGTTATTCCTAATATTACACAACAGAGGTTCCAAAGTTAAAATAAAAATTATTGGTGAAAGTGGGAAACCCTGACACGTTCCATTAGATATATTAAAAGGATCCGATAAAATTCCATTAGGCAAAACCCTTGATGATGGTGAAGAATATAAGCATAGAATACCCGAAAGCATCAATGCACCTAAACCAATGTTTCAGAACTGCTGTTAAATAATTCCAATCCACCCTATCAAATGCTTTTCCAGCATCTGTGGCAAAAAATAGTGTGGGAATCTTTTTACGATTCTCTAAATGTAGCAATGATATTGCTGTGGTGGTATTATGTCTTGCCTCTCTCCTAGGCACAAATCTACTTTGATCAGGATGAATCAACTGTGTTAACATGGTTTTTAAACGCGAGGCAAACATTTTAGCAGAGATATTAAGATCACAATTAAGCAAAGAAATAGGTCTATAGCTGCTACACAACGTAGGATCTTTATTTGGTTTTGCTATACCGTAATATATGCCTCAAGTGTCTGAGGGTGGAAAGGTTGGCCCATCAGCACATCATTAGAACTAGTCTTTATATGTGGGATAAGATCCGATAAAAAATTACGATAATATAATACAGAAACCCCATCTGGTCCTGGACATTTACCTAGCGCCATGGATTTAATCGGGAGTTCTATTTCACCTTCAGTAATAGGACACTCCATTTTATGAATGTTACGCTCATCTAAAGTAGGCATTTTAGCTTAAGTAAGGAAAGCCGGTGATCTAGGTATCCAATCTACAGAGATATTGGATTTGATTTATTGAGATTATATAAATCGAGATAATACTGACGGAATACAGCCACAATTTTCGGAAAGGTTGATTCTCGTTTCCCAGAGGAAGAATGAATATATGGTATTTAACCCTTTGAGTGCCAGAGGGGTACGGAATGCATTGCTTTGCAATGCATTACGTACTCCTCTGGCAATCAAAGGGTTAAGAAGCTCTACGTTTTCAATTAATTAGTCTAGCTAGAGATTTACCACATTTATTGTTTGATATATTTCTCTAATATTTTATCCACATGTGGGATTTAATGAAATATTTAGTAAGAAGGGAATTAAGTTCAACTTAAAGTGAATTTATTTTATCAGAAATCGAAGAGGTAAGTGCTTTCTTATTTGACATTTCGAATGCATGTAATTAGGACAAAATTGAATCTATCTGTTTCTACTTCTCCCTTTTCCGATGAGCCCCCATTTTAATAAAAGCATCCCTAAGAACACATTTATGTGCCTCCCAAAGACTGTGGTAGAAGTGTCCTGCGTGGAATTAGCAGCAAAATATCCTATATAATAATTCGCTAAAACGTGTGTAACGCCGCGTCATGCGCAGTAGACACTGCTACCTTTGGAGCATCCAGCTCTGTATCAGCCACGGCATGGGCAGTCTCTACTGCGCATGACTGCCCTGCGACCAGGTGGCAGTGGCACTGTGGCCCGTGTAACGGGCTCTTCAACTAGTTCTAATATATTTTTCCGAATAGTGTCTAGATTAGCGGAGGAATGCAAAAGGGATTCATTGAGTCTCCATCTAAGAGGTTGATCAATGGTCGAAGGAATTGTAAACGATATAGTGATTGGGGCATGATCAGTCCAAGTGATGGAACCTATATTAGAGGAATCTAGAGTGTGAAAAAGATTATGCGAAATAAAAAAATAATCTATTCTGCTGTATGATGAGTGTACTGAGGAAAAAAAGGTATAATCTGTATCTAGTGGATGTAAAGTGCTCCAAGCATCTATTAACTGAAGATCAGACAATTTTTTCTGTAAATGTTTCAGGTGTGAAATTTTGAATCTCGATTTGCCCGATGAGGAATCTAATTCTGGATCAATAGTTAAATTAAAATCCCCACCCACAATCACTTTTCCTTCCTGAACCTGATCTAATTTTAATTCAGTCCATATATATATTTAGAATTGTATAAGGTTTGTTATAAATCAGACCATGAAGTATAATAAATCTTCCCTCGGGATCAGTCATCATACCGAGAAAGGTCCAAGGCAGTGAGGATTTAATCAGGATCCCTACCCCTTTCTTTTTTATCTGAAGATGAAGAGAAGTAAATTTGATGAAATTTAGAATTAGTGAATCTAGGAGGATTAGCGGCAGCAAAATGAGTCTCTTGTATCAGGCATATATCTGAGCCCATCCTATCAAACTCTCTCAATGCAATTAAACTCTTGGTGGGCGAGTTTAATCCATTAACACTGAGTGATGAGATCTTCAGTAACAGCATCATTTTAATGGGAACAATCGGAGAGCCTATGAGTGCCCGAGGTTCCGACGATAAGATGGGAGATAAAGAAAAAATAAAAATACTTATAACTAAGGTAAAAGAGTTTGCACAACAAGAGCCCAAAGGCTTTGAGGGCAGGTAATGGCAATTCATCTTCTGAATTGTATATGTCATGGGGAGAATCCAGACAGATTATGTATTAAAGTATGATGAAATACTAAACTACTTATAAGCAAGTAGTGAGGGGATTAATTTCAAAACTATCAGTTCACTGATGTTTTTGATCAAACCACCTAAATAACTAAACGTCCAAAAAATATCCACATCAGAATATAGCAACCTTATGAATCACAAAAAGTACTTTGTTATCAGTATCAAATGAGACACTGAGTTCCTATCTAAATATAAGAATTCTGTCTTTAAACATAAAAGAAAAATGATAACATTAAAATAAAATGGGCCCTCATGTGCTTATTTGCCACCCTAAATCTCATGTTTGTCAACCAGTAATATAATATTAATTAGAACAGGTGATATGAACTTCTGTTATACTAATCTCAATTCAAGAGTATCCTAAGAAATTATTTGATATTCTACCTCTCAGATTTATTTGAATATTGAAATAATAAAAGTCAGAGTATTGTCTATGAACTTCATTAAATGTGAACAAAATAGAGAAAGGAAAGAAAAAAAAACAAAAACATAAAAGCTTATTAAAAGTCTGTACCTAGTAACACACTATCTTGGTTACTTAATATATGTATTATATGTAAGGTCAGATTAATGTAAATGAACAATCCCATAAACAGTCATTGCTATATGACATTAACACATGAAATATACTACTAATTATGCGGTATGTAGTATTGCTGGAATATACTTCTAAGTGCTGGAACTCAGCAACCTAATGCAATATACTTCCATAGAGAACTTTAATAGATTTAGTCTGAACAACCATTTAACCATATAATTTATCTAATACATACATATAACTACTTGAAAGATATTAATCAATCAAGTAAGGATGTAACATTTATTAAAATAACTAGTGTCATATTCAACATCAGAATATCCTTTAATAATTACAAGTGTCACCCATTTAAACATCTAGAGGAACGACTAGACGTCTGTGCGTAAAAAATAACAAACAAAAAACAAAAAAAAAGGCAGATGTGTTTATAGTCCCTTGAGACCACACATTGAAAGATACACCCAAGTTCTAGGATCTTCCTTCAGGTCCACAATGTTGAAGTAGATGGTGTGGAGACATCCATGTTTTCATTCCTTCTCTGTTTCTTCTTGGATGACTGAGATCCTGGGGACCTTTCAAGCCTCCTTTGAGATTTTGGCACATTTGTACCATTTCGTGAGGGATCAAGAGCAGGTATTTCTATACCCAGAGAGATGCAGAAAGCGGTTACATCATCTGGATGTCTCAGTGTAACCCAAGATCCATTATGTGAGGCCATCAGGGCAAATGGAAAGCCCCATGTATATTTAATATTCAAATTTCTCAAATGTGATGTAAGTGGTTTAACAGCTCTTCTAAATTGTAATGTGTGAGGAGATATATAATTATATAGCAGAACCTCAGAGCCTGCACAAAGTGGTATATTACCCTCCCTACTTCTCTCATGATTCGATCTGTGTATTCATATCTATGGAAACAAACCACTACAGCCCTTGGAGAACCATCTTCCTTATAGCGTAGTGCTCTATGTACCCTGTCTAGTAAAATCTTGTCTGGGGGAACGTCTCCCAAAAGAGAGGCGAAGCATGATGTTAAAAGAGGTTTCAAATTCTGAGGAGGAATAAACTCTGGCAGATATTTAATAAGCAAATTCCCCCTCTTACCTATATTATCCAGGTCATCGACTCTCATTGTAATCTGATACATAGCATCTCTTTGCTCAATTATGCCTTGCTCTACATTAGTGAGGATTTCAGCAGAAATATTCTTATCTTCCTCAAGAAGCGCTACACGTTGATTTAACTGCATGATCTCCATTTTTAACTAATCAATTTCATCTTTGAAAGCAGCTTTCATTTCATCCTTTAGTCACGCCAAATCTTCCTTGGATGGTAGGCCTGCTAAAAGCGCTGAAATATCAGCCTTAGTAAGATGAGCATCCACTATATTACCATAGTCTGTTATATGCTTTGTTACTGCTGAGATATTAGTAACTACTTCTGACGAGTTTGAATGAATTTCTGTGTTTACCCGCCCTTGTGGTGATGTATCTTTGCCGTCTTTAAACTTCTGTATATTATTATCCTGAATAGACTATGCGGAAAAGTACTTTGAAAACGATGGCACGGACCGATCAGGTTTCTTCCTTCTACCTCTCTGTCACGGCAGTAATAACGATACTGGAGTCGGTACTATTTCACCAGAGTTTATTAAGAAACACACACACAGGCAAAAGTACAGAAAAGTACAAGGCAACACGGTTGGTAGCAATACTGTTCTTTCGAAGACAAGGAACTGAGCCCCAAAGATAGCTAGGAAGGACTTGACTCAGGTCCGCACCGGAGCTCCACTACCGGTCCGCAACTGCACGGCCAACTGTGTGAAACGCCCGACAGATCCGCACCTGTACTAACCAAGGTAGGAACACCCAACAGGTCCGCACCTGTACAACCAAGGTAGGAATCGCCCGACAGGTCCGCACCTGTACCACAAAGATAGGAAACGCCCAACAGGTCCGCACCTGTACTACCAGAAGCCAGGATCGAGAGGCCACTAGAGCTACCAAGGTGCCCAACGGCTATCCCCTGGAGCGTTTGTATGCTGGTTGCGCAGTTGACAACCGCAGGCCAACCAAGGTAGATAGCGATATACAAGAAATGAGCTGTAGGTCTGATCCCAGGGGCAACGGGACCAACCAGCGTAACGCACAGAACAGGAAATCAGGTAAAGCCAAACGTCATCACCAGAACGGATAGTCAGCCAGGCCCGGGTCATACACAAAGAGGGTAGTCTACCAGAGCCGCAGATTATGCACCAGAATGGTTGTCAGACAAGCCAAAATCATACACAGAGCGGATAGTCAGAACAAGCCAATGGTCATAACCAGAACAGATAGTCAGTACTACAACCTCCCAACCTCACTGGACACCACGAAAGGGCAACTGAGAGTAGTGTCCAGTGGTTTATAAGGAGCAGCCCCCAGGAAGAGGAGGAGACCAAAAAGGTGTGCCTGTCTCTTTAAATACAGACACGCGTCTAGCTGGACGCGCGCCAAGGCACACTGAGAGCCCGCCGGAAGAGGCTGCGGCAGGCTGCAGGAAGGAACGGACCGCACGCTGGTGATAGCAAATGCTGGCGAACCAGCAGGTAAGGTAGTGGTCGGCTCGGCAGCCGCCGCTACTGTGACAGTACCACCCCCTTAAGGGTCCCTCCTGCGAGGATCGGGGCGAGGTTTGTCTGGAAAGCGGGAATGAAACCTACGAATCAGTCTGGATGCGTGCATATCTCTGGAAGGAACCCAAGAGCGCTCCTCCGGACCATAGCCCTTCCAGTGCACCAAATATTGTAAACTCCCCCTTACCCTCCTGGAATCCAGTATACTTTGCACCTCGAATTCAGCATGGTCCCCCACCTGAATGGGAGCCGGGGGACTGGAGGCAGAAGTAAACCGGTTACAGGTTAAAGGTTTCAATAGCGACACATGAAAAACATTATGAATGCGCATGGTAGCGGGTAGCTGTAATGCGTATGCCACAAGGTTGACCCTCCGAATGATGCGAAATGGACCAACAAACCGGGGAGCCAATTTGTTGCAGGGAACCTGGAGGTTAAGATTCCGGGATGATAGCCATACCCTATCTCCAACCTGAAAGGAGGGTGCGGGTAGTTGCCTACGGTCGGCCTGCCGTTTATGTCGTTGCATAGAACCATGTAGGGTATGCTGTACCTGTACCCAAGAGGAGCGGAGAGCCCGTAAATGCTCATCCAGAGCCGGAATAGGTTGTGCCTCAAAGGTCTCCGGGAGAACAGAGGGTTGGAACCCATAATTTATCAAAAACCGAGAACTCTGGGTTGAGGAGTTGATGGCACAATTCCTGGCAAATTCCGCCCAGGGTAACAAAGTAGCCCAGTTGTCATGGTGGTAGTTTATATAACAACGAAGGAATTATTCCAGGCCCTGGTTAGACCGTTCGGTGGCACCATTAGATTGAGGGTGGTAGGCAGAAGAGAAGGCAAGTTGAATCCCCAATTGCGTGCAAAAACATCTCCAGAATCGGGACACAAACTGGCTCCCACGGTCGGAAATAATCACATTAGGAATGCCATGTAAACGGAAGACCTCCTTAGCAAATATCTCCGCCAACTGTTGGGCAGAAGGCAACCCCTTCAAAGGTACAAAATGCGCCATTTTGGAGAATCTGTCCACCACCATCAGGATCACCGTATGGCCCAGGGATGCGGGAAGGTCAACCATAAAATCTATGGACAGATGTGACCATGGGCGATCCCCATTGGGAATGGGTTGAAGGAGACCCACAGGTAGGCTACGTGGGGATTTATTCTGTGCACAGGTCTGACAGGCTGCCACGAAGGCTGCGCAATCTTTCCTCAAGCTTGGCCACCAAAATAATCGGGAAATGGACCAGATCAACTGATCGCGTCCATTGTGGCCAGCGGTTTTGGAGGTATGGAAAGTTTCCAACAGTCTGGTGCGCAGTAGAACTGGTACAAAACATCTCCCACCGGGTTTCTCTGCAGGAGCCAAACCCTGGGAAGCCAAAATCTCCTCACCCAGAGGAGACGTAATACTAGTACGAATGTGAGCCAGAATACGATCGGCTGGAATAATCGGGGCGGGAGGGGGTTCCTCCTCAGAATTAGAACAATATTGACGGGATAAGGCGTCTGCCCGAATGTTCTTAGAGCCCGGGAGATACGAGACAATGAAATTAAATCTGGACAGAAACAATGCCCATCTGGCTTGGCGGGCAGACAGATGTTTAGCCTCAGACAAATAAGTTAAGTTCTTGTGATCCGTGAGGATCAAGATCGGAGTACTAGTTCCCTCCAACAGGTAACGCCATTCCTTCAATTCCAATATAATGGCCAGCAGTTCTCTATCACCAATCTCGTACAGCCTTTCCGCCTTAGACAATTTCTTGGAAAAGTATCCACAAGGAAGCAACGCCTCCCCAGGAGTCGAGCGCTGGGACAGGAGGGCGCCTACTCCCGTCTCAGATGCATCAACCTCCAGTGTGAAGGGCAGGGCGGGATTAGGGTGCACTAAGATAGGGGCCTTGGCAAAGGCGGATTTCAGAGTCTCGAATGCCCCAATGGCCCTGGGAGACCACCTGGATGCGTCTGATCCCTTACAGGTGAGATCCGTGAGAGGTTTTACTATCGAGGAGAAGTTTTTAATAAACCTACGATAGTAGTTAGCAAAGCCCAAAAAGCGTTGGAGGGCTTTCAACCCCACTGGACGAGGCCATTGTATGATGGCAGATAGTTTCTGTGGGTCCATAGCAAACCCCGAGGCAGATATCACGTAGCCCAAAAAAGTGACCTGGGATTTATGGAATTCACATTTCTCGAGCTTACAGTAGAGACCATTCTCTCTCAGACGCTGTAAAACCCTTGACACATCTGTGAAATGTGTCTCAATTGATGGCGAGTGTATGAGTATATCATCCAGGTATACCACAACCGAACTTTGCAACAAGTCTCTGAGGACATCATTGATCAACTCCTGGAAGACAGCCGGGGCATTGCACAATCCAAAAGGCATCACTAAATACTCATAGTGCCCACTACGGGTATTAAAAGCTGTCTTCCATTCGTCACCACTCTTAATATGGATAAGGTTATAGGCCGCCCTCAAATCGAGTTTTGTAAATACCTTGGACCCTTTTAATCTGTCAAACAATTCGGTTATCAGGGGTATCGGATAGGCATTCTTGGTTACCAGCTTATTTAGACCACGGTAATCAATACAGGGACGCAGTTCCCCATCCTTCTTTTTGACAAAAAAGAAACCTGCACCTGCCGGTGAAGAGGATTTGCGGATTATGCCTCTCGCAAGAGCATCAGCAACATATTCCTCCATAACCCTTGTCTCCTCAGCAGAAAGTGGATAAAAACGGCCCCTAGGAGGGATAGTACCGGGAATCAAGTTAATTTCGCAGTCATAGGCCCTGTGAGGAGGCACTGCCCCAGCTTGACCCTTGTCAAACACATCACGAAAAGCTGTGTACTCCTCTGGTAGACCAGGAGAGGACGTACAGAATAGTCTAGTAGGGTGAGCCAGACAGGAACTAGTACAACTGGTAGCCCAGGAGATTATGTCACAGGTCCCCCAGTCTAGCCTGGGGTTATGCTTCTGCAGCCATGGATACCCCAAAACAATGGCGTAATGTAGAGACTGAATAACCTGGAACTGAATAGTTTCTGAATGTAGGGCTCCCACACGCAGGGTTAAGGGTAGAGTCTCATGAGTGATGTGGGAGGGTTGAAGGGGCCTCCCATCAATGGCCTCAATGGCCAAAGGAGACTCGCAGTTCTGCAAAGGGATGCCATGTCTTTCAGCAAATTCAGAGTCAATAAAGTGACCTGCCGCCCCTGAATCGATCAATGCGGCGGCGATTACGGAGCAGTTGCCCCAAGACAGGAAGATCTCGAGGATAGGTTTACCCTTCCCCTCCTCCGGGGACTGAGATATTCCACCCAAGATCTGTCCCCGACAGGACCTTAGGTGCGAGCGTTTCCCGGCCGTACAGGGCAGGATTTTAACAAATGACCGGCTTTACCACAATACAAGCAAAGACCCTCCCTTCGTCGGAAGGCTCTCTCTTCCCCTGAAAGACGAGTCGCTCCCAACTGCATAGGCTCACTGTCCCCAGAGACAAAGCCAGGAGGTGTGGGAGGACTGGGTGGGTAAGTAAAGCTGGGAGCCAGACGAGATGGAGGTCTACGCAGACGCTCCCTGAAGGAAGGTCTCTCCCTGATCCTGGTATCAATCAGGATAGTAAATGATATGAATTCGTCTAAGTCTCTGGGTAACTCACGGGCCGCAATTTCGTCTTTGACTAAGTCGCATAGGCCCTGAGAGAATGCCGCTACTAGAGCCTCATTGTTCCACCCAACCTCAGCTGCCAGGGTACGGAATTCAATCGCATATTCGGCTACTGTACGAGTACCCTGGCGTATCGTCATGAGGTGCTTGGCAGCTGATGCCTTACGACCGGGCATGTCGAAGACTTTACGGAAGGCATCCACAAAAGCCAGGAAATCATACACAATCGGTTTGTCAGTCTCCCATAATGGATTGGCCCAAGCTAAAGCCTTGCCCGAGAGTAGAGAAATGAGAAATCCAACTCTACTACGATCGTTAGGAAAAGCCTGTGGAACCATTTCCATAAATATGCCTACTTGGTTCAAGAACCCACGACACAGAGCTGGGTCTCCCTCATAACGTTGAGGAGTAGGAGCATGCCATGAGGAACCCCTGATCACACTTGCATCAGGGTTGGCTGAAGCTATCGGTGCCGGGTTGGCAACTGGGGAGGCCACCGACTGACCGGCTGGGCGGTCGAGATGAGCAGTACGGTTCAGCAGGGTTTGCAAGGCCAACGTCATTTGATCCATACTCTGCTCTTGAACCTCCATTCTGGCTAGGAGGTCTTGGTTAGAAGGGTTGCTAGTACCGTCCGTAGTCATGGCCCTTTCGTACTGTCACGGCAGTAATAACGATACTGGAGTCGGTACTATTTCACCAGAGTTTATTAAGAAACACACACACAGGCAAAAGTACAGAAAAGTACAAGGCAACACGGTTGGTAGCAATACTGTTCTTTCGAAGACAAGGAACTGAGCCCCAAAGATAGCTAGGAAGGACTTGACTCAGGTCCGCACCGGAGCTCCACTACCGGTCCGCAACCTCACGGCCAACTGTGTGAAACGCCCGACAGGTCCGCACCTGTACTAACCAAGGTAGGAACGCCCAACAGGTCCGCACCTGTACAACCAAGGTAGGAATCGCCCGACAGGTCCGCACCTGTACCACAAAGGTAGGAAACGCCCGACAGGTCCGCACCTGTACTACCAGAAGACAGGATCGAGAGGCCACTAGAGCTACCAAGGTGCCCAACGGCTATCCCCTGGAGCGTTTGTATGCTGGTTGCGCAGTTGACAACCGCAGGCCAACCAAGGTAGATAGCGATATACAAGAAATGAGCTGTAGGTCTGACCCCAGGGGCAACGGGACCAACCAGCGTAACGCACAGAACAGGAAATCAGGTAAAGCCAAACGTCAGCACCAGAACGGATAGTCAGCCAGGCCCGGGTCATACACAAAGAGGGTAGTCTACCAGAGCCGCAGATTATGCACCAGAATGGTTGTCAGACAAGCCAAAATCATACACAGAGCGGATAGTCAGAACAAGCCAATGGTCATAACCAGAACAGATAGTCAGTACTACAACCTCCCAACCTCACTGGACACCACGAAAGGGCAACTGAGAGTAGTGTCCAGTTGTTTATAAGGAGCAGCCCCCAGGAAGAGGAGGAGACCAAAAAGGTGTGCCTGTCTCTTTAAATACAGACACGCGTCTAGCTGGACGCGCGCCAAGGCAGAGGAAGAGGCTGCGGCAGGCTGCAGGAAGGAATGGACCGCACGCTGGTGATAGCAAATGCTGGCGAACCAGCAGGTAAGGTAGCGGTCGGCTCGGCAGCCGCCGCTACTGTGACACTCTCATGCGGTTGTTTATATTAAACAGGCAAATGAACCACAATCTATCAAGTTATCATCACCGGAAACGTAAAATAACTCGGCTTGATATGGAGCACAGGTTTTACACAACAGTCTCCATTGCCATCCATGACCGCTCGGACCACTGCCATAGACAGACTGACGCAATTTTGAACTGAGACTGGCTTTTATATGTCAGTCTCGGTTCAAAATAAATTGGCAGTTTCCTATTGGCTGGGAAGTGTATACGCACCTCCCAGCCAATCAACTTCTAGTGTGTGATGACAGTCTCGGTTTTTAAAATCCCAGCAGACTGAAGAAACGAAGACTGAAGAGAAGAAAGATGGAAAAATAATTGAAGAAGCCAGACAGTGGCACAGAGGGATCTTTGTGACCACTCGGGCATTTGCCCAAGTCAGACTGCCAGGATTTTAAAACCGAGACTCTCATCACCCACTCTAGAAGCTGATTGGCTGGTAGGCACTTCCCATCCAAAAAAAAAATCCTTCATTGTCTATGGCTGTAGGGGCTTTCCATCATGAAACTTTACAATTCCAGGTGATCCACTCTCCTCACTATCCTGTGGTCCTGGGTTATCCATGGTTGCACAGACACAATCCCACGTTCGATTGGGTAAGGGCCGAAGTCATGGCATGGTCACCTAACTGTTCCAAGACATGCCTAGCAAAAGTGGTGTATTTGATAAGGGCCAGGCTGGTGAGTTCCCGCCTCACCGCCCACACGATTGTACCATTGAGTTGCAACCGGATGCTATACCTCCTCAAGGCCGAGTCTATCCTCTTTGTGTCATGGAGAATAAGGCCATGGAGGAGTATGTTGCAGATGGGCTGTCCCGGGGGTTCATCCGCAAGTCCTCCTCTCTCACTGGGGCTGGATTCTTCTTTGTGAAGAAAAAGACTGGAGAACTGAGACCCTGTATCGATTACAGGGGGCTCAACCATATCATGGTCAAAAATGCCTACTCAATTCCACTTACTACTACTGAACTATTCGATTGGTTAAAAGGGTCCAAGGTGTTCACTAAGCTCGACCTGCGAGGGGCATACAGTTTGGTACAGATGAAGGAGGGCCATGAATGGAAAACTGCGTTTAACACCAAGAGTGGGCATTACGAATACCTTGTAATGCCCTTCAGTCTCTGCAATGCTTCCACGGTTTTCCAGGAATTCTTAAATGACATCCTCCGGGACATGCTACAACAATGCGTAGTGGTATATTTGGACCACATTCTGATCCATTCTGCCTCCATGGAAAGCCACCACGCACCACAAACAGGTCACCTTCTTGGGGTGCAAAATTTAAGAGGTCGGTTTCACTATGGACCATGAGAAACTCTCGGCTGTTCTTGAGTGGCCGCGACCCGTAGGTCTCCGCTCCCTTCAACATTTCCTCGGGTTTTCTAACTACTACTGGAAATTTATCCGCAATTTTTCCACAATTGTAAAACACCTTACCGACATGACAAAAAAGACGGTAACTCCATGTACTGGTCTCCAGAGGTCATCAAAGCATTTGAGGCATTAAAAGTCGCCTTTGCCGCAGCACCTATTTTGGTACACCTAAAAACCTATTCCATTTATACTTCAGGTCAATGCTTCTGAGGCAGGATTAGGTGCCCTCCTGTCTCAACTTCCTACTCCTGAGAGCCATGTGGGTACTTCTCAAAGAAGCTAAGTTCTGCAGAGTTCAACTATGAAATCAGTTACTGTGAGTTACTGGCAATAATACTTGCTCTCAAAGAATGGAGGTATTTGCTCGAGGGAACTTCAGTGCCAAACCTAATCCTCATGGATCATAAAAACCTCACATACCTGTCCGAAGCTAAGCTCTTGACTCCAAGACAGGCCCGACTGGCCTTATTTCTATCCCTTTTTAATTATGTGGTCTTGTACCTGCCGTGCATCCAAAAATGTCCGGGCTGAAGCCCTATCCAGACAGTTCGCAGGCGCTATGGAGGAGAGCCCTCCTAGTCCTATTATCCCTCCGGACCGAGTACTGGCCACCATTCGTACAAGCATAACATCTCCCCTCGAGGAGAGAATATGAGCCGTCCAAGTAGATGCACCTACTGAGACTCCTTCTGGGCGCTGTTTCGTACCTATTAATCTCCGTACCAAGGTACTTTCAACATACCATAATACAAAGTCAGCAGGGCATCCCGGTAAGAACCAGCTTCTCTGGTCAGTTTCCAGTTCTTTCTGGTGGCCAGAACTTAACAAAGATATTGCTGCCTTTTTCACTGCCTGTCCAGTCTGTGCTCAGACCAAATCACCCCATCACCTTCCAGTGGGCCTTCTCCAACCCATACCCAATGGGGAGAAGCCATGGTCATACCTTACCATGGACTTCATAGTCAATCTCCCTTTGTCTAACGGTAACACAGTCATCCTCATTGTCGTTGACTGATTTTCTAAGATGATTCATTGCATACCTTTCAAAAAACTAAAGAGTAGGCTGTGGTCTTTGTCAAAGAGGTCTATCGGCTACATGGGGTTCCCAAAGTCATAGTTTCTGACCGGGGTAGCCAGTTTGTCTCGAAATTCTGGAGGGCCTTCTGTGCGCAACTGGGTATCCAACTCTCCTTCTCCTTGGCCTATCCCCTGCAATTGAATGGGGCCACGGAAAGGGCTAATCAGGCACTGGAGTAATTCCTGCTGTGCTACATCTCAGACCATTAGAATAATTGGTCAGACCTGCTACCTTTGGCGGAGTTTGCTCATAACAGTGCTGTCTCGGCTTATACCCGGCTCTCCCCCTTCATGGTGAATAATGGGTATCAACCCTCCATGATTCCAGATTTGTTCTCTCCCCAGGGGATTCTGTCATTGGAGGATCATCTCTAGCAAATACGTTCCACCAGCCCACCAGCCCCTAAGTAACCCCTTCTGCTGTGGATGAGACGCAGTTCCCCACCAGCAGCCCCAGTCCGTCCCTTACTGCTATTGCCCTGGAGAAGAAGGAAAATGTGTTTTCCAGGTGCCGGGACAAGATTGCCAGGAAGATTGGACAGGTGTTCCCTCGCAAAAAGAAAAGAAACCAGTAAATTGATGACCTGGAAGAAGAGGAACCCAGCAGACTGCCACAATGCAGTGCTGCTGCCCCTTGTGCTGTCCCTGTGGACTGTGAACTGGTGGGTAGGAGCGAGCCCACCATCCCCTATGTGACCCCTGGCCTGGTGGATGGGAGAGAGCCCACCAGGCCCTGTGAAACCTTGGCTGTGATGAGTGGGACAACAGTCCTCATCAGCAGTCCAAAGCCTGTTGCCCCTTTTCCTGATACCCCAGCCTTGGTGAGTGGGACCACGGTCCTCACCAGAGATGCCCTTGTTGCCCCTGGATCTTTTGACCCCAGCCTGGTGGGTGGGAAGTCATTCCCCACCAGACCAACTGCTGATCCAGCCAGAGGAAGGGGGACCACCGTCCTCCCTAAGGAAGTTGGGAGTTGCCCCAGTTTTGCCAGCAGCCCACAGCCTGTTTGTCCTGGATTGGTGAGTGGGAGTACACTCCTCACCGGTCCTCTGGATGCCCCTACCCTGAGCAAAATAGACCCCAGTGTTTCCAATAGCCCTTTGGATGTTGCCTCAGCCCAGGAGAGTGGGAGCAGCATCCTCTCCTGTTCCCGTGGGGTACTTGCCCAACCAAAAGGGGGAGATGTCCCCAGCGTCCACCAAGGGGACGCCCAGGCCATTGAGAACCCACAGACACTGTTGCCACAAGGAGGTCCACCTTATAGATTGGCAATGGACCCTGAGCCACTGGACCCAGACCCAGGAGGGTCTGACCCCAGCTGTGCTTGGAGCCTGGCCCAGGAGAGGCCTCCCAACTTGGTGATAGCCAGGACCAAGAGGTACACGTTTCCCTGGCCCAGGACCAAGGACTCCAGTTTTACTCCTGGCCCCAGACAAGGGGCTCGCTTATTCTTTCCAGACCCAAGGACTATTGTAGGGGCCTGCTGGGGACAAGACTTTTGGGACAAGTACTGTTGCGGACATGGCACTACCAGATTATGTGTCCACTCCGGACAGCAGCGATCTGACCCATGTGGATCATGCTGTGGCTGTCGGAGGTGGACAAGAGGGAGATATGTGACGGAACTGTGGCGACTAAAGGGGATATTGGTTTGTTAGAGATATGGGATCTCATGTCTTTAGACTATTCTACCCAAAAGACTAACAACCATAGACTGAGCTTAGCCAAAGTTGCTTCCAATATATTGCTAGAGTGCAGAGATAGTGAGGGTTGGGCTTTGCTTCCACTATACTCCAGGTCTGTGCTAAGGAATGTTAATTGATTCCTGCTGTGCTTCCTTGACCAATCAGAGGAGGTTATTGATGAGCCAGTTAAGAATGTATAATTTCAAGTCCTAATCTGCATTCTTATCTTGATAAGGGTTCTGGTGACTGATTGGTCAAGCATAGAAACACTGTCCCAAGTACTTGTTTGCATGCTGATCTTGATAAGAGTCTCTGTAGTGTATATAAGCTGTGTGTTTGAGTCAATAAAAGAGAGTTCTTCCCTTCATCAAGTCTCGGCTGATGTTTGGTAACAGGAGGTTCGGTTTACTATTGGAGTGTTATTCTGAGGGAGAAAGGAACTATAACGGAGGTATCCAGCTTATGATACAAAGCGTCACGTTACAAGGATTTTAGCTCCTTCTCTTCTTTCCCCTCTGCTCAGGGGGACAAGCACTCCTTATAGCTCTTACTGGCCACCTGGTACTTTGCTGCCCATGGACTAGATTCTGGCACTGCACCACCTGCCATTAAACTGTGATAACAAAGGAAACACAAAAATAAAGTAAACTTTAAAGAGGGCACATAATGACCTTAAGTGTTATGTCTAACGTAGAAAATAATGTATAGATCAGGAAAAAGTAACTGAAACTTAACTTTTATTAGAAAAAATACACAAACACAAATATTGTTAAAAAAATAGAATTCTCTTATTTGTACTTCAGATTTTACCTTATGAATGTCTGTTTTTAAACACCCATATATATATTTTAGATATAATAGTCACATGAAGAAGTAATTATACTGGTGTCTGACAATCTAAGACAACCGGTATTGTTCACAAAGAAAGCAGTCCTTATTCGAATTGACTGCATTCCAGCCGATAATCATTCCAGTTAAAGAAATCTAGTGTGTAATAAAAAAATCAGTAAGAGACTGAAGGGATTATGATCACAAAACAACAGTGGGTAGCTACTGTTCTAACTGGACAATTGCTAATACTATGTAATCCTTTAATTTCCCACTACCGAGATGGAAATCTTCTAAAATCAGAATCTCCTTGTGGCTGGATGAGATATAGTTCATTGGTAAAGTTGGTGTGCATGGTGTGCATTAAGAAGCTGGCCATACAGCATAGTTACTATGAACACCTAGATATAAGTATTCAAGTTGTAATTGTTTCATGTCATTAAATGCTACTTGTCATTGACTGAACTGCATTTCTTAAAAACGCCTAACGAGAGTTTCGCCCCACCAACTTTTTCAAAGGTTATCAGTGAGGATCCTGGGAGAAAGGCTATTTAAAGGGTGAATCAGCAAATCAGATTGTTTCACTGAGATAATAGCTAAAGCATATTGTGAGGAATCCTCTGCATTATTCAGTTCCATCAAATGTAAATACAAGGAGATAGAAAAAGATATATTGCGAAAAATCCTCCACACCAATGAAACCATTAAGATCTAGACAAAAAAAAGAGAAAAATAGGAGAAATATCGCATTTCTAAAGATAAAACAGGAAGAAAAATATTCCTGGGATTTTATCGCCTTATGTGATGGTACCAGCGGACACCCAGCCTTGGTGTCTCCATCAATGGTCACTTCTTCTTCTACGAGCCAGATGGACATCCAACAGCATACCGCAGTATACCCCGATTGCCAGGCAAGACTTGTATCAGGGTAACCAGCACGCACTCCGCATACAGCAAGCTTTTCCTCACCAGACAACACCAGTGTAGGTTAAGACAAGAACTGTCTTTATTGGAACAAACCACACATATTTATACTCAAACCTTACATTGAAATATATGGACCAAGCAGATACAATAGGGATATAATTCAATCACAGTACAGTAGACAAAAGGTCAACAGCAAATGGTCTAACAAATACAATGACTCAGACATGATTACATTTCAAATACAAAAGGGTTGATGAACTCAGACAATGGACACAAAGACTTGAGGGGCTTGAATGAATTAACACATGGCAGGGGGTCTCAGTACAGTTCACAATACACTGGCTTGAGTGGCACATTGAAAGTAACTTTAAGTAAACTCAAGTAATTAACCCTTAATGTCCATTGCCTTGGAAGCAAGCCAGCAGTCCATGGTTGTCAGTCTCTTTGGGCCCAGAAATGTCCACAGTCTCTGGGGTTCTTGGGATAACAGTTCCTTGTTTAACAGTCTCATGGAGAGGCCATACCCTGTTCCAGGGCTAGGTCCATAGTCTGTGGGCAGGAGGCTGGCCCTCAGACCCCTCCAGGAGCCAGGGGCCCAGTGGTTCATGTGACACCTTATATATCTCTCTATAAAAGAGATATATAATCATGAGTATTGCATAAATGTGTAAAGCAATAAATAAAAATAATATTAGTGACTTAATTATCAAAATGTAATTATCTTTCATATTCAGGTTCCCAGTGAAAATATTATTCTTTCATATGTGTGTTCCAAGTAAAACAATTAAGGAGAGATTATTCGCTCATAAAAGTGACACAAAAGTGATAAAAAGTGCTATTATAGGTTTTAATAATAATAGAAATGACTCGCTCATAAGTTAAATATATAATAGAATGTGAAAATGATACTAGAATAAAATAAAAAAATAAATAAATTAAATGAAATAAAATAAAATACTACGAAAAAATAAAATGAAATGTGAAGTGAAACTTAAAGATCATATCTCTATTGAAAGAATATTCCCAGAATATTATTTTCATTTAGTCGATATGGATGGATAGTGTTTAATAAATAAATCCATCTGGACTCTTTTTTAAGATATTTCAATATTTCCTCTCCTAATTCCCATTCTAACTTCTTCTAAGCCCCAACATTTCAAATCTTTAGTTAGAACTATGTCTGTTCAAGAAATGCTTTGCCACTGTGGTGAGTTTTCTGGATTGGGTCCTAATATGAGTTGGTGTATTCCTAATAGAACCAACATGTTCACCCAGTCTCACCCACAGCTTACGGGTGGCCATACCGACATACAAGAGTTGGCAAGGGCAAGAGAGACAGTATATCACTTGCTTGGTTTGACTTGTTAAAAAATCTTTAAAGGGATAGTAATACTTGCAAATTACTAATCTCCATATTGTAGCTTTGTTAAAAAGAAATTTATTGCCCCCAGTGTCATCTCTCAAACCCTTATGGTTTGAGAGATGATAGCGCTCAAAGTTCCTCCCTCCCTCCCCCTTCCCTGACTGAACGCTGACTGCAGGGGAAGCTGTCGTATGACAGTCTTATGTGCATCAGGCCGCTCTGCAACTGAGCCGAGATCGCGTTTATAAAAAAGAATTCTTTCACTGAAACAGTCTTCTATGTGTGCTTGGTTTGTGCTTGGTTTGCAAGCACACGTAGAAGACCGTTTTAGTGAAAGATTTGTTTTTTTATAAACGCAATCTCGACAATGCTGCAGAGCCACCTGATGCAAGTAATACCAGATATCTCTGCAGTCAGCGTTCAGTCAGGGAAGGGGGAGGGAGGGGGGAACTTTGAGCGCTATCCTTATGGTTTGAGAGATGACACTGGGGGCAATAAGTTTCTTTTTAACAAAGTTACACTATGGGGATTAGTAATTTGCAAGTATTACTTTCCCTTCTAGTATGTGTTTACCTCCAAATCTGTTAGTCGCTGATTTTGTATTGATTATATGAGGACACATTTTACAATGGCCAAATGAGAAAGACCCCTTGGGATGAGTGCCCTTAGTATGATATTGAAAATCAACAAAATTGCTGTGTGTTAGAATGTCACCCAAATTTGTATTTCTTCTGAAACAGAAGGAGGGTCTTTCACATAATATCTGTTTCAAATCTGGATCAGAATTCAGAATATGACAGTTTTTTTGTGGTGATATATTTAATGTATCCTGTATCTGAGCCATATGTGGTGCTATATCTTATTTTTTCTGTTGCCTTCCTATCTCTGGGTACCAACAGAGAACATCTCCTGATACATCTCTAAGAATAGCCTCTCTGTTCCAGACACGCACATAGTCTTTCAGATTGTAGCTTAACCCGTTAACGTCCAGTGATGTGTCAGGACTGTGACTGCTATTTTTCCATTAAGGATCAGTGACGGTCCTGGCATGTCACATATTTTTTCCGCCCCTGCAAAGCAAGCCATACCATTAATCCTGATGTCCAGCAGAGTTTTCAGTACCCTGGTAATCTACTATACATATTCTTTCTCCTATCTTCTTTCTTCTCTCTTCTTAATTCTGTCTTCTTTTCCTTAAACCTGTAAAATCAAAAAAAATAAAAATAAATAAATATTCCTTAAAAAGAACCTGCATATCTATGCATAGTTTAAATCCTTGAGTGCCAGAAGGGTATGCAACACATTGCAAAGCCATGAGTTTTGTACCAGCCTGGGGCTCAAAGTGTTAGTGGGGGATTGGAGGAACCTGCTCGAAACTGATTGACTGGGAGGTGCGTAATGGCTGTGAGGGAATGGCCAATGGCTGTAAGGTGATCTGAACAGGGACTCCCCATATATAAAGCCAGTCTCTGTTCAAATTACTTCTCAATGCAACGTGTATCGGCCCGTAAGGTACTAGGGGGGTGCTCCTTCTGCATTTCTCCATCACCACCACCGCGGCCAACAGCTGTGGAGAAAGGGGAAATTATACGTATTTTTATTTGGGCAATGTTTTGCAGGTATTTGAAGATGTTGGACACATATTTCATGGGGACTGTTCTTGGGAACTTTGGCCACGTCTTACATTATTGACCCGCACATCTCTGCGTATCTTAACCCTTTGAGCCCCAGAGATGTATGCTATGCATTGCTCTGCAATGCGTTGCGTACCCCTGTGGTACTCAAGGGTCTAAACTATGCATAGATGTGTGGGTTCTTTTTAAGGAATATTTATTTACGGTTCTCTTGATTTTACAGGATTAATGAAAAGAAGATGGAGGAAAGAAGAGAGAAGAAAGAAGAGAGAAGAAAGAAGAGAAGGGAAACAAGAAGGAAGACAGAAGAAAGACAGTGAATGACAGGTAAGTGTAACACAGCTAAGTTAACGATCGGTGCTTGAAAGTATCTCAGGCACCGATCATTAGCTTTTTTCCGTTGATGTTCCCATTATTGCTGCTATTTAGCAGCATTTTGGGAACTTAAAGCACAAAACGGAACTTTGGCCACAAGACCTTTTCTGTGGCCTAACGTCAGTTGTACTTTCAACTGGTAGGTCCATTGAATACAGACTTAGACATTTTATTCTGTTGGTCGGTAGTCAATTTGTCCCTACCGACTGTTTTACCGCACTCCTTTAACTTGAGACCATAGTATCCTACCATGGAGCAATCTCCAGTGCCTGGCATAGAGTGAAAATATCCTAAAGCACATCATACTGATGCTACCAGTCCAGCAACAAAGTGCCTGGCATTTCCTCTCTGGACAAGAAAAACAGCCAACCCAATACATATATTTTGACTTCTTTAGTGATGTGACATTGATCACTCAAGTCACCTGTGAGCAAGGGATCCATGTCTGGATTCCCCTTTTACCATTAATGTGATCATTCCCCAGGGTAAATTGCATATGCAAAATACTGGTCAGAGATGTTTAACTAGGAACAAGCTCTCTATAGTATTTACCAGGCTCTATACAAATGTATCCTACTCAGGTTGCAATCTCTTTTAGCTCACTAGTATCTTAAATAGGTAGAAAATATCCTAAAGCACATCATACTGAAACTGCCAATGAGGTGTTCAAGCCTCAAAGTGTCAGGCAATTCCTCCCTCAACAAAAGAAACAGCCAATTGCAGCTGTACATATTGGCCTTGTTGGGCCTTATCAGTAAGGTACAGCTGATCTCTCTAAGGACCTGTTAGCAAAGGCTTCAAATCTGGATTCACCTGTTATCCTTAGGGTGACAATTTCAGGGGGCAATCTGCATATGCAAAGTACTGATCTCAGGCACTCAACTAGGACAAGCCTGCCATAGTATTCAACAGGCTCTATAGGAATTGCATCCTACCCAGGGTGCAGTCTCTTTTAGCTCTCAAGTGCCATAAAGTAACAAACATAGCCTAAATCACATATTGCTGATCCTGTCAAACTGGTAGCCCAGCGACAAAGTGTCAGACAAGAGAGGCAGTCAATGAAAGACATATATTTCATTCTGTTCTGTGAGGTATGGATGATCTGTCTAGGAACCTGTGAACAAGGTGTCCATGTCTGGTTTCCCATTTTACCTTTATGACCAATACCCAGTATTATTTGGGTAATAAGGGAAACAGTGGAATCCAAATGTTGACCACTTTCTCACATTGCCTAGAGAGATCAAGAGATCTCTGAAATGTACATCTAGAGTTAGCTGTTTCTCTTGTTCATAGAGCATTTGCCTGGTACTCCATGAAGGTCATTTACGTTTTGCTACTGCAGTGATGTTCAGGGGTAGAGTTTTTTCTGCAGATTAGCAGCAGACACAGCTGTGATTAAGAGTTCTAATTGGCATGTCAGGTTGACCCTTCAGGTTAAAGAAACCTTACGAGATTGGGGAAAACTCCTAGTTACATGCAATGGCAATCCAAATTTCAATCCAATGAGGAACTTCAGTTTCTTACAGATGCTATGCCATTTGTAGGGTTTAGTAGTTATTAGAATTATCATTGATGTGCTGTTTTTTAGTGTCAGGGCTGCAGAGATTTAAGTCTCATGGCCAATTTAGTGTTACTCAAATTATTCCCCATATTGCAGGTATGGAAATCTGGGGGGCCCAGATAAAAGACAAACATTACTTTTTACTGTGACAACTGGGTGGTAGTTTGTGAAATGTATAAAGTAACATTTAGCTCTCCTCCAGTGCATAGCTAAATCATATGGTACTGCTGGCCTTGCAATGTAATATTTGGTTCAAGGCAAAACATATTCCAGATTGTAGTAACAGGATAGCTGATGCCTCATCTTCTTAATAATGACAACACTTTCTCTGCCTGGCACTGCAGATGGATGACCAGTGTTATCAGTTGTCCAGACTCCCTGTGGGAGTGAATTTGGCCAGTGTAATCACGATATGTCACAGTTTGTTTCACCAAGCACCTGGCACAGTGGCGTAACAATAGGGGTCGCACCTGCAACCAGACCCGTCACTCTCAGGGGCCCAGCCGCCCCCTGCAACCCATTCACCACGCTCCTACAGCAACCTGTAAAACAGGGCAGCACTGTACACAACTGATCTCCCGGCGGCTGGCACTCCAGTATTGCAGATCGCTGGGAGATGACATAATCTCCCAGCGCTCTGCATTACTAACAACCACGCCAGAGTCCCAGTCAGAGGTAGTCTGTGCCGAATCTGTCATGTCACACACCGCTAGACCACCAGGGACACTAGGTAGGAGGACGGGGGGGGAAAGAAGGGGCATTGTGGAGAATGGGGGCATTGTGGAGAATGAGGGGCATTGTTGAAGGGGCAATGTGGATAATGAGGGGCAGTGTGGAAGGGGGCATTGTGGAGAATGAGGGGCATTGTGATGGGGGCATTGTGGAGATTGAGGGGCAATGTGGAAGGGGCATTGTGATGGGGGCATTTTGGAGGGGCAATGTGGAGAATGAGGGGCAATGTAGAAGGGGCAATGTTGAGAATGAGGGACATTGTGGAAGGGGCAATGTGGAGAATGAGGGGCATTGTGGAAGAGGCATTGTAGAGGGGGCAATGTGGTGGTGCCCAATGTGGTTGAGGGGGGCCAATGTGGTCGGGGGGCCCATGGCAATTCTTGCACCAGGGCCCGGTGGCTTCTAGTTACGCCTCTGACCTGGCAGACTTATCTAACTGCATTGTATGACTAGCTAATTTCTAATAAGCAGAACTCTAATAGCAGGATCAGTGAGAGACTTACTCATCTGTTATTTCTTGTAATACTCATATTATCAGCTAGCGGTTTCAGCTATCAAAGAGACATTTGTTGGTATTGCTTTTTTCCCTATCTTAAAGATTCTGTTACCGTTACAAAAAAAATGATTAAACAGCTTCTAAAAGACTAAGCTATAATTGCCAGAAAGATGACACAAGAAAACTGGTTCCACCTGGCATTAGTATTTTTTTCTACATCACTTTCCTTGCTGATCTAAGAATCAACAAAGTAGTTGCTGCCAGTGAATCTAAGCCAGGTGTCTTATTTCATAAATCAGTTGTTTCAAGTCCTATTTCTTTAAAAATATTGGTTACCAATTCTAAAAAAATTCAGTTATGACAGTTGGCTTCAAATCAGATAGGATGTTGATTCATGGACATATCTGACTCCCATTTGGAGTCAGGAAGGAATTTGGGGGTTAATTCTATTTTTTTTTTCTTTTTGCCTTTCTCTGGATCAACAGGGGTGATTTGGCATGGGCTGAACTTGATGGACGCAAATCTTTTTTTTTCCAGCCTTATCAACTATGTTACTATGTTACAGGGCGGCAAAGGTAAATGGTTAATACTGATCCCTTTGGCTGGGTTTCCTAAAGGCTAATGTACCCAAATATTTAGCTGAAGGTTCCCATTCTTATTATTCATAAAGACAATTTCTTTGTGCCACAATTTAAGTTTTTTAAAGTTTTTCATCTTAGTCTTCAGTGCCTCGGGGTTCCTTCTGCCAACTTCTCTTCACACTCATTTACAATAGGACCAGTCACCTAGGCCTGTATGATCATGTGATCAGGAGATTGGGTTACATAGTAACATAGTAACATAGCAAATTAGGTTGAATAAAGACACAAGTCCATCAAGTTCATCCTTCTCCTCATACCCCAGTAATTGTATAGCTTTCCTGCTACCAAATAAGTTAGTCTTTATTAGTAGGCAGATCACGAAGGTTTGATAAACAGTATAGTTCTGTATGTTCCCTTGGGAAAGAAATGTATCTAATCTTCTCTTGAATGTATCCATTGTATCTGCCATAACCACCTCCTTGGGCAAAGAATTGCACAATTTAACAGACCTCACTGTAAAAAACCCTTCCTCTGCTAAAGTCTAAACCTCCTTTCCTCTAATCTCAAGGGGTGTCCCCTGGCCATCTGATCAGGCCTTGGAATAAATAGCTCACCGCAGAGATCCTTGTATTGACCTCTCATATATTTGTACAATGTGATAAGGTCTCCTCTTAGTCATCTTTTCTCTAGAGTAAATAAACCAAGTTTGTCTAATCATTCCTCAAACATCAAGTCCTCCATTCCCTTAATTAATTTTGTTGCTCTTCGCTGTACCCTCTCTAGTTCTAGTATATCCTTTTTCAGAACTGGTGCCCAAAACTGCACTGCATACTCGAGGTGAGGTCTTACCAATGATTTGTACAATAGGAATCCAACAGGTTCAAATTAAATATACAACCTAATCTAATTCAGTTTCTGTCCTCTTTTTACATAAGTTCCTCATAAATCTATATGAAGTGTTGGAAAGGATTAGAGCTCACCAGTGTCCTTATGGAGCAGATTTAGGCTTCCACAGAGAGAACTTTCAGGTTACTTGATTCAGAGGAGGGGTGTGCTTTGGGCCGAGTTATCGTTTGAATTAATGGTAACCCACATATTGTTTTGATTTGTCTGACATTATGACCTAGACAGAGACAGAACATCTGATTTAATTAATTCTATGTAAAGGTAATTGGCACAAAGCAGAAATATTTTTCCTGGTACTTTGTTTATCTGGTCAGAGGTGATCTCTCATCTCATTTGATTTCATATTTCTCATATGAAGACACTGTAGTGGTTTAGTTGTAGAATTAATCACACTGTGTCCAGGTTTGCAAGGGCTTTGGGAATGTTTTTTGACATCTTGAGTTAGAGTTTGATGGGGAGGGCCTTTTTAGGGATGATTATATTCATCTTTCTGACATTGCTCTGGATATGTTTAATATTGGTATGCAAGATGCCCTGGAGCTAGCGCCCAATTTAATGGGTTAAAAGGATTCATAATGAATGTGTTTTGAATTAATAAATCTTGATGTGATATGTTTGGAAATCCTGGGCAGGGTTTCAGGGAGGAGTTCAAGTACATGTTGGATAAACCAGCTGGACCTTTGGCCTATGGTGAAGGCACTGACTGTATTTCAGTGTTGTCATTAACAACATAAACTGCACTCACTCATCACCATACAATAGTAACATAGTAACAGAGTGAATTAGGTTGAATAAAGACACAAGTCCATCAACTTCAACCTTCTCCTCATACCCCAGTAACTGAGAATTTTATAGTTTTCCTGCTATCAATTAAATTAGTTTTATCAGACCTTCCTGATCAGCCTACTAATAAACAGTATAACTCTGTATGTTCCCTTTTGAAAGAAATGTATCTAAACTTCTCTTAAATGTATCCATTGTATCTGCCATAACCACCTCCTTGGGCAACGAATTCCACAATTTAATTCCATACAGTCTATATGTATTGGTTCTTTCTTTGCCAACATTTGCATTTCTGGAAGGGAGGTGTGAATGGAGGGTTTGTTAGTGTTGATTAGGTTTATGCTAAAACAGGGATTGTTATGCATTGTAAAAAATAAATGAAACAATGTAACAAGATAGTTACTCATTGCTCTGTATGCTATATGCTAAATTGATTGACCAAATAACCCTCTGGATATAGTAATCCAGGGAGTTTACTCTCAGGGACATATAAAAACAGTTAAACAAAAGTAGTTGGGATTAAAAAAATAAATAGAAAAGGTTATGTAATTTGACTTTACATATTTCACATGTAAAGTTAACCCTTTGAGTGCCAGAAGGGTATGCAATGCTAAATAGTTATTATAAACTTGAAAGTGAGAATAGAAGGGCCTTGTTATATCTGGAGGTTATATAAGGAGACTAGTATAAAAGCCAAGGTCCAGGTAATATTAAAACTTTGATTGCCAGAGGGGTACATAACACTTTGCTTTGCAATGGGTTGCATACTACGCTGGCACTCAAAGGGTTAAGAGGCTGCTACTCTACCTCACTGCTCCACACAATGCAGTCTTGTGTTGCATCACTCACGCGATGCAACCATGCACAGTAGAGACTGCCCGAATGCGGCCAGTCTCTACTGTGCATGACTGCATTGTGACAAACATCCTAACGAATTATTATATAGGATAATGTGGTGTGGTAAAACAGAGTGAGTATGGTGTTTGTCTTTTCACCAATGGCTAAACAGATCTAGTCAGAGAGGTAGCTACTATTGAAATTCGTTGGATACCTCTTTGGTACTCAGTGGGTTAATAGACACAGACTTGAAGGCAACAGCAAGTGTAAACATTGTCAGATTTCCATTTCTGTGTTTCAGAAATATTATTTAGACATTTTGTGTAAAATTTATAGGCTTTGTTTATTACTTGCGGGTCTGTGCTTGTTGTCTATAGATTTTCTGTCAATAAAATTTGTTTTTCTTTGAAATGTATGTTATTTTCTTTCTCATAAGTAGGTCACTATCTCAATTTGTTTTACATGAAAATAATGGACGATAAACATCAGTTAAAATGACTGTAGCTGTTTTATTACATTGCAACCATTAGAGGGAGCTCTTTTTCTCTGTTTCTTTCATTACAACAGTCCATTCATTCTGTGGAATGTGGAAGTTTTATACAGTGCTTGCTAAACTGTAGTTATTTGTAACCCTTGAAGGACCAGAGGGTGTGCAACGCTTTGCTTGACACTGCATTTTGCACCTACCTGTCTGTTCCTTAAATAGTTGATGTTTAAGTGGAGATTTCTTAAAGGGGGCAGTGCAGACAATAGCTGTAACAAGTATGTACTCATATTTTGTTACACTTTATTACTGACCACCTCAACACATTGTACACATTGTCCACCTCCACGCACTGTCCACTTGCACACACTGTTCACACTGCCTCAACACTGTCCACCTCCACACACTGTCCGCACACTACACTGTCCACTTCCACACACTGTCCACACTGACCACCTCCACACACTGTCCACACTGTCCACCTCCATACACTGTCCATACTGTCCACCTCCACGCACTGTCCACACTGTCCACACTGTCCACCTCCATACACTGTCCATACTGTCCACCTCCACACACTTTTCACACTGTCCACCTCAACACACTGTCCACCCCAACACACTGTACACATTGTCCACTTGCACACACTGTTCACATTGTCTGTCTCAACACTGTCCATCTCCACACACTGTCCACACACTACAGTGTCTACCTCCACACTGTCCATCTCCCTACACTGTCCATCTCCACACACTGTCCATGTCAATACACTGTCCACACTGTCTACCTCCACACACTGTCCATCTCCACACACTGTTCACATTGTCCACCTGTACTCACTTTCACACTGTCCACCTCCACACACTGTCCACCTCAACGCATTGTTCACACCGTCCACCTCCACACACTATCCACACACTACACTGTCCACATTTTCCACCTCCACACACTGTCCACCTGCACTCACTGTTTACACTGTCCACCTCCACTCTGTCCACCTCCATACACTCTCCATACTGTTCACCTCCATAGTGTTCATACTGTCCACCTCTACACATAACTAAACTGTCCACCTCCATAGACTGTTCACACTGTCTACCTCCACCCACTGTCCACACTGTCCACCTCCACACACTGTACACAGTGTCCACCTCCACACACACTAAACTGTCCACCTCCACAGACTGTTCACACTGTCCACCTCCACCCACTGTCCACCTCCACACACTGTCCACTCACTACACTGTCCACCTCAGCACTCTCCACCTACTACACTGTCCACCTCCACACACTGTTCACACTGTCCACCGCCACACACTGTTCACACTGTCCACCTCTGCACACTGTCCTCCTCCACTATACTGTCCACATCCAAACACTGTTCACACTGTCCACCTCCACACACTGTTCATACCATCTGTTTTCACACTGCTCATCCTCCACACCATGTCCACCTCCACATTGTGCCCCACACACTGTCCATCTCCACACTGACCCTATTGTCCACCTCCACATTGATCCCCATTGTTCATCTCCACATTTGCCCCTACTGTCCACCTCCACATTGACCCCCCATTGTCCACATCTACATTGTCCCATTATCCACCTCCACATTGGCCCCAATTATCCACCTCCACATTGTCCCCCATTGTCCACCTCCACATTTGTCCCATTGTCCAAGTCCACATTGGCCCCATTGCCCACCCTCACAATGGCCCCTATTGTCCACCTCCACAATGACCCCACTGTCCACCTCCACATTGCCCCCCATTGTCCACTTTCACATTGGACAACTCCTCATTGGTCCTCTTTATACAACTCCACATTGGACCTCATTGTCCATCTCCACATTGGATCCCATTGTCCAACTTCACATTGGACCCCATTGTCCACCTTCACATTGCACCATTGTCCACCTCCACATTGGCCCCCATTGTTCCCCTCCACATTTTCCCCATTGTCCACCTACACATTGTCTACCTTCACACAGTCTGCCCATCTCCACAATGTCCATCCCCATGTTGGCCCCCATTGTTCAACACCACATTGGCCCCCATTGTCCAACTCCACCTTGGGCCTCAATGTCCAGCTCCACACTGGGCCCCAATGATCAGCTCCACACTGGGCCCTATTGTTCAACTCCACATTGGCCCCCCATTGTCCACCACCACATTGGCCCCCATTGTCTACCTCCACATTGTCCAACTCCACATTGGCCCCCATTGTCCAATTCCACATTGTCCACCTCCAACTTGGCCCCTATTGTCCACCTTCACACTATCCGCCTCCACACAGTCTGTCCACCTCCACAATATACAGCCCCATGCTGCCTCCTACAACTGTTTATTCACCTGACAGTTCAGAAGTAGTATCCCCCAAGCATTGCGGTTGAGTGGTGATGAAGTGCTGTGGTCTGAATAAAATGGTGGATGGACTGCTGTGCTTTTTGGTTCGTGATGCGTCTATTTATACTGCCCCAATGTTTTCATCATCACACACACCCCTGAGGGTCATAATGACATCCTTCGTATGGTGCGCAGACCAGAACGGTTGTGCACGCATGCACAGTCAGAACTAGCTTCCCTTTATAGAGTCTTAATAGACTTAATGAAGAGAAACTGAATGAGACAGACTGGGACAGCAAGCCAGAAACAAGCTGTTAATGGAGTAGCACACAGGGAGGCCAGGCATTCTGGCGGGGGGCCCAGAACCCCCCTGGCACTCGCCCTCAGTAGCGCTACAGGCTACAAGTCACATTTTTCACTCCCATGTGCCATTGCAAAGAGAAAATCTCCATTTCCATATTAGACTGACCCATCCACAGGTAGTCCAGCTCCATAATGTCAGGCAAATCCTCTCTGCATGAGAGAATCAACAGTAACACAGGCTTACATTTTGGCCTAGTCAGTGTGGTGCAGCTGATTCCCTCTAAGCATATGAAGAGCAAGGGCTCATGCCTGGGGTACCCTTACCTCTTAGGGAGACATACACTCAGCAAGAACAAACAAAATGAAGTCTTTATTCTAAGGCATGCTGGCCTTTCAGATGTGCTACAAGTCATGTTTTTCCCCTCCCATGTGCCATTGCAGAGAGGGAATATCCATATCCATGATCCCACCCGCAGGTAGTCCAGCTTTGAAATGTCATGCAAATCCTCTCTGCATGAGAGAATCAGCACAACCACAGATGTACTTTTCCTCTCTGCAATGGAACATGGGACTGAAAAATGTTACTTGAGCAGCATCTAAGAGGCTACCATGCCTTGAACAAAACACATAATTTTGTTCTTTCTCGGTGTGCATTCTTCATATTTTTAATTTTTGTAGTCTCCTTAATTGGAAGGGTATCCCAAGCTTGGGCCCTTGCTTCCATGTGGCGAGTAGGAATTAGCTGCACCCCACTGACGAGGTCCACAAAGGCCGAATGCATATCTGTAGTTGTGCTGTTTCTCTCATGCAAAGATGATTTGTCTTACATTTCAGAGCTGGACTGCCTGAGGGTAGTCTGATATGACTGTGAGAGTGAAAAACATGAGTTGAGCAGCACCTGAGAGGCTACCATGACTTGAACAAAACATTTAATTTAGTTTTTTTCTTGGTGTGCATTCGTCACACTTTTTGGTTTTGTAATGCCAAAAGATGTCCTTCGTATGTCAACTGCCAATGCTTTCACTCAGGCCCTCGTTTTCTCTAGACTAGATTATTGCAACATTCTACTTGCTCTCCTTCCTACCTCTTTCTCTATTTCAGATAATTTGTAATGCAGTTGCTAATAAAACTACACGTGTTCCCAGACTCCTTCCCTCTCATCTTCTCCTGTAATCCATCTCTTGGCTACCCATAAGGTCTCATATTTCATACAAATGTGTCTTCTTTAGTGATGAGCGAGCATGCTCGGCCGAAGCTCGGTTCGGCTCGAGCATCGCTCTGCTCGGCACATGGCGGTACTCGTACGAGTACCGCATGTGCTCGCCCGCCATGTTCGGGTCTCCTCCCCGCACGTTTCGCGGCTGCTGCGCAGCCAATAAACGTGCGGGGAGGCTCTGACATCAGTGTAATGCCAGCAGCCATGTTGGCTGCTGGCATTACACTGATTGGCTGGCCAGAACCCGTGATCGGGTGCTGTATAGCACCCGACTCGCGAGTTCTGCTCATTCTCAGCCAGGGAGAGATGCGATCAGGCAGGGAAAGTCAGTGTAGGGAGAATAAAAGTGTTGGTACTCTTTCAAGACCCAAACGTCCTTTTTAGGACTGTTGTGTGTGGGGTCAGCATTTATATTTTGTTTGGGGGGGCACAATTTCATTGTTTTTGTGGGGGGGATATTAGTTAGGTGACATTGTACTAGGTGCACAGGGACAAATATTGTACAACGCAGCGACAAAAAGGGCCATTTTAAACGTGTGCCTAGCCATAGATTATTGTCACATTCTGTTTAGTGTGCAAATTCACAAATTAACGTCACATATTCCGTTCACTGTGCCTAGCCGCAGATTAGCGTCACATTCTGTTTCGTGTGCCTAGCCGCAGATTAGCGTCACATATTGTTTAGTGTGCAAATTCACAAATTAACGTCACATATTGTTTAGTGTGCAAATTCACAAATTAACGTCACATATTCCGTTCACTGTGCCTAGCCGCAGATTAGCGTCACATTCTGTTTCGTGTGCCTAGCTGCAGATTAGCGTCACATTCTGTTTCGTGTGCCTAGCCGCAGATTAGCGTCACATATTGTTTAGTGTGCCTAGCCGCAGATTAGCGTCACATATTGTTTAGTGTGCCTAGCCGCAGATTAGCGTCACATATTGTTTAGTGTGCAAATTCACAAATTAACGTCACATATTGTTCAGTGTGCAAATTCACAAATTAACATCACATATTCCGTTCACTGTGCCTAGCCGCAGATTAGCGTCGCATTCTGTTTCGTGTGCCTAGCCGCAGATTAGCGTCACATTCTGTTTAGTGTGCAAATTCACAAATTAACGTCACATATTGTTTAGTGTGCAAATTCACAAATTAACGTCACATATTCCGTTCACTGTGCCTAGCCGCAGATTAGCGTCACATTCTGTTTCGTGTGCCTAGCCGCAGATTAGCGTCACATTCTGTTTCGTGTGCCTAGCCGCAGATTAGCGTCACATATTGTTTAGTGTGCCTAGCCACAGATTAGCGTCACATATTGTTTAGTGTGCCTAGCCGCAGATTAGCGTCACATATTGTTTAGTGTGCAAATTCACAAATTAACGTCACATATTCCGTTCACTGTGCCTAGCCGCAGATTAGCGTCACATTCTGTTTCGTGTGCCTAGCCGCAGATTAGCGTCACATATTGTTTAGTGTGCCTAGCCGCAGATTAACGTCACATATTGTTTAGTGTGCCTAGCCGCAGATTAGCGTCACATATTGTTTAGTGTGCAAATTCACAAATTAACGTCACATATTGTTTAGTGTGCAAATTCACAAATTAACGTCACATATTCCGTTCACTTTGCCTAGCCGCAGATTAGCGTCACATTCTGTTTCGTGTGCCTAGCCGCAGATTACCGGCATATATTCCGTTTAATATGAAGAAGGCGGGTAAAAAGGGACGGGGAAGTGGACGTGATCCTGATAGTTCAGGGCGCGGGTCAGGACGCGTAGAAACTGTGCCTGGTGCCAGAGCACAAGACAGAAAGACATCCACCATACCTAGCTTCATGTCTCAGTTTACAGGGCGTCGCAGGACATCACTCTCGAGGTCAGACCACTGCGAACAGGTGGTCGGTTGGATTTCAGCTGATACTGCTTCCAGTCGGTTAAGCACCACCCTGTCTTCCACCAAGTCCACTCTCAGTAGCCAAGAGTCTGGTCAACATAATCCTCACCCTGATCATCCTTCCTCCCACCATAGAGGGTCTGGCCAAAGAAGTGATCCCACACTGGGATACAGTGAGGAGCTCGTCTCATCACCAATCCTTCATTTGAACCTCTCTCCAAGAACGCTTGCAGAGGAACATGAGATCTTGTGCCCTGATTCACAACCTCTAGAGGGTACCCAATCACAAGAAGATGACAGAGGGGAACGGCATTTAAGGTCAAAGGAAGTGGATGATGATGATGAGACACAGTTGCCATCAAATCAACCACAATTACTGTCTCAAGACCTTGATGAGGAGGATGATACACAGTTGTCAATGACTGAGGATGTGGTGGGATCAAGAAATGAGGAGGATGATCAGAGTGAGGAAGTGGAGGAGGACTTGGTGGACGATGAGGTCACTGACCCCACCTGGGAAGGTGGAGAGCCGAGCGATGACAGCAGTCCTGAGGGTGAGCCATCTGCAGCACCGCAACAGGCTGGAAGAGGCAGTGGTGTGGCTAAAGAAAGAAGGCGGACTGCAACAAACCGGCCCGCAAATGTTCCACGGAGCACCCCCTTGCGTAAATCTCCCTTGCCAAGGGCTAGGTGTTCCGCGGTATGGCGTTTTTTTAAGGAAAGTGCGGACGACAAAAAAATTGTAGTTTGCAACCTGTGCCACACCAGAATGAGCCGAGGCATGAACACTAGAAACCTCACCACCACCAGCATGATCCGACACATGGCATCCAAGCACCGTAATAAGTGGGAGGAACGCCCGGATCGCCAATCTGTGTCTGCAGGCCACACCACTGCCTCCTCTTCCCCTGTTTTCGGTGCCGGCCAATCGCCTGTCGAAGGCGCAGGCCCGCATACCTCCCGCCCTGCACCTGTACCATCTGAAGCACCATCAGCGACCACATCCACTTCCCTGTCCCAGCGCAGCGTCCAAATGTCGTTACCCCAGGCATTTGAGCGCAAGCGAAAATACCCAGCCACCCACCCACAGGCCATAGCACTAACCTCACACCTTTCCAAATTACTGGCCATCGAAATGCTGCCATTTAGGCTTGTGGACACTGAGTCCTTCCGCAGCCTGATGGCAGCAGCTGTCCCTCGGTACGCAGTCCCCAGCCGCCACTACTTTTCCCGGTGTGCCGTCCCCGCCTTACACCACCATGTGTCCCTTAACATCACCCGTGCCCTGACCAACGCAGTTACTGGGAAGGTCCACTTAACGACTGACACATGGACAAGTGCTTGTGGCCAGGGACGCTACATTTCCCTGACGGCACACTGGGTGAATGTCGTGGAGGCTGGGAGCGACTCGGACCCTGGGATGGCACAGGTGCTACCCACGCCGAGGATTGCGGGCCCTACCTCCATCAGGGTTTCCGCCAGCACCTACGTTATTGGCTCCTCCTCCTCCTCCTCCGTTTCCACCTCCGAATTCTCTGCGCGCAGCGCCACTCACCCATCAGCCGGTAGCTGGAAGCAGTGTAGCACTGCAGTGGGGAAGCGTCAACAGGCCGTGCTGAAGCTGATCTGCCTTGGGGACAAACAGCACACGGCCTCAGAGCTGTTGCAGGGGATTAGTCACCAGACCGAGCAGTGGCTCTCGCCACTCAACCTGCAACCAGGCATGGTTGTGTGTGATAATGGGCGTAACTTGGTGGCGGCTTTGGAGCTCGGCAAGCTCACACACGTACCATGCCTAGCGCATGTATTTAATTTAGTGGTTCAGCGATTTCTAAAAACCTACCCCAATTTGCATGATCTCTTGACGAAGGTGCGCCACGTGTGTGCACATTTCCGTAAGTCATCTACAGCTTCAGCCGGCCTGTTGACGCTGCAGCAACGCTTACAATTGCCAGCTCACCGGCTGCTGTGTGACGTGAGCACGCGCTGGAACTCCACCTTCCACATGTTGGCCCGGCTTTGTGAGCAGCAGAGGGCAGTAGTGGAGTACCAGCTGTTACACGGTCGTCGCCTCTCCGTTCAACTTCCTGTAATCAGAAGTGAGGAGTGGGAATGGATGTCAGACCTCTGTGAGGTTTTACGCAATTTTGAGGAATCGACACAGATGGTGAGCGGCGATAACGCTATTATCAGTGTAACCATCCCACTTCTGTGTCTACTGAAACGCTCGCTGCTCACAATTAAAACCGACGCTTTGCATGTGGAAGAGGTGGAAATGGGGGAGGAAGAGCTTACACAAGGTGATAGCTAGAGCACCCTCACTTCGTCTTCTCAGCGACAATTGGAGGAGGCGGAGGAGGAGGAAGACACGGTTGCCTCCGCTACAGAGGGTAGCCATGGAACTTTAGTTCCATCTCTTCAGCGTGGGTGGGCAGAAGAGGAGGAAGAGGATGAGGAGATTGAGAGTCATCCTCCTGGTGAGGACAGCGAAATCTTGCCTGTTGGTACTCTGGCACACATGGCTGACTTTATGTTAGGCTGCCTTTCCCGTGACCCACGCGTTATAGGCATTTTAGACAACACGGATTACTGGGTGTTCACCCTTCTGGACCCCCGCTACAAAGAGAATTTCTCATCTCTCATTCCTCCGGTGGAGAGGACAAGCAAAATGGTGCAATACCAGAAGGTTCTTGTCGAAAAATTGCTCCAAAATTTTCCATCTGACAACGCTGGCGGCAGAGTACGTGCTACCTTGGCCAACCGAGAAGGGGAGAAAAGGGGAGCACACAGCAGTTCCGACAAAGGCAGGGCAACACTCTCCAAGGCGTGGGACACCTTCATGACACCCCGCCAGCACCCTCACCCTGATGCGCAGCCTATTGTCACAAGGAGGGAAAAGTTTTGGAAGATGGTGAAGGAGTACGTAGCAGACCGTGTCAGCGTCCTCAATGATCCCTCTGTGCCTTACAACTACTGGGTGTCCAAGCTGGACACGTGGTATGAACTGGCACTCTACGCCTTGGAGGTGCTGGCCTGCCCTGCCGCCAGCGTTCTGTCTGAGCGGGTATTTAGTGCTGCTGGTGGCATCATAACAGATAAGCGTATCCGCCTTTCCACCGAAAATGCTGATAGGTTGACACTTATAAAAATTAACAAGGCCTGGATTTCCCCTGACTTCTCCACTCCACTGGAGGAAAGCCCCGGGTGAACATAAAGTCACTTTAGATATGTTATTTACAATGATGGGAATACTCATTCACCCCTTCCACCCAAAAAACGGGTATATGGTTGACTCTTAATCTTCTCATCCTCCTCCTCCTCTTCCATATACCCTGTGATATAATTTTTATATAGGGCCAGCTCACCAGCGGGCCCTGTGATATCATTTTTATATAGGGCCAGCTCACCAGCGGGCCCTGTTTGACAATTTTTGTATAGGTCAGCTCACCAGCGGGCCTTCTCATATAATGTTTTATTGGGTCAGCTCTCTAGCGGGCCCTCTCATATAATGTTTTATAGCGTCAGCTCACTAGCGGGCCTTCGCATATAATGTTTAGGATGGTCAGCTCCGCAGCAGACCCTCACCCATAATGTTTTAGATGGTCGGCTCTGCAGCAGACCCTCATTCCTAATGTTTTAGATGGTCAGCTTAGCGGCATGCCCTCGCCCCTAATGTTTTAGAGGGTCACCAGCAGGCCATTAATCCTAATTTTTCAAGGGTGTGTATGATGCCCTCCTTTATGTGTAATAAAGGGTGTATTGGAGTGACATTTCAGTCTAATTTTTGGCAGCCCTTTCACTTATTGCATAGGCTTTATGAGTGTTGGACCACTACCTGAACTATTGTACCACAATGTGAATGAGGCCCTCCATTTTGTGATATACAGGTTGTATCGGAGTGCCTCAGGTCCTCCCATTGAATTAAATAGGGCTGGGGTGTTCGACAGAGCAGAAGGTAGTTCTTGGCTTCATCCACTAAGTCACTTCGTCACTTTTACTCAATGGATCAGACCCCACTGTTCCGACTATAAATTTTGGACTGAACAAGGGCAAACGGACATGTTGTAAAACCTGTGGTAGCTGCGGCCTCCGTTCCTGAATGCTGTACCTTACCCGGGCCATAACCACGTTGAACACCTGCTTTACGCTGCGCACGTTTCCCTCTTAATCATGGCCCCAGTTCCGAAAAATCGATGACATTTTTTGCAGAATTTGCAGATGATATACAAGTAAATATACAGCAAATACTGTTTGGTAACAATTTTTCGCCTAAAGTCGTTTTTATCTTCCTTTTTGTGTGTTTTACGGTCAGTCTGTAAAAATGGCATACTACGGGCGAAACATCGTTCCCAGCAGCGACGTTGGAGTCCAAGATGCATCCAGACATCCTCCCTATGCTGTCCCTGAACCATTTCTGTGGTGTTTCCATCATTTTCTGACCTTTTCCTATGAACCAGGCACCCTCCCCTCATCAGAGCAGGGGGTGCCTGGTGTAATGCTCGAGTCCTACCACTGACTTCAATGGGGCTCGGGTGCTCGGCCGAGCACTCGAGCCTCCGGGGGCGCTCGGCCAGAGCACCCGAACACCCGAGCATCGGGGTGCTCGATCATCACTAGTCTTCTTTCCTTTAAGACTTTTTTTTCTTCAGCACCAACTTACATATCTGCTCATATCCTTTTCTGTACCATTTCCCATTGCCTGCATTCTTCTAAAAATGTTCCTTCTATCCTCTTCATGAACAACATTAGCCATGTCTAGGATGCAATCATTTTCATTGGCTAACCCTTGCCTTTGTAATGTGCTCCCTATCACCATTTACCAATCACCCACACATCATTTTCAAGCATCTCCTAAAAACCCACCTACTCAATGAGGCATCCCAGTAACAATATTCTCCTTGTGCATACTGAAATTGACATGAAAGTCATTCTATTCTTACCTTACAAAACCATAGTACCTGCACTTATCATGCTCTTCCTACTGTTTCTGTATGTTTTTGTGTATTATATTATCTCTGTAATTAATTATTACTGTTTCTGTTAGGTGCTAGGTACATATATAGTGCAATATATATAAAGATTAGTGATGAGCGAGCACCCCGATGCTCGGGTGCTCGGGTGCTCTGACCGAGCACCCCCTGAGGCTCGAGTGCTCGGCCGAGCACCCGAGCCCCATTGAAAAGCATGGGAGCACTCGAGCATTAAACCAGGCACCCCCTGCTCTGATGAGCGGAGGGTGCCTGGTCAATGTCCCCCTTCATCTCCGCTATGCCCCTCTTCCACAATGTCCCCCTTCATCTCCTATGCCATAGAGGAGATGAAGGGGGACATTGTGGAAGAGGGGCATAGCGGAGATGAAGGGGGACATTGTGGAAGAGGGGCATAGACTCTATGCCCCTCTTCCACAATGTCCCCCTTCATCTCCGCTATGCCCCTCTTCCACAATGTCCCCCTTCATCTCCTCTATGGCATAGGAGATGAAGGGGGACATTGTGGAAGAGGGGCATAGCGGAGATGAAGGGGGACATTGTGGAAGAGGGGCATAGCGGAGATGAAGGGGGACATTGTGGAAGAGGGGCATAGAGTCTATGCCCCTCTTCCACAATGTCCCCCTTCATCTCCGCAATGCCCCCTTCATCTCCGCAATGCCCCCGTACCTCCAGTCCCTGGTGGTCCAGCGGAGCGTCTTCGGATCTGTGCCTCTTCCGGCACAGATCCCCTTCACCCGAACATGTCGGGCGAGCACATGGCGGTACTCGACGAGTACCGCCATGTGCCGAGCAGAGCGATGCTCGAGCCGATCCGAGCATCGGCCGAGCACGCTCGCTCATCACTAATAAAGATGCATCTATACACCAGGACAAAATGAGAGATAATCTAAATGTGTATTTCCTGTTAAAGTATTATACATACATGCATACATTTCCATGTGAACTGTACTGATAAGCCAAATTGGAATTAATTTGTTCCTCTCATATTTATTACCCAGTGGTATATGTGGTATTGATAAGTATATTTACCCAAAAGCATTTCAAAACAAATTCCATCTGTCTCTTTTATGTTTATCATTGAAAATAACTTAAAAATTAAATGTCCTCTAACATTGCTTTCAGCATTGTAAAATTAGCCTTGACTGTTTTAGTTAATGAGTTTCTTGTAACAAATTTCAATGGATACCATATTATGGTCACTGCTATATAAGTGATCTCTTACCTGCATATTGTATACGATTTCAGAATCATTTGAAATCACTGCTAGGTCCAGCAATGCCTCATTCATAGTTGTCTCCTATATTAGTTGAGCAGGAAGTTGGTATTAATCAGACCTATGAAAGTATTTACCAGTTGTGCTGCAAGTCTCAATTATCAAGTCAGTTTTAGGGTAGTAAAGTACTTCATTATGATCATACAACCCAATGGAGAATATTTTTTTATTAGCAGCAGCAGTATTGGTCACTTGTAGCAAACACCATCAATGTCTTTTTATTATGTTAGTCCCACTTTGTATTTCAACCCATATGGCTTCTACATTCTCACTGGCCCCTTCATTAATGTTTTCCTTTAGATCTTAGACCTTGAAGCCAAGATTCATTAAGCTACAGCAAAATCTTTGAATCAAATAGTCTGATGTCGTCCAGATCGGGGCACAGGTTATGAACTTAGAGGACACTACCGAATCGGTACTTACGATCCAGCATGAGATCCAACAAACCCTGTCATCGCAGGCTGACAAGATTCACCGCCTACATGGATGATGTTGAGAATAGAGGCAGGCATAATAATATTCAGATCCGTAACTTACCTGAAACCGTACCTCAACCTGATCTTGCCAACACCCTACAACAACTCTTCTCGACCCCACTACACATTGACCCAGGCGAGATCCGTCTTGAACGCGCTCATAGGGCCCTGAGGCCTTGGCCTCCTGTGGAGGGTAGGCTCCAAGATGTAATCTGCTGCATGACCTCTTTCCAGCAGAACAACAACATCATGAGAGATGCTCATAACTGGTACAACGCTAATGGATTACGTTCTCTTAGCTATTACACCGTTCCACATATCACCATGCAGCTTTATATGATTCTTTTGATGTCAGCATCTTCTAGAATGATTTATTGTTTGTACCTATACTCAACTCTGTGCTGTTGTATTTCTGTAATACTCTCTGATTTTTGACTTTAATAAAAGGTTTTAAAAAAAAATTAGCCTTGACTATTTTAGTTAATGAGTTTCTTATAAAAAATTTCAAAGGATACCATATTATGGTGACTGCTATACAACTGATCTCATATCTGTTTGTATCAGCAGTTTGGCTTCTCCAAATTCCTCAGTATTTGGTCACTTGTTGCAAACATCATCAACATCTTTTTATTATGTTAGTCCCACTTTGTATTTCAACCTATATGGCTTCTACATTCTCACTGGCCCCTTCATTAGTTTTTCTTTTATATCTTAGACATTGAAGTCAAAATTCATTAGGCTACATAAGAAGTATTTTATCATATAGTCTAATATTCATTGCCATCATTGTTGTATACCTTCAACTTCTCATTATTGTTCAATCATATTTCCCTCCCTTGCATATGCAAGATATTAACATTTGCTGAACAATAGTATAAATTAGTATGTTATATTACAAGGTTTCCTGTCAGCCTAAAGCTGGACATTTCTCATAAATGAATTCTTGATGGTCAGACACTATAAATGCATTGTAATAGGCAGATGTCTTATGAGTAAAGCACACTGAGCCAGTTGTGGCTTGAGAATCTTCTGCCTCAAAGGGATAGTAATACTTCGATTTATCTTTATTTTGTAGGCATTAAAAAAACATGAAGAATGATATAAGTCTTATCTCTCAGACCTTTATGGTTTGAGAGATATTCACAAGCAACGTATCCCCCTCCCGCCCCTTTTACCTAGTGTAAGCCATCTCTTCTCAGATGTGGAATGCAGTCCATAGACCAGACAGGTAACAGCAGGGGACAATCTTCTTCCTATGAGAACAATGAAAGCCCTGTCCACCTTGACAAGTTTTTCAGGTTTTTCCCTTATCTTAATTGAAGATAGTCCCTCTCTGCAGTCTACCTGGGCACCTCCCTTCTGATCTGGCTGAACAGTGTTACATCAGTAAAAGGGGCGGGAGGGGGATACTTTGTCATGGAATTACTATTACTACAACTCTGACAGAACTGAAATAACACTCTCCAAAGTCCAAATACTATGATGATTAATTAGAGCTGCTTTTATTATGAAACATTACTATCCCTTTAACTGTCTTTCTCATTGGTTTACTTTTTTTGGTTTATTATTAGAATTTCTTTGATATGATTTTCTCCTATTTTGCATTTCCTTCTATTTGTGTGCATTTTTTTTGTGACTGCAATTCTGATAACAGTTTCTTTATTTATTCTGAAACAGGAAATAGCTCTGCTAATACCCAGATTTGTTAAGAATTGTTGAGAGGGTTACCCTAGGTCATTTTCATACCTTTTTCTACTATTGATTTGATGGTTTATTTGAATGTCACAGACCAATGAACAATTGTATTTCTGCTCACGGCATATACATTCATGTAGTCATCAAAGAACATCACTTTTTAAAATCTAATGATTTTAGCAACCTTTTGTCAGACATTTGAGGGAAGAAACATTCATTAAACAGACATTTTGGCCTTATGGACAACAAGTAGATTAATTTTGGAATAAACCAACTGCAACATAGTGGACAAGTAAAATACCAATGACTTAAAAGAGGATTGTAACCCCTTAAAGTCAATATGGGGGGGGGATCCACTAAACAGTGATAAAGAAATGATAATGTGTAGCTAACTTCTCCAGTTTATCACTTCTCCAATTCCTGTGTTATTCTATGGAGCCTATGGACTAAGATTTCTTAAACTTTGGAGATATTAGTGAATAGGCTCCACAGAGTAACATAGGAACTAGAGAAGCGATAAACTGGAGAAGTCACCTCCATTTTATCACCTCTTTATCACTGATAGTGAATCTCCCCCCAGGAGTTGACAATACCATTTGTTTAACATTTAATTTGTTTTGATAAATATGATCATGCCCACTTTTAAGATGAGGGCCTAGGTTCCCTAAAGGTTGATGCTGTGGCAATATGATTTTGTCAATTTGTTCAAAACACTTCGACATTTCGATGTACACACACACATCTACATAGTCACTAAAATTGTTGGATGCAAGGGGAGGGGCGGAGAAGGTCCCTATTAGAATATAGGATTGTCGAAGTGCTATCGATGTGGAAGGGATGTCCTCCTTTTATATATCACCAACACTACGACAATTCTGAAGTTGACCAGCATTCTCTCTGCTTCCTTATTTGGCCAGTAGAGGAGCGAACAGAATGCTTTCAGCAACATGGACAGCATTGAGTGCCATATGGATGTGCATTTCTCACCCCTGTGGCACTCAAAGGGTTAAAAAAAATAGTACACCAAGCACTACACAATTATCCTCTTACCTATGTATCATATAGAATACATGTTGTTCACTCCCAGGGGAAAAAGACTGGGGGTCACACAGCTACTACTTGCCCCCCAACAGGCAGGAGAGGCTCAAAGTGACACCTATCACTATGAGCAGGGTAAAAAATAAGTAATGGAGGACCTGGAAGGACCATTATGTGTCCACTGAGTCTGAGGAGGAAGGGACCACTACTGTACCAATGCTGTCCAGTCCCCCTAAATCACCCCAAGGGATCTTGGGGAATTTCATGGGAAGGGAAGGAGAAAAAGGAATGGGAAGGAAATGAGAAAAGGGAATAGGAAGGGAGGGAGAAAAGGGTAGTACTAGTGAGAGCAGGACAGGTCAGCTGCAGGTGCCTGCTGCAAGACGTGCTGCCCCTGCTGCCAGTGCCACCATTGCTGTACCTGCAGCCACTAGTTTTGTACCTGTTGCTAGTACTGAACCTGCTGCCAGTGCTGGACCTGCTGCCAGTGCTGAACCTGCTGCTATTGCTAAACTTGCTGCCACCAATACTTTGCCTGCTGCTAGTGTTTCTTGTAGTACTCAAGGGGGGAAGGAGAAAATTATACCATGTGTGACAGCAGGGGACCCTCTGTCACATTGCTCGTCACCTCCTCCAAGCAGCAGTGAGATGTCTGAATAGAGAAGCAGCACGTAGGGACTAGTGGTGGTGGTGGTGTTGGATAAGCTGGGGTGGAAGAGACATTGATGGCCTTTTTATCAGAAACTGAGAAGGAATGGGAGACAGGGATGAGGATGGGCATCACCACCACCACTAGCAGTCAGCTTTTGAAATTAGCGGAAATTGCATCTGCTCTATCTTCTGCTGCTGCTGAGATGAAAGGGCAACAGGGTGCTGAGGAGCAGGCTAGTGTGCCACAGACCACCGTGGACACAGTGGGAATGGGGTCAACAAGTAACGCAGGACTAGGACAGGTTCCACTTGTCAGCAGTAGCAATACTCCTCCTGATCCTAGTTGCAGTGCTAAATCTGAGGCAGTAGCAGCAACAGCAGCAACATTATCCGCTGCCACAGAAAGTGAAGGGGAATGTGGAGGACAAGAAGAAAGAGGCCATTCTTCTCCATCTGTTTCCTATCCCTCCCCCCAGAAGTCATGGGTGTGGGGCTATTATTCTCTTCCGGCAGGCACAGTGCAGTCATCATCAATAATGGTACAGTGCAAAATTTGTGACAAGTTAGTGAGGAAGGGGAAAGGAGGGAACACACCTTGGCACAATCACCCTGATAACACATATGAAACACAGACACCATAACATTTATTCCAAACATGTTAAAGTCAAGCACCCGTTACAGAAATCTAGCACCGCTGTTACTGTTACAGAAAGGTAGAGATCAAAGAGGAGGAAGAATAAAGAAACCCAGACAGACACTGGAAGTTCCACGACGAGCGAAACAACTAGCTCGCCATCACCATCACCTTCTTCCTCTAGGGTAACAAGTACATCTCCTGCCAATCCACCTCATTCATCGTTACCTCCCCAGCCAAATGATAGCCACTCTGTTAATGTTAGGATATGGCAGTTCATCTCTACCCATTGCACACTGTGTGGTGCATTGACCACACATGCCAGTGTGGTGGAGGAGAATCGATATTAGGTCATCAGGTGGCATCTGAGGAGATTCCATCCCATAGAATATGCTAGTATTCTGGCAGTGAGGGTTCATCATTACTATTAAACTGTCAGAAAGTTGTCATGTGTCCTTAGCGGGGTCTGGAGAAGGGGTACAGTGTCAGCGGCAGTACTTGGTTTTGGGTGTCATGGTGTTTGAATACAGTTGTGCACCCAGATGTTATTTACCACACACACACTGTGCACATTGCAGTTGCCGATGGAAGCCACAGTTCCTGTTATCAAGGGAAAAATATATATTCTAACAACACACCCATGAGAAGATTTAATGGCCAACTTGTTCTTTTCTCCACATATACTGGGGGCTACTTATTCTTCTGCTACTGCCTCAGGCTCATCACTGGAGCCAGTCATGGCAAGTGGAATCTTCATCATCCATCATCCATGTTACTGCTATTGTTGATCTCATTCCCTTTCAGCTGCCTAATCATCCTGCTGCTTAAACAACTCAGCAGCAGCAGTACGAACAGCAGTTGCAACTCAGGAGGACATTTGACAGTGGCCACTGACCTGTTGGCATTAGGCCAACTGGGCATTCTTATTTTTTTCTCAGGGCTTGTGTTTAAAAAAAAAAAAAAAACTAGTCCTACAACAAAATAAACCAATTTTTGGGGGGGGGGGTCCTACAAATCAGTGTTTCCTTAGGTCTTGTGCCAAACTAGCTTGAGTCCTACAAATCAATGTTTCTTCAGGGCTTGGGGCTCTAATAAGTCTAAGTCCTGCAAAGGCCTCTAACAACAAATCAAAGAAATCATCCTCTACAAAATACTCTATCAATTCAAGTATCAGTCCACCCCAGTGGCAGTTTATGTCAGGGGGTTCCTGTCTCTGTCACTTTAAGTACAATTGTCTTATTTATTTTATTGATTTTTTTTTATTATTAACTGTCCCCCCAACAGCAGTCAAGAAAACCCCCCAAAACAAATTCCCTGTTCAAATGATTCATTCATTAACCAACACAGGCACCCTCCTCAGACCCCTTTATACCAGACCCCTTTATGGTTTTTATTTTATTTAGGATTTCTTTTTTATTAAGTGCCCCCCAATCCCAGTAAACAATCCCCAAAAAACATTCCCTGTTCAACTGATTCTTTCCCCACACCCCACCAACACAGGCACCCTCATGCCCCTTTTATACAATGCCTTTGGGAAATAAAATATTGTTTGTAATGTGTTGTGTGTAAATTCTATGTTCCCATTGATTTCAATGGGCGAAAAAAAGCGGAAAATTTGCACTTTGAGGGAAAGTGGAAAGTGCCATTTTTCGCTGATTTCAGTTTGAGGTGGAAAGTTTTGCCCATCCCTACTCATTATAATCAATGATGTTAATGTCATTGTTATTACTCGTTCTTTCTTCCCTGAATGAATCTAGCTAAAGTGGTAATGTAGAAAAATCAATGTACGTATCATGCTGATTCTGCTACTTTTTATTGATAAAAAAATAGACTTTAGACCTCAAGGGGGGGCATCAGGACCCCTCCTGATACCCCCTAGCATTGATCACCTATCCAGTAGGATAGGTGATCAATGCGGGTAACAAGGAAGGCATTTGCTGCCTTCCTTTGCTCTCTACTGGAGCCTCTATTAAGTCGGCTCCAGCAGAAGTCCTATTAGTGAATTGGGCGAATGTTGCTAGCAGGAGATGCTGGAGAACTGGAATATTTGACCTCCAACACAAAGGTATGACTATTAGTCGAAGTTCGACTAGTTGGCAGTCAAACAATAGTACTACAGATAGTCGAGTAAGTCGAATTGTGGTCGTTCTGGTGAATGTTGAGGACAGATGATGGACAGATAGTCAGATGGTTGTACTAGTAGGGTTGTAATAGGTGGATAACAAAGCACATAAGCAGCAGGAATGAGAATATATGAATGGAGGCGCTGGGGTCAGAAATCAAGAATCTGTCACACCAAGACATGATACCAAGTCGAAGATCAAGAGAGAAGTAGAAAGCAAGCCAAGGTCAAAACACAGTGGAGGAAGGGCAAGGGATCTCAGAAACAGGACTGGACAAAACCAGATAAGGAACAGAAAAAGAGCAGAAAAAAGGGCAGAACATGACACTAGTATTCGAGTGATTAAAAACAGCACCCAGGATTTTCCTTCTAGGCATTCCAAATGTTCTAGACTCTTGGTTGTCATCTTCCCTGGATTTACTTCTCCTCAGTCTCCTAGAACACTACTGCTCTCTGGCAGACTGGCGGGGCAAGTGACTCCGCTGCAGAACACAGGGGGAGATTTCTTGAAGCCAGTAGGCTGATGAGGCAGATGAATTAGATCTTTCAGGGCCTGGAGTGAGATCCTCCAACTAAGACTCCCCCTCCCTAGTAATACAGCTGAGACTTGTATTAAGGAGGGTAGACCAAACTGACTTAATTGAACAACCACACTACTTTTTTCACTATCAGACACTCTTATCAAGATGAAAGTTAAAATTTGGTGCACAAACAGTAACTAATAAAAATGTGGGTCTTGGCTAGTGACAACCAATTAGGAGGGAGACAGATCTGCCAATCAGGGATGATCAGAGGCATGGACAAGGACATTCAGCTTGACCAATCAGAGAGGTACACACTCTGTAACTATGAGGCACAAAGCCAGCACAGAAAGCGGATTAAACTTTATTCTGAAGTGGCTGCCTTATGCTGTTGCCCAGATACATTTTTCCCAAGGGAGCTGTGCTACAGACAGTATTGGTCACTGTCCCCATTTAACTCAATAGAAATTTTCATTCCTCTCCTACAGTGCAAATGATGTTCTCTAGAATTGTGATTCTAACTGATTGAATAAGGCACAATTAGGGGCTTATTCAGGAAGCCAAGAGGGCCAATTCTAGATTAAATCAACAAATAAAATTCACACATTCATACTGATTTATATAGGGGACTTATAAACCCTTTGAATGCACGAGATGTCTCCAATACATTGGTTTGGTTGGTAGCATTCAAGGAGTTAAAAGTCCCATTTAAATCAATGGACAATTTATTTAACCTCTATGGTTATTTACTGTCTTTAAATTTACATATGAACACTTTGTTTAACTTTTTAACCATTTGAGTGCCAAAGGGTTATGCAAAGAATTTCCACATGCTACACAGTCTTTGGGAATCACAAGGGTTAAGTTCTTGAGAAATCAGTTTAATATGAATAATACATGCCAGATTTCCCCTTTTGGATGGCTTGTTGAGCAATAGTCAAAAACATCTGGTGTTTGGCTCACACTTGCTTCCAGTTTCCTCCTATGAGAATCAAATGTTGATCCAGGGAAATATCCAACTGCCTTTTGGAGTCTGGAAGTATTTTTTACCCGCTGAGGCCTGTTTAGAAATGGCTTCAGTAGGGTTTATTTTATTTCCCATGGATTGAAGAGGGTGAAATGGCATCTGCTACTGGACTTGATGGACATATGTCTTTCTTTCAATCTCATCAACTATGATACTATTTTATTATATAAAATCAGCTTTTAACAGATTAGAGAGGTTATAGGTTATATTTATAAGACAATGACTGCTTTAATGATTGGCTTGTTGCACTGTCAGTGCTTAGCCTTTTCAGCTCCAAAAAGGTGTGTAACTTGTTGCAAAGCACTGCTCTACACAACTATCCATCAGTGAACATGTGTGTGTGTGTGAGCATGTGAGAGTGAGCGTGTGTGAGCACATCTGTGAGTGAGTGTGTGTGTGTATGTGTTAGAGTGTGTGAGAGCATGGGTGAGCAACAGCACATGTGTGCGAGCTTGTGTGTATTGCCTATCACATTGTGTGTATAACGTTTTACATATAATGCATTGCGTATAGTGTATTGCCTATAGCATTGTGTGTGTAGCGTTTTACATATAATGCATTGCATATAGTGTATTGCCTATCGCATTGTGTGTGTAGCGTTTTACATATAATGCATTGCGTATAGTGTATTGCCTATAGCATTGTGTGTGTAGCGTTTTACATATAATGCATTGCGTATAGTGTATTGCCTATCGCATTGTGTGTGTAGCGTTTTACATATAATGCATTGCGTATAGTGTATTGCCTATCGCATTGTGTGTGTAGCGTTTTACATATAATGCATTGCGTATAGTGTATTGCCTAAAGCATTGTGTGTGTAGCGTTTTACATATAATGCATTGCGTATAGTGTATTGCCTATAGCATTGTGTGTGTAGCGTTTTGCGTGTAGCATTTTGCCTACTGCGTACAGCATTTTTCATATAGCATTTGGCATATAGCATCTTGCATATAGCATATTGGGTATAGCATATGACATTTTGGTCATGGCGTTTTGTGTATTGTGTATTTGGCATATGACAGAGCATTTAGTATATAGCATTTGGTGTATGACATATAGCAGGTGGCATTTGGTTATAGCTTTGGGCGTATTGCATTTGGTGTTTTGCTTTTGACTTTAGGACATATAGGGTTTTGCATATTGCATATAGTTTGTTTCTTGTTTGTTGTATAGCATTTGGAGTGTTGCATATGGTGTTTGGCATAAAGCTTTTGGCATTTGGCATATTGCATATAGCATTTTGCTTTTAGTATATAGTGCAGTGGTTCTCAAGCTTTTTAGCTTAAGGCACCCCAAACACTCAGTCTGGCATTTCTGAGGCACCCCTATCACTTTATGTCAGTTGTCAAAGGTGTAATGAAGGTTACAAGTCCTACTCTAATGTGCCTATAAAACCCTAAGTTCTAAATTCAAATTAAAGGGATAGTAATGTTTCACAAAAACAGCATCTCCAATTAATGTTCATAGTATTTGGGCCATGGAGAGTGTTATTTCAATACTGTCAGAGTTGTAGTTAAAGTGTAATTGAATGATAAAGTATCTCCCTCCTGCCCCTTTTATCTAGTGTAAGTCACTTTCCCTCAGATGTGGAATCTGGTCCTGAGAGCAGACAGATCACAGCAAGGGACAATCTTCTTACTGTGATCATAAGGAAAACCATGCCCTCCTTGATAGGTTTTTCCTTATGTTCACTGAAGATTGTCTCTCACTGCGATCCATGCTGCTCTGAGGTGAGCAGTGTTACATCAGTAAAAGGGGCGGAAGGAGGATTCTTCAATTACTCTTGAACTACAACTCTGACAGTATTGAAATAACACTTTCCATGGTCCAAATACTATGAAGATTAATCTGAGTTGCTTTTATTGTAAAACATTACTATCCCTTTAAAAATTCCCTGATAAGATATTATAGTAAACGCGTTAGAGGGGGACCCTTTAAATATAATGTTTGTAATGCTATATGGTAAGAGTGTGTGCAATTAAAAATAGAAGAAATACTACTGATTAAAAAGGTATAAATGGAGGACTTACCTGATATAAAGAAACTCTGTAGGCCTGCACTGAGTGGCTACCTGTGCTGGAGGACTGTGGATACACCAACCCTCCCTATAGGTGAAATATTCCCACCCCTGCAGGCCATATGAGGATTAATTAATAACAAACAGACAGGGTACATGCAAACCAAGACAGGCCAATAGCTTTGTCCTTAAAGGCCAGTAAATAAAGTAAAGGAAGAAAAGTAGAGTAATAAGACTTTTGTGTGTAACATTAGTGATTAAATGGAATAAATGAGAAGCAGCTAGAATGAGCAAAGGAGAAGTACAAAACAAGAACCAAGGAAAGAAAAGCTCACAGCACTAACCCACCATAACATATTAATAAAATTAATAAAGTGTACATGAGAATGAGGAGATGAATGTATAGATTGCAGCAAGGAATGAGAGGGTTCTCCAGTCCCCCAGATATTAGGCCATGACCTAACATGCACAACACACAGACGCAATACACACGCACACATACAAGCAATACACCACAGCACACACAATACGCACATACAATACACAAGCACCAAACACACACACAACACACAAACAATACAAATGCACAATACACACATAACACAAAACATACAACACAAACACAGACAATACAGACACAGGTACAATACATATATACAACAGAAATAGACAACACACACAGACAATATATACACGAACAATACACACATGCACAATGCACACACACACACACAGCACATGCACATTACATACATGCAATACACATGCACAACACAAACACACACACACAACACACACATCCACAAAACACACACAAAAACAAACACAAAAAACACACACACACAAAAACACAACACACACAGACAATATACACAAACACATGCACAACACACATGCCCACAATACACACACACACTTGCAATACACACATGCAAAATTGTACACAAACACAATCACAATAAACCACAACACACACACGCAAAACATAGAAACAATGCACATGAACAAAATACACTAACAATACACACACAACACACATGCACAACACACATAATATACACACACATTCACTATGCACATCATACACACACATGCACAATACACCACAACACACACATGTACAATGCACATGCACAACACACACAACACACATGCACAAAATGCATGAACGCAAAACACACATCCATGATACACACACACAACACACACAACACACACACAATACACACATGCACAACACACACACAATACTCACTCATGCACACACACGCAACACACACACAATACACACATGTACAACACACATAACACACAATACACAAACACACATACACACGCAAATTCAAATATCCAGTCATTAAGAACATTGTCTCTTTTCTGGATTTACCTGGATGTCAGGAGAAATTAATCCTACATGTAAATTCACTTAAATTTTTTAACCCTATTATTACCAAACAGGTATCTCATTCTGTGTTTATTTAGTCAAGCATACAACTGCATGGGAATTTATATATATGTATATATATATATATATATATATATATATATATATAAGCATTATATGACCAACAAGCTTTGTCTGAGGCAAAACACACCCGGGAAAGCAGTAAGGAGGAGATATGCAAATCTCCTCTATACTGCCTGTCCCATTGGTGTAAGCATGGAGCGTGATTTTCAACGGAGGGGCTGCTCCTGTGAAAATCTCTACAAGGACTCCTCTACACCCTCCCTCCTATTCAGGATGGTGTTGGCCATCTGTTGTTGCTTTTTTTTTTTTTTTTTTTTTTTAATTAAAGCAATGCTTTACCCTGCTGAGTGCCAAAATAGGTTGAACCTTGACAAAGACCCTAGTGTGGGTTAAAATATTGGTTAATAATAAAGAGCACTGTTTGTGAGTACTGTCATCTCTACAAGTTTTCTATCTATCTCTTACAATCTTCTGGCACTAGGCAAGTGACTGTATAAATAAGAAAGTACCCAGCCATTTGGATTTATAATTTATAATCAGGATATAGTATTGTGCAGGAGATGGAGGTTAAACCCTTGCTATTGGGTTTCTCATAACAAATTTCAAAGGATACCATGTTGTAATAACTGCTGCCCAAATGTCTCCTTACTTGTATACTGGTTTTCATGTCAGAACTAGCCCCTCAAGTACCCATATCAGTGCAGGTTTTTGGGGCTTCTTTACCTGTACACAGGTGAATTAATCACAATAAATGATCCATTAATTACACATTAAACATTAATTACCCTGATCACGAGGGCAGGCTCGCCGAACGGGGGTCTGATAGTGACCGTTGGATCAGTCAATTTCAGACCCCAGTAGTGCTCACATCGCTCACACAGAAGATCTCTGATCAAAAAATACGTGACGTGGCAGGACCATCATCGGCCCTTTAGACAAGGACACATGTGACAGTCCTGGCACTTCACCGGTCATTAAGGGGTTAAGGACTGTGGTTGAAACACACTGCATGAGAAATGTAGTTTGAGAACCATGATCTAGAACATGGATGTCCAAGTTCAGTCCTCAAAGGCCACCAACAAGCCAAGTCAATCAGTGGATCATTCATTTTAACGGACTCACCTGCACTTGATCAAGGAAATTCTTACATCTTGGCCTATTGGTGGCCCTTGGACTGAACTTGGACACCCCTGATCTAGAACATGGGTATCAAACTACTTTCCCAAAAGGTATAGACACTGCACAGTTTTGAGATATCCCTGATTGTGCACTTAAGTCACAGTCATAGGCTGCAAGATTTGTGCAGAATCAGGGATATTTCAAAATACTGAACCTTGTCATGCATTTAAAGGGATAGTAATACTTCGTTTTAACTTTATTTTATTTTGTAGGCATTAAAAAAACATGAAGAATGATATAAGTCTTATCTCTCAAACCTTTATGGTTTATGAGATATTCACAAGCAAAGTTCCCCTCCCCGTCCCTTTTACCTAGTGTAAGCCATCTCTTCTCAGATGTGAGTCTGGTTGTATGACAGTACAGATAACAGAAGGGGACAATTTTCTTTGTATGAAAACAATGAAAGCCCTTCCCCCCTTGACAAGTTTTTCAGCTTTTTCCCTTATCTTAATTGAAGATTGTCCCTCTCTGCAGTCTACCTGGGCATCTCCCTTCTGATCTGGTTGAACAGGGGGGGGGGATACTTTGTTTGTGAATATCTCTTAAACCATAAAGGTTTCAGAGATAAGACTTATATCATTCTTCATGTTTTTTAATGCCTACAAAATAAAATAAAGTTAAAATGAAGTATTACTATCCCTTTAAGAATGCAGTTTGACACACCTACTCTGAAACCATCCCCTAATGTTGAAAATATATAACTGTTACTTTGCAACAAACAGATGATTTTGTAAAAGTTCTTAAATTTGTTTATATTTATGTTAGTGGTGTTTTGTTTAATACAATGGTTTGAGAGATTTAGCTTTATTTATGTGGAAGTTTAATGACATTAGACAGTGCTGGCTGACAGGACTGCCAACACTAACATTCCACACTGCTTCCCCTCAGTTTGACGCTCCCTGCCAGGAAAAACTAGATCATGTGCAGAAATTGGCAAAAATATAATTAAATATCTCATACTATTGTTTGGAAAAAAAAATGGCTATCATAAATATAAGTGATTTTGACGACTCTTTAAAATTTTACTTATTATAATTAATAAAATTAAAATAACATAACCCTCTGAGTGCCAGAGGGGTACGCAACGCATTGCTCTGCAATGTGTTGTGCTCTCCTCTGGCACTCAAAGGGTTAAATGTGCTGACTGGAGAAACCTGAAAGTATGGATGTGCTAAGAATGTTGATTAATGTCTTTTTTCCATTCTTCAGTAATATTTCTTTGTGGACCATTTGAGCAAATCCCAAAAGTGATCTGTGTACTCATTTCATATAATTGTCATAGTGCAGATATAAATTATACACTAGGGTTTTATTCCACATACAGGCACACGACAATTTACAAAAAACAAACATTGGAAAAATAATTGGCGGCCCCAGAATTTGTTTCTAGACTGTATGTCACTCTTTTTTTCTGTATTCTACTGGGTAAGCTTATAATTATGCAAGTCTGGTTCTGGTGCTTTTGAATATATAGGGCTTTGTCCATGAAACTTAACACTTTGAGTGCTAGGAGGTATCCAATGCATTGCTTTGCAATAAGTTGGATACATCCTTGGCACTCAGGGTGTTGAGGCTCAGTTCTGGAGCAAACCAACTGCACCATATGGTGTAAGTGACAGTTACTGTTCATTTAACCTCTTAAAGGGATAGTAATACTTTGTTTTATATTTATTTTATTTTGTAGGCATTAAAAAAACATGAAGAACGATATAAGTCTTATCTCTCAAACCTTTATGGTTTGAGAGATATTCACAAGCAAAGTTTCCCCTCCCGCCCCTTTTATCTAGTGTAAGCCATCTCTTCTCAAATGTGGAATCCAGTCCATAGACCAGACAGATAACAGCAAGGCACAATCTTCTTCCTATGAGAACAATGAAAGCCCTGCCCCCCTTGACACGTTATTCTTTTTTTTCCCCTTATCTTAATTGAAGATTGTCCCTCTCTGCAGTCTACCTGGGCAGCTCCCTTCTGATCTGGCTGAGCAGTGTTAAATCAGTAAAAGGGGCAGGAGGGGGATACTTTGTCATTGAATTACTCTTGAACTATAACTCTGACAATTGAAATAACACTCTCCAAAGTCCAAACACAAGGATGGTTAATTAGAGCTTCTTTTATTATGAAACATTACTATCCCTTTAAGTGTTCTATTCTGAAAACTCCCTGGGATTCAAATATCTTTCTGTTGTTGTTGCTGTTAAACGTCAAACACTAGTTACTAGTTTCTAGTTTCATGACATTTTTAGTGAAAGATGCACATATACATTTTTTAAGCAAATTCCACAATTTTAGACAATGTCATATATATATAGTTGCAATTATTTTATTTGTATTAGTAATAATATTAATAATAATTATTATTATTATAACAACAAAACCCATAGTCTACAGTGCTCATTAAAGTTTCAAATCACAAAATGCTGCGCTTGGCATGGACTTTAACCCTTTGAGTGCTAGAGGGGTACGGAATGCATTGCAAAGCAATGCATTCCGTACCCCTCTGGCACACAAAGGGTTAAATGATAGGGCAAGAACACCAGTTGGATCCGTGAAAATATTTATTTTTGAAAAATTCCCAATCCATGATATTTCACAAGGAGTGTTTACAAGTTTTTCATAAGTCATTTTCACCACTAATCTTTAGCAAAGCTAGAGGTTCTTTTTTTCTGTCTATATATATATATATTTTTAACAGAACAATTGTGCAATTCATTTCTTTCACATAACATGATAGAAAAGAGATGCAATTTTGGGGTAAACCAATTGCAATTAAGAGACTTTTAAAGGGATAGTACTGTTCCATAATAAAAGCAGGTCTTTTTAATCATCATAGTATTTGGACTTTGGAGAGTGTTATTTCAGTTCTGTCAGAGTTGTAGTTCAAGAGTAATTCAATGACAAAGTATCCCCCTCCCGCCCCTTTTACTGATGTAACACTGTTCAGTCAGAGCAGAAGGGAGGTGCCCAGGTAGACTGCAGAGAGGGACAATCTTCAATTAAGATAAGGGAAAAACCTGAAAAACTTGTCAAGGGGGGCAGGGATTTCATTGTTCTCATAGGAAGAAGATTGTCCCCTGCTGTTATCTGTCTGGTCTATGGACTGCATTCCACATCTGAGAAGAGATGGCTTACACTAGGTAAAAGGGGCGGGAGGGGAACTTTGCTTGTGAATATCTCTCAAACCATAAAGGTTTGAGAGATAAGACTTATATCGTTCTTCATGTTTTTTTAATGCCTACAAAATAAAATAAAGATAAAACGAAGTATTACTATCCCTTTAAACATTTGAGTGTGAGATAGATCTCCAGCACATTGTGAAAACCATTGTAAAAACCCCATTGAAAGAAATTGATTTTTTATTTATCTCTTCTTACAGTAAAATTGTACCACGTCTTCTTTACATGTCTCATTATGGGCTGTATTCATCAAGCTAAAGAGGTGCAATTCTCGAGCAAATCAACGGCACCATAGGGTGGAAATTACAAATACTCTTGATTTAACCCCTTAACTGCCTTACTCTGAAATCTCCCTGTGACAATATTTTCATGCTTTTTTTGCAGTTTATAGTCAAGCACCAGTTTCGTGACTTCTTACGTAAAAGCCACATATATACATTTTTTTCAGCATTATCTGCAATTTTAGTAGAATTTAACAAAAAAAAATGTTTTTCATTGAAACGTTAATAAACAGCTGGTGGACTTTTTCCACTCTGTTAACGAATTCATATGGCTTTTGAAAGGAACCACTTTTAACGCTTCCCTCTTTTCAGGGTGACTGGAAGACCTTTCTGCAGAAAGCTTTGCACACTCCCTGGGGAGAGTTTATCCTGACCTTGTCATGTTTCCCTGTTTTCTGTGTCTGACTGGAATCTGGTTCCAGCTTTCTGGTCTCACTCTTGGTTCTTTCCCCGCCCAGTCTCTCTACATTTCATCTAGCACTGGCACCTTGCACTTGTGCTCAATCTAAGTGTTCTTGCAGTGATATTGTATCCAGTCTTGATCGAGTGATTTTCTGTGTTCCAGACCCGGCTATTCCTGAATAACCCTTTGCCTGCTGATTCAACTCCTGTATACCTCCTCAGCTTCGACCCCTAGCTTGCTCCTTAGACCATTCTCTTGCCTGCTCCTCGGTACTGTGTTTGTCAACTGGATATCAACTCAGCTTGCTTGACTATTCTCAAGATGCCCTTGTATTTCTCCTTGTTGTGGACTCCCAGTTCTCAGCTCCCTGTTGTCAACCCCTGTTGTCGACTCCCTGTTGCCGACTCCTTGTTGTCGACTCCCAGTTGTCAACTCCCTGTTGCCGACTCCCTGTTGCAGACTTCCAGTGCATCCAGTCTCCAACTGTCACGGTTTCCCAAAGATGTTCAGGAGTCAGTACGGTATAGTTGAATGCAAATTTATTGAAAATACAAAAGTAACAAGCAGAGGATTACAAGCCAGTGAGCACTGCTATCAGGAATAGTAGGTTGCCAAACTAGACCACTCTGCTAAAGATTAGGCCTCAGCCACTGGTAGTCTCGATAGGAACAGGGTGTTACGGTTCAGTACCCTCAGACACGGTAGATGTTGGTAAAACACACTTTTATTAAGACACACAAGGAATGAAGTAACCCTCACGGGTCCAGTAACAACAGTAGAAACTGACACAGGATAGGTTACAAGCAATTTAACCCACACGGGTCCAGTATGTAATATACACACAATACTGACACAGGTCAGGTTAATGAATATGATACAGTGTAAGAATGCCCAATGTAACCAGTGAATCCACTGGTAATATGCGTAACGAAGGTCCAATGTCGCCTATAAGCAAGGCGAGGTGACAATGACAGGACTGCAACCACAGGCACTGGACGCCTGTAAGCGGATACAATGGTGGACGCCCACCAATGATACACAGGCTGGTCAGAGCTTGAGCCAAAACGGAGGCCCTACCGGAGCAGCCCAACACCGTGTGCACATACTACCTTAAAGGGTTAATGTGCGATAGTATAAATGGATGGCAACCGGAAGCGCACAGCAGAACCTAATGGAGACTATACGCACACTGAAACGAAGCCCAACAAAACCCTGAGTGGTAGAAGTACAATGAGGCCCTTCCCCTGAAGGTGCTAATATCGCTATGGTCTGGATAACGGCAATCTCCGGAGGTGCATAACTGAACCACAAAGCCCAAGCGAGTGCAACACGGTGTGGAGGCACATTGAGGCTCTTGACCATAGACAGAGTATACTGGAAACCGGAATAATGGAATACAAGGATGCCCAGTAAGTTGTAATGGTGCCAGACAGGCAGCAGCAGAAGCAGGAACCACCACCAAGTCGATTCGGTACACAATGCAGGAACGTTAGCCAAGCCGAGTCGGTACAAGGAGCAGGATCCTCAGATGCGCCGGGTCGGTACACAGAGCTGGGTCGTTGGTCTCGCCGGGTCGGTACACGGAGCAGGAACGTCAGCCAGGCCGGGTCAGAACAGGAAGCAGGAACGTCAGCCAATCCGAATTGGTACACAGTATCAGGAACAAGACAATGGCGTGGTCAGGCAGTCCGGGGTCATACACTGGATCAGAACAACAACAACTCCGCCAGGCTTCAGGTACACCACAAAAGGGCACTAGCAGAGTGACAGCCCAGGGTATAAAAAGGCTGTCACTAGGAGGAGCAGAACAGAGCAGCCAATAGGAGAGCAGTATCAGCGAGATGGACAGAATGTCGCCCAGATCACGGGCACCGTGATAGTACCCTCCTCTCAAAGACCCCCCTTCAAGAAGAGGGACCAGGCTTCCGGGGGTACTTGGTATGGAAAATGTGCTGTAATCTGGGAGCATGAAGGTCCTTGGAATCCACCCAAGAGCGTTCCTCTGGGCCATAACCTTTCCAATGGACCGAATACTGCAATTTGCCTCTGAATCTGCGTGAGTCAATAATATTTTGCACCTCATATTCTTCCTGGCCTTGGATCTGAATAGGCCCTGGTGCCACAGGGGTGGTAGTATAACGATTACAGACCAGAGGTTTCAGCAGTGATACGTGGAACACATTATGAATGCGCATGGACACAGGATTAATTTTGCGAATAACTTTGAACGGACCAATGAACCGGGGAGCCAACTTATTGCAGGGGGGTCTGAAGGTTGAGATTCTTAGAGGAGAGCCAGACCCTGTCCCCAACCTGGAAAGAGACCGCCGGCAGCCGTCTGCAATTAGCTTGGTGCTGATACCATTGGAATGAGGCATTAAGGGTCCTCTGCACCTGTGCCCAAGTGGAACGGAGTTGCTCCATATGTTCATCCAGAGCTGGAATCTGCTGTGTCTGGAATGAGTCCAGAAGCAGACAAGGTTGAAACCCATAATTGATGAGAAACGGGGAGCTTCCAGACGATGAATTAACCGCACAATTCCTGGCAAACTCCGCTCAAGGCAACAGGTCGGCCCAATTATCATGATGGTCAGACACAAAACAGCACAGAAATTGTTCCAACCCCTGGTTGGAACGCTCAGCGGCTCCATTGGTCTGGGGATGATATGCAGACGAAAACAATAACTGTATGCCCATCTGCGCACAGAAAGCCTTCCAGAACCTTCACACAAATTGGCTCCCACGGTCTGATACCAATACTCTGGGTACACCGTGTAATCGAAACACCTCCCTGGCAAATACCCTTGCCAACTCCTGGGCAGAGGGAAGACCAGGCAAAGGCACGAAGTGTGCCATTTTTGAAAATCTATCAACTATCATCAGAATAAAAGAATGTCCCCTAGACACCGGTAACTCCCCCAAGAAGTCGATAGAAACATGAGACCACGGACGTTCTCCATTGGGTACTGGTTGTAGCAACCCCACTGGAAGGTGTCTAGGGGATTTAGCATGGGCACAGGTAGAGCAGGCTGCGGTAAATGCCATGCAATCTGCACGCAAGGAAGACCACCAAAGTAACTGCGAGAGTGACCAGATTAATTGATTCCTGCTGACATGCCCAGCGGCCCTAGAAGCATGATAAGTCTCCAGGAGGGGCTCAGCTACAAAATATTTACCCACTGGGGTCTCAGGAGGCGCATCAGACTGAGTAGCAAGAATCTCAGCCCCCAGGGGAGAAGTAATACTGGTACGCAAAGTGGCCAAGATACGATCCGGCTGGATAATCGGTACCGGAACCTCCTCCTTTTCAGTATGCCTGGACAGGGCATCTGCCCTGACATTATTGGACCCAGGCAGATAGGAAACAATGAAGTTAAATCGTGACAAGAATAAGGCCCATCTAGCCTGACGTGAGGACAATCTCTTAGCCTCAGAGAGGTACGTTAGGTTCTTGTGATCAGTCAGGATTAGCACTGGAGTTCGGGTACCCTCTAGCAGATGCCGCCATTCCTTGAGGGCCAAAATAATTGCCAACAACTCCCTGTCACCAATCTCGTAGTGACTTTGTGAGTTAGTCAATTTTTTCGAGAAAAACCCACAGGGCCTTAGCACACACCCAGGGTCCAGGTGTTGCGATAGTACAGCCCCTATCCCAGATTCTGAGGCATCAACCTCCAAAGTAAACAGCAGTGAGGGACTAGGGTGGGACAGCACTGGAGCAGAAGCGAATGCAGACTTAAGAGACGTAAAGGCTTGTTCAGCCTCCTGGGACCACTGAGAAGGATCAGCACCCTTGTGAGTTAAGTCAGACAGAGGTTTTACTATAGTAGAAAAATCTTTAATAAATTTCCTATAATAATTGGAAAAACCGAGAAAGCGTTGGATAGCCTTAAGCCCTTTGGGACGTCGCCACTGGAGGACTGCTGCCAACTTGTCCCTGTCCATAGCGATGCCATCCTTAGATATAACAAAACCCAGGAAGGGTACCATGGGCTTGTGGAACTCGCATTTCTCGATTTTGCAGAAGAGTTTATTCTCACGGAGTTTACGCAACACAGCTGTGACATCTTTAATGTGTTGTGACAGGCTGGCAAAATGAATAAGAATGTCGTCAAGGTAAACAACCACACAGGACTGTAACATGTCACGTAGGATGTCATTGATAAGCTCTTGGAATAGTGCAGGTGCGTTACATAGCCCAAATGGCATTACCAGATATTCATAGTGACCGGATCTGGTACTGAATGCCGTTTTCCACTCATCACCGGCTCTCATCCTTACCAAATTATAGGCGGCATGTAGGTCAAGTTTAGTAAAGATGGAGGAGCCCTTCAAACAGTCAAATAGCTCAGTAATGAGTGGTATGGGGTACGCATTTTTAGGCATAAGTTTGTTTAAACCCCTATAATCAATACAAGGGCGTAGCTCCCCACTTTTCTTTTTTACGAAAAAGAATCCTTCCCCCGCGGGCGAGGATGACTTCCTAATAATGCCCCTTTGCAGGGCATCCGCAATGTAATCCTCCATAGCCTGATTCTCCTCGCAAGACAACAGGTAAGCATGACCCTGAGGAGGAACGGCACCAGGAGGCAGATCAATAACACAATCACAATCCCTATGAGGTGGCAAAGCGCTTGCCTCCCCCTTACTGAATACGTCACTGAATTGGCTATATTCAGCTGGCACTGAGGGAGAGGCACACAAAATCCTCGTAGGGTGGGAGATACAGTGCTTATCACAAAACTCAGACCAGGCCGTAATTTCACACGTTTGCCAGTTGAACCTGGGGTTGTGCATATGCGACCACAGAAACCCCAAAATGAGAGCATGATGCGGGGAACGGATGATCTGAAAACGCTGAACCTCAGAATGCAAAGCCCCAATACGCAAACTCAAAGGAATTGTCTCCATGGTAATCTGGGCAGGTACCAAAGGTCTCCCATCGATGGCCTCAATAGTTAACGGAGACTCTTTCACCACCAGTGGAATGTTATGAGGGGCCACAAACGAATCATCCATAAAATATCCGACCGCGCAGGAATCGACAAGTGCCAGGGTATCCATGGCTAGGTCTGCCCAGGAAACTACCACCTGTATGGTGGGCTTTTGACTGGCTGGGTCCAGGGACTGCTGAACACCATCTAGAGCCTGTCCCCCAAGGTACCCTAGGTGCGTTCGTTTTCCGGCCAGGCAAAAGCGCAACAGATGGCCAGCCTGGCCACAATACAAACAGAGACCTTGTCTGCGATGGTGCGCCCTTTCCTCCTTAGATAGTCTAGTGAAACCCAGTTGCATAGGTTCACTATTTTCGCCAGCTAGAGTAGGAGGTAAGGGAGGTGAGGGAGGTATGGGTGGGAAACTTGACCTTGCAGAACCCATTTCTCTAGCTCTCTGCCTCCGGTCTTTGGTTGCCATACGTTCCCTAATACGGGAATCCATTGATATAGAAAAATCAATAAATTTATCAAGCTCAGCTGGCAATTCTCGTGCCGCCATCTTATCCTTTAATCGATCACAGAGACCTTGTGCAAATGCCGCTACCAACGCTTCATTGTTCCAGCCCACCTCTGCTGCTAGGGTGCAGAATTCTATCGCATAATCAGCAACTCTGCGAGACCCTTGTTGAATTTCCATCAATTTTTTTGCAGCAGAGGCGGCTCTCCCAGGAACCTCAAATACTCTACGAAACGTCCTTACGAACTCAGGGAAGTTCTGAGTACATGGTTTAGCGGCCTCCCATAGCGGATTTGCCCAGGCCAGGGCTCTGCCCGTAAGCAAGGAAATCATAAACCCCACTTTACTGAGATCAGTGGGAAAAGCATGAGGGGTTAATTCAAGGAAGATTTCCTACTGGTTAATGAACCCTCTACACAGGGTAGGTTCGCCATTGTATCTAAGAGGTAATGGAGCGGTAGCCGTCAGCCCCCATTTATTCCCTGTATCCCTTTTTTAGAAGATCAGATTATGTGGTGTGCATACATGTTTAACACTGCTCCACAGTAATAAAACTCATATTACAGGGATAGTAATACTTAAGATGTAAAAAAATATATGTTATAGGGTTTATCCCCCTGAGTAAAACAAGAGTACTCCCACTGCTGAGAGATATTTTATTAAAAAAATTATAACAGCTCAAACTTGAAATTTTTAGCTTCAATATAACAGTGTCATGAAAATTTACCATTTTGCTACACCATCCTATCTGTCCATAGAATGGTGTAGCAACAGCGCCACTGTAGATTTTCAGGACACTGTGATATTGCATCTAAAAAATTCAAGTTTGAGCTGTTGTAATTTTTTTAATAAAATATCTCTCAGCAGTAGGAGTACTCTTGTTTTACACAGGGGGATAAACCCTACAACATATATTTTTTATATTTTAAGTAATATTATCTCTTTAATGTTTGTTTAGACTTTAGTACACAGTACTGGGCAAAAGTCTTAGGCAGGTGTGGAAAAAATGCTGTAAATTAAGAATGCTTTCTTCAACAAGAAAATGCTTTCTTCAATTCACAAAATTCATAGAGAGTGAACAGAAGAAAAATGTAAATCAAATCAATATTTGGTGTGACCACCCTTTGCCATCAAAACAGCATCAGTTCTTCTAGGTACACTTGCACAAAGTCAGAGATTTTATAGGCATATAGTTGGGTGTATGATTAAACAATTACACCAAACAAGTGCTAATGATCGTCAATTTAATATGTGGGTTGAAATGCAATCATTAACTAAAACAGAAACAGCTGTGTATGAGGAATAAAACTGGGTAAGGAACAACCAAACTCAGCCAACAAGGTGAGGTTGCTGAAAATAGTTTATTGTCAAAAATAATACACCATGGCAAGACAGATCACAGCAAAAAGTCAAAAGGTAGTTATACTGCATTAGCAAGGTGTCTCCCAGGCAGAAATTTCAACACAGACAGGGTTGCCAGATGGGCTGCCCAAGCTCTTTTGAAGAAGGACAAAGAAACAGGCAACGCTGAGTATTGCAGATGCAGTGGTTGGCCAAGGAAACTTAGTACAGCAGATGAAAAACACATCATTCTTACTTCCCTTCGCAATTCACAGCCATCTACTGTGAGGAGAAGTCTGGTCAGACGTGGTCTTCATGGAAGACTTGCAGCCAAAAATCCATACTTCTGACATGGAAACAAGGCTAAGCTATGCACAAAAACATAGGAACTGGGGTGCAGAAAAATTACATCAGTTGCTCTGAACTGATGAGTCAAAAATTTAAATATTTGGTTATAGCAGAAGGCAGTTTATTTGCCAAAGGGCTGGAGAACGGTACAGGAATGAGTGTCTGCAGGTAACAGTGAAGCATGGTGGAGGTTCTTTGCAAGTTTGGGGCTGCATTTATACAAATGGAGTTGGGGATTTGGTCAGAATGAATGGTCTCCCCAGTGATGAGAAGTACAGACAGATATTTATCCATCATGTAATACCATCAGGGAGGCATCTGATTGGCCCCAAATTTATTCACCAGCTTGACAATGACCCCAAACATAGAGCCAAAGTCTTTAAGAACTATATCCTGAATAAAGAATAACAAGGAGTCCTGGAAGTTACAGAGCCCTGATCTCAACATCATCAAGTCTGTCTGGGGTGACATGAAGAGAGAGAAGCAACTGAGACTGCCTAAATCCACAGAAGATCTGTGGTTGGTTCTCCAAGATGTTTGGTACGCCCTACCCAATGAGTTCCTTAACAGACTCTGTGCAAGTGTAGCTAGAAGAATTGATGCTGTTTTGAAGGCAAAGGGTGGTCACGCCAAATATTGATTTGATTTAGAATTCTTTTATATTCACTCACTATGTGTTTTGTTAATTGATAAATATAAACTATTAACATGTCTATTTTTGAAAGCATTCTTACTTTACAGCATTTTCTCACACCTGCCTAAGACTTTCTCACAGTACTGTACATGTTCACGTCGCAGCGTTTGGAGGTGCATATAGGTAAGAACTTAATCAATAAGGTATATATAGCACATCTTTTTATTTGTTATTTGTTCTTGAGAAAGGTCCTTTCCGGACCGAAACGTTGGACAGTAATAAAGTTTTGTAGCGAGAAAAAGAGAGAGAGAGAGACATAAATAAACAGCAGTAGTCAAAGGATTTGTGAAAAAAGGTAAAAATCAAAAATGTATTGTCAATGTTTTGGCCAGGCAAACTGGCCTTCCTCAAGACAAATTTACAGTGTGCAATGTGTTTCCTAAATACCACTTCTATTGAAACTGGCAGCAGAATCAGTGTTGTCATGCTGTGATTGCATAGTTGGAACTTGTGATTGCCTTGTGGAAGAAAAAAAAACTGTCAGTGCAAGTGCAATAATCATTTGTAAAAAAAGTATAACAGCATTGTTATGATATTCAGCAACATCAGTATAGAAGAAAGAATGCAGCTTGGTTTTATAGTAAAAAAAGCTTATTATGAATAGAAACAAAGTAGACAGATAACAAATCGTGACAGATTAGTAAAAGAAGTGATGAGAAACATGATCAGAAAGGTGTTAAATGCCTAAGCAAAAGATAGAGGTCACGTATGCAGTGTGCATTACTTGCCGATAGACTACTGGCCCACCTCCAGGAATGAACCACCAATGTACGAGCAAGAGTGACAAGAGTTAACAATTAAGATAAGCAGGTTCAGGCCAGGGAGAACTCACACACAGTATGCTGGTGGGGAAATATGCCACAGCGATGGCACAAAAGCAAGCTACTGGTAAAAAGCCAGCAGGGTTGCTGAGTTGTACATTGGGCATCAATCACACCAACTGAGTACTGTGAGAGTGATAAAAGAAAAGGAACAGAACCATTAAGTGTACTAAATAAGTGCTCGTATGCCTATTGTTAATAACGCATCAGCCAGGCAAAGCCATCACACGACAAAGCGATATGGGTGCCAATCAGCAGCTGAGCCATGAGCAAGATGGATTGTAAAACATTAAGGAATATAAAATAACATACAACAGGGTATTCCTCAAAGATAGACTATCATAAAGTGTCCAGTCAAGGTTGATAGAAGATGAATATATGTATGCATGTCACATCTATAAAGCTTACTACAACCTGAATTAACTAAGCAGTTCAGTGATGAACAAATAGGGAGACATCAGAGGTTATGCAGTAAGGTGTGATAAAGATGTGATTAAGTGGAGATGACTTCACCAGTGATATCACTTTTCCAGTTCCTATGTTATTTTATAGAACCTATGCACTAAGATGTCTAAAGTTGGGGAAATCTTTGCATTGGCTCCATAGAATAACACAGGAACAGGAGAAGTGATATCACTAAATAAGTTATCTCCATGTCTTTATCATGCCCTAGTGAATAACCTCCATCATGTACTGAGTTAATTCCCTTCACTTCCATGTTCTTCCTCCATACCCATAATTACACTGGAGGACAAAAAGTGACATAATGAATTATACAGAGTTTTGAGTTTACCAAACTGGATTTGTGGCACAGAAGCATACAATACATTTACATAGTCTATGGTTGGCTTTAGCATATATTTTCTTATCAGGTGTCAGGTTCAGGCACACGGTGCCTTTTCTACCTTCCGGATGCCTCCATGTCAGTATAGTGGGATGCGTAGTCACTTGGCCCAGTAATGCAAGCCGGCCTCTTCTCTGCTTCCTTTATTGTTGTTGGCTTAGCCGACGTCAGCTCGGCGTTGCGAGGTGGAGCGTTGTGACATCACATCTAGTGTTGAGCGAGCATGCTCGGCCGATGCTCGGATCGGCTCGAGCATCGCTCTGCTCGGCACATGTCGGTACTCGTACGAGTACCGCATGTGCTCGCCCGCCATGTTCGGGTCTCCTCCCCGCACGTTTTGCGGCTGCTGCGCAGCCAATAAACGTGCAGGGAGGCTCTGACATCGGTGTAATGCCAGCAGCCATGTTGGCTGCTGGCATTACACTGATTGGCTGGCCAGAACCCGTGGTCAGGTGCTGTATAGCACCTGACCAGCGAGTTCGGCTCAGTCTGAGCCAGGGAGAGCTGAGGATAGGAAGGGAAAGGCAGTGTAGGGAGGAAAAAAACAAAAATTGTGAAAAAAAAAGAACCAAAAGTCCTTTTTAGGACTACTGTGTGTGGGGGCAGCAGGTTATTTGGTGTGGGGGGAAAAAAAAAAAAAGAAAAAAAAAAATATATATATATTCTGTTTAGTGTGCAAAGTTGCAGATTAGAGCACATTCTGTTTAGTGTGCACAGTTGCAGATTAGAGCACATTCTGTTTAGTGTGCAAAGTTGCAGATTAGAGCACATTCTGTTTAGTGTGCAAAGTTGCAGATTAGAGCACATTCTGTTTAGTGTGCAAAGTTGCAGATTAGAGCACATTCTGTTTAGTCTTCAAACTAAAATATCAAAGTCACGTATTCCATTCAGTGTGCGTCGCCGCAGTTTAGCAGCACATTCTGAGTACTGTGCAGAGTTGCAGAATAGGAAGAAATACTGTTAAGTCTTCAAACTAAAATATCAAAGTCACATATTCCATTCAGTGTGCTTCGCCGCAGTGTAGCAGCACATTCTGTGTACTGTGCAGAGTTGCAGAATAGGAAGAAATACTGTTAAGTCTTCAAACTAAAATTTCAAAGTCACATATTCCATTCAGTGTGCTTCGCCGCAGTTTAGCAGCACATTCTGTGTACTGTGCAGAGTTGCAGAATAGGAAGAAATACTGTTAAGTCTTCAAACTAAAATATCAAAGTCACATATTCCATTCAGTGTGCTTCGCCGCAGTGTAGCAGCACATTCTGTGTACTGTGCAGAGTTGCAGAATAGGAAGAAATACTGTTAAGTCTTCAAACTAAAATATCAAAGTCACATATTCCATTCAGTGTGCTTCGCCGCAGTGTAGCAGCACATTCTGTGTACTGTGCAGAGTTGCAGAATAGGAAGAAATACTGTTAAGTCTTCAAACTAAAATATCAAAGTCACATATTCCATTCAGTGTGCTTCGCCGCAGTGTAGCAGCACATTCTGTGTACTGTGCAGAGTTGCAGAATAGGAAGAAATACTGTTAAGTCTTCAAACTAAAATATCAAAGTCACATATTCCATTCAGTGTGCTTCGCCGCAGTGTAGCAGCACATTCTGTGTACTGTGCAGAGTTGCAGAATAGGAAGAAATACTGTTAAGTCTTCAAACTAAAATATCAAAGTCACATATTCCATTCAGTGTGCTTCGCCGCAGTGTAGCAGCACATTCTGTGTACTGTGCAGAGTTGCAGAATAGGAAGAAATACTGTTAAGTCTTCAAACTAAAATATCAAAGTCACATATTCCATTCAGTGTCTTTCACCGCCGTTTAACAGCCTATTCTGTGTACTCTGCAGAGTTGCAAAATTATAAGAAATACTGTTAAGTTTTCAAACTCAAATATTAAAGTCACATATTCCATTCAGTGTCTTTCACCGCCGTTTAACAGCCTATTCTGTGTACTCTGTACAGTTGCAGAATTATAAGAAATACTGTTAAGTTTTCAAACTAAAATATCAAAGTCACATATTCCATTCAGTGTCTTTCACCGCCGTTTAACAGCCTATTCTGTGTACTCTGCAGAGTTGCAAAATTATAAGAAATACTGTTAAGTTTTCAAACTCAAATATTAAAGTCACATATTCCATTCAGTGTCTTTCACCGCCGTTTAACAGCCTATTCTGTGTACTCTGTACAGTTGCAGAATTATAAGAAATACTGTTAAGTTTTCAAACTCAAATATCAAAGTCACATATTCCATTCAGTGTCTTTCACCGCCGTTTAACAGCCTATTCTGTGTACTCTGCAGAGTTGCAAAATTATAAGAAATACTGTTAAGTTTTCAAACTCAAATATTAAAGTCACATATTCCATTCAGTGTCTTTCACCGCCGTTTAACAGCCTATTCTGTGTACTCTGTACAGTTGCAGAATTATAAGAAATACTGTTAAGTTTTCAAACTCAAATATTAAAGTCACATATTCCATTCAGTGTCTTTCACCGCCGTTTAACAGCCTATTCTGTGTACTCTGCAGAGTTGCAGAATTATAAGAAATACTGTTAAGTTTTCAAACTCAAATATTAAAGTCACATATTCCATTCAGTGTGTTTCAACGCCGTTTAACAGCCTATTCTGTGTACTCTGCACAGTTGCAGAATAGGAAGAAATACTGTTAAGTCTTCAAACTCAAATATCAAAGTCACATATTCCATTCAGTGTGCGTCACCGCAGTTTAGCAGCCTATTCTGTGTTCTCTGCACAGTTGCAGAATAGGAAGAAATACTGTTAAGTTTTCAAACTCAAATATTAAAGTCACATATTCCATTCAGTGTGTTTCAACGCCGTTTAACAGCCTATTCTGTGTACTCTGTACAGTTGCAGAATTATAAGAAATACTGTTAAGTTTTCAAACTCAAATATTAAAGTCACATATTCCATTCAGTGTGTTTCAACGCCGTTTAACAGCCTATTCTGTGTACTCTGTACAGTTGCAGAATTATAAGAAATACTGTTAAGTTTTCAAACTCAAATATTAAAGTCACATATTCCATTCAGTGTGTTTCAACGCCGTTTAACAGCCTATTCTGTGTACTCTATACAGTTGCAGAATTATAAGAAATACTGTTAAGTTTTCAAACTCAAATATTAAAGTCACATATTCCATTCAGTGTCTTTCACCGCCGTTTAACAGCCTATTCTGTGTACTCTGCAGAGTTGCAGAATTATAAGAAATAAAGAAATACTGTTAAGTTTTCAAACTCAAATATTAAAGTCACATATTCCATTCAGTGTCTTTCACCGCCGTTTAACAGCCTATTCTGTGTACTCTGCAGAGTTGCAGAATTATAAGAAATACTGTTAAGTTTTCAAACTCAAATATTAAAGTCACATATTCCATTCAGTGTGTTTCAACGCCGTTTAACAGCCTATTCTGTGTACTCTGTACAGTTGCAGAATTATAAGAAATACTGTTAAGTTTTCAAACTCAAATATTAAAGTCACATATTCCATTCAGTGTCTTTCACCGCCGTTTAACAGCCTATTCTGTGTACTCTGCAGAGTTGCAGAATTATAAGAAATACTGTTAAGTTTTCAAACTCAAATATTAAAGTCACATATTCCATTCAGTGTGTTTCAACGCCGTTTAACAGCCTATTCTGTGTACTCTGTACAGTTGCAGAATTATAAGAAATACTGTTAAGTTTTCAAACTCAAATATTAAAGTCACATATTCCATTCAGTGTGTTTCAACGCCGTTTAACAGCCTATTCTGTGTACTCTGTACAGTTGCAGAATTATAAGAAATACTGTTAAGTTTTCAAACTCAAATATTAAAGTCACATATTCCATTCAGTGTCTTTCACCGCCGTTTAACAGCCTATTCTGTGTACTCTGCAGAGTTGCAGAATTATAAGAAATAAAGAAATACTGTTAAGTTTTCAAACTCAAATATTAAAGTCACATATTCCATTCAGTGTCTTTCACCGCCGTTTAACAGCCTATTCTGTGTACTCTGCAGAGTTGCAGAATTATAAGAAATACTGTTAAGTTTTCAAACTCAAATATTAAAGTCACATATTCCATTCAGTGTGTTTCAACGCCGTTTAACAGCCTATTCTGTGTACTCTGTACAGTTGCAGAATTATAAGAAATACTGTTAAGTTTTCAAACTCAAATATTAAAGTCACATATTCCATTCAGTGTGTTTCAACGCCGTTTAACAGCCTATTCTGTGTACTCTGTACAGTTGCAGAATTATAAGAAATACTGTTAAGTTTTCAAACTCAAATATTAAAGTCACATATTCCATTCAGTGTGTTTCAACGCCGTTTAACAGCCTATTCTGTGTACTCTGTACAGTTGCAGAATTATAAGAAATACTGTTAAGTTTTCAAACTCAAATATTAAAGTCACATATTCCATTCAGTGTGTTTCAACGCCGTTTAACAGCCTATTCTGTGTACTCTGTACAGTTGCAGAATTATAAGAAATACTGTTAAGTTTTCAAACTCAAATATTAAAGTCACATATTCCATTCAGTGTGTTTCAACGCCGTTTAACAGCCTATTCTGTGTACTGTGCAGAGTTGCAGAATAGGAAGAAATACTGTTAAGTCTTCAAACTAAAATATCAAAGTCACATATTCCATTCAGTGTGTTTCAACGCCGTTTAACAGCCTATTCTGTGTACTCTGTACAGTTGCAGAATTATAAGAAATACTGTTAAGTTTTCAAACTCAAATATTAAAGTCACATATTCTGTGTAAGATGAAGAAGGCGGGTAAAAAGGGACGGGGAAGTGGACGTGATCCTGAAAGTTCAGGGCGCGGGTCAGGACGCGGAGAAACTGTGCCTGGTGCCAGAGCACAAGAAAGAAAGACATCCACCATACCTAGCTTCATGTCTGATTTCACAGGGCGTCGCAGGACATCACTCTCGAGGTCCGACCAGTGCGAACAGGTGGTCGGTTGGATGACAGCTGATACTGCTTCCAGTCGGTTAAGCACCACCCTGTCTTCCACCAAGTCCACTCTCAGTAGCCAAGAGTCTGGTCAACATAATCCTCACTCTGATCATCCTTCCTCCCACCATACACGGTCTGGTCAAAGAAGTGATCCCACACTGGGATATAGTGATGAGCTCGTCTCATCACCAATCCTTCATTTGACCCTCTCTCCAAGCACGCTTGCAGAGGAACATGACATCTTGTGCCCTGATTCACAACCTCTAGAGGCTACCCAATCACAAGAAGATGACAGATGTGAACGGCATTTAAGGTCAAAGGAAGTAGTGGATGATGATGATGATGATGATGAGACACAGTTGCCATTAAATCAACCACTATTTCCGTCTCAAGACCTTGTTGAGGAGAATGTTATACAGTTGTCAATGACTGAGTATGTGGTGGGATCAAGACTTGAGGAGGATGATCAGAGTGAGGAAGTGGAGGAGGACTTGGTGGACGATGAGGTGACTGACCCCACCTGGGAAGGTGTAGAGCCGAGCGATGACAGCAGTCCTGATGGTGAGCCATCTGCAGCACCGCAACAGGCTGGAAGAGGCAGTGGTGTGGCTACAGAAAGAAGGCGGACCGCACCAAACCGGCCCGCAAATGTTCCACGGAGCACCCCCTTGCGTAAATCTACCTTGCCAAAGGGTAGGTGTTCCGCGGTATGGCGTTTTTTTAAGGAAAGTGCGGACGACAAAAGAATTGTAGTTTGCAACCTGTGCCACACCAGAATGAGCCGAGGCATGAACGCTAGAAACCTCACCACCACCAGCATGATCCGACACATGGCATCCAAGCACCGTAGTAAGTGGGAGGAACGCCTGGATCGCCCACCTGTGTCTGCAGGCCACACCACTGCCTCCTCTTCCCCTGTTTTCGGTGCCGGCCAATCGCCTGTCGAAGGCGCAGGCCCGCATACCTCCCGCCCTGCACCTGTACCATCTGAAGCACCATCAGCGACCACATCCACTTCCCTGTCCCAGCACAGCGTCCAAATGTCGTTACCCCAGGCATTTGAGCGCAAGAGAAAGTACCCAGCCACCCACCCACAGGCCATAGCACTAACCTCACACCTTTCAAAATTACTGGCCATCGAAATGCTGCCATTTAGGCTTGTGGACACTGAGTCCTTCCGCAGCCTGATGGCAGCAGCTGTCCCTCGGTACGCGGTCCCCAGCCGCCACTACTTTTCCCGGTGTGCCATCCCCGCATTACACCACCATGTGTCCCGTAACATCACCCGTGCCCTGACCAACGCAGTTACTGGGAAGGTCCACTTAACGACTGACACATGGACAAGTGCTTGTGGCCAGGGACGCTACATTTCCCTGACGGCACACTGGGTGAATGTCGTGGAGGCTGGGAGCGACTCGGACCCTGGGATGGCACGGGTGCTACCCACGCCGAGGATTGCGGGCCCTACCTCCATCAGGGTTTCCACCAGCACCTACGTTATTGGCTCCTCCTCCTCCGTTTCCACCTCCGAATTCTCTACACACACCGCCACTCCCCCATCAGCCAGTAGCTGGAAGCAGTGTAGCACTGCAGTGGGGAAGCGTCAACAGGCCGTGCTGAAGCTGATCTGCCTTGGGGACAAACAGCACACGGCCTCAGAGCTGTTGCAGGGGATTAGTCACCAGACCGAGCAGTGGCTCTCGCCACTCAACCTGCAAGCAGGCATGGTTGTGTGTGATAATGGGCGTAACTTGGTGGCGGCTTTGGAGCTCGGCAAGCTCACACACGTACCATGCCTAGCGCATGTATTTAATTTAGTGGTGCAGCGATTTCTAAAAACCTACCCCAATGTGCATGATCTCTTGACCAAGGTGCGCCGCGTGTGTGCACATTTCCGTAAGTCATCAACAGCTTCGGCCGGCCTGTTGAAGCTGCAGCAGCGCTTACAATTGCCAGCTCACCGGCTGCTGTGTGACGTGAGCACGCGCTGGAACTCCACCTTCCACATGTTGGCCCGGCTTTGTGAGCAGCAGAGGGCAGTAGTGGAGTACCAGCTGTTACACGGTCGTCGCCTCTCCGTTCAACTTCCTGTAATCAGAAGTGAGGAGTGGGAATGGATGTCAGACCTCTGCGAGGTTTTACGCAATTTTGAGGAATCGACACAGATGGTGAGCGGCGATAACGCTATTATCAGTGTAACCATCCCACTTCTGTGTCTACTGAAACGCTCGCTGCTCACAATTAAAACCGACGCTTTGCATGTGGAAGAGGTGGAAATGGGGGAGGAAGAGCTTACACAAGGTGATAGCCAGAGCACCCTCACTTCGTCTTCTCAGCGACAATTGGAGGAGGCGGAGGAGGAGGAGGAGGAGGAGGAGGAAGACACGGTTGCCTCCGCTACAGAGGGTAGCCATGGAACTTTAGTTCCATCTCTTCAGCGTGGGTGGGCAGAAGAGGAGGAAGAGGATGAGGATATTGAGAGTCAGCCTCCTGGTGAGGACAGCGAAATCTTGACTGTTGGTACTCTGGCACACATGGCTGACTTTATGTTAGGCTGCCTTTCCCGTGACCCACGCGTTGTACGCATTTTAGACAACACGGATTACTGGGTGTTCACCCTTCTGGACCCCCGCTACAAAGAGAATTTCTCATCTCTCATTCCTCCGGTGGAGAGGACAAGCAAAATGGTGCAATACCAGAAGGTTCTTGTTGAAAAATTGCTCCAAAATTTTCCATCTGACAACGCTGGCGGCAGAGTACGTGCTACCTTGGCCAACCGAGAAGGGGAGAAAAGGGGAGCACACAGCAGTTCCGAGAAAGGCAGGGCAACACTCTCCAAGGCGTGGGACACCTTCATGACACCCCGGCAGCACCCTCACCCTGATGCGCAGCCTAGTGTCACAAGGAGGGAAAAGTTTTGGAAGATGGTGAAGGAGTACGTAGCAGACCGTGTCAGCGTCCTCAATGATCCCTCTGTGCCTTACAACTACTGGGTGTCCAAGCTGGACACGTGGTATGAACTGGCACTCTACGCCTTGGAGGTGCTGGCCTGCCCTGCCGCCAGCGTTCTGTCTGAGCGGGTATTTAGTGCTGCTGGTGGCATCATAACAGATAAGCGTATCCGCCTTTCCACCGACAATGCTGATAGGTTGACACTTATAAAAATGAACAAGGCCTGGATTTCCCCTGACTTCTCCACTCCACTGGAGGAAAGCCCCGGGGGAACATAAACTCACTTTATATATGTTATTTACAATGATGGGAATACTCTGTATTCCCATTCACCCCTTCCACCCAAAAAACGGGTATATGGTTGACTCTTAATCTTCTCATCCTCCTCCTCCTCTTCCATATGCCCTGGGATATAATTTTTATATAGGGCCAGCTCACCAGCGTGCCCTGGGATATAATTTTTATATAGGGCCAGCTCTCCCTCTTAATCATGGCCTCAGTTCTGAAAATCAAGGAAATTTTTGGGAGAATTTGCCTCTGCGCACGTTTCCCTCTTAATCATGGCCTCAGTTCTGAAAATCAAGGAAATTTTTGGGAGAATTTGCCTCTGCGCACGTTTCCCTCTTAATCATGGCCTCAGTTCTGAAAATCAAGGAAATTTTTGGGAGAATTTGCAGATGATATACAAGTAAATATACAGCAAATATTGTTTGGTAACAATTTTTCGCCTAAAGTCGTTTTTATTTTCCTTTTTGTGTGTTTTATGGTCAGTCTGTAAAAATGGCGTACTACGGGCGAAAGATCGTTCCCAGCAGCGATGTTGGAGTCCAAGGTGCATCCAGACATCCTCCCTATGCTGTCCCTGAACCATTTCTGTAGTGTTTCCATCTTTTTCTGCCCTTTTCCTATGGACCAGGCACCCTCCCCTCATCAGAGCAGGGGGTGCCTGGTGTAATGCTCGAGTCCTCCCATTGACTTCAATGGGGCTCGGATGCTCGGCCGAGCACTCGAGCCTCAGGGGGTGCTCGGTCAGAGCACCCGAACATCCGAGCATTGGGGTGCTCGCTCATCACTAATCACATCCCATCTCTATAAAGCCTCTGAGCACTGGTGGCTCGGTGCTCAGTCTATGTATGCTCTCCAAGTGTTATGTTATCCATATTTAGTGTGTTATACTGGTTTTGAACTCTGGCACCATTAGACTACTCTCCTTACCTTCTACCCTGACCTTGGCCTATATATCACTCTCCTCTGACCTCTGGCTTGTTGACCATCCTCACATCCACCTGTCATGACTAGGGGTGGGCGAAAAGTGAGAAAAATTTCCTGCATGACGTTTCTCAAAAAAACTGATGATTTTTCTCTTTTTTTGTGAATGCTTTCTCCTTTTCTCCAATGCAAAATTTTCCTCCTTTTCTCCTATTCCAACACATTATTCTCATATTCTAACACATTTTCACCTATTGAACACATTTTTCTTATATTCTAACACATTTTTCTCATGTTCCAACACATTTTTCTCCTATATTTCCTATGGTGCAACATTTCCCATTACAATATTACTTCTGAGGGCTGTAAGTCAAAGTTGTGAGTCCTACAGCAACATATACTTTGAAAAATGTGTTAGAATGCAGAGTGCATTTGTCCTTTGACCACAACACTTACTTCCTGCTTAAGTGACACTGGCACATATTCATGATGTTAAGACAACATCATTTTTTTGTTCCACTGTTGATGTGGATTGATGTTTAGTCTGTGGGATCTATTAGTATACCATCATGAATATTCGTAGTGAATTTCTGATCAGTGATAAGTTTTTTTATGACAATTGTTTTAACTCACTTGATGTCCATGGTGTTCTTTTGGTGTCTCTTTAACTCTATGGTGATAGTTAACTATGTCTATGTAACATATCGAATTGGTGTATGGTTGCTTTGTGCGGTCTGAACAGATCCCTTTAATGACAGCCATTTATTGATCGCTTTTTTGATCACTACAGTTATTCGTAGCCTATTTGGGTCTGTCTAATTCTGGTGTTTTCCATCAGGTGTCCATTTGTATTCAATGGCACGAGTGGGATTTAATTTGACCATCTGTGGGACTCCAATTAGCAAAGTAACACACCAGGGGATATGTCTATATAAGAGGTGAAGGTATTCATTTGTTTAAGATATGATTAAGTGTATACTTTACACGAAACGCGTTAGGTGATTATTGTAATTTATTAGCCATGCACGCTTCATGAACTCCATTATTGTTGGTGTGCAATTTTATTATTATTTTTCAATAAAATCGATGACATTTTTATTCAAATGTTTTGCTGGATGTTACTGATGTGAGGCGGATCTGTTGAGCGCTCCCCTCCTGTTGTCTTCACGTATGTAGAAACCCGTGCTGAGGTTGTGGGGGGCAGCACCGGATCCGCACGGCCTTTGTGGCCAGGTGAGTGTGATGGTTATGATTATATACAAACTTGATGTTAGTAGCAACCGAGACTGTTATGATTTTTAGTGTTTCATATTCGTGATGTTGGCCAGTGATTAAAAATAATAATAAAGTGCAACCTACAATATGGTAGATGTGTATGGTAGGGGTGGTGGGGGACTGATGTGGTGTGATTGGTGGGACCTTGACAAACTGCATCCACCCAGGGAGGAGAGGGATCATCATCATTTATTGCACATGCTGCAGCAATGATTGCTGCAGTCAGATTTTCAACTACAACTCCCTGCGGTGCCCATCACTTGCAAAGAGCTGCACAGCTCCCTGGTGCCCAAAAGACTCAACATATGTTTATTGTTTGGAATTTTGTGACATAAATTCAATTTCACTTTTCAGGCATCAGTTCAGAGTTAAACTTGACAGTCAGTTTTATATTTCCAGATCTTTCTGTCTCTCTGTGTCCTAAAATTTCCCATCACTACAGTGACCCTGAGATCTTTAATGCTGTGATCAGTTTTGCAAAAATATTGTCAATCCGTGTCTCTTTTGTTGTTCACACTGGGCCTTTGAGAATTCATCCATTTTCTTAGGGTTTGTCATATCTCAGTTACATATAGTCCTGTTCTGGGACATTTCACACATTTGATGACTAGGTAAACAGCATTATATGAGACACAGTATAATTTGCCTTAGGTATTATGATATCAATGGGAATGTGGTGTGGGCACCTTATCTATGGTATTTATGTGTGCACGGGTTCCACATGTCTTTTGTAGACAGGGAGAAAAATTATTTTCTGTTTCATTCTTAAGTGAGCTAGTACCACCAGTTTCAGGTTGTAGGGCTTTTTATAGGAGAGGAAGGTTTGGGAATATTCTTTGTAATCTGCCATCGGTATCTAGTATTGTTTACAGCTTTTTTAAAGATTTTGCACAGTATTTCAAGCTGGGGCTGTTTGTATTCCAGGAGATTACATATGGGTACCCAGGTGGCTCTCTGAATTTTGATGTTCATGACCTTGGTGTTATATCCGTGACTGATACAATCTCTCTTGAGATTTTTAGATGTTTATCAAAAGAGCTACTTGATGGCAGATTAAAAAGAATATTCCCAAAACCTCTGCTCCTCTCCTCTAAGCAGCCCCCCAAACTGAAACAACTCTTGGAGAAGATCTCATTTAAGAATGCAACAGAAAATGTTAGTGATACCTGCCTATAAAAGACATGTGGAACCTGTGAACAAAAATTTACCACAGATAAGGTGCTCACACCACATTCTCATGGATACCATAATACCAAGAGTAAGTTCTCCTGTGGCCAATATCATGTCTACCCCATCGTGTGTGTGTTTGTGAAATGTCCCAAAACAAGACACTATGTAGGGGAGACAGGACAAACCCTGAGAAAATGGATGAATTCTCATAGATCTAGTGTGGACAACAAAAGAGACACCCAGTGGGTAAGCATTTATACAAAACTGATCACAGCCTTAAAATCTCAAGGTGACTATACTGATGGGAATTTTCAGGACAGAGATAGACAGAAAGATCTGGGAGTCTAAATTAGTAGCAAAGTTTAACACTCCAAACTATGGACTGGACCTTTACAAAGAATTTATGTCACAATATCCCACACAATAAACATGTTGTGGGCACTTTGGGTGTCAAAGGGCTGTGCAGCGCAATCCACTGGAGAATCAAAAAGGTAATAAATCTTGTTTGTATCATTTAGTCAACTACAAAGAGAATCTACTGGAACCTAAGGAACAAATTATAGACAACACTGATAAGAATATTCACAGTGAGTGGAATTTAAATGTTAAAATAACTTGTATTTAACCTGTATGTAACGGTTTTATGTACACTCAGAGATGGAAGGTTTTGGTAAAACACAGTTTTATTAAACCACACAGAATAATAATAATCCTCGCGGGTCCAGCATATAAATACAATTATAATACTGACACAGGACAGGTTACAGTGATGTTAATAACCCACATGGGTCCAGTATATGTGAAACAATATACAATACTGACACAGGTCAGGTTACAGTTCGTATGATTCAGTGAGACAATGGCAGAATGGTACTATTAGGCCAGGAATAGCTGATAGTCCCTAATAGCAGAAGGCCCACAGTACACTCTCTACGCAGTGAGTAACACAATAGTGACTGTAGCCACAAAGGAGCAAGCGGAGCCCTGGATACGTGACTGCCTACTGGAACAACAGAGGTAGACTGCTACCGGAGGTGCAGTGTAACACCAAACCGAAACTGCAATAGACTGTGACCCAAGTGCACAGCACCACCCCGCAAGGGGTTAACGAACGCTCCAACCTGAGGGCAACTGCCAGATAGTATAGACAGACTGAGGCGCCCAAGAGTAACCCAACCTCAGATTAAAGGCAGTAAACAGGCCAAGCGTACCGTGGTGCAACCGGAATCTCCACACCGGAGTGAGAGAGGACAAGGCACTATGGGGTTACCGGGTCACAGTATAGAACTGCTTGAGCAGTAACCGAGGCAACTGAAGGTCTGTACAAGACAGAGAGACAGCACCGTACTACAGCCCCAAACCATATCACTGGAAGGAGTGAGAACCGGGCTGTGACACACAGAGCAGGAACGTAGTCAATCCCGGTTGGTACACAGAGCAGAAACGTCAGCCAAGCTGGGTCGGTACACAGAGTAGGAACTTCAGCCAAGCTGGGTTGGTACACAGAGCAGGAACGTCAGCCAGTCCGGGTCGGTACACAGAGCAGGAACGTCAGCAAAGCCGGGTTAATACACAGAGCAGGAACGTAAACAGGCAGAGTAGTCAGGCAGTCCGGGTCATACACTGGAATCATATAAAATAACGGAACAAGCGCTAGCAACGGAAACACCACGAAAGGGCACTGCAGAAGTGACAGGGCTGAGTATTTAAGGGCTGTCACTGGGAGCAACATAAAGTTAGCCAATAAAAAGGTATCAGGAAATAGCACTTCTCAAAATGTCGCCAGCAAAGCATGGGCACCGTGATACTGTGATATATTGTGTATGCAGCCTGCATTCTTATAATGCCTGAAGAAGAGACCTAGTTGTCTTGAAAGCTTTCATCCCATATTCAGTCAGCCAATAAAGTTATCATTGGTACTTTACCAGTCTCCTGCTTTTTCTGTGACTAACACAGTACCACCCTTTACCTGTAGTTTTGGCTTGTTTTCTGAAAACTCTTAGGGACTGAAAAGTAATCCAGACTTGGATTCCCTTGCTCTCAGTGCCAAGGGACACTAGCTGTACCACGATAATGAGGCCCAAAAAATTCCTAAACTTACATCTGGGGTTAGCTGTAATTTCCCACACAGAAGGGGTTTGCCATTAGGGGTAGGCAAAACTTGTCGCCGCGTTCCCAGGTGAAAGTTCATGAAAACAACATTGTTATCCGCTTTTTCGCAGGAAAATCCACTTTAACACTAGCGGTTAAGATTTTTGCATCTTTCGCCCATCGGCCAAAATTTTTTGCCATATTTGCAATGGCTATAAAGTTTACGCCCATTGGTATACGTTGTTTTCGCACTTCCACTATAAAAACGTGATGTTTTCGCTGAAGGCAGACACAGTACAAGTAGCTAAATAGCAAGATAAACATGCTGTGCTGTTCTCTTGTGATATTTTGCAAAAATTGAGGCAGGAAACGTTAATAGTGACTGCTATCATTATGGGCAGGGTGAAAATTAATCAATGGTGGAGATAGAAGGACCCTTATGTGTCTACTGAGTCTGAGGAGGAGGAGGAGGAGGAAGTGACTAGCAGTACTGAACCAATGCTGTCCAGTCCCCCTAAATCACCCAAAGGGATCTTGTGGAATTTAATAGGAAGGGAGGGAGAAAAGGGAATGGGAAGGAAGGAAGAAAAGGGAATGGAAAGGAAGGGAGAAAGGGAATGGGAAAGGAGGGAGAAAAGGGTAGTTCTAGTGAGAGCAGGACAGGTCAGCTGCCTGTGCCTGTTGCAAGACGTGCTGCCCCTTATGCCAGTGCCACCATTGCTGTACCTGCAGCCACTAACTGCTGCCAGACATGATGCCCCTTCTGTCAGTGCCACCATGGCTGTACCTGCAGCCACAAGTGTTATAACTGCTGCCAGATGTGCTGCCACTAGTGTTGTACCCGCTGCCAGTGCTGAACCTGCTGCCACCATTACTTTGTCTGCTGCTAGTGTTTCTTGTAGTACTCAGGGGGGAGGAGAAAATGATGCCAAGTGTGAAAGCAGGGGACCCTCTGTCACATTGCTTGTCATCTCCTCCAAGCAGCAGTGAGATGTCTGGAATAGAGCAGCATCATGTAGGGACTAGTGGTGGTGGTGGTGTTGGAGAAGCTGGGGTGGAAGAGAAATTGATGGCCTTTTTATCAGAAAGTGAGAAGGAATTGGAGACAGGGATGAAGATGGGCATCACCACCACCACTAGCAATCAGCTTTTGGAATTTGAGGAAAATGGAACTGGTCTAATTCCTGCTGCTGCTGAGATGAAAGGGCAGTAGGGTGCTGGGGATAAGGCTAGTGTGCCACAGACCACCGTGGACACAGTGGGAAATGGGGTCAACAAGTAATGTGGGACTAGGACAAGTTCCATTTGCCAGTGTCAGCAATACTCCTGATCCTAGTTGCAGTGCTAAATTTGAGGCAGTAGCAGCAACATTATCCGCTGCCACATTAAGTGAAGGGGAATGTGGAGAAGAAGAAGAAAGAGGCCATTCTTCTCCACTTGTTCTCTATCCCTCACCCCACAAGTCATGGGTGTGGGACTATTATTCTCTTCCGCCAGGCACAGTGCAGGCATCATCAACAATGGTACAGTGCAAAATTTTTGGCAAGTTAGTGAGAAGGGGAAAGGAGGGAACACACCTTGGCACAAGCTCCCTGATAGCACACATGAAACACAGACACCATGTCATTTATGTCAAATATGTTAAAGCCAAACACCCATTACATAAATCTAGCACTGCTGTTACTGTGCCCCTTGACTCTCCATAAAGGTGGATATCAAAGTGGAGGAAGAATAAAGAAACCCAGACAGACACTGGAAGTTCCATGACGAGCAAAACAACTAGCTCACCATCAACATCACCTTCTTCCTCTAGTGGTAACAAGTACATCTCCTGCCAATCCACCTCGTTCATCGTTACCTCCCCCGCCAAATGATACCCACTTTTTTGATGTTAGGATATGGCAGTTCATCTCTACCCTTTGCACATTGTGTGGTGCACTGACCACTCATGCCAGTGTGGTGGAGGAGAATCGATACCAGGTCATCAGATGGCATCTGAGGAGATTCCATCCCGCAGAATATACTAGGATTCTGGCAGGGAGGGTTCATCATTAGTATTAAACTGTCAGCAAGTTGTCATGAGTCCTTAGCGGGGTCTGGACAAGGGGTACAGTGACAGTGGCAATACTTGGTTTCTGGTGTCATGGTGTTTGGATACAGTTGTGCCCCCAGATATTGTTTACCACACACACACTGTGCATATTGCAGTTGGTGATGGAAGCCACAGTTCCTATTCTCAAGGCAAAAATATATATTCTAATAATAACACACCCATGACAATTTTGGAGGAGGGGCAGGTGAAGAAGATTTAATGGTCAACTTGTTCTTTTCTCCACATATACTGGGGGCTACTTATTTGTCTGCTACTGCCTCAGGCGCATCACTGGAGCCAGTCGTGGCAAGTGGAACCTTCATCATCCACTTTCCATGTTACTGCTATTGTTGATCCCATTCCCTTTCAGCTGCCTAATCATTCTGCTGCTTAAACAACTCAGCAGCAGTAGTACGAACAGCAGTTGCAACTCAGGACTCAGGAGGACATTTGACAATGACCAGTGGCTACTGGCCAACATGACCTGCTGAGACTTGGCCAATAGGGCATTTTTATTTTTTTCTCAGGGCTTGTGCTTTGAAAAATAAAAAATAGTCCTACAAAAAAAATAAACACTTTTTTGGGGATCTGTTTCTAAGAAGCCAAAGTCCTACAAATCAATTTTTCCTCAGGACTTGGTCCTCTAACAACAAATCTAACAAATCATCCTCTACAAAATACTCTATCAAGTCAAGTATCAGTCCAACTCAGTGGCAGATTATGTCAGGGGATTCCTGTCTCTATCACATTACCTACAAATGTCTTATTTTATTTTATTGATTTATTTTTGTATTAACTGTCCCAACAATAGCAGTCAAGAAACCCCCCCAAAACAAATTTCCTGTTCAAATGATTCATTTATTCACCAACACAGACACCCTCCTCAGACTCCTTTATACCATGTCTTCTGGTTTCTATTTTATTTTATTTAGGATTTCTTTTTTATTAAGTGCCCCCCAATCCCAGTAAACAACCCCCCCAAAAATCATCCACTGTTCACCCTCATGCCTCTTTAATAATATGCCTTTGGGAAATTAAATAATATTTATTTTATGTTGTGTGTAACTTCAATGTTCCCATTGATTTCAACGGAATGATCTAGGCAGAAAAAGCAGTAAAAAAGCAGAAAATCTGTACTTTTTGCAGGAAATTTTTCACCAAGTGGAAAGTGCCATTTTTCGCCAATTTCCGTTTCAGGCGGAAAATTTTCGCACATCCCTACTTGCCAGTCATTTTGGGACTGGACCGCCCTTTGGATGGGGTTAGTTTAACATGCACATGGAAATTTCTCCTCTGTAATTGAACTAGACAACTAAAACATGATACTCTTGAGTGATGACTAGCCATAGAAGAAGCAACATTGCTTTTGTTCATCCTCAGAGCCTCTCTGGTACTTTGGCTTGCTAACCCCAAATTGCCAAATCAATCCATTGGACGCTAGAACATTCTCCAGCATTGAAGACATCTCTAGCATCCAAGCAGGTTAACTTCAGTTCTCAGGTGTTTTCATTAAACAACAGTTTTAAGTGCCTCAAGATCAGTTGGATACAGAAGGGAAAAGGACAAAAGGTGATGTTTATAATAGTATCTGATACCCTCTATTGTCCTGGGTCCCATAATTCTTAGTCTGATCATATTCACTGACTATAGGCTTAGGGTTGTGAGGGGAAGATGTATAATGGTGTGCAAACTAACCACCGTCTCTCCCATATTAACAACTATTCTTAATTCATCTTTGATAACGTAATGGGGGGGGGGAATGAAATAACATGATTCCACACTAAAATTGGCATTGGAACCAATTTTTGTATGCTGCATCTATCACCTACACACTAAGCTATCTCTGTTGAAAATTCTCCTGGTTGCCCCATGAAGAGGGAAGGAGGTAGTGTATGGGTGTATTGAGAAAAACCTCTGTGCTTTGTTTAACTCTGACTTCAAACAAGGAGAAGAGAGAAACAACTCAGTATTGTCCCAAGCACAGTATAGGTGACAAGTTCAGGTCTCTCTTAATGATGGTTGAGTCTATATGCCAGTATGCACCAGAGCAATCTCACACACTTGTACATGCCCAGAGGCACAGCTGCATGTATGACAAATTATAATTACAGAATGTGAGCTACTCTGGCAAGATTCATATATTCCCATTAACCTATCTTAAACACAACCTCTTTTTCTACTTTACCAGCCTGGTTTTATTATTTGCCCTGCTAGTGAGGCTCATAAATTGTCTGTAGAAATTCCCCATATATCTAAATATGGCAGACATCCTATGCAAAACTCTGAATACTAATTTGTCAGTAACAGTAGTCAACAAAAAGTAGTTAAAAAAAGCTAAAGACCCATCTCTTTTATCAGGCATTCAGTCAAGTCATGTGACCATAAGGAACCCTTACATTTTATGTCTGTTTATAGATTTGTAAAGCTCTTTGAGTCTCACAGGGAGAAAAACACTATAAAAAATCACAAATTATCATTATTATTGTTATTATTAACAAATTAAAGAGACATCTGTGTCATATGTGGAAGACAAAATCGTATCAATCCTAGGACAAAACAATGACACAATAGGGGACCAATAATAATCCCTCACATTAATTTAAATGAGGCTTTTAACCCCATTCAATGCTAGAGATGTCTTCGCAATGCATTGAATATCTCTCTAGCATTCATGGGGTTAAACACCAAATTTAAATAATTTTGAATTTGAAGATGTCGTTCCAATTCTGCTTTCTGAATATGGTCCAATTTCTTGTGAGCATTCTATTCAAAAGAACTGATAGAAAACAAATGATTCATCATTTATTTAACTTTGCATGTAGCCCTAATTTCAGAAAATATAAAACACATTAGTAAACTCAGTTATTAACTGTGCAAAGGGCTCTTTAGAGACTTAACCTCAATGGACCATCAAGCAATGTCTCTACATAATATAAATGTGCCAGTGTAGAATACATTAGCAGTAGAATTTCTTTAGAAAGCACATCTGATATATTGTATGTATATGTAATAGAGGAAGGAGCTGCCATTGATGTGTAACTTGACATGATCTGCAGGAAAAAAATTAACACCACCTTGAAAATATTTATCAAGGACACCTGTATGCATATATGGACCCATTTCTGGTTCCTGAATATGTGCATCTTCCTTATTTACATTTCATATCGGTAAGTGAAAGACATAGCTCTATATAAGAGGTGATGATGAGGCTGAAGAATTAAAAAGAACTGGGGGTTATAAACTAAGGGGTGATGAAGAGGTGATAAAGGGAATATAAGTTCTCCAGTAATATCCCTTCTCTAGTTCCTATGTTATTCTATGGAGCCAATGCAAGGTTGAGACGTCTTACTACACCATGCAGGGAGGGGATAATTCCCATTGATTTAAATCAGTCTTTAAACCCCTTGAAAGTAAGAGAAGTCGCCAATGCATTGGAATTGGATATAAAGCTCAATTTAAATCACTGGAAATGTATAGTTGTCCCTTATGATATTGATTATTTGGCTCTGAATTACACCAGATAACACATCAGCCTCTGTGACATCTATTATAAAAAAGTTCTCTGACAGCTCAGTTACTACTTTGTGCTGTTTCAATATTTTAGTCAAGAGCAACACAATTAGTATCCTACACTGGAGAGAATAATAAAACCGCATATAATATATATATAAACTCTTTGTGAGTGTGTCTGTATGTTTATGTTTTTGTGTGTATGAATGTTTGAGTGTGAGTATATGTATGTGTGTGTAAAAGTGTGTGCATGAATGTATGTGAGTGTGTTTGAATGCGTATATGTATGTATGTGTGTGTGTATGTTCGAATGTGAACATATGTGTGCGTGCTTGTGTTTGTATACGTGTATGTGCATATATATGTATGTGTTTGCATGTTTTTGTGTATATGTATGTGTGTGTGTATGTTTGAATATGAATGTGTGTGTGTTTGTATATTTGTATGTGCATAAATGCATGTGTGTGTTTGAATGTGAACGTATGTGTGTTTGCATATTTGTATGTGCATATATATACATATGTGTATGTGCCTGTCTGTGTGTGTGTGTATGTGTGTGTGTGTTCATTCCAATAGAACTCATTATATGTTTCCTATGTTATACTTTTGTTTTTGATGATTGCAGAAATATTGTTTTGAATTTGGATAATTTAAAATATGAATTAACCCTTTGAATGCCAGAGAAGTATCTGCAATGAGTTAGCTACCCCTTTGGCAGTCATAAGGTTAAACTGCCTGAACTTTGTATTTTAACCATTTTATAGAAGAAAACTGCAGGTACAAGTTAATCACTTTACTTTTTATTTAATGTTTTTGCTAGTATTAGTGTCCACTGTTTAAATTTGTGTGATTTAAATTTGTGTGTATTACAATCAATCATAAAGAAGGTAATTGCATGTGCATTTTTATTTCATAACTACTTTATAATTACATACTTATCTAACTGCATTAATAAGAGAGTGCAGCTCATTTTCTGAGCTTAGGCACTGGCTTAAAGGGATAGTAATGTTTCAAAATAAAAGCAGCTCCAATTAATCTTCACAGTATTTGGACAATGGAGAGTGTTATTTCAATACTGTCAGAGTTGTAGTTCAATAGTAAATGTATGATAAAATATTACCTTCCCTCCCCTTTTACCTAGTGTAAGCCATCTCCCCTCAGATGTGGAATCTGGTCTTAAGACCAGACAGGTCATAGCAAGGGACAGTCTTCTTAATGTGAGAACAATGAAAATCCTGCCCCCTTGACAGGTTTTTCAGGTTTTTCTCTTTGCCCTTTTGCCTTTCTGTTCTGACTTGAGCAGGGTTACATCAGTAAAAGGGGTGTAAGATGAATATTTTATCATTCAATTACTCTTGAACTACAACTCTGACAGTATTGAAATAACACTCTCCATGGCTCAAATACTATGAAGATTAATTGGAGCTGCTTTTATTGTGAATCATTACTATCCCTATAACCGTTATGTACATGCAGTTTGGGTTATGTACAAGCTTGTATGATTTAGTGCATCCTGTAGCACACATTAAGATTTGAATGTGAGGGAGACCTGAAAACAATCCCAAAAACATGTGAAGGTGAGTTTAAGATTTCTTTCTTTCTTTTTTTTCCCCCAAATATTATTGTGCATTTTTACCATTTGGGGAACAAAACACAACAAATTGCCCATACACTCTGACACTGCCCTCACCTTTATGAACATAGTTACATGAATGAATGAACATGTTTTTCATATAGCACCCCTAATCTATGCAGCGCTTTACAAGTTTAGACAATACAGGGTTACAAGTGCTTTGCAAAGTGAAAAACTGGAAGTCAGGTCCCTCCCCCAAAACTACATGATTCAATTTAGGAAATTTCCTACTATGTGAAATTCAGTGGGGCCTGGTTCTTATGCTGCAGAATGTTAAAGTCTTATGCTAATAATAAAGTACCTCATTATATGCATAATGCCCATAGATCCACTGTAGATATATATTTTTTCACTTTTATTTACAGAGCATAATATGATTTTATTTTATTTTGCAAATTTACTGGTATCTTCTACTAAAACAATAATAACCTTTTAGTTTAACTTTGAACATTACTTTTTCACCTAGTTTTTCAGTTTTATGTCCCTGGCAGTGATCTCCCTGGATCTTAGATTCCATAGAGTTTTCTGGTTGATAGACCATCAAATCAGGATGTGATACAATGTTACAGTCACTCTGCAGCACTGAATGCTCTGTGTGATGTAATAAAATAGTATAGTCCATCTGTAGCACTGAATGCTCTGTGTGATGTAATACAATGTTACAGTCTGCAGTACTGAATGCTCTGTGTGATGTGATACAATGTTACAGTCTCTCTGCAGTACTGAATGCTCTGTGTTATGTAATACAATGTTACAGGTCTCTCTGCAGCACTGAATGTTCTGTGTGATGTAATAAAATAGTGTAGTCCATCTGTAGCACTGAATGCTCTGTGTTATGTAATACAATGTTACAGTCTCTCTGCAGCACTGAATGCTCTGTGTGATGTAATACAATGTTACAGTCTCTTTGCAGCACTGAATGCTCTGTGTGATGTAATACAATGTTACAGTCTCTCTGCAGTACTGAATGCTCTGTGATGTGATACAATGTTACAGTCTCTCTGCAGCACTGTATGTTCTGTGTGATGTGATACAACATTACACTCTCTTTTCAGCACTGAATGATCTGTGTGATGTGATACAATGTTACAGTCTCTCTGCAGCACTGAATGCTATGTGTGATGTGATACAATGTTCCAGTCTCTCTGCAGCACTGAATGCTCTGTGTGATGTGATACAATGTTACAGTGTCTCTGCATCACTGATCTGTGTGATGTAATACAACGTTACACTCTCTTTTCAGCACTGAATCCTCTGTGTGATGTAATACAATGTTACAGTCTCTCTGCAGCACTGAATACTCTGAGTGATGTAATACAATGTTACAGTCTCTCTGCAGCACTGAATGCTCTGTGTGATGTAATACAATGTTACAGTCTCCCTGTAGCACTGAATGGTCTGTGTGATGTAATACAATGATACAGTCTCTCTGCAGCACTGAATGGTCTGTGTGATGTGATACAATGTTACAGTCTCTCTGCAGCACTGAATGCTCTGTGTGATGTAATACAATGATACAGTCTCTCTGCAGCACTGAATGCTGTGTGATGTGATACAATGTTACAGTCTCTCTGCAGCACTGAATGCACTGTGTGATGTAATACAATGTTACAGTCTCTCTGTAGCACTGAATACTCTGAGTGATGTAATACAATGTTACAGTCTCTCTGCAGCACTGAATGCTCTGTGTGATGTAATACAATGATACAGTCTCTCTGCAGCACTGAATGCTGTGTGATGTGATACAATGTTACAGTCTCTCTGCAGCACTGAATGCACTGTGTGATGTAATACAATGTTACAGTCTCTCTGTAGCACTGAATACTCTGAGTGATGTAATACAATGTTACAGTCTCTCTGCAGCACTGAATGCTCTGTGATTTTTCTAATTTACATTGTATCTTTTTTGACATCTTATTTATTTATCTTTACTTTATTATTAGACCTGATCTTATGTTTATTATTAGACCTGATTTTATATTCCTTCACCTGACCTGATCTTATGTTTATTATTAGACCTGATCTTATGTTCCCTCACAGAAAGCTCTCTGCAAACAGATCCAGGTAGCTCATTCTCAAGGACAGAAAAGTGAAAAAAATAACAACAAAAAAATAAATAAAAACTATAGGCAATTTGAATGCACAAAATATGTACTTGCAGAATATGTAAAAGTCAAAATAAAGGGTTACTATTCTTTTAATGTATCATGTTTCTCATGTTTAAGTATGCTAAACTATTATGCTGATAATAAAGAATACATTTATTTCTGCAGACATGCATTCTAGATCAATTGTAGATAAATATGTTCTCTTTTATTAACAGAACAAATTAAATGGCTGGAAAAAATTGTACTACAAAAAAAGAATTTATTCTTGTAGGTCTTTCAGAGAATCCTGAAACTCAGATTGTATTATTTATTCTGTTTTTATGTGTGTATTTAACTACTGTGCTTGGAAATATATCTATAATTCTTGCATACAAATTTAGCATGAATCTTCACACACCTATGTACTTCTTTCTTACTAACTTCTCTTTTCTGGAAATATGTTACGTTTCAGTCACTGTTCCCAAATTGCTGTCGCTTTTACTAACAGGGAGTAAAGCTATTTCTCTTTATGGCTGTGCCACACAAATGTACTGTTTTTCCCTTCTTGCCAATGCAGAGTGCTATATGCTGGCAGCCATGGCGTATGACAGATATAACGCCATATGTCAGCCATTATTATATGGCAAGATTATGAATAAACAAGTCTGTATTCAGCTTATAGCTGGGTCATGGTCCATTGGGTTCGTGAGCGCTCTAACACCCACTTTACTCACATTCTCGTTGACCTTCTGTGGCGATAATATAATTCATCATTTCTTTTGTGATATCACACCTTTACTGAAACTGGCAGATACAAACACCTGGATCAATGAAACTACCATTTTCATCACTGCCGGCTGTGTTGTTGTTTTTTTATTTATATCAACAATGATCTCTTATATTGTAATCATCGCAAGGATCCTAAATATACATTCAACTTCAGGAAAGAAGAAGTTATTCTCGACCTGCACCTCTCATATCATAGTTGTTAATATATTTTATGGTTCTGGATTTTTTACATATTTTAGACCCAAATCCAGCTACTCAAGGTATCATGATAGACTAGTCTCTGTCATTTATTCTGTGATTGCTCCACTGTTAAACCCTTTTATATACAGTCTTAGAAATAATGATGTCAAAGTAGCTGTCAAAAAAATGTTACATGAGATAGTGGTAATCAGATGTACTGATCAATTTATTCTGTATATGTGCAACAAATTTAATAGTTTATATACTTTTCGTGTAAAATAAATAATCCATGCACCATAATTATTTCTTGATTGATTACATCAGGAATGTATATAGCCTGACTGCTGATTTGTTTTTAAAGGGATAGTAATACTTAAAATGTAAAAAAAATATATGTTGTAGGGTTTATCCCTCTGAGTAAAACAAGAGTACTCCCACTGCTGAAAGGTGTTTCATTCAAAAGTTATTATTTTTCAGAGTTGAATTTTTTAGGTGCAATATCACAGTGGCCTGAAATTGTACAGTGGCGCTGTTGCTACACGATCCTATGGACAGCTCTGGTCTTGGGACCATAAATCTCCATAGGATGGAGTAGCAACAGCGCCACTGTACAATTTCTGGCCACTGTGATATTGCACCTAAAAAATTCAACTTTGAAAATTAATAACTTTTGAATGAAACACCTTTCAGCAGTGGGAGTACTCTTGTTTTACTCAGGGGGATAAACCCTACAACATATTTTTTTTTACATTTTAAGTATTACTATCCCTTTAATTTAATCAGATGAAACTTAGATTACAATTGAAAGACTAGATTTGATTAACAGGAACAATAAACTGATTATCAAAAATAAAATTCTCTGCTATAAAATACAAGATTACCCCGCTGTTGGAAATTGCTTCATACAAAAGTTATTACAACTTAAACTTGTTTTTCTTTCTCCAAAATGCACTTTGATGAATAGATGCCATTAGTTGAGACTGTTACCATTAATGTCTATGGAAAGATTTGATCAGCTACCAAATATCATCTTCCATAGAAACCAATAACATCACTTTTTATAATACACTGAGTCAGTAGTTACATTATTTGTGTGTAGCCACCCATAATGAGACCAGTTTGGTATTGTAAATGCTGGTATCCTATTGTATTGATGAGTAATAAATGCTGAGCATCACAAGGACACATTTAAAATGTCACAAGCATCAAAAAGACACGTTTAAAATGTCACTTGCATTAAAATGGTACATTTAAAATTTCTCCTTATTAAAACAGCATCTAACAATATCCCTACAAGCATTGAATGATGAAGTGTTAAGTTAGGTTAAACTTTAGGATAGGTTACATTAGGTTATGGTCTGGGGTGGTGAGTAGCTTTTATTAGGGGGTACAGTTGTTATGGTTTGAGGGTTGTTTTAGTTTGGGTGGCATAATGTTATATGCTGTTTTAATAAGATGACAGTTTGAACTGTAACATTTTAAAGGGATAGTAATACTTCGTTTTATCTTTATTTTATTTTGCAGGCATTAAAAAAACAGGAAGAATGATATAAGCCTTATCTCTCAAACTTTTATGGTTTGAGAGATATTCACAAGCAAAGTTTCCCCTCCCGCCCCTTTTACCTAGTGTAAGCCATCTCTTCTCAGATGTGGAATCCAGTCCATAGACCAGACAGATAACAGAAGGGGACAATCTTCTTGCTATGAGAACAATGAAAGCCCTTCCCCCCCTTGACAGGTTTTTCAGTTTTTTTCCCTTATTTTAATTGAAGATTGTCCCTCTCTGAAGTCTACCTGGGCACCTCCCTTCTGCTCTGGCTGAGCAGTGTTACATCAGTAAAAGGGGCGGGAGGGGGTTACTTTGTCATTGAATTACTCTTGAACTACAATTCTGACAGAATTGAAATAACACTCTCCAAAGTCCAAATACTATGATGATTAATTAGAGCTGCTCTAATTATGAAACATTACTATCCCTTTAAACTTGCCATTTTGAGACATGCAACATTTGAAATGTGCCATTGTTCCACTTGCCACATTTATAGCATGCTCATAAATCTGAAACATTTTTAAACTGAACCATAAATTCCATAGCATATGAGTTCAACTAGTTTTTTTATTAGTAAGTCATTCTCTGTGGCTATTATACTAAATATGTATGAAGTTCGTTTCTTTCTCCTTTCCCTATATTTTTAGCATTTTATTAAATCTGAACTATCATGCATATAAAAGTGTCCCCCAATTAATTTTTACCTTAGCATTAAGCATATTAATCCTCTTATTATCCTTATTTAGAAATCTAAATTCTCTGGAGACTCACCGACAGATGACAGAGCAGACATCTTGCCTAAGAGGCATCTGTGCATCTGCAGTGTCCATCCCTGTCTCCTCAGTTATTGGCAAGGGGGAGTTGCATTGTACCTTAAAGGGATAGTAACACTTCGTTTTAACTTTATTTTATTTTGTAGGCATTAAAAAAACATGAAGAATGATATAAGTCTTATCTCTCAAACCTTTATGGTTTATGAGATATTCACAAGCAAAGTTCCCCTCCCCGCCCCTTTTTCCTAGTGTAAGCCATCTCTTCTCAGATGTGAGTCTGGTTGTATGACAGTACAGATAACAGAAGGGGACAATTTTCTTTGTATGAAAACAATGAAAGCCCTTCCCCCCTTGAAAAGTTTTTCAGCTTTTTCCATTATCTTAATTGAAGATTGTCCCTCTCTGCAATCTACCTGGGCATCTCCCTTCTTATCTGGTTGAACAGGGGGGGATACTTTGTTTGTGAATATCTCTTAAACCATAAAGGTTTCAGAGATAAGACTTATATCATTCTTCATGTTTTTTTAATGCCTACAAAATAAAATAAAGTTAAAATGAAGTATTACTATCCCTTTAAGGTACAGAGAGGGGAGGACAGCTCAGGTGCAGAGTTGCCTCTACGGTAAGATGCATGCCGGTGAGTCTCCGAAGAAGTTAGATTTCTAAATAATGCCAAACTTAAGGATAATAAAATAACTGATATGCTTAAAGGGATGTTTCATAATAAAAGTGGCTCTAATTAATCATCATAGTATTGGAGAGTGTTATGTCAATACTGTCAGACTTGTAGTTCAAGAGTAATTCAATGACAAAGTATCCCCCTCCCGCCCCTTTTACTGATGTAACACTGTTAAGCCAGATCAGAAGGGAGGTGCCCAGGTAGACTGCAGAGAGGGACAATCTTCAGTTAAGATAATGGAAAAACCTGAAAAACTTGTCAAGGGGGGCAGGGCTTTCATTGTTCTAATAGGAATAAGATTGTCCCCTGCTGTTATCTGTCTGGTCTATGGACTACATTCCACATCTGAGAAGAGATGGCTTACACTAGGTAAAAGGAGCGGGAGGGGAAACTTTGCTTGTGAATATCTCTCAAACCATAAAGGTTTGAGATATAAGACTTATGTCATTGATCATGTTTTTTTAATGCCTACAAAATAAAATAAAGATAAAACAAAGTATTACTATCCCTTTAACCTATGGTAAAAATTAATTGGGAGGCACTTTTATATGAATGATAGTTCTGCTTTAAAGCTAATTGCTTTCACAAGTCCACATTCTGTAAAATATATAACAATTTACAAAATTACATTTTGATTGAAAAGAAAAGCAAGTCTCAGCTGTAATTGCCATTGAGTGAAGCATCTGCCAAGAGTTGAAACAGCCTTGTACCCCTGATTTAGCAGGAACATCCCTACAATTTATATTATTACACATTTAGGATGTACTGACATTGAACCATTTGAGTGCCAGGTATCCAATGCATTGGACATGCCTCTGGCAGGGGTTAAGCCCTATGGGTTGTAATTCTGGAGCAAAATAACTGCATTATAGAAATAAATGAAAGTTCTCCAAAGTCCCATTGAAATAAATGTGAATTTGTATTTAACCCTTGCAGCTGTCTTGCAGCTGGTTTGCTTCAGAATTGCACATTTTATCTTCCTGCATAAGGTCCTGTAAGTCTCAGTAACTTAGTAACATAACAAGAGACTCTACACCATAAAACAACACAGACTAGCTTACATTTACTTGTACATTAGACCTCTGTGCAGTTTACACATTTTTCCAACACATGAGGTAACATGAATACACCAAGATTGCTATGACTCACTTGCCACTGTATTAGTGAGGATGGGTGAAATTTCTCTGCACAAAAACAAAACAGGTAAAATATGGCACTTCCCACTGATCGGGAAATTTCCAGAAGGAAGTGATGATTTTCCATTTTTCTGCCTATCTCATTGCATTGAAATCAATGGTAAGACTGTGGAAAGAAAGCAACATGCTTTTGAGCTAGTTATGGCTAGCTAAGGCAAATAAATTGGAGTTGGAGTATAGTTTAGGGAGTCTTGTAGGTAGTAGATTTATTCTCTGTGTTTGGGGAATCTGGGGGAGTATGAAGGAAGAAAGAAGATTTACCCAAATACTGCAAATTCTTTGTTGACTGAGAAAGACAGGTGATCCAAGTTCATTCCTGAGCTGGCAGATCCTTTGTGACTGACAGACTAATGGGACAGAATATTTAACAGACTGACACTCAATAGACAAACAAGTTCAGCTGCTGACATTGATTCCTTCAGCAGCCAGAAGAAGAGGAGCCAGCATATTTAGTAAGATCTATTGTCATATGTTCTGTAAAAAAATAAAGACTGCAGTGAGACTGAGAGAGAGAGAGAACACTAGCTGAAATCCTCAAGACAGTAGCTACAGGTTAAAAGGGGAAGAAGCAGATGCACAGGGAGTATGTTTTATTTATTTAATTTTTCTGATAAGGCGATAAGGACAGTGTATTATAAATATATAGAAAAAAATAAGAATATTTTGGCTGATAAGTGACAGAAACAGGGGCCATGACATGAGCTGTGACGAAGGCAGACAGATATTAGAAGAGATGCAGTATTGTGGAAACAGCAAGACATCACACACAATCAGTTCAGTAGTAAACTTCAATGTTAAAATACACATTAGTATAATAATGTTCAGCAAACATACTTGGGGTAGGGGGAAAGGAGTAAGAACAGTTCAAGGACATGTTGGTAAAATTATAGTCCAAAAACTGACTGCAGCCTAGGGGTGGGCAAAAAGTGTCAAAAATTTCCAGTGAAAAATTTTGCCTTTCTGCCTATGCAAAAATGTTCCCCTTTTCGCCTATTTTAACACATTTTCCACCTATTTTAACACATTTTCACCTATATTTCCTATAGATACTACATTTCCCACTGTAATATTACTTCTTCTGAAGGCTGAAGTTGTGAGTCCTACAGCAAAATATTGCTTGAAAAATGTGTTAGCACGCAGAATGCATTTGTCCTTTGTCCACAACACTTTCTTGCTTAAGTGACACTGGCACATATTCATGATGATATCAAGTAATAAAAAAAAATAAAATACAACCTACAATGTGACAGATATGTATTGTAGTGGTGGTGGGGGACTGTCATGGTGTAATTTGTGTATGTATTTTTACCATTATCACAATCTATCCTCCATCTCAGATTACTGACACACATTACTTATCGGTCATAGCAGTGGTCCCATCTGTCCTCCACCTCCTCATCTGTGCTGCTGTTAATATATTTGTCCTTGCTTTGTCTGTCATGTATCGTTTCTGCTACTACAACTACTGGAGCTAGATGCTAATGTAATTCTACTGCCACTACTACTAGGTGTCAAAGGTGCAGCACTTATAGCAGCAGAACCAGAGGCACTCTTCATATCTAACACTGTGGATGTTAACCTGTGTTGCTGTTCCTGGTACTCAAAACAGGTGTGTGTGGCTGAGTGGGACTTGGACTTTGAAGAGGCGATGATGCCGATGATGACTGATAGGGTGACTGTGTGCCTTTTTGACATCTGTGCTTATCCAGAGTCAGACTTTCCAATGGTTTTCTCAAACAGTTTATAGACAGGCACAGTGATCCTTAAAAGAGGGTGAAGATTCAGCCTTCGACTTTCTGCTAATCTTATAGTCCTGTCACCATCCTCACTCTCAACTTCATCTGTATCTGAACAAGAGAAGGATGCTGGAGGGATATATTCTAGATCAGCATCATCATCAGTCATCACTAGGTCATCCCCAGCAACATCAGCATCACCTGACAAATCTTACCCACTACCCTTATACTCCTCTAAGCTTTTGGAGGTCTCAAACAATTTCTTTTTACTTTTACTTTAACAAAGTTCCCTACTACGGGTGTTTTGGTGTTTGTTTGTCTCACTATCTGATGCAGCAGGCACTTCAGCTGCTACACCTTCCTCTATTATGCTGTTGCCAGCATCATCAACAATTGAATGTGACTTGTTGTCTTCAGTGTTCTTCTTATATGGTTCTTTATTTCTACTGGCACTCGTGGTGCTGGAACTAGTCTTGCTGGGACCTTGAAAAACTGCATCCTCCCTTGGAGTAAAGGGATCATCATCATTGATTGCGCACGTTGTAGCAACCATTGCTGCAGTCAGTTTTTGAACTACTACCTTACTCTCACTTTCCTGCACTGCTCCACCCCTCCCCCTTCTCCTTGTGCATTTGCTGGACATTTTGCAACTACACTGTTTTGTTACTGTACGGTACACAACACAACTGATGGAGCTGTATGATGCCTTGCTTAAGCCAAGGCAGCTGTCTGTCACTGTCACCTAAGATATTTAGTTTTTTATGTTTTTTTATTTATTTTTTATTTTCTTTTTATTTATTTTTTTTAAGTTGTCCACCCTGTTGTCTTATCACAGTCTGTCCAAAAAAAATTATAACTGAAAAACAGAATCAACAACGTCTTTCCCAGACTTCCCCACCCAACACAGAGATAATATCAGAAAGATCAGGAAGCAAATAGGTCCCTAACTGCCTGTGTCTTGACAGTCAGTCACATGGAATTTTGGAGTATTTGGGGGTCAAGCTCCTTCCTCCCTTCTTATCCCCTAGAGTGCCCCCAGACTCCCCGAATACAGAGAACAAATGTCCTACCTAAATGACTCCCTAAACTAAGCTTCAATTCCCCTTTATTTTCCTATGTCCTCCAGCTCAAAATCATGCTGCTTTCTCCTCTCACAAACCATTCTGTGCTGCTGTGAGAGTCTGGCAGCCTTTTATATGGCTGTAGAAAACTTTCATGTGGTGTAGAAATATTTTTCTTCCCATGAATTTCAATGGGCTGAAAAGGCAGAAAAAAGAGGAAAAACTGCGCTTTTTGCGGGAAATTTTTCACCAAGCGGAAGCTGCCATTATTCGCCGATTTCAGTTTGAGGCAAACATTTTCGCCCATCCTTACTGCAGCCATGGTTGCTGCAGTGTGTGCAATAAATGAAGATGGAAATTACATTTCTCCTACTGAGGAGGCTGTCAAAGCCACATAAAAAGTTCCAACACCACTAGTAATATTAATTTTTTTTATATAAACTTTTTATTGAAGAGTTTTCATCAAATGAACAGAGGTACATATAAGTACAGTACCATTCCAATACAGAGGTAGGGGCATAGCAAGTTATAATCTGAATGGATAAACAATAGGATCTGGAAATAATAGAATGGCACTGGCAGATGTCAACTCATCCACCATGGTTGCTGTGAAAAGGGCTGTACCATGGCCATAGATAACCAGAGAGTAGGCTGGGAGGGGATAAAAAAAAAAGTTGGGTGGAGGGGGGAATTGGGTGGAGAAGGGCAGGTTATATGTGCGCAGTCTTTCTCCCATGGGGGCCCCCAATGATGAGGGCAGGGAAGCATAAGACATAAGGTATTAGAGAAGATATGTCAATATTTAGGGAGAATCAGATTACCTCCGTCTCCAGTTCCCTTTCAGACATCCAGGTCGCGTATCTAAAGCAATGGACAAAAGCCTGTTTTCGGGATCTGGAAAAGTATTAATAAAGGGTTCCCAAATATCAAATAATTTATTTCTGTAGAGTTCTATCTGTTCAAGGGAGGTTACCCAGTGTAGTTCGGCAAAGTGAAAAACCTTGTCTTTAAATTGTTTAAGGGTCGAGGGTTGGAGGTGCAGTCAGGTCATTAAAATGCATTTAAGGGCAAAAAGGATGAGGGTATCCATTAAAGTGAATTGGGGATTGGAGAGAATGTTGTTAATGGTATAAATGCCAAGAAGGACTGCCATATGTAGGTCCTGTGTGCTGTATTTCTTGATGTTTTTCCAAAATTCTGAGATATGATGGCACTCATAAAGGATGTGCCTAAGGTCGGCTTTCAGTTGTTGATATTTAAGACAGTTACGTTTTGGTGCTAAACCAAAATGGCAGCTAGTGTTAGGGGGCAGGTAGGCTCTGTGTAGGAGTTGGAGGATCGCCTCATGAAAGTATGAGGATGTCGGAGGATATCCCTCAAAGTGACAGTGGGTATATTGCAAGCCATTTGGTCAGGCCAGAGACAGAAGTAGAAACAAACAGGAAGACATTTGTGAGAATAGATGGCGAGCGCTAATATTGCTTTATTGTTGCTCATGATAGGTTCAGTGAACTCACACTTCTCTCATAGAGACCAGTTTAGCATCCTGAATCAGCATCAGTATCCTATGCCACTACTTTCATTGCAGCCTAGCTTAACCAACCTGATCCTATATTTCGTGTGGATATATAATTGAGTTATTGGGGGTCTCTGGCATAAGATCTTTACTAACAGCATTTGAATTGTTAAACACTTTTCCACTGAGCTCTGAGATATCTTAGAGTGATTATTGTGTCATTTTATTTACTATATATCCAAACAAGATATAGGATCAGGTTGATTAAGCTAGGTTGCAAAGGAAGTAATGGCATAGGATACTGATTGGGAGGAAGGTTTTGGTTTTAATGTTCCCAGATATGTAGCAGCTAGTGCTACAAGGGGATCTTTTAAGTACCATACCTAATTAATAAAGGGTCCATTTGGATAATTTTACTAGCACCAATAAAAGTTATGTCTTAAGGGTTAAAATGGCTGATAACAAGATGTACTGAACTGGTCTCTATGTGAGAAGGTTGAGTTCACTGAACCTATCAAGGGCAATAATAAAACAATATTAGCGCTCACCATCTATTCTCACAAATTTCTTCCTGTTTGTTTCTAGTTGTATTATTCTATAGATCTGCAGTGCGAATATCACTGTATTTCTTATACAGAGGAATTTTGTGTGTATCCAGAGACAGAAGTAGTATGATCAAATGATGTAGGAGTTTGTATAATTGGGCGGTGCTGAACAATATCAGCAGGGGTTGTTGAAGCAGGGTGTTGAGTGGATTGTCAAGGAGTAAGCCATGTGGGCATAATACGTGGCCTGTAGGTATGGAAAGATATTTTTGGGAGGAAGTAAAAATTTGTCCACCAGCTCAGCAAAGTTACACAGAGAATCAGAGGTGGGATGAAAGTGTCTGATAGAACTCAAACCCTTTCCCTCACAGAGGAGAAAACACAGATCAGGTTCTCCTCTCTAAAAATCTGAGCTGCCTACGAATGATCAAGTTTTCTACCATGTTTTGATTGTGGAGAGGAGGCGTGGGTTGGTGTGACAGGCCAATGGTAATTGGCTGTGTGTGGCATGCAGTAGGTAGGCTGATTTGGTGTGTGGACTACAGTGTTGGTCTCTATGGGAGTGTGTGTATGTGTCTGTCACATTTATTCAGACTTTGGCATACCTTAGTAGACTGGAAATGTTATAAAGTTTAACATCAGGGAGTCCATAGCTTCCATTGGCTTTAGGTTGCTCTAGTTTTTGCATACTCACTTTCAGTCATTTGCCCCTCCATATAAATCCCTGAAATATACAATGTATCAGAGTGGCATCAGTATCAGAGAGAAGCAATGGTAGCATTTGTAATTTATATAGGAGCCCTGGGAAGGAAACCATTTAATGAAATTTATCCTGCCAATAAAGTTAAGGGGGAGGGTGTACCAGGAGTACAGTTCAGTCAATAACTGATTTAGGGTTGCATAGATATTAAGTTGGTATAACAGTTCTGGGTCTCTTGGGACGCAGATGCCTATGAATTTAAGATGAGGGCAGGACCATTTAAAGGGGAAAAGTGTTTTGTCAAGGTCTGGGGGTTGGGACGACAGCCACATAGCATCTGATTTATCTATATTGATTTGAAATCCAGAGATTTCCCAGTGTCCAGTTAGGATTAGACTAAAAAGTAGGGGATAAAGTTGGCACCCCTGTCTTGTGCAGCGGGAGAGTGAGAAGATAGGGGAATTGAAATTGTCGGTGGTTAGTGTGGGTGGATATTGTGACCTACGGAGATGTGTAGAAGAGTTGAATGTAGGATATAAACTGTGTGCCAAATCACTGGTGGTACAGTAATATAACAAAGTGTTGCCAAGAAATTTTATCAAATGCTTTTTCAACATCTAGATTTAGCAGCATATCAGGGTTTGTATGATCAAGTTTGGCAGCTAGAAGGACAGCTTTGAGTGAATACTATTAATGGAGTTTCTGCCTTTAGTGAATCCTGTTTGTTCAGGTGAAATTATGGCGTAGGCAGGAGCACATTCAGGTGATTAGCATGGATTTACTAAGCAGCTTGAAATTCATATTTAGAAGGGAGATAGGATGGTATGATGAGACTAAATTGGGATCCCTGCCCGATGTGGGCAAAATAATTATTCTAGCGAGGGTGAAGTGGTTTGGAAGTTGGTGATCTGGGAGAATGTTAGTAAATAAAGACCACTAGTAATATTATCAAACTATCTAAGAACAATGAAAATGACAATGAGTCACATTCTAGTAGTGTTGATGCCATAATGGAGGTAAGTGTACCTGTTCAACCAACTACTGCATGTGACAGTTAGACCAAAAAGTACAACACATTCCCTGAAAGCAGAAGTAAATGTTCTGAAAATCTCTGTAAGGGAAAATTAAAAAGAAAATGTTTGAGCTTAGAGATATATAAAGTAGTATCACGGTGCCCGTGATCTTTCTTGCTGGCGACATTACTACTTCCTGTGTGATTCCTGCTGGGCTCTTATTGGCTGCTGGTGTCTGCCCACCCAGCACTAGCCTTTTTAAACTCAGTCATGTCATTCCTTTGGCACCCTTTCATGGTGTTCCTGTACCTGGCATTTGTTCTGCTGTTGGTTCCTGCTCCGTGTATGACCCGGTTTTGCCTGACCTTGCTCCTGTCTCTTTGCTCTGTGATCCGTTGCTGACTAGGACTGGCTGACTATCGCTCTGTGTACCGATCCCGGATGTGACTGACTACCCGCTCTGTTGCTGACTAGGACTGGCTGACTACTGCTCTGTGTACAGATCCCGAGTGTGGCTGACTAACCGCTCTGTTGCTGACTAAGTTTGGCCGACTACTGCTCTGTGTACCGATCCTGGCTGTGGCTGATTACCCGCTCCGTTGCTGACTAGGATTGGCTGAGTACCGCTCCGAGTACTGACCCTGGCTGAGGCAGACTATCCGATCTGTTGTTGCCTAGTGCCCACCAGTGCCTGTCAGTGTTGTCTTGCCAAGTGTCTGTCAGCGTTGCCAACCTGTATCTGTCAGTGATGCCTTGCCAAGTATCCGTCAGCATTGCCAACCTGTGCCTGTCAGCGTTGCCTTGCCAGTACCTGTCCGCATTGCCCTACCTGTGCCTTTCAGTGTTGCCTCCAGTTACGCTAGTCTTCCAAGACTAGTATCTTATCAGGTCCTGTCAGTGTTGCCGCTAAAGTGCATGTCCACTTGCACTACCAGTGCCTGTCAGTATTGCCTCCAGTTACTCTAGTCTTCCAAGACTAGTGTCTTTTCTAGGCCAGTCAGTGTTGCCGCCGGTCACTCTAGTCCCCTGAGACTAGTGCCTCGCCAGTGCCTGCCTTGTTGCCTTCGGTTACGCTAAGCCTCCTGAGAGTAGTGCCCTACCAGTGCATGTCCTTTGTTGCCTCCGGTCTCTCCAGTCTCCTGAGACCAGTTCCGTGCACATTCTTGTCTGCATTACCTCCGGTTACCCTAGCTTGCTAGGGATTCTGCCCTGCAGTCACCTACAGCCTTGCTGGTTGGGTTACATCCTAGGCTTGGTACTGCTGAGGTTCTGTTCCTGGTTCCTGACTGCTTTATTACTGTTTTTGTTTTGCTTGTCTCATTGCACCCTGACCTGTGTCAGATTTGGGAAGTGCCACGGTACTGTCCGGGTCTGGCCTGTGAAGGGTGACCTTGTGCACTTCATTATTCTTAATAAAGCTGATTTTACCTTACTAACTTGTCTGAGTGTTCTTACAAAACCTTGACAAGTAATGAAGAACAAGCTGCGAGCAATACTGATAATGACCTAATTATTGATGATAATGTTGATGTAGAATATATCCCTCCATCATCCTCCTCTTCTTCAGAAACAGATGAAGCTGAGAATGAGAGAATGTTGGAAAGACTGACTCTGGACAAGTAAAGATGCCACAAATACAAAATCACCTTGTCAGTCATCATCACCATCAAGATTGTCACTGCTTCCAAGTCCAACCTCTACACAGCCACACACACACACATACTACTGTTGAGTAACCAGCAACATGTCATCTCTCGTCTGTGTAAGAAGCATGTTAGCAGGGGGAAAGTGGGGTCACACCTAGGCTTATACTCATCAATATCCCACCTGAAGCACAACCACAGGTCTGATTGGGAGACAAATCGTCAACATGTCAGAGGTTCCAAAACTAGAAGCAGCACTAGCACTCCTAAAGGTCCCCAGGGCTCTGGGGCAAATAATAGAAGTGATGTTAATGTGTCAAAGAGTGTGCCAAGATTTCCTTCATTTGAAGTAACACCCATGGCTCTTTCTGGGTTGTTGGAGATGACAAAAGTCATATAGTGACCACATATGCCACCCTACCACCTTCACAAGTCATGTTGTGAAATCAGTTAAGTTATACAGTTCTTTCACTATGTACTGCCATCCCATACTCACTGAGGTCCTAGAAAGGAGTAAAAACCTGTACAAAATAATCCAAAGGTACACTTGTAGAATAGTAAACATGCCAGAATGTTGGCAGTTGACATGGTACCCTTTTCTTTTGTTGAAAACAGAAGTTTTAAAGAACCAATGTCACCTGTTGCACCCTGATGGCATATCCCAGGTTGCAGTTATTTTTCTATGATGGAGCACCAGCTTTACACAAGCAGGTGGTTATTGTTGTGAGCAAAAAGAACAAAGGGACTTAGCCTGCTAACAACTTTTTCATGGTATATGGTACTGTAGGATCTACTCACAACTTTTACTTTCACCTGAAGCAGTATTATTGTGATAGGAAATCTTGAAGTCATAGAAAGCGTAGGCAGAAAATGTTCTCACAGGAAATTTATTGGAAATGGTGAGGGAATTTTCACTGCAAATGAATTGTTTTGACTTTTCACCCATCCCTATTTTTAGTGGACTGTGGAGGTATCTGTTTTTTTAAGAAAGCAATGTCTTTTAGGAAAATAAAAATGATTTAGCTGCAAATACCTGGGGTAAATAAATACCAACTGTGTAAAGTAAAAATGAATGCATTAGACTCCAGGAAATTGTCACAGTGTGTAGCATTTTCAAGCATTGCTTATTCAGCATAACGAGTGTGGCTTTACAGATTATTAAATGTTTGTTTTTGAAAAACTCTAGGATAAGGTCACTTGCAACACTGTCAGCTATTTTACTCAGATGCAATATCAAATTATCAGTAGTGTTGAGCGAGCACCCCGATGCTCGGGTGTTCGGGTGCTCTGACCGAGCACCCCCTGAGGCTCGAGTGCTCGGCCGAGCACCCGAACCCCATTGCATTAAATGGGAGGACTCGAGCATTACACCAGGCACCCCCTGCTCTGATGAGGGGAGGGTGCCTGGTCAATGCCCCCCTTCATCTCCACAATGCCCCTCTTCCACAATGTCCCCCTTCCACAATGTCCCCCTTCCACAATGTCCCCCTTCATCTCCGCAATGCCCCCTTCATCTCCGCAATGCCCCCTTCATCTCCTCAATGCCCCCCTTCCACAATGTCCCCCTTCCACAATGTCCCCCTTCCACAATGTCCCCCTTCATCTCCGCAATGTCCCCCTTCATCTCCGCAATGCCCCCTTCATCTCCGCAATGCCCCCTTCATCTCCGCAATGCCCCCCTTCCACAATGTCCCCCTTCATCTCCGCAATGCCCCCTTCATCTCCGCAATGCCCCCCTTCCACAATGTCCCCCTTCCACAATGTCCCCCTTCATCTCCGCAATGTCCCCCTTCATCTCCGCAATGCCCCCTTCATCTCCGCAATGCCCCCTTCATCTCCGCAATGCCCCCCTTCCACAATGTCCCCCTTCATCTCCACAATGTCCCCCTTCATCTCCACAATGTCCCCCTTCATCTCCGCAATGCCCCCTTCATCTCCGCAATGCCCCCTACCTCCAGTCCCTGGTGGTCCAGCGGAGCGTCTGCAAGATCTGTGCCTCCTCCGGCACAGATCCCTGCCACCCGAACATGGCGGGCGAGCACATGGCGGTACTCGTACAAGTACCGCCATGTGCCGAGCAGAGCGATGCTCGAGCCGATCCGAGCATCGGCCGAACATGCTCGCTCAACACTAATTATCAGGAAGTGAATTACAGCATGACAGCAGTTTCTGTCACTGTTTATCAGTGACTCACCTTTTTGGAAAACACAACAGAATAGATGGCGCTGTTATTGTAAAAACCAAAACCGTAAGCTGTAATAACTTTGAAAATATGCATATCTCATCAGTGGGAGTTCATAACAAAATGTGCTGCTCCAGCAAAATCTCATACTTTCGACAGCGTCTCTTGACTTTAAAAAGGCTAACTTCAAAATGCTAACAACATCAGTTGAAAAACGTGGACTTGGATGAATTGTTAAAAGGAAAAACTAGCGAGGAAAATGGTCAACATTTAACCCCTTAACGACCGGCCGATCAGCGCGGCGCAGTCAGTTAAGGACCACGGAGCATTTTTTTTCTTTTTTCTGCTTCCGGACTCCCTGAACGGCGTGCAGCCGCGGGGGGAGCCTGGAATTCCATAACGGCCATAGTACGTCATGGGTCGTTCAGTCAGATCGACCCTTGACGTACTATGACCGTCAAGGGTCGTTAAGGGGTTAAAATCAAATTTGCAGAAATATTTTTGGCTGTATATCCTTGGGAAACAAATATACATTAAGTAGATCATAACCAGTTATAGTTCAGTGAAAATGCAAAGAAGGAAATTGCAAGGGAAAAAGCCATTTCAAGTCTGCAGGAACATAATTTTTTCTTGAAAGACAGGGAGTGCAACAAAGACTGCAAAAAGACAATTAGGTTAGCAAAGATAGAATATGAAATTCGGATTACTAAAGAGAGCAAGACTAATCCAAAAAGTTTTTCAAACACATAAATAGCCAATAACTTAACCCTTGAGTGCTACAGAGGTGCACAATGTATTGCACTGAAAAGTGTTTTGTGTTCCTCTGGCATTCAAAGAGTTAAGGGGGAGTGCACTGAGATGGGTAAGTTGATTACTGAGGAATAAGGATAAAGAAAAGGCTGTTGTTCTGAACACATTAATTATTTGCCATATACCAGCAAACAAGCATTGGTAAAAGAGACTCAACAAATAACAAGTACAATCATAGCATAAACAGTTATAGGGTTAACACAAGAATAGGCCAAGGGTGAAGACTGAACAAAAGTAACAGTGACAAAGCATCTGGTGCTGATGGCATAAGTCCAAAGGTTCTTAAAGGGATAGTAATACTTCGTTTTAACTTTATTTTATTTTGTAGGCATTAAAAAAACATGAAGAATGATATGTCTTATCTCTCAAACATTTATGGTTTAAGAGATATTCCCTCCCCTTTTACCTAGTGTAAGCCATCTCTTCTCAGATGTGGAATGCAGTCCATAGACCAGACAGATAACAGCAGGGGACAATCTTCTTCCTATGAGAACAATGAAAGCCCTGCCCCCCTTGACAAGCTTTTCAGGTTTTTCCCTTAATTGAAGATTGTCCCTCTCTGCAATCTACCTGGGCACCTCCCTTCTGATCTGGCTGAACAGTGTTACATCAGTAAAAGGGGTGGGAAGGGGAATTACCCTTGAACTACAACTCTGACAGAACTGAAATAACACTCTCCAAAGTCCAAATACTATGATGATTAATTAGAGCTGCTTTAATTATGAAACGTTACTATCCCTTTAAGTCTTTTCAATATTTACAGCCTCTATCTCCACAGTAAAACAGAACCTGGGAATTATTGACCTGTGAGTTTGACCTTGGTAGCTGGGAAATTGTTTGAAGGGAAAATAAGAGATTATAGTCAGGGTTGCATGGCAAAAAATAAATAATTCACAGTAATTGACATGAGGAATATATCTTGCTGAAAATTCTTTCAACTTTCTATGAAGAAATAAGTAGCTACCTAAATAACGGTAAAGCAGTATGTGTAGTATTTCTAGATTTTGTAAAATTATTTGATACCCCTGTATGGGCTATGGGACAATTTCTGTAACTGGATAGAAAATTAGTTAAAATGAAAATCCTGTTGAACATTACAATCATAGCTATCCCTAAATGAAAATTCAGAATGTCAACAGATGTGCTACAAGGGAAAGAAGAAATAAAGATAACCCTGAAGTACTAGCACTCGGTGTTGTAATTTATATCCAGATTCAACTGTGATAGGACACTATAACCAGTAAGACTTAAGTTTTATTATCTCCACGAAAATACATATACATGCTGTCATGGAAGTAAGATTTCCGGGTCATATGATCCAGTTTTCTACTCACAAGAGATGTACTGAGCTTGGCTTAGTAAGATATCTCTTTATCCAAAGAATAACATTCAGCCATTAAAGCATAACTACCATTTCACAAAATGTTTAGCTTAACTAAGTCCCCTTCTGGCGACTAGCTGCTTATTAGTGCTAGTCGCCAGAATTATTACCTGATTTAATAGATATATGCTTTATTCCCCAGCTGTCAGTAGCATAGTGACGTCGGCGCGCCTGAACTGTCAGTCCCAGCCGGGTTTAGGAAGCGTTGCTAGGAGCCAGACGACTCCGGCTGGGACTGACAGCACAGGCATGCATATGTCATTCTGGCATTCAGGGAAAGGAAATGAACAAATATTAAAACTGGTGAGCACTATATATATCTCTATGTTAATTGGAAAAATTCAATGTTAAAGTATGTGGCTAGCAGGTAAGTACTCTCATTCCAAAAGAAGTAGAGTACTTACCACTACATATGGCACTCAAAGGCAAAAAAATCAAATATCTGAATTGCTCAGCGGTATAAACTACAACACGTGCTTATTAAATAGTTTTTAGTATTGTGCCAGGGTATCTATTTCGGCTCGCCACTTGGAGATTACTAGCATGTGTTAATTTACCGGGGCATAGAATCAGGGGAGGGATGGCAACTTGTAGCCTGGGGTCAAATACAATCAAGTGGCCCATTTCTACTAGTGTTCCAGCCCACTGTCCCACTCCACCCCTTTTGTTAATTTTAAAATTGGCATCAATGTTGTGAATCAAGTGACACAAAGTAGTATACAACTGAAATGGGGATACAGTAGTGATACCACAGAACCTACAATTGAAAGGGAACTACATTAGTGATACCACAGAGCTTACAATTTAAAAGGATAGTATTACTTCATTTTATCTTTATTTTATTTTGTAGGAATAAAAAAAAAAAATCATGAAGAACGATATAAGTCTTATCTCTCAGACCTTTATGGTTTGAGAGATATTCACAAGCAAAGTTTCCCCTCCCACCCCTTTTCCCTAGTGTAAGCCATCTCTTCTCAGATGTGGAATCCAGTCCATAGACCAGACAGATAACAGCAGTGGATAATCTTCTTCCTATGAGAACAATGAAAGTCCTGCCCCCCTTGACAAGTTTTTCAGGTTTTTCCCTTATCTTAATTGAAGATTGTCCCTCTCTGCTGTCTACCTGGGTACCTCCTTTCTGATCCGGCTGAACAGTGTTACATCAGTAAAAGGGATGGGAGGAAGATACTTTATCATTGAATTTCTCTCAGACTACAATAACTACAAGGTCCAAATACTATGATGATTAATTAGAGCTGCTTTTATTATGAAACATTACTATCCCTTTAAGTAAAGCTGCACTGATACATTGACGGTTACAGGGGAAATAGGTTAAGCTTCTTGTGTAGCTCCATTTCAAATTTTAACTCTGTGGTATCACTAGTGTAGCTCCATTTCAATTGTAAGCTCTATGATATCACTAGTGTAGGTCCATTTACAGCAGCAAGTGGGAGATTAAGTAAGGCAGTAGCCAACAGGGCCAGACATATGACCGGCCCAGGGGGCAAATTCCCCTCTGCCCCCCAGACCAGCCCTCCCCTGCATAGAACCCAGTTTGCCAGTGGTGAAAATAAACTGAAACCAAAATATAAAGAAATGACTGATAATGTTGATGAGCATACAGTTGACCATATGGTAACCCCAAAGGCTAGCTGAATGTATATATAATGTTCTATAAAAATTAAAATCAATACATCACAATATTGTTACAAGTTTCAATTGTTGGCATGACCCCAAAAATTTACAGAAATATAATTATAGTATATTGGAGCAACATAGCTGAAAAAATAAAACCCACCAATACGCGTTTCTATAAACAGCTTCTATTCCTATTCAAAGGAATAATGTGTGATGCCAAGCTCTACTGGACATTCATTTACTCCCCCTCCATTTGTCCCACCCACTGATGCATGGGTGTTGTCTAGCACAACCAATAAGAACAAAATAACTACTAATACTGCATTATCAGCAAGTTACTTTATGCCAGTATATTGGGTTGGAATTTTAATTTAACAAATCTCTCTACCAGAATTAGTCTTCTTGACCATGTTTCGACATACAATAAAATCACTACATTGGTTCTGTCTGATAGAATGAGTTGGTAAACTGTCCATGAAGATAAATTAACAGACTCAGTCAAGAGAAGAAAGAGAACATTTTGAGTATTAGAAGGTCAACAGGGGTGTTACAGGGGAAATATAGTTGCTATACATTTTAAATTAGTTGAAAGATAGGCAAGAGAGTGTTGTTTAGGGATGAGCAAAATATTTCACCAAAAATAAGAACATTGAGAAAAACTGTACTTTTTTGTCTTTGATGGGAATTCCCACAGAAAGTTCTACTTTGGAGCTTTTTTCACTATGACCCATTTTAACAATAGAACTAGGGGTGGGTGAAAAGTGTGAACAATTTCCCGCAAAAAATTTCGAGAAAACGTGCCAATTTTCCGCTTTTCACACAAAAAACTTCGCCTTTCCGCTTATGCAGAAATGTTCTCCTTTTCGCCTATTTTAACAAATTTTCACCTATATTTCCTATAGGTGCTACATTTCCCACTGTAATATTACTTCTTCTGAAATAAGTGGCTGAAATAAGTGGCTGAAAGTCAAAGTTGTGAGTCCTACATCAACATATGCCTTGAAAAATGTGTTAGCATGCAGAATGCATTTGTCCTTTGCCCACAACATTTTCTTGCATAAGTGACACTGGTACATAATCAGGATGATATCAAGTAATAAAAAAAATAAAGTACAACCTACAATGTGGCAGATATGTATTGTAAACAAAGATAGAAAACCCACAGCGCTAAACCACCCTGATTAATATGTTTAATGTGAAAGATGTGAATGAATCTAGTGATTAAGGTATGAAACGCTGCAATGAAAGAGGGGGCTTGTCCCCAAACTTAGGAAAAACCTAGAAAAAACACAAAAGCAAAAATTAACCTGCGCTGATCCATACTGATAATATAAATTGTAAACCCCATAATAAGCCTTTATCATAATTGTGCTGTGCACATATTCAGGATGATATCAAGTAATAAAAAAAAAATAAAGTACAGCCTACAATGTGGCATATATGTATTGTAGTGGTGGTGGTGGTGGGGGACTGGCATGGTGTGATTTGTGTAAGTATTTTTACCATTGTCATACTCTATCCTCCTTCTCAGATTATTGACACATATTACTTATTGGTCATAGTAGTGGTCCCAAGTGGGGTAGATGGTGGCAACCCTTCTTCACATCCGTCCTCCACCTCCTCATCTGTGCTGCTGTTAATATATTTGTCCTGGCTTTGTCTGTCATGTGTGGTTTCTGCTACTACTACAACTACTGGAGCTGGATGTTGATGTAATTCTACTGCCACTTCTACTAGGTGTCAAAGGTGCAGCACTTATAGCAGCAGCACCAGAGGTACTCGTCATTTCTAACACAACCTGTGTTGCTGGGTACTCAAAACAGGTGTGTGTGGCTGAGTGGGACTTGGATTTGAAGAGGCAATGATGCTGAGGATGACGATAGGGTGAATGTGTGATTTTTGACACGTGTACTTGTCCAGGGTCAGACTTTCCAATGGCTTTCTCAAACAGTTAATAGACAGGCACAGTGCTCCTTAAAAGTGGCAGAAGATACAGCCTGTGACTTTCTGCTAACCTTATAGCCCTGTCATCATCCTCACTCTCAACTTCATCTATATCTGTACAAGAGAAGGATGCTGGAGGGATATATTCTAGATCTGCATCATCATCCATCATCATTAGGTCATCCTCAGCAGCAGCAGCATCACCTGACAGTTCTTGCCTATTACTACCCTTATATTCCTCTAAGCTTTTGGAGGTCTCAAACAATTTATTTTTACTTTTATTATAACAAAATTCACTACTAATTTGAGGACAGGTGTTTTAGTGTCTCACTGTCTGATGCAGCAGGCGGTTCAGCTACTACACCTTCCTCTATTATGCTGTTGCCAGCATCATCAACACTTGAATGTGACTTGTTGTCATCTTCAGTGTTCTTCTTATATGGTTCTATATTTCTACTGGCACTGGTGGTGCTGGACCTAGTTTTGCTGGGACCCTCCCTTGGAGTAAAGGGATCATCATCATTGATTGCACACGAGGCCAGAACCATTGCTGCAGTAGGTTTTTGGACTATAACTTTACTATCACGTCTCTACACTGTTCCACCCCTCCCCCTTCCCCTTGTGCATTTGCTGGACATTCTGCAACTACACTGTGTTTTTTTTACTGTACAGTGCACAACATAACTGATGGTGCTGTATGATGCCTTGCTTAAGCCCAGTCAGCTGTCTGTCACTGTCACCTAAGATATTTTGTTTTTTTATTCTTTTTTATTTTTTTAATTTATTTATTTTATTTTTTCAGTTGTTCACCCTGTTGTCTTATCACAGTCTGTCCAAAAAAAATTATAACTGAAAAAGAAAATCAATGTCTTTCCACAGACTTCCCCACCCAGCACAGGGACAATAACAGCAAGATCAGCAAGCAAATAGGTTTCCTGTGTCTTGCCAGTCAGTCACATGGAATTTTGGAGTATTTGAAGGACAACCTCCTTCTTCCCTTCTTATCCCCTAGAGTGCCCCCAGACTCCCTTAATACAGAGAACAAATGTCCTACCTAAATGACTTCCTAAACTAAGCTTCAATTCCCCTTTATTTTCCTATATCCTCTAGCTCAAAACATGCTGCTTTCTCCTCTCACAAACACAGAGTGGCTGCTGTGAGAGCCTAACAGCCTTTTATATGGTGGTAGAAAACTTTTGTGTGGTGTAGAAATATTTCTTCCCATTGATTTCAATGGGCGGAAAAGGCAGAAAAAAGTGAAAAAACTTCACTTTTCGCAGGAAATTTTTTGACAACCGGGAAGTGCCGCTATTCACTGATTTCAGTTTGAGGCGAAAATTTTCATCCATCCCTAAATAGAACTCCACACTATCCTCCCAACCTTGCCAATAGTAACCACAGAACCACACAGTCTCCTCAGCATTGTCACATGTTATCCTTGGAACCGCACACTGTCCCCCAGGACATGCCCACTAAAGAACCACACATTGTCCACCCAGCCTTGCCACTCATTAACCATAGAATCACAAACTGCCCCTCAGTAACAACAGAACTATAGATCTTGTCTCATGTTATCCATGGAACCATGCACTGCCCACCTGACTTTATCTCACATTATCCATGGCACTACAATCTGTCCCCCCCAGCATTGACTCATGTTATTCATAGAACCACACACTGCCCCCACAGCCTTTCCTTGCATTATCAATAGAAACACACTGTTCCCCCAGCCTTGTCTAAGATTAGTCATAGAATCACACACTGCCCCCCTAACCTTGCCTAACATTAGTCATAGAAACCTGTACTGTCCTCCAGCAGTGCTCAGCATTAACCATATAACTAGAGATGGGCAAATGTTTTCACCTAAACACTGAAATAGGTGAAAAATGGCACTTTCAGCCAAGCAGAAAATTTAAATCTAAAAGTGCAGTATTTCTGTTTTTTTTCTCATAGCTTGCTAAATCCTTTCTAAATCAAGCACTGTAATCGACTTCTAATGCCTATGTCTATCTAACTTCAACTTACTAAGCTTTCTATGCCAGATTTCCTCCCCTTAACTTCAGATGCGTGAGGGGACAAGGAAGCAGAGAGGAGGTATGTCGGGTAATTCCTTGCTTCTCCTACCTAATTGAAAAAAAAATATCTTAGAGCAAGCATTTCTCTGTAAAATCAAAGGTTGCTATTTTGAAATTTATCTAGCCTTATAATTCTGTAGAAATCATTAGGAAGGCTTGGGATACATCAATATGCATGACATCGGCATAGCCTGTTGGTAGCTTGTGTATCTTGAGCTTCCCACTGCATTTAAGTCAAAGCCAAAGAAAATTAGAAATACAACTGTTCAGCTGATGCCAGTTGATAAAACTGATAATATCATTTTCTGAACAGAAGCTATACGAGCGGTTTCTGGCATCCACTCTCATCCACTCACCTTGCCAGACAGTGTCAGACAGATGGCAAATCTGTATCTCTCATATAGCTATAGACTGAAATATGCTGTTTGTGGTGCTGAAGTAAGAGTGGATCCTCTCTGCTCCTCCAGTGGGCAATTGGGGGAGCAGAGAGAATGTGCACAGGCTTCATAGTTATTAAATTGTTGGATATTTGTAAGGGAGGTCATCCCTTACACATTTCCAACAGTGCATCAAGCCTGCATGCTAATGAGGAAATTCTCCCTCCCCTTGCATACATTATTCTTAGTGCATATGGCGGTGTGTCTTCATCTACATCACCCCTTAGTGTACCCTCCCCCCCCCCAAGAATTACTGTCAATAGGATCTGAAAGTTTTCAGGCACAAAGCAACTGTATTATGACTCACAGACACCTTGTACTTGGGATATAAATGTGGCAGTATCAGCTGTTGGATTCCTTGCCTAAGCAATTTCCTGATGGATTTTGGCTTCCTGGCTGGCTGACTGACCCTCCATATAGTGGGCCCCGTGTCACCGAGGACAAGATCTTCCAACTAATCAGGAGTGGAGCTACACAAAACTCAACAGCTTATGAGTGGCTGCTGAGAGACAGCCCCACCCACCTCTATGTGTGTCCACTGCACCTGCATAAATCTTACTAACCTGCTTCAGAGGATAACCATAAAATAACAATTTCCCAAGCACAGACTAAGCCAATACAGCTTGCACAACATATAGGGCCCACTTGGACCTAGGACCACCTAGGAAATGCTCTGGTGTACCAGTGATCCAGTAAGATCCTGTCACTATACACTTTTGGAAGGTAACTGCAAAAGAAAATTCCTTTGTTCTTAAGTGGTATTGATGTTGACATACTAAGAGGAACTGGAGAAATTCTGCAGAACACCAGCTTCACCACAGGGGATAAGAAATGGATCCCAATGATTTAAATTAGACTTTTACTGTAATGTATTAGAGATATTTCTAGCCTTCAAGAGGATTAAATGCCCAATTTAAATGATGGCAAATTGGAAAATACTTATTTAACCCTTATGATGAATTAGTTTGCACCAAATTTCTCCAGTCCTTCGTAGTACATCAGCCAGCATCATTGAGAGCTACATGGTATGTCACATTAATATTCAAAAACATTTTCATCAAATGAAATTACAAATTAAAACAGATAATCTACACAATGACAACATTTTTTATTTGTAAATTAATAATAAAAAACAAACTCATGTTTTGTTGGATTTGGTTGTCTGTAAACAGTATTAAAACCCAAGTGAATTTGTATCTTTATCAAGGCAATTAAAAGAAAACAAAAGCTGCATTTGTTTTTTATATTGAAATTAACAACATACAGATCCAACCTGTTCATTAAATATGAATATGGCGCATTTGGGACTCACCCCCTAGGGGCCACAAGGCAATATAACCACGGAATACACTGGAAGTCTGAAATGCTTTACAAATATCAGACAGCGGCATGTATTGGATTTCTCTGGAAAGAAGATTTTTATAATATTATGTATGTATATTTTGCTGAGTTATGTTTTAAATTCTTAAATAAAGTACTGATGTACTGGGCAAAATCTATTTTTTATGTAAAATAAAGTTTTATTAATAAGTGGCTATAGTATAAAATTTAAAGGTCCGGTTGCTGAAAAAGATTTCTGGAGAAATGCAACTGAACCTTATTGAAAAAAATCAAAATAAAAAATCAAAGGCTTTTAGCCCTTTGAGTGCCAGAGTATTTAATGTATTGTTTTGCTTCAAAGGAATAGTAATGTTTTAAAATAAAAACAGCTCCAATTAATCTTCATAGTATTTGGACCATGAAGAGTGTTATTTCAATACTGTCAGAGTTGTAGTTCAAGAGTAATTGAATGATAAAATATCCCCCCTCCTACCCCTTTTACCTAGTGTAAGCCACATCCACTCAGATGTGTAAACTGGTCTCTTGAATAGACAGTTCACAGCAAGGGACAATCTTCTTACTGTGAGTATAAGGAAAACCTTGCCCCCTTTGATATTTTTTCAGGTTTTTCCTTACGATCACTGAAGATTGTCCCTCTCTGTGATCCATCCAGACAGTCTTGCTGCTCTGAGGTGCGCAGTGTTACAACAGTAAAAGGGGCGGGAGGGGGATACTTTATCAATCAATTACTCTTGAACTACAACTCTCTCAGTATTGAAATAACACTCTCCATTGCCCAAATACTATGAAGATTATTTAGAGAATCTTTTATTTTGAAACATTACTATCCCTTTAAGCCATGAATGCTAGAGCAGTCTCAAAAGCATGCAAAGTAATGCATCAGAGACCTCATTAGCACTCAAGGAGCTAAAAGTTCCATTTAATGGAATATTTCATTGATGCAGCTATAAAGCCATTGAGACACAAAGCTGGGATATAAATGACCATTAGAGGAGACAACATTTCAACTCTATCCATTATGTAAAAGAAATGTAGATTACCTGCTTCTTCATTTGATTTAATCTAAATGGCAATATATTGTAATACATTAATAATGAATTTTTTTACCTTAACTTGATAGGATAACATTTACAAATGCTGGCTTTTTTTCATTATTCTTTTAATCTATATATCACAATCAAGAAAAGTGTTATTCTGCAACACATTAGAAAGAACTTTATTGCAGACACGTAGAGGCTGCTGCACTAAGGAGAACTGGGGCAGATGCTATGGTGAATTGGCAATGTATGTTTGACAATGTGTGGCAAGCACACCTTCTTAGTGATGGAGACATAATGCTGTATCATTAAGGGTTGTTGAATTGCTTGCAATGTGTAAGGGATGCCCTCCCTTATACATTTCCAGCAGTTTGACAACCCCAAAATCTGAGTAAATCCTCTATGTACACTCCACTTGCCTACTGGAGGAGCGGAGAGAATCCATTCAGACTTGTCAGCACTACAAACAGCTTCGCTCCTGTAACACTTTTCATGCCATAAGGATGTGGATCGCATAGCTGGCTATCTTCTAACAACCAGCTGATTTAAGTAAACACAGGACTCACAAGGCACTCTGCATTGGAGATCCTGGGGAGTCCTGTGTTTACTATAAATATAAAAAAGATAGGCAAACAGGTACAAATGGAAATAAAAGGAAATTATAAAGCATATTTCATAGTGGAATCCTTAATTTTCATATGCCTTTTTTAATCACTATCCTTGTTAGTAGATGAGATATACCTCTCCCTTGCCAAAATGGGAATAACTCACAGAACTCATCCCATAATCCAGATCCAAGCTACTTAGCTACAATTCACAGGAACACAGGATTGTTAACCCCATCTTTTACAAGGTGGACTCAGTTCCCAGTAAGTTACCCACTGTAGATAAAGTGGTTTACTGTGAACTAATTATCTCTTTATTTTTATTATTAGTGTCTCAATGTTGTAAAGTGTATAAAAGTTACCTAGCCATCTCTTCTTCTTTCCCTTTTGAACCTTAGGTTGATGTTGGGACAGTGAACTCCAACAACAAAGGCAACTATCGGAGCTCAGTGCATGTAACAATGTGCCACATTAACATATAAACACACTTACAAAATGACTTGCAAACCTGCATTTCTATATGCAAAAAAGAGCCTTTGTCAAATTAGTAAGTGCAAAATAGTAAACCTGTCGAAGGTAAAATGGATGGATTGGAGGATTGTGGTGGATTCACAGGTATATGGTGGTTAAGGCATTTCAGTGCCACAGTTGCCAAAATATTGTCACTCTGGCCCTTTATCACCCTTTAGTGCATCTCACCCCTGGAGTAATTCTAAAGCAAACCAAATGTATCATAGAGTGTAAAAAATGTAATGGGCATTTTGGGATTTATGGTGCTGTTTGTTTGCTCAATAATTGTTCTAGTTTATCTTAGTACATACGCCAAACTAAAGCTAGGGATAATGTAGATTACATTAGAGTCCAAATAGCAATGGTTTTAATCCTTTGAGTGCCAGAGGGGTGTGCAATGCCTTTTTAGGCTGGGAGAGTGCAAATTGGGGTGAATGTCCAAAGATGAAAAATGTCAATGCAAAAACAATATTGGAATTGATTGTCTAACACTAACTCCAATCACTAAATGATATATATGTATGGCAATAATGATCTCTTTAATGCTGCTTGCACAAATGGAAGGCAATGGAAGGGTCTATGAGTGTTTCAGGGTGTTATTTCTTTTACACTTTGCTTAATGCTCTGTATTTTGCCCCGGAGACTCCGGATTTCACACCGAATTACCGGGTCTCCGGGGCAGTCTCTCAATCTCCAGGTTGTTCTCCATCCCGCCCCAGTTCCTCCCATTCCCCGCCCCCTTACCCTCATTCAACATATATTTTGCCCTTTTTTTATTATTTTTTTTTGTCCCGTCCTCCCTTGCGACTAAGCCCCACCCCTTTATGATGCGAATCGCATCATTTCCCTCCCTATCGTGCTGGTAGGGCTGCCCTCCGGGTAGCCCTACCTGTCAAGTTCCCAGGAATGTCTGTATTAAAGAATGCACTGAGGAACTGATGTAACTTTATGGCTTTTTCTTGCTTAGTCTATGGAACAGGTATAAAGGTCTCTCTGGTATTAAAGTCTTAATGATGAAAGAATGTGTCCACTGATATATACTAAAAATATTATATATACTAAAACCTTATTTTAATAAAATATAGTATGTTGTCACACTTCTTCCTCAGTCATGTTTTTCTCTGAATTTCTATCTCCTTCTTGTGGTAAGGGCAGTTTTCAGAACCTCTGTGGACTCTGACGGATTTATGAATGGAGGTCCCTAACTATAGGTAAACATTTAGGATCCATTTAAGTTTAATTGTAATTTTCCTTTTCAATTTGTGCCAAAAATCAGTCATGTTTATGTGTTCTGCACATACAACAGCATCCCTCCTCCCTGCCCATCTAAATTAAATCGTTCCTTTTAGTAAATCTGGGGCTGCTGGGAAGCCAGAGAGAGGCCTCCTGAATCTGTAGGCCCCCAGCGAATGCCCCTGCTTGTAGCTCAAGGTTATTTTAATCCAAGTAAGGAAAACTTAAGTAATCGGTGAAATAGAAGAAGCAACTCTATTTTAATATTTGCATCACATTTAATCAGGGGTGAAAGGTGCATTTCACCTGGAAAGCCCCTTTGATAAATATGTTTCATTTGGTGTGTCAAAAGAGGGGTTCTTTTCTCTTTATTTCGTTGAAAGTTCTATGGAGGCAATGTTAACATCACCTAAATAATACTTTCTACACCCATATACCAGTAAAAATGTCCATCTTTACCTCTGCAAGCTGGTGAAGTCCATTTACATGATTTGGGAAGTCACCCAATCCACCTGATACTCACTGGAGGCTTATGGGTCATGGAGGAGCATTGCATAAAAATTGCAGCGATCTTGGGGTTCCTTCATAAGAAACATACATGTCATTTAACCCTTCACGGACCAGTGCTGTGTGCAAGTAATTAGAAAGCAACATTTTACACATCTGTCTGGTCAGTTAAGGGTTAAATAAAAAAATTAGGTGATTCCTCTCTGAGAATTTTGGGTATGGCTCCTGGAAAGAGTCCCCTGAACCTGACAGTTACGCAACACCCTCCTGGACTTTTTGGTGGAGAGATGTAAAAGCATAGAATTGTTGTTCCCTTGATCTCATTAGCCAAGGCCATTGCACAGTGTGATGGGAGATTAAAATTTGGTAAGTGGGTTTATCTGATGCCCACTATTATCAGTCCATTGGCTGTGGGATGGTTGTGTGTGACAACATTCTCAAGGGATTATAAGAGAACTGGCATGTGCCTGTGGTCTCGCACCCAACACCTTCCTAGAGGTTACTGGGCAGCCACATTCAGGGGCTCCAGGCCATCGGGAGGAAGTAGTAGACATGTGCAAATTCATTCGGAGACATTCGGATTTCGTCGAAAATGGGGTCATTCGGAGACATTCGGCCAATCCGAAACTCAAGGGTCATTCGGAAAAAATGATCCGACTCCGAACAGCCCAGGTCCAAAATTCGTCTAAACTTTCGGAAGTTTCGGCAATCGACACATTTCCAAAAGTTTTGACTACTTTTGACCAGGACTTTTTTGTACTTCCTGTGCGCGCTCAATTACTTTCCCTCCATAATTTTCCCTCCATGTCTCTAGTCCAATTCCATTCTCCGTTTCATGCACTACTTCCCTCTTTTGTCTGTATTCGAATAGCCTTCTTCGTTTCATGATGGGGGTTGGACTAATGACACAGTCACACAGACAGACAGCCTGCATTTCCTCATTGGGTTGTTGGAGCTCAGAGAGAGAAGAGATTAGAGAGTGTACAGTTGTTGTGTAGGCAGACAGGTAGCATTAGGCTAGGCATAGGTAGGCAGCCAGCATTAGTTCCAGTTATTGCCACTGCAAGAGCAAGTAATATTTGTTCCTGTGCAAAATATAAAAAAATATTAGGTATTTGTTCGAATACAGGGCCGGCCCTTACATGGGTCCCAGTGGGTCCATGGACCCAGGCGGCACTTTGACAGGGGCAGCAATTTACCGTCCCATAGCATGTTTATTTTGTGCTCTTCCGCCATTTCTGTGTTGCAGGGTGTCCCATCCCATCAGTGTGACTGTCAGCAGCCGGGCAGCCCTATGCTCACTCAGTGGCGATGCCTGCTGGCTGCTTCAGTGACGTGAATTATGTGATAGTGAAACATTATGCCTATTTTATATTGTCAAGACTTGAGTAAATAGGTCTACCGTCCCAGATTTGCTAGAGAGGTTTTACAAATACAGGAGGGTGCCCCCTGTACGAAATGAGTGTAAACATTTGGGATCCCTAGTATGAGTGCACAACAGTGCATGATGTGTCCTGAACAGGATTGCTGTGAGGTGTCTCCACCCAGAAGGTGCTGGCTTCAACATTGCGACAAGTGACCAACTAAGAGCACCGTGCCGTGCAGCCATAGCATCACCCCCTCCTACTCTCCGGGTCCCGCTGACTGGCAATAACAGGTGAGTCACTAAGAGATCTGAAGCCTTTCTGGAAGTCCTTTCACTTGGAAAGGGGCTAGGTATTACTTGGGGAAGTTGCCTCGTGTGTAAATAATTTCTAGGTGGGAGATGAATGTGCATCACTTATGTGTTTCCTAACAGTAGTTAAAATACAACTCCCATCATCCCCTGATTATGACATTGGGAAATCAGCAATTATCGTAGAGCCCTGTATTGCACACTCACGGAAAACGGTGATATTGCTATACTAAGACAATGGTGTGGACCCCTCTTCAGTATAGATGTCAAGCATTTTTTTTTATTTCTCTCCTGTGTTGCAGTTTGTTCACAACAGAATGTCTCAATTTTTCTTTTTAACCCTTTGAATGCCAGAGTGGTATGCAATGCATTGCGTACCACTCTGGCACTCAAAGGGTTAACACATTACATCTATCACATTACAATCATTGATGTTTATTCTTGATGTAGTATGAAACTCTACAATGTATATACACATAGAGTTATCTGATATGAGGGGAAATCAGGATAGGAAAACGAGAGAGAGGAATTTGGGTACTAAAGAGGGACAGTAGGGTAGGAGGCTGGTACCAGAAAATGAAACCTTAATCTTTACCAATGTACTAACATAGAATGTGACATGTAGTTTGTCCATGTTCGAGTCGACCACTTATGTTGAGTAGGATGTGACAGGCATGGGTTTTCGATGTCGAACATATGCTAAATTGAATGCAGGCATGAGGTTTCGATGTTCAAACATATGCTAGATTGAAGGACAGGCATGGGGTTTCGATGTTCGAACATGCTAAATTGAATGACAGGCATGGGTTTTCGATGTTCGACGTTTGCATTGTGACTGGCATCCCATGCTAGAGTAGAGGTGACATGCACAGACTTTCAATGTACGACAATGTCCGTTTTTGGGATGGATCTTTTTCTAAATGCACACCCTGTCTGCAAATAATGATAGCAGCGTGCACGGAGGCGCACTGCTATAATTTAACCCATGTTAAATTCGGCCGAATAATTCGGAATGGATCAGAATTTCGTCCAAATCGAATAGGCCCGGTCCGAAATTAAGATCATCCGAATTAGAAAAAAAAAAATTTGTCCGAATTCGAATTTTACCGAAAATTTTGCCCGTGCACAAGTCTAGGAAGTAGGCATGGATCTTTTTCCATACAGATGGAGTTGCAAGAACCCTGCCCTACATGTGGAATATACCCTGGTGGAACAGGGAGACCAAAGTACAGTAGATTATTTAGGGCTTTGAGGACTTCCCAAGGCCACCAGAGAACTTTACTGTAATATATATTGTGTTAATGTATACAGTGTTCTAGTGTATTTTATAGCATATAATTTTTAAGCTGAACTTATGTTTAATGTAATGTGAGAGGGGACTTCATTAGATGCAAACTGTATCTAATGATATATGGGGTTATGTGTATGTATATGGTGCTTCTTGTATTTTAATACGGTTAAATGTATTCTACTAGTAATGTATACAGTACCATGATTCAGTTACCAGAGCCAGGGAGTCTGCATGTACACAGGAAAAACATTGTCCTGAATGCAGGACCATTGTTCTAGTGAACAATGGAGGACACCACAGCAAGTCCTCAGGCCAGAAGGAATTGAATCAGCTCTTTGTGTGTTCTGGAGATTACTAATGGGTTTCCTCTAGGTGGAATTCAAGTCTGAAACTCCCTGGCAGTCTCCTGAGTAACTGGTTTGGATCACTCAGGGAAGATGAGTTTTAGGAGTATGGAGAAAAATTCTGGGGATTTTTGCTGAGTAGAAACAGTTCACTTTGCTAGTTCCAGTGAGGTGGGTGTAAGCTGCACTCTGATGCCCCATGATCCAGACCAGTTCCTGTGCTGTATTGAAAATCAAGCCTGCTGTTGTTTGATGCGAAATTCCAATAAAATGATGTTTCTCCGTCATCTTGCCTGAGCCTCTTCACCCTTCTCAAGCTTCTAGTGCAGAGAAAGGGTAAATTCATCACAGGGGGGTAAATAAAATAAGTAAATAATTTCTCAGAACCCCTTTTAATTTAAATGTGAACAAGTGGTGAAAATGCTGCTATTCAACTAAATGGGTTGAGTGGAAAGATAAATATTTTTCAGGGGTCTTAAAAAGCAAAGCCCCTTTAATTTTCCCTTTACATTTCATCTTGCTCTAAAATACAAATATGGCTATGTCCCATTTAATACTGCACACTGGGGTTGAATGGCTGCTGAGCATAAAATATGCATCCAGGTATCCATAATTAGGGATGGGTGAAAATGTTCACTTCAAACCAAAAATTGGTGAATAATGGCACTTCCTGCTTGCTTTTTGTCACCTATCTCCTTCCACTGAAATCAGTGGGAACATTGAATTTACACACAACACATAGCAAATATTATTTTATTTCCCAAAGGCATAGTATAAAAGGAGCATGAGTGTGCCTGTGTTTGTGGAGTGTGGGGAAAGAATAGTTGAACAGGGGGATGATATTTTTGGTGGGTTGTTTACTGGGATCGGGGGTGGGGGGCACTTAATAAAAAAATAAATACTAAATACAAAAAAAAAACATAAGACATGGTATAAAAGGGTCTGAGGAGTCTGGGGAAAGAATCAGTTGAACAGGGAATTTGTTATTTAGGGGGCGTTGTTGACTGGTACTAAGGGGACAGTTGATAAAAAAATAACTAAATATAATAAAATAAGAAATCTGTATGTAACTCGATAGAGACAGGAACCCCTGACATAAGCTGCCACTGGGGTGAACTGATACTTGACATGATAGAGTATTTTGTAGAGGATGATTTTGTTAGATTTGTTGTTAGAGGCCCAAGACCTGAGGAAATATTGATTTGTAGGACTTAGACTTGTTTGGCACAGTCACTAAGGAAACATGGCATGTAATGTTGGCTAGTGCCCTCTGGCCATTGTCAAATGCCCTGATATAATTGCTGATGAGTTGTTTAAGCAGCAGGATGATTAGGCAGCTCAAAGGGAATGGGATAAACAACAGCAATAACATGGGTGATGGATGATGAAGGTTCCACTTGCCAAAACTAGCTCCAGTGATGCTCCTGAGGCAGTAGCAGCACCATAACTAGTCCCCACCACTTCAGGTATATGTGGAGAAAAGAAGAAGTTGGCCAATAATGCTTCTCCACCTAACCCTCCCCCAAAATCATGGATGTGTTGAGAATATAAATGTTTCCCTTGAGAGCAGGAACTGTGCCTCTCACATCATTAACTGCAATGTGCACAGTGTAAATAATGGAAGGTCTGGGAAGTGAAACAATGAGTATATCTGCACTCACATCAAACACATGACACAACTCTATCCAGACACCATGACACAATGTGAAATCCCCCCCACCAAAAGCCAAGTACTGCTGCTGTCACTGTGCCCCTTATCCACACACTGCTAAGGACACATGACAACTTGCTGACAGTTTAATAGCAATGATGAACCTTCCCTGCCACCAGCTTAACATATTCTGCGGGATGGAATCTTCTCTGATGTCACTTAATGTCTTGCTTGCAATTCTCCGCCACCACACTGACATGTGTGTTCAGTGCAACACAGTGTGCAATGAGTGGACACGAACTGTCACATCCAAACATCTACTGAGTGACTATCACTTAACAGCGCAGGTAACGTTGAATGAGGTGGATTGGCAGAAGATGTAGTTACCCTAGAGCAAGGAGGTGATGGTGACTAGTTGTTTCACTAGTCATCAAACTTCCAGCCTCGGCTGGGTTGCTCTATTCTTGCTCCTCTTTGATCTCCTCCTCACCAATTGTTGCCTTTCTGGAAAGTCAGGGGTGCAGCAACAGTGGTGCTTGGTTTCTGTGGTCGATGTTTGGCTTTAATATGTTTCACATAAATGTCATGGTGCCTGTGTTTCATGTGTGTTATCAGGGAGGTTGTGCCAAGGTGTGTTTCCTCCTTTTCCCTTCTCACTGACTTGTCACAAATTGTGCACAGTGCCGTGGGTGATAACTGCACTGTGCCTGCCCCAAGAGGAAAAATAGTTCCACACTCATGACTTCAGGGGGGAGGGAAAAGGTGGAGAAGAACGGCCTCTTTCATCTTCGCCTCAACATTCCCCTTCACTGGCTGAGGCAGAAGATGATGTTGCTGCTGTTGCTGCTACTGCCTCAGAACAAGCACTGCAACTAGGACCAGCAGTATTGCTGCTGCTGGCTAATGGAACCTGTCCTAGTCCTGATCACTTGTTGACCCACATTAATCAAAGGGCAAAACTTTCTAGCTATTGAAAAAAAAATTTTCCAATGGGTGAAAACAGCGAAGATTTTAATCGCTGTATTTAAAGCAGATTTTCCGGTGAAAAAGCAGACAACAAAGTGTTTTTTGCTGTTTTTTTTGTGGAAACACAACAGGACCTTCTGCCTGCCCCATCCATTATATCTTATAGCTCACCAGCTGTCACCTTGGTACACAGGCATTTATGAGATGCATACATACACCACTTCAGGGCTATCAGGAGCTACCCTAGAGGAACAGATAATTCTGCATAAGTCACAAAGGAAATTGATGCTTTATTACCTTGCATCCAGGTCCGGCAGGGGAACTAGGCTATGAGCCCTCACCATTTCTTACAATGTAAAATGACTCCCATATAAATAATGCCATGGATAAACAAAAAAAAAAGATGAAAGATTTTTTATTGGAGATAATGAGACCACCCTAGCTGTAGAGCAGTGCATCACACCAAGGAACAATAAGACCAGTTCTGTGTCATTGTATCTAAATACCAGTTCACAAGAGTGTTACTTTACACAGCTTTTAATTGTCTCAATTAAAACCATAGTATTATTTCTCTTAATGTACTATATAGATAAAAATGATTACAATCCACAGAAATTGAGCATGTCCTGCTATTAAATAATATTAAAACTTCTAGGATGGAGGTTGTTAGAATAATTGAGCAAGCACACAGAACAAAAATATTCTCCCTTCAATGATCAGAAACATCTCTTTGCCAGTCATCTCATTTAGAACTGCATATCTCATAGCATTTTTTCTAGCATATTTCTAGTGTTGCTCCATTTCAGTTGTAAGCTCTGTGGTATCACTGGTGTAACTCCATTTCAGCTGTAGGGTCTGTGTTATCACTAACGTAGCTCCATTTGAATTGCAATCTCTATGATATCGCTAGTGCTGCTCCGTTTCAGTTGTAAGCTCTGTGGTATCACCTGTGTAGTTATATTTTGTTTGTAAGGTCTGTGGTATCACTAGTGCATCTATATATCAATTGTAAGTGCAGTGGTATCTATTTTAACTTCTGTGGTATCAATAGTGTAGCTCAATTTTATCTCCGTTTCATGCTCTGTGCTATATAATAATAATAATAACTAGTATTTATATAGCGCCTTTCTCCCAGTGGTACTCAAAACGCTTTCAGAATTAACCAAATCGGCAGCTGAAATAATAGACATTATTAGAACCAATCAATAGTACTCATTTATTGACTTCAGAAGGATGAAAGGCTGAACTGACACTGCTGGGATTCAGACCTGCAACCTTGCTGTTTGAATAGGATTCACAGTCAAGGACTTTACCACTTAGCTATCTCACCAGCGTAACTTGCCTTTATTCACAAAACGAATGCTAATTATAAAAAAATAATTGTATTAATTCCATAGTGTTTAAAAAGTTGTACATATTGTGTAAACCTTGTGGCCTTTAGTTTCTACATGGCCTCAATTTGCCATTATGGGATTTTACATTAACTAGTACAATTGTCTTTTAGTTTATGCTCCTGGATCACAATTTTGATTTGTTTGCTTTGGTTATTTTAATAAAGGGGTTTTACACTTCACATTTTTGTGTCTGTCTGGTTCCTGGTCCTTAACAACTATCAAATCTTAGGAGAATATCTGTTGCTGTTTCTTTATGATATAGCATTACATTTGATTCATACCACTTAATTAGTGTGTCCAGAAATTAAATCTGATGTTTGTCAATGGTGAAGGTCATTTTAATGCTAATTTCAATTTCCCTGGTGTCAAGGCTCTCCACAAATTCATCAAGCTCCTTTAAGCTACCTGTCCAGATTAGAAACACATCATAGTTGAAGAGGTGTGTGAGATACTTAGTTTGGGATGGATGTAATTTTCCAATAAGACTGAAGCCAGCAGAACAGCTGCCCTATCAGAAAATCTTAACCTGAAATAGAAAACATGGAGATAACACAGTTAACAGATACACACACAAACCAGGGTATTTATACCAGGTACTGGTGTGGGCCTCCATAACACTCGAGCCTCTGAAGAAACTGCTACCCAATGTGGCAAAACACAAAGGGCAAATAGGGTATAGACAGAGGTGTAAAATTGAACTTGTATTGTATTGTATTGTATATTTTCATTTATATTTCACCGACCAGTGTACTTGGCACTTTACAATTTACATTTAATATAGAAAGGGGTACAATAAGTGGGATGATTATGTGATTATAAAGACAAACATAAGGGGAGCACCAATTGAGTATACATTAGGATAAAAGGTCCCTGCCCCCTACAGCTTACAGTCTAATATAGGATGGGTGACATACAGATACGATTTGGTAGAGGAGGAAGTGCAGTTTTTGACATATGATATAATTTTCCATATTATGCTGTTGCTATATTTAAAAGTTGCTCTTTTAGCTTGGATTTAAAGTTGTTGAGGGTTGAAGCTTGACAAATACTGGGTGGTGGGGCATTCCAGAGGTAGGGAGAAAGCCTTCAGCCGTGAAACAGCAATAGTGGTTAAAAGAGCAGATAGTCATCCACCATGCGTGGTACATAGTGGACGTGCAAGTATGTGGCGGGATATCAAAGATGAAATATAAGGTGGGGACAAGTGATGGAGAGCCTTGAAGGTAATGAGGAGGATTTTAAATATGATACACTGCTTTATGGGAAGCCATGACAGTGATTTTAAAAGTGGCGGGATGAGTACTGTTCTGGAGGAGAGGAAGCGTATTCTGGTGGCCGAATTAAGTATTGATTGGAGAGGAGCAATATGGTTAGGTGAGATAATTTTAAACACAGGAAGCTAACAACTTATATATAGTAGTATGCACTCACAGAACTTTCGGAATATCACTCCTTTTATAAACTTACTTCTTAATCTTTCTTTCATGGTCATACTCTATGATCTTTGTGATGTGACATACGGACCTAATTATAACAAATATTAGTGCTCACAAACATAAGATCTAGGGCTCTCTAATCTTTTATTTCTGAAACCGCTTACAAAAAGATGCTATGAGATGTGCAGTTCTAAATAGATTTTTTTTTTTCTGATAATAGAAGGGAAACTATTTTTGTTCTGTGTGCTCAGTCAATTATCTTAAAGGGATAGTAATACTTCGTTTTATCTTTATTTTATTTTGTAGGCATTAAAAAAACATGAAGAAAGATATGTCTTATCTCTCAAACCTTTATTGTTTAAGAGATATTCATAAGCAAAGTTTCCCCCTCCCGCCCCTTTTTCCTAGTGAAAGCCATCTCTTTTCAGATGTGAATCTGGTTGTAAGACCAGACAGATAACAGCAGGGGACACTCTTCTTTGTATGAAAACAATGAAAGCCCTTCCCCCCTTGATAAGTTTTTCAGCTTTTTCCCTTATCTTAATTGAAGATTGTCCCTCTCTGCAGTCTACCTGGGCACCTCCCTTCTGATCTGACTGAACAGGGGGGGATACTTTGCTTGTGAATATCTCATAAACCATAAAGGTTTGAGAGATAAGACTTATATCGTTCTACGTGTTTTTTTAATGCCTACAAAATAAAATAAAGATAAAACAAAGTATTACTATCCCTTTAAGCTCCATTCTAGAAGTGTTGATTTTATTTAACAGCAGGAGATGATCTGTTGCTGTGCATTTTAATTATTTTTCTCTATATAGTACATTAAGAGGAATAATACCGTGCTTTTAAATGAGACAGTTAAAAGTGATGTATTAAAGCACTTGTGGCATGGCATTTAGATACAATGACACACAACTGGTCTTACTGTTTCTTGGAGTGATCGACCATTAAACATCTTCTTTTTTTCCAATACATTGCAAAGAAATGATGTGTGGTTCTATGGCAAGAGAGGGCTGATTATTCCTGAATATTAAATAAAAAGATAACTAAGGGCATAGAGGCAAAAAATAAACCTTGGGATATAGTATCCTCTCTATCTCCTTGTTGTAATGGTATGCATTAAATCATAATTTGGATTCTAAATACCAAATGGGAGGATCCTTCGATTCTCCTTTTACTCTTCACCTCCTTATTTTGTAAAGACATAGTAACTAGTAACACTTAAAATGGAAAAACATTTTGCAGGGTTTACTCTAATTAGTAAAACGTGGGTAATCTCACTGCTGAGTAGAGGCTGAAAATTCAGAAAAATTTCCTATTTTCTATTTTTTCATGAAAGTTTTTGCCTATTGACAACACACAACATTTTCTCTTTTTTTGCCAATGTCTTAAATTTTCCGCCTGAACTTTGACATATTTTTCCTATGGTTTCTATGACTACAACATTTTCCACCACAATATTACTTGTTCTGATGGCTGAAGTGGAGAAATAAATAGCTGAAAATAAAATTTGTGAGTCCTACAGCAACATATGCTTTGAAAAGATTGTTAGCAGGCTGAGTGCCTTTGTCCTTGGCCCACAACACTAACTTCCTGCTTATGTAACAAGAACAACCATCCTTGAAAAATAACTGCGGCTTGAAATATTCCAGCAGGGTGTAACACATGACATCAGTTCTTTAAAGCCTTTGTTTTCAACAAAAGAAAAGGGCAGCATGTCAACTGCCAACATTTTGGCAGATTTACTATTCCATAGGCATACTTATAAATTACTTTTTTTTTTTGCAGGTTTGACTTCTTAGTGTGAACTAAGAAAGTGTGGAATAGCAATACATAGTAGAAGACCTGTGGTTGTGCTTCAGGTGGGAACACATTGAGGAGGTGCCTAGGTGAGGCCTGCTTACCTCCTGCTCACACGCTCTTACACAGACAACAGATAGCAACATGCTTAGCTTTTGGATCCTGAGCGAAGTATCTCCATACTATAGACATCACAGACTATGAGGTTTAACAGAGTCTACTACTGCTGGGGCTAGATGTTCCTGAAAATGTACTACTAATAGGTGTCACAGGTGCTGCACTTCTAAGAGCAACAGAGGCTCTCAAAGCTAAGGCTCTAGATGCTGATAACCTGAGATATTACTGGTTGCTCAACACTACTAGTGTATGTGGCTGAGTGGAATGTGACTTGTTATCATCTTCAGTGCTTTTAGATGGTTTATTAAAGGTGCTGGTGGTTGTGGAACTTTTGGTGGAACTTTGACAAACTACATTTTCCTTCATCGAAAATATTTTTCTACCCCTACCCCTTATGTGTTTGCTGGACATTACTCAACTACTATATGTATTTTTACTGTAGCGTACACAATAGAACTGATTATGTGTAATGTCATTTGCTTTGGCTCTCTAAAAAATACTCTATCTCATCTAGTATCAGTCCGCCTCAGTCACAGGGTCCCTGTTTCTGTCACATATCAATTGTTTTTATTAATTTATTTATTTTAATTAGCTGTCCCCCATATCACTGTCAACTAAAACATACTCCCTGTTCGACTACTTCTTTCCCCAAACTCCCCTACGACAGAGATAATAGCCAGATCAGGATGAAACTTGGATCACAGTTGCCTGTGTCTTGATGTCCTGATTAAAGCTGATTGAGACTATTAAATGTCCTGGATTTCTGCCATGTAACCATCAATGCTTTGACTGGCTACCCATCAGCAAAGCTTAATACTTAGGAAAAGCTGGGAGGTGCAGATGCAATGCTCTCTTTAATGTGAGAGAATGAATATCTACCATTCTGCACAAACATGCACTTTGCTAACCCATAGAACAGTGGTTCTCAACTCCTGTCCTCAGGACCCACTAACAGGCCAGGACTTAGGGATTTCTCTGCTAGAGCACAGGTTTGGTGATCAGGGGCTCATTCACATTGATTAACTCACCTGTGCTCTAACAAGGAAATCATCAAATCCTGGCCTGTTAGTGGGTCCTGAGGACAGGAGTTGAGAACCACTGCCATAGAAGGATGGACTTGGTCTCAGTGAGTGCCCATCACCTCACAATTCTCACAGTGAGCTTAGCAATCACCTAGGTCCGCTATTCTATGTGAACGTCACACAGCTCTGAATCATGAGTACTGCCATTTAAATCGACAAAGTGGTTGAACTTGGCAAATGTATATTTTTACAAGCTTATAAACAATGTTACTATGTATTTAACAAGTTTATAAATCACAATGAAAAACAAATGAACAATGGGAGAGCAAATTCAAAATAAAAACCAATAATAATGGAGATAGGAAGATGATGTTCTGCATTCATAATGTCTACTTTTAGTTTGTACGGGAGACCTCGCTTTTTTAGCTTCAAAATTATGGGAGCCCAACGTATGCATGATATCTACGCTAACACCAAATCAGTTATTCTTTCTGTTTTATTCACAGAACATAAGAACAGAATGAATTATACTACAATAAATGTATTTAATCTAACTGGATTTTCAGACATACCAAAGCTTAATATTCTAATTTTTATTTTATTTTTATGCATATATGTAATTACTATGCTTGGAAATGGATCTATAATTATTGCATATAGATTTAGCCCAAATCTTCACACTCCTATGTATTTCATCCTTGCCAACTTCTCCTTTCAAGAAATATGTTCTATTTCAGTAACTGTTCCTAAGATGTTGTCTGACTTTTTAATGAACAGTAAAACTATCTCTTTTTATGGCTGTGCCACACAAATGTACTGGTTTTTGTCTCTTGCAGGTACAGAGTGCTGTATGCTTGCAGTCATGGCTTATGATCGGTATAACGCCATACGACATCCACTCTTGTATAACATGATTATGAGTAAAAGAGCTTGTATTCATCTTATAGCTATGTCATGGCTCTTTGGGGCAGTGCAATCCCTAATACACACTGCACTCACATTCTCTTTGTCTTTCTGTAATAACACAATTAATCATTTCTTTTGTGATATCCCACCTTTACTGAAATTGGCATGTACCGTAAACTTGATCAATGAAATTGCAATTTTTGCCATTGGTGGCAGTTTAATTGCTGTTTTATTTCTATTAACTATAATCTCTTACATACAGATCATTTCAACTCTTCTAAAAATCCATTCATCTTCAATAAACAAGAAAGCATTATCTACCTGCATCTCTCACTTGACTGTAGTTTCTATATATTATGGTTCCGGCAGTTTTATGTACTTGAGGCCCCAATCAAAGCACTCAATGGATCAGGACAAGCTGATTGCTATTTTGTATACAGCTGTTGTACCACTTTTAAACCCTTTTATATACGGTCTCCGAAAATGTGATATAAAAATAGCTGTCAAAAAGATAATACGTAACATAATGGGGCATCAGAAGTTTTGAGTCCAGTATCATGAATTGGTATAATATCTCTGAAAATTATGATAACTTTGTTGAACACTAACACATCCTAATAATATAACCTGACTACCTTACTATGGCAAGAAAATCCTAATGACCTTGCTATTAAAAAAAAAAATCTATAATCTGTTCTGGGTGTCAAATCCATGGAGGTGGTCATGACAGTTCCTGGCAGAACTGGACCTCTTCTCAGTGCATATGGTAATTTTACGAAGCTCATGTGTTTTGACTGCTTCGGTTTGAAAAAAAAAAAGAATAAATAAATAAACCACCATCAACTGTCATGTCCACCACCATGGACATGAGACTTAGAACAGGTTATAGATGTAATCTCTTGATGAACAAGGTCAAAATTCATAGTGGTCATTAGGATTTGAAGACCATAATAAGGCAAGAAGGATATTATTATCAAGATGGGTTTATTGCCCCTCAATTTGCAGATAATTAAGATAAACTGTGATTTTGGGGGGAAGAAAGGATTTGACTAAGCATAAAAATCATAATTGAATTTTTTTTTTTTATTTAGACATTTAGGGCAAGATGTTCAAAAAGTTGTGGTAGCTGATATTGTCTTTAATCAGAAAGAAAACATTCTTATGCCATGGCCTGTCAATCATTTATTGTGTCCAATTCCACCATCTCCATCAAAGGAAAAAGTAGTCTTAAAAGTGGGCATATTGAAGGATCATATTGAAGGGTAGTTTCAGAAACAAATACTCTTTTTAACCTTTCCGTTTTTTGCCTGATTAACATAATTTTTTAGACAAACTAAAAATGTTCTAAACTTAGAGAAGTCAAATTAAGTACTTTTAGCAGGAGTAAGAAGCAATAGTATGGAGCAAACTGGTTAACAATTATATGCTTGTTTGAAAATTTGTTTGTTTCTTTGAAACTTTTCCCTTCAAATACAAAATTAAAGAAATTTAAAATTCAAATTCATCAAGATCTTCTTACGGTCATCCTATATAATAATTCGCTAATGTATGTTTGTCAGAAGCTGCCATTTGCAGTACAGATGGCTGCGCTCGCTGCAGTCATGAGCAGTAGAGACTGCCTGCACCGTGGCTGATAATGGAGCGGGGCACTCTGCATTCAGACCGTAGTCCTCTCTGCGCACCGACTACGGTCTGAATTTGGAGCGCCCCGCTCAGTTATCAGCCGTGGCACAAGCGGTCTCTACTGTGCATGACTGCACCACGGCCATGGCTGCCTGGCACTGCGGCCCGTGTACACGGGCTGTTCAACTAGTTTTTAATACTTTATGACACATTTTCAAATCAACGTATTTACTTCTCCTTCTTTTACCACCAACTTGGGATCCAACAAGTTTTTCATTATGGTGACTTTTTGATCATCTCACCCTTAGTAATTATAGTGATTTCCTGAAACTATTTGAAAAATTGTTTTTGTTATTTGTTCTTCAATATAATTTGTAAGAAAAAAAGTATAATTTCTAATGTTTTGACATGTATCTGAAAATGCAAAATAGAGCTAACCTTTAGAGTGTCACGGAGCTGCAAAGCAATGTCTTGCCTAGCTATCTGCCAAAAATGTATTTTTTTATTTCATTGCTGTAAATCTGATACAGTTTATTTTTATGCATCTGTTCTACTACAACTAATGATAGATAAGAAATTCTTAATTTTGAGTAGACTATATCAAGTGATGACACTGAGTAAAATGGATGTGTCATCGAAATATCTCATCAAAGCAATTAAAAAATGAAAATAAAGTACACGTGAAAATTTATTACCACCGCTGTGCCATAAAGTTCTAGTGAGCAGCCTCTGAGCATAAGTGTATGGTGGCCATAACCCATAAATTATGTTTTGAAATATATCTAAGCAAATATAGTAAACATGTAATACCACAATCGAACATGTTGCCAGAAATGGCAAAGATCTTTCATCAAGGAATTAGTAATGCATAAGAATAGCTTTTTTGAAATCTGACTGATCTCACACTCTGTAAAACACAGCACTTCTGTAGTTATACAACTTTCTTCTCCATCCTCCCTCTCCTTTCTCAAGTAAGGAGCCTAGACAGTGGCTCCAACTACTGAGCTAAAATCACCAATGGCAATACTACTGTCCAAAAACATGAGGATAAACTTTCCCTCTCTATAAATCATTTTACTGTTTCCTGAACACTATATCAGTGTTGATTTTAGTGTTTAAGACTAGGAATGGGCAAAAAAGCTCCAACTAAATTTAAAAATTTTCACTGAAAGTCCTGCAGATATAAAATCCATATAAATTTCCACTTGTGCTACTGCCATTTGCTACTGGCAGTAAAATTCTTAATAGAAAATTTTTATTTTGTCTATTCTTTCTGCGGGTGCCAGAATTCCCACTCCTATACAATAGAAATATTATACAAGTCATCCTGTCTGACTAATTTGATTTGAAAGACACAGGCTTTTGCAGTCCAAGCAATTTCAGTGCTGTTATTATCACTGTGTTGGTCATGTCTGAGGGTGTGAGAAGGGTGCAAAGGAGGTTGACCCCACAAACCCCAACATCCTGTATGACTGGTTTGATTAGATAGACAAAGGCAGCTGTGGCCCAAGCAATTTCCTTGCTGATATTGCTGTTATTGCTGGGGAAGGTGTTGATTTTGTTTTTTAGTTATATATATATATATATATATATATATATTTCTTGGAGAGAGACTGACAAGATAGGGTGGACAATTTAAAAAATAAATAAATAAATAAACAAATATATTAGATGATGACAAACAGCTGACTGGGAGCCTGACGTGAGCTGTGTGACTGAGGCAGACTTGATAGACAGCAGACGACATTGAAAATTTTGTTGACGGCTAAGACATGATATCACAGTATAAACACACACAGTAGTTGAGTAATGTCCAGCAAACATACAAGGGGCAAAGGGAGGGGGAAAGGTGGAGTAGTGCAGGGACATGGGAGTAAAGTGGTAGTTCAAAAACTTACAGCAGTCATGGTTGCTGCAGTGTGTGCAATAAGTGATGATAATCCCTCTCGTCCCAGGGAGGATGCAGTTTGTTAAGGTCCCACCAAATGTTCCACCAAAAGCGCCTGTACAAAAAAAACATATAAGAAGAACACTGCAGACGACAATGAGTCACATTGTAGTGTTGATGATGGCAATGGAATAATGTAGGAAGGTTAAGCAGCTGAGCCATCTGCTACATCTGACAGTGAGACAAACAAGTACCAAAACACCAGTCCTCAAAAGTAGTAGCAAACTTGGTGAAAGTAAAAGTAGAAAGAAATTATTAGACAACTTTAAAAGCTTAGAGGAATATAAGGGTAGTGGGCAAGAAGTCACGAGCAATGCTGATGATGATTATGGAGATCTAGAATATATCCCTCCAGCTTCCTCCTCTTGGTCAGATATAGATGAAGTTGAGAGTGAGAGAGATGATTACATGGGCAGAAAATTAGCAGAAAGACAAAGGCGTAATCTTCCGCTACTGTAAAGGAGCACTGTCTGTCTAAAAATTGTCTGAGAATACCATTGGAAACTCTGACCCTGTTCAAGCAAAGATGGCAAAAAGTACACAGTCATCCTGTTAGTCATCATCAGCATTATTGCTGCTTCAAAATCAAATTCCTACTCAGCCACACACACACACACACACACACACACACACACATGTGTTGAGTAGCCAGCAGCAACAAGAACAGCAACACAGGTTAATAACACAACTTTATCTATGATGTGTGACTTTCCCGTTGCTGGAAGTGCTGCACATTTGACACCTAGTAGTAGCGGTAGCAGTAGAACTGCATCAACAGCTATCCCCAGTAGTAGTAGCAACCCCCTCAGTCCATGAAGGCCAAAGCATGGAGATACTTCACTCAGGATCCAAAAGCTAAGCATGTTTCTATCTGCTGTCTGTGCAAAAAGCACATACGCAGGGGGAAAGCAGGTTAAAATCTAGGAACTTCCTCTGTGAGATCCCACCTGAAGCACAACTTGGGATCCATGTTCAACATTTGTCTACATACGAGATGCAGACAAATGGGCAGACTGAGAAGTTGAAGCAGAACTTAGAGCACTTCCTCCAGTGTTACTGATCTCACCATCAAGATGACTGGAACCAGCTGTTACCACGGGCAGAGTTCTCATATAACTCTCTTCTCCAGTGTTCTCTTAAGTGCTCCCCATTTTTTGCAGCTCCAGCTCTGACACTGTGGCCCTCTACATCTGAGGTTCCTTATGCCAAGGCACATACCCATAATCTGGTGGACCACTAACAAATATGACAGAAAGTGATGGTTGATTGCCTTGTACCTTGGCTCCCAGATTTTCTTCTGGAGATTTAGTATGGCTCTCTGCCAAGAATGTAAAGGTCCACCATCCATAGGATAAACTGGGACCTAGTTATAGTGGATGCCTCTGATCTTGGTGGATTACTCTGAGGAATATGTCATCTGCGCCATCCTGGACTCTCATTTATTCTGTGTTGCACAGCGGTACCCTGTTAACTGGAAGGGCTATGGCCCTGAGGAACGGTTTTGGGTAGTGGCCTCGGACATCCATGCTACTTTTTTAGTTTGCAGGTTCTGCCAGTTCTTCCTGGCTAAACTGTCTTTGGACTACCAGAGGAAGTCCCTTTTGTGGTGATAGTGTCATGTTCTACCCCTTTTAAATTGCTTTTTGGGATTCCTTGTCTGTTTTGTTTTTTTTTCCTTGTTATCCAGATTCTGGTTCCCCATCTTGATTTGTGTTTCCTCTAAGCCTTTATAGAGCCTCAGTGATTTTAGGCAGATGCATGATCAAAGCTTCCTGTTCACGACCCATAGTTCCAATCTAGTTCCTGTGAGATCTCCTTGTGTATTGACCCCGCTTCTCCTGTTTTATGATTTGGCAACTCAGATTTCCTTTTACTGACTTTAGCACTGTTTAATCAACTCCGATTCAGCCTGCCCCCTGTGGACTGTTTGGCCTGATTAGTTTCTGATCTTGGCTTCCAGCCTGTCTAGATCCTGGTGGGTTTCCATTCTTCTCACCCTCAATCGTTTATCAACCACCTTAACTACCAGTCGAACATGAACTACATCAACCTACATTTGAGAATCTACCATCTAGACCAGCTTGACTACCAGTCAAACTTTGTCTATTCTGTTCCTTGTCATCTCAAAGTTTAAAAATACATTGCCTGCATATGATAACAGCTTGTAACCTGAGAACCTACTATTATTCCCTTAATAATTTGATTGCTTCTAATTTTATTCACAAGAACATCCTTCAGTAGAATAAAAATCAACCCTGTCTAGTAAAGTTTTTTAAACTAAAGTTAAAGGGAAAATTGTTGTTGAGTTTAATTTTGCACTAAGGTTAACATACAAACACATAACAATACAATAAAAAATTTGGTCTCCAAAGAATAAAAAAATATATTCTTAGTAGTGAGGGCCGGGGAACCCTTGTTTTTCTCATCAGGATAAACTTTGCAATATGTATTATTCTTTAAAAAAAAAGAACTAAATTTTACCTTTAAGTATCTGAGGAACTAATACACTTAGTTATCTGTAAAAAAAAAAAAAACTTTGGTCCCAGTCTAATTTTTTGCAGTGTGTTGCAAAAAAAGACTGGTTCATGCTTTCAATAGCTTTTTCAGAGTCTATAGCTAAAAATAGAGTCTAAGTTATTGATCTATGTGCATGTTCCATCAATGAAATGCCCTTAAGGTGTTATCTCTGGTCTTTCTATCAGTCACAAAGCCTGATTGATCGGAATGAAACAGATGATGAATCAACCATTTTAATCTATTAGCTAAAACCTTGGCAGAGATGTAATATCTGCATTTAAAGGAGAGATTGGTCTATAAATATGGCAAAGAGTGGGATCTTTGTCCAGTTTGGAAATAACCATGATGAAAGCTTCTGCAAAATAAGGGTGCTGTGAAATATAACCAAGGAAGTTGTTTAAGGCACTAGTCAGGAAACCTTTTAATTTTGCCAAAAAAAATATGATAGAAAGTAATTGGGAATCCATCAGGCTTGGGACTTTTATATAGTGTAATTTGGTTGACATAAATAGTTTTATGGAATGCTTTCCATACTTGAATCTGGTAAATAAACCACAATTTACACATTTCAATATGTCCCATTTAGTCAAATTACACGTGTCAGAAGCTTCATTAGCCACCAAAAAATTATCTATTGCCTTTATTATTAGCTTAATTGAGTCCTCATCCTGTAATAATGGATTTAAACAACAGGGGGTTTAGAAAGTGACATGGGTAAAGCTAGGGAACATTCTATAGGTGCATGGTCAGTCCATGTAATAGAGTGTATATCACAGTTGCCACGTTGACTGCTGGCATCTCCATCCATTGCCTGTTCTCATCCTGGCATTCCTGGTGGGAGGGCAGCCGGCAGCATGGTGCTGGTCACTTCCGCATTCCTTTTTCTCTTGGATGCATGCAAGCGTATACTGGGTTTTGCCAGTGACATCTCGCTTGCTTGGTAGCCTTCCTTGATATTTGCTTAATCATGTCCCTTCTCCTTCCTGGACTATTTATCAGCATGGATACTAGGCTTAGTTGCCCTTTCATGTAGTACCAGTGCGTTAGCTTCTTGGGTCGACTCTGCTTTGTGACCCTTGCTTAGCTTCTGATCCTCCTCCATGTATGTTCCTTGGCCTTGTCTGACTACCTGTATCAGTTCTGGCCTGTGGCTCTGGCTGACTACCCACACCGTGTATGTCCCTAGGCGTTGTCTTACTACCCATATTGGTCTGATCTGGGCTGTGGCTAACTATCTGCTCCGTGTATGACCCTTGGCCTTGACTGACTATCCGTATTGGTTCTGATCTGTGGCTCTGGCTGACTACCCACTCATCGTATGACCTTCTGCATTGTCTGAGCTACCCACATTGGTCTGACGGACTCTGGCTGACTACCCTTCTGTGTATGCCTCTGGGCTAGTCTATTACCTCCTAGGTATTGCCTGTGTTTCTGGCCTACTACCGCTTGTAAGTGCCTTGGGCCCTAGCTTTCTTTCTAGGGCTTCATGTGATCCTCCTACCAGCTACCCTGTATCTCAGGTAGGCTGTAGCCTTCTATTTACATAGAACGGTAGGCTAGGTTGTATATCCTGTGCTGCTTCTGTCATGGGTAGTGCAGGCTTCGGCTCAGTGTACAGCTCCTGGGTAGTGGACTGTAGCGTTGTCCTCACGCCTGTCTCCAGGGATGGTTGGGTAAGTGTTTTTTACCTGTATTATTCCTTAGATAAAGTGGTGTTGATCTTACTGTACCTGTGTTGTGTTCCTATATACATTGGTTACATGACAGTGTATTTTTGAGTATTTAATATATTGTATAAAAGGTTGATTAATGAAAATGAAATCTATTCTGTTGTATACATGATGCAAACTGCAATAAAAAATGTAATTATAAGAATCGATTAATCTCCAGGAGTCAATAAATTTATGCTCAGAAATAATCTTATTGAGTGAAGTAAAATGATAAGGAGCAATAAGATTATCTGGACGAGAAGTTTAACTGAGGATTAATAGGGGAATTAAAATCACCTCCTAATATAAGTAATCCTTCTTGGAATCTGGACAGTGTATCTAATGTTAGTGTTAGAAAAGACAGTAGGCCAGAGTTGGTATCACGGTTCCCATGACTCCTTGTCACTCTCTGTTGTGGCGCTCTTCTATTGGCGGAGCTGGATTGGCCCGCCCAGGGTGTCCCTTTATATACTGGGCCTATGGCACCTGTCAGGTACCCTTTCGTGGTGTTCCTGCTCCATTGTTGCTGTGTTCCTGCGTTCCTGTGTACCGACTTGGCCCGTCTGACTACCCTGCTGTTCCTGCTCCGTGATTGACCCGGTTCTGGCTGACGTTCCTGCTCCGTGATTGACCCGGCTCTGGCTGACGTTCCTGCTCCTTGATTGACCCGGCTCTGGCTGACGTTCCTGCTCCGTGATTGCTTCCAGTGTTCCTGTGAGATTTGGATCGCTTGCCTGGCGACATTCTGAACTGTGCTTGTAGTGTTGCACTGACTGATCATGCTTCCACTGCTGAGCTGTGGCCTCCATTATTGAGCCTGTCTGTACACTTGCAGAGCTTGTTGCCTCCGTTACTGAGCCTGTCAGAGAATACCTGCTGAGCTGTTGCCTCCGTTACCGAGCCTGTCAGATACACTTGTTGTGCTTGTTGCCTCCGTTACCGAGCCTGTCTGTGTACACTTGCCAAGCTTGCTGCCTTTGATTCTGAGCCGTTTAACACTTGATGAGCCTCTATCACGAGCCTATCCGTTTACACTAGCAGAGCAATATCTCCAACTACGGTGCTCGCTTCCTTGCAGTCGTTGCACCACGTGGTGCTATTGGGCAGACCGTTAGCTCTTGCAGTGTGTTGCTCTGTTTCGGCACCGGAAGGGTGTCTTGGCTCTGGTCTCCTATTGCTCACAGTGTTGTACCATCATACCGCACCAGGGAGTGCATTTGGCTCACGTTATATTTGCTTGTGCAGTGTCTCCTAAGGGGTGCTCCTGGCTCTGGTTACATTGGCTCTTGCAGTGCCTCTTCCCCGTTATTGCACCCAAGTGGTGGCATTGGCTCTAGCTCCAGTCAGTCCTTGCTAAACTATTGGGCATATTACAATATAGCTACCTGGTAGTGATTCAGTTCAGTCACATTGCTAGTGCTTGCCTATTGCACTACTACTGGGACTGTTTATATTCACCGGGCGTTGGCTAATCACCACAACAGAGACTGATTATTTGTATTGGGCATTAACCCTTTTACCTTCATTGATTCTGTTGAGTGCTATTTGCTCCTATTATATTGGGCCTGTACTACATCCATTACTTGCCTATACCTGTGATTACCTATTCTGGCCCCCAGGGGCACTGTTCCTTATTTTTACCTCAATAAAACTGTGTTTTATTTTTAACCTTGGTCTGAGTGTCGTAAAAACCGTAACAGTTGGTAGCATAAATGTTAGCTATAGTGGGAGTTATCACCATAAAAGTTCCTTTTTTTTTGATTTTTATAATATTTTATTGATGGAAAAGTGTAGACAATCGACATGATAACAAAAGGAAGAAAAATAATGTAAATGAGGAATGAAAAACATGCAGTGGACATAATTGAGCCTTTGCAGAGGCAATTAGAATGCAGGCCAAAGAGAAACAATATATTGGTACAATTACAGTATGGTGATAATCAAAATCAGTACAATAAGAATCTTCGTAGATAGAAAACACCAATGGATCTTTTATAAATAGCAAATAATACAGTAATTAAATGTATTTCTATGTAGCAAAATCTTAGCCTGCTGTATTTAGCAACTTTTCAGTCTGTATGCTTGTTTCTTATGTGTTGAGAGCATAAGAAAAGATCAAGAAGAGAATAAGAGCCAGAGGAATCAAAGAAGTAGATAAGTGAAATTCATTAGCAGTGAGATAGTTGAAACGAGAGAAAAGGGGAGAGTGAGTGAAAAGGGAGGAGAGGGAGAGAGGAAAAGAGGGGGGAGGGTAGGGGGAAGGGGAGAGCATGCAACAATTTCGATATGGTACGTAGATCAGCAAAATCCTAAAATACACTGTACATATATAGCTGTGAGAAAATGCAAGAAGTCAGAAAAGGATAAAATGCTCCAAAATAAGTAAGAAAAGGCCGTCTGCTCTATCTGCCAGAATCGAGCCAAGGGGACCTGTCATGGTACCTAATTTTCAGCGGAGCGTTCTTGATGGTGAATTACCCAGTTCCTGTTTGCTGTGGGTGTTCGTTTGTTGCGAGCATTCTGCTGGGTTCCTGGCCGTGTTGTCACAGTGTTCCTGTGGTGTCCATGTCCACGTGAGAGGCTGTAATTCTGGGGCAGCATAGCGCGGGGCTTTTGAAAGATACTATCACGGTGCCCGTGATTGCTTGTTTTTCCTGTCATTTAGCAATGGCTGCTTCTCATTTGTTGCCTGTGATTAGCCCGCCCAGTATTGCCTATTTAGACTGGGCTCCTGCACCCTTTCACTGCCCTTTCGTGGTGTTTCTTGCCAGTGCAATGCCTGTCTGTGGATTCCAGTATACTTCCTGCCTGACGTCTCTCCTGTTCCTGCACCTGTGTACTGACCCGGATAGCCTGACTACGCTCCTCTATTGTTCCTGTGTACCGTTCCGGCCTGGCTGATGTTCCTGCTCCCGTATCCGACCCGGTTTGGCTGACTTTCCTGCTCCGGTATCCTGACCCGGCCTGGCTGATGTTCCTGTTCCTGGATCCCGACTTGGCTGTTCCGCTTTGATTCTGGTCGCCTCGGCAACATTCTGACTTCCAGTGCCTTCCTGGTTTGGCACCGCTGCCCACAGGCTTGGCTCACCTCCGTGACTGCACTGGTATCCAGTAGTTGGTTTACTCCACTTAGTCACTGGTTGCTAGTGCTGCCTCCGTTATAGCACCGGTCGGGCCTCCTTATTTGTCCAGTACGTGGTACTGGTTAGCTCCACTCTGACCTTTCAGTCGCAAGAGTTGCCTCTGTGATTGCACTGGTATTCAGTAGTTGGTTTGCTCCACTCAGTCACCGGTCGCTAGTGCTGCCTCCGTTATAGCACCAGTAGGGCCTTCGTGTTTGTCTAGTAAGTGGTACTGGTTTTCTCCACTCTGACCTTCCAGTCGCAAGAGTTGCATCCGTGATTGCACTGGTATTCAGTAGTTGGTTTGCTCCACTCAGTCACCGGTTGCTAGTGCTGCCTCCATTATAACACCGGCAGGGCCTCCATGTTGCTCAGTTTATGGCACTGGTTCACTCCACTCTGAACCTCCAGTCGCATGTGTTGCCTACATGAATGCGCTGGTATACAGTAGTTGGTTGCACGACTCCATCTAACCGGCTGCTTTGCTACCTCCGTTATAGGCCGGTAGAGCCTCCTCAGTTCCTTGCTGTACCGGTTTAGGCTGCCTTGCCCGGTATATTGGTAAGGCCGGTAGAGCCTCCTCAATCCTATTGCACTATCTTCTAGGCTGCCTTAGCTGGTATTTTGGTGAGGCCAGTAGAGCCTATATATGTGTACATTGTATGCTATATTACTTGAACCTGTCGTGTGTCTGTAACATATGTTGATGTTCAGGACCTGTGAGGGTTCTTTATTATTTTTTCAATAAAGCTGTGTTTTTATCTTAACTCTGTGTCTGTCAGTCAAACAAACCGTGACAGATACTTACCTCGTTTCTGTATTGTTCTCTATATCGACTTCTGAAAGCTAACCCTGCCCTGCTGCTTCCGGCTGTGTAGACTTCTTAAGCCTGGCTCACTGGTTTCCAAGTCACCCTTGAGTTGGTGTAGTCTGAGCTCGCTCAGTACCTGCTACCTGGCCGTATTTCTTCTGCTAAGCTCTCCGTGTATGAACCAGTTTTGGCTGCGAACCCGATTGTGTATGACCGATCTTGGCTGCGAACCCGATTGTGTATGACCCGATCTTGGGTACGTACCCGATTGTGTATGACCCAGTTTGTTTGGCTGCGAACCCGATTGTGTATGACCTGTTTTTGTTGCGCTTCCGATTTACTATTCAAATGTACTGGTGGCGATCCCTCCTCAGTGTATGACCCACTATTGGCTGTGCTTCTGTGCTAAGCATTACCAAGGTTTGGCTTGTGTCTTCCCTATTGATGGCCCGGCCTGACTTCCATGTCCGCTGCACTCTTGCTCTGATTTGCTGCGCACCTATATATGCAATTCTGCCTTTGCCTTTACTCCTGTCTCGGTCACTGGCTATCCTGGCCTTACCTGTGGGCATATTCATTCCATTTACCTCGCTGCTCAGTGTCGCATACTGCTAGCCGCTTTCCTACTGGCGACATAATTGAGAGCTTGAGGGTGTGCTGCTAGACGTTTGCCAATAAGGCCTGCTGGACTGCTGGCGTGCATTCAGCATAAGGAGTGGCATTACTGCTGGAGCTTGAGTCTGCTATTGGCGACTGTGGTGCTGGTATATATTCCATATAGCAAGTCTTCAAGTCTTGTGGGTCTATCGTTGGTTCAGTGTTGCATCTGGTGTGCTTAGTTACCTGAGGTTGGGTTACCTTCCATACCTTACCTGTGGCCTTTCCCATAGTAGTTCCTTGTTGTATGGGTTCTGGCCATTCTCTTGGATTTCCTCAGTTCCAGTAGCCTGCTGTCCTCCTGACTTCTTCAGTTCCAGAGTTCCTGTGCCAGTACTTCGGATCAAGATTATAGTTTTGTATTGTATTTATCTATTGCTGAGTTTTCACGTTTTGTTTAACTTGCTATCTTCAATAAACTATCCTCACTTAACTGAACTGACTCAGTATTCTGGTGTCTGTTACAGTACACAAGGGCCATGAGTTCAGACGGTGAAGGTGGGATAGTATTTCAAAGCATCCCAGACAGGATGGAGACGTTGAGTCAACGATTGGACCAACTGTCTTTAGCCATGCAAACGGTGTCACAACCTGGGTCATACACAATTGGGTACGCAGCCAAGATCGGGTCATACACAATCGGGTTCGCAGCCAAGATCAGGTCATACGCAATCGGGTTTGCAGCCAAAACCATTTCATACACGGAGCGCTTAGCAGAAGAAATACGGCCAGGTAGCAGGTACTGATCGAGCTCAGACTACACCAATGCAAGGGCGACTTGGAAACCAGTGAGCCAAGCTTAATAAGTCTTCACAGCCGGAAGCAGCAGGGCGGGGTTAGCTTTCAGGAATCGATATAGAGAACGATACAGAAACGAGGTAAGTATCTTTTAAAAGCCCTGAGCTATGCTGCCCCAGAATTACAGCCCCTCACGCGGACATGGACGCCACAGGAACACCATGACAACACGGCCAGGAACCCAGCAGAACACTCACAACGAACGAACACCTACAGCAAACAGGAACTGGGTAATTCGCCTTCAAGAACATTCCGCTGGAAATAAGGTACCATGACAGGACCAAACATCTAAAAAAAAGGTGCCACCTGAAAGAAGGTGTGTTAACCTCTTGTAGAGACAAATAGTGTTAACCTTATTCCTCCACATAGCTACAGATGGTGGTGAAGACGATTTCCAGCACAGCGGGATGCATATCCTTGCAGCAGTAAGCAATGTAGAAACGAGAATTCTCAGGGGCCTTGTGGTGTTTACGTCACTCAGACCAACTGAGAAGAGAATAAAAGATGGATCAATAGGGATATTCAGTGACAGAGTAGAGGAGATGGCTGAGGTAACTGAATGCCAGAAAGTGATGATCAGTGGGCACGTTCGCCAAATATGTCCTAATGTACCCTCACCTGAACTGCATCGCCAACAGACTGGGGAAAGAGCAGGGTAAAAATGATGCAGAAGAGAGGGAGAGTGATACCATTGTGATACTAATTTGTAATTTCTTTCCATGGTGGAGACATTACAAAAAGCTAGTTCCCACTTCTGAGGGGAAATAGAGATCTGAAGATCTGATTCCCATGCAAAACAATAAGAATGATAATAAATGATTCATCAGCTAGCCAACCGTAGATTTTAGAAACAGGACATTGAAGCCGAGACACTCCAGAATGATCACGCACTATTGGGGTACAGCAGAGAAGTTTTAAATGTTTAAGAGATCGAACCAAATCCACACTTTTCTCATGAGTAGTGAGAAAGTGATGCAACTGCACATACTTCCAATAATCTTTAGATTGTAGATACCACATCCCGGAAAGATGGTCAAAAGTAGCTACTCCACCGTCCTTCAAAAGGTCATCGACTAGTAGACCACGGCCTGATCCCCACCTTAGAAAAGCCGTAGCCGACATCCCCAGAGGGAAATTGGGATTCTTAAGAACTGATAAGAGGGGAGATGGAACACTAGATAAAATAGGTGCCACAGTTGCCCAGCACTTCAAGACAGGCGAGATCAAGGGGTTTTTAGAAACCTGTGTGGAAAGAGCACTGGGTAGGAACCACGGAAGTGCAAAAGAGGTGCTGGGGAGCAAAGAGTTCCCTGAATGGCAACCCAAGCTTTGACTTGGCCAGAGTTGAAACGGTGAGGAATAGCACTTAAGAGAACAGTGGGTAACAGAGCAGCAGAATATCACGGTGTACCGACCAACCAGTGGCCGCTAATGACTGTGACCCTAAAGCGCAACAGCACCAACCCACAAGGGGTTAAACGGTCGCTCAGACCTGGAATCGGCTGCAAGGCCGTGGAGCCTAACCAAGGCGCCCAGAGACTAAACCAACCTCGGAGGTAAGTGGTGGACAGGTCAAGAGTACCAGGGTGCTAACCCAACAGATCTCAAACACCAAAGTGTAAGGATCACGATAGCGCACAGAAACAGAGACTGGGTCACAGTATAGCAGCACTGCCGTAGCACTGAGAATACGGAGGCAACAAGAGGACTGTCTTGACAGACAGTAAACAGGCACAGGAGTGAGCCCTCTAGATGGAACACGGATCGGGAACGTCAGCAATCACCGGTACGGTACACAGAGCAGGAGCGTCAGCCAGGCCAGGAAGATACACGGAGCAGGAACGATAGCTAATCCGGGTCGGTACAGAGAGCAGGAACGTCAGCCAGACCAGGTCGGTACACAGAGCAGGAATGATAGCCAATCCGGGTCGGTACACAGAGCAGGAACGTCAGCCAGGCCAGGTCGGTACACGGAGCGGGAACAATAAAAGGCAGAGTAGTCAGTCCGGGTAATACACAGGATACATACTGGAAGTCAGGAACAAACGCTAGTGACTGGAACACCATGAAAGGGCGCCCATGAAATGACAGGGCTGAGTATTTAAGGGCTAGAACTGGGCGGAGATAGGACCCATCAGCCAATAAAAGATAGGCAGGAAGCAAACCGGACATAGCAATGTCGCCAGAGGAATCATGGGCACCGTGATAAGTGTCATCTGTATACATGCGCAGAGAAGATGCTTTGCAAAGCATGGGCAGAGGGTTTATAAAAAGAGAAAATATCAGAAGACCAAGAATTGAGCCTTAGGAAGCCCCACGTATTACTTTGAGTAGAAGGGAAACATTGTGACCAATAGACACACATTGTGTGCATCTAGATAGCTCCAGTGAGTTCACCATTTTCTAGTCTGGATAGTATTGCATACTTTTAGGAGGGCTGTGACTGCTGAGTTATTTGGATGGAAGCCTAACTGAAGCAGAGTGGAAAAGCTGGACAGTCAGTAATACTTATTTTACATGTGGACACAATTTTCCAGGCATTAATTCGGGATGCAATAAAACGGGCAGTGGTTGAGTCACTGAGTAACATTGCTAGTAGCTGGTCAGAATAAGACTGCAATTTTTGGGTTGAGGAAGTGGTCATATATTTTGGTTGCAAGCCTGAAATTGAATTCACTAGTATTGTTCGAACAGGTTGAATGTGTTATAGACTGTTCAATGCATATTTCTGCTTCAGAATTACTATTGTTTTGTTTTGAGTAATCAAGCAAGTGGCACATCCAACAAAGTATAGATGTGGGGAATTGTATTGTTTAATTGCTCATTTTCTAGTTGAGGGGCGAGAATGGTTAGTGGAGTTGTAGATATTTTTAATAGCCTTCCAAAAGTTGGATGGTTTTGATATGCTACTGTTCAAGTTATCAGTAAAATATTGAGCTTTGGTTAGTTTTGTATGGTTTGTGAGGGTATTGTACAGTTGTCTGTATGCAATGTGATCATAAGTGGAGCCAGTTTGGATACATTTTGTCCATAAGACATCTCTAAAACTGTGTAGCTCAAGTAAGCCAGCAGACACCCAGGGTAGATGGGCCCCTTTACCCTGAACTTCCTTAGTGGTGATGGGTAATACAGACCTGCAGAAACTGTGAGTTAAAGGTTATTTGCTGAGTCAAGTCAGGTGTTAAGTGTATTGTATATCACAGGCAATTTTTTGGATTATTTAGAAAGACTGAAGATTAAGGCTTCAATTCAATAGTGTCCGATGCATAAAAAAAAAAAAAAAAAATTTTTTGAAGAACAGTAATTAACTGTGCTATGAAAAACACATATCAGGTGCTAACGTTTGCTCCCATTTGAACCCATTTAAAAACATTGAAAAAACTGCCATATTCCCATTCAATTCCCTCCATTAGTCCTTAACATGCATTAAAGGAGCAGTAAACTTTTTTTATGAAAAAATATATATTGTAGGGATTTTCCTATTGAGTAAAATAAGGGTACTCCCACTGCCGATAGATTTATATTTCCACAGTTATTACAATTTAAACCCATGTTTTTTTACATTAGCAGTGCCCTCTAGTGGTTAAATTCTAATTAGATTTTCTGTTAGATTCTAATGGAGAGGAAAGTCAGAGACATACAGCTCTCCATAGAATGTGATAGAAACGGCCTGTCACTTCCTGTCAGTTAGAACTATCTGGAAGTAAACACAGTACATTCACTTCCTGATTATTTAAACTGCTATACATTTTGAATAAAACACCTGACAGCGATGGGAGTGGCCTTGTTTTATTCAGCAGGAAATGCTTTATAAAATGTGTGTTTTCATAAAAAAAAGTTTACTGCTACTTTAAGGGACCCACTCTAATGGGTGAAAATCTGCACCCAGTTTCTTTGGGTGCAGAGTCCCATAATGCATGTTTAGAAAGGGAAAAAGGCCCCAAAACCCCTAAGTCACCAGTGGATGTATTGATATGGGGCCCTATGCCCCATAGCAATACATACATATTATGGCAAAAAAGTAGATTAAAAGTTAGTAGAATTAAACCTTTGAGTGCCAGTGGATTAAGCAAACCCAACTGGCAGACACACAGGGTTAATCCGACTAAGCTGTGCTTCTTCTTCTTCTTCAGCCTTCTATCTTCCTTCTTCTTCTTTTTCTTCATCTTCTTTCTTCATATCCCCTTTCTCCTTCTCTTCTGTCTTCATCTGTTGTTAACCCCTTAAGGACCCATGACATCCCAGGTCCCAGGACCATCGATGGTAAACTTGCGTTCAGGATTTTGTATTGTTGTGTGTGCGTTTGTTGGTGTGTGTGTGTGAGTGCTGGTGTGTGTGCATGTGTGCTTATTTTATATGCACAGGGTAAACAGATCTCCCCTTTAATGAAAACACATTCACATTATATTCTACAGGGCTGCAGAATGAGATTTACATAGGTTTCCTGCATTGAAGGGGAGGGCTGATTATTCTTTTAGATGTGACACGTTCATATGAATAGAACTGAGCATTGCACTGTGCATGGTGCATTAGTCAACTATAGAGCTGTCCCTCCTTAGTTCAGATGTTGGGAGGTAACAGTCACGTCCATCTCCATGGAAAATGCATCCAGGACTGATCAAAGATGTTATTGGTTGAACAGAGGTACAAGGACAAAATTCATAGGTCCATTATGATTTTTCTGGTCATAGTAAATCAAGTGGGAGAATATTATTGTGTGACGTTAGTTCTCCTTTGAACTTCTCCAGTTGGCAAAGTCCCAGAACAACTCAGAAACTCAGAAAAGAACTCCTCCCCATTGAAAGACATCAGGATTTTATTTCCATTCTTGTAAACAACATTCAGATTTACCCTGTGCAGCTTGGGAAAGAAAAGAGGAGATTACAAGTTGTAAAACCGTTTGGAAAACAGCAGGACGGAAAGCAAACAAGGTACCCAGAATGTAGAAGTATAGGGGGCTGGAAGCTGAACAAGAAACAATAACAAGGAGAGAGAATTTTGAGACTGATGTTCCAAAAAGAAATTGAGAGATTCTGGAGAAAAACAAGTGCACTCTAGGGGGAAAATAAATATTGGCATTAATTTAAATTACATTTTTAAGACCTTGAATGCTAGAGAAGTATCCAACATGTTGCTTCATGATGAACTGATGACTTCTCTAGCATTCACATGTTTAAAAGCCCTATCGAAATAAACAGTAATCCAGGGAATGTGTGTTTGTCCTCTGTGTGGTAATTGTTTCACTCCAGAATCATTCCAGTCCTCCTTTATGTGATTAAAGGATATCCTATATAATAATTCGCTAGGATGTTTGTCACGATGCAATCATGCGCAGTAGAGACTGTTCACATTCAGGCAGTCTCTGCTGTGCATGATTGCATTGTGTGCCGCTGTGCGGTAGCGGCCCATTAACCCTTTGAGTGCCAGAGGGGTACACGGGCTTTTACACTAGTTTAGTTATAAAATGTCACATTCTTTTCCATTCAATGAAGTCTTTAATTGCCAGACGAGATTGCCACCTACAGAAACTTTTCTGACCTATTTGGAACTCAAATTATAATTGTGTTTGACCCATTTATGAAGTAATGCATTGGACAACCCACTGGTGCTCGATGAGTTAACATAATGTATTAAAATAATAAATATATATACTTTTAGATTAGTTTGTGTTTCCTCTTTAAATGTTCAGAATTAATATGCAGTTTAACAAACAGTAGAATAACTGTGATTAGGTGATATTTTGGCCTGGATTCCATTGTAATTGATAAATTTATCATTGGCTTTAGCTACAAATTTCCCCATAAACTTCAATAGGCATTCAATGCTGTCCATGGTGCTGAAAGCCATCTCTGTGTTCTCCTACTGGCTGGGTAGGGAAGCGCAGACTTATGTTATCCCTAACTCTCTGTTTTATTTTCCCCCCACGGTGGTTCTCTACTCTGAGTTGTGTGATGTTCGACAAAAAAAATGTTTTTTTTTCTGCTGACGCAAACATTTGGATCGAGCCCTAGTTTGCTATAGACTTGCTCCAGTTTTTCTTAATATCAGTCTTTAGGGCCAGATTTACATACAAGGCTCCCCTAGGCAAAGAATTCTAGGCACCCTTAGCTCCACCCATAGCCACACCCCCATTCCTCACATGTCCCCGCCCCCAGTCCCACCCACTATTTCCTGGGACAGAAAATACCTTTGGCCTATAAAAAACAAGGACAAATAAAGATGTAACCCCCATGGTTGCTACAGAGATCTGCACCCCATTGTTTTGCAATGAGTTGGAGATCTCACTAGCATCCAAGGGGTTAAATGATATCCTGCAAAGTGGAATAAAACTGGAGCAGGGACATTGAGACAGCACTGCCTACAACCACAATTCAGAATGTGGGTGTGGCCAGCACAGCTGAAGCACCCCCTAAAACTTTGGAGCCCTATACAGTTGCATAATCTGCCTATTGGGAAATCTGGCCCGGTCTTTATGATTGGAGTATCTGCCTTGGTGCAGTATTTCCAGATGTGTGATGTCTGCTCTAATTCGAGATACAGCAATCACAATCAGCATACAATCCGCCTTGTGTGCCTGCAACTGGTTGGTAAATAAGTCCATTCTGAATATATGGTTTATTAGAGGATTTGTCTGAAATTAACTCTTTATTCATATTAGATCTAGTCCTAAACTATTCAGGGTAACTAGGGGCATAACTAGTACCTAATGAACCCTGGGGTTTCCCATCCACATGGTTTGGAGCAAGTCTGAATAAGGCTCTTAAAGCAGACCTTATTGTAAGTCCTGGGGCATCCTTCAATCACACACTACTGCCATGTACTGGACACCTATCTGGTGTTCAGAGGGTTAAAGGAGGAAATTGAAGGGGCTCACTAAGTGCTATTCTTACATTAAAGGCTGGTAGTGGCAATGTGACAAACGTTTACATTCATGTCTTTACCTTTAGCCAATTAGGCTTCTCCTTTAGATGACTTTGGGGTGAAAAGGAGCCGATCAAACCACCCAAAGGACACCAACTGGAAATGGCCATTCAAGCTATTACATTGTAACAGAAAGAGGATTTAATTAACAATAACATAACTACTTTTACCTAACTATCCTAAACTTGCCTCTTTTTAACCCCTCCATTTCCAGATTTTTGGAATGCATTGCAAATCAAAGATGTGTCATTTGTATTTAAAGACAGTAGCACTTAATATAGAAAAATAAATATTGCACAGTTTATCCCGATGAGTATAACAAGAGCACTCCCACTGCTGAGAAATGGTTTATTCAAAAGTTATTGCAGCTGAAATTTGTATTTGTTTGGATGCAATATCTCATGGCCTGAAATTGTTAAGTGGTGCTTTTGCCAAAGAATCATATGGAGGTTCCTGGTCAACTGACCAGAGCTGTCCATAGACTGCTTTAGCAACAGCGCCAACATAAGATTTCAGGCCATGAAGGTACTGCTCCCAAAGAAACCCAAGTTTGAGCTGCAATAACTTTTGAATAAAATATCTCTTAGCAGTGGGTGTAACTTTGTTTTATCCAGCAGAATGAACCCTGTAATATATAAATTATCCATACTAAGCATTACTATCCCTTTAAGTCCAACATGACTGTATACCTCCCAACATTTCAAATGGCCGAACAGGAACACTTTTGTTTTAGGTGGTGTATGGTGTTGCTGGGGGCATGACAGGTGGGCGCTACATAACAGAGAACTTTTAGGTTACTTCTTCACAGTAATTGAATACATGATTTAGAACAAAGCTAAAGTATTTTATTTATACAGACTAGACATGATGTCATAGCTGCCAAGTGTCCCGATTTGCATGGGACAGTCCTATTTTGTGGCCCAATCCCTCTGTCCCACCACATTAAGCCAATATCCCACTTCCCAGGCTTATGCCCTGCTTGTTTTCACTACTCTCGAGGCACTAGGTGATTCCCACTCATCTTCCCATAGCGCCCTTCAGTCCTATTAGTTACACCCTAGGTCCCCGTGTCAGAAGCCATGGGGTTGCCTTCCCTGATGTCATATGCTTTCTCACTCGGCTGATTGGCTGTATAAGTGCCTTGTGTCATGAAATGCTCACACACACAGCTGCATATTCCACCCTTGCAACCTCCGATGAGATTCGTAGCTTACCTCATAAAGATGCAGTGTCCCCGATTGTGATTACCACAGGCTTTTTCCAGAATACTGCTAGAGTGATGTATGCATGGCCAACCAAAGCCACCATTCAGTCCCATTTGTGCATGGGGTTCCAGCACCTCCATCCTTGCTTACTGAGACTTTCATTAGGACTATCAACTCTGATATCACCATTACAGGCACCCAGTCATCAATGAATGCTGTGTCAGAGAGACAATCGTTGATGACTGGGTGCCTGTAATGGTGATATTGGGAGTTGTTTGTTCCAATGAAAGTCTTAGTAAGCAAGGACCTGCCTCCCAACCGGCTCTGTGCTTTCTGTGAAAGTGACTAGTGACCCCAGGGTGACATTACCACTGCAACCAGAACCCACCAAGGTACCTTAAATTACAATGATCCAATTACCTGCCAACTTCCAGATCCCTCCAAGTAAAATCATCAGGGGGTTAATAATCTCGTTCAGTGAGTTGATGGACTTGTGTGCTTTCTCAAGCAATAGCTGAATAAATGTGTTTAGTTATTAAATGTGCAGTTGGTTATGTCACACTGATTTGAAATACACTTTTAACTCCTTGTAATACTAGACAATTCTTCAGTGTCTTACAGAGTAATCAAGAGGGAGTTGGAGGTTTCTGTGTCTTTGTTTGCAGTCTTTAAACCAGGAGGAATCCAGAGTCCTGCAGCTCCCAACCTCTCAGAGCTGTCCCATCAGGTGGCACCTAGCCACCTAGACACATAAAGGGTATGAGAACATGGAGGCTGTCATGCATGCTATCAGAGTTATTCAAAGATGAGCTATGGTACTGGCACACTGGTCAGAGTTATGTGGTGCAGACTGGATACACTATTGGAATTCAATGTTTGTCTTGCTGCCCTTCCATGTGCCACCAGTCTGGTCATTAAACACACACACATACACACAAACCCAGCAAGACAGCCTCACCCCATGGATTCCATGGTGATCAACCGGCCCACTTAGGAGATGGTCTGTGTGCTGGATGGCTTTGCCGCCTCATCTCCCACATCATAGAATTGGTTGTTGCACTGCTTGATACAATGAGGTGCAAAAAGTTGATTTTCAGGGCTATTGTGTTGCCCTGGAAGGGGGCTTCCCAGGCACAAGGACATGTGGTCACCCTAGAACTATTGCCCCAAGTTACCCCGGTGTGATTCAAGAAAATGGCCTTAATTTTCACCAGCTCCACATAAGGGAATTTTCAAGCCATCTGAGGATTCAGTCTAGGGGCTGTTTGGGAGTGTTTTTTCCTGTCAGGTTGCTGATCCAGCAATTGGACAGTCAAAGTATTAGTATTAAGAAGGCAATTTGCCAAGGCACAACTTGTGAAGTCAAATCACTAATACCTTTTCCTCCATGTGTAGAATTAGTTTACCAAAGGGTTAAAGTAACTTTGTACTTTACCTATGGCCCAACAATTTTCAGACTCCAGCAATGGCCCTACATGTTGTGCAGTGTGGCTTTAAAACCCTTTGAGTGCCAGAGAGGCATTCCAGTGCATTGGATATCTCTCTGGCATTCAGAGGGTTAAAAAGCTGATCAGATATTAGGAACATTTCAATGACAATTAACAGTAAAAACAATATACAGGAAGCCTGTCCTCACTTATCTGTTAGATAACATGTTTTTAGGAACATACAGTATTTATGATATTCAGGAATGGGCTGAGATCATCATTTTCTTTGTTTTCCCCTAACCTGACCACTTCTTTGGGCCGTACACAGAAAGACAGAGGAACAGTTCTGGATCTAACCAGTGATGCCACAGATGATTAAAAAACACTTCCATTTGAATAAGATGGATTTTAGCCCCTTGAATTCTACTGAGGTCTCCAGTTCACTTATTTGAAATATGTTGGAGACCTTTCTGACACTCACAGGGTTAAAAGCCCCATTTTAACCCCTTAAAGACCCGGCAGATCAGGGTGGTTTGTACTTAAGGACCAGAACAAATGTGACCTTTTTTAGTATGTCTCTGTTCAACCATATTTTCCCTCTAATTCCTTTAGTACACCCACACAAATTAGGTATCCTATTGAAATGTCACCATGTATTAGACGACCCACAAAATGGTGCATCAAATATGTTGCCAGGTTGAACAGGTTGACATTCTGATGTCACAGGCTTAAGTGTAGAGTGTTGAGAAGAACAGAGATTGAAGTAAAGTGTTTGTATGTCGAATGGGAGCAATATATGTCGAATTACTAAGGGGGGAAGGTTAACCCCTTAACGACCCTTGACGGTCATAGTACGTCAAGGGTCGATCTTACTGGAAGACCCATGATGTACTACGACCGTCATGGAGTTCCGGGCTCCCCCCATGGCTGCACGCCGTTCAGGGAGTCCGGAACCGGTAAAAGAAAAAAAAAATGCTCCACGGTCCTTAAGTCGTGTCATGGCGCAGATCACCCATTCTTTAAGGGGTTAATATGTCAAAGGGGGTGCACTGCATGTCGGATTTCTAATAAACACAAAGAAAAATGAAAAAATACACACAGATATTGGTAGGGGCACTCAAGCGAAAGTGTAATTCCGATACAGTTACAATATGTGTCTACAGGGAGAGAAAGTTAAAATGCTAAATCTGCAAAAATATCTGTTATTAACTATTTGAGTGTTAGAAGGTGTGCAATGCAGAGTATGGGCAATGTGTCTTCCTATTCCTCTGGTGTTTAAAGGGCTAATTAATTAAAATGATTTCAGTAAATAAATAAAACCATTGCCATATCACTAGTACAATGACTCATTTACTGTAAGATTCCTGTGTTCAGATAGAACTCTTAGGTCCCTATTCACAAGATAAAGAAGTGCAACTCTCACACAAACCAACTGCACCACAGAGAGCAATTACACTTCTCCTAATTCCATCTTATCTACATGTGGGGATTTTTATCCTCTTGAACTAGAGAGGTCTGCACCACATTGCTTCACAATGCAATGGAGATGTCTTTAGCATTCAAGGGGTTAAAAAATCCACAATTAGATCAATGTGGGTTCTAGAAACTGTATTTCTCCCCTATGGTGCAACTGGTTTGCTTCAGAGTTGCTCTTACTCCCTTTTGTGTCTAAGGCCCAAGATATGTATAGTAACTCTTAGAGTGCCAAGCCGTATGTATGTATGTATGTAGATCTTTATTTATATTGTAAAAAACAATATTATGAGTCACAGAAATGAAAAAGATGGAATGAAACTAACCTCATAGATTGTCAGACTAACCACATAGATATTTTTGACTGGGTAACTAAAATAATAGACCAAGGGGGGAGCAGTAGATATAGCTTATCTAGATTTCAGTAAAGCATTTGACACTGTCCCTCACAGAAGACTCATTAACCCCTTAACGACCAGCCACTCAGGCACGCGGCAGTCACTAAAGGACCACGGAGCATTTTTTTTTTTTTTTTGACGATCCGAATCAGGGCTCCTCGAACAGCGTGCAGCCGCGTGGGAAGCCCTGAAATCCATGATTGTCATTGTACGTTATGGGTTGTTCAGGCACTTTTTACCCATGAAAGGGTTAATGTTTGGGTCTGGATGCAAAAATAGTTAAATGGATAAGGCAATGGCCGAGTGACAGGAGACAGAGGGTGGTAGCCAATGGAGAATATTCGGACAAAAGGAGTGTTACTAGTGGGGTACCTCAGGGATCTGTACTGGGGCCCATTCTTTTTAATATTTTTATTAGTGACTAGCAATGAGGTACGGTCTGGCCCATCATGTTATGCAGGATTTTTTTTTGTTTGTTTGTTTTTTTAAATAAATGTTATGATAGTGAAATATGGTGTAGGGTGTACGTGTCAGAAACGTACACACAGTGATACACAGACAAATGCCCAAACACACACATATACAGGGGGACACACAGTGATAGACAGAGACGCATGCAACACACATACATACACATGCACTGACATACACAAACAGTGACACACAGATGCAAAGCAGAACATGCATATATATATAGTGTGAGCAGTGTAAGTAACATACCTCCCAACATTTCAAATGGCTAAAGAGGGACACTTGTGTTTTAGGTGGTGTTACTGGGGGCGTGGCTTGTGGTGTATTTTAGATAATTTTTAATCCTTTAAGTGCCAGGAGGTAAGCAATGCATTGCATACCCCTCTGGCTTTTAAATGGTTAAGTTACTCTTTGTGTAAGTGAATGATTTAGAAGAAGATAAAAGTATTTTTTACACAGACTAATTTATAAGATATATACAGAAGTTTATACACACATTACTGTGGGTTTTATTGATGTGGAGCAATCATATACACTGGTATATACACCACACAGTGTGATCTCCTAAATTGAGGAGCAGAGAAATTTGGGTGTCAAACAGGGACTGTCCCTCCTATACTGTATAGTGCCAGTCCTTATACACAGACACATGCAGACTGTATACTATACAGTGCCAGACCACTGTAGAGAATGTTTAACCCTTTGAGTGCCAGGAGGTAAGCAATGTTTGGTATCCCCTCTGGCATTTAAATGGTTAAGTTACTCTTTGAGTAAGTGAATGATTTAGAAGAAGATGAAAGTATTTTTTACACAGACTAATTTATAAGATATATACAGAAGTTTATACCCACATTACTGTGGGTATTTTTGATGTGGAGCAATCTGATACACTGGTATATACACCACACAGTGGTGCTCAACTCCTGTGTCCTCAGGACCCACTAACAGGCCAGGACTTAGGGATTTCTCTGCTAGAACACAGGTGTGGTGATCAGAGGCTCATTCTCATTGACTAACTCACCTGTGCTCTAACAAGGAAATCATCAAATCCTGGCCTGTTAGTGGGTCCTGAGGACACAGGAGTTGAGCACCACTGTGTGGTGTATATACCAGTGTATCAGATTGCTGAGGACAGGAGTTGAGAAACACTGCCCTAAATACACCACACAGTGTGATGTCCTAAACAGAGGAGCAGAAGGATTTGGATCTCAAACAGGGACTGTCCCTCCTATACTGTATAGTACCAGTCCTTATACACAGACACATGCAGACTGTATACTATACAGTGCCAGACCATATATAAATAGTTTGCCATACATGCTATTCAGTGAGCTATGTACAGCATGGAGATGATTGCAGGAACTGGCACCTCTACGTACAGACAAACTGACAAACAATCTGCTCTCTTTCTCTCTCTTTGTGCAATATATAAATACAGTCACAACCATGTCTCTGCCATTTACCAGCTCAGCTGAAGCCCTGCTCTGCACTGCCTGATCATGTCTCTGCCATTGTTCCACTTTCCCAGTCAGGTCCCCAGCATCCTACCTGCTGATTGGTCAGAAATCGGCTCACTTGTAGTAATTGGCAGGGCTGTACTGGGTCACAGACAGGGAATGAAGAAGCTGCATATGAGTGGTATATTATAGCAGGCCCATAACCTTGTATCTATGTGCTGGGAACCCTGATGCATAATACAGATTTGGACCATGGCCTTCCAGCTATAGCTGGAACATAGTTCCCATCATGCTCAGCTGCTCAGCGTGCGTATGTGTGTGTCTCTGTATGAGTGTGTGTATATGTGTGTATGTGTCTGCCAGTGTGTGGGGGGCATGTGTGTGTCTGTTGTGTAGGACTGAGTGGCAGCCATTTTTTTTTCAGCCTTAGATAGTGGTGGGCAGGCTGGATAGTGGGGGCGGACCAAAAATCACACTCCCATTGAATCACCCAATGGAAGCAGTAATTCCTCCTTACTGCCGCCCCCGGGTGTGTTTTGCAGGCACAAAGTCTTCTTTTATATATATAGATTAGACTTTGTGGTGTGTGTATATAAGTGTATTACATTGCACCACAGCAATACAACTCACATAATGTATATTTAAACTTCAGTGTTAGTGTTTATAAATAGTCTGTATAAATAAAATACTTTGTTCTTGCCCTATCTCATTTAGGGCTCGATCCAAATCTTGAAGACAGTGTTTGTTTCTGCCGACAGCATTTTTTCAAGCTATTAAAATGACTGTGCTGTGAAAAAAAAAACACCAAAAAAAAGAGCCATTGTGTGATGAAGTTAAGAGGTGTTTTCACCCAAAGAAAATGATTAGCAATTCAAATGTCTGCAATTCCACAAGGGACTCAAGTTATCGCAGGAAAGTTAAGACCCAGGTTTTTTCTTTTTTACTTGAGTCCTTTATCAGCTCTTCATACAGCCGACGCAGACACTTGAAGGAAATAAAAAGTTAAAAAACCTTAGTCCTCAGTGGATGTATTGATATGGGGCCCTAAGGCCCATGTCAATACATCCAAAGTATGAAAAAATGTGTCAAAAGTTAGTAGAATTAACCCTGTGAGTGCCAGTGGGGTATAATTAACAAGCCAGCATTCATAAGGTTAACACTAAGTTAAAAAACAACATCCCATTAAAAGTAACACCATTAATCCTGATGTCCAGGGGAGTCCTCAGCTTCCTGGTCCTCTTCTGTCCCTCTCTTCTGTCCTTCTCTTCTGTCCTTCTCTTCTGTCCTTCTCTTCTATCCTACTCTTCTGTCCCTCTCTTCTGTCCCTCTCTTCTATCACACTCTTCTGTCCCACTCTTCTGTCCTTCTCTTCTATCACACTCTTCTGTCCCACTCTTCTGTCCTTCTCTTCTGTCCCACTCTTCTGTCCTTCTCTTCTATCACACTCTTCTGTCCCACTCTTCTGTTCTTCTCTTCTGTCCTTCTCTTCTATCACACTCTTCTGTCCCACTCTTCTGTCCTTCTCTTCTATCACACTCTTCTGTCCCACTCTTCTGTCCCACTCTTCTGTCCTTCTCTTCTATCACACTCTTCTGTCCCACTCTTCTGTCCTTCTCTTCTGTCCTTCTCTTCTATCACACTGTTCTGTCCCACTCTTCTGTCCTTCTCTTCTATCACACTCTTCTGTCCATCTCTTCTGTCCATCTCTTCTGTCCCACTCTTCTATCACACTCTTCTGTCCCACTCTTCTGTCCCTCTCTTCTGTCCCTCTCTTCTGTCCTTCTCTTCTGGCCCTCTCTTTTTTCCTTCTCTTCTGTCCTTCTCTTCTGTCCTTCTCTTCTGTCCCACTCTTCTGTCCTTCTCTTCTGTCCTTCTCTTCTATCCCACTCTTCTGTCCTTCTCTTCTGTCCTTCTCTTCTGTCCTTCTCTTCTGTCCCTCTCTTCTGTCCCTCTCTTCTGTCCTTCTCTTCTGTCCTTCTCTTCTGTCCTTCTCTTCTATCCCACTCTTCTGTCCTTCTCTTCTGTCCTTCTCTTCTGTCCTTCTCTTCTGTCCCTCTCTTCTGTCCCTCTCTTCTGTCCTTCTCTTCTGTCCTTCTCTTCTATCCCACTCTTCTGTCCCTCTCTTCTGTCCCTCTCTTCTGTCCTTCTCTTCTATCCCACTCTTCTGTCCCTCTCTTCTATCCCACTCTTCTATCCTTCTCTTCTATCCTTCTCTTCTGTCCCTCTCTTCTGTCCTTTTCTTCTATCCCACTCTTCTGTCCTTCTCTTCTGTCCCTCTCTTCTGTCCTTCTCTTCTATCACACTCTTCTGTCCCACTCTTCTGTCCTTCTCTTCTATCACACTCTTCTGTCCCACTCTTCTGTCCCACTCTTCTGTCCTTCTCTTCTGTCCTTCTCTTCTATCACACTCTTCTGTCCTACTCTTCTGTCCTTCTCTTCTATCACACTCTTCTGTCCCACTCTTCTGTCCCACTCTTCTGTCCTTCTCTTCTGTCCTTCTCTTCTATCACACTCTTCTGTCCCACTCTTCTGTCCTTCTCTTCTGTCCTTCTCTTCTATCACACTCTTCTGTCCCACTCTTCTGTCCTTCTCTTCTATCACACTCTTCTGTCCCACTCTTCTGTCCCACTCTTCTGTCCTTCTCTTCTATCACACTCTTCTGTCCCACTCTTCTGTCCTTCTCTTCTGTCCTTCTCTTCTATCACACTGTTCTGTCCCACTCTTCTGTCCTTCTCTTCTATCACACTCTTCTGTCCATCTCTTCTGTCCATCTCTTCTGTCCCACTCTTCTATCACACTCTTCTGTCCCACTCTTCTGTCCTTCTCTTCTGTCCTTCTCTTCTATCCCACTCTTCTGTCCTTCTCTTCTGTCCTTCTCTTCTGTCCCTCTCTTCTGTCCCTCTCTTCTGTCCTTCTCTTCTGTCCTTCTCTTCTGTCCTTCTCTTCTGTCCCACTCTTCTGTCCTTCTCTTCTGTCCTTCTCTTCTATCCCACTCTTCTGTCCTTCTCTTCTGTCCTTCTCTTCTGTCCTTCTCTTCTGTCCCTCTCTTCTGTCCCTCTCTTCTGTCCTTCTCTTCTGTCCTTCTCTTCTATCCCACTCTTCTGTCCCTCTCTTCTGTCCCTCTCTTCTGTCCTTCTCTTCTATCCCACTCTTCTGTCCCTCTCTTCTATCCCACTCTTCTATCCTTCTCTTCTATCCTTCTCTTCTGTCCCTCTCTTCTGTCCTTTTCTTCTATCCCACTCTTCTGTCCTTCTCTTCTGTCCCTCTCTTCTGTCCTTCTCTTCTATCACACTCTTCTGTCCCACTCTTCTGTCCTTCTCTTCTATCACACTCTTCTGTCCCACTCTTCTGTCCCACTCTTCTGTCCTTCTCTTCTGTCCTTCTCTTCTATCACACTCTTCTGTCCTACTCTTCTGTCCTTCTCTTCTATCACACTCTTCTGTCCCACTCTTCTGTCCCACTCTTCTGTCCTTCTCTTCTGTCCTTCTCTTCTATCACACTCTTCTGTCCCACTCTTCTGTCCTTCTCTTCTATCACACTCTTCTGTCCCACTCTTCTGTCCCACTCTTCTATCACACTCTTCTGTCCCTCTCTTCTGTCCCTCTCTTCTGTCCCTCTCTTCTGTCCCTCTCTTCTGTCCCTCTCTTCTGTCCCACTCTTCTATCCCTCTCTTCTGTCCTTCTCTTCTGTCCTTCTCTTCTATCCCACTCTTCTGTCCTTTTCTTCTATCCCACTCTTCTGTCCCTCTCTTCTGTCCCTCTCTTCTGTCCTTCTCTTCTGTCTTTCTCTTCTGTCCCTCTCTTCTGTCCCTCTCTTCTGTCCTTCTCTTCTGTCCTTCTCTTCTATCCCACTCTTCTGTCCTTCTCTTCTATCCTTCTCTTCTGTCCCTCTCTTCTGTCCCTCTCTTCTGTCCTTTTCTTCTATCCCACTCTTCTGTCCCTCTCTTCTGTCCTTCTCTTCTGTCCTTCTCTTCTATCCCACTCTTCTGTCCTTCTCTTCTGTCCCTCTCTTCTGTCCCTCTCTTCTGTCCTTCTCTTCTGTCCTTTTCTTCATTCTTCTCTTCTTTCTTCAGCCTTCTCTTCGTTCTCCTTTCTTCTTGCTGTAAATAAAAAAAGAAAATATTAATAGAACGCATAAACTATTACATTGTTTAACCCCTTGAGTGGCAGACCTCTCTGGGCTCAAAGGGTTAAGCAATGTATTCAGTGCCCAGGATCATATAAATACGCCGTCATTATGTGCTGTTACAATAAGCCATTATACTAATAAAATGTGCGCTAATATGATATGTCCAACAAAAATATATAAATTATATGATTAGCCTTATTAACTGTCTCCCCTGCTGTGTGCAGCCGCAGAGGCGGCGGCAGCGGAGACAATGCCTGTGACACAGGTTCCCATCCTCTCGCTCTCGGGCTGATGCCCATTCCGCAATGAGGGAATTTGAACAGAGACTGTGCTTTAAACTGATTGGCTGGGATGTACGTAAGCACATCTCAGCCAATGGCTGTGAGGGAATTCGATCAGAGACTGCCCATATATAAAGGCAGTCTCTGTTCAAATTCCCTCATTGCAGAATGGGCATCGGTCTGAGAGGGAGAGGAGGGGAACCTGTGGCACACGGAATTATCTCTGCTGCCTCCGCCTCTGCGGCTGCACACAGCAGTGGAGAGAGTTAAGAAAGCTAAGCATATTATTTATATATTTTTGTTGGACATATCATATTGGCGCACATTTTATTAGTATAATGGCAAAAAATTTGAAGATTTTAATTGCTGTTTTTTAAAGTGAATTTTCCCACAAAAAAGCAGACAACATGGTTTTCACTGATTTTTTCAAGGGAACAAGGTGGGACCTTTTGCCCACCCCTAGCTGGGAGATGAAGTTACTCCAGTGAGTGTTCAATGCCCTATGTAACTCCTTCTTCCAGACAATGGGAGCCAATCCCTGTTTGTTTATTTTTTTATTTTTTATTTTCACAGTGGCTTGGGCAATAGCCCAAACAACACTGCCAAGGGGTTTGGATCTTTTCTTTATTTTTAGCGGTGATGACAGTGGTGGGTTTTTAAGTATTTTTTTATTTGTGAGTATGTACTTTTACTGAGGGGTTGATCAAGGGTCAGAATGTATATAAAAATAGCTGCTAAAGCTATAAGTAGCCTACAGCAAATATGTCCATCTAATGGAACGCAGACCATAATTTGAATTTTAATGCCTTCTTTTCATTCTTAGGTTGTAGAAACATGACAACGTTTCGTTCAGACGCAGGTAGTTTTGTGGTTATTTCTCAAGGGACTCCACAAAGCGCTCAAGCGGACACCACTACAGAAGGTCCTAGTTCAAAAAGCATGGTTCCTAAGTCACTTGTTAAATTTTACAAAGGAGAACCTTTGGCTCTTGGGGTAGGTAAATTCTTTCTGAATTGAGATCATAATGATGCTGAGATACTAAGAAGACCAAGAATAATAAAATATAATGAAAAGCCTGTTGACTTAAAGGAGACATATAACCCACTGAATGTATTGAGAGTTCATTGTGTTGGGTCACATAACTGTGGTATGAACTACTAATAGAGAGATAGAGATTGTGGATCACTGGCTCTCCATGTGGCAGCAACTGATGCTGTATATTGAAAAACTGAAATAGGGGCACCTGGGGTATCCCTATTCTCACTGATATCACTTTAAAGCGGAATTTTCACTCAAATTAAAGTGCCCCTCAAATCATTATGCACATAGCGATATGTTTATCAATACTAGTATTATCCTGAATTAGTCCAGCATTATTGAGAAATTAAACTTGTTCCCAGATGCACAGACAGGCATCGTGCTGTAGCAGCATCTGTACGCCTGCACCGTCAGTCCCTTACTGTGCCTTAAGGTACAATGCAACTCCCACTCACCAATCCTAGAGGAGACCAGGATGGACAACTCAGGTGCAGGGATGTCTCTTCGACAAGATGTCTGTGCTGATGCCTACCTGAGCATCTCGGAACAAGTTGGATATCTCAATAACACCAGACTTATTCAGGGTAATACTAGTATTGATAAGAGTATTGCTACGTGCGTAATGATTTGGGGGCACTTTAATTTGACTGATAGTTTCGCTTTTAAATACTATGAAATAGAGAGAGGCAGACTGTGGATCTCTCTTTCTCTAAGTGATTCTGGCTACAATGTTGTGTAATGAATGTAGGGAGTGAATTATTTTCTTACAAAACAAGTTAGTTTTATTGGAGACAGGGGGCCTATGGATCCCATCACTCCAGTCCATTGAAAACTGGGATATATTTTAACCCTTTGAGTGCCACAGGGTAAGCAGTCCCAGTCATTATTTGTTTGCAGGTTGCACATCCCGTGCATTTGAAGACCCCATCTTTTGGTTTGGGAAGCCAACTACAAATGGATTTTTCAGGAATCTTAAATGTTGTCTTAAATAACAGATCTCTAAAATGAAAACACTCATCCCTCTAAAAAACTGACAATTCTAATCGTATGGTTCTTCAGACCACATATAACACCGCAGCAATGGTAGTACATGAAACCCTGATCAAGAATTGGGAGATACTACAGAAAGACAATTCCTTACCGGATATATTCAGAGAAAAAACAATTATTTGTTACAAGAAGGGTAAGAGCCTCAGAGATCTGTTAGTTAAGACAACGCTTAAAGGAGCAGTAAACTTTTTTTTATGAAAACACATATTTTATAGAGCATTTCCTGCTGAAAAAAAACAAGGTCACTCCCATCACTGTCAGATGTTTTATTCAAAATTTATAGCACTTCAAATAACCAGGAAGTGAATTTACTATCTTGCAGATTAATAACTACTTTCAATCACCAGCGCTAACGCACGTTCACAATCTCTATCATTTTGAATGAGTTGCACGCCACCGAGGCACGCAAATGGATAGGTATGTAAAGCATACCCTGTTCTCGATAAAGGTCCCTAACGGGCCGAAACATCAGATTAAAATAAATTTGTTTAAACAATTTAAGTCCTGTGAATGCTTGCCTTATATAACCAAATATTGATTTTGCTAATGCAACCAGGCAGATTTAATTGGATGATGTGAGTGCCAAACCACGATTATATATATTATATTGTGGTAAGGTCCCTTCAAACACGGTCAGGACAGCCAGGAGGTTGCAACTTCAATGCAGTTTATTGTAAACAGCAACAACAAAAGAAAAGTATCTTTCCCATTTTAGGGTATGCTTCCCCTTTAAATCAAACAGGTTTTTGACACCAAATAAAAAGTACAGAAATAAACAGGCCTACTCCTTTCAGGAGGCTAACTCACAGTAGTTCCCTCACTACCAGTTACTAACCCAGCTACTCTGGAAAAGGCTGTGCACTCATGGACTTTGAAGCATGATCGAAACCAAATTTATTGGTAAAATAATGCAACGTTTCGGTCCTCTCTTAGGGACCTTTGTCCAGCAAAATACATAACAAGTGATGATAAATTGTTTAAATACAGAAAAGGACTCACCTCGTGTAACCCAAATGACCCGCAATGATAACGTGTAGGGTATTACGACAGGGGAAAGACCAGTAGAAACTCTGTCACCCAAGAACCATAGCACCCAGAAGGGGAACCACCAAACAGTGCCATCCTGTGTTCAGGAGAGGAAGTAAAGTACAAAGTATTACATAGAGATGACAGCAATATAAGGCAATCTCAGAGAACTTAAATAAATGTTAACGTTCAGGTAAGAAACAATTGAATACATTTTGCTCATTAAGACCATGAGGGCTGAGGGTATTCAGCTCTCTGATCCAAAAACATTCCCATTGGAGGAGCTTTTTATGGCGATCACCACCACGCTTACTGGCCGGAACATGTTCAATGCATGTAAAATTAAAGTTGCTAGCCGCATGATTTGTGGAAAGTTAATGTTTTGCTACAGGTTTTTCAGTGTGTTGATCCCTTATGGCAGTCTTTATGGCTGATCGGTGACCAGCCATCCGCTCCCGTATAGTGCATGTAGTTTTGCCTACATATGCTAGTCCGCATGGACAGGTAATCAAGTAAACAACATAGTTTGTAGTACATGTGATGTGTTACTTTATCCTATATTTATTATTAGATTGAGGATGTTTAAACATCTGTCCTGACCGTATGGATCCACATGTAACGCATCCCTTACATCGATAGCAACCGGGAGGTGCAGTTTTAAGCCGTGTTTGTTTTTTAGCAGAATAGCTCTCAACCAGGTCGGTATTCACGGTGAGATCCCTTAAGTTCGATCCTCTTTAAAGCATTTTGGCAAATATTTATCTCTGGACAGAATGGTCCAATTTTTACTTATGGATTTGTGTATCACCTGAGATGCTGAGGTGAACTTAGTGGAGATTGTTAATCTTTAATCCCTTGACTCAGACAGTTTATTAGAAGTATGTTGGGGATGCAGTAATTCCTTGCATAGTGTTACAAGTTTCTATCTTTGATAGCCTCTTGCAACAAATCTTTCTATCATCTGTTCAAGTTGTTGATTGCGTAGTGTAACATCGGAGTTATTCCTAATCACTCGCAACTATTCTGATTTAGGTAGGGAGGCATTTAGTGCAGGAGGATGGAAACTTGTACTATACAATAGCAAGTTGCGGTCTGTGTCTTTGGGGAACAGACAATATCCCAAGCCATCATTGTGCCTGAAGATTTTTAAGTCCGGAAATGTAATTTCAGACCGATGGTATGCCATGGTCAATTTAACCGGATCCTGCATCTCATTAAGAGATGTGATGAGTGTGATCAATGAGGATTCAGATCCTTTTCAGAGGATAAGTATATCATCTATATAGCGATGATATACTAATAGATGTTTCGCATATTGATCCAAAATTTATTCTTTCTCGTATATGTACAACACGGTGGTGATTGCCATAAAAAGTTCCTCCAATGGGAATGTTTTTGGATCAGACAGCTGAATACCCTCAGTCCTCATGGTCTTAATGAGCAAAATGTATTCAATTGTTTCTTACTATTCTGTACTTTACTTCCTCTCCTGAACACAGGATGGCACTGTTTGGTGGTTCCCCTTCTGGGTGCTATGGTTCTTGGGTGATGGTGTTTCTACTCGTCTTTCCCCTATCCTAATACCCTGCACGTAATCATTGCGGGTCATTTGGGTTACACGAGGTGAGTCCTTTTCTGTATTTAAACAATTTATCATTACTTTTATGTATGTTTGCTTGACAAAGGTCAATAAGAGATGACCGAAATAAATTTGGTTTTGATCATTCTTCAAAGTCCATGAGTGCACAGCCTTTTCCTGAATATTGTATCTTTCTGTGGCACCCAGTACTCAAGACATCTGTAAGCGAGAGTGCATATCCTTATAGACTTGTATGTATATATGTATATATATATATATATATATATATATATATATATATATATATAATTCTTCAAGGTGCACTTTAGTACTCTCCACTTATGTACTGGACTGTGGGATATTTATATATTTTGTTTTCATTGTTGTTGGATAAAACCACTTTTTTATATTATTATTGAATAAACTTTTTAATTTTTGAGTATCTATGGTTTATTGGGTTGACAAAAGCGCATAGATTTGTGGGGGGGGGGTTATCTTTTCATTTTATCCTTAGAGTGGAGGATTTTCTGCTGAGCAGCTTTGGAACCCTGCTTATTTTTTTTTCTTTTAAAGAGCTTAATTGAAAGTTAAGCAAAGTTACAACAAAACAAAAATACATGCAGATAGTACAGCTGGAAGCCGTGAGTCCCAAATACATGGAGAATACATGAGAAAACAACATTATATGGTCAATGTAACACATATATATTAGGCATTTAAAAGTAAGCCAAATACAAAGAGATAAAGGAATATCCATGAAAGGCATCAAATAAGTGATTAGATTATTACATCTCATGATCCATGGGGCATGTGTAGACCTCAGCTAAACAGTGTGAAGAGAAGGAGAGGGATATCTCTCCAGTTTTAGCATCGGGATAAAAAGGCATATTAAGAGGGTAAGAAGAAAGAAAGAGAGGAAGAAGAAAGAGAGTGGAGCAGGAAAGAAAGCAAAGAGAAAAAAAAAATACATATAATAATTGTAAATAATGAGAGCATGAGGGTAAGGGATCCCGGTCCAGGATTCTAGTGATCCAGGGTCTCCAGAGATCCAGATATCTAGGTAAGGAAATAGGAGCTGTTGCATGGCATTTTTCCATAGAGAGCAATGAGTTGACTCTTGAGATCCATAAGGAAAGACAAGGTGCTGACGTGTTCCTCCATAACATAATATGGTCGCTTTTGTACCATTAAGCAGTGGGAACAAGACATAGCATATATCTTTCGATAGGGAGAGGTCCAGATGTTCCTTAAAGAGGAAGAGGAAGAGTAGAGGGTCTAAAATTTACATCTTATACTTGGTTTATAAGCAACCTTTCAAATCTCAGGCAATCGTGTTGTGGCGGTGTAGCTTGTCGAATGTAGGTGATGAATAAAAAGGGTATTTTTATACTTTCCCATAAATCCTTATTCCAATGAGGGATGCAGGGACCTTGCGTATAGAGCTCCTCCCACTAGGAGGCAGTGAACTCTGAATTCAAACTCCACCCGCTGCTGCCTCTATATTCCTGTCATTATGAGCCGACTGCCAGTTTACATATAGCCAAGCAAGAAAAAGTATTAACACCAGGCCAGAAAGCCAAAAATTGACAGTGAATCCCAAACCCATCTAGTTTTCTCTGGGTAGTATGACCTGCATCCTTCAATGGACTAAGAAAAAAGGAATCATCGAGAAGTATAAAAATTCCCTTTTCTCTTGCATCATTAAGGGATGTAGGAGTCAGGAACCAACGCAATTTTAGGAAGGAAAATAAGCCTTCAAAACACATGCTGACAAAACTTGATTTCTGAGATACATAAAAATTCTAGCTTGGTAGAACTTACTAAATGTAATAACCCATGACTAGGGATGGGCGAAAGTTTTCACCTCAAAAGCAAAACAGGAGAAAAACTGCACTTTCTTGTGAGCGCAGTTTTCGAAAAGTGACTTTTTCCCGTTTTTTTCGCCTAGCTCATTGCATTGAAATCAGTGACAATACTGAATTTCTACTAACAATGGCATGCCATTCTATGTTTGTGAGAGAAAGAGAGAGCAGGTAATTATTGAGCTAGACAGGACAGGCTAATAAAGGAGAGTTGAAGCTTAACTTAGGGAGTCTTGTAGGTAGGACATTTGTTATCAGTATTAGGGGAGTCTGGAGGGCATAAAGGGAGCAAAGAAAGTTGACCCCAAATACCCTAACATCTTGATGGATTTGATTTGAAAGGCACAGGCAGCTGTGGTCCAATTTCCTTGCTGATATTTCTGTTATTACTATCTCTGTGTTGGATTTGTCTGGGGGTATGAAAAGGGAGCAAAGGAATTTGATGCCAAATACCCCAACATTCTGTCTGACCAATTTGACTTGAAAGACACAGGCGGCTGCAGTCCAAGTCCCTTGCTGATTGTGCCATTGTTATCGCTGTGTTAAACATGTCTGAGGGTTGTGAGAAGGGAGCACAGAAGGTTGACCCCAAATACCACAACATTCTGTCTGACACAATCGATTTGAAAGACACAAGCAGCTGTGGTCCAAGTTTTTTGCTGATCTTGATGTTATTATCTCTGTGTTATTTGTGTCTGGGGCTGCGAGAAGGTAGAAAAGGAGGTTGACCCCAAATACCTCAACATTCTGTCTGACTGATTTGAATTGAAAGACAAAAGCAGCTGCAGTCCACGTTCCTTGCTGGGGTTTTTTTTTTTAATTTGTTGGGGGTTTTTGACAGTGATAGGGATGGGGGGGTCAAACAGTTAAAAAAATATATAAAAAAAAATATATATATATATGTATATATATATATATATATATATATATATATATATATATATATATATATATATATGTGACAGCAGACAAGCTGCGTGACTGAGGCAGACTTGATTGATGCCAGATGAGACTGAGGCAAGACATCACACTCCATCAGTTCTGTTGTGTACTTAACAGTAAAAACACACACAGAAGTTGAGTAATGTACAGCAAACGAACAAGGGGCTGGGGGGAGAGAGAAAAGAGTAGGAGAAGTGCAGGGACTTGCAAGTAAATTGGTACTTCAAAAATAGACTGCAGCTATGGTTGCTGCAGCATGTGCAATAAATGATGGGGATCCCTATTCTCCCAGAGAGGATGCAGGTTGTCAAGGTCCCACCAAAACTTCCACCACTGGCATGAATACTATAAAAAAAACATATAAGAACACTGAAGACAACAACAAGTCTCATTCTAGTGTTGATGATGGCATAATGGAAGAAGGTGTAGCAGCTCAACCAACTACTGCATCTGGCAGTGAGAAACACGCACCAAAACCCCTGTCCTTAAAGTATTAGTGAACTTTGTGAAAAGAAAGAAAAGTAATTGTTTGAGAAAGCTTAAATGAGTATACAAGGAATGGGCAAGAAGCTGCAGGCAATGCTGAGGATGACATAATGACGACTGATGATGATGATGATATAGATCTAAAATATATCTAGGTGTGGGCGAAATCTCTAGCCGTGTTCACTCGAGAATTTCCACGAAAACCACGTTGTTGTCTGCTTATTCACGGGAAAATCCACTTAAAACTAGCAATTGCAATTTTCTCATTTTATGCCCATTGGCCAAAATTTTTCGCCATTTTTTCAATGGCTAGAAAGTTTCTGCACATTGATTTACGTTGTTTTCGCCTTTTTGCTATAAAAACGTGATGTATTTGTGGAAATCAAACACAATACAAGCAGCTACACAGTGAGGTAGATATGCTATGCTATTCTGCTGTTATCTTTTGGAAAAAATTGAGGCATGAGAGGCTCATAGTGACTGTTATAACTATGAGCAGGTTTAAAAATAATAAATGGAGGGTCTGGAAGGACCCTTATATGTCCACTGAGTCTGAAGAGGAGGAAGTGAGCACTACTGAACCATTGCTGTCCAGTCCCTCTAAATCACCCCAAGGGATCTTGGGAATTTAATGGGAAGGGAGGGAGAAAAGAGAATGGGAAGGGAGAGAGAAAAGCGAATGGGAAGGGTGGTACTAGTGAGAGAAGGACAGGTCAGCTGCCTGTGTCTGCTGCCTCTGCTGCCACCATTGCTGCCCTGCTGCCACTAGTGTGCTGCTGTCAACAGTTCGTCCAAATTCGAAATTCGGACGAATAAGGGTGATTCGGCGTCATTCGGACTGGTCGAAAGGCAAGGGACTGTTCGTAAAAAAACACCCAAATCCGAATAGCACTGATCTGAAAATTTGTTGTTAAATTCGGAAATTCGGACAACGGCTTCCAATGCGCGCATCACTTTCCCTCCATCCCCCTCTAGTACAGATAGCTTCTTTGTTTCATGATGGGGATCGGACTAATGTTAGTGCGTTGCTGGAGCTCAGAGAGAGAAGAAGCAGAAAGAGAGTGTCCAGAAAAATGATATTACTAGCCAGTCTAGTGCCTTATAGTCAGTGTTGTGCCAGTCTAGTGTCAGTCTAGTGCCTTATTGTCACTGTCAGAAGCTGTTTGCTTTTTTTAAAGTGACACACACACACAGCTAATCTGACAGTTGTTGTGTGGGCAGGCATCCAGCATTAGTGCCTTATTGCCACTGCAAGTAATTTTTTGAAATATTAAAAAAATAATAGGAATTTGAAAAATTTGCGAAGTGACAAAGCCAATCTCACAGTTGTGTAGGGATTGGGATGGTATGTTAAATTCGGCCGAATAATTCTGATTATTGCCGAATTTCGTCTGAGTTGAACAGGTCCAGTCCGAAATTCAGATCTCACGAATAATACAAAAAAAATGTATCCGAAATCTAATTTTACCGAAAATTTTTGCCGTGCACAAGTCTAGTTGAAATCAGTGCTGTGCCTGCTGCCATTGCTGAACCTACTGCCACCAATACTATGCCTGCTGTCAGACGTGCTGCCCCTGTTGAAACCAGTGCTGTACCTGCTGCCAGTGCTGAACCTGATGCCACCAATACTGTGCCAAGCAGAGACTGGAAGTTCCATGATGAGCGAAACAACTATCTTCTGCCAATCCACCTCGTTCATCGTTACCTCCCCTGCCAAATGATAGCCACTTTGTTGATGTTAAGATGTGGCAGTTCGTGTCCACCCATTGCACACTGTGTGGTGCACTGACTAAGTGTGGGCGAAAGTTGTCGCTGTGTTCCCGCAAGAAATCCAGCGAAAACCACGTTATTGTCCGTTTTTTACAGGAAAATCCACTTTTATAACAGTGATTAAAATTTTCACATTTTTCTCCCATTGGCTAAAATTCCACGCCAATTTTTCAGTTTCTAGAGTCTGGGAGTTGCAGTAATCTCTCTGGGCATTACTTATTGACCCTTTCTGTGCCTGAATCATCTAGGCAGAGCTATTGCTCCATTCCTCACTGCAGTAGCCTTGGGCTCAAGAGCCAGCGGTTGCGTTATACCACACTATTACTGTGAGGGGACACCGGTTGCCTTCCTTATGTGTATCACAATCCACCCCTAGCATTCTAGGGTTTGCCTACTTAAGCGGTTGCCTTGGTCTCCCTGTGACCCTAACCTCCGGGTCTACTGTTGCCTACCATAAGCGGTTGCCTTGGTCTCCCTGTGACCCTAATCCTAGGGTCAGTGTTCCCTACCAGAGTGGTCTCCCTGTGGCCCTAGTGTCAAGGTCAGTGTGCCTCGTTCCTTTTGAGTTCTGTGCCTCCCAGGCATCCGGGTCTGTGCCAGTCACCTACTCCTGGACTACTTGTCACCTGAGTCCTGCTGTCAGCTCCTGGGCTGTGTTGCCTTCATTCCTCCAGGTTCAAGCTAGAACTCTCGTTTGCCAGTGAATGTCTCCATTTCATTATAAGTACTAAGACTGGCTTGCTATTGCTATATATATATATATATATTCATGTATATATGTTCTGTTATTGTGGGTCTAAGGGCCTAACTAAGTGTTTTGTACTTTATCCTAATAAAGTCTTTTAACCTTACCAATCTGGTCTGAGTGTTCATCAAAAACCTTGACACCAGTATGCTTGAGTCTTGGATTCTGCTTTGGTCTAGTTCCTAGGAAAGTATCACAGTGCCCGTGCTCTTGACTGCAGGCGGCGATATTCTGACTTCCTAATTACACTACCTTGCTCTGATTGGCCAGGTATCTTTGTCGCCGCCCAGTGATAGCCTTTATATACTCTGTCATATCTACACTATGGTGCCCTTTCGTGGTGTACTAGTTCCTGACGTTTGTTCTGTATATCTCTGATCGTGTATGACCTGGACAACATTCCTGAGTTTTCTGTATCACTGCTACTCCGTTGCTGACCGTATCTGGCTGAGAACCCACTCCGTTGCTGGCTGTATCTGGCTGAGAACCTGCTCCGTTGCTGATCATATCTGGCTGAGAAACCACTCCGTTGCTGACTGTATCTGGCTGAGAACCCGCTCCATTGCTGACCGTATCTGGCTGAGAACCCGCTCCGTTGCTGACCGTATCTTGCTGAGAACCCGCTCCATTGTTGACTGTATCCAGCTGAGAACCCGCTTCATTGCTGACCGTACCTGGCTGAGTACCCACTCCGTTACTGACCGTATCTGGCTGATTACCACACTGTTGCCATCTGTGCCTGGCTATACCGCTTGGCTGCCTCCGTTTGGTCCAGTGATACCCGCTGTGGCCTTTCTGTTACGCAAGACAGTGTGCGACGCGTGGCGCTATTATTTTGTCGACCGTAGGCTGAGCATTCGTGCTTTAGCTGCTCTCTTAACCGCCTCAGGCGGTGTGCACACTCTAAGTACCGGTACAGTGTTCATAGCACTGACTGTGTTACTCTGATCACTCTCTGTGTCCACTTCCCTTTCAGCACTGGGATCACTCCCTTTGGGAGTTGCAGTATCTCTCTGGACATTACCGATTGACCCTTTGTGTGCCTGGATCTTCCAGGTAGGGTTAGTGCTTATTCCTCACTGCAGTAGCCTTGAGCTCAAGAGCCAGCGTTGCGTTATACCATCCTTCAGTGTGAGGGGACACTAGTTGCCTTCCATATATATATACATATATTACGATCCACCCCTAGCGTTCTAGGGTTTGCCTACTTAGCAGTTGCCTTGGTCTCCTTGTGACCCTAACCCTAGGGTCAGTGCTGTCTACTAAGCGTTTGCCTCGGCCTATCTGTGATCTTAGTGCCAGGGTCAGTGTTGCCTCGCTCCTTTTGGGTTCTGTGCCTCACAGGCGTCTGGGTTTGTGCCAGTCATCTACTCCTGGACTACCTCTCACCGAAGTCCTGTTGTCAGTTCCTGGACTGTGTTGCCTTCAGTCTTTCCGGTTCAAGCCAGAACCCTCTTTGCTAGTGATTGTTTCCATTTCATCATATATTACTAATACTGGCTTGCTATTGATGTACATATCTGTATATATTTATGTTCTGTTTGTGTGGGTCTAAGGACCTAACTACGTGTATGTACTTTATCCTAATAAAGTCATTTTAACCATACCAATCTGGTCTGAGTGTTCATCAAAACCGTGACAGAAAGATACTGGTCACTTTTTTATGTTTGAAAAAAGATATTGACTAACCTTTTTATGTAGAAGCATTAGAAATCTGTATGTCTAATATAGCTCTGATCAGTGGTTCAACCTGTTCTGTGTCTTTCTAAATGAGAGTTCAGATATAGAATACTGTGTTTCAGATCATTCACTTTGAATTTCCCCCACATCTTTGGATGACTCGTGCCAACCCAGTAGGGGATTCATAATATGTGTGGCGCATGGTCTTTTGACAGGAATCCTCTGTGTATCTGTCAAATCATAGTATAGCTGTGGAGTCAAGAAAAGATGTAGGCTGTAGGTCTGATATTGGTGTTACCTTGATCCTTCTGTTGTGAAACATTGGTGAATTATTATTCTTTATTGTCTGTTTCTATCTTTATTCTCTCCCTCTCTGGATTCCATCATGGTGTCTGGTGGGATACAGGGTAATCTGACTTGCTCGAATATGTAACAAACTGATAATGAACTTATGGGTATTAAAGACCTGAAAAAATTCTGAGTTAGAAAGGTAAATTGCGGAGTCTAGATCAGGTATTATGTGTAGTCAATACTACAGGCAATTCCTTAGCTCATTTAGGAAAGACTGGAGATTACATTTTCTAAATGATCTAGTAAGTATGACTTTTGGACATGATTTGATTGGTTTTATTTTGCGAACACAGTAGAATATGGAGTGATCACTAAATACATTTAACTGACTAACAACCTTGTGAGAGAGAAAGCAGAAGATCCCCCTTCTAAGTGTACTCAATAATATGTGTCAAGATGAGCCCATTAACTCTTTGAATACCTGAGTGGTGCACAAAGTCTTACAAAGCTATGCATTGCATGCCCTTCTGGCATTCAAAGGGTTATCTGTATCTTCGTAAGTTCAGCCTCTCTGGGTCCCAAGGACTGAGAAAAGTATATAACAGTATTCTAACCATTTTTGCCTTAACGTTATGAGTATCACTTAACATATAATTTATATAAATTAATGTATTTCTTTTTAATGAATCCTCATATTCACTTGACTGTCTGAGTCCAAGTCACTCTCAACATTGTGCTGGTTAAGTGATGCGGTACCTCTTGATACTATTAGCATAACACTATCCATAGACTAATATATATAGAGAAAGGTTTTACCATATAGAAAATTAACTCATTTTCTCCTTATCCAAAGGAGAAGGAATGTAATTATTAGTATTGTCTCTTGTCCTGTCAACCCCATGGACTTAAGTTTCAGGCAGACAGGATATTTATGTACTTTAAAGGGATAGTAATGTTTCATAATAAAAGCAGCTCTAATTAATCATCATAGTATTTGGACTTTGGAGAGTGTTATTTCAATTCTGTCAGAGTTATAGTTCAAGAGTAATTCAATGACAAAGTATCCCCCTCCCGCCCCTTTTACTGATGTAACACTGCTCAGCCAGATCAGAAGGGAGGTGCCCAGGTAGATTGCAGAGAGGGACAATCTTCAGTTAAGATAAGGGAAAAACCTGAAAAACTTGTCAAGGGGGGAAGGGCTTTCATTGTTCTCATAGGAAGAAGATTGTCCCCTTCTGTTATCTGTCTGGTCTATGGACTGGGTTCCACATCTGAGAAGAGATGGCTTACACTAGATAAAAGGGGCGGGAGAGGAAACTTTGCTTGTGAATATCTCTTAAACCATAACGGTTAGAGAGATGAGACATATCATTCTTCATGTTTTTTTAATGCCTACAAAATAAAATAAAGTTAAAATGAAGTATTACTATCCCTTTAAGAGCTCTCCCAGCTAAGTAATGTTTAAACATTCCCCTACCTCCTGAGGTCACAAAAAGTAAAAAAAAAAACAAAACGGCAGACATCTTGGGGTTAGGGATGGGTAAAATTTTTCACCTCAAACCAAAATTGGCGAATAATGGCTCTTCCCACTTGGGAAATAATTTCCTGTGAAAAGTGCAGTTTTCCTACTTTTTTTGACTAGCTCATTGCATTAAAATCAATGGGAACAATGAATTTACACACAACACATAGCAAATTTTGTTTCCTAAAGACATAGTATAAAAGGGGTATGAGGGTGCCAGTGTTGGTGGCTTGTGGAAAAACAATCAGTTGAACAGGAATTTTTTTTTTGTGGTGGGGGATTGTTGACTGGGATTGGGGGATAGTTAATAAAAAATAAATAAAATGTAAAAAAAAAAATAACACATAGTATAAAAGGGATCTGAGGAGGATGCCTGTGTTGGTGGGTGAAGTCTGGGGAAATAATTAGTAGAACAGGGAATTTTTTGGGGGGTGGGTTGTTGACTGGTATTAGGGGGGGTTAGTTAGTAAAAAATTAATAAATACAATTAAAAATAGAATAAGAAATTGGTAGGTACCATAACAGAGACAGGGTTTCCCTGACATTATCTGTGACTGGGGCAGACTGATACATGACAGGACAGATTATTTTGTAGATCACAATTTGTAAGACTTGTTGTTAGAGGCCTAAGGCCTGAGGAAACATTGATTTGTAGGACTTAGACTTATTAGAGGCACATGACCTGAGGAAATATTGATTTGTTGTAGGACTTAGATTTGTGTAAGGCCCAAGCCCTTAGGAAACATTGATTTGTAGCACTTAGAATTGTTTGGCACAAGCCCTAAGGAAACACTGATTTGTTGTAGTTAGTCCCAAGCCTTGTGGAAACATTGATTTGTAGGACTTAGAGTTTTTAGGGCCAAGCAAAAAGGAAAAATTGATTTGTAGGACTTTGGCTTGTTAGCATCACAAGTCCTGAGGGATCAGACACAATTTTTATTAATTCAGCTTGTTAGCATCACAAGCCCTGAGGAATCAATGATTTGTAGGAATGAGGCTTGTTAGAAGCAAGCCACCCCAAACTATTATTTTTATTTTTAAAGAACAAGCCCTGAGAAAAAAAAAATATGCCCTACTCACCTAGTGCCAGCTGGTCATGTTATAGTGGCCAGTGGCCACTGGCCATTGTCAACAAATACCCCAGTGTCATTAAGGAATTTGTGACTGTTGTTCTTGCTAGACTTGTGTGATTCAGTTCAGCCAGTTTCAGAAATCAGAGGAATAAGGCGTATTCTGCATCATTCGGACCTTCCGAAAGCCAAGGTCCACCCACAAAAAAAAAAATCAGAATCCAAAACAGACCTACTCTGAAATTTCGGTGTAAATTTTGGAAATTTGGATGGCGCTCTCCCACCTGAAACCATTACAATGTTGCCATATGCTGCTAAAAATACACTGCACGGTGCTTTCCCACCTGAAACTTACAATGTTGCTACATGCTGCTAAAAATAGATCTAGTAAAACAGATGCTTTAAGTTCATGCAAAGTGCAGATATTAACCACATAAGGACACAAGCAATTCTGGCATTTTTGCTATGTGTGTGTGTGTTAAACCATAATTCCTATCTTTCTCATTTATTGCACAAATACGTATTATATACCATTTTTTAAAGGGCAGAAAGGGCTTTAATTTGATGAGACATATACATATATACATTCTCATTTATTATTAAAAGAATTAAAAAATTACAAAATGAAAAAAAAACAACTTTTTTTTAGTTTTAGCAGTAATAAAGTGTTACATAATGGGTGCAGCTTAAGAAAAGTAATTCAGAATTATGTATTTGTCCTGATGGACTCACTTATGAGGCTTGCCTTGGCAGGTGAGCTTACATTCAAATGACCATTGGAGTGAAACTAAAAGCCTCCAATTATTTAAATGTGCATAGGGATTTGGGACAGAGCGCAGGTAACTCTTTTTGTTTTTTGTACTATGTATTTTCAGCTGATGTATACTATAACCATTGCTGCTGCCCAGGAGTACTGGGAGTTTGAGCGCAGGGCTTTATTTTGTGTGTTTGTTGTATATTATTCATTTGTATCACATAGCCATGTTACATTGCTGCCGGTCACCCCATATTTACCCTATTAAGGGTTAATAAGTGTGTAGGGGTTTATAAAATACCCCTTCCTGTCTCATTAGATATTAAATATTATTATTAATTTAGGTTAATGTATTTTTTATTTTTATTTGTTTAATTTAAATTTTTTATTGAATATTTTAAAGTTTTTTTAAATTCGGCTGAATAATTCGGACTATTGCCGAATTTCGTCCGAGTCAATCAGGTCCGGTCTGAAATGCGGATACTCCAAATGGAAAAAAAAAAATTGTCCGAAATCGAATTTTACCTAAAATTTCTGCTGTGCACAAGTCTGTTTCTTGCTGCTGTTGCTGAGTTGTTTAAGCAGCAGGATGATTAGGCAGCTCAGTGGGAATGGGATCAACAACAGCAGTAATGTGGGTGATGGATGATCATGGTTCTGCTTGCCACTTCTAGCTCCAGTGATGAGCCTGAGGCAGTAGCAGCATCACAAGTATCCCCCACCACTTCAGGTATATGTGGAGAAAAAACGTTGGCCAATAATGCTTCTCCACCTGCCATTCTTCCAAAATGATGGGTATGCTGTTGGAATATAAAGTTTTTCTTTGAGAGCAGGAACTGTGCCTCTCATCAGCAACTGCAGTGCGCACAGTGTGTGTGGTAAATAAGGAAATGACTGGGAACAATGGGCACATCTGCACTCACATCAAACACCTGTCAGAAATGACATCAAATACCATGACGCTTTGGGTCCCCACTGTCACTATGCCCCTTGTCTACTCCCCACTATGTACACATGACAACTTGTAGTTTAATAAAAATGATGAACCCTCCCTGCCACCACCTTAGCGTATTCTGTGGGATGGAATATCCACAGATGACGCATTCTGCCCTGGTTGTGATTATCCTCCACCACACTTCCATGTGTGGTCAGTGCACCACACAGTGTACTATGGGTGAACACAAAAAGCCACATCCTAACATCTACTTAAGGCTATCAACTGGTGAGGGAAGTAAAGATGAACGAGGTGGATCACCAGAAGATGTAATTACATGATCTTCCCATGCCTGGACACTAGAGCAAGAAGGTGATGGTGAGCCAGGTGTTTAGCTTGTCATTGAACTTTCAAGCTCTGTCTGGGTTTCTCTATTCTTCCTCCTCTTTTTCTACCTCACCTCTTGTTGCCTTTGGGGCGAGTCAGGGGGTACAGCAACAGTGGTGCCCAATTTTTTTGGTGAGGGTTTGGCTTTAACATGCTTCCCATAAAATTCATGGTGTCTGTGTTTCATATATGTGGTGAGAGTGGTTGTGCCAAGGTGAATTCCCTCCTTTCCCCTATTCAATGATTTATCATAAATTGTGCACAGTGCCATTGCTGATGACTGTACTGAGAAAAATAGTCCCACACCCAGGACTTCAGGGGGGAGGGAAAAGGTGGAGGAGAATGGCCGCTTTCTTCTTTTCCTCCACATTCCCCTTCACTGTCTGGAGCAGAGGGTGATGTTGCTGCTGTTGCTGCTACTGCCTCAGATTCATCACCTAGGACCAGGAGTATTACTGCTGGAAAGTGGAACCTGTCCTAGTCCTGCATTACTGGACCCCATTCCCACTGTGTCCAAGGTTCTGTGGCACAATAGCCTGCTCCTCAGCATCCTGCTGACCTTGCACTCAGCAGCAGCTGGAATTACAGCAGCAGCAAACTCTGCCAATTTCTAAAATGCCACTGCTGGTGGTGGTGATGCCCATTATCAGCCCTGTCTCCCATTCATTCTTGGTTTGGACTAAACATGCCATTATGTCTCTTCCACTCCAGCTTTCACCACCTCCAGTCACTCCTTGCTGCTGCTGCTCTATTACAAACGTCTCGCCGTTTGGAGGTGATGAAATATGTGACAGAGAGTCCCTTTTGTCACACTTGCCATCTCATGTTGACCTGAAGAAGGCAGACTGGCAGCACTAGCAGCAAGCAGAAACAGCTGATTTGTGCTCATGGTGGTGGTGTTACTCTTGCTGCTAGGCAACAATTCTGCCTTCATCATGATCATGTTCCATCTGGACAATGCCTTGGGAGAAGGGGACTCCCAGGGTCAGGGGAATGTTGTGGGTCCCTTGACCACTTGTCTGAGCACTCTGCATTACTTCCCCTACCACCTCAGCATCAGTAGGAGGATCCACTGTAGTAACACTAGTCCCACCAGCTGCTGCGCCATCAATATTACTACTAACACCAACCACATCAATTTCAGTCTCTGAGTCTTCCTTCTCACTAGTAGTATGATGATCACCCCCTCCCTCACTTCTGTCTGTAGCTGCTGGAACTTCTTAGCAGTAGTAGTGCCCGGACTCCTTAGTGATAGCAAGTGTGACTTAGGGTCCACTGCTATCACATTTGACATCATCTCCTCTTTCCCCCATCCTGAGAATCACAAGACTCCCTGGCAGGAACAGCACTGGCAGCAGGAACAGCACTGGCAGAAGGAACAGCACTGGCAGCAGGCACAGGTAGCTGACCTGTCCTGCTCACACTACAATCCTCTTCTTCCTTTGGCTTTGGGTGATGTAGGGGAACTGACCATCATTGGGTCTGGGGAATCAGGGCATCCAGAACCTTTAATGTTGGTCGTGGTCACTTCCTCCTCCTCAGACTCACTGAATTAATTACGGTCCTTCCAGCTCCTCATTTTATTAATATTACAGTTGCTCATAGTTATAGCAATCACTATGAGCCTCTTCTGCCTCAATTTTGTTATATAACTCACAGCACAACAGCCTACCATCCTCACTCTCTCAGTAGCTGCTTGTATTGTGTTTCGCTTCCTGGAAAACACCACGGTTTTATAACGAAATGTTGAAAAACATGCAATTAAAGGGGTGAAAAGTTTGTAGGCATTGGAAAAAATAGCAAAACATTTTTGGCAATGATCAAAAACAGTGAAAATTTTAATTGCCTTATTTAAAGAGAATTTTCCCACAAAAAAGCAGACAATTACATGGTTTTCGTGGATTTTTCAGTGGGAACACGATGGGACCTTTCTCCCACCTCTATTAGTGATGACAGGGTATGGAGCCAGGAGTGGGAGGAGTTTGCGTTTAGAATGCCCTGCCTCCTAGTGGTAGGAGCTCTTTTCCCAAAGTTTTAGCATCCCTCAAAGACGCAAGTGAATGTACAACTATCCTACATAGTATTCAACTTTGTAGAACATAAAATACTTTGTTTAGTTTAATCATTTCCCAAGTACTATGTCATTTTTAGCTATTGTACATCAAGACCTTGTTTCTCTTTTACAGGTGACACAGCTATTTATAGGAATATTTAATATTACACTTGGTATTGTTGTAACAGCTTCACATTACGAAAGATACCGTCACTTTGACCTTCTGATTTATACTGGTTTGCCTTTTTGGTCTGGGATAATGGTAAGCAGTTGTATATTTTTAAATGTGTTTATTTGTCTTGTTAAAGGGATAGTAATACTTAAGTATTACTAATCCCTATAGTAAAGTACTACTAAAACAAATGTATTGCCCCCAGTGTCATCTCTCAAACCTTTATGGTTTGAGAGATGATCGCTCCTAAAGTTGCCCTCTCCCTCCTCCTTCCCCGAAGTCAGCGTTGTAGCTGACTGAAGGGAAATCCGGTCATAGATCATGGCGGCTCTGCAGCAGAGCAGCGATCGCTTTAATTAAAAAAAAATCTTTCACTAAAAAGGTCTTCTACGTGTGCTTGCAAACCAAGCACATGTAGAAGACCATTTCAGTGAAAGTTTTCTTTTTTAGGAACGCGATCGTGGCTGTGTTGCAGAGCCGCCTGAAAGTCATACGACTAGCTTCCCTGCAGTCAACTAGAACACTGACTTCGGGGAAAGGGGAGGGAGAGGAGAACTTTAGGAGAGATCATCTCTCAAACCATAAAGGGTTGAGAGATGACACTGGGGGCAATACATGTATTTTTTAGTAGTACTTTGCTATAGGGATTAGTAATGCTTAAGTATTACTATCCCTTTAATTCCCAGTTATTGTATCAGATTTCTTTCAACTATATTGTTGAGATAACTCATTTGGTTAATGCAAGAGCTGCAGAATCTGTTCAAACTTTGTTCTAGTCCTGGCAGGGTCAACTTATCCTTCTGGGGTAGATAAAATGAATACCCTTATATTGGGTAATAATGACATCTATAACTGGTCATGTGCTTGAAAATTAGATATAATCTCAATGTATACTTCCTGGTTAAATACTTTGATACTATTTTAAGGATCAGGCAATTGATACATGTAGTAATTTAGTTTAATAATTAGGATTATGGTATCAATCTTAAATCTATAAAGGTTTCTTCAGAATTGTATGATAATTCAGATGAGTCACTTTATTAATGAATTGCTATTTTACGAATCATTTTTAAAAATGTATTTTAGGCAAGACAGCTGTACTCACCTATTAATCACATGTACATTATTGACTGTGGTCAATGAAAGAAGACTTCTCAGGCATAGAAAGATCAGGAGGAAGGAAGGAGGGCAAATAGAATTTCCAAAAGGGTTAGATTAACCCGTTAAAGACCAGAAGACATTGCAAAGAGATGCATTGCACACCCTACGGATACTTAATGGGTTAACAAATAAAAAAAGCAACAATAGACAGAATTCCCAAATACAGGGAAAAAAAATTAAAATTGCCTGATAGAAAAATTTATTATATTGACATGTTTTTTAACACCTTAACGACTGGTAACGTGTCAAGACCGTCACACCTGGCCAGACGTTAAGGACCGGTAAGGATCCCGGCACTTCATGGAATCCTGGGATCACAATACCAGAATGCAGCGATGAATAAAAATTGCTGTGGTTCTCTAGGGCACCCCACCCCCAGACCGTTTGGTCCTTAAGGGATTAAATGTCATATAAGAAATGATACAGGTTACTTGAACTAAGGACATTGCCTCCAGTTTGCAGTTTCTAACAGTGGTACACAGGGTCATATTTCCCAATAGGCAGAGTAAGCAGCTGCCTAGTGCTGAGCTGCACATTTTGAGGGGAGTCTCGACTGTCCTGGCCACACCCAAATTCTGAATTGTGGGTGTGACCACACCAATCTCAGTGGCCAGTTTTATATCTCTTTACAAGGTAATATTGTAATGATTTCAAGATCTCTCTAGCAACCAAGGTGTTAAAGCTTTTTTTTATCCTTGCTTATCATAGGTGAAGGGTATTTTCTGTGCCAGGAAATAGTGGTTGGCTCTGGGGGTTGGGCCAAGTGAGGAACAGGGGTGTAATCCAGTAAATCTATCCTTGGTGGCACAGAGGAAAACCAGCTTTGCATGTTGTTACTAAGGGCTCGATCCAATAGACCCCGGAGGCCTAAAATCTAGTCTTACATAGGCTCTGAGGGAGCAGCCATTCCTGCCTTTTCCAGGGCTCGTGTTGATTGTCTAGGATTATCTATGACTGAACTGATGTAAGATAACAATAGAAGAACAGTGGACACTAATCCACCTGACATTAGCACTTATCTTTCAATACAATCATCACAAAAACTATTAAATCAATGCTCAATGAAAAGGACAATTTACACGTTAAAGAGCAAGTTTAGGGATGTGATGTGAAACATTCATTTTTGCATATTCTAGTACATGATATTTAGTGTTATATCAACTGTTTCATATTTTGGTGTTATAGTCCCTTTCACCCTGGGTCGGGCAATCAATAAACAGCATAGAGGGCTCACTCATACGCCTGTATAGTCCCTAAACTTAGGGTGACCACTTTTCCTGGCTTTCCAGGACAGGCCTGTATTTTAAATGTGTGTCCCATGTCCTGGCCAGCCCCCTCCTGGGACAATACAAAGTCCTGTAATGAAGACTCCAGAACCCAGAGTCCTAAGCATTAGAAGGAGAACTTCCCACTGCCTACTGTGACAGGAAGTGATGCCTCTGCTGGGCTACAAAAGTGGCTTCCAGTCAGAGCTCTAAACACTAGAGAGGACTGAGTCTTGATCCTGACATCAAACAGGAGCTGCAGTGCAATTGTGTTGCAGTGTAATACTAGTCTAAGACTTTGTATGTATGTTTTCTTATAGCCCACAACAGGCTTCACCTGGAGTCACAGCAGTCAGTGAGGAGTTCTCCCTTTACTATGCAGAACACTGTGGTGTGCTGGAGAAAGAGCAGCCTGTGCAATGATGTCCAGGAAGTTCAGTGACCCCTCCAGCACAGCTGCTCCCGAGCCGAGGAAAAGCACTATGCAGCTCTCTTCTCCTTTCTCCGCAGTGTCCCTGAATGGCAGATTGGAAATGTGTTCTCCCTACCTAAGCTGCCCATTATTCCCTCACTCCCTCCATACCTCTATGGCACTCAAAGCTCTTGTTTAGATCAAGTAGTACTAACAACAGAGTTTGATGCTTTTGGAATTCTGGATTGTTTTAAACTAACTTTGGACTAGATTACATTACAGCCAAATGGCTGATTGGCTGGTGAAATTGCAGCAAAAAAGCTCCTTTTTTAAAAAAATAAATAAATTAGCAGATACATTAAGTCTGCTTTGTGTCCCAAGGAGGCTAACTCAGGATGTATGGTAGGCTGATCAAAAACCCATAGATCATAATTACAAACGGACATTAGCCAATCAGGCAATTTCTGGTTTCACCGTTCGAGGCTGTAGAAGCAGAAAAAATGCCTAATGGAGGCACAGGGGTAGATATAAAGGCAAGCGTTAGCATAGCCGGTAGGGCCAAAGTGAATACCGGCTGTTAAACTAACATGTCTTACGCGGTATTCAAAGGCTCTTCCAGCTAAATTTAGAAAAGATGTTAAAGGGATAGTAATACTTCATTTTAACTTTATTTTATTTTGTAGGCATTAAAAAAACATGAAGAATGATATAAGTCTTATCTCTGAAACCTTTATGGTTTAAGAGATATTCACAAACAAAGTATCCCCCCCCCCCGTTCAACCAGATCAGAAGGGAGATGTCCAGGTAGACTGCAGAGAGGGACAATCTTCAATTAAGATAATGGAAAAAGCTGAAAAACTTGTCAAGGGGGGAAGGGCTTTCATTGTTTTCATACAAAGAAAATTGTCCCCTTCTGTTATCTGTCTGGTCATACAACCAGATTCACATCTGAGAAGAGATGGCTTACACTAGGAAAAAGGGGCGGGGAGGGGAACTTTGCTTGTGAATATCTCATAAACCATAAAGGTTTGAGAGATAAGACTTATATCGTTCTTCATGTTTTTTTAATGCCTACAAAATAAAATAAAGTTAAAACGAAGTGTTACTATCCCTTTAAGCCACAAAAACGATCTTGTGGCTAAACATCCATTTTGTGAGTTAGGTTCCCAAAATGCCGTTAAAAGCAGCGATATTGGAAATATAACAGTAAAAAACAATGAACTGTCGGTGCCTGACATACTGCCAAGCACCAATCGTTAACTAATCCATGTTACACTTACCTGTCATCCATTGTCCTTCTGTCTTCTCTTCTTTCTTCTATCTACTGCCTTCTCTTCTGTATTCTTTCTTCTTTTTCTCCTGTCTGTAAAAGAAAAGAACATATTAAGTACCAAGCATGAACTAAGACATTGTTTAACCCTTTGAGTGGCAGAGGGGTATGCAATGCATTGCAAAGCAATGCGTTGTGTACCTCACTGGCACACAAAGGGTTAAATAGTATTGCACCATAAATATTCCCATTTTACATGCCTCTATGTAACGCCCACAAGTATAAACATGCCAAGAAATAATATGATCCATCTAGACAGAAATAAATGTCATCCATTAATGCAAAGTAAAAGAGCTTAGCTCAATTATTCATGTCTCTGCCTCTTGGAGCGGCCGCGAGGGCGGCGGCAGCGGAGACACAAATGTCCAGCGTGGCTCCCCTTCAGCTCTGTACGGGCCGATGCCCGTAACACATATGGGCAGGCTCACTTCAATTTCCCTCGCAGCCATTGGCTGGGATGTTCTTCACATCCCAACCAATCAGATTAAAGAACAGCCTCTTAAATCTGCTTCTCAACCTTTTCCTGCCTCCTCACGTGTCTTTTTTGACTAAAACACTTTGATTGATTTACTACTTAGCAACATGCCCTCACACTCCCCTTTCACTTTGCAATGCCCCTGAATCATTCTTTTACATATATTTGTAAGACACACAATACACTTTACCACCCCGAGTTCTGCCCTTTCCCCTTCACCTCTTCTCTACCAGTTCTGCCCATTACAAGGGTTAAGTGCCACAATATATGACGCATTGTTTCCTAAAGCAAGTATTTGCCCTGTTTTTAACACTTGAAGTCTCAGAGGGGTTAGCAATCAATTACACTGCACTGCATTTTTACAATCGGCTGTACCTTGGGACCAAGCTAAGAATGTCAAGGTCTCATGGTTATTAAACATGCAGGTTGCTTACCATTCTTAAATACTGACTAATATCATCCCTTGGGTACCATCTTATTGGACCACATTTTTTTGGAATGAAACTTTCTTGGTTCTCTATCAGTTGGAGCTACATGACTGTATGTGGTCGCTCTGGTAGCTATCTCCACAGTAAATCCTCTGAGTTCCTCTTATTACAGGTGCTATTAGTGAGACATGCCAGTTAAGCTAGTTAACGTATATACAACAGGAATTAGGTGGTTCAAAAGAAAAAAAGTAAAAAAACATTTCTTTATTAAAGGCAAATAAAACCATGACTGGTTTCTATATTTTCAGAGGGTAAACATCACTGTGAGAAGCTGTTTGAGATCTCATGCATTCTTCTAATATCAACTTTCTTTTTATCCCAATAGTACACCATTTCTGGATCACTTTCAATTGTTGCTTCTTGCAAACCAGGATTAAGAAAAGTAAGCTATAAAGATGTACAAGAAATATGGCCTTTGGTTGATATTTTAAAAAAGAGGAGCAATTCTGGTGCAAATCATCTTCACCATAGGGTACAAATAATCGTTCATCAATTAACCATTGATTTAAAATGGGGTTTTAACCCCTTCAACATTTAACCCTTTGAGTGCCAGAGGGGTACGCAACTCATTGCTTTGCAAAGCTTTGCGTACCCCTCTGGCACTCAAAGGGTTAAAGAGTTTTACAGTGCATCACAAAGCAATTCATCGTATTCAAGTATTAAAGGTTAGAAGCCTCATTTAAATTAATGAGACTCTTTACTTGTTCCCCATGATGCAGCTGGTTAGCTGGAGACCTGCTCTACTTTTATTTCTTGTCTATTGCTCCAATCTGCAAAAGATGTTATCAAAATATTTTACAGTAAATGTTCAGAGATAATGTCTCTTTTCAAGTTAAAACTATGAAAAAATAGTAAAGAAATTGTCTTTAAAGTGAGCATAGTCAAAACAAATCATCTTTATAAAATGACGGTATTAATCCCAGTTTTGACTCCACATATAACAGCAAAAAAATTCTGATATTAAAATGTCTATGTAAATGAAATACTGTAATCAAAAGGTGTAAAATGCTCATGGAGAATGAAAAAAGCATATGGATACCCTCCCCACTGGGGTTCTATCACTGTGCCCGTGCTATGCTGGAGACATTCTGTCAGTTTCCACTACTGCTTACGCCTATTGGTTGACGTTACTTTGTCCCGCTCAGTATTTGTCCTTAAATACTGGGTTTTGTCACTTCTCCGGTGTCCTTTTGTGGTGTTTCCGTTATCAGTGCTTCTTGTTTTTGTGTGATCTCTGTGTACCGATCCGGATTGCCTGACTACTCTGCATCTCGTTCCTGCCTGTGTACTGACCCGGACTGTCTGACTACTCTGCAACTCGTTCCTGCTCTGTGTACCGACTCAGATTGGCTGACGTTCCTGCTTTGTGTACCGACCTGGCCAGGCTGACGTTCCTGCTCTGTGTACCGACCTGGCCAGGCTGACGTTCCTGCTCTGTGTACCGATCCGGATTGGCTGATGTTCCTGTTCTCTGTACCGACCCGGCCCGGCTGACGTTCCTGCTCTGTGTACCGACTCGGATTGGCTGACGTTCCTGCCTGTGTACCGACCCGGCCAGGCTGACGTTCCTGCTCTGTGTACCGATCCGGATTGGCTGATGTTCCTGCTCTGTGTACCGACCCGGCCCAGCTGATGTTCCTGCTCTGTGTACCGACTCGGATTGGCTGACGTTCCTGCCTGTGTACTGACCCGGCCCGGCTGGGGTTGTTTGGCTGTGCATCTCTCCTGCTGACACTCCATCCAGTTTCCAGTTGTTTTTGTTATCCAGGATCCTCTCTGTCTCCAGACAGTACCTCGTACCACTATATTGCTTGCAGTCTAGTCTCTGTTACTGTCGGTGTCGCCCAGGCGACATTGCTGGTGTGTGCCTTCCATCTGTGCACCACGATACGCTGGACCTCTTCCTGCCATTCACGCTGAGGTTGGGTTTACTCTGGGTGCCTCAAGCAGTTCACCTGATCTTGCAGTCGACATTGATCTGAGCGTTAACCCTTCGGGGTGGGTGCTAGTCACCAGCTATCTATCAATGGAGTCTCCAGTTGGGTGCCTCTCTGGGCTCGTTGCCAGTCCTCCGCTACTGTTACTGCAGTCCAAAGGTTGCTCTGGTCTCCGTTGTCTATTTGGGCGTTACTCGATATTGTGCACTCTCTTCAGACTGAAAGTCTTAAAGGGCCTCGCGCTATGAGGGCCTGTCAGCCCTCCTGGCCTAATAGTAACCCATTCAGTGCTGCCTAGCTTGAGATTCACACGAAAGTTACCTGACCTGTGTCAGTATATTGTGTTGTTGTATTTTGCATATACTGGACCCGTGTGGGTATACCTCTCTGTAACCTTTTGTTACAGTCCGCGTCGTCCGCGCCGTCCTTGCCAGTAGCTTGACTGGCTTTAGGACGGCTGGGCGCATGCGCGCGTTTCCACACATGCGCAGTTGTAGGAAGTGACGTCGGTTGTCGCACCGACGTCATTTTCAGGGCGCCCAACGTCCATTTAAGTCGGTGGGAACGGGGACTCGGCGCTCAGTTGTCACTTGCGTCCCGGGGGTTTGTCAGCCCTAACAAGTGCCTTATAGCATTCCTGCATTCTTCAGCCCTATCCAGGGCCTTCCAGCTTGCCTGCATCCTTCAGCCCTAACCAAGGCCTTCCAGCTTGCCTACAGCCTTCAGCCCTAACCAGGGCCTTCCAGCTTGCCTACAGCCTTCCACCCTAACCAGGGCCTTCCAGCTTGCCTGCTGCCTTCAGCTCTAACCAGGGCCTTTCAGCTTGCCTGCAGCCTTCAGCCCAACCAGGGCCTTCCAGCTTGCCTGCTGCCTTTAGCCCTAACCAGGGCCTTTCAGCTTATCAGCACCCTTCAGCCCTAACCTTGTGCCTCCGTGACCAGCCAGCAGCTTCAGCAGATTTCAGCCTATCTTGTCCTTCTCAGGTCAGCCAGTATCCTCCAGTGGCCTTCTCACTGATCTCTTCTCTGGAACTCATTTAACTTCAGGTACTGACTTTTGGCTTGTTATACTGGACTTGCTCTACCTCAGCCTGCCCTGACCTCTGGCTTGTTATACTGGACTTGCTCTACCTCAGCCTGCCTTGACCTCTGGCTTGTTATTGCTCTATCTCAACCTGCCCTGACCTCTGGCTTGTTACACTGGACTTGTACCATCTCAGCCTGCCCTGACCTCTGGCTTGTTACACTGGACTTGCACCATCTCAGCCTGCCCTGACTCTGGCTTGTTACACTGGACTTGCACCATCTCAGCCTGCCCTGACCTCTGGCTTGTTACACTGGACTTGCACCATCTCAGCCTGCTCTGACCTCTGGCCTGTTATACTGGACTTGCTCTATCTCAAGTGATCCATCCTTGGCCTACTATTTCTATTTCTTATAGTTACCCTGCATTCTGGGTTCCTTACCTATCTACTTCAGATCATATAGCTTCCTGCTAACCTCTGGGTGGCTCCTCCCACCCAGAGATAGGATTCAGCAAGCTAACACTCTTACAGTAACAACTGAGCCCAAATTGTTATGGAACCCGCAGGGTTGTTAGAAGCTCTAAATACCCTGGGCAGTCAGATATCCGCCCTCACTACGTCTGTACAGGAGTTACAGGTCAACCAAACTCATCTTCAACAGCAATTACAGGACCTTCAACCAGGTATGACCCAAGCAGCAGGAGGCCCTACACCACCACTTCCTAACCCTGAAATGAATACTGTTCCGGAACCTCGGGTTCCCCTGCCTGAAAGATTTTATGGGGATAGATCCCGGTACAGGTCCTTCATCACTGCATTTGAACTGTTGTTCTCAATCCACGCACCTATGCTTCTGACTTCACCAAAGTACGTACTACCATCACATTGTTAGGAGGAGAACCACAGGGCTGGATCCATCACCTGTTACAGACCAACAGTCCTGTATTAGATACATGGCAGGCTTTCCATCAGGCTATGGATTCATTATATGATGACCCTTTCAAAACGGCCTCTGCTCAGGTAGCATTAAGGTCTCTGACTCAAGGCAGATGCCCAGTTGAGGACTATGTTGCAGGCTTCCGTCGTCTGTCCATTGATTCCAAGTGGAATGAAGCTGCGCTTATGGTTCAGTTTCATCTAGGCCTATCTGAAAGCCTGAAGGATGAACTGGTTCGGGTACCTATACCAGTTACACTGGACAAGATCACTCATCTCTCCATACAAATTGACCGTCGCCTGAGAGAACGCGGCGTGAACGTTCTGCTACTTCTTTTCCTCCCCATCGTACTCCAACTTCATCTCAAACGCATATTCCTCTTACCACCACAGAGGAACCTATGCAGTTAGGTGTTCTACAAGGACCTCTATCTAAAGCTGAACGGGACCGTAGATGACTTCTTAATCTTTGCCTCTATTGTGGAAAAGGAGGTCACCACCTCAGGACCTGCGATACCAGACCACGGCCTTCCCAAGGTAGGCATTTTTTACCTGCAACGTCATCCGCTGCTATTCTATTGCCCACTCCTTCGTATGTATCCCTCTCTGTTATTCTACAGTGGAACACACAGCAGAGTGAAGTGTCGGCCATCATAGACTCTGGAGCCAGTAGTTGCTTCCTGAGCCTGGAGACAGCTCAATCCTTGGGCATACCCATCCAACGCAAAGCTCAACCACTCATGCTTCAAATGGCTGATGCAAGTTATCTACAGTCAGGTCCCATTCTTTATGAGACCTTACCTATGTATCTTCTTACTGCTGTAAATCATAAAGAAGAAATTCAATTTGAAGTTATTCCATCTCTTTTGTTTCCTCTTATTTTGGGTCTTCCTTGGTTACAAATTCATGACCCCCATATTGAATGGTCTTCCAAAACTGTAACCTTTCTTTCTACCTACTGTAAAGAGAAATGTCTTCTCAAAACAAAGCCTACACTTTTGACCTGTGTTATAACTTCATCTATACCCAAAGCCTATCAGGATTTCTCAGATGTTTTCGACAAAAAAGGAGCCGACCTTCTTCCCCCTCATAGGCCATATGATTGTCCCATCGAACTCCTCTCCGGATCAACCATACCCTATGGACATATATATCCTCTGTCTGGACCAGAACTACAATATCTTAAAGAGTACATATCCGAAAACTTGGAGAAAGGATTTATTCGACCTTCCACTTCTCCAGCTGGAGCTGGGATTTTCTTTGTACCCAAGAAAAATGGTGGTCTACGCCCCTGCATTGACTATCAGGAACTTAATGCCATTACCATTAAGAATCGCTATCCATTACCACTGATTCCAGAATTATTTGAACGCATGTCAACTGCAAAAATCTTCACAAAAATCGATCTACGAGGGGCGTATAACTTGGTTCGCATCCGTAAGGGAGACAAATGGAAGACCGCCTTCTGAACAAGATATGGACACTTTGAGTACACCGTGATGCCCTTCGGGTTATGTAACGCTCCTGCAACATTTCAACATTTTGTAAATTATGTTTTCCGGGATCTACTGGACCAGTTTGTTATCATATATTTAGATGACATTCTTATCTTTTCACATTCACTACAAGAACATCAAAGTCATGTCAGGAGGGCGTTATTGTTAAGGTTTGTTACGACTCTCAGACACAAGTTTTAGGTAAAAACACAACATTATTGAAATGATTAAGATTATCACTTAGAATGGCAATTACATACATATACACCAAAAGTGAATGGCAATAACAATATAAGACTCTACCGGTCCTGTCAATATACCGGACAGGACAGTGTGGGATAATGGAATAGTAGGCTCTACCTGCCTTGCCAATACCGGGTAAGGCAACCTGCAGATGGAATAGCGTCCAGGTTCTACCGGCCTTACCTAACTACCGCAAGGCAGCCCCAGTTGATACACGGTGTAGGCTCTACCGGCCTTGCCAATATCGGGTAAGGCAACCTCAGATGGAATGTGGTACAAGGTTCTACCGGCCTTACCAATACCGGGCAAGGCAGCCCAGTAACGTACGGTGTAGGCTCTACCGTCCTTGCCAATACCGGGTAAGGCAACCTCAGGAAGAATGCGGTGCAAGGTTCTACCGGCCTTACAACTACCGAGCAAGGCAGCCCAGAGGTACCAATAGCTGTCTGATGACAATGACAGCAGTGACTAGGACCTTAAGAGCAAATTAGTGTCCGCACACTGGACCAACAAGTGAATCGTATAGCCACTAGGCTTTGGAGCAAACCAGCGTCCGCATGCTGGGACCAACAACTGAATTGTGTAGCCGCAAGGCTTTGGAGCAAACCAGTGTCCACACACTGGACCAACAGCTGAATCGTATAGCCGCTAGGCTTTGGAGCCAACCAGCGTCCGCACGCTGGGACCAACAACTGAATCGTGTAGCCGCAAGGCTTTGGAGCAAACCAGTGTCCGCACACTGGACCAACAAGTGAATCGTATAGCCGCAAGGCTTTGGGAGCAAACCAGCATCTGCACGCTGGGACCAACAACTGAAGCGTGTAGCCGCAAGGCTTTGGAGCAAACCAGTGTCCGCACACTGTACCAACAGGTGAATCGTATAGCCGCTAGGCTTTGGAGCTAACCAGCGTCCGCACGCTGGGACCAACAACTGAATCGTGTAGCCGCAAGGCTTTGGAGCAAACCAGTGTCCGCACACTGGACCAACAAGTGAATCGTACAGCCGCAAGGCTATGGAACGAACCAGCGTCCGTACGCTGGGACTGACAAGCAATGTCGCCGACGCGACCAAGCAGAAGGTAGCCAGGAACGCAGGAGACAGGCCAGGAGATGACAGGAACCAGCAGAACGATCAGTCAGGTCAGGAAACAGCAGTGAAGATGGTCAGCAGGAAATGCAACCCCAGAGGACTAGGAAATATGAGGCGGGCTAAAGGCAGGCAGCCAATGGAAGCCCCCTATTGGTGATAGACAAGGAAATGTAGCAATCACGGGCACCGTGATAGTTATCTAGGCTTCGTACACATGGTTTGTACGCAAAGTTGGAGAAATGTTCTTTTGAGGTACCTGAAATTGAATTCCTAGGTTTTCTTGTTTCCCCAGGACAGTTAAAGATGGATCCCCATAAGATAACAGCTATTCTGAAGTGGCCCATACCATCTGACAAGAAGGCAATCCAGAGGTTCGTTGGTTTTGCCAACTTCTACCGGCGCTTTATCCGGGATTTCTCAAAATTGATCTCACCACTCACATGTTTAACCAAGAAAGATGTCTGTTTTCACTGGACGTCTGAAGCCCAACAAGCTTTTGACTGTTTCAAACTTCACTTTGCACAGGCACCTATTCTACAACACCCTGATGTCAATAAACTTTTCTTTTTGGAAGTAGATCCTTCTAACATCACTATAGGGGCAGTACTTTCACAACATATGGGCGATAAAGATCATTTACATCCAGTAGCCTACTACTCCAGACGTCTTACACCTGCCGAACAAAATTATGATGTGGGAGACAAGGAATTGCTTGCTATCAAGTGCGCTTTGGAAGAATGGAGACACCTATTAGAGGGTTCAGAAAATCCTATTACGATATATACAGATCACAGAAATTTGGAATATCTCCGATTGGCCCGCAGACTACGACCTTTTTGACGATTTGAGCCAATTTTTTCTTTCTCCCTCTCACCCGTAAGATAAAGCAGGAGCGTGGAGATCAAAATTTAGAGAAGAACTCCCTGAATAATAGGCGTTTTCACTTCGGTTGCTCGGAGCTAGGCTGATACAAGTCCAGTGCCATGAGAGTCCAGGACATGCCCCTTAAATTGAACTTTTAACCCTTAAATGTTAGAGAGGACTCATTGTAAACACCCCATTTAAATCAAAAGGAATATTTATTTTTACCCCATGGTGCAGTGTTTGCCATGCCAATATTCTACTTTTGAATTTATATATATGCTGAAATGTTCACTTATTTTAACTCCTTGGATGCTAGACATCTCTAATGCATGTCTTAAAGGGAAATTATCACATTTTACTGTCTATTTCTATGGGCGTAGACATTGTAATACATTTTCAACTGGATTGTACAGCTCCTATCAGTCATTCAGGGGTCATAAACTGGATCACTACCGAGAAGTCAGTGGCTCTGAGCCACAAACTCCCTGTGTTGTGGTCACAACCTCTATAGACCTTCTATTGGGCTTTCCAGCATGATACAGATGGTTTATGGGAGGGGATATTACATCACACAGATCAACAAGACTGAACTGTAATCATTTAAACTTGCAATTCAGTCTCTTTTCACACAACCAATGAGGAGGCTCACATTGCAGCACATGCTTCATTCATCTTCAGATTTGCTTCCAGGGAAGCAGATTTGCCAATACCACCCTATCCACATAATAATTGCCCTTTTCCCCAAAGAGGCATCCAACGCATTGCCTTGGCACTCCGAGGGTTAAACAATAACAGGGGTTAAGTCGTGTAACTTTCTAGCTCAGACCAATATAGTGAATTATGACAATAGTTTGGATGGAGATAGGATGTTGATGTCCAGCCGCCTTTTTTGGAGCCAGGAAGGATTTATTTATATTTTTTACACACTAAGGATTTCATTGGAAATTAATTCAATAGTTTTTTGATCTTTTTTCCTTCCCCTGGATCAAGAATGATAGGACAGAGTTTGGATGAACCCATGTCTCTTCTCAGCCTCATCAACTATGTTCAACTATATAAATACAGAAGTAAAACTGTATAGTAATGCAATAGTGTTACATAAATCTGCAGTCATCTGCCCTAGATCATCTTAACATATAAGATACTAAAAAATAATTTGCCTTTTTCATTTCAGATTAGAGCAAGTATGATTCTCAACATACTCAGTTCAGTAGCAGCTGGTGTTGTCTGTTTAATATTTGCAATATATTTCAGAAGCTTCACATGGTACAGAAAAGGAGTTTTCTGTGCAGTTTATGCACCAGAACCAAAATGTGAAGGGTCTTTTCATCTAGAGGTAAGCGCTTTAATTTTGATGTACAGGTTAGGGAAATGCTTGAAAAGAATACATTGATTAAAAAAACTGAAAAAGTCTAATACTAACATAAATACAATAAAGTATGTGTAAAAATGTTACAATTTCTTGATTAATTATTGTGTTACATATAAAGTGCAGTCCACAATAGGTATGGGTGATAAGTCCCATTTGATTCCTGTGGGAATTTTCATGAAAAAAGCCAGATTTTACAATTTTCCACAGGAATTCCTGCTCATAGAGAAATCCATAGATTTTTCCCCATTTTGCTGATATGACAGATTTTGCCAGGAGTTCCATTTCCCACCTATGTTTTTAATACTGGCATAACTTCCCACCCCATACTATAAAAATCCATAGCTTTCTGTCATGCAGCATGTTACAGAATAGGTGGGAAAGAGCAAAAGCAGACAGAGGAGAGAGAGAAAGAGAGAGAGACAGAGAGATGCTGCTGGATAATACATGGAGGAATCCAGCTGTACCAGCATTAAAGGAGCCCACTCCCAAGTGTCCACATGATCCCCAGTACCCCAACATCTTCTCTAGAGACCTGGAGAAATATAATAAAGAAGGGGTCACTGGACATATCAGCTGCACAAGTCAGCTGCCTGTACGTGCTGCTTCTGTCAGTGTGCTGCCTTCTGAGATGTTGGCAAATGTGACAGCAGGGCGTATCTGTTTGTCATCACCAAACAGTACCATAAAGCTGCAAGAGACAGGTGTTGGCAGTGATGAGACTGAGGGTCATGGAGTAACTGGTGTGGAAGAGAGTATGAGGTGAGTTTTGGCAGAAAGTGATAAGGAATGGGAGGAAGAGATGCAATTAGAGATTTACATCACCACCACCATCAGTGAAATTCTGACTTTATACCTGCTCAGTCGTCACAGACAGACATTCATCTGTCACAGCAGCAGGATGATGAGAAGCAGGACAGACCACCATGGGTTTTTATTCAGGAAGCATTGATATGGGACAAGGACAGATCGCATGTGTCACCACAACTCCTGGTCCCCTCATATACTTGTACAATGTGACGAGGTCTCCTCTAAGTTGTCTGTTCTCTAGAGTAAATAAACCAAGTTTGTCTAGTCGTTCCTCATACATCAAGTCCTCCATTCCCTTAATTAATTTTGTTGGTCTTCTGTGTACTCTCTCCAGTTCTAGAATATCCTTTTTCAGAACTGGTGCCCAAAACTGCACCGCATATTCTAGGCAAGGTCTTACCAACGATTTGTACAATGGCAAAATGATGTTATCCACTCTTGCTTAAATATCCCTTTTTATGCAAGGCAGGGCTATGTTTGCTTTTGCTACTGCTATTTGACACTGATCACCGTTTCTAAGTTTGTAGTTTACAAGTATTCCCAGGTCTCTTTTTAGCAATGAGTCCCCTAAAATTATTCCATTAAGTTCATAAGTAGCATTGGGATTTTTTCTTCCCAAATGCATGACTTTATACTTCCCCACATTAATCTTCATATTCCATTAATTTACCTAATTTGCCATTTTATGTAAATCCCTCTGTAGAGAACAAATATCCTGTTTTGAATTTATTACCCTACATAATTTAGTGTCATCTACAAGTATTGATATTTTGCTTTCTATATCTATTTCCAGGTCATTTCTAAACATGTTAAAAAGCAGGGGACCAAGTACTGAACCCTGAAGTACTCCATTCTCAACTTTAACTGTACTGGAGAATTGTCCATTTACAACAACACACTGTTCCCTATCGTTCAACCAGTTTTCTATCCAATTGCAAAGATTATCCCCTAGACCCAATTTTCTTATTTTATACCCCAGCCTTCTGTGTGGTACTGTATAAAATGCATTTCCAAAATCTGGATATACTACTTCAACTGCCTTACCATTATCTAGGTTACTATTTACTTCTTCACAGAAGCTGAAAAGATTAGTTTGGCATGATCTATTCCGCATAAAAACATGTTGATTCCTGCTAATAATCTTATTTTTTGTGGTGTAATCCTGAACATAATTCTTTATTATCCCTTCTAGCATGTTTTCCCACTACAGAGGACCTTCATAAGGCATTCTGAACCTGTGCCCATGTGGAGCAGAGCTGCCTGATATGCTCGTCCAGAGCCGGAATGTCTTGAGCCCGAAAGGAGTCCGAGACCAGGGATGGTTGGAACCCATAATTGATCAGGAATGGAGAGCTCCCGGACTAAGAGTTTATGGCACAGTTCCTGGCAAACTCAGCCCACGGAAACAAGTCAGCCCAATTATCATGATGGTCAGAGATAAAACAATGCAAAAATTGTTCCAACCCCTGTTTGGACCTTTCATCAGCACCATTAGTCTGGGGATCGTAGGCAGAAGAAAACAACAATTGGATACCCATCTGGTCACAAAAGGCCCTCCAGAACCATGACACGAACTGACTCCCATGATCAGAGACCAGAACCTTGGGTACTCCGTGGAGTCAGAACACCTCTCTAGCAAACACCACAGCCAATTCCTTGGAGGAAGGCAGTCCCTGGAGAGGGATAAAATGAGCCATTTTGGAAAAAATGGTCCACTATCATCAGTATGTCCGTACACCCTTTGGACACTGGCAGCTCCACCATAAAATCTATGGATACGTGTGACCATGGGCACTCGCCATTAGGAACCGTCTGGAGCAACCCCAGTGGGAGGTGTCTCGGAGCCTTAGCACAAGCACAAACGGAACAGGCCTCCACAAAATCTGCTCTTGAGATAGGCCACCAAAAGAGCTGAGAGACTGACCAAATCAGTTGGTCACGACCAATGTGTCCAGCTGCCCTCAAGGAGTGGTATGTTTCCAGTAATCTATAAGGAAAGGTTCGGCTATGAAACATTTACAGCTAGTTTTCTCTGCTGGGGCATTGCCCTGGGAAGCCAAAATCTCCTCACTTAGTGGAGATGTGATACTAGTGAATATGGTGGCCAATATGCGATCTGGAGGAATCATTGGCACAGGTGCACTTTCCATCTCTCCGTCCAGCCCAAATTGCCTAGACAGTGCGTCAGCTCGGACATTCTTGGACCCTGGCAGATGTGAGACCACAAAATTAAATCTGAATAGGAACAGTGCCCATCTGGCCTGCCGTGGTAACAGTCTTTTGGCCTCTGACAGACATGTCAAATTTTTATGATCGGTCAAGATCAGGATTGGAGCATTCGTCCCCTCCAGGAGGTGACCCCATTCACAGAGAGTGAGAATAATGACTAGTAACTCTCAATCACTTATGTCGTATAGACTCTGGGCTTTAATCATCTTTTTAGAAAAGAGCCCACGAGGCATGAGGGTCTTGCCAGGCCCGGATCGCTGGGACAGCACTGCCCCCACTCCAGTTTCAGATGCATCCACCTCCAGGGTAAAGGGCAGGGTTGGGATGTGATAATACTGGGGCCACCTCAAAATCAGACTTCAATGCTTCAAAAAATCTGCTGGCCTCAGGAGACCAAGCCAAGGGATTAGCCCCTTTATGAGTCAAGTCAGTCATAGGTTTGACCACCGTAGAGAAATTTCATATTAATTTTCTATAATAGTTTGTGAATCCTAAGAATCTCTGTATGGCCTTCAGGCCCACCCAACGCAGCCATTGCAAAACCGACGAGCTTCTCTGTATCCATAGCAATACCATCAGAAAAGATTACATAACTCAGAAATGGCACTCGATCTTTATGGAATTCGCACTTTTCTAATTTACAATACAGTTTTTCTCATGATTTTTGCAGCACGGTAGCGACATCTCTCCGATGTGCCTCCATATTAGGAGAGTGTATCAGGATATCATTCAAATAAACTACTACACAGGACTGTAGCAGGTCTCTCAATACATCATTAATAAATTCCTGGAACACTGCCGGAGCATAGCACAGCCCAAAGGGCATGACCAGGTACTCGTAATGGCCACTACAAGTATTAAATACAGATTTCCTCTCATCGCCTTCCTTGATTCTGATCAGATTGTAGGCTGCCCGCAAAGCTTTGTGAAAACTGAGGAGCCCTTCAAGCGGTTGAATAACTCCGTTATCAATGGTATGGGTTACGTATTTTTAACCATCAGCTTGTTTAGACCCCTATAGTCAATACAAGGTCTAAGCTCCCTATTCTTTTTCTTTAAAAAAAAAAGAATCTTGCCCCCGCGGGCGAGGAAGACTTTCTGATAATTCCTCTAGCCAGGTCATCAGTAATGTACTCCTCCATTGCCCGGTTCTCTTCTACCGAGAGAGGGTAGGTGCGACCATTAGGAGTTATCGTGCCTGTCATCAAATCAATAGCACAGTCGTATGCCCTATGCTGCGGCAGAGAGCTAGCCTCTCCCATTCTGAATACCTCACTGAATGACTGGTACACTGAGGGTACAGAGGGGGAGGTACGCAATATCTTAGTGGGCTGCTGTAGACAAGACTTCTTACAATGATTGGACCAGAATATGATGTCACATGTTTTCCAGTCCATTCTGGGGTTGCGTGTCTGAAGCCAAAGGAACCCAAGAATGACTGAGTAGTGTGGAGACTGAATGACCTGAAACTGTAGGGTCTCCACATGGAGAGCTCCTACTCTCAGAGACAACGGACAGGTCTCATGTGTAACATGGGATGGTTCCAATGGCCTGCCATCAATCGCCTCAATAGCCAATGGAGAAACTTGAGACAACAAGGGCATATTGTGCTGCTTAGCTAATTCACCATCAATAAAGTAGCCTGTGGCTCCTGAATCAATCAGGGCTGGTGTCACAACAGAGGAGGCTGCCCAAGACATTGCCACCAGTAAGATAGGCTTACTTTGCTCTTGGTCTGGGGAATGATTTACGCCACCTAGGATCTGTCCCCTCAGAGACCCTAGGTGCGTGCATTTCCTGGATGTACAGGACAAGCTCGTAACATATGTCCAGCCTTACCACAGTACAGGCATAGAGTTTCTTTTCGACGGAAGGACCACTTCTCCCTGGACAGGAGTGTAAAACTGACTTGCATGGGCTCAGTCCTGCTGACCTCGGCACTAGGAGGCTTAGGGGACGAGGGAGGCATGGGAGGGAGCCCTCAGTTTGGTACAAGATGAATCTCAGACCTTGGCTTACGGTACTTAAAAGGGGATCTTTCCCTGATGCAGCTATCAATCAGTATAGCAAAGGAAAAAACTGAACCAGATCCTCAAGCAGCTCACAGGCTGCTGTCTCATCTTTGATAATATCATTAAGCCCTTGTGAGATGGCCGCCATCAGAGCCTAAAAAAGGCACTAAACGTTGTTAACAAGCAGCAAGGAATATCCAGAGACAACGTCTGCCACAGTGGGAGGAGCACAGCTTGTACCAGAGGGAGCAGCTAGAGCATGGTCTAGTGAGAGAGCTTAGTCAGTCAGGCCAAGGGTCGTAAACACAGAGCAGCAAGTCAGCCAAGCCAAGGTCAGTACCGATCGGATAGTCAGTCGGAGCCGGGGTCAGCACAGAGCGGGTAGTCAGCTGGAGCCAGAGGTCACACCAGAGCAGGTAGTCAGACAAAGCCAAGGGTCAGACCGGAGCAGTTAGTCAGACGGAGCCAAGGGTCAGACCGGAGCAGAAGGCAACAAGTCAGGGATCAAAACGTAGCCGGAGTCAGACGTAGCCAGAGGTCATACACGAAACTTGAGCATAGGAATATCACACGAGCTAGCGCACAGGTACACCACATAAGGGCAAAGGAGCACTGCTAGACTGTGTACTATAAGGCCTAACAAGTAGGCAGAGACTCACTCTAGCAATTACCATAGGCCTATAAGAATAGCAAATGTGCATCAGCTCAACACTCAGGAAGTGATAGACGATATTGTCCGCACACCGCAACAGCGCTCACAGAGGGCAATCATGGGCACCCTGATACATGGTAGCAAAGGATTCAAAGGGAGGCCACTGTAAGACTCCCAAAACCATGTTAAGGTCCCAGAGGGGAGTGGGAGCTATAAGCAGGGAAAGCGTGAGTAACATCTTGAAAGAAGACCTTGACATCTGGTAAGATGGAAATGCATCTCTGGAAGAAGACAGAGAGCGCCGAAGTCTGAACCTTCAATGAACTAAGGCTGAGTCCTTTGTTCACACCATCCTGCAAAAAGGACAGGATCTCCGGGAGATCAAACTCCTGTGAAGACAGTCCCCTGTCAACTCTCCATAAATGGAAAATGGACTAAACCCTATGGTAGGCCTTGGAAGATACCAGTTTTCTATCCTGGATCATTCCATATCGGGATGGAGGCTTTAACAGAAGTCAAAGCCACTTGCTCTACGTCCTCCTTCCACAGGTAACCCTGAAGGAAGAGATCCAGCCTAAGTGGCAGAGGAAACGGATCTCAGATAGACAGAGCCACCAGCTCTGGGAACCAAGGCTTCCTGGTCCAATAGGGGGCAATCATGATGACCACCAGACCGTCCATCCAAATCTTCCTCAGCACCCTGGGGATCAGAGGGAGTGAAGGGAAGATGTAGGCCAGATGAAAATGCCATGGAATCGCCATGGCATCTAGAGCAAATGCCAAAGGATCCCACCAGCAGAAACAAAACATCAAAACCTTTCTGTTGTTCCTGGTGGCCATCAGGTCTATCTGAGGCAGACCCCACCTCTGTACCAACAGGTCGAAAACATCTGGGTGGAGCTTCCACTCCTTTAGGTCCACACTCTGGCAACTGAGACAGTCCGCCAAAATGTTGTCTACCCCTGTCATGTGCACGGCGGAGATGGCTGGAACATGCTCTTCCGCCCAGGCTAAAATAGCCTTGATCTTAGACCAAGTGGAAGCGCTTCTTGTGCCTCCTTGCTTGTTGATGTATGCTACGGCTGTGACGTTGTCAGACTGGATGCAGATTGTAGAACTGTAACGGTTTTATTGACACTCAGACACGGAAGGTTTGGGTAAAATGCAATTTTATTAATGAAAACCTTATATGAATAACCCTCGCGGGTCCAGTATGTGTGCAAGAGTATATTACTGACACAGGACAGGTATTAGTACAAAATACCCACACAGGTCCAATATATATATAAAATACAATACTATACTGACACAGGTCAGGCACAATTCGTCTGAGTCCAAATGATACAGATAATGATTACTATTAGGCCGGGAGGACGGGTAGGCCCTAATAGCACAATGGCCCTTAATATACTCTATACGCAGAGAGTGACACAATGGCAACCAAGTCAGCAACAGCAATGAAGGACCTGGACAACGACAGACTACCGGAGCTGCCAGAGGAGGACTGCCATGGATGCACAGAGTAACGCCAATCAGTGACTGATAAAGCTGTACCCAATGTGCCAGGCACCAACCCACAAGGGGCTAACGAATGCTCAGACCTAGAATCGAGTACCAGATGGAGAAAGTGTGAGGCGCTCAGGAGACCAACCTCTGCTAAGGCAGTATAAGTCAAGTGTATCATGGTGCTACAGCGGGACACGCGACACCGGATGAGATCACAAGGCACAATACTGATCGGGCTACAGCAACTGGCTGCCTGAGCAGCAATGGAGGCAACAGAGGATCTGTCCGTGGACAGAGAGAGAGACTGCCGTATGGCCCACAACCGGATACCGGATGGGTAGAGACAAGGCCGAGACGGTACACAGAGGAGGAATGTCAGCCGGGCCGGGTCGGTACACAGAGCAGGAACGTCAGCCAATCCGGGTCGGTACACAGAGAAGGAACATCAGCCGGGTCGGTACACAGAGCAGGAATGTCAGCCAATCCGGGTCAGTACACAGAGCAGGAACGATTCAAGCAGAGTAGTCAGGCAGTCCGGGTCATACACAGGAAACAGACGAATTCAGGAACAAGCGCTGGTAACAGAAACACCACGAAAGGGCCCTGCAGGAGTGACAGGGCTCAGTATATAAAGGTATTTACTGGGTGGAGCAACACCATGTAGCCAATAAGACTGACTCAGGAAGAAACATAGTAATAATGTCGCCAGCAATAACACGGGCACCGTGATAGTACCCCCCTCTCAAAGACCCCCCCCTACGAGAAGAGGAGCCCGGTTTCTGGGGGTATTTGGCATGAAATCTGTGCGGCAACTTAGGAGCGTGGAGGTCACTCAGGTTCACCCAGGAACGGTCTTCAGGGCCATAGCCCTTCCAATGAACCAAATACTGTACTCTCCCTCTGAACTGTCGGGAGTCAATAATGCTTTGAACTTCATATTTATCCTGACCTTGCACCTGAATAGGACCGTGAACCGCAGGAGTGGTAGTATAACGGTTGCATACCAGTGGCTTCAGAAGGGGAACATGGAACACATTGTGAATCCACATGGATGCTGGAAGATCCAGGGCATATGAGACAGGGTTAACTTTGTGAATAACCTTAAAGAGACCAACAAACCGAGGAGCCAATTTATTACACGGGCCTTGCAAATTGAGGTTTCTGGAGGATAACCATACCCTGTCCCCAACCTGGAAGGAGACCGCCGGCAACAATCTACGATTAGTGTGACACTGATAACGCTGGAATGAAGCACTGAGGGTCCTTTGTACCTGTGCCCAAGTGGAGCGGAGTTGCACAATATGCTCATCCAGAGCTGGAATTTGCTGCGTCTGAAATGAGTCTGGGAGCAAACATGGCTGGAACCCATAATTGATGAGAAATGGGGAACTCCCGAACGATGAATTAACCGCACAATTCCTGGCAAACTCTGCCCACGGCAACAGGTCAGCCCAATTATCATGATGATCGGACACAAAACAGTGTAGAAATTGTTCTAATCCTTGATTGGCACGCTCAGCGGCCCTATTAGTCTGGGGGTGGTAGGCAGAAGAAAAGGATAACTGTATGCCCATCTGATCATAGAATGCCCTCCAAAACCTGGACACAAATTGGCTCCCTTGGTCCGACACCAGCACCCTGGGTACGCCATGCAACCAAAATACTTATCTGGTAAAGACAACAGCCAACTCCTGGGCAGAGGGAAGGCCAGGAAGAGGCACGAAGTGTGCCATCTTAGAAAATCTGTCGACCACCATCAGAATGAATGAATACCCCCTAGACACTGGCAATTCTCCCAAGAAATCAATAGAGACATGGGACCAGGGACGCTCCCCATTCACTGGTTGAAGCAAGCCAACAGGGAGATGTCTAGGGGACTTGGCACGGGCACAAGTGGTGCATGCTGCCTTGAAAGCGGTACAATCCGCACGTAAGGAAGGCCACCAGAATAATTGTGAAAGGGACCAGATCAATTGGTCCCTGCCAACATGCCCTGCTGCTCGAGATGCATGATAGGTTTCGAGTAGACAGGTACGGAAAGGCTCAGCTACAAAACATTTACCCACTGGGGTTTCAGGAGGTGTGTCAGACTGGGTAGCAAGAATCTCCTCCCCCAGTGGCGAAGTGATGCTGGTCCGCAAGGTAGCCAAAATACGATCTGGCTGAATAATGGGTACCGGAGTCTCGTCTTTTTCCGTCTCAGGACCAAATTGCCTGGACAGGGCATCTGCCCTAACATTCTTGGAACCGGGCAGGTAGGACACAATAAAGTTAAAACGGGACAGAAACAAAGCCCATCTGGCCTGTCAAGAGGACAATCTCTTCGCCTCAGAAAGGTAGGTTAGGTTTTAATGATCTGTCAAGATCAACACCGGAGTTCTAGTACCTTCAAGTAGATGACACCATTCTTTAAGTGCTAGAATAATTGCCAAGAGTTCTCTGTCCTCAATTTCGTAATTACTCTGAGCACTAGACAATTTCTTAGAAAAAAACCCACAGGGTTTTAGCATACTATCTGGTTCCATGCTCTGTGACAATACTGCCCCGACCCCAGTTTCAGAGGCTTCAACCTCCAAGGTAAATGGAAGGGAGGGGTTGGGGTGGGACAGCACAGGAGCAGAAGCAAATGCGGATTTCAGAGTCACAAAGGCTTGTTCAGCTTCCTGAGACCATTGGGAGGGATTAGCACCCTTGTGCGTAAGGTCGGACAATGGCTTTACAATCCTGGAAAAATCTTAAATGAATTTTCTATAATAATTGGCAAAGCCAAGAAAACGTAGGATAGCCTTGAGCCCCTTGGGACGTGGCCATTGCAGGACAGCTGCGAGCTTCTCTTTGTCCATTGCAATGCCATCTTTAGAGATCACAAAGCCCAGGAATGGCACCATGGACTTGTGGAACTCGCATTTCTCAATCTTGCAATAAAGTTTGTTCTCATGGAGTCTAAGAAAAACTGTGGTCACATCCTTAAAGGAGCAGTAAACTTTTTTTTATGAAAAAAATATATATTGTAGGGATTTTCCTACTGAGTAAAATAAGGGTACTCCCAATGCCAAGAGATTTATATTTCCAGAGTTATTACAGTTTAAACCCATGTTTGTTTACATTAGCAGTGCCCTCTAGTGGTCGAATTCTAATTAGATTTCCTGTTAGATTCTAATGGAGAGGAAAGTCAGAGAAGTCAAAGACATACAGTTCTCAATAGAATGTGATAGAAACTGCCTGCCACTTCCTGTCAGTTAGAACTATCAGGAAGTGAACACAGTAAACGCACTTCCTGATTATTTAAACTGCTATAAATTTTGAATAAAACATCTGACAGCAGTGCGAGTGACCTTGTTTTATTCAGCAGGAAATGCTCTGTAAAATATGTGTTTTCATAAAAAAAAGTTTACTGCTCCTTTAATGTGTTGCGACAAGTTGGACGAATGAATGAGTATATCATTGAGATACACTACTACACAAGACTGGAGCATGTCACAGAAGATGTCACTGATAAATTCCTGGCACACTGCAGGAGCATTACATAGCCCAAAAGGCATTACTAGATATTCATAGCATTCAGACCTAGTATTGAATGCCCTTTTCCACTCGTCACCGGCTCTTATTCTAATTAAATTATAAGCCGCATGTAAGTCTAATTTAGTGAAAATGGAAGAGCCCTTCAACCTATTGAACAGTTCCGTGACGAGTGGTATCGGGTAAGCGTTTTTAGACATGAGTTTATTCAACCCACGATAATCGATGCAAGGACTTAACACCCCACTTTTCTTTTTGACAAAGAACAAACCAGCCCCTGCGGGCAAGGATGACTTCCTGATAATACCCCTCGCCAGGGCATCTGAAATGTATTCCTTCATGGCCCGATTCTCCTCGCATGACAATGGGTACGTCCGACCCCGAGGAGGAATGGCGCCAGAAGGCAGATCAATAGCGCAATCGTAGGCCCTGTGCAGAGGCAATGTGCTCGCCTCCCCTTTACTAAAAACATTGGTGAATTGATGGTATTCAGCTGGCATCAAAGGGGAGGTACACATGATCCGGGCAGGGTGAGAGACACAATGCTTAATACAGTATTCAGACCAGGCCGTTATCTCACAAGTTCGCCAATCAAACCTAGGGTTGTGCAAATGTAACAATGGAAACCCCAGGATGACAGCATTGTGAGGAGACTGGATAATCTGGAAACATTGTTTTTCCGTGTGGAGAGCCCCAATATGCATAGACAGTGGTATAGTTTCCATAGTAATTTGTGCTGGTATCAACGGTCTGCCATTGATGGCTTCGATGGCCAATGGAGATTCCTTTTAGACCAGCGGAATCTTGCGTATTGCAGAAAATGAGTTATCCATAAAATACCCAGCAGAACCGGAGTCCACCAGGGCCAGCACCTCCACTGAGATGTCGGTCCAAGAAATTACAGCCTGGATGGCGGGTTTCTGATTTACTGGATCTAGGGACTTCTGAACACCACCTAGGGCCTGTCCCCCAAGGTACCCTAGGTGCGTCTGTTTCCCGGCCGTACAGGACAGGTATCGTTATCCTTTTGAACATTCAGCCCATAGTGACTACTGGGCTGTTTGCTCATATATAAATTCACATTTGTTATAGTACAATAGATACGCATTCCTTATGGCAAATATACAAGGATGATTATCCTGATTTGTTTGCTGTATAGCTCACTTAAATAGGATGATCAGTGTGCTTATTATAACTGGGGAATAAAATATAGCTAGAATATACTTATAAGTGTATCGATTCTATATCAGACATATAAAATGTATCTGGTAATTAGTATTTTTATGTTAGTTGAGCTTGGATGACGTCATTCTGTAGTTCAACCAGCCGATCGAACAGCAGTTTACATTAATACTAGTATAAGAGGTGACTTGCTTTGAATAAGCTACTTAGTTACTTGATGCACAACAATATATCTGATTTTCCTGCAGTAGTTGCCTCTTGGGAGTCATTTATTTATCATGAAATATAGAACGAGTTGCATATATATAAAATTACACAGTCATCTTTTTCAAGCTCTGTTACGGTTGGCAAGCAGAACCAAGAGTCAGACGGTATAGTTAATATAACCTTTATTGTGAGAATAATAACAGTAATGCAATATAATTTATACACACAGTGGGTGATAAAAAAGTTGAGTACTGTATCAGGAATAGCAGTCTCCCAATATCACCACCACAAGACTAGGCCTCAGCCTGCTGGAGTCTCGCGATACTGACTTACTGACTTAGCCTACAGTCAGTAGCTGGGAGTCTGCTAGACCCAGGTCAATACTAGGAAGGATGTCTGACTAACGGAACCAACCCTAGGAGTGAACAGACAGGGCCTTCTAGTAAGCACCAGATAGGATAGTCAGATGAGCCAAAGTCATACACGGAGCAGGTAGTCAGACAAGCCTAGATCATACACAGAGCAGGTAGTCAGCCAGAGCCACAGGTATGCACCAGATAGGATATCCACTGAAGTGATGGAATGCTGGATGCGCAGTGGACAGAGCCCCAAGTCAACACCAGAGTGGGTAGTCAGACAAGCCTAGGTCATACACAGAGCGGGTAGTCAGCCAGAGCCACAGGTTTGCACCAGAAAGTATATCTGAGCCAAATCAGAACGCACAAGGAGAATAGTCAGACAGAACCACAGGTCAACACCAGAATGGATGGACAGACAAGCCAGATCATACACAGGAATCAGGAATATTAGATAATGACTGCTCAGAACACCAATGTAAGGGTAACTGATACTGATACACAGGCCCATAGAGGTTATAAAGTGTAGGAGAAGGCGGGACCAATTAGGTCCCCCAGGCTGGGCCTATAACAGGCGTCCAGGCAAGTGCCTGATTCAATGCTGACAGTAACCAGGAACCAGACTAGGCCGCAGGCAGAGGAATGCTGCTAGTGATGCAGGAGCGTCCGTCCAGAACCCTGCGTCTGTCTGAATGGTGCAGGCCGAGGTAAGGCACTGTGACAACCTCTCTTCGAACTGATTGCATATATATCACCACATCAGTTCAGAACCCGAAAGTTGCTTGACGCAATTTTATAGTTCAAACACATAATGAGAGCTAATAAAGTAACAAAAAGTAGCCTAATATCTCCCTTGTGCTCTAACACTATTTCCCAGTAATAAAACTGATTTCTTTTTTCATAGGGAATCCTTTAAAGCTATTGATCCATTAGATCCCATAGGTAGTAGACGTATGTATTTGTTTTATTGTAACAGTGTGGATACATTTGTTTCAAGCTCTATTCGATCTGATCGGATCCATTCCTCCACATCAGTTCTGAGCCCGAAATACTGGCGGTGTTGTCAGCTTAGTCCCCACTCTGCTTTGTTGCAGCTTCCTTGCTAATAGATCAACTGTGACTTATGCGGACGTCCAGCATCTAGGCATTGGTCACTTCCGCATTCCTCTGTCATCTTGCATGAGCAGACGTGCATCAGCTGGTCTGGGCAGCCAGTTATGTCACTCCTGTCCTTATGTGGCCCAGTGTGAGTGGCCAATTACTGCCCTGCCTTCCTGTATGCTACTTAAGCTGCCTGGACACAGGGCTTAGTCACCTGTCACGCTTACCCAGAGAGGTTCAGGAGTCAGTACAGTTTAGTTAATGCAGTTTATTAACAAATGACCTAAAGAGGATATATACAATAGGAATAAGCACAAGGTAATAGCCAGCAAGCCTGCTGTCAGAAATAATAGGTTTCAATGCTAAACCACTGTGCTGGAGACTAGGCCTTAGCCACTGGAAGTCTCAGCTGGAACCAGGAACTGGAACAGGAACCCATGATCTTGATCCGATGAAGAAGGTCTGACTCAGTCTGCAGTCAGAAGGAAATATCACTGACTCACACCTGGAATCAGTTGGGGTGAATACTGACTCATGCCTGCAGTCAGTAGAAGTAAGGTGAAAACTGAATCACACCTGCAGTCAGCTATGCAAGTCTACCAGAGCCCCAGGCCCGCACTATATTGGGTGTCTGATCACCAGGGGAAAAGACGAAAAATAGTCAGACAGAACCACAAGTCAGCACCAGAGGGGGTAGTCAGACAAGCCGGGTCATACACAGTTCAGTTAGTCAGCCAGAGCCACAAGTCTGCACCAGATTGGATGTCAACTATTAGGGGTTAAGCAAAAGAATAGTCAGACAGAGCCACAGGTCAGTACTAGAATGGATGGAAGACTAGCCAGGTCATACACGGAGCCCACGGTAACAGAATTGCTATGAACAACAATGCAAGGGCAACTGAGTCAGGCCTCAGTCTGCCTTTTAAACCCCTCCACAGGAAGTAGGAGGAGCACCTCAGAGGGAGGAAGTAGGAAGTTCGTAGGAGGAGACTACAAGAAGCAAACAGATAAAACAAAGGCCTGCAGCATGCTTGAAGCCTGCAGATGATACTGAAGCCAAGGTAAGCTGTAACATCACCCTTACGTGGTGTTCCAGTGCAGCATCTCCTTGTAGTCCTGTTCTGAGTTCTGTATTGACCTGTGACTGGCTTCCATGCTTTCCTGTGTCTAGTCCCTTGGCTTTGTCTGACTATCCACATTGATGTTGACCTGTTGCTCTGGCTAACTACCCACTCTGTGTGTGACCCCTGGCTATTGTCTGACTACCCACTTTGGTATTGACCTGTGTCTCTAGCTGACTATCCGCTCCATGTGCGACCCTTGGCATTGTCTGACTAATCTCATGGTACTCGAGTAGCCCCAGCTGACTACCCGCTCTGGTTTGACCACAAGCTAGGTCCAACCTCCATTTATAGGTTCTGTTGGGCACAGGTTTGAGCAGACTCTGTTTCAAAGTACATTCCTGGTGCTGTGGATTTGTGGCTCTGTTCTTACGCCTGTACTATAGGGGATATTTCTTGCGGTTGTGCATATCCTTTACCTGTTTTACTAATTAATAAAGGTGGTGTTCATTGTACTGTATCTGTGTTGTGTTCTCATTTCTACCAGTTACCGTGACAGGTTGCTAAGCTTACTTGTGTGTTGCGTTATTATACACATACTAAATCAATGGCATCTACATGTTACCTTGAAACATGAGATAAGGGTTAATCTTCTAGTTTTCAATGAACCACATGAGCAGTAATGACCAATCAGAATTATTCCTCTCCAATTACATATCAACCAATTAGGTCTAAACAAGTGGGTGTAAAAGCTTGAACTTCAGACGCGACACTCACTTAGTAAGCCCCTGATGAAGTCAGATTAGTCTGACGAAACGTGTAGGGCCATAGGCATTTTAGGGTGTCAAAAGATTGCTCATATTCCTGAATCACAGGTTCCGATCGGATGTGGGATGTTCTCCCAATCTGTTTGAGGAGAGTCTGTCTAAAATTAATATTAGATAAACTCTACCTCTACTTTGAAAATAGAAAGAACTGGGGTTTAATCTATTAGCAAGTGTCAAGGTTTTGCTGAGCAGCTCTATTCTCCCAGTTGATTCTGATGTCTGAGCTAATCTAGTGCTCTGCTATCCACTGCTGCTGTCTTCTGAGTTTCTGGCTCAGGCTGATCAGCTGACCTCTCTGATTGGTCACCTGACTGTTATCAGCCAACCCTCCCAGGGTATTTATAGCAGCTTAGCTCACTTCCGCATTGCCCTTGTGTTTGTTTGCTGACCTGTTGCTGCTGGTGATTTTCCTGTGCTCCTGCTTGCTGTGTTCCAAACCCTTGGCTTGTTCCAGACTTTGCTGACTTCTGTGCTTCTGACTCTTGCTTGGCTGATTACCTGTCCTGGTTCCTGACCCTGGCTTGTCATTTGGTTTATGCTCCTGGATCACGATTCAGTTTGTTTATATTTTTGTTTCTTTAATAAAGGTGTTTTGCATTTTACCTTTTGTGTCCTGTCTGGTTCCTGGTCCCTAACATCAAAGAAGCTGCAAAAAAGCAGAGTGGGGACTAAGCTGACAATGCCACCAGTATTTCAGGCTTTGAACTGATGTGGAGGATTAAGCTTGAAACAAATGTATCCATGTGGTTACAATAAAACAGATACTGTCTCCGCTCTCTCCAACGGTTTCACTAACTACTATAGGATATTTATCTGCAATTTTTCCTCTATGGTGAAACCCTTTACCGACATGACCAAAAAAGATGGTGACTCCACTTACTGGACCTGGAGGCCATCAGAGCATTTGAGTCATTGACAGCCGTTTTTCCAGCAGCACCCATTTTGGCACACCCTAAATCCGAGCTTCCATTTGTACTTGAGGTCAATGCATCTGAGACAGGAGTAGGCACCCTCCTGTCTCATGGTCCTACTCCTGAGAGCCAGTTGCACCTGTGTGGGTATTTCTCGAAGAAGCTAAGTCTGCTGAATGCAATTATGAAATTGTCGACCGTGAGCTTCTGACGATAATATTGGCTCTCGAAGAATGGAGGCATTTGCTTGAGGGAACTTCCATGCCAGTACTAATCCTCACGGATCATAAAAACCTTACCTACTTGTCTGAAGCTAAGCGCTTGTCTCCAAGGCAGGCCAGATGGGCCTTATTCTTGTCTCATTTTTATTATGTGGTCTCGTACCTGCCAGCTGCAAAAAATGTCAGGACTGATGCTCTATCCAGACAGTTTTCGGGCGCTAAAGAGAAGAATCCTCCTAGTCCTATTATTCCTCAGGACAAAGTACTGACCACCATACGTACCAGCATAACATATCCCCTTGGGGAGAAAATACAGGCCACCCAAGTAGATGCACCTGCTGAGACTCCCTCTGGGTGCTATTTTGTACCTATTAACCTCCGTACTAAGGTACTTTCTAACTACCATAACACTAAGTCAGCAGGACATCCTGGAAAGAACCAGTTTCTTTGGTCAGTTTCCTGTCTCTTCTGGTGGCCAGAACTTACAAAGATATTGCTGCCTTTGTCACTGCCTGTTCAGTCTGTGCGCAGACTAAATTACCCCGTCACCTTCCAGTGGGCCTTCTCCAACCTATACCCAATGGAGAGAAGCCATGGTCACACTTTGCCATGGACTTCATTGTCTACCTTCCTTTGTCTAAAGGTAGCACTGTCATCCTCATGGTCATTGACCAATTTTCTAAGATGATTCATTGTATACCATTCAAAAAATTTCCATCCGCTAAAGAGTTGGCTACGGTCTTTGTCAAAGAGGTCTATCAGCTACACGGGGTTCCCAAAGTCATAGTTTCCGACCGGGGTAGCCAGTTTGTCTCGAGATTCTGGAGGGCATTCTGTGCGCAACTAGGTATCCAACTCTCCTTCTCCTCGGCCTATCAACCGCAGTCAAATGGGGCAGCGGAAAGGGCTAATCAGGCCTTGGAGCAATTCCTGTGGTGTTACATCTCAGACCATCAGAACAACTGGTCGGACCTGCTACCTTTGGCGGAGTTTTCTCAAAACAGTGCTGTCTCGGCTTCTACCCAGCTTTCCCCTTTCATGGTGAATTATGGGTATCAAGCCTCCATGATTCCAGATTCTTTCACTCCCCAGGGGATCCCGGCATTGGAGCATCATCTCCAGCGAATCCTTTCCACGTGTGTGCAAGACCAAGAGTCATTACAATGCTCACAACAAACCAAGGAGCTCCAGGGCAAACATAAACACCTACCCGCACCCTCCTACCAGGTCGGGGACAGGTTCTGGTTGTCCTCCAGAAATTTTCACCTCCGAGTGCCCTCTCAGAAACTGGCTCCCCGTTTTGTGGGGCCTCTCTGTATCCTCCGACATGTCAACCCTGTGGCCTATGCCCTAGACCTTCCTTTCAATATGCAGATACCCAATGTGTTCCATGTCTCACTGTTGAAACCTCTGGTATGTAATTTTTTCACTACGATCACTCCTTGACCTCATTCGGTGCCCGTTGATGGTCATAAGGAGTACAAGGTCCGATCCATAGTTGAGTCTCGTAGGGAGAGCCTTCAATATTTGGTCCATTGGAAGGGTTACGGTCCAGAAGAGCCCTAATGGGTTCCAGCTGCAGATGTGCATGCCCCCGTCCTCCTCCGTGCTTTCCATGCATGCTATCCACATAAACCTGGACCTGCACCATGGCGGGGTGGTCGTTGAGGGAGGTACTGTCAAGTTTTTGCTGAGCAGCTCTATTCTGCCAATTGATTCTGATGTCTGAGCTAATCTAGTGCTCTGCTATCCACTGCTGCTGTCTTCTGAGTTTCTGGCTCAGGCTGATCAGCTGACCTCTCTGATTGCTCCCCTGACTGTTATCAGCCAACCATCTCAGGGTATTTAAAGCAGCTTGGCTCACTTTCCCATTGTCCTTGTGTTTGTTTGCTGACCTGTTGCTGCTGGTGATTTTCCTGTGCTCCTGCTTGCTGTGTTCCAGACCCTTGGCTTGTTCCAGACTTCACTGACTTCTGTGCTTCTGACTGTGGCTTGGCTGATTACCTGTCCTGGTTCCTAACCCTGGCTTGTCATTTGGTTTATGTTCCTGGATCACGATTCAGTTTGTTTATTTTTTTGTTTCTTTAATAAAGGTGTTTTGCATTTTACCTTTTGTGTCTGGCTCCTGGTCCCTAACAGCAAGGAAGCTGCAACAAAGAAGAGTGAGGACTAAGCTGACAATGCCACCAGTATTTTGGGCTTCGAACTGATGTGGAGGAATGGATCCAATCCATTCGAATAAATCTTGAAACAAATGTATCCACTCTGTTACAATAAAATAGATACACATGTCTACTACCTAGGGACTCTAATGGATCAATAGCTTTAGAGGATTCCATGTGAAAAAAGGAATCAGTGTATTTTACTGGGAAATAGTTTTAGAGCACAAGGGAGATATTAGATAATTTGCTTTTACATCATTAGCTCTTATTAGGTTTTTGAACTACAAAAATACATTGAGCAACTGTGCCAATAGATATTGCAATACTTTCGGGCTCTGAACTGATGTGGTGATATATATGCAATCAGTTCGAAGAGAGCTTGAAAAAGATGACTGTGTAATTTTATGTATACGCAACTCGTTCTATATTTCATGATAAATAAATGACTCCCAAGAGGCAACTAGTGGAGGAAAATCAGATATATTGTTGCGCATCAAGTAACTAAGTAGCTTGTTTAAAACAAGTCACCTCTTATACTAGTATTAATGCAAACTGCTGTTCGATCGTCTGGATGAACTACAGAATGACATCATCCAATCTCGACTAACATAAAAATACTAATTGTTTTATAAATTTTGTATGTCTGATAAAGAATCAACATACTTATAAGTATATTCTAGCTATAGCCTATTCCCCAGTTATAATAAGCACATTGATCATCCTAGTTAAGTGAGCTATAGAGCAAACAAATCAGGATAATCATCCTTGTATATTTGCCATAAGGAATGCGTATCTATTGTGCTATAACAAATGTGAATTTATATATGAGCAAATAGTCCAGTAGTCACTATGTGTGATGGTTTAGGACTAAGGTAGTCAAATCTACATAATGCCTTTAGGTTTTTAAAGATGTCACACTAATAAAGTGTATTTTGACGAGTGTCAATAGAAGTCTTCTCTTATTTGGTCACTTTATACAGTATTGAATGGGTTTTTTTCTGGTCTTTTCTATCTTCTTTTTTCAGTATATCAGTAACTGGACAATCCTCCAGGGGAAGCCAGCAATGGTAATCCTCCTAATGGGGGAATTTTGACACCCCATATGTAATAAGAAAATAATAAAAGTACTAAAAAGCTAAGGATAAATGTTCTCAGCCACTGTCCAGGATCCTGGAACAAGTGTATCTGGGACCAGGCTAGTGGGGTAGCCTGATATGGAGGAAGGGGAGGCTATACCCTGCACTGCATCTAGAATTATTCCAGCCCACAGGGAGGAGCTGTCGCCTCCCCCATGGTTCCTGTAAGTTATATTGGACAACAGAGAAATGAAGTTGTTTAATTAATTATTGCTAACAAATTGCTAGTACAACACTTGTACTCCATTTTTAATGTTATTTAACATTGATTAACTTCATCTTAAAATGACAGGTCCAATTTAAAAGCCAGTGTTAATTATCTACCATTTTATTTTTGATTCTAGACTTTGGAGAGAGGTATGATGATACTGGTGTTTATATTTACAATACTGGAGCTTTGCATCACTATATCTACATCAGCATTTGCATGCAAAGTTGTGTGCCAAACGTCCTTCACTGAAACGGTAAGCATGCTTATAATTTCCCACTTTATACATTTATGTGTGAGGAGAGACCAGCACTCGGGGTTTTTCAGTTCGGCAATGTGACTTCAATTAGGTCAACATTTCAGCTCCGATTGGTAGCCTTCAACATGTTCCTGCTATTCCTCATTCACATTAGTTCAATGATTCTTTGCCTGTGTGCACTTATGTGTGTCAATAACAGGTATATCTGGCAAAGGCCAGAGTAATTCAAGTAATGCAATGCAGGATCCAGTAACGTGGCTTTAAAATACGAGAGATATGTGGAGGGAGTGGTTAGATTACCCCTCCTTTGCTTTATGTAATTAATAAAGGGGTGTATGGACTCCATATTAATTTCCTATGTTTTGTAGGGGGGGGGCTTACCCATATTACTTTATTTAATTTGAAAGGAAATCAGAATAAATTAACATACAATCCATTTTTGGGAAATATGAAAAATAATATTGGGTCAATGAACTCCAACTTATTTATTTATTTATTTTTGTGTTTGTTTTGTTAAAGGGATAATAATACTTTGTTTTATCTTTATTTTATTTTGTAGGCATTAAAAAAACATGAAGAACGATATAAGTCTTATCTCTCAAACCTTTATGGTTTAAGAGATATTCACAAGCAAAGTTTCCCCTCCCGCCCCTTTTACCTAGTGTAAGCCATCTCTTCTCAGATGTGGAATCCAGTCCATAGACCAGACAGATTACAGCAGGGGACAAGCTTCTTCCTATGAGAACAATGAAAGCCCTGCCCCCCTTGACAAGTCTTTCAGGTTTTTCCCTTATCTTGATTGAAGATTGTCCCTCTCTGCAGTCTACCTGGGCACCTCCCTTCTGCTCTGGCTGAGCAGTGTTACATCAGTAAAAGGGGCAGGAGGGGGACACTTTGTCATTGAATTACTCTTGAACTATAACTCTGACAGAATTGAAATAACACTCTCCAAAGTCCAAATACTATGATGATTAATTAGAACTGCTTGTATTATGAAACATTACTATCCCTTTAAATTAGTTCCTTCCATTTATCCACAAATATAGTATGGGGTCTCCTCCCACATTATTAACACTCTCCATCCTGATCTCATCAGGCAACTGGAATGCCTTGATTGTAATGGATGGATTAACTGCAGATAAAGTTAGGATAGTGTGGGGTGAGGATTTTTTTGCCCTAATGTCACTGTTATAGCCGCCGTTGCTTGCTATGTGGCAATGAATTGCATAGCAATATATTGTGAATTTGCTTAGTAATGGAGTAGTTATGGTGGATCTTCGTGAGTGGGAAATGTGTTTGAAGGTACCTGGGAACACTTTGGGGCACTTGGAATGCAGACTTTGATTCTTGATTCAGAAAATGTTGCTGCTTGTACAACCTTGATCTGCAGTAGCATAATTTGTTCAATCCAGAGCCAACATTACATTGAAAAGACCATTCAGTTGTAATGTAATCCCTTCAATGGCTGGTGGATGATTTGATCAGCTCCCATTATGTTCTAAAGTGAGCCTAACTTGATATATGTGATGGCTAGAATAGAATAAGCTCCAGCATTAAAAAAAATCATACATGTGCTTATAATTTATGTCTACTGATTGCATCTCTGTTGTTTTCCAGTCTGTGGTAATATATCAAAGTGCTGCTGTTAATGCTGGAAACACTGCAGCTCCTGTTTCAACGATCACACTTCCTTCTGATGATGACATCAAGAACCAGTGATGCACTTCTTATTGACAGAACAGCCACCACACATAATAGAAGAACATAAAGATGTACATTTCAATTTCATAGCTACCTGGTCCCTATGGCTAGACGTCTGCATAAGCACTGATGATTGAATAGTATTACCATTATACTGTTATCTTTATATTTGTAAAAATAGGCACACCAAACTTATATCACTTATAAACATGCATTATTCAAAGTTTTATCATATTTATTGTGTCCACTTTCGGCTGGACATAATACTCTAATTTTTTACATTAGAGCACAGTTTCTCTCATATTTTAGCATTGTTCTTTGTTTTTGATTATTTCTGTATGTATATTTAAGTGATATTTTTAAGAAATATTACATGTTCCCTTAGCCATTCTCTTGCATCAGTGTTATTCAAGGGGTTAATGAGTGCTGTGGAATGCGGATATAGATATGTATTGTAGCAGAATCATTCTGCACAGAGAAATTAACACAGTACTGATCAGCTAATTCTCCCCTTTCCAGTATGAGGATATTATGTACACAACTACATGTGATCAATAAAAATGAAGCCTATTAAAGGGGATCTCTCACCTAACTACATGTAATGCTCATCAGTTAGAGCATTTTTTGAAACCACTGAAAATAGCGTTCATTATATGTAAAAAGCAGTTACATTGGCAAGAATTAAACTTTAAAAAGTGTCCGGCAGCCTACTTCCGGCTTGCCGAACTTTGCCGACCAGAGACAGCTCCGTCCCACTACCCATTATCCTCCCATGACGGATAGATATCGATCTCTGCCAATGCGATCGCTCCACTTTAGTGACAGACAGCCTCCGTCATGGGAGGATGATAGGTAGTGGGACGGAGCTGTCTCTGGTCGGCAAAGTTCGGCAAGCCGGAAGTAGGCTGCCGGACACTTTTTAAAGTTTAATTCTTGCCAATGTAACTGCTTTTTACATATAATTAACGCTATTTTCAGTGGTTTCGAAAAATGCTCTAACTGATGAGCATTACATGTAGTTAGGTGAGAGATCCCCTTTAATCCTATTTAGGACACTGACATACTAGTATAATTAAACGTTTGAGTGCCAGAGGGTTACAGAACACATTGCTTTGCTATGTGTTCCATATACCACTGGCACTCAAAGGCTTAACTGTTGTGCTAGTATCATTCTGTGAGAACCCAAACTCTTTTTCTGAGGTTACTAGTTCTATCTGTTTACCTAACACTAAGGATGGGCAAAAAAGTCACATTTTCATCCCACTGGAAATTCCACAATTTTTTTCCCCTCTTTTCCTGTGGGAAATTCCACCCATAGAAAAATATTTTTTACCATTAGCCTGTTAACACTTTAAATGTCCTCACAAGACGTTTTACATTTTCCACATATGTTTCTCTATGGGATGAGATTTTCTGCTCTCATTGAAGAAAAAGCCTCAGCTTCCCTTTTTAGCCAATGTTCAAAGTTCCATAATGCCATATAGCAAATGTAAAGACAGAGAAAAGGAGATAGTGAAAGAGTGTGTGCTATCTGCATATGGTCTTGTATGCCTTGTATTTGATTGCTCTCTACAACATTGCCATGTGTGGTCATATCACATTGTGCATAAAGCTGATGCTGAGTTTTGAAGAGCCCCTGTCACCACAGAAATATAATTCCATACCCATGATTTCCTGGCAGGAAAAGATGGATAGGTATTGGGCAGAGACTGTTACCACCTGAAGTGCCTTCTTGTGCTGTTGCTGCTGTACCTGCTAGTAGGGATAGGCGAAAATTTTTGCCTCAAACTGAAATTGGCGAAAAATGGCACTTTCCACTTGGAAAATAATTTCCCTTGAAAATTGACGATTTTCCTGTTTTTCCCCGCTTTTTTTCACCTAGCTCATTGTGCATTGAAATCAACGGGAAGAAAAACTTTTCTCCACCATATGAAAGTTTTCTCTAATTTTCTACAGCCATATAAAAGGGTGTCAGGCTCTCACAGCAGCCATTCTGTGTTTGTGAGAGGAGAGTGTAGTACATTGTTTGAGCTAGAGAAGACAGGGGAATTAAAGTTTAGTTTAGGGAGTCTTTTAGTTAGGACATGTGTTCTCTCTATTAGGAGAGTCAGTGCGGCACTCTGGGGAGAATAAGGGAGGAAGGAGGGTGACCCCAAATACTCCAAACTTCCATGTAACTGACTGCAAAGAGCTAGTCAGAGACGCTCAACTAGGAACGAGCCTGCCCTCAAAATGATAACTCTATAGGATAAGTATCCTACCCAAGGTGCAATCTCTTTTAGCTCACTAGTGCCTTTCACAGAGAGGAAATATCCTAAAGCACATCATACTGATCCTACCAAAAAGGCACATCAGCCACAAAGTGCCAGGCAATTCCTCTCTGAACAAGAGAGGAATTTTTTCTGATTGTAAGCGGTTTTAGGATAGTGAAGGATAAATCCAGTCACAAATGCACCCTCTTATCTCCTGTTTATAGCAGACTAAATGTATACCTGCTTAATATAATTATTAATGTATTTGCACAGTACAGCTAGTCTAACCTACCTACATGCTACAAATAAGCTCTAAATCCCTGCACATGAATTATACCGTATCCTATTTATTCTGTGAAATCATGTAATCGCAATCCTATAGTACTATTGGTTAAAATAACCCAAAATGAAATATTAGTTTCAATCAAAAACTTTACCAAGTTTAACACTGTGAACTGTGGCCTGAACAGTGACAAGGAATTCAAGTCATATTATTCCATACAGGGCTGTCCAAGTTCAGTCCTCAAGGGCCACCAACAGGCCAGGATGTAAGGATTTCCTGATTAAGCACAGGCGAGTCAGTCACAATGAATGATCCACTGATTGACTCACCTGTGCGTAATCAGGGAAATCCTTACATCCTGGCCTGTTGGTGGCCCCTGAGGACTGAACTCGGACACCCCTGATTCCATACAATAAACCTATTTTGAGACCTTTGAGTGCCAGATGGGTGTGTAATGCATTGCCAAGTAATGAATTACACACCCCTCTGGTGCTCATTGGGTTAAACCATACATTCCATATACATAGCCATATTTGACTGCAAGTCACAAATTCTCTACACACTACCATTGTTTTACCCTTTGAGTGCTTCTCTGAAACTCAAAGGTTTAGTGGGACTTTTAACCCTTGAATACCAGAGCATTCTTCCCAACACTTCAGATGGCCAAAGAGGGACACTTTTGTTCTAGGTGATGTTGCTGGGTAGGCAAGGTAGTAGCGAAAATATAGGTTATTTTTAATGTAAATGAATAAGTGAATTAGAACAAAACTAAAGTATTTTATTTGCACAGATTAATCTGTAAACACTCAATGTGAGTTGTATTGCTGTGGATCCATGTGATACACTTATATACACACACCACACAGTGTGATCTTCTAAACACAGGGACACCAGGGTGATACACTGATATACACACTACACAGTCTGATCTCTTAAACACAGGGACACCAGGGTGATACACTTATATACACACCACATAGTGTGATCTCCTAAACACAGGGACACCAGGGTGATACACTTCTATACACACCACACAGTCTGATCTCCTAAACACAGGGACACCAGGGTGATACACTTCTATACACACCACACAGTCTGATCTCCTAAACACAGGGACACCAGGGTGATACACTTCTATACACACCACACAGTCTGATCTCCTAAATACAGGGACACCAGAGTGATACACTTCTATACACAACACACAGTGTGATCTCCTAAACACAGGGACACCAGGGTGATACACTTATATACACACACCACATAGTGTGATCTCCTAAATTGTCGGGCTATTTATATGAAGGTATCCAAAGGGTTAAACAGAGAACCACTCAGGTTGGATTTCTTCACTTAAATAGGCAATTGACAATAAATATAATTCGAGAACTTTATCTTTAATATGTATTGACACGCTACTTCACAGTAACGAATTGATCACAAGAATCAATCCTTCATATTTGTGCAAAAATATATCTATTTTATTAAAATACAATATACAATGTATATATAAATATCAGCAACAATGAAATATATAAGTGACTAGCAATTATAATAGGTACACAGAAAATCAAACCAAACTTATTATCATAAAGATTACCAGCGGTGCAAGGGTTAACCACACATAGGTATATTCAGAGGTATAATAACAATAATTGCATTCAGCAGCATAGAATAGGTTAATTGATTGTTACAATTAATATAATACAGTTGGCTGCAGGGTCTCTTAATACCTCTGCCCCAGAAACTGTATAGACTATGCCAATTATGATGTAAGGGGTATTGTGATATGAATTAAATAATTCCTCAAACAATTCCTTGTATCATATATAAATAATAATTAAATTTAGGGAATAACTGGAATAGAATCCCAGATTTAAATCTCTATATTTTAATTATCTACTGAATTCAATATTGAATACCTCTGAATAAAATATATAAATTGCAATTAATATAGTCAAACAAAGATTATATAAATAATCTACCAGAATTAATCCAGTAACATATGTCTATAAAGTAACCAACTTCAGGCAACATATATTATGACAATAGCAACCTATATAAAACCTATAGGCACTCCAAGGGTTAATCCACACGTTTAAAACAGATGCCACACCCAGCAGTTATTTTGTCTATTGAGATAATACCTTCAATTACAAAATATAAGCCTGGCACATATACAAAGAACTTTAGAATGCACACCACAAATAAATAGACAAACAGCAGTTAGAGAGTTAATAATGAATTCCAAGAATTCCCTTGATTAAATATCAGCTATTATAATTTTACCAGAAACACAATATTCTAGACATACTCAAAATTATATTAACCAATATAAACAAGGATAAATATATCTCACTGCTATCTCTATTTTATGATCTCTCTGGTAATTTATAACAATAAATTAATTAATTCTGCATAATTTCTTAATGACTATGCTAAATATATAGCAGATTATAATATTTTCCATAAAACTGGCCAGGCTTCTATGGACAAATATGTATATATATAATTTTCCTCAATTATCGAGGAAATATACTTATTTTGAAATTAGGCAGAATTAGAATAAATAAAATATAATTACCAGGTCAATCAGTGTGGATTCTTGAAGTTATAAGGTGTGGTCAGGTATTTGATCATCAGCCAAGAGAGCCCAGGAACTCAGAGTTTTCTTTCAGGAAGTGAAGTCTTTTCTTTTTCAGGAGGTGAAGTCAGGGACCCTTTTTTAGGAAGTCAAAAAGACCCTTAACTAAGAGTATTTGGGGATTATATTGACAAATTTTGCCTTATCAGTAATCCCCACCTTTGTCTGATGATTGGACAAAGATCCATCTCATTATACCGTGACATCACCAGTCAGACCTGATTGGATATTAATATATCCCTAATTATTCAAGGAATGTGGATAATCCCAGTCATAATGCTCTCAAGACTCTAGATGGCGCTCTTACTCTACTTTAGAATTTTACCTATAATCAGTTTTATGTCATCAATGATGTATGTAAGAGGACATTAAACGTCATATAAATCTGCCATTTTTTTTTTTAGATGTTTTCATAGGGGAGTGTTTTTCTCATAAGATAAGACACTAAGAATGTCTGTCAAAACCCACTTTATCACCATAAATGTCGGTTAGTTATTTTCACTCCCTACCTTGGACCAATAGTCCATTGTTCACAGATGAGATAATTTGAACATATTTTAAACAGACTATACAATAATAGAACAGAAATGCGCTCGATAAAACCTGAAATACAATGCGTATCTCTAACCAAACAAGTAATATCAAAAACAGTACTATTTAAATATACAAATAATACTGTAAAAATGTACTTGTTATTCCAGTCCAATATGGAAAAATAGATGGAAGAAGGTGTAATGATGAAAAGATGATGGAGTGGGATGACAAATGAAATGGATGAAGTAGTGAATAATGATGGTATCCGCTTTATAACCTCTTTCCAATGAAACCCGTGTTGCAGCTCCTTAAAAATGGCCTCTTCCACCCACATCCACAAAATCTAAGAATCTAGGGCGCAAAACACAAAAGATTCCATCTAAAAGTAATGTCTTTATTTAAAACAAGTTACGCATATACTATTACACACGTACAGAAATAAAATCAATAGATCGCTTATCTGTCTCCCGGCTATACGTCCTCCACACTGTGTCCACTTAGACTCCCTGCATTGGCAGCTCTGCAACGATGTATCACAGTCTGTAACTTCAAAGATACTTTGTATTCTCTTGAGCACACAAATCCGAAAATACTGTCTTGGAGTTGAAACAGGGGTAATGGATTCACATAGAGGAGCAGGCTGAAGGATACAGATATACGGAACAATCTCACCCCATGCGTATCGCGGACCTCACTGTCCGCTTTTTCAAGGGTAATTACAGATACCTAGTATGTTGCTCACATAAAAAGGCTCCCATTGATGACGTACACCGTCATTCACATCAAATGCGCTAATAGGTTACTCCCCCCTCAGTGTTCGGTGGAACGGGATGGAACTCCGGTCGGGATCACTCTAAGCTCACCATCTGAGCTATATTGTCATCTCTCCCAAAACACCCCCAGGACCACCCGCCTCCCGTAGCTCAAATCACACCAACATACAAAAAGGGGAATACAACATAGGTCTATATCATATAGCGAATGGGCGAGAAATAACTACAAACAGGGAGATAAACCTCCTTCTCTCTTACTAACTGTACTACTATAAATTTTTTATAAAAAAGTATATTATATAAAAAATATGTATAAAATATAGTCCTCCCCACACTATAAACCTCTAAAAAAATTCGAAATAGACATCCCTCATATTGTTCCATACGCTCCACCGAAATTTTTTTCCTTTCTTTTTTCTTTTTCTTACATCATCATAATTTCCAAAGAATAAAATAAAAATACAAATACAAATACACTAATAAAATTCTGCTTAAGAATAATAATTTATATATCCTATATTTAAGAAAACTTGCTTAAATATGTGTATAAAAACGAAACCAAATACGGATATTATTTGTCTCTCCATATCCTATCCGACTTTCTCATGTCTACCTTACTCTCTTCTTCTAATTCTTACATTCAGCCAATAAATGCCGCTAAATCTATATTGATATTGAGACCTTTAGGAGTTAATGTTTCTAGCTCATAAATCCAATAAGTTTCTAACTGTCTCAGTATTCTCTCTCTATCTCCACGTCTTCTATCTTGTGGTATTTGATCTATTGCCATAATTGTAATTCCCTTATTGTTTTCACACGTTCTACAATGGTTGGACACACTATGATTCTCCTTTTTATTTTCAATGTTCCGTAAATGTTCTGAGAATCTCAATTAATTTTCCTTGTGGTTCTTCCCACATATTGCAGTCCACAACCACAAGTAAGTAGATATACTACATAAATTGAATTACAATTAAAGCAACCTTTGATCTTATATTCTTTCTTTGTAGACCAAGATTGAAAGGACTCACAAACCCTTTTATTTATCGAAGGTACTGTCTTACATATTGGATGATGCGCACAAGTCGTGCAATCTTTCCTCCCACATCTAAACATCCCCTTAGGTTTGGTTAGAAAACCTTCCTTATTCCTTCCAGATTGCGTCTTATACCAGATATCAGAAGGAGCTAAAGTATCTTTAATATTTTTGTTTTTCTTAAATGACACATTAGGCTTTTCTTCTACATGGGGGCCTAAAATTGGGTCTCTTTGCAAGATATGCCAATGCTTTTTAAAAATTATTTGTATCTTATAAGAATCATTACTAAATTTGGTAGTAAAGTATGGCATATACTCTCCTCCTTTCCTTTTAGTTTTATATTTTATTAACTCTTCTCTTTTTAGCTCCCTAGTTCTGGAATATGCCTCCTCAAATAAACTAATATCATAACCTTTCTCTAAGAATTTCCCTTTTATGATATCTGCTTCTCTCTCAAAATCTTGATCTAAGCTGCAGTTTCTTTTAATTCTTTGAAGCTGCCCGAAGGGGATATTCTTTTTCCATCTCTGATGATGGTTACTCTTAAAATGTAGATAACCATTGCTATCTACCTCTTTCCTATGATTTCTTGTCAGAACCTTCCCTTTTTCATGGAAAAGAGTTAAATCTAGAAAATCTATATGCATTGGATCCGTATTGAAAGTAAATGACAAGTTTAAGATATTCTCATTCATATATATAAAAAATGTATCTAATTCTGCAGATGTTCCTTCCCAGATAATTAGAATATCATCTATATATCTCTTAAACAATATCAGATTCTTCTTAAAAGGATTATTATTAAAAATACAATCATATTCCCATTTACCCATATACAGGTTAGCAAATGAGGGAGCAAAAGAGCACCCCATTGCTGTCCCTGTAATCTGGGCATAAAAGCTATTTTCAAATAGGAAATAATTGTGTGTTAAAACATAAAAAATAGCTTGGGTTAAAAAATGAATCTGTATTTGAGGCAATACACCATCTTTTTCTAAAAACCACTTGACTGCCTGAGTTCCCTTTTCATGTGGTATACTAGTATATAAAGATGATACATCACAAGAGACCCACGTGTAAGATTCCGTCCACGTGATGTTCTCTAAGTTTTGCATTACTTGTATACTATCTTTTAAAAAAGACGGAAGAAGATATACCAAAGGCTGGAGAAATAAATCAACATACTGGGAAAGATTGTATGTCAACCCATCTATTCCCAAAACTATTGGTCTTCCAGGAGGAGCATTAATATTTTTATGAAGTTTAGGTAAATGATAGAATATTGCTATTTTACAATTTTCATTTATCAAGTATTTATATTCATCCTCATCAATAATTTTCTCCCTCAATGCTTCAACCACTAGATCTTTTAATTCTGACAAATATTGTTTTGTCGGATCCGTACTCAATTTCAAATATGTTTCCTTATCATCTAATAGCCTCAAGGCTTCCTTTCTATATTCTTCAACATTTTGAATACATATTCCTCCTCCTTTGTCAGCCTATCTTATAATTAGATTTTTATCATTCTTGAGAGATAATAATGCTTCATATTCCACTTTGGTTAACCCCTTAGGGACCCTTGACGTACCAGGACCGTCAAGGGTAAACTTTCTTGAAAGACCCTTGACGGTCCTGGTACGTCACGTACATTTTACTTACAGCGCTCTACCGGGAGCGCTGTAAGTAAAAATGGGGCATGAAATAGACCGCTCCAAGATCGGAGCGATCTATTTCAAGCCCCATAATGACGCGCCGATACACGTGACAGGTCACGTGTACCGGCCCGTCAACGTGCCCCTATGCGGACGTTATGGGACGGAAATGTCCCATAATGTCCGGTCCTTAAGGGGTTAAATTCCTCCTCATCTTTGTTGTCTTTTCTGCCAATTCCTCCATATCTTTACATATCAAATCTTCAAAAATCTTAATATACTCCCCTTGGCTTTGCACTGGATAAAAACAAGATTTCAACTTTTTACCACTGTGAATAGATCCTTTCATTTCTTGTTCTATATTCCCTTCTTCTTGTAACTGTACTAATCTTCTTATTCCATATTGGTCTCTTATCGACCTAAAATTGTTTTCAATTGTACCACCTTGTAGATTATCATTATTTTTATTTAAGAAGAACCTTTTTACGGTAAGTGATCTAATAAACTTTTGTATATATATATATATGTTTCAAACTTGTTCATCTTTACACTAGGGGCATAAGACAATCCTTTGGATAACATTTTAGCCTCATCTTTAGTAATATCCCTATTTGATAAATTAAAAATCCCACCTACGTGTGAAAAACTCTTTACGTCATTTTCAAAATTTTGGACTGGTGTTTTGGATCTCTTGCGTCCTCCTCTACATCCTCTTCTTCTCTTAGATTGCGTTTTAACCCTTGCTATCCCATTTTCATTTTGTGTTGTGTCCAATGTCCCATCTCTAAAAAAATCCTGCTCTATTCTAACGTTCCCATCAGAATCCTCATTTTCTACATCTTTATCATTATTTATTTCTAGATTTTTCTGTTTACTTTTCTTCTTCCTTGGAACTTCTTTCTCTATATTCTCTCTACTCCCTCCACTCTCTTGCAATTTGGGATCTATTTTTTTGGGTTGCCTATATACACTATTATCCGGATAATAGGCTATATTTCTATATAACCCTGTATTAGGGTCTCTATGGAAAACAAGTCTAGTCGTAGAAATGTTTCCTTCTTTTTCTTGTATTTTTGTATTTGTATTATTCTCAAATTTTCTACTCTGCCTATATCTATTCTCTACCTTTTTCTTATTCTGATGAGCACTATATGTCATATTTTTATTCTCACCCTTCTGTTGTATATAGTGTAACCTATCTCTAACAAACTTTTTCTTTTTAATCTGAATAATATTAATTTCTAAATTACTTATTTTCTTCAAGATATTATCTTCTAATTTTTTAGATTGTTCAGTTTTTTCGATCTTGTTCAATTTTTTCTCAATTCCTTCAATTTCTATCTTATTTTTTTCCAAGGATTGATTCCTGTATGTAATTAACAATTGTATCAATTTTTTTGAGCAATCTTCTAAAATACTTTCCCAATCTGTTTGAAAATCCACATCCTCAACTTCAAAAGTTGGACTTTTAATAATCCTTAATCCTCTAGGGATAATGTCATGATTTAAATAATTCTCCAAAGAGATCAGGTCATACCAGGCTCTTGTTTCCTTCTCTAAACTTTTCTCTAATTTTTTCAAGAGACTGATAGGATCTTCCCTAGGAGTTTGTTTTTCATATTCCTCATTCCAATCTATATGTCTACTTCTATTCTGTCTTAGCACATTAAAATCCATAATAACTCACTATTTCAGGTTACAGCTGCTATTCCTATATGGAGAGAGACAAGAAAATACTATACAATAATAGAACAGAAATGCGCTCGATAAAACCTGAAATACAATGCGTATCTCTAACCAAACAAGTAATATCAAAAACAGTACTATTTAAATATACAAATAATACTATAAAAATGTACTTGTTATTCCAGTCCAATATGGAAAAATAGATGGAAGAAGGTGTAATGATGAAAAGATGATGGAGTGGGATGACAAATGAAATGAAGTAGTGAATAATGATGGTATCCGCTTTATAACCTCTTTTCAATGAAACCCGTGTTGCAGCTCCTTAAAAATGGCCTCTTCCACCCAAATCCACAAAATCTAAGAATCTAGGGTGCAAAACACAAAAGATTCCATCTAAAAGTAATGTCTTTATTTAAAACAAGTTGTGCATATACTATTACACACGTACACAAATAAAATCAATAGATCGCTTATCTGTCTCCCGGCTATACGTCCTCCACACTGTGTCCACTTAGACTCCCTGCACTGGCAGCTCTGCAACGATGTATCACAGTCTGTAACTTCAAAGATACTTTGTATTCTCTTGAGCACACAAATCCGAAAATACTGTCTTGGAGTTGAAACAGGGGTAATGGATTCACATAGAGGAGCAGGCTGAAGGATACAGATATACGGAACAATCTCACCCCACGCGTATCGTGGACCTCACTGTCCGCTTTTTCAAGGGTAATTACAGATACCTAGTATGTTGCTCACATAAAAAGGCTCCCATTGATGACGTACACCGTCATTCACATCAAATGCACTAATAGGTTACTCCCCCCTCAGTGTTCGGTGGAACGGGATGGAACTCCGGTCGGGATCACTCTAAGCTCACCATCTGAGCTATATTGTCATCTCTCCCAAAACACCCCCAGGACCACCCGCCTCCCGTAGCTCAAATCACACCAACATGTGAATCCATTACCCCTGTTTCAACTCCAAGACAGTATTTTCGGATTTGTGTGCTCAAGAGAATACAAAGTATCTTTGAAGTTACAGACTGTGATACATCGTTGCAGAGCTGCCAATGCAGGGAGTCTAAGTGGACACAGTGTGGAGGACGTATAGCCGGGAGACAGATAAGCGATCTATTGATTTTATTTCTGTACGTGTGTAATAGTATATGCGCAACTTGTTTTAAATAAAGACATTACTTTTAGATGGAATCTTTTGTGTTTTGCGCCCTAGATTCTTACATTTTAAACAGAATTTCAGCTAATTTCTACAATTAGAATTAACCCTGTATGGTCCCCCAGGACAAAGTCTCTGACAAAATACAGGGACACTAGGGTGATACACTTATATACACACCACATAGTGTGATCTCCTAAACACAGGGACACCAGGATGATACACTTATATACACCACACAGTCTGATCTCCTAAACACAGGGACACCAGGGTGATACACTTATATACACACCACACAGTCTGATCTCCTAAACACAAGGACACCAGGGTGATACACTTATATACACACCACATAGTGTGATCTCCTAAACACAGGGACACCAGGGTGATACACTTATATACACACCACACAGTCTCATCTCCTAAACACAGGGGCACCAGGATGATACACTTATATACACACACCACACAGTCTAATCTCCTAAACACAGGGACACCAGGGTGATTCACTTATATACACACCACACAGTTTGATCTCCTAAACACAGGGACACCAGAGTGATACACTTATATACACACCACACAGTCTGATCTCCTAAACACAGGGACACCAGGGTGATATACTTATATACATACCGCACAGTCTGATCTCCTAAACACAGGGACACCAGGGTGATACACTTCTATACACACCACACAGTCAGATCTCCTAAACACAGGGACACCAGGGTGATACACTTATATACACATCACACAGTCTGATCTCCTAAACACAGGGACACCAGGATGATACAGTTATATACACACCACACAGTCAGATGTCCTAAACACAGGGACACCAGGGTGATACACTTCTGTACACACCACACAGTCAAATCTCCTAAACACAGGGACACCAGGGTGATACAATTATATACACACCACACAGTCAAATCTCCTAAACACAGGGACACCAGGGTGATACAATTATATACACACCACAGAGTCTCATCTCCTAACCACAGGGACACCAGGGTGATACACTTATATACACACCACACAGTCTGATCTCCTAAACACAGGGACACCAGGGTGATACACTTATATATACACACTACACAGTCTGATCTCCTACACACAGGGACACCAGGGTGATACACTTATATACACACCACACAGTCAGATCTCCTTAACACAGGGACACCAGGGTGATACAATTATATACACACCACACAGTCTGATCTCCTAAACACAGGGACACCAGGGTGATACACTTATATGCACATGACACAGTCTGATCTCCTAAACACAGGGACACCAGGGTGATACACTTATATACACATCACACAGTCTGATCTCCTAAACACAGGGACACCAGGGTGATACAATTATATACACACCACACAGTCTGATTTCCTAAAAAGAGGGAACCAGGGTGGGAAAGAGGGACAGATGGATTTGGGTCTCAAAGAGGGACTGTCCCTCCTAAAGAGGGACACTTGGGAGGTATGTACCTCTAATATCGCCTAAAGAGGGACACTCGGGAGGTATGTACCTCTAATATCTCCTAAAGAGGGACACTTGGGAGGTATGGACCCCTAATATCTTCTAAACAGGGACACTTGGGAGTTTGCTAGAGTGGTTTCTAACTTATTTCTTCACAATGTGCTGGATACCTCTCTTGATTCTATTACCAGAGCTAAAAATAAAACAGGCGTTTTTTTTTTTTGGTCAGGTTTTAGTATCCTATTACCCGATTTGTGAAAACAAAATCAGCGGTAATCATACATACTGCCAGTCAAAAAAAAAGCCCACAGGAAACAACTAAAAACAACGTGCAAGTAGTACCCTATTACTCAGTATTCACACCTGTTTTGCGGTAACATTTAAGTTGGGAATTCTGCGTGTCAGAGGTTAAGGCGTAGAAGCCATAACGACCATTTCAAAACCACCGTTGTTTGAACAAAAGCAGTGTATAATACAGTATACAGCATAGAAATCCAACATAGAGTGCCCCCTTCAACATATTAACCCCCCTTTTTAAAATTCGACTTACAGTGCTTTCTTTCACCACTTTAATTTGACGAATATTGTTAACATTCCACATTTTAACCCTTCCCCTTGAAAACTCAACTTACAGTGCTTTTCTTCACCATTTTAATTTTAATTTAAAATTCGACTTAGAGTGCTCCCATTACTTTTTTCACAATTTCAATTTGAGAAATATTGTTCACATTCAACATTTAACCCCTCCTTTTTATAATAGTTTCACTTATTGTTACGTAAATTGGGTCACACGTATTCAGTAACCTTCCTCACAATAGTAAAAGAGGGGTTGGTATCACTTCTTACTGTCGCATTAACACATCAAATTGGTTTAGCCATCAAATAGTAGGAGTGAGAGGTCTTTTACACTTAGCACAGCAAGTTATACATTCGTGCACAGGAATCACTGTGACACATAGGGGTAGATTTAAAGGCAGCCGTTAAACCATCCGCTAAGTAAAAAAGGCACGTCGGCCGCAAAGAACACATGTTTTACGGCAGATTCAAAGGTAAGCGTTCAAGAATAGCTATCGGGCGTAGGCACTACAAAAACACGTTAAACAAAAACCAGAGTCGCACCTGATTTTGCATCACCGTGCGTCCCAAACACCCGTTAAAACACAACTTAAGTCAAAATGTTACATTACGGCTGCCGTTGTCTAGCAACCCTGATAGATGCACAAACAAAATTCAAACCTACAGCCAATCCCAAGGCCCCAAAGTATCAAAAATGTCCAAATACACCTATATATACCTCAAAATAACGGTTACACCCTGTCTGTGTTTCGAGTTTCAGCAAGCTAGAGCACAGGACCCAGGAGTGGAGGATAGCATTTAGAGAGAGAGAGAGAGAGAGAGAGAGAGAAGCATACAGAGGAGTAAGGTAGAAGGATTTTGGAGAGGAGAGAGTTACATTTAAATAGACACATAGCACACTTTTGCACATAGCACATACATCCATACAAACACATACACATACATACACATAGTCTTTTTTTTTTCATCACACCTTACACATTTTAAACTTTATTTTTACAGTGTGAATCCGTGAGTGAAAGTGTGTGACAGAGAGTGAGTGGGATCGAGTGTGTCTGTGAGGGCGTGTGAGAGTGCCTGGGTGTGAGTGGGTGAATGATGGCCAGGAGAGGAGGACAGGAGAGAGGGATGGGGAGACTAGTGGAGGAGGAGGAGGAGGAAGGTCAGGAGGGGATCCCTCAGCAGAGCAGGGGTGGGAGAGGGAGATACGCAGGGCGGAGGGGGACCAGGCCCACAAGAACAGGCACACAAAGAAGAAGAGGGACAGATCCTGCAGTGGGACGAGGGGTAGTGCCTGGGGACCACCACACACAGGCAGGGGCAGAGCAGGCAGGACACTCCGGGTCTGACTCCTCGCATGCCGGAGCTGAGGGGGACAGGGTCAGGGATCCCCGATATACCGAGGAAGAAAACACGGCCCTCGTGGAGGCTGTGCTGGAGAGGGAGAGTGTCCTCTTCCCGGGGGACAGACTCCCTGGCCTGTCTGCGAGGAGGAGAGCTGCCTGGAGTCAAATCTGCAGCAGAGTTAATGCGGTGGCCACCTGCAGACGGGATGTGGACTCAATCAAGAAGAGATGGGGCGACTGCAAAAGGCAGGTGAAGAGGAAGATGGGGGATGCCGCCCTGCACGCCAGAGCCACCGGAGGTGGGCCACCTGTCCCCATCACCTACAGCGCATGGGAGGAGAGGCTGCGGCAGACACTGTCATCCGCCCTCATTGAGGGGGTCCCTGGAGGATCAGACACTGGGGAGGAGAGGAGCCTCCACACCACCGGTAAGTGCATCACCCCAAAACCACACACCACCCCAAACCACACACCCATCACAAACAAGCACTCACATCCCAACATCTGCTCTTCATTCAACCACACAATTGCACCAACACAGCACCCTGAGGGTTTAAACAGGGATCAAGACAAGGACAAATGTCAATGTTCAACAAGGCCAAAACCTGTCCAACTCCCTGGTTAACCCTCATGTTGCTGTGCTCATCACACACAATACACACAAACCATGCTCAGTAAAGTGTTGTATGTTAAACATCACAATTGTTGTCACACAGTGTTACCCATGTTCACACAGGGAATCCAGCACATAACCCCATGAGTGCCAGAGGGATCATCAATGCATCGATCAACAATGCTTTGGCAACCCCTCTGGTACTCAAAGGGTTAACCAGACAACAAACACATGTCGATAGGTTAACAATTACATGACACATAGGGGACATTCACTAAGCGGTGAAAAAGAGCTGATGTAGTGAATTTGACACTTGCATACCCTCACTTTACCAATTACAATGTTAGTCTATGGAGAACATCCAATAACAGGATTCAAGCTGCACAGGCCCCATTGTGTGGACTCCATAGAAAACATTGCAGATGGTGAAATGAGGTCAGCGGAGAAGTCAGCATCATAATCAGTTCATCAGGTCCACTTAACCGCTTACTGAATCACCAACAGGATGGATCAGGTCACAAATCACAGTGCCACTGAGAATAAATGCTTGTATGTGCAACACACAGGCCAAAAACAATCACACATAAGTAAAGGTGAAAAAGTTGGCCTTGGTGTTGTGTATGCAATCATTTACTCTAACTTCAATTTACATAGCTCACATTTGATTCACATATAGATCCTCAGGAGTGCTGATGCCATGGATGGATGGTACACCAGACACTATTTGCAGGATAAATATGGGAACCAAATATGAACCATTGAGGTTTGGTCAATAACAGGCCAGGGATTATGGATATCTATGATCGGGTCTGGCTGCCTCACACAGAAGGATGGATGGGCTGATCCAGGAAAAAAAAGGCCTCAATCAATGATATCCTTCAAGACTGGCTTGATTGTTGCCCCTCAGGATTCAACTTGAACAGACCTCATGGACAGAATCCTGTAATGTACATCAATCCCTGATTGCCACGGTGGTATCCCATGCATCACAATGCTATGCATAGGATACCATCATGACAACCAGAGAGGGACATGTCTAATCTGACAAAATCCAGCACTGTACGGGATGAACTGATAACATAGGGATGAATACTACTTGAATCACACTGCAGATCTCTTCAAAAAAGATATGTACAGAAAGAAAAACAACCAGATTTGTATGTGGATATGTCCCTTTCAAATGGGTACAAATAGGTCCCAACAAGATGTAAACCCAGAGTTCGTTTCAGTACGTGTGATTGTCCAACTGCCCATATATGTGCACCCTCAACAAAATAACTCATATTGATATCATCATCACAGTACATATACCCAGTATATTACACCTACTTGGATGGGTATCACTTGTATCTATGAAAGGTCATTTGTGATGGCTGTACATATATAGGCAGTTAGACAATCACATGTTCTGAACAGATCTCTGGGTTCATATCTATCAAGGATATGTTTGTACCCGTATGAAAGGTACATATACACACATATCAGACCATATTCCTCACTGTGTACCTTGGCATGGCAATGGTTAATTTCACTTGATGTAACCTTGCAGGCATCATAAAGAGATGTTTAGAAAGATGTTACTGTATGTGACAGCTGGAGATGTCAGTCATATGACCACACGGAGGCTCTTCAGCAGACCCAAAATTGAAACAATTGGAGATGGATCCATCATTGACATGGTCCACAGAGCGTGCTTACAAACCAGGAACACTTAGTAGACAATGGCAAAGATGTAGTTATCTCCAAATGGGTCAATGTGGAGTCTGCTGAAGAGCCTCCGTGTGGTCAAATGACTGACATCTCCAGCTGTCACATACAGCAACATCTTTCTAAACATCTCTCTATGATGCCTGCAATGTTACATCAAGGTGAAATTAACCATTGCTATCCCGTTAAAGAGATAGTAATACCTAAAATGTGAAAGGAAAAATACATGTCATAGGATTGATCCACCGGGTAATGTAAGGGTATCCCCACTACTGAAAGGTGTTTCATCACAAGAGTATAACAGCTCAAAGTTGAATATTCCAGGGACAATATCACTGTGGCCTGAAAATGTACTATGCCAATGTTGCCAGACCATCCTCTGGCTAGCTTTGGTCCAGGGAACAGATATCCACAAAGGATGATGTGGCAACAGCGCAAATGTACAATTTCAGGCCACTGGGATGTGGCACCAAAGGAATTCAACTCTGAGCTGCAATACATGTAGAATACAACACCCATCACCAGTAGGAGTACCGTTGTTTCACACAGGGGGATACACCATACAACATATATGTTCCTTTACACATTTCAAGTATTAATATCAATTTGACACCATCATGGCTAAGTTTACTGATCACACAATCTCAATCCTCCACACAGGTTATGTGTCTCCAGCACATCAGGAGCCCATGGAGGAGGCCACCTCACCACCCAGTGAGGAGTATTTGGAGGAGGGGACCAGCCAGTGGGCACCGTACCCAACGACATCCACACCTCTTGGCCAGCTGGATGCACCAACTCTGCCTGCATCAACTCTGCCTGCACCAACTCTGCCTGCACCAACTCTGCCTGCATCAACTCTGCCTGCACCAACTCTGCCTGCACCAACTCTGCCTGCATCAACTCTGCCTGCACCAACTCTGCCTGCACCAACTCTGCCTGCACCAACTCTGCCTGCATCAACTCTGCCTGCACCAACTCTGCCTGCACCAACTCTGCCTGCACCAACTCTGCCTGCACCGACTCTGCCTGCACCGACTTATTACAGTGACTGGATGCCCCCCACCACCTCCAGGAGCTATTATCCCCCAGCAGCAGCAGCAGCACCACCACCACCAGGGAGGCAATGGCTGCCCGGTGATGTGGCCACCACCCAATACGGGCCATACCCACAGATTGACCTACCCTCCTGGATGGCTCCCCAGCATGGCCCCAGGTATGATCCTAGGTGGGGGCCAAGCACATACCAGTGGCCAAGGTTTGACCCTTGGCCACTCGACTACCAACACCTGGGCCTGCTTGGGGAGCCCCAACAGCCTATGCGAAGGGACGTGTTTACCCCACCACCTCCACCAGCACAGACATCGGTGGGCAGCAGTGGGTCAATTGATGTGGTGGGCACATACCCATCTGCAGCACAACCAGCACCAGCAGAGGAGGACACAGCAGCAGCAGAGGAGGACACAGCACCAGCAGAGGAGGACACAGCACCAGCAGAGGAGGATACAGCACCAGCAGAGGAGGATACAGCACCAGCAGAGGAGGACACAGCAGCAGCTGATTCACCAGGCACAAGCATCACCAGCAGTGAACGGCCCATGGGGATGGAAGCTGAGTGTATGGCTCTGCAAAGGAGACTACTCAGGTCAAGCCTCCGCACCAATGACAACATCACCAGGAGCCGTAGGGAATCCCGTATAAACACTAACAGGATAGAGGCAAGGATCCATGCCCTGGAGTCGGAGGTCATGAGGATCAACACTCAACTCCATCAGCTACACACGGGGGTGATGGACCTGCTTGCACAGCTACTGGTGGAGTTGAGAGAGCTGAACCGCAGGGAGGACTTACGTTTGGAGAGGGAAAACCTGCGCTCCACAGAGGGATCCACTGCCCCCACCACCCCCTCTAATGTGACCCCCGAAGCCACACCTAGGGGGCAAAGGGTGACCAGGAGATCATCCAGGTTATCCACTTCTGCCACACAGTCTAAGCCCCCCCCCCCAAGAAAAAAAAATAAAATGCCCAACATGTTAAATTTCCCCTGAATAAAGGAACATTGTGCTTTTGAATCCTGTCTGATCTGCTTTGAATTTGGTCATAGATTTGGGTGGCAGAGTTGTCTCCAATGCATTGCCAAACAATTCAGTGAATACAACTCCTGCCTAGGTAAGATGTTTGTGGGATGTTACAACATGGGTTCACATACACATCGTTGTACAAAATCAACTGTAAAAACATCCCTGTTGCCATATTACACAACTGTGTTATATGGCAATGTTGTGTGTTGATTTTGCATAACAAAACATTCCCCTTAGCCCAACATTTGGTACAACATTGAACATTCATCTACATCATATGTAGTGTTTAACCCTTTGATATCCAGAGTGGTAGGCAACGCATTGCAAAGAAATGCGTTGGGTACCACTCTGGCACTCAGAGGGTTAAGGGGATAACCAAACAAACGGCTTAGCGGTGAGATAACAAGCAGGACAGATAAATGGGACATGTATCCATATTGTCTTGGATTCACACACTCATTGTGCAACAGACTGACTGGGGAAGCCAATGTTTTCAACCTAGGATTTCAATGTGTAGCACACACATTGATATCCTGGGGTGAGCATTGGGGCCTCCAGTAAGTTGACTTGTTGTTTTTTCTAAGGGTGTAACAGACTTCCCCAGTGAAAACACTTGTCCACTTGGTCATGTACTGTGATATGTCCCAGTGGAGCAATATCACTGAACATTGATTATACTGAGCAACACATTAACTGTGGACAGGAATTCACTGTGGAAGTATGTCCCCTTTATCACCTCTTTATCACTCCCACAACACATTAGTGTATCACTGCCACCATCTGTTAGCGTGAATACATCACTGAGTCCACTCACTTGCAAACAAGTGCTGGAGTCCTGTGATATGGGTGATGCCTTTCCATGTATGGGGATACTCTACCCTGGGTGTGGTAACGCATTGACAACTGTGTTCTCAAATATATCCTCCTACAGACACAGATAGAATGGTGATGGTTCATCTTTATTGTGTCTCAAAGTACATTAGGATGTACATGTGTTTTCTGTGTATTGCCTATATGCATTGAACACCTGTATGAGAACACTAAATGTACTTTGAAACAAAAAAATAGTACTTTAGTTACACTGCTGCCCAGCTCATGTGTTGTCCACAAGGTTTGACAACTCTGTAGCTGAGCATCCTAACTGTACAGGTTATAAAACTCAGGAATTAGTGTTTTCTGTGTCTATATGAAAATGATCCAGTAGAGGTTTGTGTGAACCTCAGGTCAAACTTTGCATCACCAACAACATCAACATAAACAGCAAGGGGTGATCTCCATGAAGGTGATGTCAAGACATCAATCCAGTCACATAGAAGAACTTCAGTTCAAGGATGGATCATGTTACGGATGCCTGTGGAAGAAGAGGACAGGATTTGGAGTAGTTGACTTGAACTGATCATCAAGCAACAACAATTTAGTCTTTTTGATCCCCTCAATTTTCACAGTTACAGGTGAGTACACAAACCATTGCTTGACAATGTGTTGTGTACTCATCTGTAACCAATTATGTGGAGAACTAAGGACATGTGCCCCAGCCCTATGGATATGTGCCCCTGACATGGATACACACATCAACAAGTGTTCTGAGAGCTCCATGGAAGTAATGAATTTGGGCTGCCACTGTTAATGTGACAGTGGCAGCCCAATGTCATTTGTTCCATGGAACTGTTAGGACACATTTGTTGATGTGTGTATTCATGTCGGGGGCACATATGTCTGCACACTCACAGGTCAGCATGGTGTCCCTGGTAATCTGATCTACGTCTCATGACCTCTACATTGTGTGCCCATACCACTGTACATCCACCCCTGTGCTGCTCTTCTCAGCTGTAGCACAGTACAGGTTCCATATTGAGTCCAATGGCCCTTTAACCCCTGATGTGACGGAGTATTATCCAATGCATAGCATTGGATAACACTCTTTCGCTACAAGGCTAGCATGGTTGCTCTGGCTATGCTCATGGCAAATCAAGTTAGCTGCTGTCAATCAAGCCCTGTAAGGCGATGAACATGGGTTATGTGTTGTACCTTGTTTCTCCTGAGGGTGTGCGTGATATCCTTGGGGTCTGTATGTCAACGTGGAGAGTGGAATGGAGGATGGTTTTTGAGTCCACACACACAATTTGCCATGTCCGCTGCAAGTGCAGTGCTGTGTCACTGTTCCTGTGGGGTGAGACAGAACAAAATGTGCAGTGTGGTTAGTGTCACAGGACTGATGGGGGACTTGCATGGATTGTTTGCATGCCTGTGTTATACTCACATGTAAAGTGTTCCGTGATGAGCCTGTCTCTGATCTGTGTCCCTCTCAGGGTCTCCTCAACGTGTCCGATGTCCATGGGCACTTCCTGTATGGGGGGGGCCTGGATGTGCTCCAGCAGCCTGGTGTCCACTGCGATGTTGTGCAGTATTGCGCACGCCACAATGATGTCGCACACCTTTCCAGGTGCATACTGCAGTGCTCCCCCCGAGTGGTCCAGACATCGGAATCTTGACTTGAGGAGGCCAAAGGTCCGCTCAATGGCATTCCTCGTTCTGCCATGAGCCTGGTTGTAGCTTTCCTGGGCATGTGTTCGAGGATTGGCCAGTGGGGTCAGTAGCCAGGACTTGCATCCATAGCCAGCATCACCTGTGTAATGTGAGTGACATGGTGAGACAGGGAGCACATGTTGTGTGAATGATGTTTTGTGTGATAGACGTAGTAGCTGTGGGTCAGGAGCATGCTAAGCAGCGTTGTGTGTACGCCTGTGTATGTGATGTGATTTTGTATTGTGAACTCACCCAAAAGCCATCCCCCTGTAAAAGTTCCATTCTCGAAATCTCTGTGGACTGAGGAGTTTTGGAGAATGTATGAATCATGTGAGCTGCCAGGATACTTTGCACAGACATTCATTATCCTCATATGGCTGTCACACACCATCTGCACGTTGATGGAGTGAAAGTTCTTCCTGTTGATGAATATCTGTGCGTCACGTGCTGGGGCCTTAATTCGGACATGGGTGCAATCTATAGCACCCATGACCCTGGGCATGCCTCCCCTGGCGTAAAAGGCCTGCTTGACTTGTATCCAGTCCATGTCGGTGGTGGGGAAATGTATATAGGTACTGGCCTTGCTTTTGAGGGCTGGCAGGACCTGGGCCAGCACCCTGGAGAATGTGGCCTGTGACATGCCAGATGCGTAACCCTCTGTGGACTGGAAGGCCCCGCTTGCCATGAAGTGCATGGCACAGAGTAGTTTCTGCAGGCCAGTTAGGGCATGGTTGTAGATGTAGATGGGATCCACCTGCTCCTTGATGACCTCATACAAGGCAATGATGCTGTCAGGCCTCAACCTGTAGCGATCAATTACCTCATCATCGGTCATTCCAAAGAGGGTGACCCTTGGGCGGTATACCCTGGGCCTTGGTGGTCGTCTATACATCCTGTGCCCTCCAGGTGGGGATGGGCTCCTGTGTGGCTGCTGAGCCAGAGCCTCCTCACTTGCAACAGGTGGTGGCTGTTGATCAGGCATGCTTGGAGGTTGCTGATGTTCCCTAGCTCTCTCCCTTGCACGCCTTCTCTTCAGTCTTCGCAACAATATGTAACCCAACATACTGTTTGCTCTATCTATCTGTCTCTATCTATCTGTCTCTCTCTCTCTCTCTCTCTCTCTCTCTCTCTCTCTCTCTCTCTCTCCCTCCCAGAGTGGAAAACAAGCCACAAGTGAGTGTGTTGAGTTGTCCCTTTAAGTACTTGCTATGTCGTTGTGTGGGTGTGGTGATGAGGTGAGTGCTGACCAATGGTGAGTTGTTTTTGTCCAGGTAAGTGTTTGCAGGTGTGTGTGTGTTATAAGATGTGGTGTGTTGTGCTTGTTCTGTGTGTGCCATTTGCGGACATGCAGTTGTGGGGTGCAGGTGGCGTGTTGATGTTGCCCAGGTGAGCTTGTATTTGCAGGTGTCCGCTTTGTGTGATGACCCCCATTGTTCCGTGCCATGTTGTGTTGTTGTTTTTTAGTGTGTCGTTGTCCCTGTGGTGTTGGTTGTTGTTGTGTGTATAGTGATTTGTGTTGTGTGTGCATGTTTTTGTGTTGTTTTGGCATTGCACGGGTTAATTTTCCCATTTACATGGTTGTGCGGTAAGCCTTTTGTGTGTTTTCCTATGTAACGGGTGTTTTGTTTTGGCCGTTAAGTGTCTAACGGCTAAAAAAAGTGGGTCTTAACTTTTAGCCGTTAGGTGTGTCTTTTTTTCAGCCGTTATCAGTACCGCAAGCCTTTGAATAGCTCTGGGGTATGTTTTTCCATGCGTCTGAATGCACGTAAGTGTATCGGCCGTAAGGATTGTACAACTGCCGTTAGCTGGTCTTTAGACGGATCTTTGAATTGCAACATGTCACTTAACGCACCCGTTAGTGATTTTTTTTGTTAACGGCTGCCTTTAAATCTACCCCATAGAGTCTGTTCTTTGCAGTAAAACTGGAGAATAAACAATGCATTCTGTACCACTCTGGCACTCAAAGGGTTAAAGTAAAATTTTAAAGGGGAAGGGTTAAAATGTTGAATGTGAACAATATTTGCCGAATTTAAATGGTGAAAGAAAGTCATGGGAGCGCTGAAGTCGAATTTTCAAGGGGAAGGGTTAAAATGTTGAATGTGAACAATATTCGTCGAATTAATGTAGCGAGAGAAAGCACTGTAAGTCGACTTTTAAAAGGGGGGGTGAATATGTTGAAGGGGGGTTCTCTATGTCGGATTTTGATAATGTGGGGAACACATCTAACACTGAACTTGATCTTTCTGTCGTCAAACGTACGCCTATTTCCTTGGGTTTTGACATCTTGCAGGTTTTTTTAGGCGGAATAAAAGCAGACAGCACCAATTTTGTTAGTTCCCTGAAATGTGCTGTCTATGCTCGTTTTCTTTTACCGTGGTTCTGCAATAGAATACCGAAGTAACACGTTTTCAAAATTCACGTTGTTTGTTTTTCTTGTAACGCCGGTTTTAGCGCAGGTAATAGAAACAAGCCCCAGAATGGTTAAAATGCCAATTAAAATCTGTGGGATTTTTTTTTTTTTTTCATTCCCCGTTGTGCAGTTGGTTTGCTCCAGAACTGCACCACATTCTTAGTACATCAGACTCAGTGTCAGTTGCTTTAGAATGAAATCAATACACTATTCTCAGAAGAATTTCCCTGCAGGTTGTCAGAGGTAGATAACAACAGTGAGAATGTCCTGCTTTGCATTATGTAGGCCTTCAATGGGCCAGTTCCATTAGTATTGCTAAAATCTGATATGTGACATAACTATAGTATGTATTTCAGGAGAAGAAAGATGATTTTTTTTTGTAGTCAATATTTTTACATTTTTGTGCAGTTTGATTTAACCCCTTAACGGCGGATGACTTACCAGGTACGTCCTGCAGAAACTGTCAGTGACAGAGGACGTACCTGGTAAGTCACGGAAGTTTGGGTCTCCGTGCAGCTGCACGCCGCTTGGAGACTCCGGAATCATTTAAAAAAAAATGTACCACGGGCGTTAAGATGACAGCCGCGTACGAATGCGGCTGTCACTAAGGGGTTAAGGTATTTAGTTTTACTCTCATACAACAATCTAAATACCAAAAAAAGAAGATAAATATAGGGATTTTATAGGCACTCATCCAAATTGTGACACATAGCCAATTATTTGAAAAAATAAAAAATAGTATTTTATACCAAATTACAAATACCAATTATCAAACTTGCAAGTGAGTGGTAGACATATAAGATAGTATTAGGAGCGTAAGTTAGTAACTAACACACAATGAAGCTCCATCCAATTCCACAGTCACAATGAATATGTTATGACCCAAAGCATGATGATAGTTTGCTGATTCATAACGAAGTTAATGAAGCCAAGTAATAACATTGGAACATTGATGACAGATGTTAGCACAAAACGTTCACAGTTCAGAATGAAGGTGATGACAAGAGCTTGAACTTGTATAAACTTTGGCAATATCAATATTGCTAGTACTCACAAATACAACTGAGTCTGGGAAGTTGGTGAGTAAGGTGTTAACTCTTTCTTGATCAGCATATCCGCGATCACAGTTAGACGCCAGTCCATTCGATCTTCTGCATAAATCACAGTAAAACACCAGCCTCAATAATCTTCAAATACTAATATCACTCACAAGTTGTTCCAAGGTGTAGTCATAGTCCTTTGCACATAAGTACATCGCTCATAAATGTCAAACACCAGACTTGGCTTCTTTTACGGAAAACAGTTTCCAATAGTGCTCACAGTTCCAGAGACTCACAAGATGCTTCATCCAACGTGTTTCACCCACTTATACCAAAGCCCATTGTCTACGGGGGTGAAACGCGTTGGATGCAGCATCTTTTGAGTCTCTGGACCTGTGAGCACTACTGGAAGCTGTTTTCCATAGAAGAAGCCAAGTCTGGTGTTTGACATTTATGAGCGATGTACTTATGTGCAAAGGAATATGACTGCACCATGGAACAACTTGTGAGTGATATTAGTGGTTGAAGATTATTGAGGTTGGTGTTTTACTGTGATTTATGGAGAAGATCGAATGGACTGGCGTCCAAATGTGATCGCAGATATGCTGATCAAGAAAGAGTTAACACCTTACCCACCAACTTACCAAACTCAGGTGTATTCGTGAGTACTAGCAATATTGATATTGCCAAAGTTTATGTAAGTTCAAGCTCTTGTCATTATCTTCATTCTGAACTGTGAACGTTTTGTGCTAACATCTGTCAGCAATGTTCCATTGTTATTACTTGGCTTTATTAATTACGTTATGAATTAGCTAACTGTCACACTCCTTCTAGTTACTCCTCCTACCACGAACTTCTATTGGCCACTGTTGCCTTTATTTTCCTGGTTCAGCCTCCAACTCTTGGTCGATTTTTGCTCCAAGTACCTGAGAGTCCTTGCTTAGCGTTCCAGAGTTCCTAATTCAGAATTTCCATGTACCAACCCTTGGCTTGTCTCTTGACCCTGTCTTCAGACTTTCTTTTTTTTTTTAAGTTTCAAAAAGCTTTATTGTTAGAAATAGTGGTCATACAAATCATGAAGAATAGCATGAATACAACATCACCACAAACATATACATGAAATTCTACATAATGTTGCATGAAGAAACAAAGCACTGTATACAAATTACTGAATGAAAATGAGGCCAGACTATATGGGCATAACAGTGAAAAGGAGAAGTGTAATGGGTCATGCATTATAATGTAAAAAACCAGTAATGAGGCTATAAGTATTGCAAAGCTCGTTCACAGTATTCAAAAATATTCTCTATAAATCTAGCCTTAGATAAGGAGAAACCAGAAAAGAATCCCCAAAACTATTCAGAAAAAAGGAAATATCACATCCAACATATAATAATCAAGCATAGAAATAAAGCGAAAAAAGAAAAAGAGAAAAAAAAAAGGAGAAAACACAGAGGAGAGAACAGATGAAGTAACACAAGAGGTGCCAAAGAGTAGAAAGAACAGAGAGTAAAGAGCTAGAAAATCCAATACGCAGGGAACCTCAGAAAGGTCCTGTGGGGGAGATAAAAAGATCATAGACATAGTAGGAGACAGACAGAGAGTTAAGATCCAAAACAAAATGCAAAGAACAGTAGAAATTAACATAAAACATGAAAGTGACATATACCCCGCATTTGACCAGTCAATCAGCATGTTCTTACAGTACTATAGTAACAGACTCTGGACAGATGAAGAAAACTCCAGGATAAGTGGCTCACCCAGTCCTTAATATAATACTCCTTAGGAGCTCCAAAGTAGACCCATAACAGAGATATAGTAGTAGCTAAATACAGCAAATCCCCCCAGGCCCTAGGGGGACCGCTCACATGGGCTTGGAACAAACAGGCAGTCCCAGTGTAACCAGTCCTCTTCAAAAAGCTACCGAGTCTAAGGTGCTCCATGTAGAGAAGACCGGTCCACTGAGATAAATAACTAAGCAGAACAAGGAAGAAAAACTTGCATTGCCATCTCAGTAACAGCCAACGATTCTGTCCTCCAATCTGCTACTCATAACTCAATATCCAACATTGGAACCGGAACAAAAATATAGTAAGGCGTGGTCTTTGCGGGGTCTTAGTAGAGAAGGGCCAGAAATCCCTGGGTGCCATGCAGAGGCATCCCAGCCACACAGCGCCCCAATCACGAGGGAAAAGAAAGGGGGACCATCCCCAAATCCCCTCCTCCAACACATGCCAGCATTCCCAGGTCGGTCTTCAGAGTCTTCCCGATATCACAAAGGCCGTAGTCACCCAAATTGCCAACTTGTTGCACCCAATCGACTCCAACACGGAGAGCCACAGAACATCCCACCGCAATAGGCTGCATGTACAGCAGCGTTTGCATGCTGTCTGATGTCGGTGGCACAACTTCTCTCATCGTCTCACCCTCCAGATTACGAGGCTCCTGATGCCTAGTAGCACTGCTTAGAATAACGAATTCCTCCCGCACCATCTCTTCCATCTTCTCTTCCATCAATAAGCAAGGTTTCTGATGCACATTTGTACTGCATATAATAGCAAATTTATCCCGCATAACAACCAGGAACTCATCCAGAAAAGCTTTAAGATCCGATTTTGACAGTAGATGCGAGACGTCCGCCTGTGAGAGACTGGCCTGAGAACAGTCACCAACTGCCATATTGGTCGGCTGCGGCATCTTATCCAAATGGTAGGAAAAGTAAAATCAGCAAATATCTCTTCCGACCAAGGGAACTCGGGTATCCAACAACACTGCAATCAACAGGCTGTCTTCAGACTTCTGATTCCAGCGTACATCTTTCTACATACCACGAACCGGCTTCCTCCAAGACTTCTACTCCGTCTCATCCCAAGTACCTTCGTTTCAAGTCTGGCTCTGACCTAGTCTCTCCTTGAGCACTTTTCTTCGAAACTTCGCCTCTTCATTCTGCTGTCTGCTGTGCAACTAGTGTCCCTTCAGCTGTCGCCTGCCAGAGACTCCTGTTGCTTCTGGGACATTCAAATTGCTGTATTGCTCGACTCCACACCTCAGGCCTTCCTACTGAGTTGAGGGTGTCATTGTCGGTGGCTCCGAATGACTGCCTCAGCTAGTCGAAGGTGTGGATGGTTGTCAGCCTACGACTCCCTGCCTCCTGCCTGACCATCTAGTTGACGGCATTGTAGTCGAAGCCTTACAACCAATGCCTCCAGGCTTTTCGTCTACTTGAGGGTAGTGGTAGTCGAAGAATCAACAACTACCCTGTTCAAGGTTGGGGGCTCTTCAAAGAATCTATGACTAGCCTGTTCAAGATCGAAGATTCCTCTTCTAGCCCGGATTGTCGACTTCCTTTGAATCTTGCATCTGGATCCTTTGTCTCCTGAGCTTTCTGAAGATAGACTCGTATTAAGCTCCTACTGTGAAACTCTTACCCTATAGCTCCTCTCATACATTGACAGTAAAATCGAGCCAGTAACATGGATGCTGCAGAGGTTTCTTGCATCACATCCAGACAGGAACAGCAGGAGCAGATTCTGTCTTCTCATGCAGCAGACTGTCACGGTTTTAGATGAACACTCAGACAGATCAGTAAGGTTAAAATAGTTTTATTAGAACAAAGTGCATACAAGAGTATAGGTTCTAGACCTATAAACAGAACAATAAGCTGCCAGGAGTACAGTAATAAGATATGTACGATACAGTAGGGTACTGACAATACGTCCAACAGTATTTGGTAACCTAGGAGGAGTAACGTACAATCCCAAGCAGATGGTAGGATGCCAACACAGGAGGTACACCAATATGACAGACTGCCCAGACGCCTGGGCACTGGAACCCGTACAGATAACAGGAGAGAACTGGTACTTGCTGACAATCAGACTTCTGGCAGAACCGGTAAGGCAACGCGTGCACAGTCCTGAAATGGCAACAGGACTACAGTGGCAGGGAGCCCACAGTAGAGGACTGCCACAACCCAGATGCCTGGGTACTGATCCAACAGGAACGAGGCAACACTGACCAAGGCCCTAGCCGACTGACCGAAGGCAACCATGTACATGCAGCCCAACCCACAAAGGGTTAAAGGAGACCTAGGCAGCTGCTACAGGAAAGCCCTAGAACGCTAGGGGTGGATCAGAGGAGGTAAGTACTGGAACGCAACCAGTGTCTCTCAACCTGTAAGCTGGTAGTGCAACACTGGCTCCTGAGTCCAAGACTCTGCAGTCAGAAATGGTAGAGCTCTTGTTCCTGGAATCCCCAGGTACATATAGGGTTAATGGAAAACGCCCAACTAAACTGCAACTCCCAAAAGGAGTGAGCCCAGAGATATTGGTGAGACAGACACAGAGAGTGATCAGAGTAACTCAGTCGGCACGGACAACACCGCACAGGTACTTGATTGTACACACCACCGGATGGCAGTAGAGCAGCTTGAGCACACAGCTCAACCTAAGATCGACAGAAACAGCACCGACAATCGCTGCACAGTAAAAGAAATCGGTAACCACGCGGGGTCACCTGTATGCTCAGACTAACAAGGTACCAAGTGGATGGGTATCCACTGAGGACAACGGCCACAATGTGGAGGAAGTATGCCACCGTCAGCAGGGGAACGGTACTCAGCCAGGATACTGTCAGAGACAGACGGAGCAGGTTCACAGCCAGGACAGTCAGCAACAGAGTGAGTTCTCAACCAAGATACTATCAGCAATGGAGCGGTTCTCAGCCAGAATACTGTCAGCAACAGAGCGGGTTCACAGTCAGGATACAGTCAGCAACAGAGCAGTTCTTCAGCCAGGATACAGTCAGCAACGGAGCGGGTTCTCAGCCAGGATACAGTCAGCAATGAAGTGGGTTCTCAGCAGGATACAGTCAGCAACGGAGCATATAAACCGGAACGCAGGAACAGAAGCGTAGTCAGGCAGGCCACGAACTTGTACACCACGAAAGGGCACCTAAGGAAGAACATCCCAGAGTATATATAGGCAAGCCCTAGTGGTAGCAATAAAGACCAGCCAATCAGGGAACGGTTGTGATAAAATGTTGCCGTTCACAGAGGGAAAGCACGGGCACCGTGATACAGACTTACAGACTTTAAATCACAAACTTGATGCTATGATAGAAATGCTGCGCCCTTTCTCTCCTTTTCCATCAACTCAGAGTCCTCCTGTACTGGCTCCTGAGGCTGCTGCTACCTCTAGAACTCCTCCAGGGATCAAGCCACCTAAAATATCCCTGCCAGAATGATTTTCAGGGTGATCTAAAGACTGTTGTGGCTTTTTGAATCAATGTCAGCTTCATTTCAAGACTTTCCATCAATCTTTCAACTCTCATGAAGCCCGAGTAGCTTTCATCATATTTCTGTTAAAAGATGAGGCCCTTGCCCGGACTTTCCTCCTTGTGGAAAAGAGGTCCTCACTTCTTGAAGACTTCATCACCTTTATAGCCACCTTTAGGACTGTTTTTGACCTGCCCGGGAGTCAAGCATCAGCTGAAGCTACCCTATTGGGACTTAGACAGGGAACTTGCACAGTAGCTCAATAAGCTGTGGAGTTCTGTAACCTTTCCTATGAAACTGATTAGAATTCTGGGGCTTTAAAGGCCACTTTTTGTAGGGGTTTAAGTGAGTGGATTAAATATGCTTTAATTAATCAAGAGATACCGGATGACCTTGAAGCTTTCCAATGAGAACGTCAACTTGAGAGAGACTGCTCCCACCATTACAAATCTGTGACTTCTTCTCACTCTAAACTATCCGTGAAAAGGTCCCAGACCCATGAAGAACCTATGGATATAGGGTCTGTTATTAAACTTACTAACTATGAAAAATGCCGGCGACGGAGTCAAGGCTTATGCCTATACTGTGGCCAGAAAGGCCATCTCCTACGTCATAGTGCCCAACACAGCGGAGACGCTCCCTGGCTTAGGAAGCCACGGAGACTCCTCCTTAAGCCGAACCCAAAAGACCCTCCAGACTGATCTAAACCAGTTGATGGTACCTGTCCATTTGAGTTGGTCGAGGGTTTCGGTCTCCACGAAAGCCTTTCTAGACTCTGGCGCTGCTGTAGTATTCCTGGACACTAACTTTTCTTCTTGACACTCTATTCCTCTCATCCATAAAAACAGTACATTACAGGTTTCCACTGTGGATGGGGGTCCCTTGGGGTCTGGTCTAGTTACCTCTGAAACACAGCAGATACTTCTCAAAACGGGAGTTCTTCACTCTGAGTTCATCCAGTTTGACTTCATCAAGTGCCCCTCTGTTCCAGTGATTCTAGGTCTTCCAAGGCTTTGTCGTCACAACCCAGTTATAGATTGGAAATCTGATCAATAAACAGCCTGGAGTCCAACCTGTCATTCCACTGTATGGCCAAGATCAACTTACTTGGGCTTATTGGTAACATTACTACTCCCGAGAACATGATTCCTGAACCTTACAGGGACTATCTGGATGTCTTCACCAAACAAGGAGCAGAGTTTTTTCCACCACATAGAATCTTTGACTGTCCGATAGACTTGTTGCCCAGTATGGTTCCTCCCAGGAGAAGACCCTTTCTCCTGTCTGAACCAGAGAATCAAGCCCTTCTGGAGTACATAAATGTGAACCTGGCTAGAGGCTTCATTAGGCACTCCTTGACTGCCAGTGCAGGGTTCTGTTTCATCTCCAAGAAAGATGGATCCTTGAGACCCTGCATTGACTATAGGGGTCTGAACAAGGTAACCATAAAAAACAGATACCCGCTGCCTCTGATCCCAGAGCTTTTTTGATGCCCTGAAAGGAGCTAAAGTCTTCACGAAGATAGACCTGCAAGGGGCATATAATCTGATTTGCATAAAACAGGGAGCGATGAATGGAAGACGACATTCAACACCCGGTACGGCCACTATGAGTACCTCGTCATGCCATTCGGACTCTGTAATGCCCTAGCAGTGTTCCAACACTTTTTTCAACGAGATCTTCACGGATATCCTGCTTTCCTACATAGTGATCTACCTTGATGATATCTTGATTTTTTTCATCATTCTTCATGAACACAGGGAACATGTTTGCTCCATTCTACATCGCCTTCGGAAGAATCATCCCTTTGCTAAGGCAGAAAAGTGTGCCTTCGAAACCTCCCAGCTTCCTTTTCGAGGATATATAGTATATGACTGATCTTAAGATGAATCCTACTAAAATGGAGACCATCTCTCAATGGCCATGACCAACCACCTTGCAAGCTGTTCAGCTTTTTCTGGGTTTCACAAACTACCATAGAAGATTTATTAATAACTTTTCTTCTATTGTTGCTCCACTGGTAGCATTTACAAAGAAAAATGCCAATCCCAAGGTCTTGACACCCAAAGCTGTTGACGCTTTTGAACGTTTGAAGTAGTTATTCCTTTCCACACCCTTATCTGGACCTTACTAAAAATGTTCTCATTGAGGTTGATGCCTCTGAATTGGGAGCAGGTGCCATTCTTTCTCAGAGAGATGAAGTCACTAACCGCCTTCATAAGCCATAGAATAAGCCATCTAATCAGAGACCTGCAGGACTTTTGCATCCACTTCCTTCACCCAGTGCTCCATGGACTCATTTAGCAATGGACTTCATTACCGATTTGCCACCCTCAGATCAATGCACCGTGATCTTGGTAGTGATTGATGGCTTTTCCAAGTAAGCACATTTCATTCCTCTTTGGGGGGTTACCCAATTCGCAAACTCTGGTGAACATCTTCCTCAAAGACATTTTCCCCCTTCATGGATTTCTTATTCAAGTCGTCTCCGACAGGGGTACTCGGTTTACCTATAGTTTTTGGAAGGCTTTCTGTTCTCCCCTGGGGATCCAGTTGAACTTCTCCACCTCTTACCATCCTCAGTCCAATGGTCAGACTGAAAGAACCAACAAATCACTGGAAGTTTTTTCTTTGCCATTACATCAATGCCCATCGCAACAACTGGGCAATGTTGCTTCCTCTGGCTGGGCTTGCCTTCAACAATCAGTACCACTCCTCTTTAAAATGTTCTCCCTTCTGTGCCACTTTATGTTTTCACCCCCATACCCTTCCTATTCTTCCTGCTACAGATGTTCCTGTAGCTGATGCTAGGGTGAAAGATCTTCAGCTTCACTGGTCTTCTGTTCGTTGGTCCTTGCAGGCTGCCTCTACCAGATTCAAGTCTGCTGCAGACAAGAGGAGATGACTAGCTCCTTTATTCCTCGCAAGTTAGGGCCCAAATATGTGGGTCCCTTTTCTATCAAAACACGGCTGACTCAAGTTACCTATGGTCCCAACCTGCCACCTACCATGAAAGTGGCCAACTCCTTTCATATGTCTCTCCTTGGGCCCCTGGTGCGAAACCAATACTACCAACCTCCTCGACCACTTGCTCCTGTTCTGGTGGATGGTCATCCAGAATATGAGGTTCTGTGGGTTCTGGATTCCCGACTAGTTCATGGTCAGCTACAGTACTTGGTTGACTGGAGGGGCTAAGGACCACCACCTAGTTCTTGGGTGCCTGCCACTGAGGTTCATGCCCCTGCTCTGGTGAGTACCTTCCACCATTTACATCCTGATGCTCTAGGCCGTCCTGAGGCCAGCCCTTGAGGATGAGGCACTGTCACGGTCCTTCTGGTTATTCCTCCTACCATGAACTTCTATTGGCCACTGTTGCTTTTATCTTCCTGGTTCAGCCTCCAACTCTTGCTCGATTTTAACACCAAGTACCTATAAGCTTTACATAGGGCTTCGATAGTCATTTTTGTGATATATGCTGCACAAAGTTTAATATACTGTCTAGACATACATTATTGGATTGATTATATTGAGTATATTCTTGGTATAAACCATTATTGACTATATTAATTGCAATTTATATGTTTTATTCAGAAGGTATGTAATCTTTTGAAATCAGTACATAATTCAATTATAGTGATCTATATTTGGGATTTTATTCCAGTTAGTCTCTAAATTTGATTATTATATATGGTATAAGGGAAATGTCAGAGGACCTGGCTTAATATTAAGCTTGCTCACCTGACAATATACCTTAAACCTCAATTAGCATTGTTTATACAGTTTCTGGGGCAGAGGTATTCATATAAGCTTCTGCCAACTGTATTTTAATTAATGGTAAGGATCAATTATGCTTTTCTATGCTGCTGAGTTCAATTATTGTTATCTAATACCTCTGAATATATCTATATGTGGTTAACCCTTTAATTGCTGGCAATCCTAATGGTGATAATTGTGGTTTGAGTTACTATATATCTATTGTAATTGCTGATCACTCATTTATATCATTGTTGTTTACACTTTATATATAGTATATTGTATTTAATAAATTATATATATTTTTGCACAAACATGCGGGATTTATTATTTTAATCAATTCTTTACTGCGAAGTAACGTGTCAATACCTAATATAGTGTAAAGTTCTCAAAATTATTTAATATTGTAATTTATCTATTTATGCGAAGATATCCAACCTGATTGGTTCTCTTGTTTTAACCCTTTGGATACCTTCAGTATAATTGGTTCGGCAATTCCCAAAGTAGTTTTCCATTTAGTGTATATGTAGCATGTTTGTTTCTACAGCCCAAATGTATAACTTTACATTTATCTACATTAAATGTTATCTGCAACCAGCAGGGGCAGCCAGCCAAGAGGCCAGAGAGGTGGGATGAAGAGGGAGGTAGTGTCAGGAGGATTGTAGGGAACTAGAGCCCAGAAGCAGGGACATGCACACCCGTATAAGAGCTCCACTAACCAGGAAATTGGATGGAACATACCTTATGGACAATAGGCCACAACATAAGGGCTACTGGAGATCAGAAGTCCACAAGAACTGCAGGAAGTACTGGAGACCTGAAGAGTCATGCAGAAGATCCTGGTAAAGTCACTGAATACCTGATACAAGCGTAGCAGAGGTCTCAGGGATAAGATGAGAAGCCAAATCCAAGACTATAGAGGTCAGAGAAGTCCAATGGAAGCCAAGGTCAGGGAAGCCAGAAACCAGAATAGTCAGGTAAATGAAGAGGTCAAGGATGCCAGAGGTCAGTATGGTCAGAAGAATGCCAGAGGTTAGAGTAGTCAGGTAGATGCCAAGGTCAGGGTTGCCAGAAATCAGAGGGGTCAAACAGCAGCAATGTCAGGGATTCCAAATATCAAAATGGTCAGATAATAGCCAAGGTAAGGAATGCCAGGAAATCAGAAAACAGGAATCCGGTAGAGCTCAAAGGAAAGGTCTGAACATGGAGGAAACTACAATAATTGAGCACAGAGAAAGGTGCAGCCAGGAATTATATAGGGTCCAGTCAGCGGTGCCACTATGCAGAAGAACACACCCACACTTACTTGGTCCCAAAGAGAGGCCATCCGGAATGTAGGTTCTGCAGCCACAATCCATCTCCAATCAACTACTGAAGACTGAGCCCAGGGACGCAAGCAACTCACCCATGTCAGGCCACACGCACTTCCGTTACGAGAGGACACTCATCCAGGAAGCAGCATCACCCATAGAAACTGGAGGTCTGGAGGTAGCGCCACCGGCCAGAGGAACCAGAGGTGAGCAGAAACTTCCTAGCACAGGCCTGACAGGTCTGACCACAGAAATAGATGAGAAAGCTGCAGGGCCTCCTCCCTCACAAATAGGAGACCAATAGTCCTGTACTCAGTCATCTCCAGAAGCATAGAAGCACAGGGGATCCAAAGCCAGTGATGAGGAGAATGAGGTGCTGATCTACAGCATCATCAGACATGGCAGTGTTCGCTACAACATTGACCATAAATCCACAGCACCCAAGCAAATAGAAGCATGGAGGCATTTACAGGATAATATGAATGTCACCAGCAACCACAGGTACACCACCAGCATACTTACGCATTACTAAAATAGCTAGGAGGTGGTGAAGTGGAAGATGTCATAGGAAGAGAGGTATAAGTATGCCACTGACAAATGATCACTATTGATCCTGACCTACAGCTCCTGGGAGGAGATGCTGAGGTGGTTCATGGCACCCGAAATCACGATTGTCCTATGAATTTGACATGACCCACACCAGAACCTGTAGTCTGCAGGTAAAAGAAAAGCATAATCTCAGTTTTAAAATGTGTCTACTGTTGTTCAACACCTTGAAGAACAAAGGGTGTACAATGCATTGATAAATGCACACCCCTCTGGTCCTTAAGAAGTGAAATGTGTAAACAAGCCCCAGTTTCCAACATATGCATTCCCAAGTAGTTGTGCTGGAGAGAAAGAGAGAGAGAGAGAGCTAGAACTGAATTTTTGGTATTAGCTATTGTAGAGGCAGAAAGGCAAAGGGAGAGAGCTGGAGTCCCTCAAGCTTGATGCAAGGTAACCACAGAACCACACACTGCCCCTCAAGCTTTGTCCCAAAGAAACCACAGAACTACACACAGTCACACCAGCCTAGTCCCATGGTGACCTTGAAACCACTCATTGCCCCCCGCGCTTTACTGCATGGTAACCATACAAGCCTCCACCGGAGTTCCATTGAGGCAAGAGATCCGGTATAAAGAACACCCGAGAGATGGGTTGATGTTTCCCTGCATATCAGTCCATCTGACATTATGATTATGGGAGTATAATCTCAACTATACATAAGAGTGTTTGGTGGTATTTCACTATTGGCACTCTCTCTCTTTTTTCTGGTTGGAGTGAAGATTTTTGTGCCGCTTGGGAGAGTGAGTTTGAGAGAGCAGCCACTTTGAAGGAGAATCGTCTTATACTGTGCCTGGGGGCAGTCAGAATTTCCCCAGCTGCTTTTGAGATTGTAGGGAGCATACACTTTCACTCCAACATATATCTTTGTGAGTATGTACCTGTTGGCTGTAGGTGGTGGTCAATATCCCTGTCCTTAATGATATACGCAGGGACGCTCCCTTTTCTTCTCCCTTTTTTCTTCTACATTACTAAGATGTGGGCATTTTCACAGGAAATGTGGCTAATGGACATTTATTTCATGTCAGTTCCTACAGAGAAAAAAATACTTTTTTCCCCACCCCTTGTGCTGGTGTATGTGTGTGTGTGCGCGCATGTGTTTAAAAAACAAAAATAAATATATAACATTTTGACTGGTTATTAACAATGACAGTGAGACAGGCAGATGATCCTTCCTATCAGAGCAGGCTGAGTCTCAGACTTGACTAAAACTGAGTGATAAATGCTATACAGACATAATAAATAATGCATTCAAGACAGGATAGACAACAAATACAACTCTAAATAGGGATAACATTCTACAAAAGAAGACAAAGAATAAGAAAATAGAACGAACACCGTGGCTTTTATCACACAATATAATGCTCATGGTTATGTCATAAATATTTTTAAAAAACACTGGAAGATGCTGCTGCAGGATCCAGGAATAAAAAGCAGCATAGGTATACATGCAGAGGTTATGTTTAGAAAAAATAAAAACATAAGAGCATACGTAGCCCCCAGTTGCCCCAAAAATCTACCATAGCGAAACATCAAGAAGAATCTACCCAGAGGGACTTACAGATGCCAGAAATGTAAATGTATAAACTGTAATCATATGGCTCATTGCATTGTTACGTTTTCCAGTAGAATGAATACCATCACATTTCCAATAAAACATCACATCAACTGTAATACGGAATTTGTAATATATATGCTAGTATGTGGGTGTGGCGTGGGCCGCACAACCCAGGCATAAAACTATGCACACATGAATATCGGGGGGGAAATTAAGCGAAGAGAAGAAAATCCTAGAGTACCCAGACATATAATCAATTGTGAACAAGGACGACATGAAAATCTACAAGTGGTGGGTTATACCAACAGGAATAAGTGGGAGATATCAAAAATTATGTACCAGAGAGGCATACTGGATCTATATTCTGGATACATAGGGAGAAGGGGGACTCAATGCAGAAATAGATATTGCATCCTGTTTCTAATAAACATAAGAATGACTGATAAAAAAAATCTATTTTTGGTTTTTATAAGAACCCATTTTTTATACACATTTCCAGTTTTTATATACATATTTCTACCTTTTTATTATACTGCTTTTATACACATAAGGATTTTTTATATATAATTTTTTTATTTATAAAAATAGTAACAGTAACTGATTGATCGAACTGTGCTTAATTAGGGATGTCTTAAAAACCTGACCTGTGTGTCTACCATGAAGTCTGGAGCTGAGAATCACTGTGTTACATAGTCCTTTCAGCGTTCAACAATATGCTTCTTACACAATGCACCTGATTCCAGAAACTGTTTTATAACTGTCTCATTCATAAGTGAATAATGGAGGACATCTTGTGGCCTGTTTTAGGTAGTGCATTCTGTTCTGTACCATAGTAGCATAACATTGTAAGATTTATACACACATAATGATCGAAAATGCATCTAATCGGACATAGGGAATACCTAATCAGTGATAAGATCAAAAACCTATACATGACAAAGAAAAATGCCTGGGGGCAAGATGCCAAAGTAATACAGGAATCCATAAAACCAGCACTCAATGAGATCTAAATGTTAACCTACAATAAATGTGGATTTTCGACCTTTGACAAATCCTGAAAGTGTTGATTTTATAAATAAAAAAATAATTTTCCCTATGTATTCCCTATGCCCTATTAAATACATTTTGGCAGAACTTCTAATAGAATTTTGCTATATCTAGTTTTGAAGTTTTTTTGTGAGACGATATATTGTTATAGCAACCCATTTTACTGACATTTCTATATTTCTTTTTTCTATTTTAGAGCAATTAGGAATTTTTTGTTTTGTAACATAATAACATAGTAGTATACAGTGAGTGAAAACATTATTTGATCCCCTGCTGATTTTGTACGTTTGCCCACTGACAAAGAAATGATCAGTCTATAATTTTAATGGTAGGTTTATTTGAACAGTGAGAGACATAATAACAACAGAAAAAATCCAGAAAAATGCATTTCAAAACAGTTATAAATTGATTTGCATTTTACTGACTGAAATAAGTATTTGACCCCTTTGCAAAACATGACTTAGTACTTGGTGGCAAAAGCCTTGTTGGCAATCACAGAGGTCAGACGTTTCTTGCAGTTGGCCACCAGGTTTCCACACATCTCAGGAGGGATTTTGTCCCATTCCTCTTTGAAGATCCTCTCTAAGTCATTAAGGTATCAAAGCTGACGTTTGGGAACTCGAACCTACAGCTCGCTCCACATATTTTCTATGGGATTAATGTCTGGAGACTGGCTAGGCCACTCCAGGACCTTAATGTGCTTCTTCTTGAGCCACTCCTTTGTTGCCTTGGCCATGTGTTTTGGGTCATTGTCATGCTGGAATACCCATCCAAGACCCATTTTTTAATGCAGCTGCTGAGGGAAGGAGGTTTTCACCCTTTGATGAGGTGAAGTTGTCCTGTCCCCTTAGCAGAAAAACACCCCAAAGCACAATGTTTCCACCTCTATGTTTGATGGTGAGGATGGTGTTCTTGGGGTCATAGGCAGCATTCCTCCTCCTCCAAACACAGCGAGTTGAGTTTATGCCAAACAGCTCGATTTTGGTCTCATCTGACCACAACACTTTCACCCAGTTCTCCTCTGAATCATTCAGATATTCATTGGCAAACTTCATATGGGCCTGTACATGTGTTTTCTTCAGCAGGGGGACCTTGTGGGCTCTGCAGGATTTCAGTCCTTCACGGAGTAGCGTGTTACCAATTGTTTTCTTGGCAACTATGGTCCCAGCTGCCTTGAGATCATTGACAAGATCATCCTGTGTTGTTGAGGGCTGATTCCTCACCATTCTCATGATCATTGAAACTCCACGAGGTGAGATCTTGTATGGAGCCCCAAACCAAGGGAGATTTACAGTTATTTTGTGTTTCTTCCATTTGAGAATAATCTCACCAGCTGTTGTCACCTTCTCACCAGGCTGCTTGGCGATGGTCTTGTAGCCCATTCCAGCCTTGTGTAGGTCTACAATCTTGTCCCCGACATCATTGATTGATGATTGCTTCTGTGGACAGGTGTCTTTTACACAGGTAACAAACTGAGATTAGAAGCACTCCCTTTAAGAGAGTGATCCTAATCTCAGTTTGTTACCTGTATAAAAGACTCCTGGGAGCCAGAAATCTTTCTGATTGATAGGGGGTCAAATACTTATTTCACTCAGTAAAATGCAAATCAATTTATAACTTTTTTGAAATGCGTTTTTCTGGATTTTTTTTGTTATTATTCTTTCTCTCACTGTTCAAATAAACCTACTATTAAAATTATAGACTGATCATTTCTTTGTCAGTGGGCAAACGTACAAAATCAGCAGGGGATCAAATAATTTTTCCCCCACTGTACTGTAGTTGATGAGGCTGGAAAAAAGACATGCGGCCATCAAGTTCAACCCATGCCGCATCACCCCTGTTGAGGAAAGCAAAAACAAAATCCCTGTTGAAGTGATATCCAATTAAGCCCCAAGTGGTGTCGGACTATTTATATGAAGGTATCCAAAGGGTTAAAACAGAGAACCACTCAGGGTTGGATTTCTTCACTTAAATAGGCAAATGACAATAAAATAATTTGAGAACTTTATCTTTAATATGTATTGACACGCTACTTCACAGTAATGAATTGATCAGAGTAATCAATCCTTCATATTTGTGCAAAAATATATATTTTATTAAAATACAATATACTTTATATATAACAAGTATCAGTAACAATTAAATATATAAGTGATTAGCAATTATAATAGGTACATAGAAAACCAAACCACACTTATTACCATGAGGATTACCAGCGGTGCAAGGGTTAACCACACATAGGTATATTTAGAGGTATAATAACAATAATTGCATTCAGTAGCATAGAACAGGTTAATTGATTGTTACAATTAATATAATACAGTTGACCGCAGTGTCTCTTAATACCTCTGCCCCAAAAACTGTATAGACTATGCTAATTATGATGTAAGGGGTATTGTGAGATGAATTAAATAATTCCTCTAACAATTCCTTGTATCATATCTCAATAATTATCAAATTTAGGGAATAACTGGAATATAATCCCAGATTTAAATCACTATAATTTAATTATATACTGAATTCAATATTGAATACCTCTGAATAAAATATATAAATTGTAATTAATATAGTCAATCAAAGATTATACAAATAATCTACCTAAAATTAATTCCATAACATATGTCTATAAAGTAACCAACTTCATGCAACATATATCATAATTATGACTATAGCAACATATATTTAAAACCCATAGGCACTCCAAGGGTTAATCCACTCATTTAAAATAGGTGCCACACCCAGAAGTTATTTTGTCTATTAGAAATTAATACCTCTAATTTACAAAATATAAGCCTAGTACCCTCACAAAGAACTTTAGAATGCACACCACAAATAAATAGAAAAACAGCAGTTAGAGAGTTAATAAATGAATTCCAAGAATTCCATTGATTAAATATTAGCTATTATAATTTTACCAGAAACACAATATTGTAGACATACCAAAATTATATTAACCAATATACACAAGGATAAATATATCTCACTGCTATCTCTATTTTATGATCTCTCTGGTAATTTATAACAATAAAATTAATTAATTAATTCTGCGTAATTTCTTAATGACTACGCTAAATATAGCTGATTATAATATTTGCCATAAAACTGGCCAGGCTTCTATGGGCAAATATATATATATATAATTTTCCTCAAATATCGACGAAATATACTTATTTTGAAATTAGGCAGAATTAGAATAAATAAAATATAATTACCAGGTCAATCAGTGTGGATTCTTGAAGTTATCAGGTGTGGTCAGAAATTTAATCAGCAAAGCCTTCTTTTGTCAGGAATCTAAAAGCTGTTATGAGTTTTCCTCAGGCGTCAAGAAACCCCCAGGAGTTTTCTTTTTCAGCAAGTGAAGGGCCCCCTGAACTAAGTGTATTTTGGCATTATATTGGCAATTTTTGCCTTATCAGTAATCCCCACCTTTTTCTAATGATTGGACAAAGATCCATCTCATTATACCGTGACATCACCAGTATGCCCTGATTGGATATTAACATATCCCTAATTATTCACGGAATGTGAATACCCCAGTCATGACGTTCTCAAGACTCTAGAGGGCACTCTTACTCTACTTAACATCTTACATATAATCAATTTTTATGTCATCAATGATGTATGTAAGAGGGCATTAAACGTCATATAAATCTGCCAATGTTTTTCAGACGTTTAATAGGGAGTATCTTTCTCATAAGATAAAATTACTGGCTAGGCACCATGGCTGTCTAGCATAATCTATTTATCACCATTACTGTCAGTTAGTTATTTCTCCCCCAAAGAGGCCATTATTTTAACATGAGATAATTTGAACACATTTTAAACACGTTTTTCAGTTAATTTCTACTATTAGAGTTAACCCTCTATGCTCCACCAGGACAAAGTCTCTGACAGTGGGTAAACATATTCGTTTCTGACTCCAAAAGGATCAATAGCTTAACTGCTTTAAAACCAACTGTCATAATTCTCAATATTGTTCTGAAGCTAGAAAGGTATGAATTACTTTTTTAAAGCAACCACAGAGGAAAAGAATTCCACAATTGTATTGCCTTTACTGTAAAAAAATCCCTGCCTTAGTTAAAACGGCCTTTCCTCTAGTCTTAATGGATGACCTCTTGGTTTTGCTCAGTTCTTTGAGTAAATAGTTCCTCAGAAATATATTTTTCATTAACCTCTAATATATTTGTAAATTTAAATCATATCACACCTTAGATATTCCTTCTCTTATATAAGATGGAGCAGCATCCATTTCAGTTCACCCTTTGCATGCCGGTATTAGACTGCAGACCTGTAAGTTAAAGGAGACAACCTCCCTAAGGGCAGACCATTTGCGCTTTGTCCCAAGTATTACCCCTTCAGAATTCACTCACCAGATCTTGCATATAAACAGGCACATCAAGGGAATAATGAAGCACTCCAATCTTGAGATTAATATATTTTATTGTAGCAACTTCCCATTGTGTGCTATGAATCACACTGATCTCTAGTAAGTGCATTGATTATAAGCATATACCAACTAGAAAATACATCATTTTTTGAATGACCGAGTGATTGATTCATTCATGAAAGTGCAGCGCTGCTCTTCTCATGAATGAACCTGGTGACAGGGTTCACTACTAGCACTTCTACTCCAGTCAGCTTAATAGTGGCTGGAGTAGGAAGAAAGGAAGGTATCAAATGCCTTCCTTGTCGCCTGCATGTATCATCTATCCTACTGGATAGGTGATCCATGATAGGGGGATATCAGGAGGGGTCCTGATGCCCCCCTCGAAGTCTTAACTAAATTTTTTTTTAATAACAAGTAAAATAAAATGCATTACACATATAAAGGCAAGGTATGCAGCCACATACCTTGCCTATTAACCCTTCAACTACCAGAGGGGTAGCAAATAATAATAATGTGTAATAACGTACATAAAACATATGTTACATATGTGCTTTATTAAAAATGCCGGCATTGTTGCCCGCATTGATCACCTATCTTACTGGATAGGTGATCAATGCTAGGGGATATCAGGAGGGGTCCCAATACCCCCCTCGAGGTCTGAACTATTTTAATAACAAGTAAAATAAAATTCATTACACATATAAAGGCAAGGTATGCAGCCTCATACCCCACCCATTAACCCTTTGAGTATCATAGAAGGCAAGGTATGCAGCCTCATACCCCACCCATTAACCCTTTGAGTACCATACACATATAAAGGCAAGGTATGCAGCCTCATACCCCACCCATTAACCCTTTGAGTACCATAGAGGTAGCAAACGCATTACAAAGCAACATGTTGCTGCCTCTCTGGTACTCAAAGGGTTAAGTATGCAATACATATACAAGGAGGGCAGTGTATGTTGAATTAAAATGGAGAAAGAAGTTCAGATGGGAGCACTATATGTCAAATTACTAAAGGGGTGGGGTTAATATGTTGGAGGGGGGCACTCTCTGTCGGATTTCTAACATGTTGGGCAGCATGGGGAACAACACCATTGTGTTTTAGCCCCATATACACTGCCTGATACCCCTAGCCTTTTTGCCTTGCTCAGTCAGTGGCAATAGGGATTTGTAGCTAGCAGTGGGCAATGGAAAAAGGCTGGAGAGGGTCAGACAGTGTACATGGGGATCTGTGGTTATCAGTGCTCAAGGGAACAAGTGTGGGGGCTAAGCAGTGTATATGAAGTTCTTTGGCTACCACTGGACAAGGGGAACAATGCTGGTGGGCAAGTGGTAGCCACAAATCCTAATAGAGGCTGTGTGACACCCAGTCTTGTTCCCCTGGGAGTGCAGAACATGTATAATATATGATACATAGGTAAGGGGATAAATGTGTAGTGTAAGACACTGACTTTGTACATCTAAGGCTCTTATAATTGACTTACTATATTTAAGTGTCTCATATCCTGACCAGAACTCTAGCACTGTATTCAGCACTTGACCCTTATGTACTCTGTATGTCTCCCATTACCACTTCAGATTGCAAACTTTTGGGCAGGGACCTCACTTCCAGTGTTTCACCTTGGAAAGCACTTGTAACCCTGTATTGTCGAGACTCAAATTGTGAAGCACTGTGTACATTTGTGACGCTACATAAACATGTTCATTCATTCTTGGACTTCTGACAGGGCCCATAGCTTCCAAAAGGAGAATAACCCCTCTGAACTCTGTTGCTGTGGGTGACCCCTTCCAAGGGTTTCCATTGTATAGAAAAGATGTCCTGGCACCAATGTGCTGATCCCCCGGCCCAGAGACTCTGAAAGCCACCATCGCGTTGGAGGACCCCGTTCGAGTGATCGCCATGTAGAAAATGGAAGCCCAGGCATTACTCTACTATTTCCGTGGCCAGGAGCCCACACAGTGCCGCGGGACAAAAGACAGGAGCTGAATCTCCTTATCCGAGATGGCAGCCGCAGTTGCCATTCTCAAATGCACTGCGGCAGGAACAACTTTTTTTTTTATTTTAAAGCTTTATTGAAAGTCTCAAATGTCCAACAGGTATCAAAAGTGATGATACAAAAGACACTCATCTGAGAAATCAAATACATGAGTATACACAGGTCGTATAATGAATGAAGATTACTCTGATGGAGTGGGAGAAGTAGATGGGTCAGTACTTATGTATCTAAAGGAAAATTCAAAGAGATAGCAATAGGGTAAGAGGGGGTGGGTGGGAATTTCAGCAGCTAGGAACTGAGGTAACAGAGGAATTAATCCCAGAGAGAAGGGTGTTTTGATGGAAAGGAGGAATAAAAGCAAACTTAGGAGGGGGAGGGATGAACTGGATGGATCCATGTTTGAGCCTATGTCAGGGAAGAGAGGAAAGGTAACAAATTAATTGTAGAGTGGGGATAAACCCCATTATTAGGGAGTATGTAACACCAGTAGGCCTCAAGGAATAGAGAGAGATGCGTGGTGAGATGGTAAGAGAGCCAGAGCCAGTCATATGGGAATGACAGCGCTCCATGGATATTAGGGAATCCATCTGCAAAATCCAAGATGAAATGAGGGGAGTATTAGGGAGGACTCTGGTCTGAATTCGAAGCAAGCCGCTTCATATCAGCCATGGTACTTTCGGGCAGTCAGTACTGCACATGACTGCAAAGCGGGCAGTCTCTACTGTGCATGACGGCTTCTGACAAACATCCTAGCGAATTATAATATAGGATAAGGATAAGAATTTGGTAATGATAGAAAAAGACCACCAAATACGTATAATTGTGCCTTAACCCTTGAAGCATCTCCAACAAATGTCTGATTTGGAGGGGAAGATGTTACATAGTAGTTTAGATTGAAAAAAACTTGCGTCCATCAAGTTGAAGCCTTTCCCTACTCTTGTTTACCACTGTTGATACAAAAGAAGGCAACCTGCCCCCCTATTTCAGCTATTTCAAATTGAAATTGAATGGGGGAATAAATCCTTCTTGACTCCAAATGACAATCAGGTTTCTCCTTGGATCAACAAGCACTAAATAAATTTAATCTCAATACTAACATACATAGCTCTCTATATTCTGCTCCCTTAAAGGGATAGTAATACTTCGTTTTAACTTTATTTTATTTTGTAGGCATTAAGAAAACATGAAGAATGATATAAGTCTTATATCTCAAACATTTATGGTTTATGAGATATTCACAAGCAAAGTTTCCCCCTCCCGCCCCTTTTACCTACTGTAAACAATCTCTTCTCAGATGTGGAATGCAGTCCATGGACTGGACAGATAACAGCAGGGGACACTCATATTCCTATGAAAACAATGAAATCCCTGCCCCCCTTGACAAGCTTTTCAGGTTTTTCCATTATCTTAATTGAAGATTGTCCCTCTCTGCAATCTACCTGGGCATCTTTCTTCTGCTTTGGCTGAGCAGTAAATGGGGCGGGAGGGGGACACTTTGCTTGTGAATATCTCTTAAACCATAAAGGGTTGAGAGATAAGACTTATATCATTCTTCATGTTTTTTTAATGCCTACAAAATAAAATAAAGTTAAAATGAAGTATTACTATCCCTTTAAAAAAAGTTTCCAGGCCCCTTTTAAGGGCATCTAATATATTCATTAGAATCACCTCTTCAAGCAGTGAATTCCATACCTTTATTGTCCTTACCGTAAAGAATCCCTTCCGCTGTTGCAGAGGAAATTTCCTTTCCTCAAGTCTTAGTGGGTAACCCCTTTTCCTTTGTACAGTTCTGTTAATAAACAGGTCTTTGGAGAGCCCTTTGTATGGGCCCAGGATATTTTTACATAATGTTATCATATCCCGTCTAAGACGCTGTTTCTCTAGTTTGTACATATTCAACTTTTCTAGCCTTTCTTCATAACTAAAACTTTCCATTCCCCTTATTAGTTTTGCAGCCCTCCTCTGCACTCTCTCTAGTTCCATAATGTCCTTTTTCAGAAAATGCACCCAGAATTCAACTGCATATGCAAGGTGGGGGTCTTACCATGGACCTGTAAAGAGGCAGAATATCTTCCTCTAGTGAGTCAATAACCCTTTTAATACATGCCAATATCTTATTGGCCTTTGCAGTCAGCAGCTGGCTGCTAAGTCTATTTTCTACTATTACTCCCAAATCCTTTCCATTAGTAGATTTCCCCAAGGAAACACCATTTAAAATATATGTTGCATTTTTATTATTATACCCCAAATGCATAACTTTACACTTGTCTATATTGAATCTCATTTACCATTTGCCTGCCCAGTTACCCAGTTTGTCCAAATCCTCTTGTAATCCATTTCAGACTTTATTACCCTACTTAATTTTGTGTCATCAGCAAACACTGATACGTGGCACCCTATGTCCACTGGGAGATCATTAATAAACAAATTAAAAAAGGAGGTCCCAGGATAGATCCCTGAGGTACTCCACTTACCACGTTTGTCCAATTTGAGAACTTCTCAAATTTATCTTTCCGCCAATTTCCAAATCACGCACAAAAGTTTGCTTCTAAGCCTATTTCAGTCAATTTGTACAGTAACCTTTTGTGTGGAACCATATCAAATGCTTTAGCAAAGTCTAAATAGATCACATCAACCACAGCACCAAATCTACGTTTTTACTCACTTGTCCATAAAATACAATTAAAGTAATCGTAATACTTCATTTTAGCTTTATTTAATATTGTAGCCATTAAAAAAACATTAAGAACTATATAAGTCTTATCTCTCAAACCTTCATGGTTTGAGAGATATTCACAAGTAAAGTTTCCCCCTGACTGATGTCAGCTCTCTAGCTGACAGATTTGGAATCTGGTTCACAGACCAGCCAGTGGCTCTTCAGCAGAGCAGAGATCACAAGATATAACAATAACTACTTTATTGGAATGGTCTATAAAGTGTGCCTGGTTTGCAAGCACATTTTGTAGATCGTTCCAATGAACTAGTTATTTTTATATCTTGCGATCTCGGCTCTGCTGAAGAGCCACCAGCTGGTCTGTGGACCGAATTCAAAGTCTGTCAGCTAGATGGCAGACTTGACCAAAACAGCCAGGGAGGGGGAAACTTTACTTGTGAATATCTCTCAAAGCATAAAAGTTTGAGAGATAAGACATTTCATTCTTAATGCTTTTTTAATGACTACAATATTAAATAAAGCTAAAATGAAGTATTACTATTACTTTAAGTTAGGTTGACAAGACCTGTCTTTCACAAAGCCGTGTTGGCTCCTTTTAATGATATTCCTGTTCAAGATGATTTCTCGATTATATTCCCTTAGAAACCCTTCAGTTTCCCCACCACAGGTTCTTGTCCATCAGGTCTTCCTTGGTAAAAACAGAAGAAAAAAAATTATTTAAAATATCTGCCTTCTCTCTGTCCCCACAGACCATCTCACCCATTTCAGATAACAAAGAACAAATATTATCAGACTTTATTTTTTTGCCATTAATGTATTTAAAGAATTTTTTCAGCTTCCTCTTGCTCTCCATAGCAATTATTTTTTTTCATTCGCTAATTTAATTGCCTTTTTTCCAGGCTTTGTTGGGATCTTTATATTTTGCAAATGCCTCTGCTGATCCCTCAGATTTATAATGTTTGAATGCTACTTTTTTCTTATTAATTTCATGAATTACTTTACTGGTTAGCCACATTGGTTTTAATTTGCTTCTTTTGTATTTGTTTCCAAAGGGTATACATTCATATGTTTGTTTTTGTAATGTTGAAGGTATTCCACTTACCTTCTGTGGTTTTTCCAGAAAATATTTCATTCCAGTCAATGAGACCAAGGGATGCATTAAACCTGCTAAAATTGGCCTTTTTAAAATTCAGGGTTTTGGAGGAACCCATACCAAATAGCTTTTTTGAATTACTCTCAAAGGATACCATGTTATAATCACCATTCCCCAAATGCTCCCTTACTTGGATGGTAGCGATAAGCTCTTCATTGTTAGTTTTTACCAGATCGAGACACGCATCCCCTCTGGTTGAGGCCTGTACTAGCTGAGACAAAAAATTGTCATTCAACAAGTTCAGAAATGTACTACTTCTAGCAGAATTAGTTGTTCCATTATTCCAATCTATTTCTGTATAATTAAAATCCCCCATAATTATAGTTCTCCCTATATCAGAAGGCTTTTCTATTTGCTCTAATAGCTGTGATTTTTCAAGGTCACCAATGTTTGGTGGTTTATAATAAATACCCACTAATATTTTCTGGGCAGTTTTACCCCCATTGACCATTTCAACCCAAATGGATTCCACATGTTCACTACTGTCATCGCATGTATCTTCCCGCAAATGAGGCAATAATGCCGGTTTGACATACAGACAGACCCCTCCACCTCTTTTGTTTGACCTACCTTTTCTAAAAAAAAAACATGTAGCCCTCCAAATTGATTGACCAATAGTGAGTCATCCCACCATGTTTCTCTTATGCCAGTCAAGTCAGTTTTTGATTTCAGAGATCAGATCTAATTCGACTATTTTACCAGCTAACTTCTAGCATTTGCACGCATCCAATTAATTCCACTACCATGTTCCATTTGGGATTTAGTTATGATTGGTTTATAGGCTTCTCCCTATTATCTGTACTAACCAAGCCCCCAGCTCCACCCCCTGAGTACTAACTAAGGCACTTTCTCTTTCTATACTAGCCCAATATTTATCTTCCCTCCTCTCCTAGTTTAAAATCTCCTCCAACTGTCTAGCCATCCTCTCCCCAAGCACATGAGACCCTCAGGTGCAATCCATCCAGACTACAGAGATTGTATCCCAAAGCAAAATCAGCCCAGTGCTCTAAAAACCCAAAGCTCTCCTTCTTACACCAAGACTTCAGCCATGCATTAAGATCCCTAATCTCCCACTCTCTCTCTGGTGTAGCGCATGGCACTGGTAGTAGCTCTGAGAATACTACCTTGGAGGACCATTTCCTAATCTTACTCCCTAAAATTTGGTACCAATTTGCACCAAGACAGCTGCATCTGCTCCAGTACCTCCAAATAATCTGTCCACCCTGTCTGCAACATGTTGAACCTGGGCACCCGGAACACAGCAAACCATTCAGATGCTGTGATCAGAGCCACAGATTACCCTATCTGTTCTCTTAATAATAAGTCCCCTACCACCACAACCTGCTTAGGCTTCTCTTTCTCATGGATCCCCTCTATGCTGGAGGAGTGGTTGTCCCAGCTGTTAGAGAGAACAGTTTTCTCCAGCAATTCCACTCTGAGGCTGCCTCCCCAACATCTTCACTTAAATGAGCAAATTTATTCGGATGTAAAAACTCAGGACAGGCTGCCCTCTTCCACTTCCCTCCACCACTGCAACCACGTCTGTCACTGTGCCTGGTTCCCTTCTGGCTGATCTCTTCCTTCTTTGCTAGGTGATCCAGCTAAACTCCGCTCATTGAGACTCCTTTCAAGGTTGTCAGTCTCTCTGTGTTGCAATAAGCCTCTCCAGATCTCCAATCTGAGCTTTGAGAGAGGCCGCTTGCTCACACTTGTCACAGCGGTAAGGACTCTGGACCTGCTGTTCCAGGCATGCATACATATGACAAGAGTGAGTGAGAACTCCAAGTTTGCTCATCATGTATGAGCTTGCTCACAGGTGTCCTGTACCATCTTGTAATCAAATTGTAACTTAGCTCCCTTAGTTTAGAATCCCTGGTAGCAGACAGGTTGGAGCAAAAAATCTTTGGCCATTGAGCTTCTGTTAACAGTAGTCTCAAGCTCCATCTCCCATTGTTTGGTGAAGCATGGTTTCTGAGGGGTAGGTAACGAGTGAAGAGAGTAACAAAAGGACAGGGATCTGAATGTGGAGGAAGGCTGGATAAGTACTTTTTCAAATGAGGTAAGAGGTCTGGGGGAGTAGCCCCTGGCTATATTGGAGAGGACCCAGTGTGTAACTTGGGTGTAAGCCCGCCAGACTGCCTTAGGAACACCCAAAGACAAGTTCTAAGGAAACAATTCAAGAAGGGGGAAGGGGAACAGGGAGGCCATGTTGTCTAACTTATGGCTCTCCCATAATTTAAAGACAGAGTTGCCATCAGGGAAGTCTGGACTGCTAACTATCAGTGATAGTGGAGAAGGAGCAGGGGAAATCAGGTGCGTTTGGTTCTCTGACTTTCATGTGTGTAACATGTGGCCATGTATAACAAGTGAAAAGCAAGTGTCCAGTGAAGGCTTTGAGAGGGCCCAAAGAAGTTGTATATGATCTGTAGAACCCAGTACCTCAGAAAGTGTGATGGCCCAATATTTGGGCAAGGGTTGCCAGAAATCAAGGAAATTACTTATCTCAATCTAGGTGGTTTCTAAGCCCAGACGAACTGGAGGTGGCTGATTGCAAGAAAGATAGCAAAAATATAGGGATATGGATCAGGAGAGCATTGAGAAGTTCGATTATTTTGGGGAGGACCATAATTTTAACGGCACTGATCTATCAATCAAGGTTAAAGGAAAGGTTCACCAGTTCTTTTACTCTGGAGTCTACAAGCAGATGAATGTTAATTTCTTGTAGAGAGTAAATGACTGGGGAGAGGTGAATGCAGAGTTACTGGATAGAAGAAATAGACCAGTGGAAAGGAAAAATATGGTTTAAGAAGTGGGCAGAAGAATCTGGAAGGTTGATGTTAAGGATTTCAGACTTGGAATAGTTGATCTTAACTTGTGATAAAAAAAATAAAGGTGTCTAAAGTGGAAAGCAGCAGGGGGAGATAGTGAGCCGGGTCTGAGACGAAAAAAAGAATATAATTTGCGTAGGCTGCAGTTTTGAAGTTTGTGTTCCCTATGCCTATCCCCTGAATCTCTGGTAAGTGGCAGATTAAACTTAAAGGTTTGAGTGCTAATATGAACAGTAGAGGAGATAATGGACGTCCTTGGTGGGTGCCATTGATGATATTGAAGGCATCTGAGCAAAAGACATTCACATTAACCCTAGCAGAAGGGGTAAAGTAAAGGCACAATTCCAGTAAGCATGTAACTACCAAGGCCAATGAGTCTAAGGACCACTTCTAGGTAAGTTCAAACACCTTCTCCGCATAGGTGGGAAGGAGAACCAATGGGAGATGCTTGGACAAAGAGTGGTGGGCCAGGGAGATTGTGGTGGAGGTGTCATGTCTTTCTTCCCAGCCCGCAAAGAAGGAAAATTTGGTTAGAGTAAATTAAGAAGGGGAGGTGTGGACAGAGCCTGTTAGCCCAGACTATTGCGTAGATCTTGAATTCTACATTGAGTAGGGAGACAGGCCGGTAATTGCTATATACCGCTGGGTCCATCCCTGGTTTAGGGATAACAACTATTTGGGCTTCCAGAGCTTGTGGGGGGGAAGAATTGAACTGCTTAAGAGAGAATTAAAGGTTTTTAACATATGAGGAAGTAGCACATTTTTAAACGCTCAACAGTATAGAGAAGGCAGACCACCTGGGCCCAGGCTCTTGCCAGGTTTCATGGAGTCTCCACTTCATCAACCATGATTAGGGATTCAAGTTCATCCCGCACATGTTGCGTAAGACAAAAAATTTGAGATTTGTTTAGAAATAGACTATATTATGGGTTATCCATGGAAGTTTTCCTAGTGTTTCCTGACTCTAGGTTATATCCTGTGTTATAGTAGGACCTAAAAGCTTCGGCAATGGCTGGGAATGTCAGGGTTACCGAACCAGAGGGATCACATATGAGAACGGGCAGATTTGTCTGCAAAGCTTAATCATCGATGCAAGAGTTTTCCCACATCTGTACCACATAAAGGACTAAGCCACACTCTCTCTCTAAGAAGAGAATTAAGTTCATCCTTAAGGGAGCTAAGAGTCATCCGATCCTCAGAAAAGCGTGTTCAGTTATGTTTTGATTCCAGGGTATGGATTTCCTGGACCAAAGTGTGTATCCTATTAAATTTTTCATTTTATACGTGTGCCCAATTTGATAAAGTGTTCAAAATACACAAATAATGAGATCGCTACTTCAAAACTCTTCTGATCATCATATGATGAACAATGTAACAATCATGATCTTTTTGAACTCACCACGGCAAAGAGCCGTTGCAGATCCGGAGCAACCTCCACAGTCCTGGCCACAGACTTCGACAAACGAGACGACACCGGAGGAGGTGCTTCAACGGATCCACAATACATCCATAGCCCAAAGATGATCTCAAGCCGTGTTTAAAATCAAAAGATTTAATTACTTATAAGTAATTAAATAAATCTTTTGATTTTAAACACGGCTTGAGATCATCTTTGGGCTATGGATGTATTGTGGATCCGTTGAAGCACCTCCTCCGGTGTCGTCCAATTTGATAAAGTGGCCTTGCATGATGCTGTTATGTACCTCACAAATAACAGGATCCGAGGTGACAGAACCAGAATAGAGAGGAAAATACTCTTCCAGATGTCCTGAAGGGGGTGGAGGGAGGTGTGATCTTCCAGAAGTATTTCATTAAGAAACCATGATATTGGGAGGCCTGGAATTTCAGACAGTGACAGGGGATGCAGAGACAGGGGAATGATTCGTCCATGAGACAATGTCGATGCGCAGTGTAGTTAAGGGATGTATGAGGGATTGTGAAATAATAAACAATTAATCCTACTGTATGAATTGTGTACGTAGGAGAAGGTGGTGTAATCTTTGTCTTACTGGTGAAGGGTATGCCATATTTCTGTCAGTTGAAGATGTGGAAATTTGTGGTGAAGATGCCTTAGTTGGGTGGGTTTAAATTGTTATGAACCAGAGGAACAGTTTAGGTGGGGTCAAGGGCTATGTTTAGGTTGCCTCCAAATCCTTCAAGGTCATCAAGAAAGCAGGATAAAAAGGATAATTGATTAGAGTTTGGGCCATATGGGAAGAAATTGTATTATACTACATACTTATTAAGGGCAGGGATGTGAAGTATATCTCCGGAGGCAGTCTTGGGTTTGGCTCTCCTGCCTCTCATCTGAGTTGAGAAGGTAAAGATATAAACAAGTGAAGGGTATTTGAACAGTTAGCTTAGAGAGATCTGAAAGAACCCTGCTCGTCCAACTCAGAGATCCTTCAGCTTACTACCAGTGCCATGTTGTGTCAGCCCACCCCCTCGCAGCAAGAATAATTTTAAAGTGTCCCAAGGTGAGAAAAGACCTGTCCCTCATTGGAGGAATAGATCAGAGTATAAGAATAAATAAAAATAAATTAAAATGAAAAGCCAGGGTGCAAGAAGGAGCCATGTAGCACCACAAACCACAAATTTTGGCTGGCTGACAGACATACTCACTGGACCTGAAGTAGATTTGGATCCTTTTTTATTTTTTTGTGGTTGTTGGTGATGCTCTCCTACAGGTATTTTTTCCCCCAGAATTACTTACTTTTTTGTAAGTCTGCCCAACCATTGGGATGAATGTACAATAGATTCCTCAGTAGACAAAGAGGTCAATCTATTTCCTCTAGCGTCAGCTGAGGGGTGCAGGGATGAATGGGATATAAAGACTCCCAGACGGCAGGGCACTGGATGAAACGCCTATCACATTCTGCTTTATATAGTTCTCCCAGCAGCCAGTTAGCATAGTTTTTCGAGTGTCCCCCTGGAGTATATGGGAATTTGTTTCCTGATGGTGTGTGTGTATATATATTTCTGACTCCAATTGGTAGTCAAATAGTTCTCCGTATCAATATCCTATTTGCTTTGAAGAGATCTGTCATAATTGTCAATATTGTTCTGTGCTAGATAGGCATCCATTGCTTTTTTGAATGCAGTTGCATGATCTCCAAGCACAACATCCCGAGGCAAAGAATTCCATAGCCTTACCACCCTTACTGTAAAGAATCCCTGCCTATGTTTTAGTTGAAAGAGCCTTTCCTCAAGTCTTAATGGATGACCTCTTGTTCTTAAGCTCAGCTCTTTGCATAAATAATTCATTGGATAGTTCTTTGTATTGACCTTGAATGTATTTGTAAATGGTAATCATATCACCCCTTAGACGTCTCTTCTCTAATGTAAACAAACCCAGTTTGGCTAATCTCTCTTTGTAACGCAGATCCTCCAGTCCCTTTATCAGTTTTGTTACACGTCTCTGCACCTTTTTTTAGAACAGGCGCCCAAAATTATACTTCATATTCTAGATGAGGCCTAACCAAGGATTTATACAGAGGTAGGATAATATTAGCATCCCTTGCTTCTACACCTCTTTTTATGCAGGCTAGTACTCTATTTGCTCTTGCAGCAGCTGAGTGACTCTGCACACTGCTGTGAAGTCTATTGTCTACCAGTACTCCTAGATCTTTCTCTAATGAGGATTTCCCAAGTTGTTTCCCATTTAGAGTATATGTAGCAAGTTTGTTTCTACAGCCCAAATGCATAACCTTACATTTGTCTACATTAAATGACATCTGACACTTTTCTGCCAATTAATTGAGTTTATCTAAATCCTCCTGTGGAGATATATATATATATATATATATATATATATATATATTTTTTTTTTTTTTTTTTTTTTCCTTTTCTTTAGGGTTTTCTGGATTTTTGCACTTTCCTTTCAACTAACCCAGTCTGGGAAAACTGGGAAGCAGAGAGTCTATTCACATTACCCAGCATGGGTTCCCAGGACAGGCTTATGTGCCAGTTTATTTGGTACACAACCTTTAAAAAGGCAGGAAGAGCAAAACACACAAAAAGCCATAATAAGCTGGACATGCAGACCATTGTCTGCAAATTTGCTGTGCACTCGCTAAAGAAACAAGACACATTTAATTTAAAGGCATAGTAATGTCAGAAAAAAAGTATTAACTACATGGTTTGAGAGATAAAGGAAAACAAAGTTCTCCACTCCCTCCCCTTTCTGCTTGACCAGTTGTAAAGATGTCAGAAGCAGATTCTAGTTCCTGGATCAGACAGCAGTTCTTCAGCAGCAGAAAAGGTCTACAACGTGTGCCAGGTTTGGTATTTATCTTTAGATATCGTTATGTTGGCGCTGCTGAAGAGCCGCATCTGGTCAAACGACCAGAATCTGCTTCTGACAGCTTTACAACTAGTCAAGCAGAAAGGGGAGGGACCGGAGAACTTTATTTTCCTATATCTCTCAAACCATAATGGTTTGAGAGATATGAATAAGTGCAAGTACTCTCTTTTAATTGTATCTACCATTTAGTTAATACTTTTTTCTGACATTACTATCCCTTTAAAAAGTGTTTTACCAGGAAGAAAATATGGAGATTTTCCATTTTTCTCCCCAAGTATGTCATGGAGAACAGTTGTAGATGGGTAATAATGCATTAAAGGGATGGCACATAACTATTCAACTTATTTACCACCCTCTTAGTGAAGTAACTCTTTCTTACATTAGATTTAAGCCTCTGACCCCCCCCCCCCCCATTTGACTATGACCTCTTGTCCTAAAATTTATATTTCTTTGAAATGTACTTCCCTCCTGTACTTTTTTAGGTTTAAAATAGGTTTATTGGAAAATCTGTAATACATACAATCCAATAGACAGGTAATACATAAAGAGTGTTACACAGTATAATAAGAAATGATAACGGACCAATGTGAATTAGCGTAAAGTGCTTAGGTTCTGAGTCAAGATGATACAGAGCAGTAGGGGTGAGGAGTGAAAGGTGAGTTGAGTACAGGAAGCACAGTAAAGGTGAAACATTGGTTTTGTGAAATCTGTTCTGTTAATCTGTTCTGATGCATGGAAATAGATGGAATGAAGAGAGGGGAAGAAGGTAAGTAGGAGGAAAGAGGGAGAAAAAAAAAACGGGGGTGTGGGATACGTGCACAGTCAATCTAGCTCCAGGTCTCAAATCACCCTCTCCTTAGAAGCAGATATGAGATGGAATTCGTGCAGAGCTAAAAAGGGTGAATGATAGGTAGTGTAGTTCAACGAAGGACAGAAACAGTTATGGTGCCTTACGTAATTTGTTAAATCCCTTTAAATACTTGAATGTTTACAATATCTGCTCTCTTCTCTCCTTCACACTACAGATCTTTTAGTCTTTTATTCTCGCTTTTAATATCCCTTCCCTGACCTCTCCAGAGATCTGTTGAGTGGAAGATCCATATGGAGGAAAAGTTTAACACTGGCAGTACAAGACATCTTTTCATGAGATTTTGGAAATCTCATGGAACAATGTTCTTAAAGGCTTGGGACTCTCACTGGATCAGAAATCAAGACCACCACCATGTTGCTTCCTCCATGCTTTTACCCCACAAGTTGTCCATTAATCTTTTGTTTTCAGGACTTGTTTGTGTTTTTTTTTTTTTCTTTCTTTCTTACATGGTGACTGACACCAGGGAGTGAAACAGTAAGAACAGCAAGACCTCTTCTAAGACCTCTAGTTGCAACTCATGTGGGTTAAGCTTTCCGGGACCCAGTCTGGGTTTTACCATATGTGTGTTACAGCATCTGCTAGTGCTTCAGCATTTTGTACCGGGCATATTATTCCTAATCTACCAGAATGGTTTAAAACCAGTGGAATATTTAATTCCTAGCTACTCACATAAAATGTGTAAATGGATTGTGGACCCCTCAAGGAATGGCCTCCAGGGAAACCAATTTGGTTCTTGGCAACAAGCATCTCCGCCCTCGGACTCTGAGCATTCAGAGGATGAGTAAGAATACCATAGTGTTTCTAAAGCTCCATCTCTAATAATTCTTCTAAGATAGAGAATGATCCATTGAACCTTTCCTGTGGTGTTCCAAATATCGGATTCAGGTTCTCAGATTGAGTTAACCAAAAATAGTTTTTAAAACATACTGCCCTTTTTCTCTACTTATGAGCAATTGGGCCAGATTTTTCAGAGCAATTTCCAGAGCAGCATTATTTATACCTTAGAAACATACTTTTCTTTAGCCCCTTTTCTCTGGAAAAAGTAGATATTTGAACAGTACCTCTAACAGAGGATCTATTCAATTACCAAATGCAGCAGCCCTGAAAGACTATGCAGATAAAAGGATGTATTCTGTTTTGAAACATTTGTTTTCAGTAATAGGATCAATTATTTGCCCAAGGTTTACATCAAGGAGAGGTGTGCCGAGCCACGGATGCCTGGCATGACTAACACTGTAGAGCCATCCAGGAAAATGCCCCATAAGATTATGTTCACTCCCTATTAGGTCATTTGCAGGATGCCATCATTTATAACTGAGAAGCAGCACTGGAAATTGCTAGAATGGAGTCCAAATACCTGAAAATTTGGAATGTAGACACCTCTTCTATATAAAAAAAACAAACAAAAAAAAAACAAAAAAAAAACCAAAACAAACAAACAAAAAAAAACAACCTCATCAATATATTTACCATTTTCCAGTAAACTCCAATCTGGTCCAGACTTGGACAAGATTATAAGTCATGTTAGGGGTGTCAGATGTACTCTACTTTCTCAAAGCAAACAGATGTAATCTTTCTTTAGTACAAAATGGCTTAAAGGAGCAGTAAACTGTTTTTTACCAGCATAACTGGTAGCAGTTAATACAGGGACAGAATATAAGCATGCATGGGATAGGCATAAGGTTGGTCTGAAGATAAGACAAGACCAAATAAGGTTTGAGGTTTTTACAGTAGGAAAATGGGCAGACTAGATGGACCGAATGTTATCTGCTGTCAAATTCTATGTTTACTTACTTTTTTCTGTCCAAAATAAGAGGATTTTAGTCTTACCTGTTAAATCCTTTTCTCTTAGTCCATACAGGTTACTGGTAACTCTGGGAGGCGATCCGCCCCTTTAAGTAGGCTGGAACATTTCTCTAAATGTGTGCAGGGGGTGGAACCTCCCTTCCCTCCTCAGCTGCATCCTAGCCAGCTAGCTCCAGAATGATTTGACACACCAATAACTGACCAGAAATAGGAGAGAAGAAGACTCCTGTGAGCATGCCCCAAAGGACTCCCACGTATTGCCACAGGAGAGCCAAGCATGGTCTCTTGACAGGGTGGGAGACCAGTAACCTGTATGGACTAAGAGAAAAGGATTTAACAGGTAAGACTAAAATCCTCTTTTCTGTGTCGTCCAATACAGGTTACTGTTAACTCTGGGATGTCCAACCATTGAGTTTCCCAGAGGCGGGAAGAAGGCAAGGACCAGGCGCAAGGCCCCCAAAGTCACCAGAACCTCTATGAACCAACCGGTCAGAGATCCCAACAAAACTGAAGTGTCAACGGACACCAAACAGGGGTAAAAACACCCCAGGAACTGTTACACAGCACACTGAATTAGAGCCAACAGGGCTCAACAGCAAGGAAGCACTAAGAACCTGAGAAGATCCAAGACAGGCAAGACTGCCTCCAGGACCTTCCTCCCAAAGCTGGCATTAGCAGAAGCTAGCACATCCACACGGTAGTGCTTCGAAAATGTGTGCACAGAGGAGCAAGTGGCCGCCCTGCACAGCTTATCAGCAGAAGCTTGATTCTTATAGACCCAAGAGGCCCCAACAGACCTGGTGGAATGAGCAGTGACCCGAAAGGGGACATGCTTATTCCTCAACTCGTAGGCCCTACGAATAGTGGACTTGATCCATGATGCAATAGTCACTTTGGATGCAGGTCTTCCTGCCCTAGGACCCTCAGGAATGACGAACAGAGCGTCAGACTTACTGATAGATTCAGTGCGATGGACAAAAAACTTGAGACAACGAATCACATCCAACAAGTGGAGATCTCTTTCCTTGTCAGAGGAGGGGTTAGGGCAGAAAGAGGGCACCACAATCTCCTGATTGATGTGACACTCTGAGACCACTTTAGGTAAGAACGCCTTAGAGGTGCGAAGCACCACCTTATCCTTATAAAACACCAGATAAGGTGGTTTACAGGACAGCTTGCAACTCCGCAACCAGACACAATCGTCAGAAGAAAGGCCATCTTCCATGTCAACAGACGTAAAGGAATAGTAGCCAAAGACTCAAAGGGAGGATGTTGGAGAACTCCCAATAACAAATTAAGGTCCCACTGAGGAGCCGGACTCCGAAAGGCAGGATGCACATGAGCAACGCCCTGGAAGAAAACCCTGACATCAGGAAGGATAGCAATGCGTTTCTGGAAAAAGACAGAAAGTGCCGAAGTCTGAACCTTAAGAGAACTCAGACTGAGTCCCTTGTCCACACCGTCCTGCAAAAAGGCCAGGACAGTGGGAAGATCAAAGTCATGAGACAGATCTCTGTCATCACACCAAGACACAAATGTCGACCAGACACGGTGATAGAGCTTGGAAGAAACAGGCTTACAGGCACTAAGCATAGTAGACACCACAGCAGAAGAAAACCCTTTCTTCCTTAAAATCGAGGATTCAACCCCCAGGCTGTCAAACTGAGCCAATGAACATCTTCTTTTCACAGGTAACCCTGCAGAAGAAAATCTGGACGAGAGGGGAGCGGAAAAGGATCTGCCACTGATAGGGCCAGAAGCTCTGGATACCAGGACTGATGAGGCAAATTCCGAGCAATCAGAATTACTGGACAACGTTCCACTTTCAATTTCTGTAACACCCTTATCAACACTGGAAGAGGAGGAAAAATGTAGGACAGGGAGAATGTCCAGGGAATGGACATTGCGTCAGCAGCCAGAGCTAGAGAGTCTCTCCACAGACAGCAAAACGATGGAACCTTCCTGTTGTGTCTCGTAGCCATTAGATCCACTAGAGGCATCCCCCATCTCTGAGTTAGGAGTTGAAACACCTCGGGATGTAGCTCCCACTCTCCGCTGTCGACTGTGTGACGACTGAGGAAGTCTGCCATGACGTTGTCTACGCCTGGAATGTGCACTGTGGAAATGACAGGAACACGAACCTCTGCCCAAGACAGAATGGCCTTGACCTCTAACAAAAGCGGCAAGACTTCTTGTTCCGCCTTGTCTGTTGATGTAAGCCACTGCCGTGGTGTTGTCGGACTCCACTCGGACTGGACAGTCCTCCGGTTGAGACTCCCAATGACGGAGAGCATGAAATATTGCTCAAAGTTCCAGGATGTTGATAGGGAGAAGGGACTCATCCATGGACCACTTCCCCTGAGCACTGAAGGGACCCAGAACAGCTCTCCAGCCCAAGAGGCTGGCATCCGTCGTGGCCTTGTTCCAGTAGGGAATCAGGAAGGATCTCCCCTTTAGGAGATTGGGAAGGCCCAGCCACCACTCCAAGCTCAACTCTACATGAGGAGGAAGTAAGACCGATAGCTTCTGATGATCTGGTCGGTCCCTGCATGTATGTATCACAAATCTCTGAAGCTCCCTGGTGTGTGTCATGGCAAATGGAACCACCTCTATCATGGAAATTAACTTCCCCACCAGAGAAGACAACTTCAGAACTGGGATCCGACCCCGGGATAGAATCGTTGAGACTCTCTGGGCAATTTGATGGGCTACCTCGTCCGGTAGAAACACCATACACTTCTGAGTATCGAACAGAAGACCCAGGAAATTCAGTTGCTGGGATGGGAAAGGTCTGACTTGTCCAAGTTGACAATCCAACCGTGATGGGTAAGGACTTGAATGCAGGTCTGGACCTGCTGATGAAGAAGGTCCGCAGAGAAGGCTTTCAAAAGCAAATCGTCCATGTAGGGAGTAACTCTGATGCCATCCCGATGGAGTACGGATATCAAGGTCCCCAGAACCCATTGGAAAACCTGAGGGGCTGTTGTCAGACCAAATGGAAGAGCTGAGAACTGAAAATGACCTCTGTCACAGGCAAACCTCAGGTACCGCCTGCTCTCTAGATGGACTGGGATGTGCAAATACGCATCCTGAAGGTCCAGAGAAGCAAGGAACTCCCCCGGAGACATGGCAGCGATCACTGTGCACAGAGACTCCTGACGATAGTGAGTCTTGACCACAAAGGAATTGAGATCTTTCAAAACCAAAATAGGGTGGCATCCGTCGTCCTTTCTGGTCACCACAAAGAGGTTTGAGTAAAACCCCAAACCCCTGCGTGAAGGAGGCACCGGCTCCAGGACATCCTTGTCCAGAAGAGCCTGAATAGCGCCTTAGAATAGACGGCTACTCTCGGCTTCCTGAGGAGAGCGAGAAAGATGAAATCAAAAAGGGGAAGAGAAAAGAAAGGGATCTTGTATCCCTCTGACACCACCTGTAAAACCCATGGGTCCGACACTGAATCCTCACAAATCCCGCGAAACAGGCTGAGATGCCCACCCACAGCGGGATGTGGACCCGGGTTCGGTGAGTCATGCCAAAGCAGTCTTGGGAGCCTTGGGCTTGGATGCGGCCCTAGGCTTCCATTGATGCTTGGGCTTGGAGGAGGGATGCGGAGCTGATGAAACCGCCTGGTTCGTCGAATGTGTCTCAGTTTGAAAGGAACAAAAGGACAGGCTACACTTAAACGGCAACTTCTTCTTAAAGACCAAGGGTAGAAGTGTACTCTTACCCCCTGTGGCCTCGCTAATTAGTTCCTTAAGTTCAGACCCAAACAAGGAAGTACCCTGAAAACGCAAAGAAAGCAAGACTTTCTTTGAAGCAGTGTCAGCAGACCAAATCTTAAGCCAAAGCGCACGCCTGGCCACCATAGAGGTAGTGGAGGCCCTTGCCATCATGCAGACAGCATCAAAATCAGCAGCAGAAACATAGTGTTGCGCTTCAGAGATATTAGCAAGACAAAGCAATTTCTCCGAAGTAGGCGCATCCTAACGGACAGCCATAGTGAGTTGTTCGGTCCAGACTGCAATAGCCCGGTTAACCCACGCAACAGCAAAAGCTGGATGCATAGCGGTGCCAATAGAAGCTAAAATGGACTTGATGGAAACTTCAAGTTTCTTGTCAGTCCAATTTTGCAGAGCAGAAGCATCAGAAACAGGTAAGGCGGTAGATTTAGACAGTCTAGATATGGATGCGTACACCTTGGGGGGGATGAACCCATTTAGCCAGTTCTGTTTCAGAAAAGGGATAAAGTTTAGCAAATTTTCTGGACACAGAAGCGGACTTGTCCGGATTTTTCCATGCGTCAGAAACCAAATGGTCAAGAGTTGGGTTAGGAGGAAAATAATTAAGGGGCTTTGCAGGCTCCTGAGAAACATCAGAGGGATCAGAAGGGACCTCATGAACCAAGGGAATGTTGAGTGTGGTCAATACAGCCCTGATCACGCCCTCAGCAGAGGGTTCAGGATCAGACTCAAAAGGGTCCCCAAGGGACCTAGAAGACTCTAAAACAGTACCATCCTCAACATCCGAATCTTGCAACAATTCTTCCTCAGAAGAATCTGACACATCAGGTGCCCCTAGCGGTTTAGGCAGGGAGGATCTGAAAGTAGAGGGGGTCTGCCATAATTGAAGAGCCCCCTGTATCTGGTATGGAAAGAGTTGTAGAGTGGACTTAAGGTCCCTAGTTGCAGCCTTAAAACCTTGCACCCAAGCTGGCTCAATATCATGGCTGGAAGGCCCTGGCTTGCTGTCAGGAACATGCTGGGCATAAATGACCAGAGAACACTCTAGGTAGCCCTGTGTGACAGGATGAGCAATGAGCAATGGGGGATACCGATACCCCAGCCTCCTTAGTCTTAGGTCTAGCTCCCAGCTCCAGCGGTATAGACATTCTAACAGTGTCAAAATAACCAACTGTACAATAAATCACCTAATTGTAGTGTGTTAGATTAATATTTCACCTCAGAAATGCTAAATATAGACTTATCTGGCAGGCGAAGGGTTAATCTGCAGAGAGAAGCCCTGAGTAGGATACTCTCTGAGAAAAGCTCACAAAATGGCTGCCACGACGGGAGGCAATCAGAAAAAAGGCACAAAACAAGAGCTGATGGGAAATGTAGTTTTTCTCAAAAAGAACCCCAAGGCAGTGCCCGAAGCCCCTCAACACACGAACTATAAACCGGATGATAGAGCAAGGGTAAACAATTAAAATGAGCGCACTCTGAAACTGCTGTGTGAAGCGGTTGCAGAGATACGTCCCAAACAGTGTTGACCCATAGAAAGTAAATGGAGCAATGGAGTCTATGCGGTAAAGCGCACCTTAAAAGGTAGAGTACACAAATTTAATAAAAGTTAAAATATGAGGTAAAAACATGAGAAACATACAGGGAACATGTGTGCATATTAAGAAAACACTAACCCAGTAAGGAAAGTGTCAGAAAACCCCACAAAACGTGTCAAACCAGCAGACAAAGGGTCAAGTTACCACATAAACCTGCTCCAAATACCAAACAGACATACACATATATACCCAATGAGTGCAGGAGTGCACAATGAGAACTCCCAAATACAAGCCCAGCAAAGGGGCACTGTGGGACAAGTGGACCTGCAGCACTCAAAGGGTAGCTAACCTCTCCTGCAGATCTTCTGTCTTCAGGTTACCATGCAGTAAGAATTACCTCAGAGAGTAATCCATGGGGATTTTCCCCCACAGGGCTTAAGGTCCACCAAAACACACCTGGATACTGAGCTAGCCACATTGAAGGGCATTTGTCAGTCATGGTAACTCGCCTAATGGTGGTATTCCATATCTGGCAGAAAAATAAAAAAGAAACTAAAACTATCAACAAATGTTCTCCACCTGGTGTTGTCACACCCAGGAACAAATCATTCTGGAGCTAGCTGGCTAGGATGCAGCTGAGGAGGAAAGGGAGGCTCCACCCCCTGCATACATTTAGAGATATGTTCCTGCCTACTTAAAGGGGCGGATCTCCACCAGAGTTACCAGTAACCTGTATTGGACGACAGAAATCCTTCTGTGGCAAAGGTCTTTTTCAAAGAAATATAGTGTGTGTATTTCACTCAGGAGTGATAGTTCCAGTCCCTGGTGTAAGAAATTCTATAGTCCCTCTTCTCAAGGGTATAATTATTATTTTGGGTAAGTTTGAAAACACACGAAGGAGTGAGAATAAAAATAATTGTATTATGCACAAAATCAAAATACTGTTACAGTTTGGATGGTACATACATGAATAGAATACTATTATGAGTCACAGAAATGGAAAAGATGGAATGAAATTGGATACCAGTAAAAAATATGATGACAATCTCCTCACATCCTCCAGCACTCATCTTGGTTTCTGGTCTGATCCTTTGCTGGGCTCACATCAGGATTCTCAAGGACAGGTCAGGACTGCTGTACTGCTCACCTCCCAGGCTGCTCTTCCTCTCACATGCTGCTCCTGGTTCCACCCAAAAATACTCCTCTTTTATACCATTTTCTATCAGTCAAGTCTGGTAAGAACTAGTCAACTTGCATAAAAAAGATGCATCTCAACTGACCTTTTCTCACCACACCCACCTGCAATTTCATGGTGATATCAAAGATATTAGTGATGGGGGAAAGCTCCAGGAAGAGGTTTATCAGATGAGAAGCATTTGTTTTTCCTATCTGAGCTCTTTGTTTAGTTGACATACAAAATACAATTTGGCATCTGTCCTCCCTCCTTTTGAAGTACCTTTGAGTTCTCAGATACTTAAGGAAGGATATCCTGTCAAACCCTTTAAAGCTCTTCTTTTATTGGTATTGGTGTGATCCCCTGGAGTTTGGGAAAGCTAAAATTGTCTTGAATTTTTAATTTAGGAAACATAATTCCAACTGTGTATATTAAGCCATAATACAGATATATACAGACACGTGTATCTATAACTATATATCTCCATACAGACACATATGCATACACAGACATATACATAAGCACACACACATCTCCACAAACACAAACCCCTGTTTATAAGTCATATCTGATCAGTATGATTTTCTTACACTGGAATCTATTAAAATCTTTCTATAGAGTCTAAAAAAGGAGGTACATCATCATGTGCACAAATTCAAGATGTGGTCACTAAGATCTGTTACTCTTGCCATGGAAGAGAAAGAATATCTGGCAGCCCTGGAAACAAGATATGCTTATTTTCAAGTTCCTATCATACCATTTCATCAGCAATTCCTTAGATTTGCATTTCAGGACATACATTTTCAACTTAAATCTCTTTGGTCTAAACACATCCCCTCGAGCATTCACAAAAATTCTGGGACCTTTAGCAGCATCTTTCAGGTCTGTGGGTAAATCTCCAGCTGTTATAGGATACATTTAATGGACAACGAAAATTCTGCAACAGGGATGGCCCATAAATATCCACAAGTCTCATTTGATATCTTCTAAACGATTGGAATTCTTGGGTATGATCTTTTACACATAACTCAAATGTATTTAGACTATTATGCAAAGTGAGGACATTGTAATCTAAAGTCCGCAAAATATTAGTCCAGCAATAGAATTGGTGTCTATTGCTCAGTTTCATTTGAGACCATTGCAGCTGAATAAGCTCCTGTATTGGAACAGGATTCCTTGTCACCTTCACAAAGCGATCTTTCCTCAGGTTGTCAGCAATCACTTCTGGTGTGGCCGACATCTAGCACCTCCACCAGCAGACATACCCTCTCAAACCTGGATTGGAATGCGTTAGCGGCCAGCAGCAGTGGTTCGGGCTGGAGAGCAAGGTTTAATCACCATTTTGCTCAATATCTAGGGTCTCCAGCCTAAAAAGATTTTTTCATTAAGTTTCGGAGAGACTGATCCATATTCAATGCACTCACATCATGGATGACCCTCTTGAAGGAACATGTGGTTCTGATCCAGCCTGATAATGTCACCTCAGTAGCCTAGATCAACCATCAAGGTGGTACCAGAAGTAAAACACCCTGGGCAGAAGTGACAAAAGTTCTCCTATGGGCAAAAGCAAATACTCCAGCTTTATTTGCAGTTAACATTCCCAGGTGGACAACTGTGAGGTGAATTATCTCAGCAGACAGAATTTAACAAAATTCTACATCAACCCTTTGCACACCAAAATGTCAGTTTTAGTTGAAAGGTTTTCCAGGCCACAGTTCTCTTTAGTTGTTTTTTTTTCTCCTGACCGCAAGGACTCCATCTTGAACTGGGGTGCGGGAACAAAACTGATGAGACAGTTAAAGTCCAGAATAAGACAGTATATGCTGTGGTTTTTTTTGGAACTGTAAGAAAGTTGGACCAAAATCACATGAAACTTTCCTTAAAAAAAAAAAACAAAAACTGACACCAAACCAGAACTTTGGCGTCAAAGTTGGGAGCAGTTAACACCAGTGCATTTCCCACGGCTGTTTTCAAGGTGAGAAAAGCAGCTTTGCACTCTGGTGACCAAGCAGCTACACCAGGAAGGGCAATCTTGGTCGGGTAGATCAGGGGCTTTGCGACATCACTATAGTCAGGGACAAACTTCCTGTTCTTAGGAAGGCTAGCACTAAACTATCGGTCCTGATAACAGGTCAGTCTACTATAGCAGTTATCTAAGAGGGCTCGGGGCACTGACCCAAGTACTGTACCCTCCACCATCCCTACCTGGCATTTGCATGGTCGGTTGTTCAGCCTGGCACCCCGAATATTCCTCAAGATTGCCTCCAAGTGGAGGAAGAGGTCTTCCCAGGTCTCACTAAAGATGGCTATGTCGTCCACATAGTGTCAAAGTGCCTTAACTCGGCCTGCGCCGTTCAGCCAGGAGTAGGGTTCTGGACGGACGCTCCTGCATCATTAGCAGCATTCCTCTGCCTGCGGCCTAGTTTGGTTCCTGGCTACTGGCGGCACTGAATCAGGCACTTGCCTGGATGCCCGTTATAGGCCCAGCCTGGGGGACCTACACCTTTATAAACCTCTATGGGCCTGTGTATCAGTTACCCATACGTTGGTGTTCTGAGCAGCTCATTATCTAGTAATTCCTGATTCTTGTGTATGATCCGGCTTGTCTGACCATCCATTCTGGTGTTGACCTGTGGCTTTGTCTGGCTATTCTCCTTGTGCATTCCGATTTGGCTCAGATATCCTTTCTGGTGCAAACCAGTGGCTCTGGCTGACTACCCGTTCTGTGTATGACCTAGGCTTGTCTGACTACCCACTCTGGTGTTGACCTGGGGCTCTGTCCACTGCGCATCCAGCATTCCATCGCTTCAGTGGATATCCTATCTGGTGCAAACCCATGGCTCTGGCTGTCTACCCGCTCTGTGTATGACCTAGGCTTGTCTGACTACCCACTCTGGTGTTGACCTGGGGCTCTGTGCACTGCGCATCCAGCATTCCATCGCTTCAGTGGATATCCTATCTGGTGCAAACCTGTGGCTCTGGCTGACTACCCGCTCCGTGTATGACTTTGGCTCGTCCGACTATCCTATCTGGTGCTTACTAGAAGGCCCTGCCTGTTTGCTCCTACGGTTGGTTCCGTTATTCAGACATCCTTCCTAGTTTTGACCTAGGGCTATCAGACTCCCAGCTACTGACTGCAGGCCGAGTCAGTATCACTCTTGGGCGTTACCGTACCGAGAGACTCCAGCAGGCTGAGGCCTAATCTCTTGACAGTGTGGTGGTGATATTGGGAGACTGCTATTCCTGATACAGTACTCGCCTTTTCGATCACCCACTGTGTGTATATTTTATATTGCATTACTGCATTATTCTCATAATAAAGGTTATATTAACTATACCGTCTGACCCCTGGTTCTGCTTGCCAACCGTAACACATAGGCACAAGCAAATTCCTGTGCCCCAGTTAGCAGCTGGTCAACCAACCTCTGAAATGTGGCTTGGGCATTCTTCATCCAGAAGGACATTACCTTAAATTAGTAGAGGCCAAAAGGGGTTATGAATTTCCTATCCTTTGCATACTTGTCATAAAAATTATTCTGCCCTGCTTGCGCATTCTGCAGATGTGTGGGCTAATTCCATCAGGGTTCCTAATTTCTCCCTCAGCTCCACCACCTATATCAATGGCTGGAGTCTCCTGGAGTCACACTTCCTTCCCAATAATCGAGGAGGATATTGAAGGGTCCCTTGACTCTTCTCCCCAAATAGGAGCCCTGAGGTTCCTCCCAGTATGCAAAGAGAAGGAGAGGGAGGTTGCATTCCCCATCTCTATGGGACTCTGTTAAGACTTGGAGCATCTGCTTCAGGATTCCATTGAACCATTCACAGAGGCCGGTAGTCTGGTGGTGGTATATTGTGGTCTGGATAGGTTTTAACCAGCATAACTTCCAGATCTGCTATAGCAAATTCGAAGTGAATTGGGTGCCCTGGTAAGAGAAACCGACCAAACTGAATATCTTTACCATGGCTTCAGCTACAGTCTCTGCAATGATGGTGGCTAGGGCAACCGCCTCAGGTACCTGGTGGAAAACTCCACTATGGTTAGTATGTATCTTTTCTGAGTTGCAGCGCCTAGCAAATGGTCCAACAATATCTAAGGCTATTCGCTGAAAGGACTCTCCTATGATGGGCAGGGGTTATAAGGGCGCTGGGGTTTTGTTGTCGCTTTTCCCTACCTGCTGGCAAGTGTTACAGGTGCTGTAAAAGACCTCAACATCACTGGATAGCCTGGGATAGAAGGAAGCTCAGGTAAGCCTATACTAGGAGCGCCGAGCTCTGAGGCTCCCAGCTCTCAAAAGCCAGGGCTAGAAGGGCATAACAGTGGAGGAAGGGTATTATGAGCTGAGAAAGGGGAACCTCTGTCATCCCATTACAGTGACCTACCGTCCTACGGTATAAGAGACCATCCTCTCAGGTAAAAGTTTTCCCACTAGGACCAGTCTCAGCTCTCCGTCCATAGCCAGCCAAGGTAGGGTCAGAAGCAACTTCGGGTATGGAAGTCCACCAGTGGGGACCAAGTCAGGGTAGTTGGGTTGTCAGGGACATCAGGTGCGTTATGGGGTTTGCTTACTGGTGTTTCCGGAGTGTAACCTTGACTAGCCCTGGAGCGTGTTAGAACTTTGCAGTCTGCAGCAGGAGGTGCTGAAGGGCTGGAGTGTAAGTACTCTCCAGCCATCCTAGATTATTCCCCAATAGGACATTCCTGGGCAAGCCAGGCATAACGTCAGCAGTACTGTACCCCTGGCTGGTGCCCCAGTCAAAGTGCACCTGTGCCAGGGGAAGCTGGTACACTTTCACTCCAGCTACTCGGACCGCCACAAGCTGTCCTGTTTGGTGGTGGTGGGGAAAAACAGCGGGAACAAGGGTCAGTGTCGCTCCAGTGTCCCTTAATTCCTCTACAGTACAACCATTAATTTGCGCCAGTTGATAATGGTGCTGTCGCTTATCCTGGGCGGTTACTTGCACCAGAGACACTTCATAGTAGTAGTCCCAATCTGTATCCACCTGAGGAGGTGGGGCTGCTTCTACTAGGGTAAGCCAGTGGTAGTCCTCGTGATAAATGGAATCTCGCTCGAGGACAGGTGATGGGATAGTGACACAATGCGATTGCCGGGGAATGGCTCGACTGGGAGGGTTAGGGGCTCCAGTGCGAGGAGGGGCATAACAAGCATGTGGGCAGGAACTTCATGGTGACAGCCATAAAAAAACAACAGGATCAGAAAAGATCAAACACGGATTGGCTAATAAAAGGTTGCAAGCCATGGAAATGTTTTATTTGTCAAGTGGAAACAAGAGGATCAGATAAAATGTGTTCAACTACAATGATACAACAAAAACTGATACCCTGCCACTGTGTTTAATTTCTCTTCCCAAGCCCCAATTTTTTTTTTCGATCTGATTGTAAGAATGACTTACTACCATATGTTTTAATACATTTAACTCATGACATTATTTTCAACTCATATTCAATGCATATTTCTAATCTTAATACAAAAAAATCCAAGATTTCAAAATTGGTTTAATAAAGTTTTTTTTTTATTGATTACAAGTATATAAAAAGGTATCACTGTAGCCCCATTCGTAAGGTTATTAAGTGCTTGAAACAGCATAAAAGTTTTTTTGCTTTTTTTTTTGTTTTTTGTTATCTTAAAACACATCTGACAATCACAAGATTTCATGCCAGAATAAAAATAGCATAAACCACATCTTGGTTGTATACTTCTACTTAAAATATATTTGTCAATGTTGTAATGTTTAAAAGCAGTGCCAACCTTATTTGTATGTCAAACTAAGTAATTCAATATAATATTTTAAATCACTTGCCAACTAAATAAACAAAACAAAACAAAATAAACCAAAAACAAACTTCGTTACAGAAACACCCCAAAAATGTAGCAAGGAGGCTAAACAAATAAATCATATAATACAACTGACATGTCCAAAACAATTTAAATAAATTTTAAATATTTTATTTTTATACCCTTTTTTAATTGTATTTCTTTACTTACTACAAATGCTTTATACAATTTCTGAACATAAAAGTCCCTGTTAGAGAAATGGGAATGATAGTGAGAGATAAAGTGGCACGAATTCACCAAACAAGTGTTGAACTACAGTCTAAGAGGTAGATTGCTTTATAAACTGATAACAAAGAAAGGTATATAAATGAATCTATCCGTAGAATACCAAACTTAACCCTCCGAGTGTCAGGTGTATCCAATGCACTGCAATGCATCGGATAATCCTTTGAATCACAGAGAGGTATTATTTTTCTGAAGAGGAAAATGAAGCAAAAAAAAAAACAAAAAAAAAAAAACGCAAATATTTGTAAGAATGTGTTCACAAGCCAATCACTTTCAGCTAACCTACAGTACTAAAGAAACTGCAGTGTGCAACATATAAGCAACCTTATCTTAATTACAAGACATATATGCTTTGCAAAGACCATTATTTGGTCTCTTATAAAATGTTATTTAGAAGTAAACGTTAAATGGTATAAGTTACATACCTTCAGACTACAGCTGTGTGAATAAAAAAATGTGATTTGGTATTTATTAAATAAAAAAAAAAAAAAATTGTGTCTGGATGCTAATGCTTGAATTCTCAAAGTTCAAAAATCTATTTCAAACCCATGATTATGCTGCAGTTGAAGACTTAAAAGGGATAGTAATACTTAAGTTGTTAAAAAAAAAAACAAACAAAAAAAAACATGCTGTAGGGTTTATATACCCAAATAAAATAAGGGTACTCCCATTTCTGAGATATTTTATTTAAAAAATTATATGTTGTAGGGTTTATCTCCCTGAATAAAATAAGGGTACTCCCATTTCTGAGAGATATTTTATTATAAAATTATAACAGCTCAAACTTGAATTTATTAGGTGCAATATCACAGTGGCCTGAAAATTTACAGTGGCACTGTTGCTACACCATCCTATGGAGATTTATGGTCTACAGACCAGAGCAGTCCATAGGATGGTGCAGCAACAGCGCCACTGTAAATTTTCAGGCCACTGTGATATTGCACCTAAAAAAATTAAAGTTATAATTTTTTAAATAAAGTACCTCTCAGCAGTGGGAGTACCCTTGTTTTACTCAGCGGATAAACCCTGCAACCTATATTTTCTTTTACATTTTAAGTATTACTATACCTTTAACCCTTTGAGTGTCAGAGGGGTACGCAACACATTGCAAAGCAATGTGTTGCGTACCCCTCTGGCACTCAAAGGGTTAATGAAGGAACGTTTTGCACTGATTTGGTACAAGACCAAAAGTACTTGTGATAAATGCAGTAACAAAAAAAATGGCATGGACCTTGAGGTCATACAACCGACATCACAGTTACTCATTTGTATATTTGCATTCATTGTTAAATTTACTCATGGCAACAAGTATATTTCAATCAAATATTCAGAATCCTTTTTGGAATGAACAGTCTTGATTCCAGCATGCCAGACAAATATGAAGGAAACTCGAGAAGTTTTTTTGTGAAGAAGATTGCAAGTATTGGCGGTTTGTCAGTTGCAGCTCAATTTACATTTTCTTGTTTGTTCTTGTAGTGCTTACTTTAGCGTCAACATGCAATAATTCCGTGGTTTGTAAATGGATATGCAATGATGGCTTTTCTTTTAAAATAGGTTCCTGAAAAGAGGGAAAACATGTTTTATGTTCACAGGTCTTAGGTACACAGAAGGCTTTACTGACAAGTGAAAATATGACTTTGATATGCCATACCACTGCCTTTTCTCTTACATCCAGTATGGAACACAGGAACCATGGGGTTGAGCTCCCTCCTTTGTTCCATACTGGATGTAAGAGAAAAGGATTTACTAAAAGTTTCACTAAAATCTTATTTTATTCTTCACGATTTAAATAGATGAAATAAGTAATATATTAAAATATCAGGTACGCTCAAGCCTGCCATCTGTAATAGTTCTCTTTCATGTAATATAATTTGGTTTTAAATCAGAGTTGGGTCAGAAAAGGTGTGCAAATACCCAATGAGTAAAATGTACTAAGAATTGGAGTAATTCTGCAACAAACCAAATGCATACTATAGAGTATAAACATTACCAAAATACCCACCGATTTAAATTGGATTTTTAACGCTATGAATGCAAGGGATAAAAAGCGCGAGAGTATTTGGAGCAGGTAAAATTTGTTCCTTATACTATAAGTTATAGTGTGGTTTGTCTGCTCCAGAAACACTATTCATTTCCTTGTACATATAGACCACAGTGATTTGTAAGAACTGATGGTTTTAGTACTGTATATAATGAGAACATAAAATCTGTACATTAATATACAAGATTCAATCTTAATCTAAAGTATATTGTCAATAATATTCAACGTTCAAGTTAACTAAACATTAGTATTGCATAGCTCTCTGCATGCCGTAGGGGTGTGAGATGCATTGCCGAAAAGCTCATTGAACACCCGTCTGGCACACAAAAGTTTCATGGGACACTGTTTATTACTAAAATATTAGCCAGAGGCCTTACGAATAGGAGAGGAGCTATTCTGGGACAAACCAACTACATTTAATAAGCAACTATCACAAAGTTAGTGCCCCGTCAGCAGATCTTCTACCTTGGGAACAGATCAACCTGGAGCTGTAATGGGAGTAGAGCATGGGGGAAGAGAGTAGGGGAGGTTTTGAAATAAACACCCAGTGCTCCCTTGCTGGTCCAACATGAAGAGACTGAATTGAGATTTGAGTCTCTTAGTTAAGTCTCCTGTCTTCTGAGACATTGGTGGTTATGCACTAAGGCATGATAAAGAGGTGATAATTTCTCCAGTTCCTAGGTTATTCTACAGAGCATATGCACTAAGATCTCCAAAGCTGGAAAAATCTCCATGCATTGGCTCCATAGAATAACACTGGTGAAGCCATCTCCACTTTATCACCTTCCTATCATACCTTAGTGCATCCCTCGCCGTCTCCTTAGACACACTGTATTATACCTGAAAGCCCAAAACACAGAGTCTATGGAAACTGTGCTCACCACCCAGGTATTTATGGCCGAGTATCAAAGATTACCGGATTGCTTTCCAGTGGGTTATTTTTCTGACACAGTGCAACCCCAAGCTTTTTACGGAAACCGCTTCAATATGATTCACTAAAAGCCAAAATGTCTTAAAAATTCAAACTATTCTTTCCCCTTACAACAATTAAGTGATCATGTTCCAAAGTGCTTAAAAAAAGTATTTCTATGATATTGTAAAATATACAGCAATCCCAAACGGTACAATAAGAATTTGCACCAATATCAAACCGGGATGATAAAAAAAATTCCATTATCATAACAATATGGCTATTGGGCCTTATATATAAAAGCAGTGGGGCAACTCTTGAGCAACTGGACCACAGTGGTGACAAGCGAATATTCCCAAAATTCCTACCCATAAAAATAAATAAAATTAATTTTAACAACTTGAATGCTAGCGCGGTCTCCAAAGCATTGCTCTGTAACACTTTGCAGACCTCTCTAGAAACTGAAGGGGTTAAAAGCCCTGTTTAAATCAAAACAGGTTTACTTGTCCCCTATGGTGCAGCTAGATTGCTCCAGAACGACACCACTTTGCTTTTATACAAAAGGTCCATTGGACTATAATGGATGTTAGGAATCATTATGCATCAATAACGCTATTATAATAATAATAATCTTTATTTATATAGCGCCAACTTATTCCGCAGCGCTTTACAATAGGGGATAGACATACAGGGATATTAAATAGTACAAATCATATGTGGAGAACAGAAGGATCAGAGGGCCCTGCTCGTGAGAGCTTACAGTCTAGAGGAAGGTGGGTAGGACACAGAAGGTGTAAGTGCTATTGGGTGTAAGTGCCTCCTGCCACATGAACTGCCAGTCAGTGGGTGGGAGTGAGAAGTGCTAGTGAGTGCAGTGGTCCAGGGAATGGTTGGTTCTTGGTGATAATATTTATGGAGGTAGTTGATAGGCTTCCCTGAAGAGGTGAGTTTTCAGGGAGCGTCTGAAGATCTGAAGGCTAGGGGAGAGTCTGATGGGGCGGGGGAGGGAATTCCAGAGCTTGGGTGCAGCACGGGAGAAATCCTGTAGGCGGGAGTGGGAGGTTGTAATGAGAGATGTGGAGAGGAGAAGGTCCTGTGCAGAACGAAGATGGCGAGTGGGAGTGTATTTGGAAATGAGAGATGAGATATAGGGGGGTGAGGTGTTAGTAAGGGCTCTGTAGGTGAGCACCAGGATTTTGAATTTAATTCTGTGTGCTAATGGGAGCCAGTGTAGGGATTGGCAGAGGGGACTGGTGTTGGAGAAGCGGTTGGTTAGGTAGATTAGCCGTGCTGCTGAGTTCATTATGGACTGTAGTGGGGTTAGGCGGGCAAGAGGAAGGCCAGTTAGTAGTGAGTTACAGTAGTCAAGACGGGACATGATGAGTGTTTGGATTAGAATTTTAGTGGTATCTTCATTAAGGAAGGGTCGGATTCTAGAGATGTTGCGGAGGTGGAGGCGGCATGATTTGGAGATTGACTGGATGTGAGGAATAAATGATAGGGCGGAGTCGAATGTGACCCCCAGGCAACATGTTGTAGGGGTTGGTTTGATGATAGTGTTGTTGACAGTGAGGGTAATATCTGGAGTAGGACTGTTAGGAGAGGGAGGGAAGATAATTAGTTCAGTTTTGTCAAGGTTAAGTTTGAGTTGACGGGAGGACATCCAGGAAGACACAGCGGACAGACAGTTAGATACCTGGGACAGGAGGGAGGGGGAGAGGTCAGGGGAGGAAAGATAGATTTGAGTGTCATCAGCATAGAGATGATGGTGAAACCCAAAAGAGTTTATTAGTTTACCCAGGGATGCAGTGTAAATTGAGAAGAGCAAGGGGCCCAGGACTGAGCCTTGAGGCACTCCAACAGACAGTGGGAGGGGTGGGGAGGTGGAGTCAGTAGGACACACTGAAGGAGCGGTTGCGGAGATATGATGAAAACCAAGAGAGGGCAGTGTCACAGAGACCTAGAGAGTGGAGGGCTTGGAGGAGGAGTGGGTGATCTACTGTGTCAAAGGCTGCAGACAGGTCCAAGAGAATGAGTAGGGAGTAGTGGCCTTTTGACTTGGCAGAGAGCAAGTCATTGGCCACTTTAGTGAGGGCAGTTTCGGTGGAGTGATGAGGTTGGAATCCAGACTGCAAGGGGTCTAGCAGGGAATGGGAGCAGAGGAATTTAGTGAGCTGGCTATACGCGAGACGCTCAAGGAGTTTGGAGGCAAACGGGAGTAGGGAAATGGGCCGGTAGTTTGACAGTGAGTTTGGGTCCAGGGAGGGTTTCTTTAGAATTGGCGTGATTAGTGCATGTTTGAAAGAGGATGGGAAGGTGCCAGTTGATAGAGAGAGGTTGAATAAGTGAGTAAGGGGTGGCGTTAGTAGAGGTGAAAGTTCTTGAGTAAGTTGAGATGGGATTGGGTCAAGAGTGCATGTGGTTAGGTTTGAGCGAGTGAGGAGAAGGGAAACTTCGTCCTCTGTGACTGGTGAGAAGGAGCTTAGTGAGTGTGTGTGGGGGGTGGGGGATCTAGGCTGGCTGGGTGGGAGTGGAAGTGATGAGATGTCTTGTCGGATGGAGTCAATCTTGTCCTTGAAGTGAGTGGCTAGATCTTGGGCCGAGAAGTTGGTGGCAGGGGTTTGCATTGGTGGGCGTAGAAGTGACTTGAAGGTTGAGAAAAGGCGTTTTGGGTTTGAAGAAAGATTAGAAATTAGAGAGGAGATATAGTAAAGTTTCACAATGAAGTGTTTCTATTTTATTTTTTTCATAATAAAACTTTACTGCTCTAGTAATTAGCATTTATTAATGTGTTTTATAAAAGCTATCTTAAAGTAACAGAGAAAGATATATATTTCAGGTTTTATCCTCCTGAGTAAAACAAGTTTACTTCTACTGCTGAGCGATGTTTTATTCACAAGCTACTGTCACTCAACCTTGCATTTTTAGGTGCAGTACTTCCATGGCCTAATATCTGATGCTGGGGCACTGCTGATATATCAGTCTATGAACAGCTATGGACAGTAACACCACCTTTTGAATAGAATTAAAAAATATAAAAAAAAAAATCTCCCCAGTGGAATTACTGTGTAGGAAAAACTGCAGAATACATATTTTTCCATACTGCCTAATACTATCCCTCTAGCAACAAAAAACATTCCTCATATAGATTAAATAGATTTATAAAAGGCAATTTGTGTGTACTTACTTATAATTTGCTTTTAGTCCATGTGGAACACAGGAACCATGGGGTAAGATACCCTCTGGGCAGGATACTTGCCTTAAAAGGCTCTTTGGAGGTGGAAACACCCTCTGTCTTCCACACTTTACCTCCACCAGTAATGCTCAGTTTTAACAAATGGCACAGATCATAAACAAAAGCGAGGCAGGAAGGGGGCCACTTCAACCCAAATGACCTCCTTGCACTCATTTGTGTCCAGCAGGGAAGACCTGTGTTCCATATGACCCACTAAAAGGATTTATAGGCAAGTACACAAAAGTCCCCTCTTCCTTCACCCATTGTGGAACAACAAAATCATCTGGATATACATAATCAATCCACTAAGATTCCAGGGAGGGAAAGCAAAAACACCTTCAAAACAGACCAGTTCTAACAGAGAGCAACTGGAACAGATACAGCCCTCAGGTGGCACCTACACACCAAACAAAGTAACTGGAAAAACAAACGAACATGAAGTTACTGGAAGAAAAGAGAAGAATACAAATAAAGGCCAACTGCCTCTAGGACTTTCAATCAAAAAACTGGCTCCAGCCGAAGCCAGGACACTGACATGGTGCTGTTCAACAAGACTGTGAAGGAAAGTACACATCACCACCATGCACAAGTACTATGCACATGTCTGGTTCTTGTAGGCCCAGAAAGCACCCACCAATCTGGTGAAAGGACATAGAGTTGTCCCCTTAGGCAGAAGCCTGGAGAATAGTTACCTTAAACCCAGGAAACCACTATCACCTGAAACACAATGAGGCCTGCATGAGTTTTCTCAGGAATGACAAAAAAAAAAAAAAAAAAGCAAGTTCGAACTGCGTAAGGCTTTGTTTAAGGAACATAGTGCCTAACTACGTTTAAACAATGAAGCTCCTGCTACTTCTGTCAGAATAAGCTGGACAAGGAAGAAAATCCTGGATAATGAGACACTCAGAAACAAGCTAAGAGGATAGTCCTACAGCGCTCACAGCATCCTATCAGAACGAAGAAACAGAAAAGGAAGTGTACAGGATAAAGGCTGTAGTATGGGCACATGCAAGAAGGAAAGCAGTCTTAAATGTCAAGGAGGGTTATGCACTAAGGAATGATAAAGAGGTGATAAAGCAGCTCCAGATAGAGAGGCCTCCAGTGATATCACTTCCCCAGTTCCTATACTTTTCTATGGAGGCTATGCACTAAGATCACCAAAGTTGGAGAAATCTTAAATGGATAGTCTCCATAGAATAATATAGGACTTGGGAAAGTGGTATCACTTAGGAAGTCATCTCTGCTTTACCACTCTTTAGTGCACCTCCCCCAAGGGGAAGAGAGGCTCAAAAAGAAGCCTTCTGAAACATTCCCAAAATAAAGGTTAAGTTCCACTGAGTGGGATCCCAAAAGACTGGGTAGGCATGTACTACCCCTTGAACAAAGGATGCACATCCAGTAATAAGCAAAATGAACGAGAAACAACTGACCTTCTGATGACATATGGATATAAGATAGGTGAGCGCTATAACATGACCAATGTGCAACACTTCAGAACACACATTTTACGCAAAATATTGTAATGATATTCACAATTGAATATGAATTAATATGGATGCACAGGTTCAAGAAAAAGCTTGTATAGGTGAAGAAATCCACATTTTATCAATGGAATTAGTGACGCAAAGATACATAAAAGAAAAAATTAAATACAACAAACAGCTTGATCTGTGCCAAGTGACTTGTGCCTATATATAAAAGACAATAAGTTGTCCCAGAATAAATATTGAAAATTTCTTCAAGCAAACTTATATTATTAAGAAGAACTTTCTTAAAATCTCAAAGTAAAAAAATGTGTCAAAAAAATGGAACTCACTTGAGTAGAATAGCGCTTGGCTGACTGATTGTCATACCAGCTATAACGGCATGTGGAGAAATTCTGAGAGCTCCTCCCAAAGAAACCTCTAGATTCATAGATATATCTGAAGAAATAAAGCAGTAGAAGGTACTCACAGGGTTGTAATAGCAACTAATTACAAACCTGTGAGAAATGGAATTCACTTAAAGAGATAGTAAACCCCTCAAAAAACTCAAATGATAGGAATAATAAAAAACATACTTAATGCCCTCATTACCATCTCTCAAACCTTTATGGTTTGAGAGATATAATAAAATAAAGACCTCCTCTCCCTCCGCTTTCTGCCTGACGAGCTGTAAAACTGTCAGAGGCAGAATCCGGTCGCCTGACTGTAGGCGGCTCTTCAGGAGCGCTAACATTGGAATATCTAACTATAATTACTTCATTGGTTTGGTCTACAACGTGTGCCTGGCTTGCAAGCACACATTGTAGACCATTCCGATGAAGTAATTATATTTAGATATCACAATGACAGCGCTCCTGAAGAGCCGCCGTCTGGTCCCGAAAGCAGGATCTCATGATGTCCACTATACAGCGGATGCATGAGAAGGGGGAGGGAGCAGAGGTCTTTATTGTCTTGCATCTCTCAAACCATAACTGTTTGAGAGATGGGAATGAGGGTGTTAAGTATATTTTTATTATTCCTATCATTTGGCTTACAGTTTTTGGGGGGTTTACCATCCCTTTAGATCTTGAAGCTCATATATATATGTACAGTCTGCACTCTGGTTCAGACCAACAATGGAGGTCAGAGATAGGAGTCTGCCTAATGAGGTATTACTCAAGCCCATATAAGAACATTTACCCTGACGCACATCATTTGAGGTCACTTTTAAAACGGAGCATGTCTGGTAGAGGTATAGTGGGGTGAGTCTCCACCTCCGGAGATCCTTTTAAGGCAAGCAGTGCCCTGGCCTCCTGCAGGAGGGAACTTTACAGCATGATTCCTGTGTCTCACACTGGATGAAAGAGAAAAATATATGCATTATATATAAAATGCAATTTAAAAACATGGCCTTTGTCGGCTCCAAACAGGTTTAACCCTCTGAGTGGCAGAAAGGAATGCAATCTGTCACTCAAGGGGTTAATAAATCCAGTTTTACTTCCCCTGGTCCCCTTCCCATATTTTCTGTAGTGCAGGAAAGCAATGATATTTTGTGTTCTGTAAAATTGCCGGTGACACTTTCATACAATAATGTCTTGATTAATTAAAGGATAACACCTCAAAATATGAACACCGCAATTTACCTTACTAAATTCTAATGGCCCCTACGAATTTTGACTCCCCCCTTAAAGAGATAACATCTTCAAGTCGCTGGCATGAGTCTGTTTAATCCTTTAAAGACCTTTAAGATGACTTTGTGATTAGTAATAGACAGCCTTTTGTCTGGGGTCTTCCACTCATGAAGGTGGTCAGAGTGGCATTAAGGGGGAAAAAAACAGTGGAGATTTCTTACACCTCTGGAAGACATCCGTAGAAGAAGACCCTATCAGAGGTGTCAAAGACCTGAAGCATGACCAAAATGACTAACAAGACCCTTAGCCGAGGGAAGGGGGTCATTCTCATAAGAATCCTCATAGGAATATGAGTCCATATCCTAGTATTCTGCTTCCTCACCCTCCTCTTCAGAAAATTTCTCCTCAGAGGAGGAATCTAGCAACTGAGGAACACTAAGATATAGAAGCCACATATTTAAAGGTAGTGGTGAGCTTCTAGGATTCCTTCCTGAAGGGAGAAATGGATTTGGGCTACTGAGGACAGAAATTTTTCCATCAAAGCTGGGTCTTGTTCAGTGCCGGAGGGCCCTTGTGGAGTAGTAGGGACCACAGTACATGAAGGGCAGAGATCTGGAATGCTCTCTAGAAAGCCCATTTGACATGAGAAACACTAAGAAAGGGGAGGTAAGGGATGCCCCTAAGTCCTTAGTCTTGGATTTACTCCAATGACCCTTAAAATCTGACATCCTCACAGTAATAGTGTCTCACACTAGTACAAGACCTGTAATAGCACCACCAATTAATAATTTACCATAGAAAGCCCAGGAAAATCACTTATCTGGCAAGCGAAGGGTTAATCTGGAGAAGGAGCGCAAAGAGAATCAGCCTCTTCACAGGATAAGAGACAGAGAAGTAAAATGGTGATTGCAAAACAGGGAGCCATTCGGAAGGAAGCCCACAAAACGGGCATTCAGGGAAACTTCGCATTTGTGGTTGCTGTTACCTAGCAATGCCTACAAGTCTGGCTGTGGATCGCCATGGGCCCTCAAGACACTCAGGACATGAACCGGACATAAGGAGATGAGAAGAAAGAGCCCACTCTCTCTCTCCTGTATGTCAGGGTTATGTCCCATAGACCCAACATGAGTGCAGAAGCCCAAGGGCTCAGAGAAAGCCTCTGTATTGAGAGGTACAAGGTAGGGACAATGCAGACTAAGGCACCCAGAGTTACTCACCAGATTTCTGACTTAAGGTTACCATTGTGAGAGAAAGCAGAGCCCCAGAGACACTCTGCTGGGAGGGAAAAACTGGCATGCAAGATTTTCTCCACAGGGCTGCAAGGGTCCAAACAGCACCTGTACACTGGTCAGTCCACTCCAGGGGAAGCCCAGTAATGGTAACCAAACTAATTGGGGCAATTTTGACACACCCAAATCTATCAGAAAAACAAATCTAAAAACTAAGAGTGTCTCTGATCCATCCATAATCTTTAAAGGACACACTCATCCTTGGCAGTAGGAGGGGTGAGCTGGAGGAGTGGCTGGGAGTCTCCACCTACAAGACTGTCTTTTGAGATGTGTCCTGCCCTCCAGAAGGAGGGACTCAGCCCCATAGAATCTGTGTTTCATATTGGACACAAGTGAAATCCATATTTTTTAAAATATATTATAAACGCTACATAATACACTGTGTACTGGGTTACATTGGGCTATATGGTACACAGAACTGATCAAACAACAAACGTACATCTGATTGTTCAATTTAATTTTCTATACTGAAAAGCATGTTCTGAAAATCCTTTATCTCCATATTTGGCTTGAAAATTAAAAGTTTCTTCCGCCCACCCCTTTTCAGCACATCGTGCTGACTTCCCTCAGATCAGAATGCCAGTCTGGACAGATCACAAAGAGGGACAATATTGTGTCAGCATAAGGAAAAAACCTGCCCTCCTTCATCAAGCGGGGCATTATTTTCCTTACACACATAATATTGTCCCTCGCTGCTATCCATCAGGTCAAGCGACCAGCTTTCAGATCTAAGAGAAGTCAGCAGGACATGCTGGAAAAGGGGCAGAAGTAGGACACTTTTAATTGGATTTTCAAGCAAAATATGAAGGTAAAGGATTTGCAGAACATAGTATACAGTATAAAAAAATTACATTGAACAATCGAATGTACATTTATTTTGTGACATTACTATCTTTTTAAAGTGGAATTTTCAACTTAATTCAAGTATCCAATGCATATTTAACAACTGCATTAAAAACAGCCAACATGTCATGTTAGCCAAAAGATCAGCAAATGGATAGTTAAAGCCCATCTTGGCAAATAAATTACCCACCTGGCAACTAGCTGTTCAGTAGTGCTAGTCCCCAGAATAAATACCTGGTTACTGAGAATAATACCCTGCTCCAGGGCTGTCAGGCAGTAAAGAGCGCAGACATCTCCCAGCTGGCTCTAGGAAGCATCGCTGGGAGCTGTTCGACTCCAAATTTGACTGACAGCGCATGCACACAGCCATCCCTATGGAAAGATGTCTGCTCTCTTAGCACTACTGAGCAGCTAGTCGCCAAATGGGTAATTATATGCCTCAAAGTTAAGATGGGTGGTGGTTCCACTTTAAGGAGATATTCACACTTGTTAACATGATAATTGTGGTGCATGTGTACAGTGACTTACATATGCTAATGAGGCATTTTCAGTGACATATGCTAATTAAGGTTTTGATGACTTTTCATATGATAATTAAACATTGTGCAGTACCAGGAAATGTTCAGTTCACGTACACAGAAATTAAAGTGTGAGTATTTCCTAAACTAGTATACACAGGATACTCATGCACACCTCAAAAACCCAAAAGGATACTACAAAACAGGAGCATAAATCCACCTTGGTGCTACAGGGGAAAAATTTAGATAAAATAAGAAAGAAAAGGAAAGAAAAAAAGATAACCCTGCTAAACAAGCACTCAAAAAGGGGTCTGATGCTCCCAATGTGTTTATAATCTGGTCTATAAAAGTAAAACTGAACTTTTATTATATCAGTATAAAAATGAGCCAAACAATTCCAACTGGCCACTTTACCTTTATTAAAAACTATGAATAAAATCAAAATGGTGGAAAGCACTCACTCTTCTAACAAACTTCAGGCCCAGGTGCACAATCCCAACCAATAATAGAAAGTTCAAAAATGGGGCAGCACCAGTGGGACTTTACTAAAGAAATATTTATTAGCAAAATTATAATCTACAGGTCAGGTCAACGTTTCGGCCAAAATCTGACCTTGACATTTTTGAACTTTTTATTAAAAACTAAATAAACTGATGTGTTGGTAATACATCATCCCAAACACATAAGTAATCTCCTACTTGTGGAGATTACTTATGCGTTTGGGATGATGTATTACCAACACATCAGTTTATTTAGTTTTTAATAAAGGTAAAGTGGCCAGTTGGAATTGTTTGGCTCATTTTTATACTGATATAATAAAAGTTAAGTTTTACTTTTATAGTCCAGATTATAAACACATTGGGAGCATCAGACCCCTTTTTGAGTGCTTGTTTAGCAGGGTTATCTTTTTTTCTTTCTTTTTCTTTCGTATTTCCTAAACTATACATCTGCTGGAATTTTGGTTAGCATGACACATATGCAGTTTTTAATGCAGTTTTCAAATATGCAGACTTGAATTAAGGGGAAAGTTCACTTTCATTTAAAAATGAATCACAACTCGTAGGGAGACCCCTCATGAAGCCCCCCCCCCCAACTACTGATCTCCCAGCCAGGGCCGGATTTACATCTCAGGAGCCTGTAGGCACAGAAAGCTGAAGCGCCCCCCCCCCCCCCCCCGCCAAAAAAAAAAAAAAAAAGTTCAAAAAGTTCTGACTGAAATATTTTTCGATTAATCGGATAAAAAAAATGCTAATTTTTCATTATTTAAACTGATTTAATGAACAGTGTTAAAAACAAACAGCAGAATAAAAAACTTAACACATTAACATGTGTCATTGTTATTATTTTACTATGGGGTCTATGCACCTCTTTCTCCCCCCTTGTACTTCTCTCTCTCCCCCTTGTGCCTCTACTTCTCCCCCCTTGTACTTCTCTCCCCCCCTTGTGCCTCTATTTCTCCCCCCTTGTACTTCTCTACCCCCCTTGTGCCTCTCTCCCCCATGTACCTCTTTCTCCCCCATGTACTTCTCTCTCCCCCTTGTGCCTCTATTTCTCCCCCCTTGTACTTCTCTACCCCCCTTGTGCCTCTCTCCCCCATGTACTTCTCTCTCCCCCTTGTGCCTCTTTCACCCCATGTACTTCTCTCTCCCCCTTGTGCCTCTTTCACCCCATGTACTTCTCTCTCCCCCTTGTGCCTCTTTCACCCCATGTACCTCTTTCTCCCCCATGTACTTCTCTCTCCCCCTTGTGCCTCTTTCACCCCATGTACTTCTCTCTCCCCCTTGTGCCTCTTTCACCCCATGTACTTCTCTCTCCCCCTTGTGCCTCTTTCACCCCATGTACTTCTCTCTCCCCCTTGTGCCTCTTTCACCCCATGTACTTCTCTCTCCCCCTTGTGCCTCTTTCACCCCCATGTACTTCTCTCTCTCCCCCTTGTGCCTCTTTCACCCCATGTACTTCTCTCTCCCCCTTGTGCCTCTACTTCTCCCCCCTTGTACTTCTCTACCCCCCTTGTGCCTCTCTCCCCCATGTACCTCTTTCTCCCCCATGTACTTCTCTCTCCCCCTTGTGCCTCTATTTCTCCCCCCTTGTACTTCTCTACCCCCCTTGTGCCTCTCTCCCCCATGTACTTCTCTCTCCCCCTTGTGCCTCTTTCACCCCATGTACTTCTCTCTCCCCCTTGTGCCTCTTTCACCCCATGTACTTCTCTCTCCCCCTTGTGCCTCTTTCACCCCATGTACCTCTTTCTCCCCCATGTACTTCTCTCTCCCCCTTGTGCCTCTTTCACCCCATGTACTTCTCTCTCCCCCTTGTGCCTCTTTCACCCCATGTACTTCTCTCTCCCCCTTGTGCCTCTTTCACCCCATGTACTTCTCTCTCCCCCTTGTGCCTCTTTCACCCCATGTACTTCTCTCTCCCCCTTGTGCCTCTTTCACCCCATGTACTTCTCTCTCCCCCTTGTGCCTCTTTCACCCCCATGTACTTCTCTCTCTCCCCCTTGTGCCTCTTTCACCCCATGTACTTCTCTCTCCCCCTTGTGCCTCTTTCTCCCCCATGTACTTCTCTCTCCCCCTTGTGCCTCTTTCACCCCATGTACTTCTCTCTCCCCCTTGTGCCTCTTTCACCCCCATATACTTCTCTCTCTCCCCCTTGTGCCTCTTTCACCCCCATATACTTCTCTCTCTCCCCCTTGTGCCTCTCTCCCCCATGTACTTCTCTTTCGCTCCCCCTTGTGCCTCTCTCCCCCATGTACTTCTCTCTTTCGCTCCCCCTTGTGCCTCTCTCCCCCATGTACTTCTCTTTCGCTCCCCCTTGTGCCTCTCTCCCCCATGTACTTCTCTCTTTCGCTCCCCCTTGTGCCTCTCTCCCCCATGTACTTCTCTTTCGCTCCCCCTTGTGCCTCTCTCCCCCATGTACTTCTCTCTTTCGCTCCCCCTTGTGCCTCTCTCCCCCATGTACTTCTCTTTCGCTCCCCCTTGTGCCTCTCTCCCCCATGTACTTCTCTCTTTCGCTCCCCCTTGTGCCTCTCTCCCCCATGTACTTCTCTTTCTCTCCCCCTTGTGCCTCTCTCCCCCATGTACTTCTCTCTTTCGCTCCCCCTTGTGCCTCTCTCCCCCATGTACTTCTCTTTCTCTCCCCCTTGTGCCTCTATCTCTCCCCCGTACCTCTTTTTCACTTTCCTGCACTGATGACAGCCGGAGCGCAACCACTCCAAACGCGGAGACGCCGCATGGAGCGTGAAGGGGTTTTCTTCCTCTGTCTGGGCGCCAGTTTTAAACTGGCCTCAGAACAGAGGAAGAAAATACCTGCACGCTCCACGCGGCGTCTCCGCGTTTGGAGTGGTTGCGCTCCGGATGTCATCAGTGCAGGAAGACAGCAGTATCCGGCGGCTGTGGGGCTGCTGGGCGGCACAAAAAAAAAAAAGTGTAAAAAAACCAAAACTATCCCAATGACAGGCGCCCCTCTGTGGGGTGCGCCTGTAGGCAGATGCCTACTCTGCCTTATTATAAATCCGGCCCTGCTCCCAGCGGTAATGATGAGAGATAAATTAAGTGACTCAGGGGAACAAGACTCTCTTCCCTGTCTTCACTCCTACCAGAAATTCCGCTGAGACTCTCTCCCCTGCCTTCACTCGTACCAGAGCTTCCACTTAGGAGTGGGCGGGATAAAGGAAGCCTCCTTACGACACTGGAGCCAGGTGACATGAGGCTTTGAAGATCCTGCCCACTCCTAACCAGAAGTTCAGGTACAAGTGAAAATAGGGGAGAGTCTTGCTTACCTGTGTGTTGCCTGCATTGATCTCCCAGTGCTTTCAGCTTGGAGATCAATAGCTGGAGGGGAGGAGGTGCTTCAAAAGGGGTCCTAAAACACTTTCCACAAGGTCTGATTTTTTTTTTTTTTATTTAAAAATGAAAACATTTGCCCTAGTGGTGAAATTCTAGGCACCAGGAAGCAATTCTTAGTTACCATGTATATATATATATATACACACAAACACACACACACACACACAGTACTCTGCAAAAGTCTTCGGCAGATGTGAGAAAATTATGTACAGTGAGAATGCTTTCAAAAATAGATATGTTGATAGTTTATTTTTTGTCAATTAACAAAAGGCATAGTGATTGTACAGAGGAAAAATCTAAATCAAATCAATGTTTGGTGTGACCACCCTTTGCCTTCAAAAACAGCATAAATTCTTCTAGGTACACTTGCACAAAATCCAGGATTTTGGAAACATATAGTTAGGTGTATGATTAAACAATTATACCAAACAGGTGCTAATGACCATCAATTTAATATGTAGGTGGAAACACAATCATTAACTGAAACAGAAACAGCTATGTAGGAGGAATAAAACTGGGCGAGGAACAGCCAAACTCAGCTAACAAGGTGAGGTTTCTAAAGACAGTTTAATGTCAAATGTCAGACACCATGGCAAGACTGAGCACAGCAACAAGGCACAAGGTAGTCATACTGCATCAGCAATGTCTCTCCCAGGCAGAAATTTCAAGGAAGACAGGGGTTTCCAGATGTGCTGTCCAAGCTGTTTTGAAGAGGTACAAAGAAACAGGCAATGCTGATGACCGCAGATGCAGTGGTCTGCCAGCAGTGCCATCAACTCAGAATTGGCAGAAAACAGTGGCATCCTGGTACACCCATCTACTGTCTGGAGAAGTCTGGTCAGAAGTGGTCTTCATGGAAGACTTGCAGCCATTTCTGCAAATGGAGTTGAGGATTTGGTCAGAATTAATGGTCTCCTCAATGCTGAGAAGTACAGTCAGATACTTATCCATCATGCAATACCAGCACGGAGGCATATGATTGGCCTCAAACTTATTCTGCTGTATGACAATAACCCTAAAAATACAGCCAAAGTCAATAAAAACTATCGTCATCATAAGGAAGAACAAGTAGTCGGTAAGGCCCCCGCAGAGCCCTGATTTCAACATCGAGTCTGTCTGGGATTACATGACTAAAGAGAAGCAACCGCAGCTGCCTAAATACGTAGAAGTACTGTGGTTAGTTCTTCAAGATGTTTGGAACAACCTACCTGCCGAGTTTTGTAACAAACTGTATGCATGTTACCTAGAAGAATTGACGCCGTTTTGAAGGCAAAGGGTGGTCACACCAAATACAGATTTGATTTTAATTCTGTTCACTCACTATTTTTATCAATTAACAAAATGCCTAAACTATTAAGACCTCTTGTTACTTTACAGCATTTTCTTCGTAACCTGTCTAAGACTTTTGCACAATACTATTATATATTATATATTTATTTATTTTACAAACAAGGCGCTTTTTTTCTGTTTTACGTTTCGGCCACTAATAATATAGTCTTCAAATCTTAAAAACATTCCCACATTAAGGCCTCGAGTCAATGTTTGAGATAAAACAGCAGGTAGGACAACAAAGGATACCAGCTGCCCCAAAAATTGTCTAAGTCGGTATTCAATTGCCCTACCAGCTAAAAGCACAATGGACGTTAGGCCACAGAAAAGGTCTTGTGGCCAAAGGTCCGTTTTGTGCCTAAAGTTCCCAAAACACCACTAAATTACAGCAATATTGGAAACGTCAAAGAAAAAAAAAAAAACAAAAAAAACCTCTGTCGGTGCCTGACACACTCTGGGTTACACTTACCTGTTATCCACTGTCTGTCTTCCTTCTATATTCTTCAGCATCACGGTCATCTACTGTCCTTTTGTCTTCTTGTTGTTGTATCTTCTGTTCTTCAACCTTCCTTTATTGTAGCTGAAAACAAAGATACCCATTAAAAAATGGTTTGTAAAATAACCCGCACAGCCATTCATACTTTAACCCCTGGAAAGAAGAAGGGTACACAACACACTGCAGAGCAATATGTTGCGTACCTCTCTGGCACTCAAAGGGTTAAATAATGTGGTTTCTGTTGGAAATAAAAAGCTCAAACATAAGTACAATTGTGCCCATACATAAGTAAATCCCCCAACATATTTGTAGTAAATCATATGCCCTCGTACCATTTCTCCCGTGCTGTGTGCAGCCACAGAGGAGAATGTGAGATACTGCCCCCCGTCCCCCTTCCCTGTACCACACAGGCCAATGCCCGTTCCAATGTGAGTGAATTTGAACAGAGACTGCCATTATATATGGGCAGTCTCTGTTCCAGTGCCTTGAGCCATTGGCTGCGATGTGTGCTTATGCCTGGAGGTGCTTGGTATTGAGGCATGAGATTTACTACAAATATTTTGGGGAATTTACTTATGTATGGGCACAATTGTACTTCTGTTTGGGCTTTTTTTTCCAACAGAAACCACATTCTTTAACCCTTTGAGTGCCAGAGAGGTACACAGCACATGCAATGCGTTGCCTACCATTCTGGCACTCAAGGGGTTAAAGTATGAACGGATGTGCGGATTTACAAACCATTTCTTAATGGATATATCTTTGTTTTCAGCTACAAGAAAGAAAAAGATAGAAGACGGACAGCAGAGGACAGTGGTCCTGAAGACTCTGCCGGATATCAGGATTAATTGTATTACTTTGCAGGTGATGCTGCTTTGTCGGGTTAACCCTATGAGTGCCAGTGGGGTAATTATACCCCACTGGTACTCATACAGTTAATTCTACTAACTTTGGACACATTTTGGGAGTGCTTTGGATGTATTGATATTGGGCTTAGGCTATCAATATATTCACTGGGGACTAGCTTGTTCTTTTTTTTTTTACCTTTTTTTTCTCCTTTCAGTTTCTCTGTCGCCTATTTTAAGATCCAATAAGGGACTCTAGTCCCCATAAAACTGGGTCTTAAATTTCCTGTGATAAAGTGGGTCCCTCATTGGATCTTAATGGCTAACACAGTCAATTGAATTGGAAATTGCTGTGTTTTCATAACGTAAGATGTGTGTTTTCACTCATATCAAGTAATCACCTCATGGGTTGTGTTTTTTTTTTTTTTGCCAGTACTTTTTCACAGCACAGGTAGTTGAATAGCTTACTGTGCTTGAAAAAATGAAGTCAGCAGAAAAAACAGCCATCGGACACCATTGAATTGAGGCCTAAATGTGGTAACGAATGGTTAAGATTTTAACCATTTACCTAAAGTGCAAAGTCAAACTTTCCCAGAACAATCAATGTAATAATGTACTCTTCCTTGACTTTGCAGTGTGTAAGGTGATAAACAATACCACTTATTACCTAGAGTCTTGCTTTCCCAGTGCATCCTCCCTCCTATCGGAGTAGTCTGTAGATAGTTGAGAGCTTCGGGTGATAGGTCCACCAGTTCTTTTCCTGGACTTACCACGGAACTTGTCCATTTTTTTCTTTTTTGCCAAAGATTTGTTTTGTATCTTGTTTTTTTGCACTCTAACATGGAGTTTCCGGGGTGCTTTGCTAAAAGTTTGTGGTAAATTATTCAGTGTTTTTTTTGTTTTCTTGATGTCCTGAGGAGAATGACTTTTGGCTATTCTCACAGGGCTAGAGTTCCTTACAACAGAGACGTTCTGTTTTTTGGATTTAACCTGAGGTGCATATTTCAGACTTTGTCTGGACTTTATAGGTATGGAAGGTAACTGAATTGGTGTAGGTGCCAAGCTTCTGGCTCTAGTTTTTCCCAAGTTTGTCTCTGTGCTTTGCATTTTTATTTCAGCATCTGCGGTTCGCCGTGTGCTGCTCGCTCTGCGTTTTTTGGCAGATGAATACGAAACACCTTTCTTAGATGCTTTCAAAGTTTGTTTCTTGGAAGGAGGGGAGGCCGGCTTCTTTGGACAACTGTATGATGCATGTTTATTTAGACTTCTAATGTATGTGAATTTCCTGTTACAGTATGGACAAACATGAGACTCTGAAGACCTACTTCGCTTGAATTCTTTCTTTTGCTTATCTGACTTGTTCTTCTGCAAGATTGCTTTGTGAACAAGTTGATTTTTCTTTTTTAAAGCACTCAATTTGAGCTTGTTTGAAGACATTTTACCAATTTCAATGGTAAAGTTAAGTTTTTTAGGATGCCCCAAAGGCCTAAATGAATTTTGATCAGGAGCTTCCAGGATAACGACCCCATTTTTAGGCTGCACAGTCTGTCTCAATGGTAATGGATTCTTTTTGGGAGTGTATCTCTTTTTGTCACTTGCAGAAGCACATACCAATATGTGTTTGTGTAATTCAGGCATATTGTCAACACCTTTTCCACATTTAGTGCAGCGTATCGCAGTAGTAAATGTCTGTGGAATATTGTGAGTAGTGAAATTTGTTGCAGTTGTACCAATACCCATAGGATTTTTGTTGTGGTACTGAAAGGGTGGTGGTTTAAAGCTGGGATAGTGCTGATTAAGACCCATTCGAACATCTGGGTCTTTTGTCTTTTCCCCTGATGCCATTATTTTTATGGTTGTATAAAGTTCTTCCGATGAGTCATTTAGATCTCCGTCCTCTTCTGGAGACGGTGTCATAGGGTCATCAATTATTTGTGGACTATGGATATTTACCTTACTGGGGTCTGTATAGTTCTGTGGTCTAAGAGTTCCACTTTCTAATTCTAGATGACTGTACTCTTTATCTGCATGTAAATCCTGTTGATGCTGTTGTAAGTTGCAAAGAAAGGCAAATTCCTTTTTGCACAAAGAACAAACAAAAATCTTTCCTACGCCATGAAGCAAAGAGCGATGTTCTGAAAGACTGGACACTTCTTTAAAAAGTTGTATGCAAAATTCACATTTGAAGGGCCATTCTTCAGCATGCACAAAAATATGTTTGGCAAGGTCTTTAATAGAGTTGAATGGTGATTCACACACATTGCACACAAAGGTTTTAATAAAACTATCAGGAACGGATTCCTGTCCGCCTGTCTGTGAAGAATCGAGGGGCATCACCTCTTCCTCAGGCTTCTCCTGTTTAATAAATGTAACTGCAGAAGATTCTGAATTTAAAGATGGAGATACTATAGAGGAAACCACAGATAAAGGAGGAGGAGATGAGCAAGAGGAGGATGAAGAAGAAGAAGAAGTAGAAGAGGAAGATGATGACAAAGTGGGAGGTCCAGGTGAAGCACTTATTGAAGGTTCATCAGAAGGACAAGGGGATGGGGAAGGTGACACAGTAGGTGAAAGAACTGGAAGTGGAGATTGTGTACTAGCAGAGAGTGGTGATTGGCATGATGGAGTGGGAGGGATACTGCATGAAGAATGTGGGAGTGAAGGAAGATCAGTAGTAAGAAGAGGTGGTGATGTAGCATCAGTCAAACAAGGAGGACATGGAGTAGGTGATTGTGCCTCAGATGATGTAAGAATAGGTGGTGAATGACAAACAGGAACACATGTATTTTCAATTGGAGGAGGAGAAGAATCAACTGGAGTGAGTGATATTTCATCACTTGAACCAACACCAAATTCTGACGTAATATGGTCTTCTGTTTTACAGGACAGCAGAGCACTGTCTGATGGCAGAATATTTTCCCCTGTTACTTCTATTCCATCATATTCATTTAACAAAACTTTTTTAAGCATGCTTGTGGTAGGTTTCTTCTTTTTGATTCCAACACATAAATTAATCCCTTTGTATTCCTTTACATCAGTGTCACTGAAAGACTTTTTATTTACACTAAGATCAAGTACAGACTCCCAAGGAACTTGTGAACGACTTCGGTTTTCAGACTTTTGTTTTACTCCACTAGATAAATCCAGTGGTTGTTGGTTGCAAACATTAACAAAGGTTACATTTGAAGCCCAATCTTTAGGCATCTTTAAGTCTTCAGAGCATAATGGACTTAAATTTTCTCTCTCCTCTTTAGCAGACAAGCTCCATATTGGCGAGTTGCGACTTTCTACCTTTGGTATTTTTGGACAAAGCCCATCATTCCAAACAGTTTTTACATCTACCTGTTTTACAAGTTCTTTAGGACCTGGGCTGTGTTGTGGAGAACTAGGAGGAGAAGTTGTGCGCCTTTTAAATCTGTTGGATACAGCTGTCAGAGAGGACACAGTAGGGCCCACTTTAGGAACATCTGATAGTAATGATGGACTACCTGGAGACTTTTTGCTGTCTTGCCTTTGAAGAAGCTGTTTTAATTTTGAAGTTAAGAAGATATTTTTTTCTTTTTGAAATGGTAATGTATCACTTATAGACACACTTAATGGAATATTTATTGAACAAGAAGGTTTTACTGGCTCAATCTCAACTTCAGTTTTTATTTTGGATAACAGAGGAGGACTGATGGTTCTTCTCTTTTTTGGTTCTTTATTTCCACTGCAAGTAGTGTCATTAAGTGGAGTATCTGATGCAGATGGCAATGGTTTTACATTTTGGGAAACCTCAACCTGAATTGGAGTAAGTAAACAATTAAGTCCCAAAACATCAGGAGAAGTTGCTTCCACTTCAATTACATCACAGTTGCTAGAGGTGGTAGTCGACTGTATTTTACCATCAATGTAGTATGTCAGATTTTCTGTTATATTGTTGGAGATATCCATAATGTACACATCATCAGCTTCTCCATCCTCCTCAATTTCTGTATTTGCCACATATATATTTTCAACAGGAAGAGTCTGCTCAGACTGTAGTTGTGGGTCTTCTAACAGATTCCCTTTTCTTCTTACACCTTTTGGAATAAGATGACGTTCATGAACCCTGCGTTGATGCCGGCGCATGTTTGTGTGTGTTCCAAAAATCTTTTTACAGTATTTACAAGGATGCAGTTCTCTAGAATCACCGTTTTCATCCGAAAGAACAGAATGTGATGCTTCCCTGTCTGAATCAATTATTTTACATTGCAATCTAGAACTAGTCTGTTCCTCAGGAGTTTTAAGGGAATCGATAATATGTTTGTGACTTTGGCTTAATTCACCAGATGCTGATATAATTAAAGGCTTTCTTTTAGGGCCAGCTTCATGTCGTCGCTCATGTCGTCTACGATTAATCTGAGTACCAAATGCTTTTCCGCAGTACCTGCATTTGAATGCATGGTTTACTGTGGAAACGTGAATATGCATATGACGTTCAAGTCCTTGTTTTGTTGTGAATTTTCTTTCACAGTGCTGGCATGGGAACATAAAAGCATCTGGTAAATCTCCATTTGTCTCTCCTTTGTGTTTAACAGTTTTAGCAGCAGGTTTCTTTTTAGGGGAGCTTTCTGGAGTTTCATCAGAGGTACTTTTAAGATCTTCTAACATTTCTAAATTTTCTTCGTCCTGATTTAAACACTCTTTTTCAGACATTTCTTTATGCGAGTCATCAACAAGCTCCTGCTCAGCATTCAGTATTTCAGCATTTTTTTCTTCTGCAATGTTCCGTAGTTCAAGGGCAGAAATGGAAAAATGCTCTGGAAGGACATTTTGGTTCACCATTTCTTGAATCACTGCAGTTTGTTCAAGAGACAGGACTGGAGAACCCAGGGGCTTCACATCTTCTTCATTAGGAACTGTTTAAAATGAAAATAAAAACATCTTAAAATTGTACATTTTCCTTTCTAGAAGCATAAAAAATATTTTTGGACTCACTGGCACAAACTTTGTAACACTGTTAGGTATGCATTCAATACCCACAACATAGTTACTTACTTACTATACTGCCCTGAGAAAATTGACCTATGTGGTACAAAACATTAACTGGATTAATAATTATTGACTTACATAGGTAGAGGTTATTCAAACAAGAGTCCAGTGAATCTGTATACTACTTTATGTGTACTGTATGGAGACATTACACTACCTTGAAAATGTTTAAGTAGCCTTTAAGAATCACAGCCGAGGCCTGCTCGCTCTCTCGATGGGTAGACTAGACAACAGAGAAATAGCCCCATCCATTACAAAGGGCCACGTAACTATTGTCAAGACAGCAGCATTTTCCATGCAGTTACACACTACAGAAGAGTTTAAAGGGACAGTAATACATAAAAAAAAAAATAAAATATATATATCTGTTGTAGGGTTTATCCCCCTGAGTAAAACAAGGGTAATCCCACTGCTGAAACGTGTTTTATTCAAAAGTTATTACAGCTCAAACTTGTTTTTTTCAGGTGCATTATACCAGAGCTGTCCATAGGATGGTGTAGTAACAGTGCCACTGTACAATTACAGGCCACTGAGATACTGCACCTAAAATATTCAAGTTTAACCTGTAACAACTTATGACTAAAACTCCTTTCAGCAGTGGGAGTTCCCTTGTTTTACTCAGGGAGATAAACACTACAACATATTTTTTTCACATATTAAGTATTACTATCCCTTTAAATGCAGAAAGAAGTAAACAGTACTTCTGCTAAATAAAATAAGAGGCAAGGAGATATATTCCTTTAACCCCTTAAGGACCAGCGGTCCTGGGATGTTTCCATCCCATAAGGACTGCTTTGATCCTTGCCGACACTCCGGTACACATGAACTGTTGCGTGTATCGGTGCACCGCTTTGGGGCCTGAAAGAGATCGCTCCAGTCTTAGAGCGGTCGATTTTAGGCCCTATTTACACTTGCAGCACTCCCAGTGGAGCACTGTAAGTAAAAAGTATGTGACGTACTATGACTGTCATCGGTCCTTAAGGGTATAAGGACCATGACTGTCATAGTACATCATGTAGTCCTTAAGGGGTTAAAGGAACATTATACCTGCATGAATAAGACACACTACCTGGTCCTTCATGGATTCATTTAACAAAATGGTTTACTGGTCCTTCATATAGCAGCTGTCATATTATACATAACATACCACCAAATGCAGAAGAGCAATAGTGGAGCAAACCCAATGCACCATAAGGAAGAAAAGAAAACTATCACCAGTTTAATGGAGAACATGCCTAAAATGATCTAGAGTTAAATATACTTAACCCCTTAAGGACTCATGACGGTAAACTTACATATAGGACTCATGGCGGTCCTGGCAGGTCATGGAATTCGGGGGTCTCTGCATGGTCGCACGCCACTCTGGGACCCCTGAATCCATTTCTCGAAAATGTCATTAAGGAGTTAAATAACCTATACTCCATACTGCCATCTGTAAAAAATTCTCTCTAGTCCTACATAATCTCTGTGGGGACTCCCATTTCTGCTATTTCCAAAGAACTGATTACCGGAGCTAACTTGACGGAGTGACTTAGAAGGGCATGCTTTTTATTGCCTGTAAATGGGCTGAGAATGTATTGGCCTGATTAGAAGAGTAGTGGGCACTATGATCTCAATAAACTAACAGTATTGTCTGTACACAAAGTAACCAAACTGTGTCAAAATACAAGCCCAACATATCAGTTAGAAAAGAGTTTGGTAATTTTAGAGAATGAAAGCCCTGATTAAAATAGAAACACTAGTATTTTTCGTCATCACAGCTATAGTCACATCTACTAGATTGATAATCTCAAGATTTTAGTCTGAGATATTTGCTTTTGTTTACTGGATGAAGTTCAGTAGCTCTGTTCCTGAGAGGGGTTAAGCTGGGCTTCTGCACGCGTGCACACACACACCTATGGATTTGCACCTTAAAAAGTTCATCATTAAAACTTGACTAAAAACAAATGTAACTAAGACAAATATTTGCGTGTATATTATATACACGCACACACAAACACAGTAATGTGCAAAAGTTTTAGGCAGGTGTGAAAAAAATGCTGTATAGTAAGAATGCTTTCAAAAATAGACATGCGAATAGTTTATTTTTAACAATTAACAAAATGCATAGTGTGTGAACAGAAGAAAAATCTAAATCCAATCAATATTTGGTGTGACCTCCCTTTGCCTTCAAAACAGCATCAATTCTTCTAGGTTTTTAAGGAACTCGACAGGTAGGGTGTTCCAAACTTCTTGGAGAACTAACTACAGTTCTTCTGTGGATTTAGGCAGCCTCATTTGCTTCTCTCTCTTCATGTCACCCCAGACAGTCTCAATGATGTTGAGATCAGGGCTCCGTGGAGGCCATACCATCACTTCCAGGACTCCTTGTTCTTCTTTATGCCGAAGATAGTTCTTAATAACTTTCTCTGTAAGTTTAGGGTTGTCTAATTAATTGCCTCCCTGATGGTATTGCATGATGGATAAGTATCTGCATGTACATCTAAGCATTGAGGAGACCATTAATTCTGACCAAATCCCTAACTCCATTTTCAGAAATGCAGCCCCAAACTTGCAAGGCACCTCCACCATGCTTCACTGTTGCCCGAACACATTCTTTCTTGTACTGCTCTCCAGCCCTTCAGAGAACAAACTGACTTCTGCTACAGCCAAATATTTCACATTTTGACTCATCAGTCCAGAAAACCTGCCACCATTTTTCCGCATAGTTGAGTCGCTTGGCCTTGTTTCCGTATTGGAGGTATGGCTTTTTGGCCGTAAGTCTTCCATGAAACACTTCTGACCAGACTTCTACAGACAGAAGATGGGAGAACCAGGGTCCCACTGTTTTGTGCCAATTCTGAGCTGTTGGTACTAATGGACAACTTCTAATTATGAAGGAAAGTAAGCATGATGTGCCTTTCATCTGCGTTTACGGTCCTCAATGTTGCCTGTTTCTTTGTTCTTCAAAAGAGCTTGGACAGCACATCTGGAAACCCCGGTTTGCCTTGAAATTTCTGCCTGGGAGAGCCCTTGCTGATGCAGTATAACTACCTTGTGTCTTGCTGATGGGCTAAGTCTTACCATGGTGTATGACTTGTGACATTAAGCTGTCTTCAGTAACCTCACTTTGTTAGCCAAGTTTGGCTGTTCCTCACCCAGTTTTATTCCTCCTACAAAGCTACACAGTTAAAGACTGTTTTTTCAACCTACATATTAAATCGATGATCTTTAGCACCTGTTTGGTATAATGGTTTAATAATACACCTGACTATATGCTTACAAAATCCCTGAATATGTGCAAGTGTACCTAGAAGTAACTGATGCTGTTTTGAAGGAAAAGGGTGGCCACAACAAATATTGATTTGATTTAGACTCTTCTTCTGTTCCCTCACTATGCATTTTTTTTAATTGATATAATCTATGTACGTCTACTTTTGAAAGCATTTTTACTTTACAGCATTTTTCACACCTGCCTAAAACTTTTGTACATTACTATATATAAGCACAATTTTGCCCCTCTTTACCTTACGTGAAATGGGGGGGGGGGGGGGGGGGCATATTGTACACGAGGGGGGAAAAAAAAAAAGAATAAAAAAAAAATCCCAGTGCCACACTGCTTCCCTCCCTCCCCGCTTACTCATATACTCCCCCTCAGGGACCCTGTCAGGCTGCCGAAATTGAACTACAGAGGGGGGAGGAGGCTATGGGTAAGCGGAGAGGGAGGGAAGCAATGTGGCAATGGGAAATTTTTTTTGGTGTGAAAGGGGAAAACAAGGGTGCGTATTATACACATAGGCACTCTTGTTTTACCCTAAGATGGATATAATGTACACGTGCGTATTATACACAGGTGCTAGTATACCCTGGATTTTAGGGCATGTGTGCGTGTGTATCTGGGTTCACTGTTAGCCACTCTCCCTTCCTCCTTCATCTTCTCTGAAGGGTAAAAGCTGTGCCTCTGTTGCTGGTATAAAAAAATAAATAAATAAACTGTTGATATTGTGACCATATCAGTTCAGTTGAACCAAACAATATCAATGATTTAGGTAAATTAGAAGAATGGACAAGAGTGTGGCAAATGCAGTTTAAAGTTGATAAATGTAAAATAATGCACTTGGGACATAAAAATTACTATTAAGGGTACTGTACTGTCAGAGACAACAGAGGAAAGGGATTTGGGAGTAATTATCTCTAATGACTTAAAGGTAGGCAGGCAATGTAATAAAGCATTGGGGAATGCAAGCAGGGTACTGGGTTGTATAGCTAGAGGCATTAGTAGCAGAAAAAGGGAAGTGGTCATGCCACTCTACAGATCTTTAGTTAGACCTCATCTAGAGTATTGTGTGCAGTACTGGAGACCCCACCTCCAGAAGGATATAGATACTCTAGAGATAATTCAGAGAAGGGCTACTAAAATGGTGACTGGTTTACAGGAAAAGAAATATCAGGATAGACAAAAGGATCTGAACATGTATAGCTTGGAGGAGAGAAGAGAGAGAGGGGATATGATAGACACATTCAAATAAATGAAGGGATTCAACAAAGTGCAGGATGGAAGTACATTTCAAAGGAGTAAAATGTTAGGACAAGAGTCCATAGTCTAAAACTAGAGGGACAGAGGTTTAGATGTAATGCAAGAAAGTTGTACTTCACTGAGAGGGTAGTAGATAAGTGGAATAGCCTACCAGCAGAAGTGGTAGAAGTTAATACAGTGACAGAATTTAACCATGCATGGGATAGGCATAAGGCTGTTCTGAAAATAAGACAAGACCAAGGACCAAAAAAGGTTTGAAGTTTTTACAGTAGGAAAATGGACAGACTAGATGGGCCGAATGGTTCTTATCTGCCGTCAAATTCTATGTTTCTAAGTAAAATGTCAATCGTGAGTGTGAATCTTGCGTGTTCAAATCAAAAATAAATCAAACTTGTGCTCGTGAAGCACTCTCTATTGGAGAAAAAAAAAAAAAGTTATTTATAAAGCAAAAAAGTGTTTCAGAGCTGGATATTTTTTTTTTATTTCTCCCTTATGGTACAGCTGCTTTGCTCTAGTTCTTTTTAGTACATCAGCCTCACATTGCTTTGACATACCTCCTGGTGAATCCTTCATGTCTGTAGTACTGAATTCCGTAAGACTCCTCTTCTCTTGTTTGTATTTTCCTATGGCCACTTTTTTTTTACCATTGGCTGATTTCCTTCTACCTGGAATGGAAACAAAAACCACAATGAGATTTGTGAATGTCAGTTCTTAAAATTAAAGGGATAGTAAACCCAGCTAAAAGGTACTAGCTCTATCATAGATATAATAAACAGAGATTACCTGAGGTTATTCCTTTCTCTCAAACCTTTATGGTTTGCAAGATATAGGAAAATAAACTTCTCTACTTCCTCCCCTTTTTGATTGACGAGCTGTAAAGCAGTCAGAAGCAGATTCTGGTCACGCGGCTCTGCAGCAGAGCTGAGAGATATCTAAAAATAAATACTTCATTGGAATGGTCTACAAAGTGTGCTTGCAAACCAGGTACATGTTGTAGACCGTTCCAATGAAGTATTTGTTTTTTAGATATAGCTATGTCGGCTCTGCTGAAGAGCCGCCATCTGGTCCCGGGACCAGGATCTCATGCAGTCAGCTATCCAGCGGATGTATGAGAAAGGGGAGGGAGCGGAGAAGTTTATCACAGTATCTCTCTCAAACCATACATAAATAACCTTAGGTAATCGCTTTTTAGTATATCTATGACAGAGAGTACTTTTAGATGGGTTTACTATCCCTTTAACGATTATTAAATTATGAAGTGTTTCATGTCCAACAGCACATTAAAACAAGTGAAATAACTCCAAACAGGAAGTCAGAAATCCGTCATATTGCTAGTAAGAACTTTTGTTAAAAATCCTGTTTAACCCCTTAAGGACCAGCTGAGAGGCCGGCAATTAACCCTTTGAGTGCCGGTGGGATACTCAACATATTGCAAAGCAATGAGTTTCATACCCCCCTGGCACTCAAAGGGGTAAGGACCTCGGAGCTTTTTTTTTTTTTGCTCTATTGCATTCAGGGCGCCCACAGGGAGCCCTGAATTCCATGGCGTGTCAGGACCGTCACTGGTCCTTTAGGGAAATGTTCCCATGACGATCCCGGCACTTTGTGTTCTTAAGGGGTTAAGAAAAGCCACTGACTACATGGCACAGTTGCCAGTTTTATTTCTTTTTCTTTAACCCTTTGAGTGCCAAAGGGGTACGCAACGTGGGTTGCTTACCCCTCTAGCACTCAAAGGGTTAATGGAGAACAGTCTGTGACAAGAACATTGTTGTCAGATTTGAGCTGTGATAGTTTTTGAATGACATATCTAGCAGGTGGAGATGGGTCTAACATTGCGAGGAGGTTAATCTTTTGAGTGCCAGAGGGCAAGGCAAAGCGTTGCATGCCTCTCTGGCACTCAAAGGGCCAAAAAGCCCAATTTAATTAATGGTCATTTCTATTTGTCCCTGTTGGTACGTTTATTTTTGCCTTCAAAGACTTTAGTTTTGTCTTGACACAGATGCCTCATAGCGGAGAGTGAAAAAACTAGACTCCGTTAGATTCTGCATTTGCTGGTTATGCTTTGCTGATCTAGATCAGCTGTTCCCAACACGTGCCTTCAGGGTCCACTAACAGGCCTGGACCTATGAATTTCCCTGCTACAGCACAGCTGTGTTTACCACATGTTCAGTCAATTTGATTAAAGTGGAACTTTCACCTTCTATAAAGTTGCCATGCTATAAATAAGCAGGTAGCGACTAGCTTTAGAATATATATTTTACCTCTGAAATTTATGCCATTGTAAAGAAATCCTTCATTGCAGGAGACTGATGGCCGGGTTAGTGCAGTCTGCGCACTTGTGCGGTCAGTCCCTTCCGGTTACCTTGCGGCACACTGCAATGCTTCTCAATAGAGACCAGGACTGATGGCACAGGCGTGCAGACAAGATGTCTGCGCTGTAGCCTGGGTTCCAGTCTCCTACAATGAAGCATTTCTTTAGAATTGCATACATTTCAGAGGCAAAATGTATATTAATTATAGCAGGGTGACTTTATAGCGGATGAAAGTTCCACTTTAACTCACCTGTGTTCTAACAAGGAAATCATCAACACATTGCATACCCCTCTGGCACTCAAAGGGTTAAAGTGGATGCAAACCTATATATAACATAGCATAAATAGTTACGCTACATATCAAATGCTTCTAAAACTTTTTTTTTTATGTTTTATTTGTTGTACATTTAACTTAGAAAGTCTGTCCCCCAGCTACTTCCACATAGACTGCAGTTACCTGCTCCGTAACCTCAGTCCGTCGCTTGGCCTCTACTCTCTTCCTATGACAGAGGCTCCGGTCTGTAAGCTGGAGCAGTCTCATTGGCAGAAATCGATAACTAGCCAATGAGACCGCTCCAGCTTACAGACAGAAGCCTGCTTCATGTCTGGAGGGAGGAGAGCAGAAGCAGAGCAGTCTATAAATTACAACAAACAAAAATGTTTTAGAAGTATTCGATATTTAGCCTATGTTATAAATAGGTGACACAACTACTTTAAAGAACTACCACCATCTAATAACACCCCACTTATTGGCAAAAAAAACCCCCCCAAAAAAAAACCTATTGGCTCATATGAATTTTCCCATTGTGCTTCTGTTCATGCGATAACACCTTCTGTTCTAGAATGCGCGTTTGCCAACAACTCTGCTGTTCTTAATAGTTATTAACCCTTTAAGGGCCACATCAATTAAGCTACAGTCATAACTCTGGATACTGCTTCAAGAAGCTGCATACACTGTGGTGCCATATAATTAAAGCTATACCTAAATACAAGGAAAATACAATTTGTCAAAGGCTCACAATTAGGGCTGCACCGATAGTGATATTGGTGCTAATACCGGCATTTGCGCAAGTACTCGTACTCGCACAAATGCGGCCGATGCCAGCACCGATACCCTGTGTCAGGGTCGGTGCTGCAGAGAGGGAGCCCGCGGAGCTGCTAACAATGCTCCCCGGTCGCCTCGCTCCCTCCTGCAGCGTTGGAGCGTTGCCGCGGGTTGCCATGGCAATGTTCCGACGCTGACCTCTGCCGGGGCTTGCGAGAGAACATCGAGCACCCTGCAGAGGAGGGTAAGGCAGGCAAAGGGGGATCAAGAGCGGGTGGTGAAAGAGGCAGAGAGGGGGTCAAGAGGGAGAAAAAGAGGCAAAAGGGATTAAGGGAGAAAAAAAAGAGGTAAAAGGAGGAAAGATCAGGAGAGGAGACAAAAGGAGGGGGGATCAGGAGAGGAGACAAAAGGAGGGGGGATCAGGAGGGAGAGAGAGATGCAAAAGGGTGGGATCAAAAGTCAAGGAGGGGGAGAAAGGGGAATCAAAAGGGAGATAAAAAGCCAAGGCAAAAGGAGGGGACTCAAGAGGGGGAGAATGAAGTAAAAGGTGGGAATCAAGAGGGGGAGAAAGAGGCAAAAGGGGAGAATCAAGAGGGTGTGTGTGTGTGTGTGTGTGTGTGTGTATATATATATTTCAAGTACTTACCGATACAAATTACCAATACTTTTTTTTGCGGTCATTTGCCAGTTTTCCAAGTACCTGAAGCATATATGCTTTAGGTACTTGGAAAATTAGCAAATGACCACAAAAAAAGTATCGGTAATTGGTATCTGTGAGTACTTGAAAAAAGTATCGATACTCGTTCTTAAAAAATTGGTATCGGTGCATCTCTACTCACAATACAGATATGGTTGATGATGATACAATATGGATAAACACGAGTCAAAAATCAATAAAAGGATAATGAAATATTAAGGACGGTAAGTTAGCAAGTAATTTTACATCGTAACTATACCACCAGTGGTGCACCACCTAACGGTGTATAAGGGGTACCTAGGTGTATAGGCTAAGTATTGTGCTTGGATAATGATAAATATACCAAACAATGAAAAAAGAAAGAAAAATATCCTGAACAGCCCCAGACCTAAACCCCTAGGGAGATTTAAAAAAAAAAAAAATGGGATACTAGCTCATGTAAGTGAGGTAACTGAAATAAACCCCTGGTACGAATTGTGCTTAAAATACAATATAACGTTTATTTACAAAGGATTTAAAAAAGCATAGTGTGTTAAAATAATTGAATATTCCAACTCCTAGATCTTGGGGTCTAGAACGCTATGGGTCCAGTGTGTAATTTAATTTGACTGGTATTGGTACAGAGTTGTGTACAGTGCTAATCTCATGTAGCCATTATTGAGCATCAGCCACACTGTAGCAACGTGGTATCTTTCAGAGGTTCTCCAATGGGCTACATATATTTCGTTTGAGTAAGCTCTGATCTCTGTGTATTTCAAGCGACACTAACGAATAATCAATAGCTCTCTATCTGCTAACAACTGATGTGTAGTCTAGAGCAATAACTAGGTATCAACTGGTATTAAAACAACTCAATATTTGTTGAAAAGAAATCTGTATTTAGTAGCAGTGGGCTTATTTATGCCCATGCCCCATCTTTTCAATATTATGATAATCTACAACTTGTAGCAGCACCAATGAAGAACAGACTAAGCTGCTCAAAGTGTCAGATACAGGCACCAGCGTCTCTTACCGCCATTACCACGAGATTACGACCGGGATGTATAGCAAGCTATACGTCACCTCCTCGTCTTAGCATACATGTGAGATAACAGCTGGAAAACCAGAATACCGTACCACTATTGTATTGACACCAATACATGAAATAGAAATAAGTATCTACTGTCCTGGTAACTTAAGCTATTGCATAGTTACTGTGATATTTCATTCAGTCAGATTCTATGATACATAGTTATACTGGATCACTATTAGGCAAGTACCAATTGCTTTCAACATTCTAGTAGAACAAACATCTTCAGACCCCTTATTCCCCACTGCAAAAACAGTTAGAACATTCAAATTTTTACACATAAGCATGTACTGCCTGATGTATGTTTCACCTTTTGGGGCTTTATCAGAGGGTGAAAAACAGCACTATTCAGCCAGTTTTATACTACCCTACCCTCCTCGGAAAATGGGGGTGGTCATTGGAGGAACTTGAACTCTCGTTTCTGATTGGTCAGAACACATCCATGTTAATATCTACGCTCTCACCTATAAACCTGGATTGTAACTAAAAATGTTAAATATTCTAAAAAGAATAGAAGTGAAACAAGTGTGAATAACTTACATTTGTTATCCAAACTAAAGATCATTAATATTCTAATTCAGCCAACAAATGCGGAGCTACAAAAATCGCTTGTATAGGTCAATATGCATTATATGTAAGGGCTCATGTCCTAGAGTGAAAACATCCAATATTAATACTCAGGCAATTCCAACAAGTAGTCAAGAGAGATAATATAGGATACCCATTAATTAGTAACATTGCAATTTCCAAGATTAAATATGGGCCGAAAGTTGCATACTCTGAGGCCTCTTGGAGATAAAGTATTTAATAGAAATATCCATTTGTTTTCAGTTTGGATCAATTTCTTATCTCTATCTCCTTTAATTCCTAAAGTTATTTTTTGAAGTATATGAACTTGAATTCCTGTAGTTTTCTAATGGTGTTCTCTCATGAAATTATTTCCCAGGCTAGTGAGTTTTTTTTATTTCTCAGATCTCTAGGGGCATTTTGAATGCCAGTCATGTGTTCCCTTACTCGTACCTCTGTGAAAAGTTCTGCTCATGCTTATCACATAAATGACATTACTATCATCGCAATTGGCATAATCCCAAATTTTATGTCAATTGCTGAATCTGTATTGTATTGATGTTAAAGTGTTAGTAATGTCCCCAAATAAATATTTATCAGGTTGTAGTGCTAAATAAGTGGAGCTAAATGCAAAAACCCTATCTCGCAAACCGCTATGGTTTGAGAGATACTCCTATTCAAAGTTCCCCCCTCCTTCCCTTCCCCTAACGTGATTAGTGGGCATATGGAACAGTGCCCACATGAGTATGTGCCAATGGTTGGTGGAACTCTCCTTTTCTTGGGTACATATAAACGGTTAACCAATTTATCGTGGAAACTGGGCGATCTTCTACATCTCATTTGTGGTTTAGCACCCAATACCTCACCCAAGTCTAGTTGTTATGGGTGGCTACAAATCTGATCGTCTTGTCTACTTTTTTTTAGACGTCTTAGCTTGTAAGTGTGTTTTGTGTGGAGTAACAGTTGCTCTTTTTCTGGCCTTTTTTTTTACTGTACCCGCTAGTAAGTAATCTGGATGATAGTTCATTTGCTCTTGCTTCAAAAGTAGCGTCATCTGAGCTGAGCAATTGCGTTTCTTTCATATGCAAGAATTCACCAGTGGGAATAGAAGTAATGACGACTTAGGGTGAACGCTATCAGCGTGTAAAATGTGGTTAGTGGCTGTGCTTTTTCTATAAAGGTCAGAGTGTAACAAGCCATCATCCCCTTTCTTTATGGTGACATCTAAAAAGTTTACTTGTTCCAAACTGTACTCCAATGTTAATTTCAGGTTGATCAGATTATTGTTCAGATGGTCTATGAACTGCTGTAGGCAGTTTGTTTCATGATCCCATAGAATAAATAGGTTGTCTCTATATCTATGCCAACTAAGAATGTGGCTGGTTCATTCCTGGAGAGTGTCATCAAAAACAACAGTGTGTTCCCACCATCCCGAATAAATGTTTGCATATGTGGGGACACATGCAACCCCCACAACTGTGACCTGAATTTGCAAGTAATAGTGGTTATTGAACACAAAATAATTGTGAAACAGTATAAAGCTAAAAGTTTTAAAATAAAAATTTTTTTGAATATCACTAATACTGTTGTCATTATCCAAGAAGTACTTGACTACATTGATTCCCATCTTGTGCCATATAGAAGTGTATAATGATTCGGCATCACTGGAATTATCTACTGGGAGATCTGCTAGTTTGTCTAGAAGGTCGCTAGTATCCCTAGTGTATGATGGGAGTTGTAAAACATACTTCATTAGTTTACTATCAAGGTATTGGGAAGCCATTTCACATAGGATCCCTACACTAGCACCAATAGGTCTGCCAGGTGGTACTGTATGGTTTTTATGTACCTTATTATGGAACATATGCGTTGGATACCTCTCTGACACTTAAAGGGTTAATTACCCAAAAATAAGGTTTAGCCAGGTTATTCCCATCCATGCCAAAGACAAGATACAAACCCTAACAGAGACACAATGATCCCTCTGAAATTTTCAAGAGCACGACTGCTTCTCTAAATTGATGATGGTCATGCTGAAAAATGCTGATGCATAATGAAATCACAAAGATTATCATTGGCGTTGCATCAGTTAAATGTACAGGACATTGTCGCCCCTCCAGCAGTGCAGTATGTAGAGTGTATACAAAGGAAGAGCAGTCTGCCTATAAGAATGGGATAAATCAGGGGTGGTGAAAATCCAGACGCTTGGATCCTAAACCCTTATTTCTGGCTGAGAAAAGATACATGCAATCTAGACCTAGTATCTATAACAACCTATATAATAAAAGGCCAGAAAGTTTGTCACGATGCGGTCATGCACAGTGCCCGCGTTCGGGCAGTCTCTACTATGCATGATTGCATCGCGTGAGCGAGGCGGCGCAATCGCGTGTTGCAGTGAGGTAACGGCAGTAGGCAGAGCAGGTCCGGGTAGATTTAACCCTTTGAGTGCCAGAGGGGTATGCAATGCATACAATTTATAAGAGCCTTGGTTGTACAAAGTCAGTGTCTTCAAGCATGTTAAAGGGATAGTAATGTCTTAAATATATAAAAAGTAACATTGCAGAGGACCAAAATAAGAAATCCATCAATGCCAATCCTATCTTTCAAATGTTTATGAAATTAAATAAACTAATCTTAGGGTGACAGGTCTGCATTAAAAAGTCAGACGGCAGAAACGTGATATACGGTGTGCTTAAAACAAGGAATTTGCCTTACTAGAGAGTCAGTATCCTCAGGCACTTCCTTCATTTATTTCTACACAATATATAAATGAACGGATTAAGTAATGTGAATCACTAAGTTACTAGAACATAAATCCAACAAGAGAAATGGAAATCTCCAGCCATAAGGTAAGAGCTGAAAGAGGTCTGAAGAAATGATTTAGTTACAAGCTATTCAATGTGCTTCCTCCCAACATTACTTTACAAGCAAAAAGGAACCTTCAGGAGAAGGCAGTTGTTGCTGGAGGACATTTATCCAAAAATAAACACAAAGATAGGGATTCACATCTATTTATGGGAATGAGGAAAATGAATAAAAAACACAACAGCAAAGTGCATCAGCAAATATTTGGAAGCTACAGTGAAATGAAAGACCGCATGATCTGTTTTATTTCTGACAGTAATGATATACACTTGGCTTAGCGGCGAAATAAAAAGGATTTCATCTTTGTGTTCTGTGGCTTTGCCTTGTGTTTTTATATGGGCCTGCAATGTGATGTGCACCTAGCTGGTTCTTAACGGGTTAAGTAGGCTCATGCATTCCTCCTGCTTCAATTTGAACACTGAAAACTAATACTAATATTAATATTGTACTCTGACTCCCAACTGTCACTTCCTACCAGGAAGTACTGACTAATCTGCATAAACTGACAAATAAAGCTAAAATCACAAACTACACTTTTAACCCTTTGAGTGTCAGAGGGGTATGCAGCACATTGCAAAGGAATGAGCTGCAGGACCCTCTGGTATGCAAAAGTGTTAAATAATGGCTAACAAATATAGATATTTTGAATGTCCTTTGAAAATCACTCAAGTCATTGTAAAGCATTAGTTCCACTTTAACCCCCTGAGTGCCAGAGGGTTTACGCAATGCATTGCAAAGCCATAAAAATTTCACTCCGTGTGATAGGAGTGCCTTGAGAGACAGGAGAACCACTGCATTATGAACAAAGATCACAGTAGCTGAATGAATAGTATAGAAGACCTGTTATTGACTGTTATTGTTTGTGTGTACAGTCTACGAGTGACATCAGTAACAGCATTCCATTTCACTGAATGAGTATTAAACACAAACCACAATGGTCAAGAGTGTTTCCTTTTTTTAAAAAAAGGAACGAGCCACAAAACCATAGTGTTTTGAGTAGGAGGGGAATTTTCAGTAGCAGAGACAAGAATATGAATTCTTCGGTTTTGTTTTTTTAATTTTTGTTCTTTAAATAGTTCCATACGTAACAAGTATAGCGCCAGGTCCCAGTTTGTCACAAAAATATATTTAAAGGTAAATTATAATTTTTTTTTTTTTTTAATAACCTTTGGGGGAAAAGTACTGCCCTTTAACATCTTAAGTATGGCTGACGTCTCCCAAGTGAACACTCAAAGCATCTAAATTGCTGCTTTTTGAGGGTTACTCAACCAGCCGTCCAGTGAAGGATCTTTTGTCCCTCGATCCCATCTTTTAATATCACCTTGCATCACAAGGTGGGGTCTTAACACTTAGTCATAGAGGGAATGTGTGTAAGTAAAAGTACATAAAGTACCAGTGTCTGTCCAGAATGTACAGTATTTATGTCTGTCTGCTTACATGTCAATCAGGTAGGAAGGACCACGTGCGTCTGACTATCACTTATGAGTCAAAAGGGATTTTTTTTTTTTTTTTTTTTTTTTAAGGTGTGGGACAGAGTGCCTTCTGGTGTTACTCAGAAAGCCTACAACTTAGACTAATACTTAAAGGGATAGTAATACTTAAAATGTAAAAACAAATATGTTGTAGAGTTTATCCCCCTGAGTAAAACAAGAGTACTCCCACTGCTGAAAGGTGTTTCATTCAAAAGTTATTAATTTTCAAAGTTGAATTTTTTAGATGCAATATCACAGTGGCCTGAAATTGTACAGTGGCGCTGTTGCTACACCATCCTATGGAGATTTATGGTCAACTGACCAGAGCTGTCCATAGGATCGTGTAGCAACAGCGCCACTGTACAATTTCAGGCCACTGTGATATTGCACGTAAAAAATTCAACTTTGAAAATTAATAACTTTTGAATGAAACACCTTTCAGCAGTGGGAGTACTCTTGTTTTACTCAGGGGGATAAACCCTACAACATATTTTTTTTTACATTTTAAGTATTACTATCCCTTTAAGTGCGGAAGCTCTGGATAATATCAGAATGTATAGAGAGATGACTGCTGCTCTGGATGCAGCCCTGTTTATTATATTTCCCCTTTTGGCCAGGAGCAGTATGCCTGTATTCACAGGATCGACACCCCTGCTTTATACTTATACAGTTCTACCTCATTCCCTTTGGTGCTAAAGTGGTACCCAATGTACTGCAATGCAATGCAATGTGATGTGATAGAGGCCTCTCTAACATTGTAAGAGTTAACCATAATGCGTGTTGTCTTAGGGGTACACACACACACACACACACATTATATTATATATATATCTTAATAATGGAAAAGGACATTTACCATTGCTTGATAGGAACTGATTAATTATCTGAACATGCTTCATGGAGAGGCTGGCGAGTATCAGTCTCAAGGTTGTCCCTTGATTAATGAGCATTAGTGCTCATTAGCAATTCGACCGGTTCTCGGATTGCACATTCTCCAGCTGGTTTGGGCACAACTGTAATCATCACAAATGCTCTAAAATAAACCTGGCTGGCAGGTTTATGTTGATGCTCATGTTTGCGCAAGCACGGAGTACTCTTGGACAGTACACACATTTTAGCCTACTCCATTAGGCCCATCGATCACTGATTGGTTGTGCTGGCCTGTTCTCAACTCACGGGAGGGAGCTCTACTAAGGTCTAATAAAGAGGAAATTACTTCTTCACTTTGTTAAACTTTGCAGTCCCTATGGAAGGGCTGAAAAATCATAATTTTATTATTATCATCCACAATAATTACTAATAATAATTGAGTGCCCAGGGAATGTTTGGGACCAGTAAATGTAAGAAGAGAGGTTGCTAGGGTGCTTAAAAGCTACAACTAAACTGCACAGCGGTACAGCAAGATATACACTTCCCAATAGCATAATACACCCGGCTGAGACATATGGTGTTGTGCAATAAAGTGTGATAAAAAGGTGATAAAGTGGAGATTCTATGGAGCCTATTCACCAAGATCTCCAAAGTTGGAGAACTCTCAGTGCATCGGCTCCATAGAATAACATAGGAACTGGAGAAGTTATCTCCACATTATCACCTCTTTATCACCGCTTAGTGAATCTCCCACTAGTACAAATTAAAATGGAGCAGTTTTGAAGCAAACCAGCTGCACAATAGGGAATCAATAAAAAGTTTGTCTGATTGAAATGGGACTTTTAGCCACTTGAATTCTGCAAAAGTATCACTGTTCCTTTACATTATTGTGATGTTTTTGTTTCCTACCTGTTCAGACATATGAATGAGATAGTAGCTGGCAGCTTCAGCCATTGCAGGTGGTGGGATAAGAGGCTTGGATCCATCCTGCACAGTTAGGGCTGTAAATGTATAATCCTGGCACTCTCAAAGCTGGGAGTATAAGTGCTAAAATTGTTAACCTTTTGAGTGCCAGAGGGGTACAGACTGAACTTTAACATTTTCTCCAATTCTTTTTTGTTACTTGCCCTATAAAAATTAGAAATCACAATTTCTGCCCATATAATATGCAAAACAAATTTTGACTGTGGAAACCACAGAACCATTGAACCACATTTAGCTTACATTGCACTTTTTTTGTTTGTTTTGTTTACCACAGAGTGACAATTCCACACTGCCGAAATTGTGTAATATTTATTTCAGAATCAAATCAGATTTGGTTGCCTTTATACCTGAAGAACAAGACTGACTGCTACCAACTTCCACCATCCTGAGGCACTAAGCTCTCATATTACACCTGTATGTGCCACGGTGTTCAACATTCTCCTGTGCTGGGAGAAATGTCAGTACTTTCATGTACTGTGCAAGGGCAGGAGACAGACCTATAAAACAAGGTCATGTCCTAAACAATGGAATCATCACAACGTGCAGCTCCAAAACAATGAACCTTGTGCAACAAGTATATGAGCAAGAGAACTAATCAATCAAAAAGGGATTTTTTGAGACAAATAGTTCCCAAACATTTTTATTGGGCTTTTAACTCCTTGCAATACACTGGAGACTTCGCTAACACTCATGGGGTTAAACCCCCATTTTAATGACTAGAAACGTAGACACCTTTCCCCCTGTGGTACAGATTGGCTGATCCAGAATTGTTCCTCTTTTGTTTTGAGCATAAGACCCAACAGGACTTATTTTCAAAAGCACATTAAAGAGTACTCTTTCTTTTAAAAGAAAATATTTAATTACATGAAAAAATGTTATTGCCCCTTTAAGACTATTACCTTTATGTTAGAATATCAGAACTGCCTAGTTTGTTCATAAATTACAGTTACATAGTAAATTGGACTGAAAAAGAGAAGTCCATCAAGTTCAACCTTTGCCACAGTATAGACAAGAGTAAAAACAGATGGCCTTGGGTCATCCTTCAGGACCATCATTCATCCTTTTACTGGGCTAAATACAGTTCAAGGGACACTACCGACACAATCCTGTCTCCTAAAACAGAAAATGTTACCGGGACACCAACACCAAAACAAAGTTGCCTCCATTCTGTAGAAATAAAGATCTAGGAACCTCCTGAAGTTTTATGGGGTGCTTCATGCACCAGATGAAGCCCCCCCCCCCCCCCCGCTGTACCCCACACCACCATTTTGCTGGGAAATGAGGCACCCATAGGAAAAGCCACCGCTCTCCTTTCTGAAAGAAAAATAAATAAAAACTGGTCACGCTGAAGCCTACAATGCAAAAGGGGAGCCCATCAAACTGCAGAGATGACTGCTGCTTTGGGTAGCATTCAAATTCCATTGGGAGACTTCATCTAGAGGACAGAGCTCCCCAGAAGAATGTTAGAAAGTAGGACCTTACAGGATGCGCTTATTTCAGTTAACAGGAGGTACTAGGGACACCTTTATGTTTTTATGTCCCTTTAATTTATGGAGAGGTTACACAAGAAGGTAAACATTGTCTAGGTTAAAAGACTTTACAGAGATGTACCTTCAGGCTTTGTTCACCAGGCGACTTGCTGGTGGTCCTACGTGTTTATTACCTCTAGTGTCCTGCATACTCCCGGCGATCATCTTTAGTAATGGGGTGTGGTGTGACAGACCAGCCAGTGTAGCTGCCAGCAATATATGTTATTGTTGGATTTCAATGTGGGTTGGCCAGTTGATAGAAATTGAGAACAGCATTAAAAACCCCAATATTGTTCATGTGATTGATCTGCGTGGCAGCCTATAGGCCACCGTTCAAGGTGCAACATACTGCATTAGGGTATGTTACACAAAGCAAAAATCGCCCATGTGAACAGCACCACAGAGTAGCAACTTGTTTTACAAGGATACATTTAGCAACGCGATAATGTTGTTACACTAAAGTCATTCATTTTAACTGGGCCTAATTGCTTATACACATTTTATTATTTTTACTTGGTAGTGATACTAAAAGATCTGGAAGCCAAAAAAAAACTCTTAGAACCCTTTAAGTGCAAGAACGTAGCACATTTGTAGTACTTTGAATGCCAATCACATTTTCAGCATTTAACTATCCATATATTTAAGCATATATATTCTGTGGACACATTTATAGCTCTATACTAAAAAACGATAATTTTTATTTTTTTGCAGGACAAAGTTAGCTACTAGATGGTACCTCACGAAATAACATTTTTATGCTGTGCCACAAGATGTCAAAAAAATGTAAATCGGTATATACACATATTTTGCTAATACCATATACTTTAAGTCAAACAGATTTAAATCTGTAGATTAAGTTTCATATTTTTGAAAGCCCTACCTCACTGTACTGTACTTATTTTGGTATAGTGTAATCTACATCATGCAGTGCCCTCACAGTTTTTGAGATTCTTCAACTTAGAACCCTTGTTTGAACTGTAACACTATGGACCTGATGGCATAAACCCATGGGAACTCTCAAGGAACTTCGTTCAGTAATATCAAGACAGTTATACTTAATATTCATTCTCTTTCATGAGGCATGGTGCCCTGCGATTGGAGGAAAGATGATGTAGTACCATTATTCAAAAAGGGGAAAATATCTAAACCTGGAAATTAAAGACCAGTGAGCTTGACTTCTTGGATAAGATATTAGAAGGGTTAGGAACTGACATTCAGAACTATGTGAAGACCAACAATATGACTTGTGGTCAAGGTTTACGGCTGAGATAAGGAAGATACCTTATAGATATCACTATCTATAGTAAGTGTGATGAGGGAGTAATTTAGATGAAATTGTGGACTGAGATGAGTGTGAGTAAAAACCTGGGTGCCAATCCAAAGCTTAAACAGCAGCAGGACCCACCAAGAAAAAAAAATAGGAATAGAGAGATAATGTGGCAAAATAGGAGTAGGAAAGACTAATGGGTAAGGGGGGGAGAGAGCAAACCTAATTTCATGATGGGGGTCAGGGATGTATTTGGAGAAACAGGAAGACTCCCAACAGCCTAGCCTTTGAATAATATGTCCTGGAACTCTGTTTTTCGAAGCAGAGGAGGCAGCACATATACTGAAAGAGTAGTGGTGAGGGTCCAGAGCAAGTAACTGAAGAAGTAACCTGATGTATTTAACAAAAGTAGATGTAGAAAGAGAGTAATTGACAGTGAATTCTCCAGGTCTCAAAAACCCAAAGAAAGCCATGTACATGGCCGTTGAGATAACAACACATGTGTGGTGTTCAAATGGCAGATATGAAAAAAGATCAGATAACGGTTTGAAAAGGGGGCCGTCAATAGGAAGGAGGGTAGCTGGTGGAGATTTTTTTTTTTTTTTTTTAAAGGGTTTACTTTATAAAAAAAAAAAAAAAAAAAAAGTTTGATTTGAGGGGAGGAGATGATAGCGGGAGGGCATGGAAGAAACATAGACAGGTGAAATTGAATGCCAGAAAAGTATAATTTAATTGTAACAGGAGAAATGTGAAGTGGGTCAACACATTAAACGCCAAAGGCTAGTACAGGTGTGATGGTGTATGGCTGAGGAGGTTTGCATATTGTTATAAAATAGTTGAAGCAACTCCATGCTCTATTGTAATTTGAGTATTTGGAGCAGGGTTTGTTGGACGATTCAGTTGGCATTGTTCAGGTAGAAGTTCATTACATCGCCATTTCTTTGAAAGGAGGTGGGATGGATAACCGGGGGTTGGAACATGGGTTCACTGTGAGAAAATCCTGAAATTTAAAGCATGACAAGTCGTTGGCTGCAGTATTTACTTTACCAGGAATAAATTAGCAATTCATGAAAAATTTGTGAAACAGGGACAGCCAGGTGAGTTTGCGCAAAAAGGGCATAATATGAGGAAAAAAAGGGACCAATCTTTATTTAAAAGGAAGGAAGTGGTTAGATTGTCAGTGTGGAAGGTGACTGGAAGACCTGACCATTGTGGACCCCAAAGACAGGCTGCAGAAACAATGGGGCAGATCTCAAAAGTGGGGATGTTTTGAAGAACCAGGAATAGACATCACCTCTGGTGGCTAAGGCTTGGAAAACCACTAATTCCCAAATATGGCTGCGAAGCATCAGAACGCATGTGTGGTGAGGAGGTGGACGGAACTGGTGGAAATATCGACCAACCATTCCAGTTGCAAATAAAGTTTGTCCACATTTTAAGATCCAATCATGCAGCTGCATCCATCTCTATGAGTGAGACTTGCTCTGAGGTGGAAGTCAATAGCTGGAGGAGATGAGAAATGAACGATCTTCCCTCGAGGATAATTCCCATAGCAAAGGCAAGATATCCTAGTAGCAACTGTTTTGGATGTGAATTCTTTTAACTGGTTGTGGATGATATTCACCTTTTCTTGAGGTAAGCTGGCTTTCATGTTGACAGAGTCCACTTCAATTCCGCGGAATTCAATAATTGTTGCTGGACCAACGGTTTTCTCATGTGCAATAGGGGTTTTGATTTTGGGAAAACACAGAATGTAGATTTAAGAGACTGGTTGTAGGGTATTGGCGTGATTCAATTAAGAGAAAGTCATCAAGGTAATGAATGACAGATGGCCAGCATGAGTAATTGAGTAGTATCCAGCACAGAGCTTCAGCAAAATTATCAAACATTTTCAGACTACTTTTTGATTCAAAAGTCAGTCGGACAGCAAAGTAGTAATGATCTCTCCAATGCCGTGTAAGTGCCATAAGGAGGGGTGGATGGGTAGATTTTTGAATGCAGTAGCCAAGTCATCCTTTGAGAGCCAGGCCCCAGCACCAAAATTTTTTAATGGTGAGGATGGCAAGGTCTATGTTGGAGTAGTGCATAGGATGAGCGAGTTTAAACTAGGGATGTGGGTAGAATGAGGGGCAGTGAAATCAATAATCAGACTCTTTGTCTGAACATATCCTAGTGGCTATCCCTAATGGACTGACTCTCCAATATGTAAATAGGGGGGGGGGGAATGGGCCAATGAAATTGTCGTCTACTTCACTGGCCAACAGCTGGTCTACTGCTGAGGGATCGTTAGTGGTTAACTTAAAGGGACACTAATGTCCCATAAAAAAAAAATCTTCTAGCTTTGTAGAGGTTAAAATAAAAAACTCTCTCTCAAACTGCTATGGTTTGAGAGATATCTGCATTGAAAGTCGTCAGCGCTGTGCTGACAGCAGGAGATCCTGGTCCGGGGACCAGACGGCGGCTCTGCAGCAGAGCTGAAATTGCGTTATTTCAAAAGAATTACTTCATTGGAAAGGTCTACAAGGTGTGCCTGGTGTGCAAGCGCACTTTTAGACCGTTCCAATGAAGTAATTCTTTTGAAATAACGCAATTTCAGCTCTGCTGCAGAGCCTCCGAGTCGTACGACTTGAATCTCCTGCTGTCAGCTTTACAGCTGATGTAAGGAGAAGGGGATGGGGGGGGGCTTTTAGTGCCTATATCTCTCAAACCACTGGTTTGAGAGATAGGATTTGTGGCACATAGTTTATTATTTTAACCTCTACAAAACATTTTTTTATGGGACATTACTGTCCCTTTAAGGTTAGCACATTCAAAGGTATCTGTTGGTACAGAGACGAGGCCTGTATGGAAACCTCCCTGAAATCCTGAAACCAGATACTGAACCATGTGGAGAAAAGGATGGAATTGAAGACATGACAGACGATTAGTGTATACCGATGAAAGATTTTTATTAGACACATGGATCTGGAATGTGCTTTCTTGTACAAAGAGCACACACAAAAGAAGGCAAGCCCCGAAAAAGCATCCTTTGGCATTAAAGTTTTTACAGATTTGCCTGAGAACTGGATTGGTCTGCCTAGTTTATCCACAGGGTTCTGAGGGTTCCCTGAGGATGAGGGGGATTAAAGGGGAATGGCATGGGAATAGACCGACTACAGGAGGGCATAGAGGTGTAGGAACAGAGGCTGGCAGAGTAGGATGTAGAGTTGAAAGACTGGCAGGAAGGAGTTTTGATTCCGGCAAAGCGCCTACAAAATAGCTTGATATCAAGCACTCTCCAAACCATGACAAAATTAAAGTGGGCCAAAGAAGCCACAGCTTTAGCCACAAAGGAGCGGTGGTATTCATAGAAAGCCTTCCCTCCTTATCTATGGCCCAGCTCCACTAGGTTGTACAGGTGGAGGTCTAGCTTTTGTCTTCTTTGAGGTTGGGCTGAGCAAATGATGTCCAGGAAAATGCTGAAGGCCAGCACAAACTCCGGGATAGACAGTGTTCTGGTGAGACGAGGGTCCTTAGATTTCATTATGATGGACATATCCCCACATGAGGTTTTTTTGTTCTGTGATGTCTTGAGAGGCTAGGAGTAATGACATAAGGTTCACCTCTTTTGCTTCGAGGACGTCTTGGCATTGCATTAGTAGTTGCCAGCATTGTTTTACGAAAAACAGATCATGTCAAACTAATTTACTTGCAAATTATGAAATGTGGACAAGGGAATTGCTGTTGATGTAGTACAATTAGATTATGCAAAAAAAAAAAAAAAACCCTTGGATACTATGCCTCACAACAGGTTACTGCATAAATTAAAAGGCTTTGGTTTGGGAGGTGATATCTGTGCATGGCTAGAGAACTGGTTAAATGAAAGATGGCAGATAATGGTTTTAAATGGAACCTTATCAAGCTGGTCTAAAGTTTTAAGTGAGGTGCCACAGGGATCAGTCCTGATTTTTAAGTTTAATTAATGGCTAAATATTTTCTGATGACACTAAGCTGTGCAAGAAAGATTTAGATGAACTGAGTGAATGGGCATAAAAGTTCAGATGAGGTTTAATGTGCATAATATAAAGGTTATACATTTGGGCTGTAGAAAAACATGTTACATATATACTAAATGGAAAGACTACTTGGGGAGTCCTCATTAGAGAAACATTTAGGAGTACTGACAGACAATGGACTTCACAGCAGTGTGCAGTCACTCAGCTGCTGCAAGATTAAATAAAGGTACTACCTTGCATATAAAGGGGTACAGATGCATGGGATGCAAATATAATTGTACTTCTATATAAATCCTTCATAAAGCCTCATCTAGAATATGGAGTAAAGTTTTGAGCACCAATTCCTTAAAAAAGACATTATTCAACTGGAAAAAGTGCAGATATGTACAACAAAACTGATAAAGGGATTGGAGGATCTGAGTTATAAAGAGAGACTAGCCAAAATGGGTTTGTTTACAGTAGAGAAGAGACGTCTAAGGGGCGATATGATTACCATTTACAAATAAATTCAAGGTCAATACAATGAACACTAAGAAACTATTTACACGAAGAGGTGAGCAAATAACAAAAACGTCATCCATTAAGACTAAAAGGAAGGTGCTTTTGACTAAAAAAAGGCAGGGATTTTTTTTACAGTAAGGGTTGTAAAGTTATGGAATTCTTTGTCTCAGGATGTTGTGCTTGCAGATACAATAATTGCTTTAAAAAGTAATGCATACCAATGTATCATAGAACAATATTGAGAATGGACAGCTGACTTCAAAAGCAGGATGTTGATCCAGGGAAATTCTGACTGCCATTTGGAGTCAGAAGGATTTTTCTACCCACTTAGGGCTTATTTGGAAATCGCTTAATTATTTATTTTATTTTTTTTTTTTTTTTTGCCTTCCACTGGTTCAACAGGGATGACATGGCATGGGCTGAACTTGATGGACACATGCCTTTCATCAGCCTCATCAACTATGTGAACATGCAACTATGGAATATACACAATAGGGAAGGGCAATTTAAGATTAGAGACATAATTTTTCATGTTAGCTCCCTTCCGTGTTATAGATTTTTTTACCTTGGAATCTTTCAGCCAAAAGACTACTGACACTATTGTAAAGATCAAAGACATCACCAACATACAACTGGGTTATTTAAATCTTCTAATCCCTCTCTAGTAATATCTGGTCACCAGAACATTAACGTAGTAGTAAACCATTCAAGGTAGAAAAAGGACAGTTTCAATTAACGGGAATGTTTATTTGACCCCTATGGTACGGTTTGATTGCTCCAGAATTGCACATCTTTTCCTTTCTGCATAAGATCCAAAACACTGTTCTAACTTTCCTGGATTGCCGTCTGTCACCAGAGTAACCAGTGACGATCAGATGATTACACAATCCTAACAAGGTTTTTATGTCTTCACTAAAGGTTTTCTAGAAACACAGTTGTAAGGAAAAAATAAACCAAAACAAAAAAACATACAATGTGGTCTTCATACAGAAGTAATGTACAGTAATCTATGTTTTGCAGTATATCTGCAGTTTCCTGTGTATAGTGGGCACATATAATCACGTTGATACCTTTATTGGCTTTGTTTTAGGATGCAAACTTTCAAGACCTCTTAGGTCTCTTCCTCATGCATGTTATACAGATAAATATGAAAACATCTCTCTCTTATGTACAAGTACACATTGCATTGTTTAGAATGGAAATATGTACTTGTATATAAGAGAAAGAGAGAGATGTTTTCATATTTATCTGTATAACATACCTAAGGAGGAGACCTAAGAGGTCTTGAAAGCTTGCATCCTAAATCTGTTTAGTTAGCCAATAAAAGGCATCAACTTGACTATATTTGTCTCATGTAGTTCTACAGCTAACACGGTACCAACTTTCATATATATATATTATATATATCTATATCTATTTTTGTTGAAGTCTGCCTCTAGGCCACACCTCGTCACAACAAAGAATGGAATTAAATAGACAAGAATTACCTGAAAGATACACTAATTTTTAGCAGATTGTAAACTGAAATAATTAGCAGTAGACTACAACAGATCAAAAGCAAATACAAAACAGTAAATGGAAAACACCTACTTAGGTAAGGCCTTCTGATAACGTAAGACTAAGTGGGACTTCATTTGTTTATCATCTACAAAGAGGAAATATGCTCCTGGAATAGGTGACTGATTACATTTTACTAGCATGGTGTCCTTCATACAGCAGTCAGATATCTGTACTTTTTTTTTTTTTTTTTTTTTAACGTATGAAAAGATTGTTGTAGAGTCAGTGAGGCCGATATCCTAAAAGGAACCTGAAAGATTATGGAGTTAGTCAACTGAAGCATAAGGAACAAATAAAAATTCACACTGATTTAACCAGTCCTTTTTTTAATCTTGAATGCTAGAGAACGATCATACTCAACGCTCTCCAACACTGAAGTGGCCAAAAGACCATTTACATAAAGAGATTTTTTTTTGGTTCATGCCATATAATTGAGCAGATTTGTCAGAGTTCTGCTTAGTACAGTAATTCTCAACCAGGGTGCCATGGCAATTGGTGTGCCACTGACATCAACTTAGGGTGTCCTGTGTTTTCTATGAAGGCTAACAAAAATGGACTTTTAAATAAAGATTTATAGAAAGTTATGCACATTATGTTTAATTTTGTTATTATGATTGTAAGAACTAATAACTGTAAATTTATGTATGGTACCTTCATTACGCCCCTTGATAAAGTACATTAAATATGTTAGGGGTGCCCCGAATGTTCTAGATTAAGTGCTAGGGGTGCCCTGAACAAAAAAGATTGAGAACCACTGGCTTAGAATGTTATCATCAGTCCCTCTTTTCTGTGCTATCCCCAATCCCTGCTTCACAATTTGCAGCTGTCAACACAGAATCTTTGTGTGGGGATTCCCATTTAGTCCCTCAAGGTGACGACATGACGCGTATGACAACTGGGTATACAGATCTCTGGTGGAGACGCCTAATGAAAGGAGGACAATGAGGAGCCTTTAAGTGTGCCAGTCGTTTAATCTCCTCGTCTATTATCATCATCAACAGAGATGGAATCACTAAGCAGTGTGGAGATTTCAACACATCATGAGCGACAAACACAGGGCAGGTTTTACAGGAAGAGAGCAACCCACACCCCTATCACAAGTAAGATGCAGGAAAACTTGTTCCATAAATAGATATGTACGGGGATTAAGAAAGGAAAAGTAAATATTAAGCTTCTAAACACGCCATTGTTAACATAAAAATATTTATTGCATTAAATCCACCTCTGTTCCCTAGATGTACCTATTCAGCACATATTATCTTGATTACACTATGTAATTTAGATGGATATAAATGTAACACAATGCATTTAATACCGTTTTAGATTTGCGTTTCTAAAATTCAGCAAGCCTGCTTGGAATCCTTAGACCTGAGGGTATGCAATTTTTTCTCCCTCATAGCCATACCAATTAAAGGAAAAATCCTAACTAATCCAGTTGTTTGAAGACAAGCATTACCATGGACACAAAAGACCTTGTATGGAGTACTGTATGCAATCTATAACCAAGCTTATCCAGATACCTTGCATTTTGCCACCTAAGCGTACATACCGAGCATTAACTTCATTATGTATCAAGTTAAAGCGGAACTAACACCTCTAAGAAACTTTGTTTGTAATAATTCCCTACCTGGCAACTAGCTGCTTAGTAGCGTTAGTCGCCAGAATTATTACCTGGTTATGGAGAAATATGCATTCATCCAGGCAGGATGGAGCGCGGACATCTTGCCCTAGTGACGTCCACGCTCCTGCGCTGTCAGTCCCAGCCGGCTGTAGGAGGCGTTGCTAGGAACCAGTCGGCTCCGGAAGGGACCGACAGCGCAGACGTCACTAGGGCAAGATGTCCGCGCTCCATCCTGCCTGTCAGCCGAGGATGACTGCATATTTCTCCATAAAGAGGTAATAATTCTGGCGACTAGCGCTACTAAGCAGCTTGTCTCCAGATAGGAAATTATTACAAACAAAGTTTCTTAGCGGTGTTAGTTCCGCTTTAAAGGGATAGTAATGTCTGTGTGCACTAAGATATAATATTGTAGCTATTCCAAAAGTAAACTGATGTAAGTCCCATCTCTCAAACCTTTATGGTTTGAGAGAGATACAAAGATTAAGTTCCCACCTCCCTCCCCTTTCCCTGACAAGAGGTGTAAAGCTGACAGCAGGCGATTCTGGTCATGTGACCAGATGGCAGCTCTTCAGCAGAGCTGAAATAGCACTATCTAAAAATAAATATTTCATTGGAACGGTCTACAAAGTGTGCCTGGTTTGCAGCTACACTTTGTAGATCGGTCCAAGTATTTGTTTCTAGATCAAGAGCAAGCACACCAACGTGATCGCGGCTCTGCTGCAGAGCCACCTGATGAAAGTCAGACTGGATATCCAAGCAGTCAGTACAACGCTGACTTCAGGGGAAGGGGGTGGGAGGGGGGGAACTTTGCATTTGGTTATCTCTCACACTATAAAGGTTTGAGAGATGAACCTGGTGGCTATTACATTATATTTTAAATATCTACAATATGGGGAATAGTAATATTAAAGTATTACTATCGCTTTAACACTCCCTAAACACAGTACAGCCTCTTATTACCTGTTATCATAAGAGAAAACTTTGGGCCTAATGTATAACTACAAAAGTCGAGAAATTCTGTAACAAAAATTGCATCACTACTTTGCATAATCCTCTGGCACTCAAAGGGTTAAAAGACACATTTCAGTCAATGGGACTTTTCATTTTTCCCCTGTGGTTGAACTGTTTTGCCCCAATTTCTCCTCTATACGTATAGGCCTTTGTTTACAATGATAGATTCCCTTTAACCCCTTAAGGATCATGAAAATCTGAGTTCGATTTGACTTAAGGACCAGAGCAATTTTGACTATGTCTTTGTTCAACCATATTTTCTCTTTAATTCCTTTTTTACACCCACACAAGTTATACTGTTTTTTAAGCACAAGTAGGGCTTTCTTTTGATACCACAATTATATGAATACCTCACAGTTTAATTTGATTAAAAAAAAAAAAAAAAAAAAAGAAGAGCAAAAACTTTTAAAAAAAGCATTTTGCTTACATTTTCCGGTCAGGATTTGCATACCACTAGTTCATTACAAAAAAAAATACCCCTAAATATATTCTTTTGTTTCTCCTGAATCTAAGAGTACCCCATATGCCTAGTATTTCAATCCCTTTCTCACTCACATTTACAAGGTAAACATTACAAGATGGACGCCATTATTTCCAACCTGTAATTTTTCAACAATTGGCATGTGAGCACCATAGCTTAGATGACTGCTCCAGAACCAAAAATGTCCCACAAAGGTATATATTACATAAGGTAAATAATCAGGATAATTTTGGAGTGTTTTTATGCAGCTATTTTTCCAGAAATATTTTTCAAAATTGTGGTAATATTGTTTTTTTTGCAGTTTCCACACTTACATTTCAAAATTACTGTTTATCAAGCACGGGATAGTTGAAAATTTAAAAATATCCATTGTTTAGTGTTCAGCTCCTTCTTCTGAATACGGCAATACCCCATATGCATAGGTTTTTCAAGGTTCTGTGTTGACTCTGTCCAACAGACTTGCAAGATTGTGTGAAGATGTGGATGAGGATAGCACAGAATTGGCAACACTGGAGAGGGCTGATTCCTCTAGCAGCCAGAGGAACAGTATTCCTTCCAGGCTAGATGGGATGCAGAGTAGGCAGAAACCAAGGCAGGTGGTGGTAATAGGGGACTCTATTATTAGGAGGGCAGATAGGGTAATCTGCTGTCAGTATGTTGTCTCCCGGGTGCGCGGGTTCGGCATGTGGCGGACAGGGCTGAAAGATTATTGGGAGGGGCTAGAAGTGATCCACCTGTCTTGGTACATATTGGTACCAATGACAAAGTAGGAGGAAGATGGAGGTCCCTAAAGAATGATTTCAGGGATTTAGGATGCAAGCGCAAGGCAAGGACCTAAAAGGTAGTATTTTCTGAAATATTACCTGTGCCATGCGCCAGTGCAGGTAGGCAGAGGGAGCTCAGGTAGCTTATTGCATGGCTCAGGAATTGGTGTAGGAAGGAGGGTTTTGTGTTTTTAGAGCACCGGGCTGACTTTGCTCTTGGGTACAATCAATATGGAAGTGATGGATTGCACCTAAATGGTAGAGGAGCCTCTGTGTTAGAGGAGAGAATGCTAGGAAGCTTGGAGCAGCTTTTAATCTAGGAAAGGGGGGTACGGTATAGATAGCAAAAATTGGGTACATAGAGCAGATAGGAACTGGGTCCAAGTAAATGATCAGGGGGGTGGAGAAAAGGTGGGGATAAATGTAGTAAATAGGGAGGAACTCCTTGTAAATAAAGATGTAGATAAAAGGCATGTAGGGAGTGATATATGTAAATACTTCAAAAATAATTGTATGCGAGCAAATGCAAGAAGTATGGTAGATAAAATAGGAGAACTAGAATTGCTGGTGGACATAATTGGTATAACAGTAACATGGTGGAACGATGCACATGACTGAGCTGTAAATATAGAGGGCTATTCCGTGTTTAGGAGAGACAGGATTAATAGAAAAGGGGGAGATGTGTGCTTATATTTGAAACCAGAGCTAAATCCAATTTTGAGGGGTGATATTAGTGAGGAAACTGACCAAAATGTGGAGTCATTGTGGGTAGAAATTGAGACCAAATAAAAAAAAAAAAAAAGTGGAAAAATGAGGCCTGTCAGAGAGCTAAGGGTAGCAGGTTTGTGAGCATTCTTCGTGAAAGCTACATGTCACAAATGGTGGAAGTGCCGAAGAGAAATAATATATTGGACCTAGTGATAACGAATAACACAGAAATTATATCCAATATTAAGGTAACTGAACATTTGGGAAACAGTGATCACAACATGGTTACATTTGAGATCAGTCTGGCAAAGCAAAACTGTATAAGTTCAACCAAAACTCTTAATTTTAAGAAAGGTAACTTCAAATTGTTAGGGCTTCAATGCAACACAGATCGGGATACATTATTTAAAGACAAAAATACTGAGAATAAATGGTCAGAATTCAAACTGAGGTTGCAGAAATGTACCCAACAGTAGATACCAATGGAGAACAAATGCAAAAGAAGTCACAGCCAATGTGGTTAACTGCACATGTAAAGAAGGAGATGGCAAAAAAAAAAAAAAAAAAAAAAAAGTATTCAAACTATTTAAGTCTGAAGGAACTGAACATTAGTAATTAGGGTAACAAATATAGAAAATGAAACTCGAAATGCAAGGGAAAGCAAGACTAATCCCAAAAAGTTTTTCAAATATATAAATAGCAAAACACTTAAGAGGGAGTGCATTGGATCTTTAAAAAAAATGAGATGGGTGAGTTGATTAGTGAGGATAAGGAAAAGGCCAATGTTCTAAACACTTTCTGTGCATCAGTATATACAAGGGATCAAAGAATGGTAGAAGAGCCTCAACAAGTAACTAATAAAGCAATACAATTATCAGATATTGGGTTAATTCAAGAAGATGTCATGGGGAGACTGAACAAAATTAAGACTGACAAAGCACCGGGTCCTGATGGTATACATCCAATGGTTCTTAAGGAACTCAGTGTAGTGCTAGCAAAATCCATATATTTACTCTTTAAAGATTCTCTCACCACAGGCTCAGTGCCACAAGACTGTCGAAGAGCTAATGTAGTGCCTCTATTTAAGAAGGGAGCTAAAACAGAACCTGTAAACTATAGCCCTGTGAGTTTGACCTCTGTAGTGGGAAAACTGCTAGAAGGGACTATATTCAGGATTACAACACAAAACATAAGATAATTAGCACGAATCAACATGGATTTATAAAGAATAGATCATGCCAAACTAACCTTTTCAGCTTCTATGAGGAAGTAAGCAGCAACCTTGATAATGGCAAGGCAGTTGATGTAGTATATCTAGACTTTGCAAAGGCATTTGATACAGTGTCACACAGAAGGCTGGGGTATAAAATAAGGAAATCAGGGCTAGGAGATGACCTTTGCAATTGGATACAAAACTGGTTGAAGGATAGGGAACAGTGTGTGGTTGTAAATGGACAATTCTCCAATACAGTTAAAGTGGACAGTGGAGTACCTCAGGGTTCAGTATTAGGTCCGCTGCTGTTTAACATGTTTATAAATTACCTAGAAATAGATATAGAAAGCAAAATATCAATATTTGCAGATAACACTAAATTATGCAGAGTAATTAATTCAGAACAGGATAATTGCTCTCTGCAGAGGGATTTATATAAAATGGCAGATTGGGCAAACAAATGGAATATGAAGTTTAATGTGGGGGAAGTGTAAAGTCATGCATTTGGGAGGAAATAATCCCAAGGCTACTTATGAACTTAATGGAATCATTTTAGGGGACTCGTTGCTAGAAAAAGACCTGGGTATCCTTGTCAACCACAAACTTGGAACAGTGACCAGTGTCAAACAGCAGTAGCAAAGGCAAACAAAATCCTGTCTTGCATAAAAAGAGGTATTGAAGCAAAAATGGATAACATTATTTTGCCATTGTACAAATCTCTGGTAAGACCTCACCTTGAGTATGCAGTACAGTTTTGGGCACCAGTTCTGAAAATAGATATACTAAAACTAGAGAGGTTAAAGCGAAGAGCAACAAAATTAAGGAAATGGAGGACTTCACGTATGAGGAACGACTAGACAAACTTGATTTACTCTAGAGAAAAGACAAGGATATTTGTGGTGAGTTATTTATTCCAAGGCCTGATCAGGTGACCAGGGGACACCCCTTTAGATCAGAGGAAAGGAGGTTTAGAATTCAGCAGAGGAAGTGGTTATTTACAGTAAGGTCTGTTAAATTGTGGAATTCTTTTCAAATGGAGGTGGTTATGGCAGATACAATGGATACATTCAAGAGAAGATTAGATACATTTCTTTCAAAAGGGAACACACAGGGTTATACTGTTTATTAGTAGGCAGATCAGGAAGGTCTGAAAAAGATTAACTTATTTGGTAGCAGGATAGCTATACAGTTCTCATGTCACTAGGGAATGAGGCAAAGGTTGAACTTGATGGACTTGTGTATTTATTCAACTTAATTTACTATGCTACTATGTTTGGGGGAGCTACAGGGCCCAAATTGGAACATGGGCATTTCCAGTTTCACACTTTGTATATTTTTGGAAAGTAGATACCCCAGGCCCTCATTTTATGTATGTTTTCACATTTTTTATGCAGCCATTTTACCACCAATCCTTCGTAAATATTGACGTAAGTTGGAAAAAAAAAAAAAAAAGCATTTTTCACACTTTGATTTCAACGGTGATGTGAATTTCAAGCACAAGATAGGTAAAGATTTTTAAAAATGCATTGTTTAGTGTTCATCTCCTTCTTCTGAGTACGGCAATACCCCATATGCATAGGTTTCTCAAGGTTTCCGGGTGCTACGGGGCCCAAATTGGAACATGGGCGTTTCCAGTTTCACATTTGAATTTTCACAGTTTGCATCACTGGTTCCATTTCTCGTTAGGGGCTGTGTTCCACTGCTCCACTTTAAGATTTCCCCCCAAAAATGTATATTTTTGGAAAGTAGACACCCCAGGCTTTCGTTTTAGGTGTTTTTTCAAATACTGTACACAGCCATTTTACCACCAATCCTGTGAAAACTGGACATAAGTAAAAAAAAAAAAAATTCTGCATTTTTTCACACTTTGACTTCAATGTTTTATGTGAATTTCAAGCACAGAATAGGTGAAGATTTTATAAACTGCATTGAGATTAGTGTTCGGCTCCTTCTGAGTATGGAAATGCCCCATATGCATGGGTTTGTCAGGGTTTGGGGGGAGATACTGGGCCAAGTTGGAACATGTGCGTTTCCTTTTACAGACATGCCATTTTTACAGCTGGTGCCTTGTCTCATTTGGGGGTGTTTGGCAATGCTGCAATTAATTGCAACCCCAAAAGTATATTTTGTAGAAGAGTAGACAACCCTGGCTTTCATTCTATTTGCATTGTATCAATTTTTTTGCTGCCACTATCACCAATCCCTCCCAAAATCTGCAGTAAGGAAGAGAAACACCATTTTTTCAAACTTCTATTTTAGTGTTGCTCTGGATTTCAATCAGATGAGATCTGCAGATTTTTAAGTGCTTTACGTTAGTGGTGAGTTACATTGTCTGCTGGGCCCAGTAGGGAACGTGTGTTTCCATGATCTATGATCTAGTGTTAGATCTAAGGAGGGATAGGTTTTGAAAAATAAAAAACAGGATATTTCAGGGGGGGAAAAGTGGCCAAATAATAAGAGAACCTTTACAGCACTACTGTATTGTGCCTGAATGGTATTCCTTGAAGCAGTCCCCAAGGCAGAGGCCAGGTTTTGAAGGGCAATCAGGACGGTAAGTGGTGGTGTCTTCTGTGGTTTGTTCTTTTGGGGAGTTGGGGGGATTTTATAAATAAAGTGTGCTTCCCCGGGTCTTGATGGAATGATTTCTGGCGCACTGTGAAACAAAAATAGGGAAATAAGTTGTAGCTGATATTGTAAAAAGCTATATTTTGGATTGTGGATTGCCAGTTTGAAAATTAAAAATGATTTATGTACTGCAGTCTGCATCATATAGATGGCAACTTTTTAGTGCCATGCCCTACACTCTCTCATTGCAAGGTAAGGCTGCATTAGTTGATCACGCAGGCAACTCCCCCCCATGTTTTTATTATTTTCCCTGATGCAGACTGGCTTTCTCAGTAGCCCTCTCCTGCCATGAAGAGTGACTGCCACAGTTCTGTCCTCATGTATAGTGGTCAGCATAAAGACATCTTTTCTGTCCTTGAACTTAACTGCCAGCAGCTCCTATTGGCACAAAGATAAGAACGTCCCAGTTTTTATTTTGGCATCTATGAGTTTTTTGGGCAACTCCCTTCAAATTGCGCCTAACAGCGCCACAGGCCACGGTGTCAAAACAAAAAGAGAGACTTAAATAAAAGGGGGCTGGTGTAATAATTATCAACGAATAACTGATAACATTTAATAAGGGGTAAATTAGATCCCAAACGATTTTCCCATAAATTCAGGGCAACCAGGAGGATCAAGTTGGCTGTCCTTGCCCTCATAAATTCTAAAAGCCCGGGTGTAGTCTGTGGCACAATTTATAAAATTTAACACCAAACTTGGAATGCTTGGAGGGGATTTATTGCTTGAACCCTAACCTGCCTTTATACTTCATTAGGGATTCATCTACACTCATTTCTTTTTGGGCACATATACTTGGGCAAACTTTTTCTGTAAATGATTTATTAGGGGACAAATTTTGTACGGTCTATCATACTGGGGATGTTCTTTTGGGAGGCACAGGGTATTATCACTAAAGTGCAAAATTACTTCAAATCTGGACCTGGTCATTATCTTGGGGACTATAGGGGTATCACATATGGGGTTTTTGCTCCAGTAGGATTGGATACTTTTTTTTTTTTTTTTTTCTCCGCACTGCCATTATTAAGGCCCAGAATTGCTTAAATTCTGTGATGTCTGTGGGTTTCCATACTACTTGCTTAACAACGAAAGCTGTAGGGTTGGTGGCAATATACTGGGCTGCATACAAATTGGTTTGGGACACAATTTCCCCCCAAATGTCTTCCCACAAAAACAAAAAAAATTATAATGGGTAAATCCTTCCACATCAGTTTGAATCCCTGGGTTGCCTGTGAATTCTGGGATTTGTGTGTTTAAATTGGTTGGTGATACCCATTCATTAGGATCAGAAGTGGCAGGTGTTGGGGCAATTCTTTGGGCAGGTGCTGGGGCAGTTGCCAGGGCAGCTCTTGAGGCAGTACATTTTTTCTTTACGGAAGGACCAGTGTCATCACTACTACAGCTGCTCTCAATCTCTGAAAACTGTGTTATATCAAAGTCTGAAGCAGTGTCTGTGGCTTCTGAGTCAGATGCCAAAAAGTCATATGCCTCTTCTACACTGTATCTCTGCTGCATTTTGTACACTTACTCTAAATTTTTTTTTCTTCTTACGCTACCTGTAAACCTAAATCTAACCCTAAACCTTACCCGAACCTACGTATACCCTGAACCTACCTAACCCAAGTGAACTACCTATCTAAACTCTACCCTAAACCTTTCCCTAACACGCATCTTCACTAAACCTAACCAACCACCTACCTAAATTACCAAATCTATAGAAAATAATCAAATTTTATTGAAAGAATATTAAAAAAAAAATAAAAAATACAAGGGGGATGGTGGATGTACCACAGATCCACAAATACTGATCTGCAGCAAACTGATCACTACTAGTGTGATCAGATGGGGGGAGCTGTACTGATCACTGCAGCACAGTGATCAAAGGGTTAATTTTGTCTTTTTTTTTTTTTTTTTTTACAGGAATGCTGGAACACGATGTCTCTCTCCACCTCAGCAGTGTGCAAGATGGAGGGAGGCAGAGAGATAGGATAGGGATAGTATTTACACATACAGTCCCTGTCATTCGGCTTTTGCAACATGTGATTCGCTCATCAAGCGAATCACATTGCAACAATGTTTCTACTGGCTGTCTACTAGAGTGCAAAGCAAAGTGTTACACACCCTTCTGGTCCTTAAACGGTTAAGACAGTTTTCAGGCTTCAGAAGCCTATATGGTGTTAAAAGGTTAAACTTCGGTGCCTTGAAATGTCATTTGTTTTTTGCTAATAGAAATTGATAAAAGTGTGTCATTTCTGTAGACAAGTGCACTTTGTTACTTGGAGAAGCACTAAGTGATTCATTTCTCTTTGTATTTCAGACTATATAAAAACACTACCATTATACCCATATGAATAAGTAAAGCAATGCAATCATAACAGAATTGTCTTAAAGGGACAGTAATACTTAAAGGGATAGTAATACTTCGTTTTATCTTTATTTTATTTTGTAGGCATTAAAAAAAACATGAAGAACGATATAAGTCTTATCTCTCAAACCTTTATGTAGCGTTTATCCCCTGAGTATAACAAGGGTACTCCCACTGCTGTTTTATTCAAAAGTTATTACAGCTCAGAGTTAAAATTTTTAGGTGCAATATCACAGTGGCCTGAAACTGTACAGTGGCGCTGTTGCTACACGATCCTATGGTTCCGGTACAATTTCAGGCCACTGTGATACTGCACCTACAAAAAATTCAACTCTAAGCTGTAATAACTTTTGAATAAAACACCTTTTAGCAGTGGGAGTACCCTGGTTTAACTCAGGGGGATAAACCTTACAAACATATTTATTTTTTTTTTTACTTTTTAAGTATTACTATCCCTTCAAGATACATTTAAAAATAAGTATTCCATAAAGGCATGTTTGAAATAAAATAAAACTGCTATAACCCTTTGACTGCCAGAGAGGTACACAATGCATTGCTTTGCACTGCATTGTGTACCCCTCTGGCGCTCAAAGGGTTAAAGCAGAACTTTCACATAGGATAGAGTCTCCCTTCAATAGTTAAACATATAGCGACTAGCTTCATAATATGTGTATTACTTCTCAAAAAGAAATCCTTAATCTTCGGAGACTGGAAGCAGACATCTTGTCTTAGAGACGTCTGCGCGCCTGCAATGTCAGTTCCGGTCTCCTCTAAGACACACTGCAGAGTGCCACAAGGTAACCGGAAGGGACTGACGGCGCAGGCGAGCAGACGGCACTAACCTGGCAGTCTCTCAAGATTAAGGATTTCTTTAGAATCTGGAACTTCTGAGAGGTAATAGAAGTATTATGAAGTTAGTCGCCATATGTTTAATTATTGAAGGGCGACTTTATCCTATGTGAAAGTTCCGCTTTAACACTTATTGCCAGAGGGTGCACAATGCATTGCTTTGCAAAGAGTTATACTTTAGTCCTCATCTACCTGAATGGAAGTCCAAATATGATAATTTTTTACACATTTTGTATAAAAGCTCTACGAATAATATTTTCGAGTAGTAAAAATAGTCACTATGTGTATCAACACAGGACGGTTTGTTCAAAAGAAAAGTGGAGGAATTCTGGGGGAAGCCATTGGCACTTGAGGGGAGTACTAAAAAATCCCTTTGATTTAAAGTGGAACTTTTACCTTAATTCAAACTTTGCAGATTTGAAAACTGCCTATATGTCATGTTAGCAAAAGGTCCAGCAGATGTATAGTTTAACCCCTTAAGGTCCAGCGATCCCGTGGTATCTGGTCCTTTAAGGACCAGATAGACAAGTTCGATGTGCAGTCCCACGTGACTGATCACGTGGGCGGCACGTCGAAAGAAGGACTGAAAGAGATCGCTCTGGTCTTGGAGCGATCAACTCCAAAAAGATTCAAAACATTGTTCATTGTTAAAAAAAAAAAAAAAAAAAAAAAAAGTTATATGCGCAAAAATTAAAGTTTAAAAAGTATCCGGCAGCCTACTTCCGGCTTGCCGAATCTTGCCGACCAGAGGCAGCTCCCGTCCCACTACCCATCATCTTCTGATGACGGAGGCTGTGTCACTAAGGTGGAGCAATTGCATTGGCTAGATATCGATCTCTGTCAATGCGATCGCTCCAGGTTAGTGACACAGCCTCCGTCATCGGAAGATGACGGGTAGTGGGACGGGAGATGCCCTTGGTCAGCAAGATTCGGCAAGCCGGAAGTGGGCTGCCGGATACTTTTTAAACTTTAATTTTTGCGCATATAACTTTTTTTTAGAACGTTTTGAATCTTTTTGATAAATGCTCTAACTAATGAGCATTATATATTTGTAGGTGAGAGATCCCCTTTAAGAGATAGTCACACTTATTTCTGGGGTAAGCGAAACTAAACACTTCCTGGTACTGCACAGAGCTTCATTAGCATATGAAATGTCACTGAAGAGCTTAGTATAAAAATGTAACTGGTACTGCACAGGTACCACAATTAGCATACATTGGCTTACGGTAACAAGTGAGAATATCTCATTAACTGTACATTTACTGGTCTTTCCGCTAACATGACAAATGTGCAGTTTTCAAATATGCAAACCTGACGATTAGGTCACGGAATTTTTAGTTCTCCCCTATAGAACAAACTGTTTGGCCAGAATTATTCAACTTTTCTTTTGACCATGAGACCCACAGAATAAAAAGATAATAAAAAATACCCTAAATGCTGACTGATTTAAATGGCTTTAAACTCCTTGAATTTTAGTGATAGAACCAAGTCATGGAAAGGTGCAAGGGGGGGGGGGGGTGAGGGAAAATGAATTGGATTTTCAAGAAGAATATAAAGATAAAGGAAATTAAAATGATACTATGCATTATAAAAAATGTAACTGAACAATAATTTAACAATTTATTTTTTGGCATCACTATCCCTTTAAAGTGAAACTGTCACTTTGTAATAAATAGCTGATTACGAAGGGTCTGCTTCAGGAAGTGTGAACTAAAAGCAAATATAAGCAACAGAAGTAAAAATGAAAAAAAAAAAAAAAAAAAATTATATATATATATTTTTTTTTTTTTTTCCTTTTTTTAAAGGGGAACTAAGAAGCACTTTACTGGACGTGGGTTCCCCTTTAATACAGGTTAACACCTGAAGTCTGCACTTAGTTACACTCTCATAATATAACATAGGCATCGACACAACTGAATTAGGAAGCAGAAAAAGAAAAATACCATTCACATTCAGCAAATGTCAAAATGGGAATTGTAGTTCCTGGAAAAGAAGGCATGATTTAAAGGGGCAGTGCTTACCCGAAAAAAAAAAAAAAAAAAAGTAAACACGCTTTGAAGTAAAGTGTTGGAGACCTCATCTCCGACGCTCGCGGCCACACAAGTCTGAAAAACGTAACAATTACTTCTCTCCCCCCTCATATGTACACCTGCCTGAATTTCCTCGAATCCTGTGAATTCAGCTGGTCTCCTGATCCTTGTGACCCTTTTTCCTCTAAACTTCCCATTAATGAAATCAAAGGCAAGCAGTCTGAAGGGTATTTAAAGGAGGGACATGAGCTGAGAGGTCTGGAAGGGATTTCGGTGGCTGACATCAGAGGTGGTGGAATTGACAGCAAGGATTCTCCTGTGTTGTCATAGCAACACAAGAAGGTTTCTAAAAGTGGTTTAATGTTTTCACAGGAATAAGACTCGCATGTTATTTTACAGAAGGCAGGGGAAAACAGTTCTAACTCCCTGCTTAATATTACGCATTACAGTACAGTCTTCTGACTAGGAGACTATGATTGCAAAGGAATATTGCTTCACCAGCAAGCTGAAAATTATGCACATGCAATATCCTTATATAATAATTTGCTAAAACGTGTGTAACGACGCAGTCATGTACAGTAGAGACTGCTGCGCGTGCTGCAGTCATGGGCAGCAGAGACTGCCCACGCCGCGGCTGAGCAGTCTACTGCGAATAACTGCCCTGTGATCGGCTGGCAGGGGCACTGTGGCCCATGTAACAGGCTCTTCAACTAGTTATATACATAAACTATCAAGGTATGGCATATTTTACACGTAGAACTGCGAATGTTACAACACTTTCATACTTTATTAGTGTTCATGTACATAATACTATTAAATCTATATTGTGTATATTTGATTCTAATCTACAAATGTGTCAAAATGCAACAATAAAAAAAAAAAAAAATAAGGTTTATATATTGTATATTAACAGGCTGACATCTTCGTGGAGTTTAAGTGATCTTAAATTTATAAGTCCAACAGGGTCATGTATCAAGTGGCATTAATACCAAATTCAAGGCCACCCAGCACTAAGGGCATTACGTACAAATCCCTGCTTGCAGAGCCAAGTGCCATAAATTACCCTTGTGGAGTCCGGCGGTATATGCAGACCCTCTGCTCTCATTCTCCTCCTCGTAACTCTGGCTGAGCTACTGACACTACAGAAAGCAGCTATGTGACCACCAGTCCAGACACACAGCTAAGCACATTATCTGGGTGACAAGTAATGTCAATATAAGGTAATAGGATTGGCCAGCACCTTCAAGGCAGAAGAACATTTTGTTGAACACTAGTAACTTACAATAAAGACAGACCTGCTTTTTAAAACATATTGCCCTCTATGACTAAAAGGTGCCTATTCAATAAAAATGGGTAGAAATTCTGGAGCAAACCAAATACACCTCAGGGGACAACATTCCCAAAGATTTATACAGAATTTTCAAAGTGGAACTTACAAATTTGCATATTCATGAACTAAATTAAAAAATGCCTATGTGTTATGTTAGCCAAAAGACCAGCAGATGTGCAGTTAAAGAGGATCTCTCACATATACAAAAGTAATGCTCATTCGTTAGAGCATTTATCGAAAAAGTTGAACACTATTCATTTTTTTAAAAAAACCCGTTATGTGCGCAAAAATTAATGTTTTAAAAGTGTCCTGCAGCCTACTTCCAGATTGCTGAAGCTTGCCGCACAGAAGCTGCTCCCATCACACTATCCAGCATCCTCCGATGACGGAGGCTGTCTGTCTCTAAGCTGGAGCGATCTCATTGGCAGAGATCGATATCTAGACAATGAGATCGCTCCAGCTTAGAGACAGCCTCCATCATCGGAGGATGCTGGGTGGTGGGACGGGAGCAGCTTCTGTGCGGCAAGCTTCGGTAACCCGGAACTAGGCTGCTGGACACTTTTAAAACATTAATTTTTGCGCACATAACGGGGTTTTTTAAAAAAATGAATAAAGTGTTCAACTTTTTCGCTAAATGCTCTAACAAATGAGCATTATTTTTGTATATGTGAGAGATCCACTTTGAGATATTCATACTTGGCACCCTATGCGGATATATGCTGATTTCGGTACCAGGGAAATTTAATATGCCAGTTACAGTTTTCAGTGAGGTTTCATATACTGATGGAGCTCTGTGCTGCACCAGGAAATTTTTACTTTCACTTTTCCCCCACAAATAAGAGTGTGAATATTTCCTAAACTATACATCTGCTGGAATTTTGGTTAAAGGGGATGTATCACCTTATAAAATGGTGTTACCATCCGCTTTGTTAATAAAGATTATTCTAGAAAGCTGTGGTATTTTTTTTTTTTTTAAATCTAACTACTTATAAAGATATTCCATCTTCTGTGCTTTACACTCCCGCATTATGTGCACAGCACAGCTCTACAGCACGTCCTATTTCTCCCACCTCCCTCCCAGCTGCCCCAGGGAGCGCGTTCACACTTCCCTTCAGTGTGCTGTGAACTGCTTCTAGCATTACAGCAAGCAGCAATTAGCATTATACTGAGGTTGCAACCTCAGTATAATTCTTATACATCAAGCTCCAGTAAGAATTATACCGAGGTTGCAACCTCAGTATAATGCTAATTGCAGCTTGCTGTAATGCTAGAAGCAGTTCACAGCACACTGAAGGGAAGTGTGAACGCGCTTCCTGGGGCAGCTGGGAGGGAGGTGGGAGGAGAAATAGGACGTGCTGTAGAGCTGTGCTGTGCACATAATGCGGGAGTGCACAGCACAGAAGATGGAATATCTTTATAAGTAGTTAGATTTTTTTTTTTTTTTTTTTTTTTTTTTTTTTTTTTTTAATTCAGCTTTCCTAGAATAACTTTTATTAACAATGTGGATGGTAACTTTTTTTTTTTTTTTTTTTTTTTTTTTTTATAAGGCGATACATCCCCTTTAACATGACACACAGCCAGTTTTGAATGACGTTTTCAAATATGTAAAGAAAATTCAAGGTGACAGATCCACTTTAACCCTTTGAGTGCCAGAGGGCTACGCAACGCATTGTAGAGCAATGCGTTGCATACCCCTCTTGCAATCAAAGAGTTAATCCCTTGAATTCTAGGGAGGCCTCCCACGCATTGCAAGGCAATGCACTTACTACCTTTGTAGCATTCAAATGGGTTAACACTTATCAAACATGGCTCTAAATGATTTCTTTGACAATAAAATAATTATGTATCCACTCTTCCAAAGTCGTAGTTTACATACAATTAAATGCAGGTCATGAAAAATACAAACATGAACTATTAAATCTGCTATGTACATGAATCTTAAGTATTTTATATTTTGCACAACCTGGACGCTCATACGACACTATACATGTGAAAATCTGCAATCTCAAGAATAATATTAGCACCTCAGATAAGATCGCTAATGCATGATCCTGCAAGTGAAATGTCACTGACATACCTTCTGGCATTCTACAATGAAATTTACATTAGTTGAATAGTTCACATTTCCAGGAAGAACAGTCATTACGAAAACTGAAAGCTCCACAGTATGACTAGAGAGAATACAAGTCCCATAGACACAAACTGGCCTACACTACTAATGATGTCACGCTTAAAAATACATTCCAGGGCTAGAACATACCATTTACTTTCTAACATTTCAGCCCAAGAGCAGAAGAATCAAATTTACAGTTTTGAGTGTTAAAAGCATTTTATGATTATAAAGTATTGCCAGTTCCTGAAATATACTTTTTAATAAAATAGGTTCCATCATTCAACATGTAAAACTTTTCATTTGTATAAAACCCATGACAAACAGATTGTTAACCAACTAGCGTAAAAGCCAGTGTACACGGGCCAAGGTCCGGTTGAAGTTACCCTTTTGAGTCCCAGAGGGGTATGCAACGCGTTGTGTATCCCTCTGGCACTCAAAGGGTTAAAGGCCGGTCCTGCTCTGTGCCCTGCCTCCGACGCAGTCATGTACTGTAGAGACTGACCGAAAGCACAGAATGCTCCCAGCATTCTGTGCTTCCAGCATTCCTACACCTTCCAGCATTCTGTGCTTCCAGCATTCCTACACCTTTCAGCATTCTGTGCTTCCAGCATTCCTACACCTCCCAGCATTCTGTGAGTTTGGGCAGTGTCTACTGAGCATGACAGCTTCTGACAAACATCCTAGTGAATTATTATATAGGATGGATCTTTACATAACGTCAATCTTTCAGATAGCAACATTTCCTGGTTCTCATTCGCTTCCTTCACTGCCTAACCCCTTCATTGGCACTACTGCAACACAATGGAGGAGATTCACTAAGTGGCGATAAAGTGGAGAGGACTTCTCCAGTTTATCGCTTCTCCAGTTCCTATGTTATTCTATGAAGCCTATTCACCAACATCTCCAATGTTGAAGAAATCTTAGTACATAGGCTCCATAGATTCACATAGGAATTGGAGAAGTGATAAACTGGAGAAGTTATCGTCACTTTAACACCTCTATTACCACTTTGTGAATCTCTCCCATTGCATGCTGAAGGTGTGCAACTCATTGCACAGGCTGTGACTGCCAGGTGTTCAAACTCATGGCACCATGGAGAATGACTAAAAATTGCCAAAATTCTAAATTGCCAGAGGGGTGAATATACTTTGCATAATACTGAGTTCCTTAGATATGTGCTGTCATCTGTCTGGCTCTCAATGTGTTAAACGTATTGCATGTCTGACAGGTGTGCAACATATCGAGTAACAGAAGAAAAACTGAAAGGGTTAAAAAGCAGCTGCTGTCAAAATCAGTGCTTCACCAGAAGTAGTAACCCTTCGAGTTCCAAGTGTTCAATGCAGCTCTCTGGCATTAAACCCTGCTCTTATACACTTGACATTAACCCTTTGAGTGCCAGAGGGGTACGCAACGCATTATTCTGCAATGCGTTGCGTACCCCTCTTGCACTCAAAGGGTTAAAATCTCCACGCCAAACAAGAGCCTGAGCAAAAAATCAGCTGTTACAACTGCTGATCAGAAATAGGCTGGCAAAGGAAAGAAAACTCCACCACGAGAGGACACCACATACATAAAGCAGGCCCTGGATTCGCATCCAACATGATCACTGTATCGCTCCGGCAAACCCTGTAATCTCAAAACATCTCTCTGTACTCTTGTGACATCTACATGAGGGGGGAACAACCTTCAGCTGTTGAGAACTACAATTCCTATCATCCCCAGCCACTTTATATGAGAAAAATACATATTTCAGGATTTCTCATGCTGAGTAAAATATGGCTTCTCCCACTGCAGAGATGTTTTATTGAAAATTATTGCAACTCAAAGTTGCATTGACGCTGTTGCTACAGCAGTGTACGGACAGCTCTGCAGTTGACTATAAACCTCAACAGGATGCTGCAGCAACAGCACCACTGTTATTTCAGGCTATGGAGGTACTGCACCTAAAAATGCATATTTGAGCTGCAATAACGTGGGAAAAAAGGTCTTCTCAGCAGTGGGAGTATCCATGTTTTGCACTGCAAGTTAAACTGCAATACACTGTCTTAACCATCTTAATACACAAAGAAAAATAAAACATTCTAGACATGAATATACATTTAAGATACAAAACTTCTTAAACCACGGAGGACAAGAGGGGTATGCAATGCATTCACACTCCTTGCATAGGTTCCCAGGAAAGAAATCAGTGTACAGAGGAGGAACAGGGGCAAATACATCTGTGTACAGAGGAGGAACAGGGGCAAATACATCTGTGTACAGAGGAGGAACAGGGGCAAATACATCTGTGTACAGAGAAGGAACGGGGGCAAATACATCTGTGTACAGAGAAGGAACGGGGGCAAATACATCTGTGTACAGAAGAGGAACAGGGGGGAAATACAGCTGTGTACAGAGGAGGAACAGGGGAAATACAGCTGTGTACAGAGGAGGAACAGGGGGAAATACATCTGTGTACAGAGGAGGAACAGGGGGAATACAGCTGTGTACAGAGGAGGAACAGGGGGAATACAGCTGTGTACAGAGGAGGAACAGGGGGAATACAGCTGTGTACAGAGGAGGAACAGGGGGAATACAGCTGTGTACAGAGGAGGAACAGGGGGAATACAGCTGTGTACAGAGGAGGAACGGGGGCAAATACATCTGTGTACAGAGGAGGAACAGGGGGAAATACAGCTGTGTACAGAAGAACAGGGGGAAATACAGCTGTGTACAGAAGAACAGGGGGAAATACAGCTGTGTACAGAAGAACAGGGGGAAATACAGCTGTGTACAGAGGAGGAACAGGGGAAATACAGCCGTGTACAGAAGAGGAACAGGGGGAAATACAGCTGTGTACAGAGGAGGAAAGGGGGCAAATACATCTGTGTACAGAAGAACAGGGGGAAATACAGCTGTGTACAGAGGAGGAACAGGGGGAAATACAGCTGTGTACAGAGGAGGAACAGGGGGAAATACAGCTGTGTACAGAGGAGGAACAGGGGGAAATACAGCTGTGTACAGAGGAGGAACAGGGGGAAATACAGCTGTGTACAGAGGAGGAACAGGGGGAAATACAGCTGTGTACAGAGGAGGAACAGGGGGGAAATACAGCTGTGTACAGGGGAGGAACAGGGGGAAATACAGCTGTGTACAGGGGAGGAACAAGGGGAAATACAGCTGTGTGCAGTGTAAGAATATTGTGCTTCCCAACAGGTTACTGTATAAATTAAAAGGCTTTGGATTGGGAGGTGGTATAAGTGGATGGATAGAAAATGGCTTACATGGTAGATACCAGAGAGTTGTAATCCAAACCTTTTTTTTTTTTTTTAATTTTGTCTAAAGTTGTGGGTTGCCTCAGGGTTCAGTATTGGCCCCCAATACCTTTTTCATTTGTTTATTAATGTTCTAGAAGTAGGTATTAAAAGAAATGTCTCAATGTTTAAATTAATCCTTTGAGTGCCAGAGGGGTACGCAACACATTGCTTACCCCTCTGGAACTCAATGGGTTAATGTTGACACTAAACAGTGTAAAGAAATACATACAGAAGAGGATGTGTTCTCTGCATAAATATTTGGATAAACAAAGTAAACGAGCTATGCATAGGGGCTAAAGAAACAAGGATGCTACATATTTGCTAAAATGGGAAATGAATTGAGGAATCCTTGTTAGTGAAATATTTAGTAAAACTGATGGACAAGATACTTTATTGCAGTGTCACTCAGCCACTGCAAGAGCAAATAGGATAGTACGATGTATGAAAATGGGCATAGATGCATGGGATGGGAATATGAAATCACTGGTAAAGCCTCATCTAAAATACTGAGTACAGTTTAGGGCACTAGTTAAAAAAACACATTATAGAAATTGAAAAAGTACTGAGATGTGCAACAAAACTAACAGTGTTTGGAAGATTTAAACTATAAAGAGAGCCTAGAAAAACTGGGCTTGCACACATTAGAGAAGGACATCTAAGGGATGATACGATTGCCATTTACAATATACTCAAGTTCAATACAATGTATTATTTGAGGAAATATTTACATACTAAGTAAAAAAAAACAAGGGGCCTTCAATAAGATTAGAGGAAAGGTACATTTGAATAAAACAAAGGAAGGGATGTTTTCCAGAAAAGGCAGTCAGTTTATGGAATTATTTTCCTCAGGAAGAGGAGTTTGCAGATATTGTAGATGCTAACTCATACTATTGGGATATATGACAGTTTGTTTCGGTGCAGAAAGGAAAGACTTTTTCTCTGTCAGGGAATTTTTTTTTTTTCTTTTAATTTTACCAGCATGGGGTTTGACTGCAAATGGCTTCAATATTTTTTTTGTTTTTTATTAGTATTCTTTTGCCTTCTGGATCAATAAGGTTGATATGGCAAAGACTAAACAACTGTGTTACTATGAATAGAGGGAACAAAATTGTACAAATGAAGAATATGCGGAATAAGCAAGCACATTGGAGATATATGGTGGAATAAATCAACAATATGTAAGAATGGAGGAATAATATATTAACCCTTTGATTGCCAGATGGTAGCAAACACATCGCAAAGCACTCAAAGGGTTAACAAAGATTGACGAAGAGGAAAGAAATCTATGTAGAGAGGAAGAGAGGGTAAATACACAAGTTGAAGCAGGAATAGTACAGATCCAGAATCTGGAGGAAATTAATATGAATCCTGAGGAATAGAGGGGTATAAATATATGTACAGAGGAGGAAGAGTGGGAGATAAATCTATGTACAAAGCCAGAATCTGAGGAAATTATGTTCAAAAGAGGAATAGGGGGAAATAAATCTATGTCCGGGCAGTATTAGCTGGAAACGCACCTAAATACCAAGGAGGAAAAACATATCTGAACCCCAGGGAAATAACGTTAACTCCTTGAAGACCATGCGTTGTACACCTTTCTGGCCCTCATGGGGTTAAATACACCCCCGTACAGAGGAGGAACAGGGACATATTAAGCCGTGTCGTGAGGAGGAATTGAGGTCTGACTTTGCACGGGGCGGGTGGGGGGAGAGCATGCAGTGCCAGCACATACACATCATATGATTCAGTGAAAGGGATGGTGTTAGGGAGAAGTGCTTAGCTGGGCAGGCAGCAGACAGCGCAGTCTGGGAAAGGTCACAGCGACATCCAACACACTCAGTACAGAGCCGACTAGCACACAGCGCCACATACACTACTGAGAAGCCCCCTCCCTCCTCCTCCTCCCCAGTCTGGAGGCAATGACAGAAACAAGAAGGTCGGATGCCACCATACCCCTCCTGGTTTTTGGCGAGTTCTTCTTGCTCCGGTTGCTGGCAGCTCGCTCTTCCTCAATTGCAGCTGCTATCTCCGGGTTGTCTTCTCCATTGTACCAGACTAACAGCTCTTCTCCTGGCTCAATTGGCTGGAAGAATTAGAGAGACAAATATAACACCAATCAGAGGGGAGGTTGTTAGTACATTAAAACGGGGAGAGAGAACGAGAGAGACACGGAGCTAAGGCAGGAGAGAGAGCGAGAAGCAGGCTCAGGGCCAGAGGGCGTGGAGCTAGCTATGGGGATTATAAACAGCTGTACTCTGCACTGGCAACATATTTCCTAACTGACTGACTGACTGACTAACCAAACAGGAAGAGCCGTTTAACTCTTCAGTCATCAGCGGGGAGGGACGGCGAGTTGTCTGAGCAAATCGCTCGCTTACAAATCCCTCTGCTGGAAGGAGGACTGTACAGGGGCGTACGTAAGAAAGTCACAAGTGGACTGAGTCTGGGACAGACTCCACTGCATCATGGGCAACAAATAACAATTTCCATTGATTTTTTACAATGCATTGCTCGCCCCCTCTGATCCTTAACCCTTTGACTGCCAGAGGGATAGGCAACGTATTGCGTACCCCTCCGGCACTCAAAGGGTTAAAGGGTCAAATGGAAGTTTCATGAGCCCTCCCCCATGGCGCAGTTGGTTTGCACCAGAAAGGCAGCGAAGAGGCATTATTCCTGAGGCAAGCAAGGGAGTTATAGTCACAACCTACAATTATTTTTTTTTTAAGCCTTTTCAAGTACATTTGTTAAAAAAATAAACTACAGAAAAAAAAGTCTAATGCATATTTACATACCTGGGAACTCTCAGGGTTTGACCCTGAGACTCAAGGTTTTGACCCAAATCTCAGGGTGAAGGGCCAAATTCTCAGGGTGAGAGAGGTCTGTGTCACCTACTATATGAATTTCCCCAATTAAATGTTTCCTTAGCCTCTGTGTTAGAGCAAGCAGGCACATATCGCATAAAATCTACATTATGGGAAGCTTTAAGGGTTAATATTTCAAAGATCTCAGGGTCAGCTCATCTTGAAAGTTCCCAGGTATACATATTTAACTCTTTGGATGCTTGAGAACTCTCCACCACACACCTCCCAAGTGTCCCTCTTTATTAGGGACAATCCCTCTTTCACACACTGGTGTCCTCCTTTTTAGGAAATCAGACTGTGTATTGTGTGTATATAAATGTATCAATTTGCTCCACAGAAATATACAGCACATTAAGGGATTATCTTTCACCTACTGCTAGTAGCTTTTTTTCCGCCTCAGACTGGGGAACCATACTGATTTTTTCCAGCCATGCCAGTTGTAATTTACGTTTGTCCCCAACCATGTTGGTTTACTATACAATTCCTATTGCTATAGAACTGATCCCCTTTAACTGGGGATAGTGCTCATAGTTTAAGACACATTGATACTTTCATGGCTACAAGATTCTCTCTCAGTGCAACATCTTATGCTAGTTAAATAGATGGTATTGTCTTAATATAAACATACATGCATTGCACTCTTATATAATGCATAGTATCTTTTGTACTGTCTGTACCTTTGTACTTTTCTTGAAAATAGAGTCAAAAGTTCCCCCTCGCACCTCATTCAAACATCTTTCACAGTTCATTGAGATCTAAACGGTGGTCCAGATGGATTGCAATGAGGGACAATAGTGTGTGCGTCATTATAAGGAAAACTCTGCTCCCCTTGACGAAGAGGGACAGAGTTTTCCTTATACTGACACAATATTGTCCCCCTGTTGAGATCCATTCGGACTAGCTGTCGGATCTCAATGAACTGAAAATGACGGGATGGGAGGGGAAAATTGTTTGACTATTTAAAAAAAAAAAACAAATGTACAGATAGTGTGAAATATACTATGCATTGAATAAAAGTACAGAGAACAGTACCATGCATGTTTCTATTATGACATTTTCTGTACTGAACTGAGCTTAATTAGCATATAGTGCTAATTAAAATGCTATACATCTGTTGGCCTTCTGGGTAAAATAACACTTTTGAAGTTTTCAATACACAAAAAAAAAATCATAGTGGCAGATCCACTTTAAAGTGCATTGCCAACCTCCGAACAATAGGTGATAGTAGCAACTTGTAGTAATATTACAAACCAACTGGACCTGTTGTTCTCCCCTTGATGAAAGGGAGGCAAATGTGTTCTCTTTTGCCTTGATAATTTTTCTCCCAAATATAAATATCAGTAAGTTTGTATTTCCTTGCTTATTTGTATATGCATCATGTGAGTCTTCAGCCAGTTTTCATGAAGGTTGTGGATACATTTAGGCCCTTTTCACACGAGAGACAGCGATGCAGAGATAGTGACATGCTGGACTGTGGTGCCTTTCGCACAGGCAACTATCACTTCATGTCAAAGCACCAGGGTCCAGCATACAACATGTGCACTGCTTTCCAGTAAAGTTACAGTAAGGACGGTCTGCACAATGGCCTATGGGGTCACAGGCAGACCTTGCACACAAATTTTAACCCTCTGAGTGCCAGACAGGTATCCAGGTACCTCTTGGGCGCTCAGAGGGCTAAGTGAGGTTTCAATGCTCATTACAACCTCAAAAGAATGGCCAACCCATGTATGCGGCAGCCAGCAGTACTGCCTGGAGCTCACAGGCTGGTCATCAGGAACGTCTCTCCTGGATTCAGATTGGTAGTGGAGCACAGGTTCAGGTGGCTGTAACAGTTTTGTCACCCATATGAAAGAGGCCTTACTCAGATGGTAACCCTTTTTCCTGTGCACAGCATTGAGAAACAGAAAAAATACTGTTCATAACAATACAAAACTGCTTGATCTACTGTGTATCATGATTGGAGTGGCCTTACCCCTATACCAATGGCCAAAAATGTGAGCAATTCTAGGGTAAAATAACTGCACAATACAGAAGAAATAAAAATACAAAGGCTTAAATAGGCATTTAAATAGAGGTTTAAATGTTCACACCTTGAGTACTCGAAAGCTTTTCCAACACACTTACAAACACATATACATACACTGCTCTACAATGCTTTGGAGACCTGTCTAGCATTCAAGGAGTTAAAAATCCCCATTTAAGATAAATGGGATTTTTAAGTTGTTCCCTGTGGCACAATTGGTTTGCCCCCAGAATTGCTGCACTTTTTTGGTCTTTGTACATAATGACCCCCAATGTTCATTAAATTTGGATTCAGTGGCGTTGTACATGAGAATCAAACATGAAAAATTCCATTGAAAGTTGAACACACATGCATCAATCTCCCAGATGTAAATAATGTTCAAGTCTAGCCAAGTTGTGAGCAGATATGCAAAAATGTTTCCAGCTACATTAGAAAACATTTTAGTAAATAGGAAAACATGATAAAACTTGCACACACCACCACACTGTGCAAAAACTGTAGTTTGTTAAATCTTGGCCATTGCAGTACAAAACAAGTCACAATTAATGTCATCTGCAGAACAAACATGTATAATTTACTGAATTAGGGCAAACATATAAAATTGGGAAGTAATACATGTACAGTAACATTGTTGGTTTGGCATATCTTAGAAAAAAAGTTATATATACATTCACACACATTATATGTATATATATATATATATATATATATATATATATATATATATATATATATATATATATATGACTTACTGTTTGACCTCTATTGTAACATTTGTACAAAGCCACCACTATTTTTATTTCAGTGTGCCTGGGATAAACCAGGATGTTCCCTTCCATTGTACAAAGCAGGAAAGTGACCTTGGTAAATGACCGCTACTAGCTTTTAAAATGCAATAGCAAAGGACTGCAGAGCTGTGATTGGCATCCTAAGTGCAATGACTGCAGCTTGTAAGGCAGATATGTCCTTTACTAAGTTACAGGTTTGGGACTAGGCACATAAAACTAAAAGGTGTTCATTTTCTGTTCTGCATACTAAATATAGTCCCTTATGTTCAGTAGAAAAGAGAAGTAATTCTGAGGCAAACCAACAACTCCCTACATTTCCATGATCTAAATGGAGTATTTAACCCTTTGAGTGTTAGTGGTCTCCAACGAATTGCTTTGAAATGGACTGGAGACTTGTGTATCATTCAAGATGTTTAAAAACCTATTTAAAGGTGCAATCACTGCTGCTTGTAAGGAGGATATGCCCTCTAACAAACAGGTTTTCGATCAGGTACAAACTGGAAATTATATATTATATGTATACTAGTTTAAAAGCCCGTGTATATGGGCCACAATGCCACCCAGCAGCCTCAGCTGGTGCCCGGAGCCTCTCTGCTCACTGCCCGCGCTGCAGTCGTGCGCAGTACAGAGTGCCCGAATGTGAAGCGGCAGATACGGAGAGGGAAGCTCCGAATCAGCCGCGGGGCGTTCAGGCAGTCTTTACTGCACAGGACTGCAGCTCACGCAGTCTCTACCACGCATAACTGCTTCTGACAAACATCCTAGCGAATTATTATTTAGGATAGTGCCCCTTTCTGTGAATGTACACTAGCCTTGGGGTAAAAATGCAAATTACCACCGAGGCTGGTTGAAAACTTTAACCCTTTGAGTGCCAGAGTGGTATGCAATGCTTTGCGTACCACTCTGGCACTCAAAGGGTTAAAGTTTACAACCAGTCTCAGTGGTAATGTGCAATATTACCCCAAGGCTAGTACCACTCTGGCACTCAAAGGGTAAAAAAAAAAAAAAAAAAAGAATGGTTTGCTTGTCTAACTTTTTATTCAAGTTTTCAGTTGTAACATGCATTTTCAGACAGGCCCTCACATCAATCTACTAAAGCGGAACTTTCAGATATTACTAAGTCACCATACAGTCATTAAGAGCAATGCGGCTAGATTGGAAATCCACGTCTTACCTTTAAAAAAATCACAGATTCTAAAGAAATCTTTGCCGTTTGGAGACTGGAACCCAGACATCAGGTCTGCGCTCCTGCGCTGTCAGTCCCGGTCTCTACTGAGTATCACTGCAGTGTGCCACAAGGTAACCAGAAGGGACTGACGGCGCAGACGCACAGACCACACTAACCTGCCCATCAGTCTCCAAACGGCAAAGATTTCTTTACAATCTGCAATTTTTTAAAGGTAAGACATGGATTTCCAAGATAGTCGCCATGCGCTTAATGAATGCATGGCGACTTAGTAATATCTGAAAGTTCCGCTTAAGCACTTGTAAACCTGGACTGTCTAAACCCTTAAATTGTAAAGCGCTGTGTACACTTGTTGTCACGCCGTTCGCCCGCTCTCCGTTCTTCTTTTGCTTCGGTGCGGTCCGGCGCTTCCGGGTTTGGCGCGTCACATGATGGTGACGTCATTCGGCGGTGCCCATATCCAGGCACACTTCCAGACGCCCGGTGCACTGACACAGTGTTCCGTGAACGTCTGGGTGCCTGTCTCTGAGCGTGCACATTCCTGTTTTGATGCCTTGTTCTCCGGATCTCTGTACCTCTCCTGCAGATCAGTCTCCTCGCTCGTTTTTGACCCTAGCAGTCTTCTGATCTAGTATCCTCCTCCAGTCTCCTTTGACTCTGCTGGCTGTTTCCAGTTCCTGGTAGCTAGACATCTTCACGTAGATCCCAGGCTTCTGATCCTGCTTTCAGCGGACCGATGGGACATCCTACAGACCCTTCATCTATACAGGTCTGTACCTATTTCTTTGGGGTGTCTATTGTGTTCTAGTTCTGGGGAGTTATTGCTACATAGTGGCCCACGTACTCCATCCACGATCCCTAGCCTGCGCTCCCCCCTGCAGGAGAGATTGTACTGTGTACAGTGGGATCATCCTGGTCTAGGTCCCGGCTCAACCGGGATCGGACATCTGGCTTCGCGGCCAGCACCTTTATACGGCCCTCGCCGCAGCAAGGTCCCGCCGTAGACGGTCACCGCACTACTAGCACCGTACCCCAGCGTCGCACCCTAGCACTTCCTCTCTTGCAGGTAAATACCTGCTCCGTAGGTCTGGTGACACTTGTTTAGCTATATAAATAAACATTTTCATTCATGTGCACGCAGACATGTACCATTTCAAAATATGCACAGAAACAAAGATTGTGGTAGATGCAATTTACTGCCCCTGTCACCCCCTTTGGTAGATCAATTCAGGTCAATGGTACCCTTTTGAGCGACATACAGAAACTACTGATTCCAAAAGGAAATTTGTTAGGTTTCAAAGATTGTAGTATCTTTGTAGTGTGGAAATGAGGAAGAAAAAATATCACCACAGAGCAACATTATATGGCAATATTTATTCTTCCCAGCCTAGGGTTACAAAGACACTAACCCACTCATTAGAGGTGTCCGGTTTTCTTCTTTCCACATTTCATGACTTGTCTCTATTTTCTTTATAAATAAAATATATATTCCAATAGAATTGCATACCTGTGTTTGTATCATGCATTGTTTGTTTATTTATACAGGATGCAAAATCTGCAGTTTTATTATCTTTAATCTGCAAATTAAAAGGTATAGTTATATAGCTACCTATTCAGTTTTGTAAAAAAATTTTCTGAAGTTCTGTGTCCAAAGGGAAGGGTTTTTGGCACTTCAAATATAAATTAGATCAGTGTTTCTCAACCAGGGTGCCGTGGCACTTTGGTGTGCCACAGACATCCACTTAGGGTGCCCCATTTTATCTATAAGGCTTTGACAAAAATGGAAATGTAAACTTCCAACTGTACATTTAAAGTAGCAGTAAACTTTTTTTTATGAAACAATATATATTGTAGGGATTTTCCTATTGAGTAAGATAAGGGTACTCCCACTGGTGAGAGATTTATATTTCCAGAGTTATTACTTTAAACCCATGTTTTTTTTTTACATTAGCAGTGCCCTCTAGTGGTCAAACTCTAATTAGTTTTCCTGTTAAATTCTAATGGAGAGGAAAGTCAAAAAAGTCAGAGACATACAGTTCTCCATAGAATGTGATAGAAACTGCCTGTCACTTCCTGTCAGTTAGAACTATCAGGAAGTAAACACAGTAAATTCACTTCCTGGTTATTTGAACTGTTATACATCCTATATAATAATTCGCTAAATAGCGTGTAACGCCCGACACGCGCAGTAGATACTGCTGCGCGTGCGGCAGTCATGCGCAGTAGAGACTTCCCGCGCTGCGGCTGATACAGAGCTGGGCACTCCGAAGGAGCGTCCAGCTCTGTATCAGCCGTGGCGCGGGTAGTCTCTACTGCGCGTGACTGCCCCCGACCGGCTGCCAGAGGCTCTGTGGCCCATGTAACGGGCTGTTAAACTAGTTTTGAATAAAACATCTGACATTGATGGGAGTGACCTTGTATTATTCAGCAGGAAAAGTCCTGTAAAATATGTGTTTTCATAAATAAAAGTTTACTGCTCCTTTAAGGATATTATTATGCACAACATGTTTATTTTAGTTGTGAGCTCTAACAATAACTCTATATTTATGTATGTGTAACCTTCATTACACCCTTGAAAAATGACATAAAATGATAGGGGTGCCCCGAAAATGCCATACTGCATGTTAGGTGTGCCTTGAACTAAAAAAGGTTGAGAACCACTGAATTAGATATATTTCAGTTTTCTTTAGGTTTGCTGTTTTTTCAATAATTTCAGTGTAAGCATGTCCAATTTCAGATAATATAAGAAAATAAAGATTGTTGTAGGTGCAGTTTTGTGTTCTTGCTAGCCCACCGAAAAAAGAATCTAGCTACCTATCCTGATATATAAAATCTATGTATTAAAACATTTCAGTTTCTCTGTAGTAAACATGCAATAAAACAAAGTTTTTATACTATAGCTCCACCTTCTGGAGATCTCACAACAGTCCAGTTTGAGTGAGAAGTGACCCCTCTTAGAAACCGGAAATTTGTGTATATTTAAAAAATACATGTTATTGCAGGGTTCTTTATTGCTTTTCTCCTTATTTTGTGTCCAGAATGCAGAATGGTGCAATATGTAAAACAGAAAATGCTGCCATCTATTTTTCAGCTGCTAATATTTATAGTAAGACCTACATGTAAAAATCAAGATTTTGACATTTTAGAAACAAAAGAAGGTACCACATCTAGAGCCATATACATTTCCTAGCAGGATGTAGAAAAAGTCCTCTTCCAATCCATACAGTTGCTTGTCATTCAGTTTATTCAATTTTATTTGTTAAATTCTGGGTAGATTTTTTTTCTTTATGGTAGGTTGCATTAGCAAATCATTGGCATCTAAAAGCACAGGATCTGCTGAAAAAAGGATGTTTGATCATACGTCTTTAAAGCGGAACGTTCATCCGCTATAAAGTTGCCCTGCAATAATTAACCCCTTAACGACCCTTGATGGTCATAGTACGTCAAGGGTCGATCTGACTGAAAGACCCATGATGTACTATGACCGTCATAGAGTTCCGGGCTTCCCCCCGCGGCTGCACGCCGTGGGGGGAAGCCCGGAAGTGACAGGCAGTTTCTATCGGGGAGTCCAGAACCGGAAGAAGAAAAAATAAATAAATGCTCCACGGTCCTTAAGTCATGTCGCAGTGCAGATCGCCGGGTCGTTAAGGGGTTAAGCAGATAGTGACTAGCTGTATAATATATCTATTACCTCTCAAATGTAGCGGATTATAAAGAAATCCTTTATTTTAGGAGAGTGGAAGCCGGGCATCAGCTCAGACATCTTGTCTGCGCATCTGCACTGTCAGTCCCGGTCTCCAGAGAAGCACTGCAGTGTGCCACAAGGTAACAGGAAGGGACTGATGGTGCAGGTTGCACTAACCTGGCAGTCAGTCTCCTAAAATAAAGGATTTCTTTATAATCGGATACTTTTCAGAGCTAATATATATGTTATAAAGCTAGTCGCTACCTGCTTAATTATTGCATGGTGACTTTAACCCTTTGAGTGCCAGAGGGATACGGAACACATTGCTTTGCAATGCATTCCATGTGTTAAGAGGTACAGTCCCTTTTTGAGGCCCAAATCCCTCTGTTCCTCTTTTTAGGATATCAGACTGTGTGATGTGCATGTAAGTGTATCACACTGCTTCACTGCAATAAAACTCACATTAACCCCTTTAAGGACCAGTGACTTTCTGGGACTGTCAGCAGTGTCTGTTCATTAAGGACTGGTGACGGTCCTTGTACGACATTACTTTTTTGATCATAGAGCTCCTGCAGGTGCTCTGTGATGCCGATGGGAGTCTATAACTGACTACTCCAAGACCAAAGCAGTCCATTTCAGCCTTTCTTTCAGAGAGCCGGTACATATGATGGCTCACACGCGCCGGCTCCCCGAATGTAGTCTATGCGGTCCTTTAGGGTAAAAGTACTCCATGTCTGCTGGTCCTGAAGGGGTTAATGTTTGTTTGAACTTCAGTATTTGTGTTCATGCATTAGTTTGAGTAAATAAAATACATTGTTCTTGAATTTTTTATTCACTTCCATAGAGAAGTGTCAACAGGTCATGAAATAGCCTAAATTCTCAGTAATGCTCTGCCCACCAGCCACACCCCAAGCGACACCATCTAAAACAGAAGTGTCCCTCTCTGGCTATTTGAAATGTTGGGAGGTATGGTTTTATATGTGTTGCTTTTAACCTGTTAAGGACCCTTGACGGTCCTGGTATGTCATGGCTGGATTTGCGTTAAGGACCCATGACGTACCAGGACCGTCTGGAATTCCGGGCTCCCCGCGTGGCTGCACACTGTTCTGGGAGTCCGGAATTGGATAAAAAAATAAAAAATGGTCCGTGGTCCTTAAGTGACCGATGCGTGCGTGCGTGGGCGATCCTTAAGGGGTTAAGCAAAAATTTTTACTAAAATTGATAATGGATTATCAGCAGCAGCGGAAGGCTTAACCCCTCAAATGCTAGAGAAGTCTCAAACACATTGCTCTGCATTGCTTTGCAATGTGTTTGATTTCCCTCTGGCACTCAAAGTTAAAATAAGTAGGAATTGTTATTTCTCCCCGGTTGTGCAGAAGCATACCTCGAACCTCAGGGTTTTTACCTAAATCTATGGCTCTCAGGGTGAAGGGCCAAATTCTCAGGGTGAGAGAGCCCAGTGTTAACTACTATATCATTTGCACCAATTAATTGCTTATTTAGTTGCTAAATTGCTGCCTTTTTATCAGAAGTACAGAGGGAGATGTCCTGCTTTCCTCTTCTGTATGTTCAGGGAATGAAACCTCTAAGTTACAGCATGGCAAGGGATCCTTGAGGACCGATATGATCAAGTAGAGAGATCACCTGAAATCAGCATTTTTAGTTTTTGGTTTTATGGGTTATTTCAAATATCTCAGGGCTGGCTCATTTTGAAAGTTCCCAGGTATGGCGCAGAAGGTGTCCCCAGAATTAATCCATTTTACTTCTGACCATACGGCCCATGGTATCCGCTGCAAATATTTTACTACAACAGTTAAAATATAGTATTTCATTAGTAAAACAGACTTTAACCCTAACATTAGATATTTAACGTAAAAGATTAACTGGACTTTTTCCACTTTAATCCTAGGATTGCTAACTATAACAAAAAAAAAAACAACTGTTGCAATGAACCACAATGTGGAATCTCAGGAAAAAAGGTGATGTATTTGAAGGCAGATACAAAGAGGGATTTTTGGTTTTAAAAAAAAACAAAAAAAAAAACCCTGCTGATTACTAAACTTGCCAACCCCTTGGAGTTATCTGGTTTCAAGCAAATAATTAACCCTTTGAGTGCCAGAGAGGTATCAACGCAATGGATACTTTCCTGACACTCAAAAGGTTAATAGATGGATATAATATGACATATAGAGCAAAAGACTGGTTGAGGGAATGAATGATAAAGTGTCCCCCTCCCGCCCATTTTACGTATATAACACTGCTCACCTCAGAGTAGCAAGACTGTCCAGACGGATCACAGAGAGGGACAATCTTCAGTGAGCATAAGGGGGCAAGGTTTCCTTATGCTTACAGTAAGAAGACTGTCCTTTGCTGTGATCTGTCTGGTCCCAGGATCAGATTGCACATATGAGAGGAGGCAGCTCACATTAGGTAAAAGGGGCGGGAGGGGGATACTTTATCATTCAATTACTCTTGAACTACAATTCTGACAGTATTGAAATAAAACTCTCCATGGCCCAGATACTAAGAATTAATTGAAGCTGCTGTTTTGTGAAAAATTACTATCCCTCTAAGTTATATGCAGTTACTTTGTCTATTGAGGGTTCTTTGTAGCCTACCCATTACTGGTGAGGCCTAAGAAAAGTAGAGCCAGATTTTGTATAGTTTGTATTTTACATTTTTTGGAAGTAAGTAGATTGCAGTGTTCCTAGGCAGCATGACAACTGTGCCTCTCTAGTCCATCTCTGAATCCATAGTGTGTTCTATTATTATATTCATATTAACCCACAAAATGTTTCAAGAGATAGTAAGCTTTTTTTTTTTTATACAACTGAAAAAAAATATGCTATAGTTTGTTTTTCTGTTGAGTAATAGTACTCTCACTGAGGAAAAATTGTATTCAAGAGTTATTACAGTTGGAAAATCTTTTAACCCATTGAGTGCCAGATAGGAAGGCAGAGTACTGATCAGCAATGTGTTGGATGGCTCTGAGATTGAAAGGGTTAATCAGACTGTCAGAAATAGCAAGAAATGGTGTCCAAAATGCAATTTGTTTTATAATGCAGTCTGTGGGAAAGCATGAGTCATAGACTATGTCTCTGCATCATAAATGATAGGAACAGCACCACCTGGTTACCAAATTAGAAAACTACAGTTTAATGTAAAATCCATTGTGAGCTGAAATGACTTTTGAATTAATGATGGGCCAGCAGCAGTGTCAGATGTGTGGAGCTGCTAAGTGGGAAGTGATGCTCCTATACTATAAAATGTGGTAATCATACGTGGGAATGTTCAAAATAAGCTGACCCTGAGATTTTTAAAATATTAACACTTAGCGAGCCCCATAAGGTAGATTATACGTGATATGTATGTTTGCTGAAACCCAGAGGTTATCCTATTAGTCCTATAATACACCATAACAGAGATTTCACTGTCTGAGCACACAAGACAAGAATGACTTCTCCTTCTGCCTTTCTAATAGAAATGATACCAGTTTAGGGACTAATGAAGCAGTTTATATGTGCAGATCATATAGTAGGTAACACAGAACTCCTTCACCCTAAGAATTAGACCCTTCACCCTGTGACCCAGACATCTGGGACAAAACCCTGGATCTCAGGGTCAAACCCAGAGAGTTTCCAGGTATAGTGGTAATTTGTAATATCCTGCCAAGTATATCAAGGGTTTAGAGGAGATATGGCCCAGCTTCCAAGGGGACCTGCCACAACTGCACCTTCCCACAGGCCTCAGACCACCGCTATTAGCTTCTGAGTTGTCTGTTCATGCTATTGTGCATGTTACAGAGGCACACCACTCAATTCACTTCTGTTCTACATGGAAGTAAGGTAACCCAAAGAGCATTTTATATATCCTATGGAGTTTAGTCAAAATAAGCTCCCATTGGCCAATGACTTGAGCTGTACATACTCAGCTTGTATAAGTCTTTTGTGGCGACAGCCTCTTTCCCACCTTGTAGGCATGTTAATCATCATACTGCTAAGGATCAGGAATAGGGATATTTGAGAGAGGATGAGGTAGATGAAGCTGAAAAAATGCTTTGCAACGTGTTGGATAAGCCTGTGGAAATCAAAGGGTTTAAATGCCCCATATAAGTCAATGGGATATTATACTTCTATCTTATGATGAAGATAGTTTGTTCCAGAATTGGCACAGTTTGCTTTCAAATATAAGACAAACTAAATATTAACATCTTATATTCAATTAGTATGAAAGCCTGTATACACGGGCTAAAGTGCACCCAGCAGCCCCGGCTGCTGCCCCAGAGCCGTGAGCATAGACAGACGGTGAGCCGCCTGCTTCCTGCTCCGGATCAGCGCGTTCGGCCAGTCTCTCCTGCACATGACTGCATCGTTCAGTCAGTCTCTACTGCACATGCGCGTTTACACACACAGGAAGCTTCACAGGCTAGAGTTTTATATTGTTTAGATAACCGAGCTATAGGGTATTTAAATGGCAGCAATCAACATTTGGGCACATTTGCTTAACCTCTTAAAGTCTAGGGAGGTGTGCAATGCATTGTTTTGCAATGTTTTGAGCACCCCTATGGTCCTTAAGGGGTTAACAGAAAAGGTTAAAGTGGGGCTGCTCCCAGGTTAGACCTGCATTAACTTCTTCCCTGTTACATCAAATACATTACATATTTGCCTGCAAAGGACTTTGCAAGCAATGGGTTAATGCCACACAAACAATATGCCTTAATCTGATAAATTTATCTGCTTAATTATTCGTTTTCTCCTCTATCTATATTGGTTAATACTGTTTGACCCCTACTGCAATTCTCTATATGCAAATATATGTGCATTAACCCTTTGAGTGCCAGAGGGGTATGTAACACAATGTGTTGAGTACCCCTCTGTCACTCAAAGGGTTATATATTTGTTGCAGTCCTGGGAGACGACTACATTTTCTTCTTTTTGATGAGATTCTGCAGGGTTTTTGTTGTGTATGTATATATGTATGTGAGTGTGTAATATAAACATATATCTCTCATCATCATCTTCAGCCATTATCGATCCACTGCAGGATGAAGACTTCCTCAGCAAGCTGCCAACAACTTTGGTTCTGTGCCTTTTGTTGCCACTGTGCACCAACAAATTTGGTAACTTCATATACCCATCTGTTCTTTGGTCTTCTTCTTGGGTGTTTAATAGAGTGGAATCCGTTCCAAAGTCTGTTTGGTCCATCTACCGTCAGTTCTTCTTGCCATTTGGAATGCACATTGCCATTTCAAGAGTTTTACGCTTTCAGTGATGTTATAGACCTTTGTTTGCTGACTCATCCATGCACACGTTTTTCGGTCTCTTTTTGTTGGTCAATTTCCATCATGGTGTTTCCATCTGTTGACATGTCCTGCCAAGGTAAACATAATTATCCACTTCTTCTAGTTCTTGTCCATCTACTGTGATTTTCCTTGGTATGGTAAATTTGTTAACCCCTTAACGACCGGCCGATCGGCGTGGTCAGTTAAGGACAACGGAGTTTTTTTTTTTTTTTTTCGCTCCTGCCGTTTCCGGACTCCCCGAACGGCGTGCAGCCGTGGGAGGAGCCCGGAATTCCTTGACGGTAATAGTACGTAATGGGTCGTTCAGTCAGATTTACCCATGATGTACTATGACCGTCAAGGGTCGTTAAGAGGTTACACATGACTTGTGTTTTGTTTACATTCATCAACTGACCAAAATTCTTGCTTTCCTGTTGTATCTCTTCAATGCGTTCTTGCAATTTTTCAGGACTACTGGCAAAGACTATGATATTGGGTGCAAAACATAAGTGATGTGGGTAGTCTCCATTGAGCTTAAGTCCTTTTTTTTGTCCCAATTTAGTTTTCGCAAAATAGTTTTGGGGAGATTGTGTTTCCTTATCGGACCCCTTTTTCTATGTTTATATGGACTTTATCATTGTTGACCTGTATTGATGCATTTACATTTTCATATACTGATTGGAGGATATTGATGTTAGCTGTACTTATTCTTTGGCTGATCAGGGCATCAATTATTGCTTGCTTTTTCACAGAGTCAAAGGCCTTTTCATAGCCAGTGAAGGCTCTGCATAATGGAAGGTAGTATTCATTATGTCAATCTAGAACTTGCTGCACTGACTGGATGTGGTCCATTGTACTGAAACTGCTCCTGAATCTGGTTTGTTCTTTAAGTATTGTCTCCATTCTACTTTGTGAAAAACTTGCAGACCACAGGCAATAGGCTTACAGGTTGGTAGTTTTTTTTAGATCTGCCTTATCACTTTTGTACATTTTTCAATGTTTCAGGCACTTTGACGAGTAGTAGTAGGAATTTTAAAAATCATTTAGCTAGGGCTTTGAATAAGGATTGACCTCCGGCTTTCAACATTTCAATAGTAACTTTCTCAGATCCAGCTGCTTTGCCAGTTTTCATTGATTTTATTGCAGCTTCTACTTCTTCTACCAAAACATCTGGCAAAAGCCTTATAAAGATTTGTATAAACTTCTTTCACACATTTTAGTATATGTTGTTGAATATTTGCTATTGTACCATCTTCAAGCTTTAATGCAAACATTTGGCTCCTATGTCTTGCTACCTTTCGTTTTGCTTTTAGCCCTTGATTTTCTTGCAGTGTCCTTTTGATGAGCTCAACAATGAACTTGCACACTTATTTATTTATTTATGCGCTTCCTTATGGTCTTGCACATTTCTACATATTCTACCCTGTTTCTAATATTACAATTTTGTTTCATTTCTCATCGCTTTTTCATCATGGTACCGGTTTCTTTTGATATTTGGGATGGATTATCTTGTTTTACAATAGGTACAAGGGCATGGGTAATGTATACAAGTCTCAATAACTTTCATTTTTGGGTTGAAATGTCTGTCTGGAAGATCTTGCAGCACACTGAAGCGATTAGACAGTGTCATCAAAATTCTTATGATTTTTAAATAGCTGGATAATGTCGATCTTCAATGGTGTTGACTTTTGCATGTTCATTTCTCTGGGCCTTTTTTCCTGAAGAATGAATTCATGATGTACAAATTTTGTTCTTCTGCAAATTTTATCGATTTTATTTTATATACACACATACATACACAAATGAGAACACAATATGAACATTATCATTACTAAATAATGTAATATAAAGAAGGTTGGGGTATAATTTTGCTTAAACCTTTCAGTGCTATAGAGGTGTCCAGTGTATTGCTTCAGAACGTGTTGGGCACCCCCTGGCACTAAAATGGTTACTACTGTTCAGCTTTTGGGATGGAGGGCATAAATAAAGCACCTCTCACATTTTTGATCTCTGCAATGAAAACCAGGGAGATGCCTATATATATATATATACTATATATATATATATATATATATATATATATATATATACACTATATATATATATATATATATATATATATGAGAGAGAGGGGGTTAGATATTGAACAGCACTCTCTGGTGTTTATTTACAGAAAGTCGACATTTCTGTGGACACCTCCACCTTTATCAAGACATACACTTAATGGTGACACAGTCTACACACACACATACATATATATACACACACCCACAGTGGAGTAGTTTGCAAGACTGCAGTTGATTCAGTCTTAAATGGATATACTGTTCTATCAGGAGTTTGTCGGCTCTCAATGTTATGATGAGCAAGCCTACAGAGAGAAAGAGGACTGAGTGGACATTCTAATATAAAATCTGATGTGTTGCAAACCAATTCAAACATAGAAAATACATTAAATTAAATGAAGAAGTAAAAATAAATAAAGTCAGAGTATGTGTCAAGTGCTTAACTACTGGTGGGATGCCGCCGCATCGCACAGCATGGAAACAGGCAGAGAACTGTATAAACCTAAGGCCATACAAGAGAACAAACATGCTAGGTATCAAACGTGAATCTAAATATTTAAAATACAGCAGGACTCCTCTGCATCGCACAGTACGGACAACAGAGTGCTCCCAAAGAATAAACCAAAAAATAGAGGATCAATCAGAAGGACAATGTGGACAAAGATAACATGAGATATACATGAAATAAATATGATGAAGACAATAAACCCAGAAAGTACCCTGTGGTGCCACTGCTCTCACTCGTACACTGTGACCGTTTCATACAGGGCACCATAGGGATTAACAGCTTGAAATGTGGTATTAGCGGACACTAATCAGACAATTTATGAGTCGTTTGTGTCTGTAATGGATATGCCCTGACTATGTTCACCAAGTATTGTATATATTAAATATGTGTGTAACTATTGGGAAAAGAACCATATATATCAAGATAATCCCAGTGGAAACAGGGTCTACAGATGACCGATACCCAGCAGACATACAAACCCCCCCCATAGACAGACTCAACGACATAGGATTAACAAACCAAAATCCCTGCAGACCATAGACACATCAGGGGAATCTAGTGGGGAGACTAGAGACACGCAACCACCTTTTATTGTACCTTCTACATCTACACCAAATGCTTCTTCTACCAGTTTTTTTTTTTTAGGTGTACACACCAGGTCCCAATCCAAAGTAGACCACACAAGAGAAGGGGAGGGAGACACACTTGTCACAAAACCCCCCAGACCCAATAGTCTTTAATCTTAGTACTTATAAACGGACTGAGGAAGAGATAACGTTATTATCTAAAAGGTTAACATTTATACCCACTAATTTCTAGACATGGAAATTGACCTGTATAAGTTCAGAAGACAGCTGAAGTTAAAAGGCCACTTTAGGACTAACAGGGAACTCAGCCCATTAAGATCCAAGTCAACTTTTGAACCTGGCAACACCCACAAAGTGACCGAATCATTCTACAGAGTAGTCCAAGAAGACCTATTACTACAACCAAAACCACATACTATTTTTCATAACATTTCTCTAGCTGAATGTAGAGCTATTGACAGTTTGAGTACAAACTCTCAAAAGTACTTATACAACAAGCCGACAAGGGGGGTGCCGTGGTGGTCCTTGATTACAGTTATTACAGGGATGAAATTCTGACTCATCTATCTGACATGAATATCTATCAAACTCAAGTCTGACCCCACTACCGTATACAAAAAGAAAGTGGATAGAATTCTCACTGATGCTTTTTCCCATGGTTGTATCAATGATTCCACATTTGCCTTTCTGACTCAGGACCACCCAGTCTGCCCTATCTTGTACACTATACCTAAGATCCACAAGAGTTTATCACATCCCCCAGGTAGACCGATAATCTCAGCCAGAAATTCCTTATTCCAACCATTAGCCATTCTATTGGATCATCAGTACAGAAGACCATGTCTTACATTAAGGACACCACTGACTTCATCAATAAGATTAAACCCCTACAGATTCCACCTAACTGCATTTTAGCTACTATGGATGTAAGCTCACTCTACACGGTTATCCTTATGGATCAGGGAATTAATGTTGTACGTAAATTATTATCTCAACATATTGACCTGTCTAGACCACCCACTGAATTCCTAATTGAACTGCTGGAGTTATGCATTAAATACAGTTACTTTAAATTTGAATTCAGCTATTATCTGCAAGTATCCGTTACCTCGATGGGTTCAAATAAGGCTCCAACCTTTGCTAACTTGTTTATGGATATTTATGTACATAAACATTCTAGGTCCTTTCAAGGATATGCTGTTAAATTACCACCACTTCATAGATGGCATATTTTTAACACTTTTGTTCTTGCTTTGAACTTACATGATTCACCTATTAGGTTCACCTCAACATGTCACAAAAACTTTTTTTTGGATCGGTTTCCCTTCAAGATGGCAAACTACATACCACGAACTATCACAAAGAGACTGACAGGAACACTTTCTTGCTTAAATCCAGCTTCCACCCAAACTGTATCAAACAAAGTATTTCATATTCACAGATGCTACAGGTCATCCGCAATAACTATGACATAACATCCATGGAATCACAACTTGATGAACTGATGCATAGATTTCTTGAACGTGGGTATTACTGGCATGAATTAACAGAACAATACACCAAGGTGAGACTTAGCTGCCAAGAAGATCTACTATGTTCCAAACCACCAAAACCAGCTATTAACTGGATGGTATTCTCCACCCAATTCAGCCCTAAAACTGCAGCAGTTACATCTGCTATACATAAAAATTGGCCTGTCTTGAGCAGAGACAGAACGCTCCCTCCTTGCTTCAGGGAGAAACCTATGATCGCATATAGGTGAGGACGGAACCTGAGAGATCGATTCGTAAAGACTGATCCAGTACACTGCTACACACAGACTAGTAAAACCTGGTTACCTGAAAAACCACATGGATGCTACAGATGCCTCCATTGCACTACTTGTAGACATATGCTCACTGGGAAAACTTTCTGTCACCCACACACAAATCACAATATTATTATCAAGCACCGTTTAACATGTACCTCAGCATATGTTATCTATTTCATTGTATGTACCAAGATATTCATAAGGAAAACTACTACCGCTTTCAGAGAAACAAGTAATCATAAACTTCCATTCCTCAGGCTGTCCGCCATGGGTACAGCGACAAACCAGTAGCCTGTCACTTTGCTGAGACAAAACACACCTTGGCAAAACCGAACTAATTATTTTCCCTCCCTCTTCTACCACCCCTACCCCAGATATTATCCTCACTGTCAACAATACTACCATCACATAAACCCCTACAGCACGCTGCCTGGGGGTCACAATTGACCCCACCCTATCCTTCATTCCTCACATCCAGTCAATCTCCAACTCATGCCCCCTCCACCTCTCCAACATCTCTAGAATCCAACTCTTCCTCACCCGAGACACTACTACAATTCTAATCCAAACACTCATGTCCCGTCTTGACTACTGTAACTCATTACTAATTGGCCTTCCTCTCACCCAACTAACCCCACTACAGTCCGTAATGAACTCCACTGCATGACTAATCTATCTCACTCATCGATTCTCTAACACCAATCCCCTCTGCCAATCCCTACACTGGCTCCCATTAGCAAATTTAATTAAATTTAAAATTCTGGTGCTAACTTATAGAGCCCTCACTGCACACCACACACCCCCTATATGTCATCTCTCATTTCCAAATACACTCCCGCTCACCATCTTTGCTCTGCACATGACCTTCTCCTTTCTACAGCTCTTATTACATCCTCCCACTCCCGCCTACAGGACTTCTCCCGTGCTGCATCTCAGCTCTGGAACTCCTTCCCCCACCCCATCAGACTTTCCCCCAGCCTTCAGAAGCTCCCTGAAAACTCACCTCTTCAGGTAAGCATATCAACTACCTCCATAAATATCACCAAGAACCACCCCTTCCATGCACCACTGCACTCAATAGCACTTCTCTGTCCCACACACTGACCAGCAGTTCATGTGGCAGGAGGCACTTACACCCAGGAGCACTTACACCTTCTGTGTCCAACCTACCTTCCTCTAGACTGTAAGCTCTCACGAGTAGGGCCATCTGATCCTTCTGTTCTCCACATTTGATTTGTACTATTTAATATCTCTGTGTGTCTATTCCCTATTGTACAGCGCTGTGGAATACATTGGTGCTATATAAATAAAAAATAATAATGATACGGTAAACTCCATATGTACTGAATGAGCATGTGAGTTATCATTGTTTTGTGCGATTATCACCTACTCTGGATTTCATCTCAGTACTTCTCACAGAGTTCCCAGCTAATGGATGCAAGAATGGGACTCCATCAATAACATTTAGCCTTCAATGGGCTAACAATCAATCCTGTAATGGATTTACATATGATTTATTTTGGATTCCCTAGCCAGAGAAGCAATAATGGGATCTAGACTTTGTCCTTAGTCGGAGCAGCTAAAATGTGACTTCTACATACTATATTGTCACTTCTGGAATTTAGCTGGACTCCCTAGCCATTGAAGCAATGATGGGATTATATCTTCAGAACTTTGGTCTCTCCCCCTTAGCCATAGCTGCCATGATGGAAACAGAGATCGCTTTTCACCGTGCCCCCTATTCTTCTCCTTTCCAAAATAAACCTTTAGAGCTTTTGGATCACACGATGGATCTTTATGTACTCTGTGTAAGTTAAGACCTTATATATGAACTATGTATGTTAATTTACTCATTATACATTATTTGTGTGCAGCATTGTCCATTTTACTAATGTAAATCCTCATTTTATTATGACTGTTTTGAATCATATTTCTGTATCATCATATTAGCATCCAGTGATGTCATTTTTTCTATGACCTGCGTCACTATATATTTAGCTTTATTACTAACTCTCAGATATGCTCTAGTTGATTTTCTTATGGATTGTCCTGGATATGTCAGGTTTCCCTTTTTTAGGACCTTCATTAGCAATACTACTATTAGTCAGTATACCCACTCTTATCTTGTGGTCTGTTTGACCTCTTATTACATTATCTAGATTCAATTTAACACCATTAGAAATTTGTACTATTGTATGTTCATTTTTCTAGGTGTCCATGTTCATGTTTGTTACTTTTGTTGCCATTTCTGTGGACACTATAATATCAACCTAGTGGATACAATGTTAGATTGATCTCTTGTTGCATAATACTTGCTTTGATCCTTTGTATGGTTCTCTATGATCCATGAGCAGTGTATCTACCGACAGGTTTCCACTGGGATTATCTTGATATATGGTTCTTTTCCCAATAGTTACACACATATTTAATATATACAACACTCAGCGCACACAGTCATGGTATATCCATTATGAGACATATATGTCTCATAAATTGTCTGATTAGTGCCCTCTAATACCTCATTTCAAGCTGCTTATCCCTATGGTGCCCTGTATGAGACTGTCACAGTGTACGAATGCGAGCAGTGGCACCACAGGGTACTTTATGGGTTTATTGTCTTCATATTTATTTCATGTATATTCATGTACATCTCAGGTTATCTTTGTCCACATTGTCCTTCTGATTGATCCTCTATTTTTTGTTTATTCTTTGGGAGCACTCTGTTGTCCGTACTGTGCGATGCAGCGGAGTCCCGCTGTATTTTAAAGATTTAGACTCACATTTGATACCTAGCACATTTGTTCTCTTATATGGCCTTAGGTTTATACAGTTCTCTGCCTGTTTCCATGCTGTGCGATGTGGCGGCATCCCACCAGTAGTTAAAGGGATAGTAATACTTCGTTTTAACTTTATTTTATTTTGTAGGCATGAAAAAAACATGAAGAACGATATAAGTCTTATCTCTCAAACCTTTATGGTTTATGAGATATTCACAAGCAAAGTTCCCCTCCTGCCCCTTTTACCTAGTGTAAGCCATCTCTTCTCAGATGTGAGTCTGGTTGTATGACAGTACAGATAACAGAAGGGGACAATTTTCTTTGTATGAAAACAATGAAAGCCCTTCCCCCCTTGACAAGTTTTTCAGCTTTTTCCCTTATCTTAATTGAAGATTGTCCCTCTCTGCAGTCTACCTGGGCATCTCCCTTCTGATCTGGTTGAACAGGGGGGAATAATTTGTTTGTGAATATCTCTTAAACCATAAAGGTTTGAGAGATAAGACTTATATCATTCTTCATGCCTACAAAATAAAATAAAGTTAAAACGAAGTATTACTATCCCTTTAAGCACGTGACACATACTCTGACTTTATTTATTTTTACTTCTTTATTTAACATATTTTGTATTTTTTAATTGGTTTGCAACACATCAGATTTTCTAATATAAAGTCCACTCAGTCCACCTTCTCTATGTAGGCTTGCTCATGACAACATCGTGAGCCGACAAACTCCTGATAGAACATTACATCCATTTAAGACTATATCAACTGTAGCTACATTGTTTCATTGGTGGGTCACCCCGATTACGATAACACGCATTGGGGGTCCCCACCAATGATTTTGAAGTTAGATTGGTGGTCTTTCCAACTACTCCACTGTGGTCATATATATGTTGACTGCATCACCATTACGTATATGTCTTCATAAAGATGGAGGTGTCCACCGAAACATTGACTTTCTGTAAATAAATATAATTTATTTGCATTTTTTTGCCTCTGATTTTGTGAGTGCAGTTCATTATCTACTTTTCAACATTACTTCACCACCACCCTGGCCAATGCTTCTATTGTTGAGCGTGTGTATTTTCTGTACCACATATTACTATATATTTAGTGCTGCTTAGAAGGTAAATCAATAAACTTATTTTCTGTCGATTACCTGCACATGATTTAGATATTTAAAGTAATACTTTTCCATTTACAGCTATTCATGCCAGTGCAATTTTTTTTTCAGTGATTTAGCCTGAAAAGAATACTTCTGAAGGTGGAATAAATCATTTAGGTCACAGGCTGCATTCATTTCACATCATTTGCTCACTATTACTCACTAAAACAATAAACACTTCACTGCTTTAGATTTCATTGTATGGTGGTAATGGTCGCCAGGGTTTATTGTCCATTTAGCTTTCTTAGTGAAAGAAAACAGGATTAAGTTTTCTAATTTGTGATGGATAGCGCAAGGTCTAGCACAGGGGCAACTAGTCTCCGACATGGAGAAATTGTAATTATTTGATCCACTGCATGAGACCATTAAATCTATCAATGTAGTTTATAGCAGCAGGCCAGGGCTTGATGATTTCTGTGCTTGAATACAGGTGAATCAAAGACTTAGTCATTCTGATTCATTCACCTGTGCTCAACCAGGGAAACCTCAATTCCTGTTTGTGTGATCAAAGAAAGCAGGTTGTTAACCAATGCTGTATAGCAGGGTTGGGATGCTGAAGCACTCCAGGTGTTGAGGACTACCAGTATGTTGGAAGATGATGGGAATTGTAGTCCTCAACAGGTGGAGAGCTTCAGGTTGCCCATCCATTGTCTACAGAGAATGTTTTGAAAGCAGAACTGTTAAAGTCCATGGTTTATCACCAGGGCCAGATTCAGGCAAGACACTGGTGCCCTCAGAGCAGGATCATCCATTAGGGCAACCTAGGCTATTGCCTAGGGCCCAGGACAATATGAGGGGCCCTGGTTGCAAGAGAGGAATCACAGACAGAGACCTGCTGTTGCTGCCACAAACTTCTTGTGTCAGATGCCCTTTTAGTTGAAAGAGACCAGCACCATCCAGTTGCTCCCAATTCCGTTATAGCCAAAAAAAACAGTGTCAGAAGCACCAGATCAAAAGATGTGGGGTCCCAAAATGCTACCTTGCCTAGGGCCCTATGGAGCCTTAATCCATCTCTGGGTGCCCTTAGTTTTTCCCATGGCCAGACCAACACACATTTCACATGACCCCACTCCCATCCACTATTTCTTGACGGAGAAAATACCCTTGTCCTAAACCAAGCAAGGACAAAATAAAAAATCCAAGATCTCTCTAACATCCAGGGAGTTAAAGAATAGCCTGTAAATGGGATATATAACTGGTGCAGGGAAGCTGAGATTGCACTGGCCACACCCACAGTTCAGAATGAGGCAGCCCTCTAGGCAGTTACCTTCTCTGCCTATTGGGAAATCCAGCCCTGTCTACCACAGAACAGGTGTTTACTGATTCTTTATGGATGTAGTGCAGTAAAGTTGTATTAAGTTAAACAAACAAACTTGTCACAAGTTACTATCACATTCTATGGAAAACTGTAGCCTGAGGCTCACCTCTCCTATAGATGCAATAGAAAAAATTCCTGGACACTAATAGATAATGGATATAAGAAGATTGAAAAACAAGGGACAGTACAAAAGTCAGGAGAGGGCGAGAAGAACAAACAAGCCCATGAGATACTAGACTCCAAAGCATACAACTGAGAAGTGCAAACTAGGGGGTGGGGCAAGGGTCTGGGCAGGGGGCTTGCAATCGTATACGTGATGCAGACTGCATTAAAAGGCATATGAGATTTAGGGCAGTTTGTCTGCAAGGCATACATTTGGGCCAACCACGGATTGCAAGCTCTTTAGAACAGTCTGCAGAAGTCGATACGTGATTCAGGGAGCCTATACACAAAACAGTGAGTTGGAGCACTGTAGCAGTCAAGTGGTTAAATGCTCCATTTACATTAAGGGCAAATTAGGGAATTTTTATTTGTCCCTTATGGTGCAGCTAATTTGCATCAGAACTGGACATTGTTATATTCCTGAATACAGTCCTTTGGGCCATATGCACCAGGAAAAAGTTCATCAATTCTGAGGCAAAACTGCCCCCCCCCCCAGAATAAATAAAAAAAACAAACCACTGAGTTCAATTGGCCTTTTTAACCCCTGAAATGCTAGAAAGGTAGACCAATGTGTTGGAGGTCTTTCTCTTGCATTTATCCCCTTAACGACTGCCCAACCCAGGGATGGGTGGCCGTAGAGGACCACAGCACTTTTTTTTCGCATTGAATTCTGGAATGGCAGAGCGGTGTGCAGCCACGTTGCCATCCCAAAATTCCATGATGTGCCAGGACCGTCACTGGTCCTTAACACACATCCACAGATCATGATCCTGGCACGTCATCATTCGTTAAGGAGTTAAATGCCCTATTTAAAGGGATAGTAATGTTTTAAAATAAAAGTAGCGTTAATTAATCTTCATAGTATTCGGGCCATGGAGAGTGTTATTTCAACACTGTCAGAGTTGTAGTTCAAGAGTAATTGAATGATAAAGTATCCCTCTCCCGCCCCTTTTACTGGTGTAACACTGCTCACCTCAGAGCAGCAAGACTGTCCAGATGGATCACAGGCAGGGTTTTCCTTATGATCACAGTAAGAAGATTGTCCCTTGCTGTGAGCTGTCCAGACAAAAGAGCAGATTCCACATCTGAGGGGAGGCGGCTTACACAAAGGAGTGGGAGGGGGAATACTTTACCGTTCAATTACTCTTGAACTACAACTCTGACAGTATCAAATTAACACTCTCCATGGCCCAGATGAAGAATAATTGGAGCTGCTTTTTGTGAAACATTACTTTCTCTTTAACCCCTTAACACCATGTGAAATACTGAAGGACCGATGACGGTCATAGTACGTCACATACTTTTTACTTACAGAGCTCTACTGGGAGCGCTGGAAGTAAAAATAGGGCCTGAAATTGACCGCTCCAAGAACGGAGCGATCTCTATCAGGCCCCATAGTGACTCGCCGATACACGCAACAGGTCACGTGTACCGGTGCGTCGGCGTGCACCAACGCAGTCCTTATGGGATGGAAACGTCCCAGGACCGCCAGTCGCTAAGGGGTTAAAGACAGAGTTTTAAAGTATGTCTTTTCATGATAGATGACCTTTAGTACCCGCACTTATTACAGTCCTTGCATACATATAGCAGATTCCTTTACTAATGGCAATGCCTAGTGAATGCAAAAACTGGAATACATTGTTGCAAAGGATGGTTACCAGAAAAAAGAAAAGGGAACAAACATGCATTATCTGACTGGCAATGGAGAGTTCTACAACCTTGATGGGCAACACAAGGCCCTCTAGCCCCTGCCAGACTTCATTTCCCATCTGGTGTGGAACAAAGAGATTTGTAGTCTGGCAGCAGTTGGAGGACCCCAAGTTGCCCACCCCTGGTCTACAACTCTGGCCAGTGGCCCAAACTCTGTATTTTCTCTGTATGTATGCTGTACATAGCTGAACTGCAAATATTTCCAAATATATTCAAACTAAATTTGCACCATTTAACAAGAAATGCCTCAAGAAGAAGACAAGTTATTGTGCAATTGAAAAAGCAATCAATCAAATGTGTCCAGAGTGTTACACAATCCGCTGGAGTGTAATCAAGGTCAGCAGAGTAGGAACTATCTCCACTGTCAAGATCATTTACTCAAGAGAAAACAAAGAAAAACTCTCAGCGCCGACTCACATTAACTTAAACATTAGTTATACAGATTTAAATTGAAAAACCAGGTGAATATATATGAATAGCAGCAAGAAATGAGGAAGTCCTCCAAACTCCCCAAGACTAGACCCAAGCCCAAACAAAATACCCAGAGACAAGTCTGCGCTCCTCCATATAAATCTTCAGATGAGAACCCCGTGCCGAGCATATACTATATCACCAGCAAATTTGGGGTCTTTGTTGCATGGTTTGACCAAAGCATGTTGACGCTCGCCTAGTCTTGGGGAGTTTGGAGGACTCCCTCATTTCTTGCTGCTATTCATATATATTCACCTTGGTTTTTCAATTTAAATCTGTATAACTAATGTTTCTTTTGCTATTTGCATCCTCCTTTCTTTCTAGCTGCTTTTTCACTATTGCTTTCACTTTATATTTAAAAAATATATACTATATAATTAACCCCTTAACGACTGGCCGTGCAGGCACGCGGCGGTCACTAAAGGACCACAGAGCATTTTTTTTTTTTTTTTTTTTTTGACGATCGGACTCAGGGCTCCCCAAACGGTGTGCAGCCGCGCAGGGAGCCCTGAAATTCATGACGGTCATAGTACGTAATGTTTCCTTCAGGCACTTTTTACCCATGATGTACCATGACCGTTAAGGGTCGTTAAGGGGTTAAGAAATGTGTTTTGCACATGTGCTGTCACTTGCAGTGGGTCTTTTAACCCCTTAACCCTTTGAGTGCCAGAGGGGTACAGAATGCATTGCAAAGCAATGCATTCTGTACCTCTCCGGCACTCAAAGGGTTAACGACCCTTGACATAGTACGTCAAGGGTCAATCTCACTGAATGACCCATGACGTACTATGACTGTCATGGAGTCCCGGGCTCCCCCCGCGGCTGCACGCCATTCGGGGAGTCCGGGACTGGAAAAAAAAAAAAGTCCAGTGGTCCTTCAGTCATGGCGCTGATCCCCCAGTCGGTAAGGGGTTAAAGGCAATGTTTTGGCCTAGTGTTTGGACAGTCTGACCTGTGTCCCAAGGCAATTAAAGCTTTGTGCAAACCCCATGTGACCCATGGGGGTGGGGGGTTAGGTAACACAAAGGAGCCTGGGAGCTTTAGCCCCCATGTCCTGATGCCCCCTCCCCATGGGTCACTGAGGGCGAGTCCTAACATAAATTTGTTTGAAAATGTTTTGAATGTGTTCAATGTTTTTTAAAATCCACCTGATGCGTTATACAAGAAAAATCAGAGGTTTTTAACTTAGATAGGAATGGTTGTATGAAGAGTTAGGTACTCGCCTAATATTGGGGAGCCTTGGAGGGGCAGGCGAGCTTCAACATGCTTTGGCCAAACCATGCAACAAAGACTCCAAATTTGCTGGTGATATAGTATATGCTCGGCACAGGGTTCTCACCTGAAAATGTATATGGAGGAGCGCAGACTTGTCTTTTTATTTACTCAAGAAGCTGGAAGAGGCTGCTCTGCTCACCTCTCAGATTTTGCAAATTGTTTGGATTCAGTTTGTGAGTCATTTACTGTAATTACAAGACTAAGGGCCATATGCACTGAAACGTGGAGCAATTCTGGGGCATCCCAACAGTTTTAAGAGGACAAATAAAAAGGTAATAAAACCACAAGAGGTACGATGATCTCACACTAAGGCAGATACACCAAGTTAAAAAAAAAAAAAAAATGGGGAGATTCTGTGTCGAATCAACTGAACCATGGGGACAAATGGAAAATTCCCACAATGTCCACTCATTTAATGCATCTTTTAACCCTTTGAATGCTAGAGAGGTCTCCAACGCATTGCGGAGCAAAGGGGTAAAAATCTGCATTTAAATTAAATGGGAATTTTTGTTTTGCTTTCCCCAATCATTGCACTACTTTTACTTTGTACATCAGCCTCACTGGGAAAAAATAAAAATAGTTCATATTTGGACGTGCCCGCCCCCCCGGTCAAGTTTTTCACTCCCATGAACCACTGCAAAAGAAGACATTTCCATAATCATATCATTCAGGTCCTGCTCTCAGACAGCCCAATAACAAAAGGTCAGGCCCTGTTAGGCAAACCGCAAAACCCCAAATGCATGTTTTGGCCTTTAGAGGGCCTCTTCATTGAAGAGGAACTGGAAAATCTCTAGGCGTAAGGTGAGCAAAGGTACATGCTTGAGATTCCTTTCCACTTAGAGAGACAAAAAAACAAGAGAGATGTGACAAGCACAAATAAAATAGTATATTATTCTGTTTCGCTCAAGCAAGGGAGATTTGCCTGACATTTCGGAGATGGGCCATCAATGGACAGAAGCAGACTGATATGAATATGGGAATGTCTTCTCTATAATGGCCCAAGTGGGTGAAAAACTTCGCAGAGCAATGCCTGAGGGGACACCATCCCCATATTTTAACTACTAAGAGCTTTTTGTTCTCAGGGTGACCTTGAACCTTTCTACATGAAAGGGTATCCCAGGCATGGACACTTGCTCTCCTTGTTCACAGACATTAAACTGTTCTTCACTGACAAGGCCCATTAAGGCTCGATACGTACATTTTGGGGATTTGCTGTTCTTGTGCAGGGGAGATCTGCCTGACATTTCAGTGCAGGACTGTGGGTGGGTCCGCACAGTCTCTGTATTGGTAAAAAGAGAGTGAAAAACGTGACTAAGCAGCACCTGATTGGGCACCATCCAAAGAAAAAGTGATTCATGTACAAAATAACTGCAGATGAAATCTCGGACAAACCAGTTGCACCGCAGGGAATAACTAAAACTTTTTTATATGAGACTTTTAGCTCCTTCAATGCTTTACCACGTATTGCAGACCTTACTAGAATTCAAGGGGATCAAATCCATATTTACATCAATGCAAGTTTTAGTGTATTTATCATTAGTGCAGCTGGTTTACTCCAGAACTTCTCCTCAATTTTATTTATTTTTTTTTTTTTAAATAAGGCACTAAGTGTTGTTCATTCTTAATGGATTGAAATGGGCCTTTTGAAGGAGTAGTGAACCTTTATCTATCTATAAAATTATGTATCTCATATATATATATAATTATTATATAAATATATATATATATATAGACAAACACACACAAATCTAAATAATCTGCTGTGAGATTAGTAGCTGGGGGGGGTCCACAAGGTCTGATTTTTAATACAATGTAACTCTTTCAGTGCCACAAAGGTATCCAACACAATGCGTGGATACCTCTCTGGCATTCTAAGGGTTAAAAAAAACAAAAAAAACAAGGTTCACAGCATAGGATAAGCCATGCTGCACACCTGCTAGTTGCAAAATGAGTATTTTAGTATTACCTGTTAAATCCTTTTCTCTTAGTCCATACAGGTTACTGGTAACTTTGGGTAAATAATCTGCCCCTTTAAGTAGGTAGGAACAATTCTAGAAGTGAATGCAGGGGTGGAGCCTACCTTCTCTCCTGGGCTGCAGCTAGCCAATCAGCTCCAGTAAGATTTGAGACACTATACTAGACTAGATAGTAAGAACGGAAAGAAGACTCTTGTGAGCATGAACCTGAAGGACCCCCACGTTCTGCCACAGGAGAGCCAAGCATGGTCCCTTGACAGGGTGGGAGACCAGTAACCTGTATGGACTAAGAGAAAAGGATTTAACAGGTAAGACTAAAATCCTCTTTTCTCCGTCGTCCAATACAGGTTACTGGTAACTTTGGGATGTCCAACCATTGAGTTTCCCAGAGGCGGGAAGGAAGGCAAGGATCAGGAGCAGGGCCCCCAAAGTCACCAGAGTATATATGAGCCATCAGATCAGAGATAGCCCAACAATAACAAAGGAAGTGTCAAGGAAACTCAACAGGGATAACACCACCCCAGGAACACAACACACTGAACTACAGCCAACAGGGCTCAAAAGTGAAAGAGCACTGAAGAACTGAAAAGAAGATCCTAGACAGGCAAGACTGCCTCCAGTATCTTCCTCCCAAAGCTGGCATCAGCCGATGCCAACACATCAACACGGTATGCACAGATGCCCAAGTGGCAGCCTTGCACAACTGATCAGCTGAGGCCTGATTTTTGTAAGCCCAAGAAGCCCCAATGGATCTTGTAGGACCCTAAAGGGAACAGGCTTCTTCCTTAGCACGTAAGCCTTATGAATAGTGGACTTAATCCAAGACGCAATGGTCACTTTGGATGCAGGTCTCCCTGCCCTGAGACCCTGTGCAACATGGGTGTCACGGTTTTATTGAATGCTCAGACAATTTGGTTAAGGTAAAACAATGTAGCTTTATTAAATGTTAAAGAACAGAAATGCCCTTCACAGGTCCAGACCCAGACAGAGGATAAGCTCTTCTGGATCTGACACAGGTCAGGGTACAACAGAGACAGGTATGTACAAAATAACAGTAATGCAGAGTGTAGAACTGGAACAAAACCTCAGCAGTACTGGCCAGGAGGTGCCCTAGGTGAGGTAAGTACTGCAGGGTAGAAAATCCCAATGGAACAGGGAGACAGTAGAGACTGCCGGACTTGCCCAGAACCAGGTATAGGCAGCCCACGTGACGGCTCAAATCACTTACTCGGAGGTTATGCCTGGAGGCAACTGGAATAGGCACAGACTTAATGGTAGTGCAACCGGAGGCAATCGTGAGGCACAGATCGAACAGCGCAACCGGAGGCAACAGTAATAACAGGCTGAGTATAGCGCAACCGGAGGGCAATCGTAAGTACAAGCAGTACAGCAGCGCAACTGGAGGCAACGGGAAGGTACCGGTAGCTAGTAGCGCAACCGGTGATAGCTGTACAGCACAGGCTGTATAGTACCGCAACCGGAGACAACGGAAGGGTGCAGGCTGAACGGTAGTGCAACCACAAGTGACCACTAAGGCACAGGCTGTATAGTAGCGCAACCAGAGGCAACAGTGAGGCAAGGCTGTATAGTAGTACAACCAGAGATAACCGTTAAGGCACAGGCTGTCTAGTAGCGCAACCGGAGGCGGAGGCATCGGATAGGTGCAGGCTGAAAGGTAGTGCAACCACAAGTGACCGCTAAGGCAAAGGCTGTATAGTGAGCAACCGGGCAACCGTAGAGCAAATGGCTATAGGACACGAGACCGGAGGCAACAGGGACACTAGCGGTAAAGCTAATGTTAGGCGAATAGCCAATGAAGAAACGGTGCTCTAGAGAGCGGAGGTCAGCCAAGGCCTGGATTAGTACACAGAGAGCGGAGTCAGCCAAAGCCTGGATCGGTACATAGAGAGCGGTAGTCAGCCAAAGCCTGGATCTGTACAGAGAGAGCGGTAGTCAGCCAAAGCCTGGATCGGTACAGAGAGAGCGGTAGTCAGCCAAAGCCTGGATCGGTACACAGCGAGCAGTAGTCAACGGAATTGGTCACGGGAATCGTAGTCAGGCAAGCCGGGTCGTAAACAAATAGGGCAGCGAAGACAGGAGCAAGGTCAGACGAAACCAGATCATACGCAGAACAGGAACACAGCAACAAACGTCTGGTCAGGAACACCACGAAAGGGCACCGGTATAGTGACAGGAGGGTGTATATAAAGGCAAGCTCTGGGAGGGGTTGAAATCCCAGAGCCAATAAGCAGCAGCCATGGTAAATCCGGAAGTAAGAATGTCACTCAGGCAGAATCACGGGCACCGTGATAATGGGTATGGGAGGAAAGATGCAAGCCAGAAGAAATAACCAAGGAATAGACATGGCATCCGCTGCTAGAATCAGAGGATCCCTCCAGTGAGAGCAGAACGTTGGAATCTTCTGGTTGTGTCTTGTCGCCATCAGGTCGATGCATGGAAGACCCCACCTCTAAACAATGAGGTTGAACACCTCTGGATGCAGTTCCCACTCTCCACTGTTCACTGTGTTTCGACTGAGGAAGTATGCCAGGACATTGTCTACGCTGCCAATGTGAACTGCGGATATGGCAGGAACATGTTCTTCTGCCCAGGACAAAATAGCCTTGACCTCTAAGCAAGCTGTGAGACTTCTTCTTCCATCTTGCTTGTTGATGTAAGCTACTGCAACGGCGTTGTTGGACTAGACCCAGACTGAGCAGTCCTCCAGCTGGCACATCCAGTGGTGAAGAGCATTAAATATCGCACGAAGCTCCAACACGATGATGGGAAGGAGAGATTCCTCCAAAGACCACCGCCTCTGAGCATTCAGGTGACCCAAAACCGCTCCCCAGCCGGATAGGCTGGCATCCATCGTCACCGTGGTCCAGAAGGACACCAGGAAGGGCTTGCCCTTCAGCAGATTGGAGAGGTTGAGCCACCATGACAGACTCAGTACCACATGAAGAGGGAGGGGCACTGACATCTTCAGGAGGTCCGGTTGACCCCTGCACACCTGGATCACAAACCTCTGGAGTTCCCTGGTGTGAGCCATGGCAAACAGGACTGCTACTATGGTGGAAATGAACTTTCCCCACTGGAGAGGACAACTTCTTGGCTGGAACTTGATCATGAGCCAGAACAGTGGAAACCCTGTGGGCGATCTGGTGAGTCACCTCATCCATGAGAAACACCATGCTCTGCTGAGTGTCGAAGAGAAGGCCCAGGAAGACTAGTCTCTGGGATGGGACAAGATCCAACTTGTCCATGTTGAGGATCCACCCGTGATGGATGAGTGTATGAATGCAGTCCTGGACCTGCTGATGAAGGAGTTCCGGAGCAGGGGCTTTCAGAAGCAGGTCATCCATGTATGGAGTGACTCTGATGAAGTTCCGATGGAGGACAGACACCAAGGCTCCCAGGACACGACTGAAGACTTGAGGAGTTGTAGTCAGACCAAAGGGAAGAGAAGAAAACTGAAAATGCACTTGGTCGCAAGCAAATCTGAGGTACTGCCGGCTCTCTGGATGAATGGCAAATGTGCAGATACGCGTCCTGAAGATCCGGAGAAGCAAGGATTTCCCCAGGGGACATGGCAGCAATCACTGTGCTTAGGGACTCCTTTGTGGTCAAGACTCATTATCACCAGGAGTTGAGATCCTTCAGGTCCAAATTGGAAGACAGCCGCCATCCTTCTTGGAAACCACAAATAGGTTTGATTAAAAACCCAAACCCCTGTCCTGAACAGGAACCGGTTCCAGAACCTCCTTGTCCAGAAGGGCCTGGATGGCGCAGTTGAACAGGCGGCGTTTCTCTACACCCCAAGGTGTCTGAGAAGGGACAAACCGGAAGGGAGGAAGAGAGGTGAAAGGGATCCTGTACCCTTCCCCCACCACAGGCAAAACCCATGGATCCACCACTGAGTCTTCCCAGACGCTGTGGTAGTTACGCAGATGGCCACCCAAGGCAGAGTGGGGACCCGGGTTAGGCGAGTCATGCCGAAGATGGCTTGGAAGCCTTGGGCTTGGTGGAGGCCTTAGGCTTCCATTGTTGTTTGGGCTTGGAGGAGGAATATGGAGCTGAGGGAACCACCTGGTACGCCGGACATGTCTCAGTCTGGAAGGAACGAAAAAGCCGATTATGCTTGATAGGCCTCTTCTTCCTAGAGTCCATAGGCAGAAGGGTACTCTTGTCCCATGTGGCCTCACTAATCAGATCTTTCAGGGCACTTCTCTGTTTGGGCCAGAACTTAAAGGGCAACGAGAGCAATGCTTTCTTAGAAGCAGTGTCAGTAGACCAGATCTTGAGCCAAAGAGCCCGTCTGGCAACCACAGACATGGAGGAAACCCTGGCCACCAAACGGATAGTATCAAATAAGGCAGCAGATATGTAGTGCTGGGCCTCAGAAATGTTAGCAAGTAGCTGCAACATATCAGCAGTAGGAGCTCCCTGAAAAGCAGCAAGAGTGAGCTGTTCAGTCCAAACAGCAATGGCCCTATTAACTCAGGTCGCGGCACATGCTGGACATAGGGAAGTGCCAGCGGTGACAAAAATAGACTTGAGGAAAGCCTCAAGTTTCTTGTCAGTCCAGTCTTTAAGAGCAGAAGCATCAGCAACTGGCAAAGCAGTGGACTTAGAAAGCCTAGAGACAGGTGCATCCACCTTGGGGGATGAACCCACTGAGCAAGCTCCACATCCGAAAAGGGATAAAGCTTGGCAGATTTCTTGGAAACAGAAGTTTTTCTGTCCAGAGACTTCCACTCATCAGGCACTAAGCGGTCAGGAGTGGGGTTAGGTGGAAAACAAGTATGGGGCCTCTTAGGCTCCTGAAATACATCAGAGGGATCTGAAGAAACCTCTTGAACCAAGGGAATATTTAGGGTGTTTAAAACAGCCCTGATCAGGCCCTCATCCGAGGGATCCCCAAAGAATTGAGGGGAGCCCACAGCAGAACATTCCTCATTGTCAGAATCCACCAACAGTTCCTTGTCAGAGGAATCGGATATGTCAGGTACTCCCTGCGGTTTTGGCAGGGAAGATCTGACAGAAGTAGGGGTCTGCCAGGAGTGGAAGACCCCCTGTAACTGGGATGGAAAGAACTGTAATGTAGACAGGAGGTCTCTAGTAGCAGCCTTAAACTCTTGTACCCAAACTGGCTCTAATGCATGGCTGGAGGTCCCTGGGGGAGACTCAAGGACATCAGAACATGCTGGGCATAAGTGACCTGAGAATTCTCTAGGTAACCCTGAGTTACATGAGAAGCAATGGGGGCACAGAGACCCAAGCATCCTTAGTCTTAGGTCTGGCCCCAAGCTCCAATGGATTAGACATTCTCACAGTGTCAAAACGTTAAAGTATAAGGTATCACCCAAATACAGTGAGTATGATTAAAAGTTCACCCCAGAAATTGCTAAAATACACTGATCTGGCAGGCACACCTTAAAAGTGTGGAACACAAATTTTGCAGAGTTGTAACTCAGAAGTAAATGTGCACCAAACGTTACTAAAACAGGTCACTAGACCCCATAAAAACTGAACCCAGTAAGGAAAGTGCCAACAACCCCCCAAAAGATGCTAAACCAGCAGCCAAAGGGTTAAGTTTACCACAGAAACTTGCTCCAAAACACCCAACAGACATACAGATAATGAGTGCAGGAGTGTGCAATAGGAACTCCAAAGGAAAACCCCTGTGCGGAGGTGCACTGTGGGACATGTGGACCTTCAGCACTCAAAGGGTTGCTCACCTTACCTGCAGATCTTCTGTCTTCAGATTATTATGTATTAAGAAGAAGCCTCAGTGGGCAAGTCCTGAGGAAATAACTTGAACCCAAGATTTTACCCATTTTCTCTAAGACCTCCTGTACAAAAGTCCTCCCATACATACAAAAACAGAAAAAAGGAAAAGGCGCCCACAAATCTAAGTGTAGACTGTATTTCAGAAATATAACACCTCCACCTTCTTCAAACATGTTCTCCTTCACCGTGCCAAATAACACCTATGGATCTGTGTTAATTGCACTCACCTTCAAGTGAGGCAAAACCGGCCTCTCAGTGTGGATTGCCTTCACTGGATGACCCCCAGTGTTGGTTTCTTTACAGAATACAGCTCCCCGTATTATCCGCTTTCCACTCCACCTTGTGTTCCGCCCAAAACTGAAATGGGCTAGAGTATATTCCCTCTATCTAGGGTAATACTAAGTGGGGGCCTATACTGGGGTAAGTTGCTGAAAATAAGAAACACTGACACTAGATAGATGCAAATATCATCTTATGTATTGGGGTAATCCTATAAAATATATAAAAGTTTATAAAAATATGCAATATAAATTTACTACTCGAGTACAATGTAAACACAGAACTTGCTGAAAAATAAACATAACTGAACTAACCACCCAAACCGTTTCTCAGTTAACACTGCTTCATCAGGGGTTTCGATATATTACAGTTCAGACCACTTAAATACCTTTGGAACATTTGATTCTCCACCAAACCACCGTTTCAGCAACACCTCCAACCACACCGAGAATCCTAACTTCTTCCCTCAAGTTCATGGGCAACTTCCGCACTCCAAGCCTCGCTATGGGACTAAGATCATGGCGTCCCTTCCATATTACGTTCAAAGCAGCTAAACTAATGCCCGTGCGCAGGGGAAACACAAAGTCTCGTTACTAATGACACCACAACATTTCTTACTATCATCATAGTTACTCATCCGTAGATTTTATTCCACCGAAGGCCAATGTATTTAACCTTTAAGCTCCAGAGCAAAGCTGCATAGAACTCATGCTTCCAGGAAATCCCTCCACCACTATATCCAATGGTATATTAATATAATACCACTCCATAGTAGTAGAAGTGGATCATCCCCACAAAATTATTATATAACACTGAGAACAAGACTAAAATACATATTACAGATATATTTTCTATTAATATATTATGCACAAACATACTTACAGAAACATTTCTAACTCTATATCTTCATTTAGTCCTAAGCTATGTATCCAGTAGAATTCTCTTTTACATAAAATTTGGAACATCCTAGAGACTGACACTCTATACCTTTAACTTTAAACCCATGCTCTTTACCAATTTTACATATATTAAAATTAGTTGAACAGCCCGTTACACGAGCCACAGTGCCACTGCCACCTGGTCGCGGGCCAGTCACGCGCAGTAGAGACTGCCCGCGCCACGGCGGCGTGGGCAGTCTCTACTGCGCATGACTGCAGCACGCGCAGCAGTGTGTACTGCGCATGTTGCGGCGTTATACATGATTTAGCAAATTATTATATAGGATGTCTTGCAACATTCAATTCATTATCTTTTCGTTACGATGGACCTCTTATGTTCCCCAATTCTATTGCGTAATTTCCTAACAATGCGCCCTATATATAGCTTTCCACACCCGCAGGAAATCACATATATAAGAAACTTACTATTACAATTAATAAATAAATTAATTAAATAAATTCATACATTGTTTGATATGATATATCTTGGAATCTTTACTGCTGCTAAATTGTTTACTCCCTTGTTCCATATTTTTACAAGCTAAACATCTTTTTTGTTACATTTGTAATTCCCTACCATATCTGATAAAAAGTTTTTTGTTGTTTCCAACTGTATTTGATTATTTTTAGGCCTACTTGGGGCAACATAACCCGTCATGTTTTTGCATTTTTTATAAATTATTTTTGGAAATTTCCTATATCTTGCCCTAATAACGGGTCCTGTTGTAAAACTTGCCAATGTTTATTAAATATTCTTTCCATTCTTTTTGCATGTACATTATATTGGGTAATGAACATGACCTGACACTCTTGTATCTTTCCCTTATTTCCATTCTTATTTTTCTCTTTGTTTGTATCAGTATTTATATGTGTATGATTATTTATATTTCTCCCTTTCTTTTTTAATAGATCTTCCCTTTTTAATACAGCGGCTTTATCAAAGGCTTTTTGTACCATTACAGAATTATAACCTCTCTCAACAAAATTTTCCTTTAGTTCTTTACTCTACTACAAAATCCTCAAAATTGCTACAGTTTCTTTGTAGCCTGTGATACTGGCCATATGGCACATTATTAAGCCACCTAAGAAGGTGACAAATTGAGGCTTATATATAAGGGTTTCTAGCAACTTCCTTCTTATAGATGGTGCTTTCTATATTAGCATCTATTGAAATAGAGAATGACAAATCTAAAAATTGGATTTCTTCTGAACTGATTGTATAAGTGAGTGAAATCCCATTGTGCAATAAAGTGCTCCAGTGATTCTAACGTGCCATCCCAAATCAATCAATAATATTGTCAATGTACCTACCATAGAGCACCAGGCTGCCCCCCCATCCGCCTTGGGATAGACCTTCCCATAAATAGTTTGGTGTATGAGGGGGCAAACCTGGTGCCCATGGCAGTACCTCTAATATGCAAATAATCATCACCCTGAAATTCAAATAAATTATGTGTCAGAATAAATTCAATGCATAATAAAATAAATTCCTTTTGAGCTATGTGCATCTCTAAATCTCCATCTAAAAAGAATTTAACTGCTTGCAGACCTAAATCATGGCGTATGGACGTATACAGTGCGGCAACATCCAATGTTGCCCATCTGTATTGATCCCTGCACCATTTAAACCCTGACAGCTTCTCAAGAATATGTTGCGTATCCCTCACATATGAGGGTAATTGTTTAACATATTTTTGAAGGAAAATATCTATATACATAGAGAGGTTAGAGGTGAAAGCACCGATCCCCGATGATGATGATGATGAAGCAGTGTTAACTGAGAAACGCATTGGGTGGTTAGTTCAGTTAATTTATTTACTTTTTAGCAAGGTCTGTGTTTACATTGTACTCGAGTAATAAATTTATATTGCATATTTTTATATACTTTATATATTTTATAGGATTACCCCAATACATAAGATGATATTTGCATCTATCTAGTGTCACTTAGTGTTTCTTATTATCAGCTACTTACCCCAGTATAGGCCCCCACTTAGTATTACCCTAGATAGAGGGAATATACTCTAGCCCATTTCAGTTTTGGGCGGAACACAAGGTGGAGTGGAAAGAGGATAATGCGAGGAGCTGTATTCTGTAAAGAAACAGACACTGGGGGTCATCCAGTGAAGGCAATCCACACTGAGAGGCCGGTTTTGCCTCACTTGAAGGTGAGTGCAATTAACACAGATCCATAGGTGTTATTTGGCACGGTGAAGGAGAACACGTTTGAAGAAGGTGTTATATTTCTGAAATACAGTCTACACTTTCACTTAGATTTGTGGGTGCCTTTTCCATTTTTCTGTTTTCGTATTCCCAATGATTCATTCCAAAGTTATTACAGTCCAATTGTATTCTTTATATACTACCAATAGTAGCACAGCAAAACAAACACATACTTTGTGCCATCCACACACACACAAACAGTCATTAAGCCATACATGCACACACTCACTAATCTTGATATAGGTGCTAGTGAGCACCAAAACTTTGACTTCACAATAAATACACTATTTTTTGCTCCAATGCTGCTTTCTTTATCCAATGTTGCCTTCTTTGTAAGTCCAGAGTGTGCGGTTTTGCTTACATTATATATTCAAATACACACACACAAAGACTGTCACACAGTGACTACCGCACACACACATAAGCAGAGTGACTTATCCTTCCTGCAGCCATGGGTAAGAGGACATGGTGAAAGAGGATGCAGGGAAAGGGGAAGGTGGGAGAGATAAATGGTGGACAAGAAGAAGTGATGAATGGGAGGACAAAGAGAAGGATGCCATGAATGGGATGAACGGTGAATGGGAGGGTAAAGAGGATGCTGCTGCAAATGCAGAGTAAGGGAGGAAGAAATACACAAGGTGGCAAACAATGGTGTATATTGTTACTGCGAGGTCCCTACAGGGCTTTCGACAGTAGTGGCCAGGGGGGCTAGCAAAATCTCTTTGAGGTCCCTGCAATGCTTCTGATAGGCGTGGCCAGGGATTTTACCTTCCTGGCCACTCCTGTCAAAACCATGCCCCCAGTTATATACCTATCGGAGAGATGTTATGCAGGATGTTAGCAGATCTCCTCCTTACTGCTGCCCTGGGGTGTGTGTGGTACAGACACTAAATCTCATAATGTTATTATGTATTCCTCTACTGAGTTTTGCACTAGCTGAGTGACACTGCAAGCTGATATGAAGGGTTTTGTCTGGACTGCCAGAAAAGTTTCCCATTTTAGTGTATAAGTAGTGTCTCTGCACCCGAGATGCAAAACCATACATTTATCTATATTCAACCTCCTTTGCCATATATCTTCCCATTCCATTACTAGCATTGGCTAGGAAAGACTGTGTTGATAATCCTCAATGGTGGTGATCAAATAAGGAAACAACAAGAGAGACAGAAGTGACAGTCCACACAGCGGAGGATGTAGAGGTCACAGAGCGTAGCTAATCAAAAGACAGAGTGTGATTTCCGATGGGAAGTCTTGTAAATGCATTGCAGAGTTTAACCTTATTAAAGAGACCACTTTTAGATGGGTTATGTTCTGTAATGCTTCTGTACTTGGAAATGCTAGAAGGTACTAGTTGTAAAAAGATATGATACAACCTAGGCACATTTTAATTATCTGTTCAACAAGCTAATCCCCTGTTAAGGTGACAGGTACACTTAAAAATGTAGTTATGATGAAAAAGGTGTTACAATATACAAAATTTATGAAAGGTGGATCCTGCCTTGGAAGTTTTAAACGCAGGGAACTGATGTAATACAAAATGGAGTCATTTTGGAGTGAAACAAGTGAATCTTATGGAGCAAAAAAAAACCCCAAAATGCCCATTGTGTTAACACTGAGTTCTCTGCAATGCGTTGCATACCCCCTGGCACTTAAAGTGTTGAATGGCAATTATCATATTTTACTGAGTGTGGTTCTATGCGAGTTGCACATTACGGCACAAAAACTATTCCTGTCAGCCACTTGTGGGTATTCAGAAAGCTGACACCCCCTCCCCCACAGTTGGCACTTGTTGGAATGCAACCTGGAAGCTTGTGGCTCCCATTTAAAAGTTTTGCTGGTTATAATGCAGCCTCAATAGATTCTTAATGTTGCAAAGCCCTTCTCTAGGGTCTATATGGGCTGCACAAACACACACACCAAAGAGACTGGAAAGTGAGACTTCAAAGTCTCTCAGCTTAGTCTCTCTCATGGGGCCAATAAGGGAGCACTGGGGTCTCTGTTCAGCCCCCCATTCTGCAGATCCGGCTTCATTGGCAAGAGCTGCCAGGAGAGAAGATAGGCACTATACAAGTGATTGCTGCCATTTAAATTGGGCTTTTAATCCTGCCAATGCTAGAGAGCTCTCCAGTGCATTGCTTTGCAATGTGTTGGATACCTCAACAACATTCAAGGGGTTAAAAGCTGCATTTAAATCCATGGGAACGTTGGGAATTTGTATTTTTTCCCTGTGACATAGTTGGTTTACTATTCTTCTTAGAACATCAAAGTGGGGTTAATTTAATTTGGTGATCCCACACCAATTGTATAGGGCTGGCCTACAGAGCTTGCAGGAATTAGAGGGATAGGTAGGGGGACACTTTATCATTCAATTACTCTTGAACTACAACTCTGACAGTATTGAAATAACACTCTCCATGGCCCAAATACTATGAAGATTAATTGGAGCTGCTTTCATTATGAAACATTACTATCCCTTTAAAGGTTTAATTATAGTGGAGGCTGTCTGCAAGTATGCACTGAAGAGCTCATACACGCTAATGCAGTAATTCTCAATCTTAATTTGTTCAGCGCACCCTAGATTTTTCAGGGTATCTCTAATATTTTATATGTCGTCTGTCAAGGGCATTATGAATGGTACAAATTATTTATAGTTATTCTTAGGTCTCCTGTAAGAATAACAAAAACAAACAAATATACATCTTAACCTCAACAGTCACCTTTCGTAAACATCTTTACAGAAACTGTAACTCTAAGTGAATGTCTATGGCACCGGAAAGTTCCACTGCACCCTGGAAGAACCACTGTTCTAGTGCACACACTGGAGTGCAGGTACTGGCTACATCCAGCACTGCAGCATTACTGGCTGCGTCCAGCATTGCAGCATTACTGGCTACATCCAGTGGAGATGCAATGTCGAAATTGTTCCTTCCTTCCGTTTACTTTTGTGTATGTGCACTCAAGATGTTGTGTGATTGTATACAGAATGAATGGCACCCGAGGAGATCTAATAATTATGACGTTAGGTAAATGCAGTAATCTGTTTGCTTAGATATTCTGTTATGAAAATGTATAGACAATCACAAACCTATTTTTTTTCCACCAATTAACTATTACAAAGTTTAAGAAAACTGGTCACATTAACCTTTTGAGCGCCAGAGGGTTACACAACGCATGCGTTGCCTACCCCTCTGGCACTCAAAGGGTTAAGGCGAGACCGTCAACAACAAATAGGTGATTTTGATAGCACTATCAAAACCATCTAGATTTATGTTGGCCATTTTATTTAACCCTTTGAGTGCCAGTTGTGTTGCAATGTGTTAATACCTCTGGCATTCTTCTTAGAACATCAGTGGAGTGAATATAGTTTGGTGATCCCACACCAATTGCCCATGGTATAGGGCTGGCCTACAGAGCTTGCAGGCATTAAAGGGTTAAAACAATAGTTTATGAGATATTTAGCTTTATATGCGAGTCAGTCAATGCAAATCTGGCAGTCCAGCGTGGCACATACCAACGTTCCACACTGTAATGGCTGCTACTTCCTGCTCTCCAAACACTTGCTCATTTGCATAAACTGAGCTAAATATCTCAGACTAATTTTTTTAAATAAAAACGTTAAAGGGATAGTAATACTTCGTTTTATCTTTATTTTATTTTGTAGGCATTAAAAAACATGAAGAATTATATAAGTCTTATCTCTCAAACCTTTATGGTTTAAGAGATATTCACAAGCAAAGTTTCCCCTCCCGCCCCTTTTTCCTAGTGTAAGCCATGTCTTCTCAGATGTGAATCTGGTTGTGAGACCAGACAGATAACAGCAGGGGACAATCTTCTTTGTATGAAAACAATGAAAGCCCTTCCCCCCTTGACAAGTTATTCAGCTTTTTCCCTTATCTTAATTGAAGATTGTCCCTCTCTGCAGTCTACCTGGGCACCTCCCTTCTGATCTGGCTGAACGGGGGTGGGGATACTTTGCTTGTGAATATCTGTTAAACCATAAAGGTTTGAGAGATAAGACTTATATCGTTCTTCATGTTTTTTTTAATGCCTACAAAATAAAATAAAGATAAAACGAAGTATTACTATCCCTTTAACTAAGTTTGCCACCTTTTCTTCAAAAAAAATACCGGCCATGGCATTCCCTCCATAGACTTAACAGTGGACAGAAGCCAATTTTTTTACCGGCCTGCCGGTAAAATACCGGCTGGGTGGCAACCCTAACAACATAATATACAGGTGGTTTGAAAGTCCTTTCAAATGATCCTACCATAACATCTTGAGTATAATAAAAACATTTTTCCCTTTTGTCAACTCAGTCAAAGTGTGGGATGGGGGGGCATATTATACCAAAGGGAAAAAAACAGCCTGGTAGAATGTCTGTCTAGTCGGTGGCATCTGTGAATTTGCCATCTGTCTCTTGCCTGTTTTTCCAAATAAAAGTCACGTGTTTGTTACAAAGTGAAAGTAAAACTGACTAGCCATTTGTAGTATAAATAGTTTTTGAGAAATTAACTATTTGTTGTTGGCAGAGTGTGACATATTATGAGAATATCTATGATGGGCCAATATTACCAAAATCTGTTCTATGAATGAATCTAGACAAGTCCACAGACTGGATGCATTTTTTATAGTATAGTGAGTGATACATTTGACCCTGAGCAGAACAAATTGACATACTGTCCCACACTGTGCCACCAAACACAAACAGTCATTTCTGAAAAATTATTTATTTTACAGATTAATGGCAAGTATAACATACAGGAATATTTTAATTCTCTGCACAACCAACTACACTTTGGGTGACAGGTCAACATTAAAGGAAGAGCTCGGTGGGGGGACCTGAGTTATGTCCATGGTTTGTAGGGACAAACTTATGTATCAGATCAGATCTGTCCTCCTATGGTAATTTACATTTAAAGGGTTAGTAATGCAAATATATTAAAATATGTCACATTGCAGCTATAAGAAAAATAAACTAAACTACCCCAGTCTCATCTCTCAAACCTTTATGGTGTGAGAGATATAGAAGGCTACAGCTCTTCAGCAGAGCCGAAATAGCACAATGTAAGAAGAGATACTCCATCGGAACGGTCTACAAAGTGTGCCTGGTTTGCAAGCACACTTTGTAGACCATTCCAATGAAGTATTTATTTTTACATTGGTTGTTTCAGCTCTGCCAAGACCCGCTTGCTTGTCCCGGGACCATGATATCCTGCCGTCAGCTTACAGCTGACGTCAGGGAAAGTGGAGGGAGAGGGGAACTGTAGCCTTCTATATCTCTCTCACCATAAAGGTTTGAGAGATGAGACTGGGGTAGTTTAGTTTATTTTTCTTATAGATGCAATATGACATTTTTTAATATATTGACATTACTAACCCTTTAATGATAATCAGTAGGCAATTGCCTAGCTAGCGATATAGCTGTGCTGGCCACTCCCACATTCAGATTTGTGGGTGTGGCCAGAGCATTTTCTAATGCCCCTACACCAGGCTCCTGTTTATGGTAGCTAGATTATTTACTAGTTTACATACCCCTTTTACCCGTTATTATTTAACCACTTGGATGCTAGAAAAGTACTACAAGGCATTGTGTAGCCATAGGATTTTTGGGTTATATATTGTAGGCTACATGTAGTTGCTATGCCAAGCAACAATGAATGGGATTAAGGGTGGAGTCAAGTGAGGAATGGGGGTGTGGCAAGTATACACTGAGTGCCTTAAAGGGTTAGTAATGTCCAACAAAAAGATTTTGCATATAGAAGAGCTTAAAAAGCTGAGCTATATGCAAAAAACCGTCTCTCTCAAACCACTATGGTTTAAGAGATACAGGTGTTTAAAGTTCGCTGTCTCTGACTGACAGCTGTAAAGAGGTCAGCAGGAGATCCGTGTCAGTCGACACGGAGGCGCTTGAGAAGTGGCGCAATCTCGTTATTTACCATGAATCCCTTCGTTGGAATGGTCTAAAAACGTATGCCTGGTTTTCAAGCACACGTTTTAGACCATTCCAGTGAAGGGATTCCGTGTAAGTAACGAGATCGCGGCACTTCTTAAGCGCCTCCGTGTCGACCGACACAAATTTCCTGCTGACCTCTTTACAGCTGTCAGTTGGAGACAGTGAACTTTAAACGCCTGTATCTCTTAAACCATAGCGGTTTGAGAGATACGGTTTTTTGCATTTAGCTCAGCTTTTTAAGCACTTCTAAATGCAAAAAAGTTTTTGTTAGACATTACTAACACTTTAAATGTAAATCCATGCCTGGGAATGCATAGGACAATTTCTAATAATCCCATGAGATGTATAAGGAAGTGTGTGTAGAATACAAAGCCTGGACAAAAACACCAATGATTGTACAGAAGATTTGCACACAGTGGTCAATTATACATTCGTAACATATATACAGATACACTCATGTTTGTTAGGTGAAAATTCTACCCAATTTTAGAAAGACGTACTCTATGTGGTCCTTACATTTAACTCTTTGTGTGCCAGTGGGGTATGCAACGCATTGCAAATCCCCTCTGGCACTCAAAGGGTTAATGGATGCCCTTGTAACGAGGAACAGAAAAAAAACAATGGATATGTTTGTGATTGTCACTGCTGGCAATATCCTGAAAACCACTGATTTCCCAGCTCCGAGCAAAAGCAGAAGATTGTATTGTCTGCACAATAGTTGAACTTTCTGGTACCCAGAAGACAGAGCCCTCTGTTATGTGAAAGTAGGAGGACTCCAATGACTAACATACCGGGGAAGTTCAGTAAAAGCCATAGGTACAAAGTCAAAGAGGAACAATTCCATGGCAAATCAACTGCACCATACTGTAGAAACATTACATGTTGTTAATGATGATTTTAACCTCTTAATCCTTTCGTTACCAGATAAGCATAAAAAATATTGCTTTGCAATGTGTTACAACCCCCCCACACACACATATTTACATGTTAACCCTTAAAAAGGACCAGAGATGCATTGCACATTGGAATGTTTAAAAAAAAAAAAAAAAAGAAGGGGAATCCCTACGAATTTGAAATTGGATATATATGCATTTGATTGAAATGGGTGTGCATATCCATTCACTGTAATGTGAAGGATGGGTGTAGAAATATTTACAAGTTGGTTACTAATATATACAAGGATCCATTAACCAAATTAAGATTGATGAAGAAGATTTCAGAAGGAATTTAAATTAACTAAAGGGACAAGGCAAAGGTGCCCTCTGTTGCCCTTGTTTATCTCTATGGGTATTGGGTAAGGGTATTAGGCTCAGGCACAGAGGTAGAATTTAATCAAAAGGATTGATTTCATTATTTGCAGACAACATGATGGTCTGGTCATCCTATATAATAATTCGCTAGGATGTTTGTCAGAAGCCGTCATGCGTAGTAGAGACTGCCCGAACGCTCAGAATGCTGGGAGTTCTGTGGTGGGAGCATGGAATGCTGGGAGCACGGAATACTGGGAGTTCTGTGCTTTTGAGCAGTGTCTACAGTGAATGACTGTGTCAGCAACAGGACACAGAGCCAGACTGGCTTCTTAACATCACTTGTACCTTGGTCCATGCACACAGGCTTTTAGTTAATAATAAAAAAAAGTCAGACGCAAATAATATAAATATTGAGGAGGGCACTGTGAAATTGCTTAAAAATAAGTTATATTTTAAATGGATGGAAAAATACATAAATTAGGAGTAAAGATAGGAAAAGAGTATTCAGATCTACAAAAAATTTACTATACTATGCTATGGAGATATTTGTACAAAAAATAGAGAAGTGATGGATAAAAAGGATTGGATTTGTTATGATCGCTTAATGCACTTAAAAGGGATTTATTTACCAAAAACATTTTACTTATTCAGAAACTGACCACTGGTCCTAAAATATGTTATTTTGGATGTAAAACAAGACTTTTAAATTACCATTAAATCTTGCTTAGAGTACGCACCTGTGTATCATACACAGGTGTAAATTATACCTTCTATTCTAGGCAAACATTAAGTACTTCTGTATAATATGCACCAATTATTTCTGTCTGTGTCTGTCTGTCTCCTTCTACCTCTCTCTCCCTCCACCCCTCTTCCCACCTCAATGCCTCAGACACCTCCTGAGACAGCTTGGAGATCTGTCAGGAAGGAGGCCACTTCTTTGGTTACGTCTCCAGTTCAGATCCCAGAAGGCCATGTGTGTTTGAATGTCATTTTGATTCAGAGAACTGAAACTCTCCAGGACTTGAAGGGGAGTTGTATCCAAGGCAGAGGGAGACAAACTCAAGATTCTGCCCACCAGACATATCTCCTGGCTTCTGAAATATTGAGGTGGGTAGGGGCAAGGAGGTATGGATGAAGGGAGGAACAGATAGCACCCCGCCCTGAGATGAAAAAGGGGAAAAAGGACATATCATTACCAATATTTTATAGTATGGGTTATCACACAAAAGTTAGAGTTAAATACTTGCAAATTACTAATTCCCATATTGTAGCTTTGTTAAAAAGAAATTTATTGCTCCCAGTGTCATCTCTCAAACCCTTATGGTTCGAGAGATGATAGCGCTCAAAGTTCCCCCCTCCCTCCCCCTTCCCTGACTGAACGCTGACTGCAGGGGAAGTTGTCGTACGACAGTCTTATGTGCATCAGGCGGCTCTGCAGCTGAGCCAAGATTGCGTTTATAAAAAAGAATTCTTTCACTGAAACGGTCTTCTATGTGGGCTTGGTTTGCAAGCACATGTAGAAGACTGTTAAGTGAAAGATTTCTTTTTTATAAACTCTATCTCGGCAATGCTGCAGAGCCGCCTGATGCAAGTAATACCGGATATCCCTGCAGTCAGCGTTCAGTCAGGGAAGGGGGGACTTTCATCTCTCAAACCATAGGGGTTTGAGAGATGACACTGGGGGCAATAAGTTTCTTTTTAACAAAGCTACAATATGGGGATTAGTACTTTGAAAGTATTACTATCCCTTTAAAAAGGAGGTGTTATACAGGACAAGACTCAATGGGAGATTGTCATTCCCATAAAATAAAAATATTGTGAAGGGAGTCAAATTATGCAGTTGTTTAAAGTGGGACCACAGTGGATGGAAACTGGAAAAGAAGGACTTAATAATTACAAATACCAGAATTTGTATTGGACTGAGAAAAATAAATGGGTAAAAATGCCATTTGGCTCTACCCATTGTCAGAGGTGAGTGAAATCAGCAAGTGGGTTTACATCTTACTCTAGTGCTGTAGAGCCACAGTGTAATGTAATAAGGATTTTGGGACTGAATCAAAGGAGAGAGAGAAAGAAAAAGTGTGTGTGTGTGTGTGTGTGTGTGTGTGTGTGTGTGTGAGTGTGTGAGAGAGAGAGAGAGAGAGAGAGAGAGAGAGAGAGAGAGAGAGAGAGAGAGAGAGAGAGAGAGAGAGAGAGAGAGAGAGAGAGAGAGAGAGAGAGAGAGAGAGCGCGCGCGCGCTAAGGGGTAAGCTTGTTAGGTAGAGAAAGCATAAATCGTAAGTGGAAATTAACCGAGAAAGAAAAAAATATATATGAGTAATTGGTATAGAATGTAAAGAAGAAATTGTGAAATAATTTCAACCAATCAACCTCTTCTGAATGACTAGTGATGACTGAGAGGGATCAAAAGGGATAGATTTTGATTTTATACATTCCATAACAGATAAATGTAAATTAGCACCATTAAAATATAAGGAGTTTTGGAAACTGAAATAAGTGTTAAAAAATGGGGATTCGTAGTAAATAACAGTGAATACGTTTTGTGCATGTAGGACTACAAAGCTTAAAAATGTCACACAGAATATATTGGGTGCCAAGTGAACTTGTCAAAATATTTTCCAGGGAATATAAATAAACTAGTTGAAGAGTCCATTACGCGGGCCACAGTGCCACTGCCAGCCGGTCGCGGGGCAGTCATGCGCAGTACAGACTGCCTGCACCGCGGCTAATACAGAGCTGGACGCTTCTGTATCAGCCGCGGTGCGGGCAGCCTCTACTGTGCATGACTGCAGCAAGTGCAGTAGTCTCTACTGCGCATGACTGCATCATTGCACACGTTTTAGCAAATTATTATATAGGATAGGTTTAAGGAGTTGTTCAGAAGAACAAAATATGGTGCATATATGGTAGGACTGTATAAAAGACAAGTGAAATTTGGAGTGCGATGGAAAGACTAATATTGGAAATTTTGGAAAAAGTAAAAATAACTAGAAAATTATGTTGTGTAAGGGATTTAGGATTTGGGGAAACTTAGAAAAAAGTTAACTGGGTGTTTCTCATGGAATGGTGAATCTCTATTAGTATGAATATGCAACAAACATTATAAGAAGTCATGAAAGCCTGGATTTCATTAAGGTACTGTGAGTTGGAAAATATATCTTAAATATTATCTAGCATATCAAAATATGAATACAGTTATAGATGTTAGAGTATATTAGAAAAATCACTAAAATCAGAATTGCATGTAGTTTTTTTGAAAAAAAAAAAAAAAAAAAAAAAAAAAAAATTGAAAAAAAGAATTGTCTGTGTTTGATCGTCGGCCCCAGTACATCTGTGCGTTTGCATATCTACACCAGCATGCATACCTCCCAACATTTTAAACTGCCAAAGAGGGACACTTGTGTTTTAGGGGGTGTGGCTAGGGGTGTGACTCGTGCGCTGGGCATTAAAGAGAATTTTCAGGCTATTTCATGACCTATTGACACCTTCTTGTGTAACCTAATAAATGACTTATAACAAGACCAAAGTATTTTATTTACACAGACTAATTTATAAACACATATACTGACATTTAAACACAAAGTAATGTGAGTTTTATTGATGTCGAGCAATGTGATACACTTATATACACACCACACAATGTTATCTCCTAAAAAGAGGGACATCAGGATAGGAAAGAGGGACAGAGGGATTTGGGTCTAAAAGAGGGACTGTCCCTCCTAAAGAGGGACACTTGGGAGGTATGAGCATGCTTCCGTGTATTTCGCATCTGCCCCTGAGAGTCTGTACATTTGCAAATCGGCCTCTTTGTGTCTGTGCAAATCTGCTCCAGCTTGTGTTTTTGTGTATCTGCCCCAGCTTATGTGTTTGTGTATCTGCTCCAGCTTGTGTGTTTGTGTATCTGCTCCAGCTTGTGTGTTTGTGTATCTGCCCCAGCTTGTGTGTTTGGGCATCTACCCCTGTGTCTGTGAGTTTCTGTATTTTCCCCAGTGTATTTCTGTCTGCCAGTATGCCCCTGCATTTCAGTGTGCAAGTTTTATCTAATGTGTGTGTGTGTTTTTGTGCATCTGCCCCTGCATGTCTGTATGTTAGCGTTTCTGCCCCAGCATTAGTGTGTGCATGTGATGTTGGACCCTCTATCATTGCTATTTCACATAATGCAAAGGAGACTCCCTAAGCCAGGAGTAGGTAACCTTTGGACCTCTAGCTATTAGGCATGGTGGGGGTTGTACTCTCAAGACCCAAAGGTTGTACAACCCTGCAATAAACCATTTCTGTGTTTTACCAGAGGAGCATTTCTTACATTTTATTTTTTCTTACATTTAATAACATATAAAGATCCACTCATGTGTTAAAGAACTCTAATATGCAGTCACAAGTACAATACAGTAAATGGTTTACAGATAACATAAAGAACAGGACCATATGTCTCTGAGTGCAAAGAGATAATGTGTAACCTGGGCCTGTTCATAATGTATAATGAACCCATTCCTTGCCAGAGGCTGGATTAACCCTATGAATGCCAGATGAGTGTGCAATGCATTGCAAAGCACTACATCACACTCCCCTGTAGCTCTCAAAGAGTTAAAGGGATAGTAATGTCAGAAAAAAGTATTAACTATATGGTAGATACAATTAAAAGAGAGTACTTGCACTTATTCGTATCTCTCACACCGTTATGGTTTGAGAGATATAGGAAAATAAAGTTCTCTGGTCCCTCCCCTTTCTGCTTGATGAGCTGTAAAGTGTCAGGATCAGATTCTGGTTCCTGGATCAGACAGTGGCTCTTCAGCAGCGCGGATATAGCGATACCTAAAAATAAATACTTAATCGGAACAGTCTACAACGTGTGCATGGTTTGTTAGCACACGTTGTAGACCATTCCGATTAATTATTTATCTTTAGATATCGTTATATCAGCGCTGCTGAAGAGCCGCATCTGGTCAAGCTTCCAGAATCTGCTTCTGACAGCTTTACAGCTCGTCAAGCAGAAAGGGGAGGGAGCAGAGAACTTTATTTTCCTATATTTCTCAAACCATAACGGTTTGAGAGATACGAATAAGTGCAAGTAATCTCTTTTAAATGTATCTACCATATAGTTAATGCTTTTTTTCTGACATTACTATCCCTTTCAACTTGTATACCATTGCACTTACGGTCTCATCAGCAGTCATGAACATAGTGTATGATTAAGTACTGCACATTAGTAATTGTACCTTTAGGGTTTTGTAGTAGATCGCCCTGTTGATTTCAAGAGGACACAAGTTCTGCTCCTTTGCGGAACGAGCCCAGTTCACATAACGCAACCAGTTGCCATTCTGTGGATCAGTAGCATCAACACACATCCAACCCAAGTTCGGGTAGTAAACCTGAAGGAAGAAAGTATATATAAGACACTGAATCTGATATAAATAAAATCATTTGTTAACCCCTTGAAGACCAGTGACATGCCAGGACTGCCACCAGTGTCCTTGGCCACATCACCGATGACGGTCCTGGCACGTCACATTTTTTTGCTCACTGCTCTCCTATGAGAGCTGCAGAGTAAGTTGTGCTTAATAAATAAAAATATAGTATAGATGAATGGAACATACATTATAAATGTACAGGTAATTAATGGACTTCAGCTTTGTATTAGAAAGCACAGTACATATATCCAGTCATTGTGCATTTATTATACAATCCTCATTCGCAGTCTGTTGGGCAAGTTAATTTCTTCACAATAAACCTCAGAAGCCCTGACCAGACCAAAGTCTGTTTTCTAGTTCTATTGATTCCTTAGTGTTCTCATTCAGTCTTATTTGTCATAAATCTGTCCACAAGCAGTTCTATTTTTGCCATTGTAAACAAAAAAAAAGAACAGCAATCCTAGGTTTTGCAAATGTCCTTGTGGTGTAACTTGTGACATTGTATTTTTATAGTTATGTTAAAGGAGAAGTAACAGCTCATAAGAATAAGCCCCACTTACCTTACTATGACCAAAAAATCCTAATGGCCTCTACGAATTTGCCCTTGTGCCTTTGTTCAAGAGATTAAAACCTTTAATCAGTCCTGGATTTCATGTCCATGGGGGCAGACATGACATTTGCAGGCAGGGACAAAAGGACACAAACTCCATCCCTTTGCACATTGTAATCTTAAGCCTTTAAGGACCAAAGGTGTGTGCAACTCATTGCTTCATAATGCCTTGATCATTCCACTGGTCCTTTAACCCTTTCAGCAGCAGAGAGGCATCCAAAACATGGTAATTCAATGCACTGGATACCTCTCTGGCACTCAAAGGGTTAAGGATTAAAGGGATAGTAATGTTTCACAAAAAAATCAATTCCAATTAATCTTCATAGTATTTGTGCCATGGAGAGTGTTATTTCAAGAGTAATTGAATGATAAAGTATCCCCCTCCCACCCCTTTTACCTAGTGTAAGCCACCTCTCCTTAGATTGCCCCCCTTGACAGGTTTTTAGTTTTATCCTTATACTCACTGAAGATTGTCCCTCTCTGTGATCCATCCTGACACTCTTGCAGATCTGAGGCTCTGTTTATTATTTATAGCAAATCACAGGTTATTTATTTGTAAAGATCAGGATCTGATGCACAGACTATCCTTTGTTATAGGATTCCTAACTGCTGGAGACTACAAACCAACATCATGTCAGAGATGATGGACATTGTAGACCAGAAGAGCCAAAAGTTTACCTACCCCTTATCTAGGCAATCTCCTGGACAATGACTGTTACAAGACATATTTAGTGTTTACTATTTCTCACCTCCCACATATACACATTGTTCTTTACTTGAGAACGCTTCTTTTTTTCACCAACGAATGGTCCAAATTTCTTTCCTTTTGGAATTTGCTTTCTGGTCCATATACCTAAAAAGAAATAATATATTGATTTTAAACTGTTAGAATAAATTCCTACATTTTTAAAATAACTTTTAGGGCACTCAAGGGATTAAAGCAAACCAATAAAAAAAGAAATTAAAAAAATAAATAAATAAATAAATAGAAAAAGTGTGGGATTGCAGTATTTATATATATATATATATATATATATATATATATATATATATATATATATATTTCTTTATGGATATTAATCTGATGTACAATGGCTTGATCTATATGTTCATCATTAACCTCTTAATGACCACTGCCATGCCAGGACAGTCATGGCTGGCCGGCACTTAAGGACCAGTGACAGTCCTGGCACGTCATGGAGTTCTGGGCTCCCGGCACGGCTGCATGGTGCTCTCGGAGTCCTGAACCGGAAATACAAAAAAATGCCCTGTGATCCTCAAATGCCGGCCGGGCGTGCGCACGCCGGTCCTTAAGGGGTTAAAATGCAGTCCTAGTTAATTCTGTAAATCTCTAAATGGTATTTGAAAAATTTATTTTTTAAATATACATATACACACATATATATATTTGTACACACACAGAGCATATTATATATATATAGCTATATCTACACATAGATATACAAGTTAATGCTTCTGCCTTCCACAGGAACCTTTACCAAAAACACATCATAAAGGCTCCTGTCCAGAGCAATGTATGTATGTATCCTATAATACAATTTGCTAGTTTGCGATGCTCCCTGTGTGCGTAACATGCACATGTGCAGTAGAGACTGCCAGAACAATGCAGTCATGTGCAGTAGAGACTGCCAGAACAATGCAGTCATGTGCAGTAGAGACTGCCAGAACAATGCAGTCATGTGCAGTAGAGACTGCCAGAACAATGCAGTCATGTGCAGTAGAGACTGCCAGAACAATGCAGTCATGTGCAGTAGAGACTGCCAGAACAATGCAGTCATGTGCAGTAGAGACTGCCAGAACAATGCAGTCATGTGCAGTAGAGACTGCCAGAACAATGCAGTCATGTGCAGTAGAGACTGCCAGAACAATGTAGTCATGTGCAGTAGAGACTGGCTGAATGTGCTGGCCTCCAGTCCGAGTGGCGGCACGGCTAATCCGGAGCGGGGCGCTTCCGAACGGCCCACCGCTGCCTCCGATTCTGGCTTTGGGGCAGCAGCTGGGCCTTCAATACTAGTTACTAATAAATAATCACTTTTTTCACTGTGAAACATATCTATATATAAATATATATATACATACAGGGCTGTGTGTTCAAAAGAAAAGGGTAGGAGTTCTGGGGAAAACCATTTGACTATGTGGGAACTAAAAATTCTATACATTCTCATTAATTAAAATGTGGATTCTGAACCCTTGAATGCTAGAAAGGTTTCCAGCGCATCGCAAAGTAATGCAGTGAAGGGGTTAAAATCTCCAATTAAATCAATGGGACTTTTTATTTCTCTCCTATATTGCAAATGGTTTACCCCAGAACTCCTCCCCTTTTCTTTTGAAAATACGGCCCGTAGTATACAAATTCATTTAACACGAAGTGCCAGAGAGGCATGCAACACATTGCTTTGCATTCAATGAGATATATATTTAGATACAGACAGACAGACACAAAAGATCTAGCAGTCCTCATGTCCCTGGATGACTGTATAATATATGTACAATAATGTACAAAAAGGAATGACTGCCCCAGGTCTCTGTCTGCAGGTAAATGTTTTGGCTCAAGATTAGAACTTGAATGGACACCAGTAAAGGCTCTAATCCTGAACATCTTTGAATAAACCAAACCCAAATGAAGACCTGTGAGTTTCAGGTTGTTTTTTGTGCTTATGATAAAGATGAAAGAGTCACCCCTAGCATCCAAAACATTAAAATGTGCATGTTAATTCATCCCTCTGAAAAGAAAGCTTTAAAGGGATAGTAATACTTGATTTTAAGAAACTGTAATATTGTATATATTAAAAAAATAAATGAAATTATGTAAACTTGTATAGTTTATGGAGGCAGGCACACTTTGTAGACCGTTCTAGTAAAGAATCTCTTTGTATGACATGTTGTTTCAGCTCTGCTGAAGAGCCGTCTGGTCCCGGGACCAGGATCTCGATCTGTCAGCTAGAGCGCTGACGTGTGTAAAAGGGGCAGGAGGGGGGAATTTTACAAGCTTATAACTCTTAAACTATACAAGTTTGAGTGACTAGACTTACATCATTTCATTTTTTTTTTAAACGTAAATTATTAAGATTTCTTAAAATCAAGTATTATTATCCCTTTAAAGGCCAATGACGTGCCAGGTCCGTCACGACAGTCCCACCATGTCATGGAATTTCGTGATCACAGCACGCCTTCAAGGTGCGCTGTGATCACCTGGCAGGCAAAAAAAAAAAAAAAAAAAGTCCATTGATCCTTGAGAGCACCCCAAACCTGCACTAATTTATGTAACCAGATGATTGGGTAAACATGCATCTAACTGATTAAACTGGACCCCACCTTGATTATTAGTAAATAATTGAAAACTTCAAATCAAAACTGCCTATGTGTCATGTTAACCAAAAGTCCAGAAGATGTATAGTTTAGGAAATAGTCACACTTTTATTTCTAGGAAAAGTGAAAGTCTCCTGGTGCTGCAGATAGCTTATTCAGCATATGAAGCATCACTAGAACGCACCACCACCATATGAAATGTCACTGAAAGGCTTCATTAGCATATGGAACATCACTGGAAAGCTTAATTAGTATATGAAATGTCACTGGTAAAGCTTGGGGACCACAATTAGCATATATCAGCATACGGTAACAAGCAAGAATATTTCCTTAACCCTTTGAATGCCAGAGGGGTACGCAACACATTACTTGCAGTGTGTTTCGTACTCCTCTGACACTCAAAGAGTTAACTGTACATTTGCTGGTCTTTCGACTAACATGACACAGCCATTCAATTAAGTTTTCAATTATGCAAATATCAAATTAAATTAAATTACATTCAACAGTTCAAAATCTGTTAAAAAAAAAAAAAAAGTTATGAAAAAAAAATTTCGGTAAATTTTTTTTGAAGTCTCTAAAGATTAGCAATTCTAGAGGAAATCACCACCACCACAGGTGGAAAGGCAAATTCACATTGATTTAAATTGGCATTTTAACCTCTTCAGTGCTACAGTGGTCTCCACTGCACTAGAGACACCTCTGGCAATCAAAGAGTTGTAGTTACCAAGCTGGCGCTTAAAGTGTTTAACCCTTTGAGTGCCAGAGGGGTATCCAGCACATTGCAAAGCAATGCATTGGATAACACTAGCACTCAAAAGATTAAATCTGAATGATCACACAAACTAAAGTGCCCCTCAAATCATTATGCATATAGAGATACACATATCAATACTTGTATTATCCTGAATTAGTCTGGCGTTACTGAGAAATCCAACTTGTTCTGAGACTCACTGGCAGGCATCAGTGCAGACATCTTGCCAAAGAGACATCTGTGAATCTGCTCTGTCCGTCCCTGTCTACTGTAGGATTGGTGAGGGGAGCTGTGTTGGACCTTAAAGGGATAGTAATACTTTATTATTACTATGCTCCATATTGTACATATTTGTAAAATAATTTAATAGCCCCCAGGTTCATCTCTCAATCCTTTATGGTTTGAGAGATAACCGAAGGCAAAGTTCTCCCCTCCCTCAGAGTTGTGCTGACTGCAGGGGAAGTCTGTCGTACAACAGGCATGCGGCTCTGCAGCAGAGCTACGATCACATTAGTGACAAAGAATTAGTTCATTGAAACGGTCTTCTACATGTGATTGGTTTGCAAGCACATGTAGAAGACCGTTTCAGTGAAAGAATTCTTTGTCACTAACGCGATCGTGGCTCTGCTGCAGAGCCGCCTGATGAAAGTCAGACCGGATATCCCTGCAGTCAGTACAACGCTGACTTCAGGGAAGGGGGAAGGAGGGGGGAACTTTTCGTTCGGTTATTTCTCAAACCATAAAGGTTTGAGAGATGAACCTGGGGGCTATTAACTTATTTTACAAATATCTACAATATGGGGCATAGTAATAATAAAGTACTACTACCCCTTTAAGGTACAGGAAGGGACTGACGGTGCAGCCGCACAGATGCCGATACAGCAAGATGCCTGTCTGTGCATCTCACAACGAGTTGGACTTCTCAATAATGCAGGACTTATTCAGGATAATACCAATAGGATATAAGTATCTCTATGTGCATAATGATTTGGGGCGTACTTTGAGTGAAAGTTCCACTTTAACCCTTTGAGTGCAAGTGGGGTACTCAACGCATTGCTTTGCAATGCGTTGCGTACCACTCTGGCACTCAAAGGGTTAAAACAGAAGGATTCCCAAAGGTAGGTGTCCTCCATACTTCTGTAAATTTTATCTATACACTATTTTTAGTCTTTCTTTTTTCATGTAATCCACTGCTGATTTTGTCAGTTTACAATCTGATAACGTGTGTCCCTTATGAGCCAGTCATGTCTGATGAAGACCATTGTTTACTGTGAGGAGGTGTGACCTGGAAGCAGACTTCAACCCAGATCACAGGAAACAGATAGAATACAAAAAAAATAGGGAGCTGTAGACTGTTGTGTAAAGGATGTGTAGGTAAGGTTAAAGGGATAGTAACCTTTTATTTCTAATTTAAATATTCTGAAACTGCAAAATGTAAAAAGTCAACAGCACCACTGTACAATTTCAGGCCACTGTGATATTGCACCTAAGAATCTTCAAGTTAGAGCACTAATAACTTTTGAATAAAACACTTTTCAGTAGTGGAAGTAACCTTGTTTTACTCAGGAGGATAAACAGTGCAATATATATATATATATATATATATATTACATATTAAGTATTACTATGCCTTTAAAGCTCACTTAGGTACCTGACAGTAAACTCCCTGGATTTCTGTTTACAGAGTGTCTTCTGGTCAGTCGGCCATTAAATCAAGACAGCAACGCAATGTAACACTATCCCAGCAGAACAGTGTGCTCTATATGTTATTTATTTTTTCACTGTATCAACGCACCTTCTTCCATAGTCCCTGACAGGGAGATCAATATCACAGACATAAAAATGTAAAACAGGAGAAGGTGAAATATATAAATTTGAACTTGCTGAATATGTAAAGTCAAATAAAGGGTTACTATCCTAATCTGTGAAATTAATTAAAAGCAAATTATCCTTAGGCCAAAAGCAATGCATTGAGCACCATTCTAGTCTTTAAGGGGTTAAAACTTCCATTTAAGTCAGTGGGATCAGCAGGGAAGGATTTGTGGAATCTGGTCTCTTGACCGTACAGATCACAGCAAGGGACAATCTTCTTAATGTGAGCATAAGGAAAACCCTGCCCCCTTGACAGGTTTTTCCTTATACTCACTGAAGATTGTCCCTCTCTGCGATCCATCCGGACAGTCTTGCTGCTCTGAGGTGATCAGTGTTACACCAGTAAAAGGGGAGGAAGGGGGATACTTCATCACTCAATTACTATTGAACTACAACTCTGACATAGCACTCTTCATGGCCCAAATACTATGAAGATTAATTGGAGCTGCTTTTATTGTGAAACATTACTATCCCTTTAATGTTAAATCAGTGACCGCTAGTCTGTTTATAAAGGATGAGGTGTTACAACACACCTCCCAACATTTCAAAGGGCCAATGAGTGGTAGGCGGAACATTGCAGAGAATTTTTAGTGAGTTTTATTACTGTGAAGCAGTGAGATACACTTATACACACACACCACAAAGTCTGATCTTCTAAATACAGGGACACCAGAGTGCGAAAGAGGGCTTTGGGTCTTAAAGAGGGACACTTGAGAGATAAGTTACTGATGTTAACAAATCTTAACCTTTTGAATGCCAGAGAGGTATGCAATTCACTTGCATATTACTGGACCTTAACCTTTTGAGTGCCAGAGGGGTACACAATGCATTGTGAAGCAATACGTTGCATACCCCTCTGGCACTCAAAGGGTTAAGGTCTGTCCTTGCTGCATGTCTAGCTGAGCTTTTTTAACCAATCTCTGGTTAACCCTTTGAGTGCTGGGGGTGTGTGCAACGCATTGCAGAGCAATGTGTTGTATACCGCTCTGGCACTCAAGGGGTTAAATGAACTTAATACATTGCAGCTATAATGGTTCTATTAATCCCTTAGTGACCGGCTGCTCGCGCACGCGGCCCGCACTTAACACTCGCCAAACTTTTTTCCCCCTATTACTTACGACTTCCTGGATGTACATCCTCTGTTACTAAGTGACAGTTTCTGTGGGATGTCCATTGTCGGGAAGGGGTTAACCCCTTGAATGAAGACCAGACCCTAGGCAAAGTACTCTAATTGTCCTTATCTCCACCCATGGCCACACCTCCAGTCCCGTACACTATTTCCCGATGCAGAAAATGCTCTTGGCCTAGAACAAGGCCGCGTGCGCAGCCAGCACTTAAGGACCATGGATTATTTTTTTTTTTTTAAATGTAATCTGATTCAGGGCTCCCTGAATGGTATGCAGCCGAGCGGGGAGCCCTGAATTCCATGACATGCCAGGCCATCATGGGTCCTTATCCCCTTAAGGACCGGGAAAATCTGAGGTGGATTTCACTTAAGGACCTGAGCAATTCTGACCTTTTTGCCTATGTCTTTGTTCAACAATGTTTTCTTTCTAAGGCTTTTATTCCCTCTACATAAATGATATACTGTTTTTTACGCACAAATAGGGTTTTCTTTTGATACCACACTTATATGGATAACACACCGTTTATTTTTGTAAAATTAAAGTAAACTGTAAAAAAAAAAAAAAAAAAAAAAAAGGTAAAAACCCCCACCATTTATGTTTTCTCTTGGGATCATTTGGGCACAATGGGTTAAATTTTTATGAAGACTGCATGAAAGGTATGACCGGTGAGTTATACCACCAAAATGGGCAGTTTTAACTGGGCACTGTCCCCCCTGGGGTAAAAATCCCCATGTCCCTCTTTACCTCAGTATTTTCCCACTTTTTTATTGATGCGGATTGGCGGTGTGTATAAGTGTATTACATGGCTCCACAACAGCCAAACTCCCAATTTTGTTTATTGAGATATATATATTTTTTTAAAAAAATAGGAGTTTATTGACCTAGGGAGGGAATATTGGTGTTTTCCTGGTTGAAGAGTTAATGCAGTGGCCCTGGACAAATTTAAGGTAGGGCCACGCTGAGCAGAGAGGAGAGGGGAGAAAGGGTGGGTGCGGTAACCCTTTTAGTGTCAGAGAGGCATGTAACACATTGATGTACCTTTAAATATCATGTACTTACAGCTAACTTGTCAAAAGTACATACATTAGGTTAACATACCTCAAATATAATCCTGCTTTATATATCCTATATAATAATTCGCTAAAATGTGTGTAACGCCGCAGTCATGTGCAGTAGAGACTGCTGCACGTGCTGCAGTCATGCGCAGTAGAGACTGCCCGCGATGCGGCTGATACAGAGGTCCAGCTCTGTATCAGCCACGGAGCGGGCAGTCTCTACTGCACATGACTGCCCCGTGACCGGCTGGCAGTGGCACTGTGGCCCGTGTAACGGGCTCTTCAACTAGTTATATATATATAATATATAAGCGTTATTGGCAAAACTGCATCATTACAAAATCCTGCTGCTTTAATGCATGTGTAGACTGCCCTATTCAGACACCATTCAGTTTATATTGTTTACACTGTAATGAAAGATCAGAACTAATTTACATTAAATCTGTTGAGATGGGCACCCACTGTGCTTGATTTAAAGTGACAGTAATGTTTCACAAAAACAGCAGCTCCAATTAATCTTCATAGTATTTGAACCATAGAGAGTGTTATTTCATTACTGTGAGAGTTGTAGTTCAAGAATAATTGAATGATAAAGTTTCCCCCTCCTGCCCCTTTTACCTAGTGTAAGCCCCCACTCCTCAGATGTGGAATCCAGTCCATAGACCAGACAGCTCACATCAAGGGTCAATATTCTTACAGTGAGAAAAATGAAAACCCTGCCCCCCTTGACAGGTTTTTCAGCTTTTTCCCTCTGTAATCTACCTGGACACTCCCTGCTGCTCTAAGCTGAGCAGTGTTACATCGGTAAAAGGGGCAGGAGGGGGATACTTTATCATTCAATTACTCTGGAACTACAACTCTGACAGCATTGAAATAACACTCTCCAAGGCCCAAATACTATGAAGATTAATTAGAGCTGCTTTTATTATGAAACATTACTATCCCTTTAAAAAGGCTGGTACCTTGTCTCGGGCTGTTTAGAGACAAAGTACTAGCACTTCAGACACCTACAGGATTGGCAGTTGTCAGCAAACCATGAAAAAGGGGACAATGTAAGCACCAAGGAGCACAAAAAAGATAAGATTTTAAGCATCGGAACACAGAGAATTTCTACAGACATTAACATGAGGTCTGTGCAAGTTTTAGAATCCCCAAGCAACCTGGCTGAAGAATCAAGTCCCCCCAAATGAAGGAAAACAATCCTCTTCATTGTAACCTTACTTTTTTACTTTATGAAGTAGAAACATTGAGGTGTTGTGCTACTACAACTGCATAAATCCTTAATCACTAGCTCACCCCAAAATCGAATTGGTTCCTTGTGAAACTGATGGGAAATTAAGTTAATGCCCCCTCTCAGGCCTCAGGCTAACTACTTCCATGGATGAAGTGCAGGGTATTTAAGCCTATATAACCCCAGATAAATGAACAGGAACATCTAAAATTTAAGCTACAGTAGCTATGGGGTTAACACTCACAAAGCCACTTGCCTGATCCCATTCTGTTTCCTAAAGAGTAGGATGAAGGCAGCTCTGTCACCCGTTTGATCTGTGACTCCATGTTGTAACAGACCCTGTGCCATAAAATGCCCCCTGACAGTTCAACTGGCTCACCAGGGAGCTCCCAATGGGACCATCACTGTCTATACTTTTATTATTTATTAATTAGATTGCAAGCTTTTTGGGGCAGGGTCTCCTTCCCAAGACTCTCTATGCTGCACTTCTTCCCTCGCTGACAATGCAATGATCACACTTTAGAACAACGCTCTTAATGCTGGCTTGTATTTTTGTATTGTACTGTTACTATGTCTGTAAAGTGCTCTGTACATGTATGGTGCTATATAAATAAAGCTACAAACATACATATTATAAAAGTTTCTGGAGCACGGACTGCCTTCCTGTGCAAGGAGTTGACTGCAGTGCACCTGAAGTACCACAGGAGGCAGTGGAGATGGTGGATCCACTCCACACTAGATGAAATAGTGCAGCGTGAACTTACACCACAACCTGTAAGGGTAAGGGTATCATAGTGGGGATGGACATGGATGTTCCAGTACCTTGTGTTGCATCACTGCTGTGACTGGCTTCTATGGAGGCTAAGAAGGACAAACTTCCTAACTTCTTAAACCCTCTAGCATCAACATAATTGTGCAGAGCCAAAATCTCACCCTGCTTAATCACACTAGTGCTATTGGGTTTGGAAGTTAGGAAGTTTCTTCTTCTTACTCCCACAGCAGCTAGTCACAGGTCAAACAAAACATTAAACAGCTTTCACCCTAACCTTCAAGAAATGGAGTGAGACCAGGTGAACAGTTGGGTGACTTAACCCCTGAGCTACTGGAACATTTTAGCAGTAGTCAGACACAAGGCCAAGGTTTTTAGTTAGTCCAGTGTTTGGGTTTAATTCTCCCTTAACCCCTTAAGGACCCATGACGGCCCTGGACCGTCATGGAATTCTGGGCTCCCCGTGGCTGCACGTCGTTCAGGAAGTCTGGAATCGTGGTACTTAAGGGACCGCAAAGTACGTGTGCGGCAGGTCCTTAAGGGGTTAATGACCAGAGGGGTTAAAAGCCCCATTTAAATAAGAAGGAAAGTGGAATTTGTTCCCTGTCATGCAGATAGGTTGCACCACAGTTACTTCACTTCCTTTGAACATAGAGACCTAAGAAGTGACAGATGATATGCTTAAAGGAACATTATTGTCTAAAAATGAAAGTGGAACTACCACCTATTTTAAAGTTAATGGCAAATAATTACCCATTTGGTGACTAGCTGCTCAGTAGCGCTAGTCGCCAGAATAATTACCTGGTTACTGAAAATGATACCCTGCTCCGGAGCTGACAGGCAGGACGGAGCACAGACCTCTTTCCATAGTGACGTCTGCGCGCCTGCGCTGTCAATCCCTTTTGGAGCCAAACAGCTCCTAGCAACGCCTCCTAGAGCAGGCTGGGATTGACAGCGCAGGCGTACAGACGTCACTATGGAAAGATGTCTGCGCTCGCTACTGCCTGTCAGCCCCGGAGCAAGGTATAATTCTCAGTAACCAGGTAATTATTCTGGCGACTAGCGCTACTGAGCAGCTAGTCGCCAGATGAGGAATTGTTTGCCATAAACTTTAAAATCGGTGGTAGTTCCACTTGAAGAGGACCATATTCTTTTTAAACATCATGCACTCCTAACCAGCTTTTGAAAAAAAAATTCTTAGCTACATAAACCGAAAAATATATTATAAATGTGCTTTTCTTATTCATCTGGAGGCAGCTGGGTAGGACAATGTAAGGCACGATGTAGGGGAATAAATAAGAGATATGGTTTCACTTGACTGGGTGGGTTCTAATTTCAAAACAATTATTGCCATTTATGACTGTATTGCTTTATTTAACAGGTATGATGAAAAGTGAACACTTTTATTTTTTTATTTTGAAAGATTTTAGGCTTGTTTTACTAATGAAAACAATTTAAAAATACTGTCCTAGAGTACATAGTATTTTAATGGATTTGAGCTCTTTAAGGGAACCATCAGTAATAATGTCCACATGTGCGATATCCATAAAAGACCATTAGATGGCAGCGATTAACAAAAACTATACAAGTAAATTGAAATTCTAGACAAAAAAACTGCACCATAGTAAGAAAGAAAACCAAATACTCCAGATCCCACTACATTTAATGGGGTTTTTAACCCTTTAAACACATTCTGGAAAAAAATCGCCTTACACTATTTAATAGCACACACTCCAGGGGTTAACTGTTTGGGTGCCAGAGGAGTAGGCAACACATTGTGTATCCCTCTGGCATTCAAAGAGTTACATATGAACATATATCAAAACATATGATATGTCAGATGAAGAGACATGGCTGTACTTGCAACATTAGAACTTAGTGGTTATTATATATACCATAATAATATAATAATCCAGAGCTAGATATATCAGTGTCAATTACTCCTAGCATCCTACAGTAACATCATATACAATATAGTACAACACAATGTATAATGTTCACTGCAGTCTTGGATAGGGCACAGCCAAGGTCTACTTCCACCAGACAGCATTCTACTTCCACCAGATGGCGTTGCTCTCTCCCACCCCCAAACAAGGAATGGTCCACACATCCTCACTGGACCCTCCCCAGGATGGATGCCACACCCTTCGGTAGCCCAAACTAAAGCCTGCATTCAGTATAACCTTCCTCTCTCCTCCAGTTCACAAGGCAACCAGTGGAGACTAGCTCCCTCAAGAAAAGGAAACCAGTAATTATATACAACACTATAAAGAAGAAAAAAATTATATAGATCTATATATATCACAAAGACAGAGATAAGTGTGGAAGTGCTTATGAAAAAAGTGGCTGGTCCCCAATATAAAAGTGTGAAGTGTTTGTAATTGGATCGAAAGCAAAGGAGGAAAGGAATATAGCTTAGTAGAAGGTTGAGGATTGAATAA